>OW121723.1:10030000-11530000 GCA_933228805.2 Hipparchia semele | reverse complement strand
ACGTATTTCTTTATTTTTATTCTAAAGCCTAAATACAAAGTTTCATGGATATAACTTGAAAAATGACGGACTTTCATACAAACTTTAACCCCCTATTTAACCCTCTTGGGGTTGAAATTTTCCAAAATCCTTTCTTAGCGGATCCCTACGTCCTAACAGCTACCTGTATGCCAAATTTCAACTCAATCGGTCCAGTGGTTAGAGCTGTGCGTTGATAGATCAGTCAGTCAGTCAGTCAGTCAGTCAATCAGTCAGTCAGTCAGTCACCTTTGCCTTTTATATATTTAGATGAACGTGACTAATATCCTCCCGTCTTCTCCAAATAAGCGGAAAGCTTGTGTTAGGAGTGGGTACGACAATAGTGCAACAGGTGGGGATAGAACTTACGACCTTGTTTTCAGTCCGCACCATTAACCGCTGAGCTATTGACGCTTCTTTCTAAATTAGGGATACATATCTTATGGATACGTATATTAAGAATATAAATTTTATGCCTGTCAGTTTAGTTTCAGATTTATATAGTTTTGTATAAACTAGGCCAAAGTTACAGACTTACCTTTTATTAATAATTATAAAATAGAGTAAAATGAATAATAATATATTTTGCTTATGCCTTACGGTATCTAAGCACGAATAGCGATGACACGTACCTGAAAAAAAAAAAAACAAGAAATTTTAATATTGGTGCTTAGTTCGGGGGAAAAGTAGAAAGTTAAGTACGTACTCTACGTACGTTCAAGTTATAGTCATGAAACAAATGAAATGTATTTTGCTTTTTGATTAAAATTAAAGAAGTACATGTTCCATAGTTTTTGAAAATTCCACCCCAAAACTTTATTCCATGCGGACAAAGTCGTGGGTGCCGAAGCACTAGTTCAATAAGTTTTTTCTTTACTGAAATAAACTACTAATGCCATCTATGAACTACAGCTTTATTTATTTCAGGAGTTACAAGCTTGTTTCAGCTTGAAATCGCTCCTCCAGCTTTCAGAACAAGCCGTTCGCAGTTGTTTACTAAAGTTGCCATAGATGGCGTTCACTGTCGCATTTTGAAGTTTCAAGAATACACACACAAAATTTTTTTTCCTCCGAGACGCAATCCGTTGCCCCGTTTTTGCGTGATTGTAGGACAAACTAACAAACAAATGCACCTTCACATTTATAGCATTAGTACCTTCAATTTTTTACTCTACATCGGGAAGGAGCTTGCAGTTTATTCTTCCTTCGATACAGGTCCACAGCTGGAGTAAGTCCTTTGAATGTACTATTACGGGTTCTCAAATAGGTACAATCACATCGATCCGTTACTCATTTGCTTCGTGATTGAAGGACAAACCAATAAACAAGCACACTTTTGCCTTTAAATATACTAGACGATGCCCGCGACTTCGTCTGAGTGGATTAAGGTTTTATAATTCCTTCGGGAACTCTTTAATTTTCCGGGATAAAATGTAGCCTATGTGTTAACCCTGGGTATGAGCTACCCGCATTCCAAATTTCAGCCAAATTGATTTATTCGCTGTAGCGTGAAGGAGTAAAGGAATAACAAACACACACACACACACACACACACACACACACACAAACTTTCGCCTTTATAATATAGTGTGACTTAAGCATATTAGGATACATATAGTTATTAGGGACTAGAACTGTACTGTTGAGTAGGTACCCATCTCACTTTCATGAAAATAAATAAAAATAAAAAAACGAGAATAGGAGTTTCTCGTATCAACGTTGAACGCGACAAAATATATCCGATAGAAAGGCATTGTAAGCGGTTTTGATGAAAACAATCTCTTCTATGATGCTATATTGACAAAGGCCACAAAGGCCCGGCGGCAGGCCACAATTCAATTAAATTACCTATTCACTTTTATTGTCTCACTAGCTTTTCAACCGGCTTCCAAAAAAGGAGGAGTCTTTTTTATGTATGTTCCCCGATTACTTGAAGACGCCTGGACCGATTTGGATTTTTTTTTTTGTTTGAAAGGGTATAAAAAATGTAGCCTATTAAGTATATCACTCGGACCAAGTATGGTTACGAGTAGTAACTCGTAATAATAACGAATCGATTGACCCTTCGTTCATTAAAATCGGTTCAATAGTTTATTCACTACAGTGTGTTAGTGTGACATACGTAAAGAGAAACAAACATACATACTTACATTGCTAAAACTACCGCAGTCGGATAAAGCTGGTAAAAGTGAAAAATGTAAGAAAGAAGTGTTTTGTGAATTCCAGACGCAGATTAGTAAGTGAGCGCGATACCTACCCCGCAGGCGGTGACAAGAACTTTGTGTCCGAGATTGTAACAACAAGACTCGAGTCTTATCTTTCACAATATAAGGGTTCCATTATCATGTTTCTTCAATAAAAGCCGTTATAACTTTATTTTCAATTTGTGTAATTACGTCGCGGCGACGTGGTAATCGAAACTACTTGAAACTGTATCTCGGCGTATATCATATTATACATATATATTATGTATTAAAAATGAAATAATAAAGCGTTTTATTACTGAAAAATAGAACACAATTAAAACTCATATTATTTTTAACTGCCGACGTAAAAACGACGGGGTGTTATAATTTTGGCGTCTCTGTACGTGATTGCGTCCGTACGTGCGTGCGTGCGCGCGTGTGTGTGTGTGTGTGTCAGTGGCATCGCAGCTGCCGGGAGTGTTCCAAGATGGCCGCCGCGGATTACATATTTTTATTTTAGCGATTACTGTTCGATAAATAACCTGTTAGTCTAAGATCCCGCTATACAACGACCTTCACCGAGATGCTTATTTAATGAGACGTATTTTTTATGTTATTAAATATGCCAATAAATATATCCTGTATGGGTTGCCTAACAAATTTCAGTCCAGAGTATTTTTAATTAATAATTTAAAAAAAAAATTTTTTTAAACATTGCACCGCACAGTGGTCTGGCGCTCTAACAAACGCGGTCATAAGTCCGTTTATCACTAAAATGTTTATTAAATCGTTATAAAAGTCCTTGTTTTGATAAAAATAATAATATAATGTATGAACAGACCAGTTACTTTAACAAAATATGTATTATTTATATTAAAAATCCTAAATTCTAAATAAAAAAGAAAAATTTACTTGACACAGTTAAATAAAACATTCTATATATATTCTAAAACATTATATATATCTGTCAAAATGTTTTTTATAATTTATAACTTATTCATTTACATATTATAATGACTTAGGTACATTAAATATTGAAAAAAAAATACAATATTGAAGTAAAATAAAAATAAAATATAACACAAGACATGAACTAAAAATAATTTAAAAAAATATATAAGTAGTCTTGATAAGACATGAACTAATAAAAATTTACATCTTTAAATCTAATCTTCTCCATTGACTCCGTTTGTTACAATCACTAAAATCCTTTCTGGGTCTTCCAATATTCGAACTCCCTTCTTGTAGCACTTTCTCTGTGGACGAGGACGCGCTGGGGGTGGCACTCCTCGGCAAATCAACAGTTTCAACAATTGCCAACCATTCAGCATGCGTTTGCACTACATGTTCCTTGCATTTGTTAGCGCTATTTTCCAATATTCCATTAACTTCTTATTAATGTACTTCACACGGCTATGGAGATTTTTAATATCAACATTTTCTGAAACCGGCACCATCTCCAGTAAGTTTTCCAACATATGATTTGCCCTTTCATTCTGAGAACCACTAATTGTGAGCCAAATCTCCATAAAATCCATCTGTAAAGAAGTTAACTGGCAAAAAGTACCTTAAATCAATTAAACAAATATTTTTCATTTCCTTGCTCTTCGCGTTATAATATTATTTAAAAAACAACGGGCAAAAACGGGCAGACAAATGATATTGTTCTTTAAACTACACTACTTTAGCTGTGTAACCATATGAAAATCATTCGGGGCTGACCGGGGTAACATAGTCAAATCTCTAAGTGAAAATAAGAATTGCTAAAATAATAACTCAAAAAACACGCATGGCTTTACACCTAAATTTACCCGAATCTAAGGTCTTCATATTAGCAAAAATAGAAAAACATAATAGTACATACACTTATCAGTTAATTTCATAATGTTTTATTAGGTAAACAATCATCAATTCCGAGAAATTTCTAAAAAACAAAATCACTTTCAAAACGCGTTAAGTAGCTAATTTACTGGTTGCGCAAGAAGTGTTCACTTCGAAGGTCGAAAAATTAATGATAACGTTAACTTATGCGTTATCTATTTACAGTTTTGTATTGTTTGGGAACTAGAGAGTGATTAAACAAGCAGAAATTGTAAATAGGTTGTGATCAATATTTCGGACTTATGACCGCTCCCAGACGTCTGTGCACCGGTGTGATTATTAAATAAATTTGATACCAATCGAAAGTTTGAAGTGCATAGAATATGCAAACGTTAGGTTGCCTATTTTTTTCCGGTCACAACCACGGGTTGCCAGGTGTAAACAGGTAAATCTATACTAGCATTTTGCAACGGTCTGATTATTGAATCAAACTAAGATAAAATGAAAGATTATTTCATAAGGAACACGGTGGTATAGGGTTGCCTGCGAAAAATCAGTCCCGAATTACGGTTGTCGAATTTTAAATAATAAAATATCGCTGCGAGTGAATGTGTGTGAGAGAGAGGTCCCAGACCAACCATCCCATGCGGTAGAAAACGACGCAGCGTAGCAGCTGTTTAAAGTGTGTGTGTTTAAAGCTGTTTAAAAAATGAAGACTGTTCAAGAATTTACGTCTAGTATGTATGGTATCAGGAACTGTACCAGTGTGAATGATGCGAGACATCGCATTTTTTTGAAGAATTACTCTGCAAAAGAAGACAGCGAGCACTTTTTAAAAAAAATAAAAGGCTTCGACTCCAACTCCATACCACCATGCTGGATATCATTAACTCAAAAAATTTTTCGAACTATTTTCGTAAATTCCATGTGGCTTAATGCAACGGATCCAATATGCGTGAAACTTCAGCCTGAGAACTGCGGTTGGTTCTTAGATGAATATTTAAAACCAGTAGGATTCATTGGGGATCATACACATTTAAAAATAGAAGACATTGTCGAAAAAACTGAAACGGAGAGTGATGACGAAGAAGATTCAGAAGTTGGAGATCACAGTTATATGTCCGATGACTCGGAACCTGAATAATTTTAAAAATTTTTGTATTTTAAATTTTTTTCAATAAACAGAAGTATTCTTTTAATTGTTGTTTTTTATTTCGGCTCCCAATAATAAAGATAAAATTTGCCAGATAAGTAATATATATGTTTTACTCTAACTGTCTTTTTTACTAAAGATGTGTATATACTTTAGTGTCACATAAACAATAAACATAGATAAATAATTAATTGATTAAAAAATAAAAAATTAAATAACTATTTCTGTATATTAATAATTAACTACTCCAAAATAATGCACAGCATATACGAGTCTATCGCTATCCTTTTCATTTCCAAGCACAAATAGCATGCGCACTCTCCTTCTTTAAATGGGCGGACTTTAAACAGCTGCTACGCTGCGTCCTTTTCTACCGCATGGGATGGTTGGTCTGGGACCTCTCTCTCACACACATTCACTCGCAGCGATATTTTATTATTTAAAATTCGACAACCGTAATTCGGGACTGATTTTTCGCAGGCAACCCTATACCACCGTGTTCCTTATGAAATAATCTTTCATTTTATCTTAGTTTGATTCAATAATCAGACCGTTGCAAAATGCTAGTATAGATTTACCTGTTTACACCTGGCAACCCGTGGTTGTGACCGGAAAAAAATAGGCAACCTAACGTTTGCATATTCTATGCGCTTCAAACTTTCGATTGGTATCAAATTTATTTAATAATCACACCGGTGCAATGTTTAAAAAAATTTTTTTTTTAAATTATTAATTAAAAATACTCTGGACTGAAATTTGTTAGGCAACCCATATAGGATATATTTATTGGCATATTTAATAACATAAAAAATACGTCTCATTAAATAAGCATCTCGGTGAAGGTCGTTGTATAGCGGGATCCTATACTATGTAGACTGACCCTCTATCACATAAAAGGAAATAACGAACGGCTACATAATAGAAAATCTAACTTCTGCACTTTCTTGCTTTCGTTGTTCGTTCATCTGGGAAATTCCATCTGCTTGGGATTGAGTTAATCTTTAATTAGTACCTTTTTGTATCCTATAAGGCAATGATTATACTATGTATATTCCTTGGCTAGCTTTTGCACCCGACTTCCTTCGTGTGAGGTTAGTTTTTTTAGAAATCGCGTGGGAACCTTTTTTTTTTTGGGTAAAAATAGCCTATCAGTCTCCGGGCTCTCAAATATAATTTACCCATGCAAAAACCGACATCAAACGCCATGACAAAATTTGTCAATTGTGCCTATAAAGTTTGAAGAGTTCCCTCGATTTCTCCAGGATACCACCATCAGGTCCTGACCTGATGACAATGGGATCACCTGAGAAGTATGACCTTTCAAATAAAAAAAGAATTTTCCAAATCGATAATAAAAAAAAAGATTCCGAAGAATTGAGAACCTCCTCCTTCTTTTTTGGAGTCGGTTAAAAATACCTAGTTTTATTAACCTATTATTTAAGACCTATGTCCAACAGTGGACTTAAATAAGTACTTCCACATTCTGCGTTCTTCTGCCGCCTGTATCTTGCATCTCCCTGCAGCTCTTTATTTTTGTGTGACAAATCTTTTCTTTCCCCATAAGTAGCTTATTCAAATCATTTCCGTCCTTCTTGTATATTTTGTGTGAGCAAATAGAATGGAAATAATAAGAACGCAGCGTGTCCGGCCAGTTGACAGCGTGATTGGGACAGGGATCCAATTTGTAGGCAGTCAAACCCACGCGCCGAGGACTTGTCATATATAAGGTATCATGGAAAGTTCACTTTTCTTCCTTTACTAAATAAATATATACTTTCAAGTAGCGTTGCCAGACGTCCCGAATTTCCCGGGACGTCCCGTATTTTAGGCATAGTTTAAAATTTTTAATTGAAGTGTTAACCTACACTTAAAGGAAATAACCTAATAGATTTATAAATACATATCAAAAATTCCGAGGCCGGCGGGATTCGAACCCACATCTCTCTGGGAATCGCGCCCGAGTGTGTTATCCGTTACACCACGGCGAACCACACGTCAGCTACGAAATTAGTGATATGTATCTACTTTTTCAATCAGTTTTATAGCAACTGTTGGTGTGGGTTCGAATCCCGCCGGCCTCGGAATTTTTGATATGTATTTATAAATCTAATAGTTTAAAATGTCCCGGCGGGGCTGACTCTGTCCCGTATTTGAACCGCACTTCCTTTTTCGTTATTAAATCGATCCAAATATTGACACACGCAACGTTCGTAAAAAAGCGAGTTGATGACCGTTTTTAATTACGATTAAAATTGTATTGATTTTTACAGATATGTTAAAACGAACAAAAATATGTCAAAACTGACTCGATCCTCGGAGAAATATAAAAAAATAATAAAAAATGGCACTAAATAATTTTGTTTTTTATTTGTCCCGGGTAAAAAACTGAGATCCCGTATTTTTTTGCCCATTTAACCATTTGTCCCTTATAGGTTGAAAAAAAATCTGGCAACCCTACTTACAAGACTAGAGCAGTATTATTTTAATATTGTTTTGATATGTCATACAATGACGACACTTTAAGGTCGACATTGTATGACATGTCGAAAGAATATTTAAATAATATTTCCTTATTCCTGATTCGTTGCTGCGTGATTGAAGGACAAACCAACAAACAAACACACTTTTATTTGCATTTATAATATTAGTTTTTGTCCCTGACACGCCGCACCACCCACTAAGGGTGTAAATACAATCGACATTGGCTTGATAACCCTAATTAATTTCAAGCACTTTGTTGTATTAGTTCTTTCAATATTATTTTGGCCTTAATAAGGCGTTATTAAGTTAATGTTGATTGTATCTATACCGACGACGACCTCCCTGGCGCAGTGCTGAGCTGGTCTTATGTGGCCTCGGGTTCTATTCCCGGCGGGGGCAATTTGGTAATTCATAATTTCTGGTCTGGTCTGGTGGAAGGCTTTGGCCGTGGCTAGTTACCACCCTCCCAATGACATGCCGCCAAGCGATTTAGCGTTCCGGCACTATGGCGCGTAGATAAGGGATATGAGTACACTGCTCTTCCAAGTTAGCCCGCTACCATCTTAGACTGCATCGTCACTTACCATCAGGTGAAATTGTAATCAAGGACTATCTAGTCATCGAATAAAAAGACATCCTTTGTGGGTGGTGTGGCAAAAACTAAATGTTGTGGCAATTTTTATCCTTGATCCTAGAACGTTCTTTATCTTTCAATTTTTGGATTTTCGCCAAGTGGGAGTCGGTCTAAGCTCCTAGCGTGCGGGTATCACCCAAGGCAGTAAAATAAAGGATTTGGTACGACAACAAAATTCTAATATCGGGCAAACAACAACATAAATAATACATAGAGATAGGCTTAGATTTTCCTCATCGCAAAAGGGTTTTATTGAAAATCTTTTTGGTCCTCGCTTAATATTTTCAAAGAGTATTTTCAATTTAATTAATCCAAGATATACTTTATTTTGTAAAATACTAGTTGATGCCTGCGACTTCGTTCGCATGGATTAAGTTTTTTTAATTCCCGCGGGAACTCTCTTATTTTCCGTGATAAATGATAGCCTATCCTGACTATAATCTATCTCTGTGCCACATTTCAGTCAAATCGGTTCAGTAGTTGAGTCCATACATACATACAATTTTATAGGAAATACTAAGAGTACAGAGGAACACAGGAGAAGTTTAATTTTTCTTAACACGTACTAAGGTCCTAGATAACAACCAGGGCCTGAGGGTCCGATGATAGAGCAGGAAGAAACTGCAATAAAACGACGTAACCCCATCGAGTTTGGGCTCGTTTCATCCGTCTTGACTAGTTCTTTGGTCCTAGATGCTTATGGTCTGACTAGTTAACGCCCGCGACTTCGTTCTCGTGGACTAATTTTTTAATCCCCGCGGGAACTTTCTCATTAAACGTCACTCGGCGTTAGTGAAATCGGCACTTAAATAAATTGCAAGTTACTTCTCAAGGAGAAGTTATAAAAGGTACCTAATTGCTAGTAGAAATGAGAAGTAGTACAAACAAAAGAAAATCTTACAAACCAGTCGGCGAGATAGTGCGGTGAATCAGAACTTCAGTTAGTTGAAATGTAAATTTTCAAAGTAAACTTCCTTTGACTCGCGGCATCTTGGTTCCATTTTGAGTGCTTGCGACTTGCTTGCGACATTATAATGATCCGGAAGGCGGGTAGTTACAGATTTCATTTTTACCTGACTTTGTATTTATGTATGAATGTAGATATGCATGTATGTCTATTTACCTATGTTTCATAGTAGCGCCTAAACTCTCCAATCGATTTGTTATTTTGGTCCAGGTGATATAGGCTACATTTTATATGAACAAAATCTATAGGTACACATTCACTCTATGATTAATGTATGGCTTAAATATACACTGCCATACCCCTTGCAAGTTAGCCCGCTACCACCTTAGACTGCATCGTCACTTACCATCAGATGATATCGCAGTCACGGACTATCTTGTCATTGAATAAAAAAAATACTAGCAATCGGCGAACGTGCGTCGGTTGACGATCGTTCTCTGACAAACGACTAACTTTAATTATTATAGTTCTTTCAACTCACGATTGCGCGTGAACTTTACTTGTGAGTTGTGGTTACGTCGTGTACATATACACATTGCGTAAGTATGCGTGCCTTTCCGGAGCCTAGGTGGAAGCGGTCAGGCGCGAGCAAGCTTTCGCTCACACTTATATAGATACGACACACACACAACCATGAGCCACGCGACTTCGTGATTTTTTTTTATTCGCTATCAACCCATACCCTAATCGGTTTCTACACGCTATCGTGCCGGAACGCTAAATCTTACGTCTTTGACGGTAAGGTGGTAACTAGCCACGGCCAAAGCCTCCCACCAGACAAGAATTGCTAGAACTATACAACATTAACTACTAGATATAAATTAGGTTATTTTAAATTGAGTCGAGATTATCATAATTGGATGTTGGCGCCATTTCGCCGCCAACCGAATGCATAATACATGCATTACATTAATACAGAATACAGTATAATATTTCGCATTTCGATATCAGGCCCCTGGCAGGTGCCACACTGAGTTTGAACTATCATTTATCAAGAAGTCACGCAGTCAAGCCACCTGAAATTTTATACGAAATTACACTTCCATTTTGTTTTTCTTTTTCTTGTAGTACGCGCACATTACTAGGCACAAGTCCAGGGTTCTCAACTTAGGGCTTTTAGCCCCAAATTTAGGGCGGAATTTTGCTTATTGGGATTTTTTCAGGGCCCAAAAAAATTTTGGGCTATTTTTAGGGGCATAAATAAATTTTCAAGCGTCACATAATTGACTGACCAAAACGAGTAAATAAAGCAAAACGTCTATCGTATTCCGGAATAATATGCTTAAAATCGTTTTAGCTAAAGCGTTTTGAAAATATTTCAATACATTAACGTTGAACACGCTTTTTCGATATATAATTCCCTTTTCATTTTAAAACGTGATGGTGGATCTTGCGTTACTTTTACTCCATCTCCAAAAAATGTCACAGTTATAATGTAAACATATTGTATGACTATAAGAATTCCGAATAATGTAATTAAAATTAAGTTATATTATTTTTATTTACCTCAATAAAACGGGAAACTCATTTAAACTAATGTTTAAATTAGCCTTGAATGGTAACAAGATACAGGGGTTTTTTGGGGCTTTTGAGTATTGCATTTAGGGTTATTTAGGGGTATTTCATGTTGATGTTAGGGCTAATTTTTTTTAGGAGTTGGTAACCCTGCACAAGTCTCGACTAAAGAGCGTTATTTTTTTATTATGAGATAGGCTTGCGCTTGATGACAATCGATGATGGAAAGCATTGATTGGAAGGGATAATATTATGGCAGTACATTCAACCCATAAACCTAATGTGTTTCTACACGCCATCATGCCGGAACGCTAAATCGCTTGGCGGCACGTATTTGACGGTAGGGTGGTAACTGGCCTCCCACCAGAGCAGACCCCCGATTCAGACCCTTCCGATAACTTATTTATCGGTCGATTCGGTTTGTTATCGTACGATAACATATTATATTTTTAATTCGTAAATGCTCTTGTAATCGAATGTATCTTGTCGATGTCGAAAACGTAGTCGATACCGAATCGTATCCTCAAACCGAACGCTCTGAATCACATGGCAAAAAATTTTCGATACGAGATCGATATCTAACCGTATCGACCGGTATGTTATCGAACAGGTCTGAATCGCCCTGCAGATTAGAGATAATTTATAAATTCCCAAATTGCCCCCGCCGGGAATCGAACCCGAGACCTCCCAGTTATAAGACCACAGCGGCCCACCACTGCACCAGGGAGGTCGTCAAATTCAAAATGGTCATATTGTTTGCAATTTTGAGACCGTTTCGTAGAACATAATCGCTCCTCTAGTTAGAATATTGCACGTCTCTTTGGCTGGAAATTATTATTTAATCAAGCTTTTAAGTGCAAGCGTTATGTAGTTATTAATTGAATTAACTTACAATTAGCTAGGTGCTCTGATGTTTCACATAATTGCTAACTAGCAATTACACTGAAAGTTATTACTAAGGTATACCTTATTATATCACGAACTCTAGTTAATACCTATATTACATACCTATATAACATTATTACATTACTATGTAAAAATGTTAACGAATTCGCCCACATGGATGGGTGAATTTTTAATTTAAAAATAACATTTTTTTGGTCAAATGAACAGTTTTATAGTAAAATTAGCTTTTCTTTTATTTATTTTAATAAGAATTTATTTGACATTTACCTATGATAGCAGTACCTACCTACCTACTATGTTTATGCCCCCCAAGAGATTAAAATTAATTTTAAATATTTATATCAGTCATATTAAATCAATTTGTAACTTAACCTTCGCATAAACGAGTATAGATCTTGTAACTCACGAGGGCGCGAGAGCTTTACTTGTGGTTACGTCGTGAACATTGCGTAAGTGTGCGTGCCTGTCAGGAGCCTAGGTGGGAACGGTCACGCGTGAGCAAGCTCTGGCTCAGACTATACAGATACGACACACACACACAACCATGAGACACGAGCCCTCGTGAAATGAAAGAACTACAGTAAAAGCTCTATATTCGCGGGGGATACGTTCCGTAAATATGCCGCGAATACAGAAACCGTGAATATGGAATGGTAATTTGTATGGGATTATAGGGGATGCGTTCCTAGGTGACAAAATAAAAAACAAATATATATATATAAAAAAAAACAATTTAATTTAAGTTTTTGACCATATTTTATTAATTATTATTTTCAGGTTTAGGCAATGGTTTTGTAATTTTTTCTTGCTTGAAGCTTTTTAAAAGCTCCTTCAATTCAGACTGATGTTCAGCAGTGGCATTAGCAATTTGCCTCTTAAAAATAAGATTTTGTTGTATAGACGGATCAGTTTTCATAAAAAAATCACAAAGCTCATTTGCCATTCTTAAATGGCAAATGACCTTCACTGGGATTTTTCAAATATAAGTTCATTTGACGAAGTCCAGATCCGCGAATAGAGAAATATAGCCGCGAATATAGGAATTGGGTTACAATTTTTTAATCCGCGAATAGTGAAAACGCGAATGCTGGAAGCGCGCATAAGGAGCTTTTACTGTATATACATACTGTGGTATTTATTTATTTACTATTTATTATCTATATTAGGTAACTATTTTCTACGCACTACTTATTTATTTTTATTTATTATGTTAACTATTTGTCACTTAGTACTATTTATCGCGACTAACAGTCATCCGAAACCTTTGGATCCACGGAAGACCAGCGCTATGCCTGTGCTTTTCCCACAGGAATAGCATATTATGCTGAGTGGCGTCCATTTTGGGACCACACATATTTATTTATTGTTTGTTTTGTATCTCTCTCTGTCATTAATTGTGCTGTGTGTCTGAAATAAATGCTTTTTCTTTCTTTCTTTCTTTTTTTCTTGGTATATGACACATCTCTAGCATAAAACATTGGTGGTAAATAGATACTTTAGAAGTGTAGATACGAGCACGACAACATTTTGTAGGTGAACGGTAATGAAACAAGATCGTTCGAGGGAGTGGAAAATTACTCGTGAAACGCTAAGCTCGGGGGATTACGGGTGCGGCGGCGAAGTCTGCCATTTGTTGCCAGGACATAATATTATTGTCTTTGTGACCTTACTTGTATTTTCTACGCTTATAAAATTCCAAAGCCTCTGTAGCCCAGCGGTTGAAGGCGCGGACTGAAAACCGAAAGGTTGCAGGTTCGAACCCCACCCGTTGCACTATTCTGCCCTCGTAATTGAAAACACAGTAAGTTATATAGAAGTTACCTTTAAGTTACTGTGTTTTCAATTACGAGGGCAGTATTGTCGTACCCAGTCCTAACAATATAGACTAAACTCAAACACAAACTTGCTACAAACTATATTAGTGTGATTAATTAAATTATTTATTAATACCCATTACCCATTTAGCTTTTCTTTTTTGATATTTAAGATCTTATTTATTTTAAATAAGTTTAAGTTAATTACTAGTCTAAATAGATGTATCTACTATGTTAGTCGTAGTCAATATATTCTATTTCCTACTAATATTATAAAATGTGAGAGTGTGGATGTTTGGATGTTTGTTACACAATCACGTCGCAACGACTGAACCGATTTGGCTGAAATTTGGCACAGAGATAGATTATAGTCTGGAATAGCACATAGACTGTTTATCCCGGAAAATTAAAGAGTTCCCGCTGGAATAAAAAACCCTCAATCCACGCGAACAAAGTCGCGGGCATCAGCTATTTATTTCATAATTTTTTATCCGTTGTGGAACAAAATAATTAAGGATTATGTAAAAATAATTTATTCTTCGAATCAGCCTACAGATGCCTCTGAAGCACGCTTCGATAATATTTTCATAAAAATATAAATATTACGCGATAAAAAAAAGTAGGCACCCGTAGTTAAATGTTATTGGCGGAGTAAAATGTCAATTTCCCTCGCATTAGAGTCTCTGAGGGTCGTAGGGCGAGCGGGGGCGGGGGGAGAGGGCAAGGAAGTTGTTTTCTAATAACATGGCAGGCTTTCCGCCCTGTAATGAGTTTCTGCTTTGCCGCTTACGGTACGATCTCGACATCTGTTTACTAGCCTTTTTTACCCGACCCAAAGATTATAGCACTTTTAGCAGTCTGTTTTTAGGGTTCCATACCCGAAGGGGCCCCTACGGGCGGAAGGGAACGGGACCCTATTACTAAGTTTTCGCTGTCCGTCCGTCCGTCCGTACGTCTGTCTGTCAGCGGGCTGTATCTTATGATCCGTAATAGCTAGACAGTTGAAATATTCAGAGAATGTGTATTTCAGTAGGGTTAGTATAAGTTGTAATTCGTATTCGAATTCGATCTCATTGGCTTCAAAGTAAAATGAATCTTAATAGTATTGGTTTAAAGTTACAAATTCAGGTCAACCGATTTTAATTTGGAGCGTATCATTACGTAAACGTATTAGAATACATGCACGAAATAGAGCTCTAATAAAATTCAATTATGTTTTATTTTAATTTGACGCTATTTCATCGAATACGAATACGATCAATCGAATTAAATCTTATACTAACCCCACTGTTGCTGCTATAACAACGAATAATAAAAATAAATTAAAATTTAAAAGAGGCTACTACTAGAAACGTGTTGTTTTTGCTAAAGAATTCGTTCATCCGAGTCGTAAACTAAAACAATCATAACCCTTCCTTTTTGGACTTGCAGGGCGACAAAAATACCTATGTTGAAAGTGCACCGATAAAATAAATTAGTATTTCGTTATATGCATGCGATGCCAAGCACTTATTCGCATCACCTAAACTTGCTGAAATTGCTGCTTGTTTAGAATTATATAAGACGCGAAATAATGCACCCCAGCACGCAACCCTGCCTGCACCCGAAGGTAAAGGTTGACCTTGAGAAAATAGCAAGCTTAACATTGCTTTAGCTAGGCCTTTGCCTTTGCTTGACCTGCGCAAAATCCGGGTCATTAGGTAGGTAGAAGTACACCATTTATCTTTAAAACAAGAGTGAATAGGCATTTAGGCGGTACACCTTAGACCACATCATCACTTTCCATCAGGTATGATAGTGGTCAAGGGTGCCTATAATGTATAAAAAAATATATATATGCATCTTCGTAACTTGTAATATACAGGGTGTCCCACGGCTATGCAACATGGAGGGGAAGTACCTACCTTAAATATTGTAGATGGAACATTTTACTGGAAGAAGCGAGTTCGAGTCTTGGTTCAATCAGCCAATTATTTAAAAATCTATGAATGCAGTTTAAATTGGTTTTTTAAATTAAAATGAAGTCTTCTTTCAGTAAAATGTTCAATCTATACTAATATTATAAAGCTAAAGAGTTTGTTTGAATGAACGCGCTAATCTCAGGAACTACTGATTCAAATTGAAAAATTCTTTATGTGTTGAATAGTCCATTTATCGAGGAAGGCTTTAGGCTATATAACATCACGCTGCGACCAATAGGAGTGAAGCATCAGTGAAAAATGTTGCAAAAACGGGGAAAATTATCCATATTTAAAATATGTATATATTCTTTTAAAAACTTCTTAATCGCGATCATAATAACAGAAATTGACGCGGACGAAATCGCAGGCAACAGCTAGTCTACAATATTTAAAGTACTTCCCCTCCATGTGGCATAGCCGTGGGACGCCCTGTATAAAATGTGGTAGTACTATTCTATATTGAGTTACTTTATAAGACTCATTGAAGAACCCTGAAGCCTCCCAACATCGTTACCGGAGTTCGCTCAATAGATAACGACATTACCCGAGCGTCTGAAGTTTGTAACTTCCTCTTCTTCAAGTTATGACAACCTCGCTAGCATCGTGGTGCGATGTTGCTTTGCAAGTTAGAGGTTCAGGGTTCGAATCCGAGTAAGGTCAATTTTGGAAAATACCTATCTTTAAACCTATACATATTTAATTGCAAGGACGTAGTTCTTTCATTTCACGATTGCAAGAACTGTATAGTTCTTTCATTTCACGAGGGCTCGTGACTCATGGTTGTGTGTGTCGTGTCTGTATGCGAGAGTTTGCTCGCGCCTGACCGCTCCCATCTAGGGTCCTGACAGGCACGCACTCTTACGCAATGTGCATGTACACGACGTAACCACAAGTAAAGCGCCCGTAACTTCGTGAGATAAACGCGGTACTATACCGTAAGTTTGCAAGAGGCGTGAAATGCCTAAATTCTTGGACATTTAATTCCAAATTTGAACATTATTGTTGATTTGAGCCGTAAAGCAATAATATAGAATGTGAAATATAAATTCAATAAATGTCTTTGAAGCAATAAAATTGTATTTTTGTCAAAACCCTAAAGAGTACCTATTTTTGTCATAATTTGTAAAGTTTCTCCACAAGGGCACAAGCTTTTTAATTAGTTCTTGCACACAGAAAAAGGTCTTAAAAACATTAGTATTTTTAATTGAGAATTTTAATTTTATTGCGTATTACACTCGTGTACAGTAATTTTTTCCCGAAATTCAAATAAATCTGCGCGAGTGTGCCTGCTCCGTCACCCTGTAAATTAGCCGCCAAACTCATCCACGCTAAATTCCATCATAAATCCCGGGGCGAATCAAACCTAAGGGTTCAAGGTCATTCTAACAGTATAAAAAAATGTATACATTATGTTTTCACAAAGTTATAGCAATTTAATCTATCCTAGTGCTGGTGGGTCTAAAAAGACCTGCCACGCACTGGCGGAAATATTATTGGGGGCGCATTTTGACCCGCTGCCGCACCAAATGAAGAATTGTGATTTTACTTGCCGCAGTGAACGTGTTAAAGCCTTTAACTACGATAACAATATTTGCTATTATTGTACCAAAGGTGTAGAGTGTTCGTGTGTGTGAATATAACCCCCAAAGATTATAACTTGTTCGCCCGGCGCTTGTTCCCTGCGAAGTTGATTTATTCGATTCCGAAACTTGTACGAATTACACCTGGGAGGTTGGGACTTCAATTTTCCTTTTACTGCCTACAATTTTTCCTCGATAAACGTATAATCCAAAGCTTTCGCACGCGACTTTGTCCGCACGGAATTAGGGTTTTTAAAACTGTCGGGATCTGAACCATTAATTTTTCCAAAATAATGGCACTCTATAGGTCTGTAACTATTCCCGTGAAAAAAATCACGTCGATTCTCTGCATGATTGAAGGACAAACCAACACACGAACAAATTCGCATTTATTACAATACTAGCTTGTGGTAGATTTGTGACGTGTCATAAGAGCTACAAGTTAGCCTATATGAAATAAATAAATTTTGAATTTGAATTTGAATTTGAATTTACCTGCGTCTTCGCTCCCGCCATCTATTTAAAGCAAACCAAAATGGCAATTCCCATACAAAATTATATTTTTCTTAATTTTGTTGATTTTTCAGCTGTTCCTTTAGGTTTCCCTAATTTTTATTTTTATTTTTAGACCCCCTGTATTAGAGCGAACGGATCGAACAAATACAAAAATATATTCAAATAGGTTAAACCGTTTTTGAGTTTTAGACAGACTAAAACCAAAGAAAGTAGAAACTATATTTCCATGGACAGTAGATTTTTTTAATAAGTATCTATTGATGCATCATTTCTCTCTTATTCATACTCCCTCATGCCATTATTTACTGCTACTAAACCCTTATAAACTATTTTTGTCTCGGATAACGTCCGTCCTACACATTTCCGTCAAGGTCAGATAAAATAGAAAGGAAAAGTTTTTATGAGAGCCCATACTAGTCTATGCTACGGCCATTCCGACTTCTTATAGCAGGCTTAAGAATATAAGTGCGTGACCTGAATTTTCGATGAGCAGGAAGAAAGGAAAGGTCTAGAACTCTAGAATAATTAACATATTATTGTGTAGAAAGAAGGAAAGTTTGGAGGGGATAGGAGAATATTGGCTGATATTTTCTTTAAAAAAAAATGCTTGTAGGCTTAAAGCATAAAATGCTCGTATAATAAAAAATGTCGCTTATCTTCGATTTTGTTTGCAGTAAAATTTATGCCATTTTGGGACAATATTCAAACCATCTGGCACGAGGCTACCGATTCCAATAAAATAGCGCTCGTATACAAACGTTGATAATACGAGTAACTTGTGCTCTCTCATTGCATCGTATTCCTCATTTGTGAGAGTCGTTACCCTTTTAATAAACAAAGAAAATCCAATACATATTCTGTTTTCTGTTAAGAAAATTTCAGTACTAGCCCGGAGTTAGGAAGTCGGTGGTGAGTCACCTCCGTGCCTCGGAGAGCACGTAAAGCCGTCGGTCCTGCGCCTGATCTCTTTCCGGTCGTGTCGGATTTTCCGTCCCATCGGACTTTGAGAGTGAGGGAATAGAGAGTGCACCTGTGTTTGCGCACACATTTGTGCACTATAATATCTCTCGCGAAGATGGCTAATCTCTGTGGAGATCGGTCGCCGTAGCTGAATTCGGTCAGGAGGATATTATTATAATAAACAAAGAGGAACACAATTGACTTACTAGAAACCGTCATAAACTAGAAACACAGTCGTGTTGTTTGCTCTAATACAGAAATCTTTTGTGAAGCTGAGTACGCTGTAATAATATGATTCCAATGGAATTATTAGATTTGCTACACAAAAAGCAATGTGTAAAACACATTTATCAAGTGGAGTTATTACAAAGTTAGTGAACTTCTTATTGACAAAGTTGCATGGAATCAATGGCTTGGCATCCAGCTAACCACAAAATATTGGAACTTATTACATTTTAATTGTAATTTATTACATAATATTGTAACTTATTACATTTATTACATTTTCAATATTACATAGACTTATTATATTACTTAAAACAAATAACAAATAAATAAGGTAACTTTGTAACTATACATCGACATTGTAAATTTTTTCTCAGCAGAATCTACATTCCGAACCGGTAGTAAAGTTTCGACGTGTCATAAGAGACACAGGTTGGCCTACATGAAATAAATAATTTTGAATTTTTCTAATTTTTCCATTGATATACAAATGGTAGGGGTTAAAAACGTGAACGTAGCTCTGTAATAAATTTTCCGTGTTTGATTTTGAAATAAACAACAAAATGATAAATGTATTTCCAGTAACGCAAAAGCTGAGGTTTCATATTTTTATTTTATTATTTTATAACTGCGTGGAAACTGTGTTCGACAGTGAAACAGTGAAATTGTGTTTGTTTGTATACAGTCGAGGCGAGGCTAAAATGAAAAATTGTGGGAAAACAGTTTTCATTTCGCGATGCTTTCATGTGTGTCCTTTTATTTGTCTTTTAAATCACAATAACAAGTGGTCCTTTTAAAAATAACTAATTTTTAATGCCGGTTTTCACCGGATGTTGTTGTTACCGTATTATTATAGGGTAGTATTGTTGTTATCTAAATATATAAAAGGCAAAGGTGACTGACTGACTGACTGATCTATCAACGCACAGCTGTAACCACTGGATCGATCGAGCTGAAATTTGGCATACAGGTAGCTGTTAGGACGTAGACATCCGCTAAGAAAGGATTTTGGAAAATTTCAACCCCAAGAGGGTTAAATAGGAGGTTAAAAATCGAACCTAACGTGAGCGAAGCCGCGGGTTAAAGCTAGTTGTATTATATTAATGCAAACTCGCCATCCTCAACATAAACGTAAAGTTTCTTAGAGGATGGCGGATAAAATAATTAAAAATGTATTTTTTTTTTAGATTTTGATCAATAAATATTTAAAAAAAAACCAACCATACCTAAAACATCCCCTAACGTGTAGCAATAAATAATTTTCTATTCTATTCTTTCTATTTACGTCCGCTAAAATTTCGTAAAAACTAAATTAACGGAAAACGTCTTCTAACTTAGCATAGGTAGCCCAGTAAAAGTAAGGAAACTTTGGTCAAAACGCTCATAAATATGAATGGCATTCATACTTAAAAAATAGTTACAAGATGATAGTTAAAAGATAGGTAGATAGAAAGATATTTTTTTTTTTGTGAAAAACTATGTACCTCTGTACGAGTAATAATTTGACGACAATATCTGCACTCAATTGTAGAGTAAATATAGAGTTTTTAAGTTTCCTGTTAGTAAAAGAGAGCGCTATTGCAACATGACGTCACGATTCAGTAGCTCCATACACTCTCCATACAAAATTTTGTTTTAGAAAGAGACGGATACAGTCGCATTAAAACAGCTTATAACTTATTTGTTTTTTGACCGGTTGATTTTCTGTTTTTTACAAATGTTATTCTTACATGTTACATTTTTGATTGTAATTAATGAATATCCGCATTTTGATTACATTCAAATACACGATTCGCGCCTAAAAGTGAAACCAGAAAAATGAGACTATGAAAGCTTACCCTATAGTCGACGTAACTTTTTGGGAGTAGGTAGTTTATATTTATAGAATAGAGTTGGTTCCATCCACTTTGGTAATATTCGTAACCAGCTACGAAATAAGAAAAATACTGCATCTTTTTGTAACTGGTTAATAATCAAGAATATTTTGTCCAGGTTCATAACTGTTTCGTAACCAGCTACTAAATAAGATTATTTCTTGGAATGGATTTTTTCTTAAGAATATGTTCTTAAAAGTTTTACAAAGTGCTTCCGAATTTAAAATTCAAATAAATATATTCCGTGGCGCAAAAGCTGAGATAACTATTGTTCAACTGTTTTGCACTAACAAGTCGTAAAAAGTGCAAAAAATAAAGTTTGCGCTTATATGCGTTTAACTGAAGTTTCTATGAAAAGCTGCAAAAATGCTTTCAAAGTTAATTTCATATACGAGCGTGAACGGTTAACCGAATTATTGTTTTTAGGGTTCCGTACCCGAAGGATTTTATTTATTTGTTTATTATTGGTATATGTATTAGAATGTAGTTATTTGTATGTATGTAGTTGTATAACCACCTGCAACGCATTTCTTTCTTAAGTTGTCCTATTCCTAAGGTTGCCTGGATCGCTTAGTAGCGATCTCTACTAAGCGATAAGGCCGCCTTTTGTGTCATTGGTACAAATAAATAGTAAAATAAATAAAGGGTAACCAACGCGACCCTATTACTAAGCCTGTTCGTCTATCCTTCCGCTATGTATATAGTATATGTCCGTCCGTCCGTCCGTCCGTCTGTCTGTCAGCGGGCTATATCTCATGCCGCTATAAAAACAAATAATAAAAATAAATTAAAAATTAAAAGGGACTCCCCTACCAGAAACGAGTTTTTTTCGGCATTTTTTGCTACGGAACCCTTTGTATGCGAATCCGACTCGCATTTGACCGCTTATTTATCTTTCTGGCGTTTTTAAATGGTCTATTTACTTTAAATACCGGAGTCTGACCAAAAAAACTTGAGAGGTGTCAAGGGACACCCGGATGGAACGAAGTTCAATGCGAAATAGAAATTAAAATATCTGGCTTGCTTTCTATAAGAGAGAGAGAGACAGACAGAGAAACATGCGACGCCGCACAGCTTACAATAGCTTACTATAGCAAAAAGTGTCGTGACAACTTTTCGTAAGAATTTTTTCCGGCTAGCCTATATAAGTAGGTATAGGTAATGAATGCGAACCAAAATACCTACTGAGGCACTGTACAATATCGCGGAAACTTAACAATGTTCTGAATTAAAGCATTGTTTACTCTGAATAAATTAATAAATATTATGATAAGATGTTTCGACTCCAGTAGGGTTATAGTGTAAGATTGTATTCGATTGATCGTATTTGTATTCGATGACATTAACGTTAAAGTAAAATAAACTATAATTGTATTGAATGAGAACTCAATTTTGTGCATGCATTCTTATACGTTTACAGTTACGCTCCAAATAAAAATGGGTTGTACTGTATTTTTAACTTTACGTTTGAAGTTCAAAACTAATCCAGAACTAAAACATATGGTACGAAAACTGTACAATTTGAGGGAGCACTACTACAATATAATAGTCTGCCTCAAGAGATTGTTACTGAAAAGTCATTGGTAACTTTAAAAAAAAACTTAGAATGCATTTTCAAAATACTTGTGTCTAGGAATTAGACTTTTCATTATTAGGAGTCACCATTTTTGTTTTTTCCATATGATTGTATTTTTATATTAATTTTATAGTCTTGAGTTCACTTTAAGTGAGCAAACTGTTCTTTGAGAATAAATTCTTTGAACCTAAAACCTGACGTTCATTTTAGTTCGACGCTAATGTCATAGAATAAATTAAGGCACACACTAGGTACCTAGTTAGTGCATTACTACTTCGAGTCACGCTAGCTTGCATTAGCCCATTACCTCTTTTGTGCTTTCCGCGGGAATGATGCATTGCGTGGAATTATTTGGAGCCTCGAAGAGTATATTATTATACTAGCTGATGCCCGCGACTCCATCCGCGTGGATTTTTTTAAAATCCCGCGGGAACAGTTTAACTTTCCTGGAATAAAAGTAGCTTATGTCACTTTCCAGGTCCTCCACAATACCCATGTAAAATCGCGTTGATCCGTAGCTCTATTGCAGTGTTATTGAAGGACAAACCAACAAATAAACTCACTTTCGCATTTATAATATTAGTAAGGATTTTAGTGTGTTTTTAGGATTCCGTACACAAAGTACCATCTGTACCATCTTGACATGCGTTGGATTGGTGTATCTACGTAGGCATTTTTGCATTTTTTTTTGAAGCTTTATTGTGGAAGCACTGTATACATAGCATAGCTTTGTAAAAAAAATTTTTTTTGAAAAGAGCAACTGCTGAGTTTCTTGCCGGCTCTTCTCAGCAGAATCTGCATTCCGAACCGGTGGTAGATTTGTGACGTGTCATAAGAGCTACAGGTTAGCCTATATGAAATAAATAAATTTTGAATTTTAAAGGGTGCCAACGGGACCCTATCACTAAGCCTCCGCTGTCCGTCCGTCCGTCTGTCTGTCAGCGGGCTGTATCTCATGATCCGTAATAGGTAGATACTTGAAATTTTCACAGATGGTGTATTTCTATTGCCGCTATAACAACAAAAAATAAAAAAATAAAGGTCTCCATACAATAAACTTTTGTTTTTGCTCGATCTTAATAATAATGGTGTTAATGTATGATGATACGGAACCTTTCGTGTGCGGGTAAGACTCGCGCTTGGTATTTTTTTTATAATGTAATATAACCGATTTATTTTCTGGTTTTACAAATTGCTCATTTGCAACAAGGGTGACATAATTCAAAATTCACCAATTTTAGTGTCGAAAATTTATACTTTTTCCTATAAAAACAACATTACGCTAAGCACAAAAAAATAAGAGCGAGAGAGATTGTGACTTATTGCTCTGTCGCTTTGTTGGCCGCTGTGTTGTTGCGAGACCGCAGCATCCACAAAACATTACTCTCTAACGAGAGAATTCTCTCGTCGTCGATTTTGAGTTATGTCACCCTTGTCGCAAATGAGCGAAATGTTATTCTTACATGTTACGTTTTCCTACTAATATCATAAATGTGAAAGTTTGGATGTATGGATGGATCTTTGTTACTCAATCACGCCGCAACGATGGACTCGATCGATTTGCCTGACCTGAAAGGCATAGACAGATTACAGTTTGCAATAACATTCTGACAACAGTCTTTCACGAGGGCACGTGGCTCATGGTTGTGTGTGTATCGTATCTGTATAAGTGTGAGCGAGAGCTTGCTCGCGCCTAACCGCTCCCACGTAGGCTCTGGACAGGCACGCACACTTACGCATTGTGCATGTACACGACGTAACAACAAATAAAGCTCACGCGCCCTCGTAAATTGCAAGAATAAATGAAATGAAATTGAAAAATGAAATCATCCTACAAGTGACATCGAAATCAACGTTGACCCTGTCAAAGTTTAAAAACGTCGAGTGAAAACAGTGTCACAGCCTAATTCACCCGGCGCAGTTGCTAATTGAAATACGGCAATCAAATTAAACGGTTTGCAGATTCCGCTTCTTCATACTTTATCAGTCTCTCGTCACTCACACGATTCAAGCGCTGCAGAGCTTTCAACGCTTCAAAAAAAGCGACATAAATATCAAAAATAAGTGTAAATTGAAAATTTGATTTTTAAAAACAAGCTTTTAGTAACTTTTAAGCTATTGCATAGCTTCTATCGCGGGCCAGCGTGGCGACCGAATCCAGAATTTCCGTAACGAAAATAACCTGACACGGGACTCCTCTACGGTGAGCCGCTAGATGGCGTTGATAAAAAATTCTACGCAATAGCTTTACCGCGGCAGTCCCCGAGTGCCACACGTCTTTTTTTATTCGTTGTCAAGATAGTCCTTGACTGCGATCTCACCTGATGGTAAGTGAGGATCAGTCTAAGATGGTAGCGGGCTAACTTGGTACAGTGTAGAATCACAGGTAGACCCATTACTTTTAATCGGTTTGTACACGCCATCGTGCCGGAACGCTAAATCGCTTGGCAGCACGTCTTTGACGGTAAGGTGGTAACTACCCACGGGAAAAGCCTATAAATTCCTAAATCGCCTCCGCTGGGAATCGAACCCGAAAACTTACTTATAAGACCGAAGCGCTCACCACTGCGCTAGGGAGGTCATCAAATTTAATTTTTGTATTCAAGTCTAAACTCTAAACTCTACTATTTCCTTGTCCACAATTTTCCTTCAATTTCTTTTGTACAAGAAAAAGTAACTTTAAAATAGTAGCTGTAAAGCGTTTAACATGCTTTACAATGTAAAACTCATTTAAGTGTAATCCCTGTTCGTACCAAGTTTAAACGACTTTAGAACTTACTTACTTACACAAAGTAAAGAACAAACCTAATAGTGACTTAGGAACAGCGAACACAGAAGAATCTGTGATCGCTACTGTTAAGAGCCTTTATGTATTTATATTGTGAAAGTAACGTCAAAGTAGTAATTCTAAGTATCCAGCAATTAACTTAAAATGCTTGTAATCAGCCTTAAATTGTCACTCACAGCCTTCCGTCGCTGCAGCGCTTTACCGCAAAGTAAACAAATTCAAATGAAAAGCTCTACAGCGGTGAAATCGCTTTTACATTGTAAACAGGGGTAAAATGCTTTTACGACGAATCCTTGTGGGACGAGAGTGAAACGGTTTTAAGTTTATTTCAAAGCTAGCCGATGCACGCGTTTTCGTCTGTGAGGATTTAGTTTATAAAAATCCTGTAGGAACTCTTTAATTTAAGCCTCAATAGCCCAACGGTTAAAGGTGCGGACTGAAAACTGAAAGATCGCAGGTTCGATCCCCACCCGTTGCACTATTGTCGTACCCACTCCTAGCACAAGCTTTCCGCTTATTTGCAGGGGATAGGAGGATATTAGTCAACTTCAGCTTGGCTTCACAAGAATGAACCAATTTGGCTGTTGGAATGAAGATAGCTCATAACTAGGGCTTAGACATAGGCTACATTTTATTCCAGAAAATTAAAGAGTTCCCGCGGGAATCAATAAAACCTTAAACCACGCGGACGAATTCACGGACATCATCTAGTATTTCATAATTTTAATATCGCAAGACCTTACACTTAAGAAGCATTCTTTTAAGTACCTAATTAATATTTCTCGTTACCTACTTAAATTAATTGTTCGTCACTTTAATGAAAATTGTAATGCTTTTGTATTTTGAAGTTTTTAATTAGATCTGAAGTATGATTTTTGACTTTTAACGGAAAAGTTAGATTGTAGAATTTCTTGCAAATTAATAATTTTTATTCAACCTCGAAGGTTTTAGTATGATAAACTACAGTGTTTTATTAGTTTTTTTAACCGACGTACATAAAGGAGGGATCTAGATATAAAAAGCAATTATGAAAATAAAAGTGGAAAGAAAAACTTGCAAGCCAATAGTTGATAATGGAGATGAAAAATATTGATAGGTAAAGTTTTCTAAAGATTTTTGGAAAATCTGCCGGAAAAGTCGGAAATTGTTGAAATTGGCCTTCATGAAATAAGTAAAGAATTGACTATAGCTGCCGGCCGTTCAATTGAAGTTCCATTATAGCACATACATTATTTAGCTGCGAAAGCGTGCGAGACACCGGGTCATACTGCACACTCGCGTGATTGGCAAGATTAATGGTTTATCAGCACCGCGCCCAACGACCTATGGTCTAATTTATTGGCATTGCTGCCATATTTTGTTTTAGATTGACCCAATATTAACAAACTCTTCTTGGCGGTGGCTTGACTTTGGATTGAGGTTTTGGCTGTGGCTGTTTAGTGCCATTTTTTCCGAACTATTACAACATTTACTTTATTCTCAGTTCGTTCCAAAATATGTACTCGAGCGTGTACGTAATTAGATATATGGGTTCGACTGAAAGAAAAGAACATTTAAGGTCCGGCTGGTCCGCTTCACATAATATGTTGGAACTTTTATGTAATATGTTTATAGCTATCTGATATTTTTATTTCGCTATCGCGATGTAAAAACACCTGTGGTAGTGCGGTTGGGCAATGAACATTATTGTGAATGTTTAAGTCATCTAGTACCATAGATGCATTTTGCATGGTAGACTGTGGAGCAACCACAAAATATATATTGAATGTAAGATTGAATGTCTTAATGTTCTTAGTTATTACCCGATTGCGACGCAAAGGATGTGTTTATATTCATACGGACAACTGAAACGACTTAATGTTTCATCATCAAATTAGGTTTTATTAGATTTTTACTAGTCTAAACATGATAAGACAGCATTGTTCTTTAGGGCCAAATTAGACGTCGCACCGTTCATCATTCATTTTTGCGATGAATGATGCACGATTGCAGTGAACCTTTCGTCGCGGACGCAAAATCGCCTGTGAACAGTGAACTGTCGGTGTTTAGACGGTTCATTTTCGATGACTCATAAGTGAAGCCTCAAAATTGAAAGCGAAAATCTCGAAAAATGAACCGTCTAATTTGGCTTTTACCGAATTATGGTCAAATTTCGTCGACTGGGTGACCAGTACTTATTATTATCAGCTTTTGCTTGTACCTTGTACCATACTCCAGCCACACTTTTAAGTAATTAATCCGCTACTACTCGATTAATTCAGCCGCTCCTGATTAGCCACGGAGCGTTTTATTTCCTAGCTCATTAGCTGTCTGAACGATATCGACTTTATCCAACGTAATCCTAGTTTATGAGGCCCTTAAGATAAATGTACAGTTTATTTCTTTTGAACGACTCGGCTTTATGTTTGTTATCTTCCCAAAGCTGGCGGGAACGAGATTTAAGTGGGATTAATTAATGTTTAAACTCTTTTGGTTTTAGCAAGAAAAGGTTAAAATTATTTTGCTATAATCCGCCAACAGAAAAACAGAAAAACTGTATGGTCAAACATGCAATTACAAGCTAATTACCGCTTACCTCCCCAACCAAGCATGAAAGCCTACCACCACTCACATGTACCACCACACAATACTTTTAAAGTCTTTTAAAGACCATACAAATGTTTGACCATGCAGATTTTTTCTGTTGACGGATTATAGCAAAATAATTTTAACCTTTTCTTGCTAATCAAGAACTTCTGCAAAGTATTGCCTGATTCTATCCAATATCTTTTTTTAAGAGTTCCCTCAATTTCTCCAGGATTCCATCATCAGATCCTGACCTGATGACAATGGGAGCACCTAGGAAGTATACCCTTTCAAATAAAAAAGAATTTTCCAAATCGGTCCAGGCGTCTTCGAGTAATCATGGAATATACATTAAAAAAACCGACGAATTGAGAACCTCCTCCTTTTTTGGAAGTCGGTTAAAAAGTAAAATTTAACAAACATAATATGAGACACAATGTGCACAAGAACAGTTTATCTCTAATGAAGAGATTTCTTCTTCGAAGATAAATCTAAAATTTAATATAGTTTATGTTTTAGTGTAATTTTTTTTTTTATATTTTTACCGAGCAAACGTGCAGGCGGGTCACCTGTTAAGTGATTACCGCCGCCCATGAACATTTGTAGCACCTGAGGCACCACCAATACGTTGCCGGCTTTATAGGAATTTGTTGGTCCGCCCCTTGAATAACCCCATGTTGTAATTTAGTGGGAACACCGTCGCAGGAAGTTGGTTCCACAGTTTCCAGTACGTGAAAAAAAAAAATCTGGCACATCGGATGGTCGAAGTGCTCCTGGCAGCCAGGTGGTGAGGGTGAAATTGTGTTCGGTGACGAGCGGTGCGGTTGTAGAAGAAAGACGGTGGAATAAGGTCAAATATCTCTAAGAAAGAGATTTCTTCTTTAGATATAAATCTTAAATTTAATTAAAATTTAATAAAGTTTATGTTTTAGAGTAATTCTATGTATGTGCCCCGCTCATTGCCATTTCAGCTTCAAGACTTGTTAAAGATAGTACTAGATATATGTGGTAAATAGCTGCTATATGTAGATAGATACAGTATTCTCAAAGGACGTGGAGGCGATTTGTCTTGCTAATGTCGACGTGGCGAGTTGATATATCGCGTTCAGCGGAATAAAGTAATAGATTATGCCATACATTGCATTGCATCAGTGGATTGTGTTGTTTATAAGATAAAGTTCTCCCTCGCAAAATCTCCGGTTTCGCTCTTAGAAATGCTAACACGAATAGCCTTTTATATAATCATCTATACATATAATAAAATTGTAGAAAAGTGGTGTCTGTACAATGGAAATATATAAAAAAAAAAGTAGCAGGGGTTATTATTATATCGATGCCGAACCCGAAATTGTAATTTTTTTTTGTCTGTTTGTCTGTTTGTCTGTGTGTTTGTGCACGCTAATATCAGAAACGGCTTATTCGATTTAGATTCGGTTTTCACTAATATGTTGTAGTAAGCTTCACTTAACATTTAGTGTTTATTTCATGTCAATCGGTTCATAAATAAAAAAGTTATGTCAATTTAAAGAATCACGGCGAACATTTTTAACGTACAGACGTACAGAGTACGTACTACACGCCTCGCGCCTGAGCGTCCGTGGCTATATAAAGAGCGCTGAGAGCCGCGCCCCGAAGAGTCACTATTCCACGCGAACGAAGTCGCGGGCACAGCTAGTCAGAAATACATATAATTTAAACGAAGAAATTGTTTTATCAATTGTGCCTATAAAAAGCGTTCTAAGCCTACGCTGTACGTCCGTCCACCTATCTGTCAGCAAGCTGTATCTCAAGAAACCGTAATAGGTAGATACTTAAAATTTTCACAGAATGTGTATCTATCTATAACAAATAATATAAATAAAATAAAAATTAAGGGGGTCCCGATACAAGAAACGTGATTTTTTCGTTATTTTTTTGCTCGACCCTGACCCTTCCGGAACCCTTCGTGTGCGAGTCAAACTCACACTTGGCCAGTTTTACTTAGTTTTACTAACGTCGGTTGAAAATGAATTTTTAAATTACCAGCATTATCCGATCGCGGTATAATATGTGAAGAAATGGCAAAATAACCTCAATAGGCATTTTCATATCCCTCATACTTGCAATATGGCAGTATTCGCTAAATGATCGTCTACCCAGCTTAGTAATATCGACCTCAGGACAGTGCTGCACTGCAGGTTGTATGCTAGTCCAAGCGATATTTTTTTATTCGATGACAAAATAGCCCTTGACTGCGATCTTACCTGATGGTAAGTGACGATGCAGTCTAAGATGGTAGCGGGCTAACTTGGAAGAGGTTATGGCAGTGTAAACTCAACCCATACCCCTAATCGGTTTCTACACGCCATCGTGCCGGAATGCTAAATCGCTTGGCGGCACGGTGGCGTGTAGAAACCGATTAGGGGTAGGAGTACACTTTCATACCCCCTCCAAGTTAGCCCGCTACCATCTTAGACGCATCATCACTTACCTTCAGGTAAGATCGCAGTCAAGGACTAACCTGTCATCAAACAAAAAAGAGTTAGTAGTTTGATGATGTCAGTCATGAAAAGATCGATTTAAAATTCCAACGCTGAGTGTCTGACTGAATATCTGGTTTCAGTTTTCATTCGTTTTTAGGGGTTTTAGTCGGTAAAAGTCCGACATAACCTCGGTGCCTTTCCCCGGGCACGGTGGTATCCATGAGGATTTCCCCACGGAAAAAAAAGGAAAAAAAGGTGGTTACGCAAGCTTTTATTCCACCGTATCTCTTTCAGTGGAAAACGTGTCTTAATGTGCCGCGTGTTGTAGCTGATAAACCTGGACATATTTCAGCGTCGTTAGCTGTTGTACCGTCTTTATGCGCTGCTTTATGGTGATGATATGGAAAACCATAAACCGAGATACGGGTTCTTTGCGCCAGTATAAAAGTAACAAATATCATAAAATTCGACATAAAAAGCTTTTTATTGCGTGATGGATTTTTATTTTACCTTATCTTAATTTTTTTTTTTTAATATTTGCCATAAAGTTTTCTTCTTTTCTCGACTTCACTAATATTGTAAACTAGCTGATTTCCGCGACTTCGTCCGCGTGGTAAACAGTTTAAACTGACTTGCTACTATCCGCGAGAAGTTATGTCCTTTATCTCCGATAATATTTAGTAGATCTTCAACAAAATTGGACAAAATATTTTTAATAGTAAAATATTTAAAAAAATTATCAAATTCGGTTTAGATTTGACGAAGTTATGGAGCAAAATCAACAAAAGCTTATCAGGATAAAAAGTATCCTATATATTGACCCGTACTATCAGCTACCACTATAGTAGTAGTTTACCTATGACTATACCAAATTTCATTGAAATACGTTCAGTAGTTTTCGCGTGATACGCGCACAGACAGATAGACAAAATATTCAAAAAAAAATGGTTTAGGCTCAGTATCGACAATAAAGCATCCTCCTATTAAAATTTTCAAAATATATTTAATATACAGAATTCGTCGCGTTACAGTATTATTCTAAGTATAGATAGATATAGATGTGAAATAGTGTTTGTTTGTTGGTGTGTCTTTCAATCACGCTGAAACGCAGCAACAGATCGACAAAGCTAAAAAAGAAAAAAAAAAAAGAAAGCTTTGAGGCCGTAGCCTCAAAGACTGGAGGTAGACTCTCACCTTTTGGGATAACAAGATCAATGTGCTGAAAAAGGAACCATTGGATTGAACAACAGGTAAAAAATTGAACCGATTTATATTCTTGGAAAGGGATCGCGCGTGACCAGAATACATCGTGAAGGTGAATAAAAAATTGGTTTTGAATTGAGCGGCGCATTCTGATGAAATCGATCTAGAATTTGTGATAGACGTTATAGGGCTACTTTTGCCAAACAAACGTGATGAATCGAAGTGAATGAATATTAATGAATTTGACGACCTCCCTGGCGCAGTGGTGAACGCTGTGATCTTATAACTGGGAGGTCTCGAGTTCGATTCCCGGCGGGAGCAATTAAGAAATTTATAATTTCTAAATTGTCTCTGGTCTGGTCTGGTGGGAGGCTTTGGCCGTGGCTAGTTACCACACTACCGTCAAAGACGTGCCGCCAAGCGATTTAGCGTTCCGGCACGTTGGCGTGTAGAAACCGATTAGGGGTATGGGTTGAATTTACACTGCTATACCCCTTTCAAGTTAGCCCGCTACCATCTTAGACTGCATCGTCACTTACCATCAGGTGAGATCGCAGTCAAGGGCTATCTTGTCATCGAATAAAAAAAATATATATTAATGAATTAAAAACTCAATTTAAAAAAATAATAACATTTTTAGGTCGGCAAAAAAGTAATTTATTTATTTTGCTTGCCTAAATACGAAGTAGAGCGTTCGTCTGGGCAGTAAACAAGCGATTGACCTTCTCCTGTGCTAAAACACTGTTGTTTTATTAATTGGGATACTGTCCTTGTGTTTCCGAACTGCCCCCGTTCCTATAAAGTAAATTAGAAAAGTTTATGTGTCCAGTCGTATAAACGGTTCGAGACAGAGAGACGAAATTATACGTATTACTAGAGAGTACGTGTGTACCAAAAGATGCTTTAAACTTTACCAAATAGGGATGTTTCCATCGATATATAACATGTACTAGGAGAGTATATGAAGCGCTCTCATTTTCTAAAAGGAAAATTAAAAGCTCTATATTTTCGAGACTAGTTAAGACATTAAAAAAAGAAAAATTACATTGTGTTATTTTATCGCATAAATAGTATATGATATACCTACTTAATAATATTATCTCTGGTAGTAGTTAATAGAGAAAGATTCCTTTGGGAGATTAGGGCCAAAAGATTGAAGATAAATTGGATGGAATAAATTATACTGTTGTTATAAAATAAATTAATATAATATAGCATACCTACCCAATATTTGCCAATAGCCGAGCAAATTACGAAATTAGCAGTCAAAAAATGCCCCAGGGTCTCATAATTATATTATTTCCAAATGAATGGGTTAATTTAATGGTTCGCTAAATAAAAGTTTACAAATGAGAACTAAATTGAACTTGTTAAGGATTAGACCGCGTATTTATTATTATAACTTTTGTTACAATTGAGTTACAAAGTTATAATTAAGTTAAGCCGAAGTCTGTGCTCGCTTGAGATAGTCGCCCATTTAGTGGGGCGGGATCTTCCAATCTTAAGTTTATTCGTATTTTTAATCCCCGACGCAAAAAGGACGTATGTATATGTGTGTGTCTGTATGTGGCATTGTAGCAGCCAAACGGACAAACTTGATTTTGTTTTTTTTTTTTATTTGAAAGGCGACTTAATCGGGAGTGGTCTTAGCTATTTTTGATGAAAACCGGTCCAAAACGGCCGCTGCCACAAAATGGCGGATTACATATTTTTATTTTAAGGATTACTGACTAGCGATTAGAATGTTATAACATGCCTAGCTACTTTTTTTTTTATTTTTTTTTGCATTTTACTTGAGGCTTTTTAAAAAAAACAAAAATGTCGACATGACACTTAAGTTAAAAAAGACGTATAAAACTGCGATTAACAAAGATGGCGGATAGAGGCGGAGCTACAATTAAATCACAGTTGTCAACATCGGTAGGTATGGTAATGTAGTATCGATTGTGAGAGTGATTGATTTAATTGAATTCCTTTTAACAGCTTTAAATCTTTTTGAGCTGTATGGAAGCAATTTCAATGAAATTCAATTTGAAGAAAATGAGTTTTTTAATCCGTCGAAAAAGAGGATTTTACGTTTTACGGTATTAATCCCATGCTTATAGCTCTACGAACCCTCTTTCGTAAAATCTTATTATCGTTTAGTTTGACGACAATATTTATGCTGAGTCGATCGTTTTTTTTTTATTATTCGAAATAGGCTTGTGCTTTGCGACAATCAATACTGGATAGCACTGATGAGATCTAGGTTGAAGCGCGCTTGCCTAGAAGATGCCTATTGACTCTTGCCTTGAAGGTACTCAAATTATAAGTGGCAGGAAACACGGATGCTGGAAGAGTGTTCCACACCTTAGCGGTTCTTCGAGTCGTCTGATATGACTAGGTACTGTTAGGTATTCTGTGATATGGTCTAAATGTATAAGAATTCGTTGAGAATAGAATAGAATAGAATAATTTTATATTCAAATAAACTTGTACAAAGTGTTTTCTAATCGTCAAATGAATCTACCACTGACTCGGAATGCCGTTCCAATCGATAAGAACCAGCATGAAACTCGGCGGTTGCTCTTTTAAAAAAAATATAATAGAAGTAAACTTACCTATATTATTTATATATTAGTCTTTGAGGGAGGTAACTCGCCACGGCCAAAGCCTTCCACCAGACCAGAGACAATTCAGAAGTTATAAATTCCCAAATTGCCCCCGCCAGGATTCGAACCCGAGACCTCTCAGTTTTAAGATCAAAACGCTATCCACAGCGCCAGGGAGGTCGTCAGAGTTGGTTTACAGTAAACTTATATTATTTAAAGTTTCAGTATTTCAAATATTATTATCCCGTATCTATTTTTGATGTGTACTGGAAGCAAGAATTTTGCATCCACTCTGAAATCCTTGAATTTTCCTACTTCAATAATATACAAGCACTATCGTAGCACTTACTACGAAGTATAGCTTCGTAGACAGAGCTACGCAACGAAAGGCACGTGACGTTAAAACTAAAAATGTACAGAAGTACACTGGACAGCAAATAAACCGAGCCACCCGCTACCTTGGCACTCTGATTCGATTTTTTCAAAAAATATAAAACTTACAAATATCAAAGTTATACCTACAGAAAGTGTGTTTCTTGATGATGAAAATGAATGGAAATTCATTAGGATTAATCAATTAATTAATTGTTAATTGAGGATTTTACAAAGAAGAGTCGTTTTCCAGTCGTGTTAATCGTTCGTAATCATAAAATGAAAATTAAAATAAAGTCAGGAACAAAGAAAAAATTAAAGAAAAAGTTTTTGGTCAGTATTCAGTATTCCCTCCCCTTGCTCGGATAACTGCCAGCATCCTCGTATTCATTGACCTCACGAGCCTGACGAGGAATTCTTGAGGGATTGCATTCCACTCCTCTTCAATTGCGATTCGGGGCTCTGGAAGCCTTACTGGACCAGGTACCCGGGCTCGAACCCGACGTTTCAGTTCATCGCATAAGTGTTCTATCGGATTCTAGTCCAGGCTTGGAGCTGGCTAGTCCATTGTACGAATGCCGACGTCGCGTAGATACTGGGCCACCACATGAGCAACATGGGACCGGGCATTATCATGCATCAACTGCATATTCTGCCCGATATATTCTGCGTAAGGTACCACATGGTCTGCCAGGATTTCAGTAATGTAGCGATAAGAAGTCAATCCACGTGTACGGCCCGTCAGTTCGATCAAAACTAACGCTGTAGGTGCGGTTAGCGAGATGCCGCCCCAAACCGTTACAGATCCTCCTCCATAAGCATCAGTTTGCTCGATGCAACACTGAGAATAACGTTCTCCAGAGAGACGATATACTCTCTGACGTCGATCACTTCCATGTAGACTCACCCTGGAGGGTGACGCTCACGCTTATGGAGGAAGATCTGTAACGGTTTGGGGCGGCATCTCGCTAACCGCATGTACAGCGTTAGTTTTGATCGAACTGACGGGCCGTACACGTGGATTGACTTCTTATCGCTACATTACTGAAATCCTGGCAGACCATGTGGTACCTTACGCAGAATATATCGGGCTGAATATGCAGTTGATGCATGATAATGCCCGGTCCCATGTTGCTCATGTGGTGGCCCAGTATCTACGCGACGTCGGCATTCGTACAATGGACTAGCCAGCTCCAAGCCTGGACTAGAATCCGATAGAACACTTATGCGATGAACTGAAACGTCGGGTTCGAGCCCGGGTACCTGGTCCAGTAAGGCTTCCAGAGCCCCGAATCGCAATTGAAGAGGAGTGGAATGCAATCCCTCAAGAATTCCTCGTCAGGCTCGTGAGGTCAATGAATACGAGGATGCTGGCAGTTATCCGAGCAAGGGGAGGGAATACTGAATACTGACCAAAAACTTTTTCTTTAATTTTTTCTTTGTTCCTGACTTTATTTTAATTTTCATTTTATGATTACGAACGATTAACACGACTGGAAAACGACTCTTCTTTGTAAAATCCTCAATTAACAATTAATTAATTGATTAATCCTAATGAATTTCCATTCATTTTCATCATCAAGAAACACACTTTCTGTAGGTATAACTTTGATATTTGTAAGTTTTATATTTTTTGAAAAAATCGAATCAGAGTGCCAAGGTAGCGGGTGGCTCGGTTTATTTGCTGTCCAGGTAGTTACGCAAACCATTGCGTAACTAACTATAGCTTCACTTTCAATATGGTTTCGCTTCCGTCAAACACATACTACGTTTCCTAATCTATGGTAGCAAGTAATACTATGTTTATTAGTTATATATCGATGTTATTAGTACATTAGAGTACCTATGTATGGAACCCTATCACTGCTATGGATCCACGGCTGTACTTTTTAAATGAATGAAGATAGCTCACAGCCCATATAGGCTACATTTTATCCCGGAAAATTAAAGAGTAATTAAAAGCCTTAATCTACGCGGACGAAGTCGCGGGCATCGTCTAGAGAGAAATAATTTTTCACAAGTTCTATTTCGTTTTCGCTGGTTCGGCTGAAATACAAAACCTAGTTTTGGGACATTTACGCTCCGAAACACATATTGGATGCAAAGTTTTCACTTTGTTTGTGTTTCTGTGCTTGTACTGAGAATTGTTTCACGATTCGTGACCTCTATGTATCCATAGTAACGAAACCATTCATTGCATTAGTAAAGTCCCGGGTTCGGTGCCTGATGAAAAAATAGAGTAGAAAAAAATTATAATTATAATGTTCTCCCGACCGAATCCAGTCACAGCGGCCAATCTCCACAGAGATTAGCCATGTGCGGGAGATATTATAGTGCACAAGTATGTGCGCAAACACAGGTGCACTTTCTATACCCTCACTCTCACAGGGACGGAAATTTGATATGATCGGAAAGATATCAGGCGCAGAAGCGATGGCTTTACGTGCTCTCTGAGGCACGGGGGTGAACCACCGCCCACTTCCTAACTCCGGGCTAGTACTGAGAATTTCATGACAGAAAAACTCAATATATACTTCACATCAAAAATATTTATTAGTCCGAACCGAGAATCGAACCATAGACCTCGTCATCCGTAGTCAAACTTGCTAACTACTAGACCAACGACGCAAAGAAAAACATTAATTCATTGGTCAAAAACGGGAGACCTCAGTGCTAAGCCCTATGCTATTACTATATAACAAGTATGAACCCACCTAAAAATTGGGTGGGTGCTTTGAGTATTGGGTGGTTAAAGGCCACCAGTGATAAGCCGGACATTTCCGCTTACCACCTACGAGATAGTCAAAGGAATTTCGATAAATAACTCTAGTAGAAAACCTGTACAGAACACCAATAAATATAAATCCATAAACAAACTATCCTCATTAAACCAATTTGCTCGAAAGTTAAAAACTGCGAATGCATAGCTTCAATTCTGGAATCGAGTTCACCTTACTCAAAGGAATGCATAGGAATTGCCGAATAGTTCGCATAAACTCCACGAAATCGACAAAACCATAAAACCAACCACTGACTTTGTCCGAACAGAAAATTAATGTTGCAAACGGTAGAAGCAAAATTTATCGTAGGTATATTCTTTCATCTTCCTCTGTATCTAGCGTTGCCAAACGTCCCGTATTTCCCGGGACATCCCGTATTTAAGGCATAGTTTAAATGGCCCGGCGGGACTGACTCTGTCCCGTATTTGAACCGTACGTCGTTTTTCATTATGAAATCGATCTAAGTATTCACACACGCAACGTTCGTAAAACGTACTCGTCCTGCTACTAACTTGTACTCGCAGCCCGCATCATGTCAGTGTTAATGTCCGAATGATAATGTTAAAACTGACTCGATCCTCGGAAAAATATAAAAAACTAGCTTCCCCCGCGACTTCGTCCGCGTGGAATTAGATTCCAATTTTTCCTGAATTTTCTTTGCTATAAACCTCACGGAGCCCGAGACCTTTCCAACGAATGCAAAACCGTGGAAATCGGTTAGTGCGTTCTGGGGTTATAGCGTCAGGAAGGAAAACCCGACTTATTTTTATATAGTAGATATAATAAAAAATGACACTAAATAACTTTGTTTTTCATTTGACCCGGGTAAAAAACTGAAATACCGTATTTTTTTGCCCATTTAACCATTTGTCCCTTATAGGCTGAAAAAAAATCTGGCAACCCTATCTGTATCTCTGGGACGTATTCCTCATGAGGTCATAATCAATTTTTATCCCCCGACGCAAAAACGGCGGGGTGGTATAAGTTTGACGTGTCTATTTAGGTGTGTGTGTGCGTATGTATGTGGCATCGTAGCAGCCGAACGGGTGAACCGATTTTGATTTTGTTTTTTTTTTTGTTTGAAAGGTGAATTAATCGGAAGTGTTCTTGCTACGTTTGATGGAAGTCGGTCCAAGATGGCCGCTGCCACAAGATGGTGGATTACATATGTTTTCACAACTCCTTCGATATGGGTATCAAAAAAATGCTTGACTAGTAGAGTAATACACTATGATAAATTTCAAATCCAAGATGGCCGTCACCATAAAATGACGAATATCATTTTTTTTTTTAATTTCACATGTCGGGGATGTTTTAAATTTTTAATTTAAACTTGTCATTAGCTTACTCAATAAATTAACGACAAAGATAGCGGACTATATATGTTTGGCTACGACAAAAGAAAAAGCTTAAAAGGTAAAATTACATAAAGAGTATACATACGAGCACTTATTATGAACTCGAGTTAGAGTCGATGATTGAATCAACTGGCGGCTAAATCGATTTATTGTACAAACATGCAAGTAGTTGTCTGGGTTCAGAGTGTGCTCACGTTTTTGCGCTACCGTACCTATAGCTATTGGGAACAACGCAGATCATAATATTTTAGTAGTAAGTAGTACTTATAATTTCTTGACGACGAATTGTGATTTTGTCTGGATTTATACAAAGACTAGCTTTTGCCCACGGCTTCATCACGTTAAGTTCGATTTTTCAAACCCCTACTTTACCTCCTTAAGGGTTTAAGTAATTTAAAAAAATTCTTTCTTAGCGGATGCCTACGTCATAATAGCTATCTGTATGCTTTCAGCCCGATCCGTCCAGCGGGAGTTGTGCGTGAGTCTAACAGTCAGTCAGTCATCTTTTCCTTTGACATATTCAGATAGACAAGCAGATGCCTGCAACTTCGTCCTGGTCAACTTTGGTCACAAATTTTTTTTTTTTTTTTTTTTCAAAAAAAGCGACTTCATACGCTACCACAAAGTACTCATACATGTAAAACTATTTTTTGTTTATTGTACGTTAAACTTAGGTAGGTAGGTAGTCGCGCGTCGATTCCGTCGTTCTCAATCAGATGATTCGGTTCGGAAATTACCTCGTACATATAAAACTCCCGTTCGATTCCCTTCCAACTAAAAGTATAGGTATTTTGTCGTAGGAGTAGGTGCGACAAAAGTGCAACGGATGGGGCTTGAACCAGCGACCTTTCAGCCTTCAGTCCGCACCTTGAACCGTTGTTCTATTGTTGTACGCGAGTTGCAATCAGTAATCACACTGATTACATTATGTATGCCTCTATTATATTTAAGTACGTTTAATCCATTAGGCGGTACGATTAAGTATGCATCAAAATCGATACGAAGATATAAATCATTGTCGAGTCAAGAGTAATACTTTGTTATTTGATTACTACCTACTGACAGTTTTCCAATCAATATTTTATAAGTTACTCTTCCAGTTATTAGCTTTTACTCTAAACTTCATTCCCACGGGATTTTTGAAAATCTAACTCTACGCGAGTTAGGTTTTAAAAATCCTACGGGAACCCTCTATTTTTTCTGCAAGTCCTCAACTATATTACTCACTCACACGCACGTGTTTGTGTGTATAGTGTTGATTAGTTAATTTTATTTGTCAAACGTGTAATTTTTTTTAATGTGTGTGTGTGTGTGTTCATATGTGTTAATACATGCAAGCACGCACACCCGCACGCACGTCCACACGCACGCCCGCTCGCACGCCCACATGCACGCAGGCACGCACGCACGTACGCACGCAGGCAGGCGCGTGTCTGCGTGCGTGCGTGCGTACGCCTGTGCCCACAAACACACACAACCCTTCTTTGAGAGCAGACCTATGTAACAAAAAAAGTATCGAGCTAGAATTTCGAACAACCAAGTAGTTTATTCTGGTTAATAACGTAGAGAACCGATGAAAGGATATTGGAAAATTCCCATGGGTTTATGGGTTTCATTGGAAAAATAAATTCCTCTCTAATTTCGGAGTCTATTGACTCCCCGGTGATATTGGATAACCAAACATTTTTGTTTTGAAACGAGCAACTGTAGAATTTATCGCCGGTTCTTCTCTGGAAAGACTGCTTTCCGAACCACACCCAGGTATATACACAAATTCAAATTCAAATTCAAAATTTATTTATTTCATGTAGGCTACCTTGTAGCACTTATGACACGTCATAAATCTACCACCGGTTCGGAATGCAGATTCTGCTGAGAAGAACCGGCAAGAAACTCAGCAGTTGCTCTTTTCAAAAAATAAAATAATTTTACAATAAGTAACCAAACTAAGCTATGTAATACAGTGCTTCCACAGTGAAGCTTCAAAAATTCAATACATATAATCCAACACATGTCAACATGGGAAGACAAAGCAGACCCATTCCCGTTGGTGGCACCCGTTCACGAGCACGACGCATGATTCATGATCATAGGTAGATACACAGATACACAGATACACAGATACATAGGTACCCAGATACACAACACAGATACAGATTAAACATTTCTGTGGTGGCGTCGTGTGGTGCGGGTTATTACGTTCCCTCAAATATGGTTGAGCGAAGCAAAGGCTGGATCATGCGTCGTGCTCGTGAACGGGTGCCACCAACGGGAATGGATCTGCTTTCTGTCTACTCGTCTTAACATGCATTGGATTGTATTTATTTGTATTTGTATTGTATTTATTTGTATTTGCATTGTATTGGACTTAGGAAACTTCATCGTGGAAGCACTGTTTACATAGCATAGTTTCATCACCAATTGTAATTTTTAAGCTATTGCATAGCTTCTATCGCGGGCCTTGAGCGTGGAGACCAAATCCAGAAATTCCGTAACGAAAATAACCTGACACGGAACTCCTCTCACCGCTAGATGGCGTTGATAAAAAATGCTATGCAATAGCTTTACCGCGGCAGTCTCCGAGTGCCACACGTCTTTTTTATTTTTTTGAAAAGAGCAACCGCCGAATTTATTGCTGGCTCTTCTCGGCAGGAAAGGCATTCCGAACCAGTGGTAGATTCATTGACGATTCAAAAACGCTTGAAAAGTTTATTTGAATAAAAAATATTTCTATTCTATTCTAATCAGAGATATACAGATACATAGATACAAACTTATAAACCCCTTCTTTTTCGGTCGGAGATTATATAGAACTCTATTTGGATTGTTGTTATTGTCGTAAGCCCTGAGATGTGATATTCAGATCTGCGTGTGTCCCAGCTTAGAGCTAATATCTGTATTCCCGTCACGTGCCGTGCTCATCGAGCCAGTCGCGACCTTGCAGAGGAAATTCTCATTCCATGAAGACATGCCATTTGAAATTGTTATGCGTATATAACACCAACGATATATACTTTCTAATACTACAAATGCGAAAGTGTGTTTTTAAGCTATTGCATAGCTTCTATCGCGGGCCAGCGTGGAGACCGAATCCAGAAATTCCGTAACGAAAATAACCTGACACGGGTCTCCTTGACGGTGAGCCGCTAGATGGCGTTGATAAAAAATGCTATGCAATAGCTTTACCGCGGCAGTCCCCGAGTGCCACACGTCTTTTTTTTTGTTGATTTGTCCTTCAATCACGTGATTTGGTATGAGTAGGTATACTTAGTTGAAGACCTGGAGAGTGACCATTAGGGTGAAAAAAATACATATGGGGTTTCTTGTCAAAGAAATTCTCTGTATTAGCCCGGAGTTAGGAAGTTGGTGGTAAGTCACCCCGTATCTCGGAGAGCACGTAAAGTCGTCGGTTCTGCCTCGGATCGCTTTTCGGTCGTGTCGGATTTCCGTCCTATCGGACTATAAGAGTGTAGGGATAGAAAGCGCACCAGTGTCTGCGCACACCCTTGTGCACTATAATATCTCCCGCACAGATGGCTAATCTCTGAGCAGGTTGGCCGCCGTGATCGAATTCGGTCGGGAGGACATTATTATTCTTTATATCATACTTGCTCAGTAACTAGGGATTACTATGGTGGAAAGTCTCCTTGTAAGTTGGTGTTTGCAATTCAAGGCAACATTACGTCGCACTATGCTTTAATTGTAATGTTCACATTACAGTTCAAGCTATGCAAAACTCCTTGGTAAACAATCTCTTTTCTTATAAAATGGTAAGAAAACTTTTTACTGAAAAAAAAAACACTAACATGACTGAACATGGCGGCATTTAATTTCCATACATTTCAAACTATGCAAAACTCCTTGGAACTCAGAGCCGTAAAAAAAAATGGAAAACTATTTACGAAAAAAAAATGGAAATGGCGGCATTTCATTTGATCTGAAAGTTTGTGAAGTTTGTTCGTAAAGGGATTTAAGTTATTTACAGCAATGTCAAGCACTTCATCAGATGATGAAAAAGGAGGAGAGCCTGATTTTTGTTTGCTTGAAGCAGAACAAATGATGCAAAACCTTTTGCCGGATAACTAGTGTGGCACTGTCTCAAAACTTAATTCAAACAGTGCACTTGCCTAGTCAACCAGTACCACAGCATTTTCATAATTGCAGCAATATTACTTTAATTAATTATAATAAGTAACCATTTTTTTCTAATTTTTCTCTAAATTTGCTAATTATTCTAATTAAAATTTCATTTTGCATTACCAATGTTTTATTTACCTCGCAAGAATGATATAAAGTAGAATGCTTACCTCGGTTGCAAGTAGCTATTACACCCTCGAACTATATTCACCCTCGCTCGCTGCGCTCGCTCGTGTGACTAAATATCTCGGGTGCACGCGATCCATTAGCGCCCTATGCGAGCTGCGCTCGCACTGGCGCCAAATTGGATCTTGTTCTGTAATAGCTTACTTACGTCCCTTGTGTAACAATCTACTATTAATTCATTAAATCAATTAATATTACTACAAAAAAATAAACTAAGCGGATTGTCGACTTCGATCGGGATTCGCTGGATACAAGCGACGAAAGACCGAAGCGGAAGTGTGGAAGTTTAAATGCAAGACGTTTTAAACGTTCAGCACTATGTCTATTGGTTGATAAGAAAGAACACGACTAAAGATAAAAAAAATATCATCAGGGTGTGGTCGTCATTGTAATTCAAAAGTATTTTCCGAGCAACCTGTAGAGCTGTCTTGCGGGTGAACGCTACCTGTTACTCCGAACATATTAAGCACAAATATTCAATATAGCAAATATGTGCAATATTATTTACTCCCAATATTGCCAATATTATTATTTCCAATATTATTTTTTGAGGTATTCTAAATACCTAAATATTCTGATTCCCATACTAATTTTTTTTTTACAAGCTACAGTTCCTGTAAATAGCTACAGTTCCTGTAAATATAATTAATATTCCTAATATTACTATTCTTAATATTTTTAAGCATAATAATTATCTACTTACCCTTCGCATAACACGGAGAGAAAACGATGACGCCTTCATATTTATTTTTCTTAAAAAAACACAGACACTTAAAAAAATAATACCCCGCTTACGGGCACTTTTCAAAAAAATACTTTTTAATGCAATATTTTTAATATAATATTTATTCCTAATATTTTGATATTTAAATGCGAAAAAGCACTGAGTGTAGGACGTATATTGCACAGTTTATTTTTGAAAACATTAATTCAGAACACGCATTTAAAATTATAATATAGCTTACAAAATATATGTTTTATTTTTTTTATTTAATTTTTCATGTATTTATTTATGTAAATTATTTTTTAAATAGAGTGAAACGAGCGAAGCTCGGGACGGTTTATTCGCGACTGATTACTTACCCTACAGAAGAGGGGTGAGAAGGACATACCACGGGGCTGAAATCTTAACACCCTATGTACAGATGATGATAATTGAAAAAGAACTCTATTCCTAAATATTTAGAGTTGATTTTTGGTTGATGTGAAACTGGAATTTTTGAAGGATACGTAGCTCGGTCCCGTTTTCGCTTTCAGCTGGTTGGATGGTACACAGATACAGGATGAATTGAATTTATACGCTTACCACAAAACGCTTTCCGTACAATCTATACCACGATACTTTGTCTTGGAACGTTATACATCGATGCTTTACTTTAAAACCTTTAGATATTGACGTAGTAAAACCGCAATGGAATGTAAAGAATTGACAATTTGTTAGGAAATTGTAGAAAATCACATTTATGAGAACAGGCATCATTATGAGCATGAAAGAAAAAGGATTTCATGTTAAAGCTCGTTTCAGTCGCTGATAATGTCCTTTGAGAGGAAGTAACGACAAACAACGCTTGCAATTTTCAGTAAACGAAATCTTTCAGTCTATATGCTTGAATAAATAGGAGTTTTTAGCCATGTAAAATTGTATTTAAACTACATATTATTGGCTTGATATCAAATATAATTTATGTATCCTATGTGTTAATCCTGGATTTGAGCGATCTCTATGCCAAATTTCAACCAAATCGATTCATTCGTTGTAGTGTGGAGGACTAACAAACATACACACGCACATACAAACACGTTGCACTGATTCTAAGATATTAATGTTGAACTTTATAAAAACTAGCTATTTTTATAGAAATCTGATAAACCATAAAAAGACTGACATCACTATCTGCCCTATCTGGAGCGTTTCAACATTTGAGTTTGATATTTAAATAAGAATCAAGCTACCCATGAAGCCAGCGCGACAAAGCCTCTCGATCTACAGTTTCTTTTAAAAACTTATCTGAATTCTTCGCTTCATTAAACTTTCTTTTTGAAGTCTCCTTCCGTTCCAAACATAAAATAAGATAGGGAATCTAATAAAGATCGAAATGTTTCGGGCGGAGTTTTAAATTAAATATTTCGTTGGATTCTACAAACTTTAGAACTGCTGGTCTACAAAGTTTATTCATTTATCCCAGTGAGTAGGGTTAGTACGAGTTGATGTAATTCGACAACAGCGATAGATTTCGAAGTAAAAGTTTCGACATCAAAGTAAAATGGACCTTATTCGTCTATCGCTTTATTTTAAACCTACTGGGAGGACTGCAAACTGCAAAAAAAAAAACGGTTGCACTGTATTTACGAACTTAAAACAAGAACTAATTAAGTTTGACATATATTGTGTTTCTATGCTCGAATTCAAGAGTGAATAGGCATTTTCTAAACAAGTGCGCTCCATCTTAGGCTGGGTGGGTAATCTTGCAACTAAAAATACTGCAAAAAAAAAAAAACGGTTGCACTGTATTTACGAACTTAAAACAAGAACTAATTAAGTTTAACGTATATTGTGTTTTTATGCTCGAATTTAAGAGTGAATAGGCATTTTCTAGACAAGCGCGCTCCATCTTAGGCTGGGTGGGTAATCTTCACTTACCGTCAGGTGTGATCGCAATCAAGCACTAGTCTACACATAAAAAAAATCTATCAATGTTTAGATGTGCAAAGTAGTAATAAAGGTACGCCTAGTTAACTGAAAACTTTAACTTTGTAAAAAGTGAAGGTTATTTGTGCAAAATAACAAAGTTTTTCGTGTTACTTTAAGGGCACGATCTTCGGCCGCAGTAACTTGCAAGCAATTGTAGTGAGGTGCACGAGCCACTTTGTTATAAAAAAAAGTAAAACAGTCATGATAAAAAAAAGAAAACTTTTTAGAGAAAAATTAACAGTAAGTAAAATATTCTTCTAAAAACTTTTGCCTATTTTTTGACATTTTTTTTTTTTAGTTTAACTTTGATATACTATAAATACAACCTGAAAAACAATTAAAAACTACACTGTTTTCGGAATTTTATTTGATCGAGTGAAGTTCAAAATATGGACTTTTGAACGGTAAAATAATTTAGAACGTGTATTAAACTACAATATATATTTTTAACCTATCAAAACAAAGAATATTTGATTGTTTACTATTGAATCAAAAACAGGCTGTTTTCGGAGATCCTGCCGTTAAGAAGTTACAAAATCTGTGATGCGTAAAATCTTCGTAGCACCTTCGTGAATCAAAGGCTCTAAAATCAAATCCAAAAATGATTGCACTGCTGTCAGTGCATTTTTGGATTTGATTTTATTTTCTCTTACCGTACCGAAAGTTATGCTAACACAACCAGACTGCCAGTTACACTGCCAGTCAGCACATCTCCTGCCTACTTGCATTGCAGGAAAAATAACAAATAGAAAAATAAATTCCTACCAACAACAAATATTATCGTGAATTCCCTCAACGCGAGATAATGACTCCCTTGTGACTTTGCCCTTATCTACGCCTACATAATACAAAATACATACAAAATACAGGAGGGTTCGAAATTTATTTTTCAACTTTTAAAAAGGTCTAATTTTAAAGGTAGCGGTATTAATCATGTTAAATATGTGTTTTAACCTAAAAATTGTAATTAAGTGCCAATTTAGCGACCGGTGTCCCATAATATGTATATAACTGTTTAAACTTTAGATAGTATTCGTGGAGAGACCGCGTACGAAATAGCACTGTGTTACAAAGAATGGGGAAGGTCACAGAGATACTTACAACCGTTAAGAAGAGGAAATTGGAGTATTTTGGACACGTGATGCGTAACACCGGCAAATATGAACTCCTTCAACTGATCATGCAGGGGAAAGTGGCAGGTAGAAGGAGGCCTGGCCACAGAAGGATATCGTGGCTAAAAAACTTGCGCCAATGGTTCGGGAAGAGCACAAAGGCATTATTTAGAGCAGCGGTCTCAAAAGTTCAAATCGCCCTAATGATTGCCAACCTTCGCAACCTTCGAGACGGCACATTAAGAAGAAGAAGTATTCGTATAATGCGCAGAGAAAGTTTAGATTCCAGAAGACTTAGCTCGGACTTAAAATAGAGTTAAAACGAGACACAAGTATGCTCTGACATAAATCTGTCTCGTTTTAACTCTGTCTTGTTTCTAAGCGGAGTGGGAGTGCAATCTGTAGATTTCACTTAGTGTTACCCTTTCGTATCTTTTTATTTGTGTGAGCTGAATAAATGTTCATTTATTTATTATTTATTCAAAAGGTTATCTAAATGTAAATAAAATATAGTGTCGTATTTCAAAAGTGTTTTTATTTAATAGAAATAAAAGCTATTTCAAAGCAAATTCACGTCCAATCCAGTCAATTCAAATTCGAATGGAAAGTCAATATTGTGATGTGTAGTTTTTGCAATTCAATACATTCACGTGTTTACAAAATAGAACAACCGAAATTCTCTCTACATATTTTATACTGCCTGATGTATTGTATTTTGTAGAAAATATACACGTATTTATATTTTAAATAGATACATTTTATAAAAGTGTAATAAAATTGTACGGTCATATTGTAATTTTTTATATATATATATTTGTTTCAATAATTTAATTCAACATTTTTAATTATTACAACAAAATTCTTTCTAAAATTAAAACTATTAATAATTATTACTTCTAAAATTAAAACTAATGTTGTTATAACAATTTAATACTTAGTTAATAAAGTAAATGAAAAACGCACCTTACTTCTGACTTATTTAATTACAGACAGGTATAGTACCTATTCGTAGTCATTTTAATAGCTACAATCGTATAATTATGGTTACCATCCTATCCTCAAACACTTGCCACCACGCGATTAAGCGTTCCGGTACGATGGCGTGTAGAAACCCATAAGGAGTCCTCCCGACCGAATCCGGTCACGGCGGTCAACCCCCTCAGAGATTATCCTCGAGAGAGATTATAGAGCACAAATGAATGCGCAGGTGCACTCTCTATTCCCTCACTCTCATAATCCAGCCGGAGAGAGATTGTCCGAGCCAGAGTTAGGGCAAGATTATAAGATCTCAGCCTTTCATACCGTCATTTTTATACGACATTTTTTTTATTGCGTTTGAGTAAACGCAATAAAAAACGACGTATATAGGATTGAAAATAACACTGAATTTCGCGATTATGTTTGACCGGTGGTGTAGGAACGACGGCTTTAGGTACGTGCTCTCCGAGGCACGGAGGAAGAAGGCTCGAGGCACGATAAGAAGTATTTATGGCACTCCCATACCTTTTCCAAGTTATCCCACTTCTTATCTTAGACTAGGCATTATCTCTCCGAATCCGTAGCTCTATTTTGACATGATTGAAGGAAAAACCAACAAACAAACACATTTATAAAATTAGTAAGGATTACGTTTTATTTTTCACTCGTTTTAATCCGTCGAGGATTAAATTCTAATTTGATACTGAAAGCTTTCGAGATAATGATTCTGTATAAAATGGGTTTGATAACGAGGACACGTGAACCGCTCGTTAGGGACGTCCAACTTATCCAATTAAACACAAAACTTACATGATTAATTTCATATAACGTGAGGTCGACCTTCGGGAGAGCTTCCTCTGAAAGGGTGGTCTCAGATTCGATTCCCTCCGGGGGCAATTTAGCAATTCTAATTTCTAAATTTCGTCTGGATTGATCTAGTGAGAGGCTTTGGCCGTAGATAATTACCACCCTAACCTTATTGCGGCGTAAGAACCAATTATTTTTGGTATGAAAGCAAGGCCCTCTCCCCCCCTTCCAAGCTATTTATTTCACTTTCAACTCACAGATGAATTATTATATAAAAGTTTTTTTTCCTATCATAAAGTACCTTTATGTAACGGTGGCTTTATTTTATACTACCATCTAGCCTGTGGACTAAATTATTTTCACTTAAACTTCTACTTATTATTAACTAGCTTTTGCCCGCGACTTCGTCCGCGTGACTGTTCCCGCGTTTTTCCGGGGTAAAAGGTCACTTTCCTTGCCATCAAAAAACCCGTTCAAAACAAAATGTATGAGAAAAAAAAAAAAAAACATATTTTTTTCGTGAATTTTTCCGATATTTTAAAATTTATTCTGCTATTCGGGACGGAGACAAATACAACAAATCAAAAACCATGAAAATCGATCTATCCGTTCTAGAGTTATAAGTGTTCGAACAACCCCGACTTTGTTTAAGAGTATAAGGAATAAAAAATCCTATGTCCGTCTCCTGGTTCTAAGCTACCTCCCCACCAATTTTCAGCCAAATCGGTTCAGCCGTTCTCGAGTTATAAATAGTGTAACTAACACGACTTTCTTTTATATTATATAAGACTAGCGGACGCCCGCGACTTCGTCCGCGTTCTTAAAATGTTGAAATTTTTCCTGAATTTTCTTTGCTATAAACCTCACGGAGCCCGAGACCTTTCCAACGAATGCAAAACCGTGGAAATCGGTTCGTGCGTTCTGGAGTTATAGCGTCAGGAAGGAAAACCCGACTTATTTTTATATAATAGACTAGCTTTAACCCGCGGCTTCGCTCACGTTAGGTTCGATTTTTTAACCCCCTATTTAACCCTCTTGGGGTTGAAATTTTCCAAAATCCTTTCTTAGCGGATGTCTACGTCCTAACAGCTACCTGTATACCAAATTTCAGCTCGATCGGTCCAGTGGTTAGAGCTGTGCGTTGATAGATCAGTCAGTCAGTCAGTCAGTCACCTTTGCCTTTTATATATTTAGATTTGTATATCTAATTTACAGTCCAATAAGTGTTATATAAAAGTGTTTTAACCTTTGAGTATACAGGGTGTCCCACGGCGATGCCACATGGAGGGGAAGTACCTTAAATATTGGAGATGGAACATTTTACTGAAAGAAGACTTCATTTTAATTTAAAAAACAATTTAAACTGCATTCATAGATTTTTAAATAATTGCCTGGTTGAACCGGGACTCGAACCCGCTATACGAGAAAAAAAATTAACCTGTATCTTTATCATACCGATCGGAAGGTTTCATCATAAGGATTATTTTTTGTTAAATAACATAGCATGAGAAATAAAAGGAAGACCATGAATTTTAGCCTTTGATGTAAAATTTTGTTCAGAAATCCCGCTGCAACAGAGCTACGAATTGCAGCGGGATTGAAGGACAAACCAATAAATCAACAAACAAACACACTTTCGCATTTATAGGTAATATAAGTAAGGATTAGTAAGGATAGTAAGGATCGGGAAATGATGCGTACTTCTCAAGTGGGTACTCATTAGTAATAGTTCATGTCAGTTGTATGTCGATACGCCAATGTCAGCTTTTCATTTTTCTGAACAAAATTTTACATCAAAGGCTAAAATTCATGGTCTTCCTTTTATTTCTCATGCTATGTTATTTAACAAAAAATAATCCTTATGATGAAACCTTCCGATCGGTATGATAAAGATACAGGTTAATTTTTTTTCTCGTATAGCGGGTTCGAGTCCCGGTTCAACCAGGCAATTATTTAAAAATCTATGAATGCAGTTTAAATTGTTTTTTAAATTAAAATGAAGTCTTCTTTCAGTAAAATGTTCCATCTACAATATTTAAGGTACTTCCCCTCCATGTGGCATAGCCGTGGGACACCCTGTATAACCAACGTTTCAACTTAGTAGTCTTTTGTCAGAAAAACCAGAATATTTTCCTGAATTTTCTTTACTGCACTCGTGTAAAAAGATTTTCATGATAACTGTAGTAATACAAACATAGCGAGGGTAGAATTAATAAAACTTTCTCTATCGGCAAACTACTCTATTAGGTCGCGGATTGAGTAGGTATTGGGTAGGCAATAAAGCTTGAAACATATAGAACGCGTGACGGGAATCAGCACACTAATATTGTAAAGGCGAAAGTTTGTATGTGTGTGTGTATATGTTTGTTACTCCTTCACGCCACAACGAATGAACCGATTTGAATGAAATTCGGAATAGAGCTACCCAGAATAGCTCCTACCCAGGATTAACACATAGGCAACATTTTATCTCGGAAAATTAAAGAGTTCCCGCGGGAATTGAAAAACCTTAATCCACGCGAACGAAGTCTTGGACATCATCTAGTGTATTATAAAATGTAAACAGAATGCCGTGTATGCAGAGGCGTAACTACAGGGTGGCATGACGGCAAAATACCACGGGCCCCCAGCCGGCAGGGGCCCCCGATCAGAGAGGGCCGGAAGCACAAGATGATCATAACATTTATAGCCATTCCTGTGACTACGGCTAGTGCCGAGCGATCATTTTCAAAATTAAAATTGATATAAACTAAACTCTTTGGGACAAGAAGAAAGGTTACGCACAGTGGTAGATTTACCAAATGGCTGATTTGACTGGAAGCTAGGGCAGCAGATTTTAGGGACGGCGAATTTGGGGCCAAAATTTTTATTTATGTCTTACAGAAATTAAAAAGATACATATTTGTAATACCTAAATGTCATTAGGTCCACAAACACATTTTAAAATAACCCCAATAACAATTACTAAATAGTTGGTAGGGCCGACCGGCGCATACAAACGCAAGGTCACAAGCGCCAAAAGTACAGGACTAGATATGGCGCAGTGCAGAATAAAAAATTTCGCGCTCACTTCGTTCGTGAAAATGTCACTTTTCTGTTGCTATTGTAGTTGCCAAGAATGGACTACTAAGTGCCGTAATGCAATCATAAAAAATTTCACGCTAGCTTCGCTCGCGAAAATGTCACTTTTATGTTGCTATTGTAGGTACCAAGAATGGACTACTAAGTGCCGTAATGCAATCATAAAAAATTTCGCGCTAGCTTCGCTCGCGAAAATGTCACTTTTATGTTGCTATTGTAGATGCCAAGAATGAACTACTAAGTGCCGTAATGCAATAATAAAAAATTTCGCGCTCGCTTCGCTCGCGAAAATGTCACTTTTATGTTGCTATTGTAGGTGCCAAGAATGGACTACTAAGTGCCGTAATGCAATCATAAAAAATTTCGCGCTAGCTTCGCTCGCGAAAATGTCACTTTTATGTTGCTATTGTAGGTGCCAAGAATGAACTACTAAGTCTACTAAGTACCGTAATGCAATCATAAAAAATTTCGCGCTCGCTTCGCTCGCGAAAATGTTACTTTTATGTTGCTATTGTAGGTGCCAAGAATGAACTACTAAGTACCGTAATGCAACCATAAAAAATTTCGCGCTCGCTTCGCTCGCGAAAATGTCACTTTTATATTGCTATTGTAGGTACCAAGAATGGACTACTAAGTGCCGTAATGCAATCATAAAAAATTTCGCGCTCGCTTCGCTCGCGAAAATGTCGCTTTTACGTTGCTATTGTAGGTGCTAAGAATGGACTACTAAGTGCCGTAATGTAATCATAAATACAATACGCTCCGAATTAAAGGTTATTAGAAAATCAAGTATGTAATTGTAATTGCGTTTGTATGTACCTACTTCACGTAGTGATTTATGAAAAAATAAAAAATACTATCTCATTGGTTGAGCTTCTTTATACTGGGCGAGGGAGGGCCCCATCCGATGAATTTGCCACGGGCCTCAAACGGTATAGTTACGCCTCTGCGTGTATGTCTATATCTTCGTCGCCAACCGACAGATGCCCAACGCTGATGTCCAACAAGAGACCTTAGATGACCAGCACGGTCATGTAAGGTCTTTTGTTAAAGATTCAGACGCCATTTTTATCCATGGACTCCTTAGATGCTCTCAGTCCAGAATCAAAACGCCTGCTTCTTCAAACAAGAATTTTATTTATTTAGTAAAATAAGATTATCATTTAAATAAACATACTTATAAAAATTATTGAAGTCTATATTAGCTATATCTAATAAGGACTTGTTTGTGCATTCCCAACTTATGGTGTTTCTATGCATAGGATAGTTTCAAGATTTGCACGCATCGTAGTGAGATCGTCTCATTAAGTCAATCCACAGGGAAAACAATTTTTTTTTACAGAAAAAAATCTGTATGCCAGAACGTGCCGCCCAGTGTGTCAACACACAATACCTTCCATACAAATACTCCAAAATATACTCTAAGCATGTTTAACTTTCTTACCGGAGCAACTTCAGAAGCTAATTAATGAATATATGAACCTAAACTAATGTTCTCAAATACAATTTTAAATCGTGGATTCATCTGAAGATGCTCCGGTTTCGGAGTGAATGTACGTACGTATTTTGGAGGGATTTTGTGGTGTTACGTAGGACGCATTTACATTCTGCCGCGACGTCATTTCGCGTTTTGTTTGTTTAAGCCTTTAAACCCGTCGTCCAATAAATCGGAACGTGTGCCGGGATTAAGGCAGGGCGTGCCACGCCCTAGCTGCTGATCCGAGAGTCTCTTACCTTGAACTTCGGTGAGCATTTCTAAAATGAAATATCGAGTGATGAAAGGCTCACATCTATTGTGTAACTTCATCCTTATCCTTATTTAGAACATGTATGCAGTAGGTGCATGAGATATAATTATTTAAGTACTACTTACTGATCCCAAATTTCAATGTCAAGGCAAGAACAATGGAAGGCAGAATAAAATAACCGAAACGGTGGTAGAGTCATGACGTGGCATAAGAGCTACAAGTTGACCTACATGCAATAAATAATTTTGAATTTGAATTTTAACTATATTAGCTTGAAAAATTAGAATTCAAAATAATGCGCTTTAGAATCCTTGGTAGTGGCCCTCAGAGCCTTTAGTGTAATATAAAAGATGAAAAATAATGCTGTTTTTCCCATATTTCTCCAAATATTCTGTTCCACTGCTCGCATGCTGTTGCATTGTCTACCTAAAAGCATCCTTACCTACAAATTTAAGAGCTAGGCAAACCTTGTGGGTACTAATTCAGAACCAAAAATTCACGGCTTTACACGAAACCATACTGGACACGTGTCCGACTCGCGTTTTATGCGTCCAAGTCTTTATTTAACGCAGCAAAAACGTGATTAATAAACTAATAGTAACAACAGCTACTATTCTCTGAATTCACAACAAAAAATAAAAGAAAGTAATATATTGCTCTAACATGAAAAAGCGTTTTACGTTAACTTAAGAACGGAGGAAGAAAAATATATGAGACGTTTGGAAGACAGATATTATTTAAGACTACGTCCTGACGTCATGACGTCATGACGTAGGTAGACAATAAATTTAATTTAACGTCGCCGGGTTCTACGCTCCCTGAATTTAGTCGTGTTGAGGATATAGCCTTGACCTTTCTTAGAATTATTTTTTCCTCGCTCAGTGACTTTAATGTAAATTTTAATGTAAAAATAACGAGACACTTGAGTAATGTCAATCTACTAAATTAAAAAATTACACATCAGTGAAAACTAATTGAAGACTTCTTTAGCGTACTAGTGCCCGTTCTCACCAACGTTCCCTAACTTTTACGAGATACCTAAGCTAAGTTAGGTGACGCTTTCGTTTAATTTCATTTTCACGAACCTTTAGGGAATACCTAAAGGTGAAAATGACATTGGATCTTAGACTGCATCGTCACTTACCATCAGATGAGATCGCAGTCAAGGACTGAGTATCTTGTTATTGAATTTAAAAAGAATTATTATCTCAAAAAAAGTGTGTAACGCCCTAATGCAAATATCATTAAATCCTAAACCCAAATAACCGCTTTCGCGCCGCTTTCACGTAGTGAACTGAGAAAAATTCCAGCCCTCAACTTCCGAGAGTAAATATCGGCGCTAATATTGACTCAGAGCTAATATTAGTAACGTAGGTGCTTACAAAAACTTTTAGATGGCGTCACATGTAAACGTTTAGTATAAAACATGTATTATATTAACATGGTATCACTTTCTACTATTTTATTTTCTATTTTATACCGAAATGCTGCAGTAAAATCCCTGTAAAATACGTAGTTATGCGACAAATCTTGACAATTGTGTTACGTTTAATTATTTTTATTTATATTTTTTTTGTTTATTCTGCCGTAATGGACGTTAATTTTTTTCTTTTCTTAATACATATGATCGATAGGTACTGACTGCTAATATAGAGAAAAGTTCTTCGCTAAACGAATGAATTTAATTTTCATGTACAAACTGCAATAGGTGCAATTTCTATCCAAACGTTTTTCGATGGATTTTCCAAAAAAAAAACTTTTAATAATCATGTCCTGGCAAATACGAACACAACTAAAAAAATCCGTCAAATCGGCCGAGCCATTTTCAAGTGATGATCTTTCTTGTAATGTAGAAGATATATAGAAAGAAAGATGATAGATACATCAATGCCTACAGGTATAGAATATTATTTTTATTTTGAACACAAAGAAAAAGCATCAAAGTCTTGGTTAGGAACTTTTGCCTTTTTACCTTCCGTACCGTAAGTGGACCAAATTGTAGATTTATCGTCCCTCGACGTCCGCCCGCTCCCTGGAGGTTTCGCGCAATTTGTGCGCTTAGCACCTGATCATTTGAGGGTTATTAACTGTGATAAATGGAATGGCCTGAAACGTGACTTATTTATATAAAAGCAATAGGTACTTAGTAATAGTGGAAATGGGCGGGGCACATAGTTCGAAGAGCTGATGGTCGATGGGATCCCAAGGTGCTGGAGTGGCGACCCCGCACCGGGAAACGCAGTGTTGGCAGAGGCACACCCCCCACGGAGGGGTATGGCAGTGTTCAACCCATACCCCTAATCTGTTTCTACACGCCATCGTGCGCGCTTAATCGCTTGGCGGCACGTCTTTGACGGTAGGGTGGTAACTAGCCACGGCCAAAGCCTCCCACCAAACCAGACCAGAGACAATTCAGAAATTATAAATTCCCAAATTGCCCCGCCGGGAATCAAACTCGAGACCTTTCAGTTATAAGACCCGCACCCGTTCACCACTGCACCAGAGAGGTCGTCAAATGACAAAATTTGTGATAAATTATACGAGTAGGTACGTATTTAGGTACTTCATTATTTAAAGGGAGTAAATATCCTTCCGTATCGCTTTTCTCATCCCTTTGTTGGCACAGTCGCCCCATCGCCTGGGGATAAAGACTGTGTACAGTAGAGACATCAATAGCGACGACGGGACAATCTGATTTCGCTCCATGCGCAAACAATCCAATTACAAGGGAATTGCTGATCTGTGTTTAGTTTGTCTTTTGATTCGAAAATATAAAAACGAATGATTTTTACTTTAGGAATAGCTGTAGGTAATAAAGTTGAAAATGGCAGACAGCAAGCTAGCATAGCTAGTGGGTAGGAGTGCGGTCGCATATTCAAGAGGTTACGGCTTCGATCCCGGGTATGCTCCTCTAACTTTTTGGCTTTAGGTACATTTAAGAAATTAAATACCTATCTTAATTAAATAATTAGAAGATTGTCTGAAAGAGATCGCTTTTTAGCGATAAGACCGCCTTTTTGTACCGACATTAATATATTTTGTTAAGTTTCCTTTTTTTTGTTTGTGGTGCAATAAAGAATAAATAAATAAATAAGTTATATCTGTTAGGTGGGTACATACTATAAATAGATACCAACACCTTTATACAGGTACATGAAACTAACAATAGCTCAGTGTCTTCAATTAAGGAAGGAAGATAGGACAAAGGAATGGGAACAAAGTCGCTTCATTCAAGAAAATCAATGAGAAAATTCCTTCGGACCGCATAAGTTAATTATAACTTTAGGGAGTTAAATTCTCAAATAGTTAACGATCGGTAAAACTTTATAGATACCCACCTACCTAATGAGTTTCTAAATCATTCGAGCTTCTTTAAGTAGGTAGGTAAGTGTGTTTACTGAAACAACTTGCTCAAAAATTATCCAAAGATTAGGCAAATTTTTGGCTGGTTTTGATCTAAAGGTTGTTGATTTATTTATAGTATAGTTCAGTTCAACTAACTTCTGTCCGTGAGTTCGATGTACTGAATATCACGCGGGAACCTTTTATTTAAAAGTAGCCTAAGTATGTCATCCTCCAGATCCTGAACTATATCTACCCACTTGTGCTACACTAAATGTTGTACACGTGACGACAGATCAGACTAAGTAGATATTATGTACATTTAATGTCAAATAACGAATTGATCACGCACGCCCGCACACGCACACGCACACACGCACGCACAAATCAACAAAGGAGGGTATCCTTTGCATCGCGTAGTCAGTCGGCTAAAACATAGATAATACATATAGACGGCTAAAAAGAGCAATTACTACCGAGTTTTACCACAGCTTATGTTATTTATTCACCCACATGTTCAAATAGATGCAGGTAAAAGGAGGTCAAACGCTCCCAAAGGAGAGACCGGTCAAGGAAAGAACTCCCGGGGTTCACTTAGCGATAACGATGCATTCCTTTGTGATTCTATTGTACCTACTCCACCTTTTATTGTACTTAAGTCCTAACCTACTTACTTCAAATAATATTATTTCACGTTTAACAAAATAAGAAAAAGACTATAATATTTTTTTTGTTAATTTGATGACCAGACAGCTTTTGACTACGATCTTACCTGATGGTAAGTGACGATGCACTCTAAGATGGTAGCGGGCTAACTTAGAAGGGGTGTGGCAATGTACGAGTACATTCAACCCACACCCCTAGTCGGTTTCTACCTACACGCCATCGTGCCAGAACGCTAAACCGCTTGGCGGCACGTCTTTGAAGTTAGGGTGGTAACCAGCCACGGCGAAAGCCTCCCACCAGACCAGACCAGACCAGAGACAATTTAGAAATTATAAATTCTCAAATTACTCTCGCTGGGAATCGAACTCGAGACCTCCCAGTTAGTCCACAGCGCTCACCACTGCGCCAGAGAGGTCGTCAAAACACAAAACTGTAACCCCAAGACGGAATGACGGATGTTATATGATACTAGCAAACCTCGAACAACGAATGCAAAACCGTGGAAATCGGTTCGTGCGTTCTGGTGTTATAGCGTCAGGAAAGAAAACCCGACTTATTTTTATATAGTAGATATCCGTCATATTAAAATCATTCGTATAAAATGTGACTCGGACCATAAAACCTAAAATTAATTTTTAATAAAATCAGAAACCTTTAGACACGTTTTGAAAATGGTGATTTTTGAAATAAAACAGTGTTACAGACGAGCGACTTGTGAGGGAAAAGGCAAAATAAAAAAAACTTTGCAACAATACAAATTTTAATAATATATTACTTTTGATCACTTTACCTAATACTAATAATAAAATTTACCTACATAAATTAGTAATAATCGTAGTAATATTAATAATCTCCACAGCCTGCTAAGTATAACCAATAGCTTAAAATACAACAAAAATATAATTTCTTAATATCTGCTTTTATACTTTATGTACATTTATATTCAATCTATGTAAAAGTGTAACAAAAATATAAAATATATACTTATCTAAAATAAAATTATTATATATTGCACTTAAATACACACAATGTTTTTTATTGCTCGACAATTCTTAACTTAAAAATTATTTATTATTTTACATTACAATATTTGGTCTTATTACACAATAATTAGCTAGTAAAGTAATTCATTATTATATCTCAAGGTACCCATAATATTAACTTTTAAATTACAGTAATTGTATAGACAGTTGTTTAGATCAAGAGTTCTGCAAAAGGGATGACGCGAATATCTGCTGCATAATGTGCGGTAGGGACGCTACGTCCATACACACGTGCGCGCGGCCGACCGGCAGCTTGCGCAGTAGGCTGAAATTAATAGTAGATTGTTACACAAGGGACGTAAGTAAGCTATTACAGAACAAGATCCAATTTGGCGCCAGTGCGAGCGCAGCTCGCATAGGGCGCTAATGGATCGCGTGCACCCGAGATATTTAGTCACACGAGCGAGCGCAGCGAGCGAGGGTGAATATAGTTCGAGGGTGTAATAGCTACTTGCAACCGAGGTAAGCATTCTACTTTATATCATTCTTGCGAGGTATATAAAACATTGGTAATGCAAATCCCTTTACGAACAAACTTCACAAACTTTCAGATCAAATGAAATGCCGCCATTTCCATTTTTTTTTTCGTAAATAGTTTTCCATTTTTTTTTACGGCTCTGAGTTCCAAGGAGTTTTGCATAGTTTGAAATGTATGGAAATTAAATGCCGCCATGTTCAGTGTTTTTTTTTTTTTCAGTAAAAAGTTTTCTTACCAATTTATAAGAAAAGAGATTGTTTACCAAGGAGTTTTGCATAGCTTGAACTGTAATGTGAACATTACAATTCAAGCATAGTGTGACGTAATGTTGCCTTGAATTGCAAACACCAACTTACAAGGAGACTTTCCACCATAGTAATCCCTAGTTACTGAGCAAGTATGATATAAAATATACAATACATACTAGTCTGTTCAATACACTGCCCTGTATCTTTCATCTATAGAATAGAATAGAACAATTTTTTTTTCAAATAAACTTGGAAAAGTGTTTTGGAATCTACCATGATTAACATTGGACACGCTGCTGTGATTTCTTTTTTGGGCCTACTTGATTGGCGCCATTTTGAATTTGATTGACGCCATCTTGGCGTTGTAAGCATAGAGTGTCTCTGGAACTGATAATATTAGAAAAGGCGAACCATCCATAAATAATAATCTATAACTTCAAAACCAACCTCTTTATTTAAACTATGACTTCATAAATGAAACTGAAGAGGCACATAATAGTAATTATAGAGGTTGCCATTTCGCCAGAATGCGCCATTTGCAATATTATTAGTTCTATAGACACTCGTATGTCAAATGTGGCGCTTCAAATTGATCCATAATTTATTATGCTGTCATTTGTATAGGGGACAACATGTCCAGTGTTAATCATAGATTAAAGATAGACTTCAATGAATAAGAGCTACTTCTCGAGTAAAAGTAGTATATAAAACCATTCTACTCACGTATTAGCTTCATCTCCGAGGCTTCCTATAAAGATGACATGCGCTTGTACTCTTGGATCCGATGTCAATATGGTTCCCAAATGCTCCGGTGCAATGCCATATCTAAGGGAATAAAAAATATAAGTTACTAGCTGATACCCGCGACTTCGTTCGCGTGGATTGAGGGTTTACTGTTCCCGCTGAAACTCTCTTATTTCCCGGGATAAAAAGCCTATTCCAGACCATATTCTATCTCTGTGCCAAACAGCCAAATCGGTTCAGTCGTTGTGACGTGATTGAGTAACAAACATACGAACTTTCGCATTTATAATATTAATAGGATAGGATTAATTAATTAATTATTATATATAATAATACTATAGTACGGTCGCCGAACAGAAAGAATTTCGTACAATGACCTCTTTGCCTACTGACAGTGGTCACAAACATTTTTCTATTAAGTACGGTTTATATAAAATATTTGAAGGAGAAAAAAAATTTGTAGCTTATTAAATAAATTATTTATTTTTAAACAGTTATTATAATCGAGTTATATTAACTTATTACATACAAATAAAAAAATGAAAATTCAAAAATCAAAGTCCGATTTCTCTGTATCGGAGTAACTACTTTCCGACGACGTCTCGCCTGTCACAGTTATAACGAAATAATGTACAGTTTTGTCTACATTATGATCTAGACTACCTAAATTCAATTCACAAGCAAACAGAAACAAACCTTAGGTTCGCAAGTAAAAGGTTTACAATCCCCGAGGACGGCGGTCATTGCATTTGTGCGAGCGTGACGCATTATTTTAAAGCGGGAGTGACAGAGACAGGTAGTAACAGGTTAATGTACGAAATTCTTTCTGCTCCGCGACCGCACTATAGTTGATGCCCCCGGCTACGTTGCATGGACCTCTACAGGCCGCGGTCCTGCGCCGCCTTAATCCAGCGGCTCCTAACGACTCGTTGGTCCACCTCGTTAGGGTCTGCCAATACTACGCTTCTCGGTGCGGGGTCTCCACTCCAGCACCTTGGGACCCCATCGACCATCAGCTCTTCGAACTATGTACACCGCCCATTTCCAATTCAGTTTCGTGACTCGCTGAGTATGATAGCTGAGTTATAAGATAAAAGGATAGATCAAAAGCAACGGTACCCACCTTCTCAAGTTAGCATCAGATAAAATCAAAACGATCGCTTCATCCGCGTCTTCGCCGGCCAGCGTGGCGATGGCGTGCTTAGTGGCAGCGAGAGTGTTGTCGCCCGACCAGCAGAACTGCGCGTGCGCGTGCATTGTTCGAATGATCTGTAGATAAATAATATAAACGTAAAACTTCTTTTTACAAAACCGACTTCAAATGCCCTTAACATGGGTCATGCTCACTTAAACATTTCTGTGGTGGTGTCGTGTGGTGCGGGTTGTTACGTTCCCTCAAATATGGTTGAGCGAAGCAATGGCTGGATCATGTGTCGTGCTCGTGAACGGGTGCCACCAACGGGAATGGGTCTGCTTTGTGTCTACCCATGTTAACATGTGTTAGGTTGTGGTAGGTGTACATTTTTGAAACTTCTGTGTGGAAACATTGTGTGCATAGCCTAGTTTTTTTTTAACAGTTGTAAAAAAAAAATTTTTTTTTTGAAAAGAGCAACTGCTGAGTTTCTTGCCGGCTCTTCTCAGCAGAATCTGCATTCCGAACCGGTACTTCAAAATTTACGTCAATTCGATCTCAAACAGACATTATTTTTATCTATACTCATGATTTTGACAGTTAATAGGTGATTCGTAGGCAGTGGCGTGCACAGGATGTACTACAGAGTAGGCAGATTATACAAAATGGAAAAAATTTTCGATGCGAATTTAAAAAAACTTACGGGTAGGCATTGCATAAAAAGCCTACCCTTAAGTTTTTATAACTCGTACTGGCAATTTTCTCCATTTTATATCATTTTTCCGCATTATGCCTACCCTGTGTGCACGCCACTGTTCGTAGGTGGTTTTTGTCTGTGGTTTTTGTTTTCGTTTGACCCTTTCAAAAGTCAAAAAAGGACAAGTTTATCTCTTTCATTTGTTCCCATGCTCTAGCCGGGGAAGTTGCTCCACTTGTAATGTCAAATAGGGATATACTTCTCCTTTCCCCTGTCGCCATGCTTAAGCATATCCCCTGTCAGTGGATAAAATTGGGGGATAAAATGTTTATCTCCTGCCCATGCTACCAGTGCTGGCGTTCTCGAGTAATCGGGGAACATACATGTAAAAAAAAGATTCCGACGAATTGAGGAAATTCAGCTCGAATTCAAAGTGGTTATGATTCATTTTACTTTGACGCTAATTTAAAAGTATACGAATACGATGAATCGAATTAAATATTATGTATTTCTTTTTATTTTTCCTTCTCCCAGTTGAGTGTTTTGTTTTTTTTTTTTCTTTCTCATATGTAAATTCTATCTGTGAAAACTTGTAATCAGCTTTAATTGTTCTTTTGTATTTATTAACTAGTTCTTATTTTTCTAATAAGCTGTAAGTTTTCCTGTAAAATAAAATAAAATAAATAAAATAAAATAAAATAAAATAAATCTTACACGATGAATCGAATTAAATCTTACACTAACCCCACTGGCTTGGGGGATATTTTTTTTGGGTAGTGTCGCTTACCTGTAGCCTCTCTTTCTCATTCTCCGGGGGCCGGTCGACCCGGACCAGCTCTAAGGCATGCTCTTCCCCGGAGTGCGCGTACATGTCGTATCTGATGCGGGCCTCGTAACCCTTCAGAGCCTCCGTCAACAGCACCACGGCCTCCATGGAACGTTCTAGACGACCGTCGTACGAGTTGAATCTGTAGGTTGCAGGTTTTAAAGAATATTAGCGAAGCTTATCTGGTGGTGGTTGTCTGGTGCGAGGCTTTGGTCGTGGCTAGTTACCACCCTACTGTCAAAGACGTGCCACCAAGCGATTTAGCGTTCCTTCACGATGGAGTGTAGAAACAGATTAGGTGTATGGGTTGAATGTACACTGCCGTACCCAATGACGAATACATATGCACATACGCACACATCCATACACGCAGACCCACAAGACCCAACACGCACACATAGACAATCTCAAACACACGCACTTACACACATACTTTTATACTAAACCGGGATTTTCTAAAACTAAATCCACGCGGACGAATTTGCGGGCATCAGCCAGTAAAATATAAAAGGTTGTACCTGTACATGCTGCCAGACACGTCCAACACTAGCCGCAGCCGCTTGGGTTTGTCCGGGGGCGAGCCAGGCGGCGGCTCCTGCTCCGTCCGCCGCCGGTAGATCGACCTCTCCCCGGTCAGACCTGCGACACCAGACACAGTAGCGTGTGTCATGTCATCACTATGGCATGTCATTAGCGGCATGTCTTTCATTAGCGTCATGTCATTAGTGGCATGTCATTAGCGCCATGTTTGTCATTAGCGTCATGTCATTAGCGTCATGTCATTAGCGTCATGTCATTAGCGTCATGTCATTAGTGGCATGTCATTAGCGGCATGTCATTAGTGGCATGTCATTAGCGGCATGTCATAAGCGGCATGTCATTAGCGTCATGTCATTAGCGTCATGTCATTAGTGGCATGTCATTAGTGGCATGTCATTAGTGGCATGTCATTAGCGGCATGTCATTAGCGGCATGTCATTAGCGGCATGTCATAAGCGGCATGTCATTAGCGGCATGTCATTAGTGGCATGTCATTAGTGGCATGTCATTAGAGGCATGTCATTAGTGGCATGTCATTAGAGGCATGTCATTAGCGGCATGTCATTAGCGGCATGTCATTAGCGGCATGTCATTAGCGGCATGTCATTAGTGGCAGGTCATTAGTGGCATGTCATTAGTGGCATGTCATTAGTGGCATGTCATTAGTGGCATGTCATTAGTGTCATGTCATTAGCGTCATGTCTCATGTCTCGTCTCGTCTTATAACTCATAAACTTCAACTCTCGTCAGATAACTCAGATATGACTTTTAACATAATATAGTCTCGAATAACACATTTTTTATGCCGGAAAATAAGACAGTTTCGGCGGGAATTAAAAAACATCAATCCACGCGTACGAAGGCGCAGGCATCAGCTAGTCCTTACTAATATTATAAATGCGAAAATGTGTTTGTTTGTTGGTTTTTCCTGTCATCACGCCGCAACAAAGCAACGAATCGACGAGATTTTTTTGCATAGGTATGTATAGTTGAGGACTACTTATCCCGGAAAATAAAAGACATCCCGCGGGATTTTTTAAAACTAAATCCACGCAAGGGAAGCCACGGGCATCAGCGAGTGAATAATCGATCAAAAAACTATTGTATAGATAGTTCAACTCATCTTGGCGCGCGGCGCCATGTGTGCGTAAAGCCTGTGTACGTTCAGTAACTGTGTGTGCGTTACAGAAGGACGAATAGGCGGCCGCCGCGTCATTGCCACACAAATTAAAACTGCATGTTTACAAGCACACACATGATTAGGGGTATGGGTTGAATTTACACTGCTATACCCCTTAAAAGTTAGCCCGCTACCATCTTAGACTGCATCATCACTTACCATCAGGTGAGATCGCAGTCAAGGGCTTAAAAAAAAAAAAAAAAACCTACCTTCAATGATTTTGCCGTCGTCAAGTTCGCCGCTGGTCTGGTGGCGCGTCCACTGCCGCTCCTTCTTCTTCGCCTGCAATTCGGCCAGCACCCCGCGCAGAGCTCCTATCTGGAATTTAATAAAATATTAGATTGTAAATCAAAAATAGTGAATGAAAAGGCTTATTTATCCAATTTAATGAAATATTTGATTGTACAAAAAATTTGTGCATAAAAAAGCTTATTAAAAGTATAACATAAAGGAAAAGGTGACTGACTGACTAATCTATCAACGCACTCCACACAAATTACTGGACCGATCGGGTCGGGCATACAGATAGCAATTCTGATGTCGGCATTCACTAAGAAAGTATTTTTTGAAAATTCAACCCCTAAAGAGATAAATGGGGGTTTAAAAAATTGTACTTAACGTGAGCGAAGCCGCAGATACAAGCTTCATAAAAAGAAAAAATTGTCTTATCTCTATCAAACCCTAATTAATTTAATTTCGTTATAGAATATTTAATTTAAATGTATATGTAGTGTAAATGTCCGTTAGTAGACCAAATCTATACATATAATAAAATTGTAGAAAAGTGGTGTCTGTACAATGGAAATATATAAAAAAAGTAGCAGGGGTTATTATTATATCGATGCCGAACCCGAAATTGTAATTAATTTTTTTTTTTTTGTCTGTTTGTCTGTGTGTTTGTGCACGCTAATATCAGAAACGGCTTATTCGATTTAGATACGGTTTTCACAAATATATTGTAGTAAGCTTCACTTAACATTTAGTGTTTGTTTCATGTCAATCATATATAAATAAAAAAAGTTATGTCAATTTAAAGAATCACGGCGAACATTTTTATCGTACAGAGTACGTACTACACGCCTCGCGCCTGAGCGTCGACGGTATATGTAATTCAAAATATGCTGCCCGAAAAGTCACTATTCCACGCGAACGAAGTCGCGGGCACAGCTAGTAAATATAATAAATCCCTACATTTTATACCGACCTGAGGTTGTACAGCCCTCAAAAACTGTCCGTACAACTTGGCGTCGTATTCGCTCATCTTGATCTCTTTCAACCTCTCCTCGAAAGCCTTCCTGTTCATCTCGCGGGCCGCTTTCTTAACGTGCTCAGGAACATCGTCTTTCTCAGCCTCTGACAGCTGAACAAAACAGAAAATGAAAAATGAAAGTGCGTGTTGTTACGTTCCCTCAAATATGGTTGAGCGAAGCAACGGCTGGATCTTGCGTCATGAACGTGTGCCACCAACGGGAATGGGTCTGCTTTGTCCGCCCGTGTTGACGTGCGTTGGATTGTGTACCTACGTATGCATTTTTGAAGCTTCATTGTGGAAGCAGTGTATACATAGCATAGTTTTGTTACCTATGGTAAAAAATTTTTTTTTTTTTTGAAAAGAGCAACTGCTGAGTTTCTTGCTAGCTCTTCTCAGCAGAATCTGTATTCCGAACGGGTGGTAGATTTATGACGTGTCATAAGAGCTACAAGTTGGCCTACATGAAATAAATAAATTTTGAATTTAATGTAATTTTAATGTAATTCTTAGATATCAACCCTTTTTTTATTTGAGACTAGACGATGCCCAGACTTCATCCACGTGGATTAAGCTTTTTTTAATTTCCTCTGGAACTCTTTAATTCTTTGCATTTTTTTGCTTTACAGTTTCCAAAATATCGAAAAAACAATATGGAAAAACATTCGAGATAAGAACTAGAAGAACTGTGCCCCGTGTGGTCGGGAGATGGGTTAAGCAGATGATGACTTACCTGATGCACATCATGGCCCTTATCTAGCCGGTAAGGACCCCCCTTGCCCCCTAAACCTGCAGTGTCCCTTCCTCCAGTACCCCCGGCCCAAGTGTTGCCCCCCACATGGGGTTGATTGTCCGGATCTTCTTTACCGTGCTTGGGTGACGATACGTCTTTTCTGTAAAACAGCGACAGATTTTTATAGTCTTCGAAATAATAAGGCATACTTGTAGTATTTAGAGGAACCAAATCAAACCATGATTAGTAGACGACTGAATCATTTACTCCTTAATCTTACTACTACCAAGGGAGCTTAAGCTTATTTTCACCGAGAGTTTGGATTTGATTGGAAAAGTAATGGGAAAGGACAATCTCTCTTCTTTTTCTTTAACGACCGATTGACGTTCACAACTGGACAAGGGTCTCTTTTTTAGGCTTCCACAAAACTCGGTCTTAAGACGCATGTATCTAGTTCCCTGCCACTTAACTAATGTCGTTTGTCCACATAGTATCCTCCACCATCCTCCATCCTGCCACCACTGCGCTTTCCAGTTCAGAGAGGTCAGCAATTTAGCACCTTGGAACCTCCACTAACATCGCTATTTCGAACTATGTGCCTCACCTATTGCCGCTTCAGCTTCGTGGTTAGATGAGCAATGTTGAAAACTGTAATTCTCTGCTCCTTACTACAAAAACGTCGCATGGATACTTAAATTTCTCTCTCTCATTCGCCCATTAAGTGGATCTAAGCCTTTTTTATAAGGTCATAGTTAGCAACCATGTGGATCCATAAGGCATCTCTGGCAACACGCATTAGTCGAAGAGTGTTTCTGTTCGAAAATATTCAAATAGGTACTAAAAGTGCCACAAAAACAACCTCATTATGTCCTCAACGTCACCAATGAAATAACTTACCCACTTGTCCTTTCAATAGTCATCTGTATCTTCTTTAGAGCCTCTTTTGAACGTCCTTCCAGCACTCCCTCAGTTGGCAAACCACTAGAGTGTAAAACCTCTAGCAGCGCATCAGCCATGTCCTTGCTGTATCGATCGAAGTCGAAGACGTTGCCTATGGCAGTTGCTAAGTCTTCTTCGGGGTATTTCTGGAAAAAATGCAGTTATTGTCACGCAGATTGAGGTTTTCTTAATACTGTGTGGATTAGCCTTTAATTTTGGCACACAATGTCGAGCAGTGATCAAATAATTGAAGTGTGCGTAAGACTGTAACTTTTATATCAGTATACATATTAATTGCGCAATTGCACATATATGGGCAAGCTTTCCGAACTGAAATTTCGCAGACGAAACTGATCTTATCACGTGCGCAGAAATCTACAAAGCACCTAAAAATTCATAGAAAAGGAACAATTTTCTAGACTTAAGGTTAGTAACTATAAAAGTACCCTGAAACTAATATTCTAAAGAAAATACCGTAAAGAAATTCGTGTACAAGAAACAATGTTCGGTAATGGACGTCTATAGGTTGGAAAAAAGAGGAGAAGACAAGAGGAAAAAAAATGGATACAATATTGGCTCCAGAAAGACAAAAGTGATAATGTGATACAAGTTATTCGTAAGTACATATTGAAATACCTGCAAGTGTTTAACAATATTGACCAGCTCCCTCGTAGAATACGGGTACGTCAGCTGTCCCTGATCAGCCATATTCCTGAGTAGAGCGAACGCTTGCACCAGTTTCTTCATTATATCCTGTGGCACATCTGGTCCGTAGGATCGGAGCAATTCCAGCTCGGAATCTATTGAAGGGTTATCTACTGCATGGCAGGAGAAAAGGTCGCCTGAAATGTGATGAGGAATTCCTTACAAAATCTAGAATAACTAATTAACAGAAGAAAAGCGACAAGATATAAATTTAGATAAGGCGTCGACATGAGTAGTAAGTAGATAGAGCCATTTCAATGTTTGATATCAAAAGATCTGACCTGACATGATTTAAATCATGTGCACAACACTATAGCTTTATTCATTGTGATAACTATCTGTCGCAAGGCTCGCCCTAAAATTATCCCGCTTAAAAAACAAAACAAGCCTCAAGAAATGTTTCTGAAAGACATTTTACAAATATTTTAAACCACAATTCCTAACTATACTTCAAAACGAATTAGATTGAAATAAGTACGTACCCAAAGAAGCAAAGAAATCATTCCCTAAAAATGGAAATCCAGGTCTATTGGCCAACACAATCATTCTGAAATCATCATGCACCGGAATAAAACTGGAGACATCTCCTCCAGAACTTTCCAGCATGTCTTTCGGTACAATCCTCCTTCCATCGCTTAGGATCATTTCCCCATTTTCAACCAGCGTTTTTAGAATACACGTCACATGCGTTGGAGCTTTATCTGCCTCATCAACGACAAGAACATGTCCGTATTTGACAGCTTTAACCAAAGGAGAGTCTTCGTAAATGACTATACCATCTCTTACAGTAGGTTGCACTGTCAACGATTGTACCGTGGTATCCCTATGTAACTGGATGTACTCTCTCGGGCGATTCAAAAGTTGCAATAACCTATCCGCTATTTTGTTCTTCCCGACACCTTGGTTACCGACAAGTAACAAATGATTTCCAAGTAGAAAATCTTGGAGTAACCATTCCAGTAACCTCATGTGCTGTGGAACATCGTAGAATAAAATATCAGGGACTTTAGTTAAGGCGTCTGTTTTGAAAATCTCTGTGCTTGTATTACCTATTGTAAGGATACCATCTTTGACGGTACATCCAACTTTTTTCGGATCACGACTAAATATGCCAAATTTTGTTGGAGGATCTATCCCGATGTTTTGGCTAGCACTATCTAAAGCCCGTCTGGCTAAATTAGGCAGGAATTTAGCTAGAAAAGTTCTTTGAACCGTTTCATAGGATGAATCGGTGGGGTACTTAGCCATTCGGTTAGCGATTCGTAAAAGTTGTCTTGTCGATAGAGACGACGAAAGGTTCTTTAGGGTGCTATCCTCGGAATTCCTTAGTTGGTCGGCCAAATCTATTATGGAATGTAATGGGTTCGAGATGTCTCCGTACTGGAAATAAAATACAAATTAGAAATTATTCAGTTGTTTGGAGTATTTGTGTTTCTAATATTTTTTATGCCTCAAATAACTTTTTATAGATGAATACAAATGTTTTTAATTTTTGAAATGTTATTTAATAGCCTATTTGTTTTTTTTTTTTTTTTCTTTTTTTATTCGATGACAAGTTAGCCCTTGACTGCGATCTCACCTGATGATAAGTGACGATGCAGTCTAAGATGGTAGCGGGCTAACTTGGAAGGGGAATAGCAGTGTAAATTCAACCCATACCCCTTATCGGTTTCTACACGCCATCGTGCCGGAACGCTAAACAAACGTTCGAACGAAAAATTTCAACTTACCAAAGAATTAATGATAAATATCTCCTCGCTCTTGCTCAGATTCCTCATTTCGTGAAACAGGAATAGACTGAGTATCTCAGGCGACAGCCACTGCTGCCCGGTGCCGATCACAGGCGGCTCGGCTAGAGCCACTATTCTGGAATGAGGCAACTACTTACGCCATCACAAGAACTATTTTATTACTAACTTTTGCCCGCAACTTCATCCGCGTGCGGTCTCGCTACTGAGCGTAGGTCTTTTTTTTTTTTCTTTTAAAAAGAATATCAGCCAAGATACTTGACTGATGTTCTCCTCTCCCCTCCAAATAAGTGAAAACTTGTGTTAGGAGTGGGTACGACAATAGTGCAATGGGTGGGATTCGAACCTGCGACCTTTCAGTCTTCAGTCCGCACCTTTAACCGTTGGGCTATTGAGGCTTAAAGTCTCCTCACAGAGATTGTAGGCCATAGGTTATAGGCCACAGTCCACCACGCTGGCCCAATGTAAATTGGCAGACTTCACACACCTTTGAGAACATAAGCCTCAAAAGCCCAACGGTTAAAGGTGCGAACTGAAAACTGAAAGGTCGCAGGTTCGAACCCCACCCGTTGCACTATTGCCGTACCCACTCCTAGCACAAGCTTTCCGCTTATTTGGAGGGAATAGGAGGATATTAGTCAACTTAAGCTTGACTGATATTTAAAAAAAAAAAAAACATTTTACTCTAACTAGCATTGAAAAAGATTGCAGCGAAATCATCCAGCTGGCATTATGCTCCGTTTGGATTTGAAGCCACCCTTTAAGAACTAAAAAGTTTATAATATCCCTTGAAATTCGAGTTACAGAGGTTTTACTGTTTTTTTTTTTTATGTATGTTGATGATAATTTAATATATCTTTTGTTACAGGTTGTTTTAGGTTAGGTTGTTGTTTTGTTATTAAGGGCGGATCAAAACTCACCTAAAGGCCGGGTGGATTCGCTTCACGGCACTGTCTTCCAACTCTTGCTGAGTTAGGCCAGATGCAAGAAGGTCATCATATCTATCGTGCCGAAGCAATCGGGTTCCGTCGTGTAGTTGCAGCTCTCTATCGTGAACCAATCTGTAAGAGAAATGCTCACAGAGTAATGCCAAAGAGAATACGAAAATGTTGGCGGGGCTCGCATGCCAACATATTGTATACTACGTTTATCTCACGAAGTTACGAGCGCTTTACTTGTGGTTACGTCGTGTACATGCACATTGCGTAAGTTTGCGTGCCTGTCAGGAGCATAGGTGGGAGCGGTCAGGCGCGAGCAAGCTCTCGCTCACACTTATACAGATACGACACACACACAACCATGAGCCACGAGCCGTCGTGAAATGAAAGAACTATAATATAGTGCAACCGAGTAATATAGAACAAAAACCCATGAAAATTTAGAAAACTATTATAGGAATTAAATAAAACTGCCATAAACCCGTCCGAGGTATTCCGCTGAGATCTTAAACTGCATCGTCACTTAACATTAGGCGAGATCGCCGTCAAGGGCTATCAAGTCAAAGATTAAAAAAAAGTTTTTTTTATCCGAAATAGGCTTGCGTGACGACAATCAATACATAGCACTGATGAGGTCTAGGTTGGAGCGCGCTTGTCTAGAAGATGCCTATTCACTCTTGCCTTGAAGGCACTCAAATTATAGGTGGCAAGAAACACGGATGCTAGAAGAGTGTTCCACACCTTAGCGGTTCTTATCAGAAACGTTGAATTAAAGCGTTTCGTTCGAGTAGGTTGGATTTCTACCACATAAGAATGCCAACGCTCACGACTTCTCGCAGTTCTGCGGTAAAAAAAAAATGGTCATGGCTGTCAGTATAGAGAACTTCTCGGATGCCCATAAATTTCTGCTTGTCGTAAATTGTAAAAGTTATGGGGACTTTAATACGATGTTAAAATGTTATTGATAGTACGGAAATAATGTTTGACCTTGCATGTATGAAGTTTGTTTGAATAAAATATTCAATTCCGACCTAGACCAACTTGCTTGTTTTAATATATTTTTAAAACTTTCTTACGACCTTGAAATTTCGTGACCTAGGTAATATGGAGGGCATAAATATTGTACATGCTTCTAAGAATACTTGACAGAAAAAACACAGTTTATTTTTACTGCCCTCGTAATTGAAAACACAGTAACTTAAATGTAACTTCTATTTAACTTACTGTGTTTTCAATTATGAGGGTAGTCTAGGTCTACCCGGGAATCAAACCTATGACCCCGCGGGCCGTCAAGGGCTATCTTGACTTCTTATAAAAATACTTACCTATGCAAAACTGCCAAAGTACTGGCGTGTATCCTATGCAACCCATCCAGAACGGCCAAATGTCCTTTAAGTGCAGCTTCCACTAGGGCTGAGTTCCTCCACACTGTGTCACCATTATCCATGGTGGTCCTCTGCTGCACGAGGTCCCTGGCCGTCATATCCTGGTACAGGACAATGGGCTCTATTGTGTAGCCCAGTAGAGACGCAAGTTGACTGACTAAAAGACTTTTGCCGCAGCCCTTTGGACCTGTGGAACACGACTTATAATAAAATATGGCAGCTAGCCGAGACCAAAGTCTCCCATAGACCATACCAGAGGCTTTGCAAAAATTGAAAATTTCCAAATTACTCCCGCCGGAAATCGAACCCCAAGATCTCCCACTTTAAGATCACAGCACCGTGGCCGTGGCTAGTTACAACTCTACCGTAAAAGACATGCCGCCAAGCGATTTAGCGTTCCGGCACGATGGCGTGTAGAAACAGATTAGGGGTATGGGTTGAATGTACACTGCCATACCCCTTCCAAGTTAGCCCGCTACCATCTTAGACTGCATCGTCACTTACCATCAGGTGAGATCGTCAAAGATTATCTTGTCATGCAATAAAAATAAATAAAAACAGGTAGTTCGTTTGGACAGAAGAACATATTTCGCAAGGATTTGCACATACAAAAATTCACTTCGATACATTGCTCCATTGCTGCGTGATTGAAGGACAAACCAATATTTATAATATTAGTAGGGACACTTACCGACGACACAGAAATCTCCAACACTGTGACTCAACAACAACTCATTCAAAAGCTGTGTCTGGTACTCCGTTTTGATAAACCCTTTCTTCTCACTTTGACTCTTCCTCCCACCACAGGCCACGCGAAATTGAGACACTTTTTCATTGATTTCCATGTTCACTAGAGCTTGATTTCCCGTGAATTCTACACCTTTGAGGGCTATGTTCCACTTTGGTTCGGTGTCTATATTCAGATTGTGTAATACAGCTTTGACGTTCTTTACATGGTCTCTTGACAAAAAGGTGTTGTAAGGATAGAGAATGTACAGAAGTTTGTGTATCGGAATATCGGGGTTTCTTTCCTGGAAAATTCAGCAATATTATTCAATTACAAAAGATTCCAAGATTCAAAATCAAAAGATTCAATTCAAAGTAGGACAGAGCTACACCATGTTACACAGAATGTTAATTAATTTTTATGTATGTGAATCGAAGAAAAAAGAATGCTAGCCCAATATAAATTAGCAGGCTTCACAAACTTTTGAGAAGAATTATTCCAGTCTGTAGTCTGTGTCAGTAGTCAATCTGTCCCCCTTATTGCCAATGAGGGAACAGACCGAACTAATTCTTTCTGGCCTGTCTCCCTGCTGTTATTTTAGGGGGACAGACAGTCCCTTTGTTTAAACTCACTTATTAAATACCAAAAATCTGTTTGGTTATCGTTTATGTGTAAAATTTCATCACGCATTGGAAATCATCAAGTTTGAAGTACTTTCAAGAAACTGCCAAATAGACATCTCGGAGCAGTTAAAGCGCCCATAAAACGCGCACGCAAATATATAAGGTCCCCTACGTGCGTGCGTGTCAATATACGTTATTGATGTTTATTATATTACAACAACTTTCACGCGATCTGATCATCTGCAAACTTTGTTCGGGTCAAGGTGAATTATAGCTAATATTACATCGGAACTCAATAAAAACCCAGGTAACAAAATAGTCCTTCAACTATCGGTTTATAATAATGGACCAGACCTTAGGGGACCCTGTATAAAGAAAAGCCAGGAGAGAAAGAAGAAAGAAAATTTTATTCCAAATTCAAAAATTATTTATTTCATTTAGGCCAACTTATGGATCTTATGGCAAGTTTCTATCACGTTCGGAAAGCAGAGCGTGCCGAGAAGAGCCGACAAGAAAGTCAGCAATTGCTCTTGCATCTACCTTCTTGTTGTATCTAGTACCCAGCTGAAGCAAAGTCGATTACTTCCAAGCAATGAAATTTACTAACTGTATTTAACCTCTACTTATTAAATGTGTCTTTAGACACTGTTTTAAGTGTAATGATATATATCTACCAATTTTTTCGAAATCTTTACTAATATAATAAACTAGACGATGCCCGCGACTTCGTCCGCGTGGATCAAGGTTTTTCAATTCCCATGGGAACTCTAATTTTCCGGGATAAAATGTAAAATGTGTTTCAATCCCGGGTATGAGCTATCTCCATTTCAAATTTCAGCCAAATCGGTTCATTCGTTGTGGCGTGAAGGAGTCACAAACATACACACACACACACACACACATACACATACAAACTTTCGGCTTTATAATATTAGTGTGATGGGATAGTGTGATGTGATGCGAAAGTGTTGGTTTGTCCTTCAATCTCGTGCAAACAAAGCAACGCATCGATCTGATTTTTTGCATGGGTATAGTTGAGGACTGGGAGAGTGACATAGGCAACTTTTTGTCACGGAAAATCAATGAGATCCCGCGGGATTTTTAAAATACTAAATCCACGCGGACGAAGTCGCGGGCATCAGCTAGTGTTTTATATATGATGAACTAAAGAAAACATGTTTGAACTGGAAAGAACTTACCAATATCAACGCAGCAGCATACAGATTGTCCACAGGAAAGTCTGGTAAGCTTATCTGTTGCAGCTCGGGGCTTATAATTGCATACGCAGCAGACAGGATCTGTTCGAGCTTTTTTGTATCCACTTTTGGAGCATCTTCCTTCAGGGAGTTCAAATGTTCCTGAAAAAAAACTCTGATTAAGAAATATTTTTATTGTTGAACCGACGATATCAGGTGAGTCGTAGGGAGCCGCTGGATACAAGCGGCGCAAAACTGAGGCCTGTGGAAGACCATACAAAAGACTTGTTCTGCAGTTCTACGCTCTACCTTTGCGTAATCTGTTTTGAATGTAGAAATAATCGATTGATTTTTTATTCATTCATCTCAACCTATAGCTGACTCACTACTGGGCCTTCAGGTTTTAGGCCTTAATCCATCGCTAACCAAGTTCAGACTGGCAATATTATTACAAGACATCCTGTCTTAATACACTAATATGAAGGTAGTTCAGCAATAATAATAATTGAAAATAATAATTTGTTTATACAACCAGAAGCTACTATTACATTAGAAATCATCAAGTTCAATAGGTAATTATCCTTAGAATATTTTTTTTATACTTATTACCTACCAAGCTCATAAAACTAAACTAAACTAATTTTGCAACAAAAGGAATTCAGTATGCCGAAATGATTTTAATCAGGACTTATCACGCAATGGGGACAGTGATAATGAAGAACAGCTCTATGCTTTGGCATTTAAAAACTTTAACAATAAGTTGTCACGGCACTAAAACTTTCCAAAGTTTTTTTACGCAATCTATCTAATTGCAAAGTCGTCCACACGCACAATGTACAATTGGCAAAATGATCGTAGATATAACTAGTGCGTTTCAAATGACAACAGGAATAAGAAGCCGCCATTTATTGTTTCTATCTCACTCAGTGTAAACCTCATATGAGCAGGACAGAAATACAAAATGGCTCTTTGACAGGCCTATTCTCATTTGAAACGCACTATTGAATGACAAACAAATATACTTTCGCATAATTATAATATTACTAAGTGACGATTTCACCAACGACCAATAACGCTTAAACCCTATTAATATTATAAATGCGAAAATAATGGATGGATGGATGTATGTTTGTAACTCAATCGAGTGACGCGATTTATGGTTTTAGTAGTTAACGACATTTTAGCCTTAGGACACCATAGTTTCTGCTGCCACAATAGTTTCTGCTGTCAGTGCCAGTTCGGCAGCAGAAACTATTGTGGCAAGTGAACTAGACTAAAATCCTACAACATACCTACTCGTAACATTTAGATAGAGCCACAAGTACAAAGTGACAACAGAAAGACACCCATAAATCCCACAGTATGTACCTACTCTAGTGTATCTACAACAAACAACAGGGTTCCGAAGCTAACAAGATTTATAGCTACGAGTATACCAGCCGTCTCCAAACTTTTCACACGCAAACGCCGCAAAATGGCAGCGAACACTTTTTCACTTTAGTGACTAAGTATATTTCGCTGTTAGTTCTAAGCTTTTTTATGCACACTGAGATTTAGTACTTTGCCCTTACCTACGATTTTCTACGGGCCCGATAAGGAAACTCAGAGAGAGAGCTTCTAGAGAAACGAGACAAAATGTTAGGACATTTGTCTCAAGTAAGAGCTAATTTACAGAACGCTCTATTGATCTCAGACTCACAGCCACTCATAGGGCAGATTGAGAAAATTATGTTCGGAATTTCCGTATGATGTTTTTTTTTATTATTCAATGACAAGATAGTCCTTGACTGCGATCTCACCTGATGGTAAGTGACGTACTGAGTCTAAGATGGTAGCGGACTAACTTGGAAGGGGTATGGAAGTGTAAATTCATGGAAAGATGACGAGGATTTTTTATTAAGCTTTAGCATAATACCTCTAAAATATGATATTTGAAGTCTCAATAGCCCAACGGTTAAAGGTGCGGACTGAAAAGTGAAAGGTCGCCAGTTTGATCCTCACCCGTTGCACTATTGTCGTACCAACTCCTAGCACAAGCTTTCTGCTTTTTAATCAGCGATTTTTAATAAACATAACAATTCCTTTCAAAAAACCGACTTCAAACGCCACTACAAAGTATAAAAATAATTTTGTTTTGTACACGTTTGTTGAAGTCGGGCGGGCTTAACTAGAAGCGATGAAATCGATGCGCGACGCTTATCTTATGGTGACATATAAAAGACACGCTTATTGAAATCGGGCGAGCATCGCGTATCGGATTCATCGTAAATACTTACAGAAAACGTTTTACGTCCAATCACAGAATTAAACCACAGAAACTCTAATAGCCTAAATCTCTTAAGCCGACACAATTTTCTGGATTCCTACTCGCACCAATATAACACCCACGCCCCTTCTAATTAACCCTTGCGCCGCAACACGGAAACAATTCACCACAATTACACACCGGGGGTAACTCCGACACAGCGATTACAGTAACATTTCATTTAGCGTGTTATGAAGCACGGCAAACGAGGGTTAATTTACAACTTGTTCCGTTTTGTAAATTAGTACTACAGCTATTTCGTAGTTTTGCTGAATGCGGAAGTAATTCCTTTAAAAAACTCGTGGTTTCACATTTTAGGCATGGTTGGTGAAAAGGGCATTAGACTATTATTATTAGGGTATGGCAGTATTAAGTGAAGCCTCAATAGCTCAATGGTTAAAGGTGCGGACTGAAAACTGAAAGGTCGCAGGTTCAAACCCCCCCCGTTGCACTATTGTCGTACCCACTCCTAGCATAAACTTTCCGCTTATTTGGAGGGGATAAGAGGATATTAGTCAACTTTAGCTTGGCTAATATTCTTTAAAAAAAACTCAGGTTTAAAGGTTTTTGCACGCCATTATGTCAGCCATTATTTTTGCTAAAATTGTGACCCTTCCAAAGTCCCATTACAATTTGTGTGAAAAAACGATCATATACTTTGACCCATTTGATAAAGATAGTGAAAGTTAGAATAAAAAGTATTTCTTGCGAAGCGACTGGAATAGTTTTATTTATGAGGCAGCAAGTAAAGATATTATTTAAATGAGACGCTGATACGTGTATGCCGAAGCGTACGACCTTTAACCCTTTCACGGCCCTAATGCTGAGATCTATAGAGCGTACTCTGCGGTCTATAGATTTCAGCCTAAGATTTTCAAGCTTGATTTAGGGCCGATCTACACCGGAATGGCAGCGGCCGGCAGCGGCGCGGCGAGCACTTTCAGTGTGAAATAATTTTAAATTTTATCTACAAAATCGCTAAAGACCAGTATCGCTTGAAAATCTGAGCAAACGCGGTGCCGCGAGGCCGCTCGCGTCGACGCACATCAAGCGATACTGGTCTTTAGCGATTTTGTAGATAAAGTTTAAAATTATTTCACACTGAAAGTGCTAGCCGCGCCGCTGCCATTTCGGTGTAGATCGGCCCTTACGAGCAATTTTTTGAGTATGTATTAAATACTTATGTACCTACATTGGGCAAGCAAGTAAACACCTAAAAATCAACACTTCAACACTTTTTTGCTGTCGAACTTTGAATCGAAATATTTTGCTCTTTCAGTTTAATGATTATTATCATACATCGAAAAAAATATCTCATTTCATGCATGCTAGACCAGCCGAATATCCTTTTCTAAAGTTCGACGTGTTATTTTTTTGCCGGGTACTGTATACCCTTGGTCGTTAAAGGGTTAAGTGCTATTCTAAATGTCGTGGATGACCTTATAAATGTAACTATTACTATTTATTGTTTCTACATAAGCAATAATATATGAAAATGGGTAGCGTGATGTGTTTTGTTAGGGTGAGTCTCCCCCTCTTCAGACAGGATGACTTTCCGGAAAATTTGGGGTTTAAGGGAAAAGTTTTTTTTATTCGACGACATAGTAGTATACCTAGTCTTTCACTGCAATCTCACCTGATCGCTTGGCGGTACGTCTTTGACAGTAGGGTTGTAACTAGCCACGGCTAGTCTCCCACCTGACCAGACTAGAGACAATTCCCGAGACCTAGCAGTTATATAACCACAGCACTCACGGTAGTACAAATCTATCAATTATTTTTTTAATACTCTATAGGCTAGTGATTGGCTGCGATCACACCTAATGATAAATTAAAATGCAGCTTAAGATGGAGCGCGTCTGCCTAGAAAATCCCTATTCACTGTTGATTTGAAGGTTAGGTACCTTAAACAACTAACATAAATAAACTTAGGCTGAAATCTACAGACAGCACTCTCACTCAACTCAGACTCAAGACAGAGTTAAAACGAGACAGATTTATGTCAGAGCATATTTGTGTCTCGTTTTAACCTCTATCTTGAGTCTGAGCTGAGTCAGAGCACGCTCTATAGATCTCAGCATTAGTGTTGCTTAGTCAGTAGGCTTAGGCTTTGCGTAGGGTTCTACGTCATTTTCTCTTATCCGAGGGTTCTATGGGCTCGGAATAATAAGTAGTTTCAAGGCAATTTACACGCTAAAATATACACGGGTTTCCTGATCGCGTTCAATGATATTCAGCCGGGGCTAAATTCGAAACTTTCCCATTTACCAAATTTCATTTACAAAGATGTTATCAGCCACTAAATAACTATGAGCGCGAACATTGTAAGTTTCGATACTACTCATTTGTGATCGTAAAACCTAATGGACTCATGCTGATCGCACATTAGACTCTGTAGAACGAAATAATAATATAAAAATACTTTTTAAAAAACCGACTTCAAACGCCACTGCAAAGTATCAGCAGAATCAGCATTCCGAACCGGTGGTAGATTCTCGACTTGTCATAAGAGTCACAAGTTGGACTACATGAAATAAATATTTTTGAGTTTGAGTTTAAAATAATTGTAGTTTGTACACGTATGTTGAAGTCTGCTATAATCCGCGCACACGAATTCGCGGGCATCAGCTAGTTCTCTATTATTGAAACTGTGCTTGACGTTAGCAGCACGAGTCGACTACATCGGACGCACCACAGAAATGTGGATAACACCACTACCACACATTTGTTAAGTCGTGGTTATTACAAAGTTAGTGGCTTTCTTAATGACAAAGTTGCAGGGAATCAATCGGCTTGGCTTCCAACTAACCACAAGATTAATAAGTTATTATATTGTAATATTATGCAGCTATACATTAATATTGTAATTTTTTGTTATGAAAAGGACAACTGCTGAGTTTCTTGCCGGCTCTTCTCAGCAGAATCTGCATTCCGAACCGGTGGTAGAGTCATGACGTGTCATGAGAGCAACAAGTTGGCCTACGTGAAATAAATAATTTTGAATTTGAATTACCATCAAAATTGGAAACCTCGGCTGGAGATTTTAAAGTCTGGAAAGAGATGTGCGATCACCAATTTTGAACTTAAGGTTCGTGCAAACTAACAGTTTGATATCCCGAAATAATGCTAAAATCATTGAATTTATAACGGCTCCCGTACATTTGGTCGCGTGCTCCCGGTTAGCATGAATTTAAATGACTGGCGATGATTTGTAGTTTTATGGCTTATATTAATTATAATTACTGATTGTGATTACTGAAGAATAATACAGTCTAAGGTAGAGAAGTCCAAACTATGATATTCTACTAGGGATGAGTTGTATACTCACAAAACAAGCAAAAAAATTGTTCCGAACGACGAAGAGTATAATAGAGTACTTCATTGTTAAAGGATAAGACAAATTACGACAAATATCTGCCATTACGCGCTTCATTTACCGCACGCTTGTGACCTATCTACCTCTTTTTATACATATATTATACTATATCATAGAGTACAAATAGTACTTCTCGTGCACAGAAGATGCTAATCTATATATGTACATATTTAAAAAGAAAAATCCTGAATCTCTCACTAACACATCAACGTCCAGTTTGCACACAGTTTCCCATTACAATTCAGATAAAAAAAAATAAGAAAGATGTACCTACCTAATATTTCCTGCCAAGTATACGAAACTTTTTTAATTGCTTTCATTCACGCTATTTAGAACTATGAAAATGACAAAATGTGCTACTAAAACTTTTAATTATCCTCTTTTTTGTGAAGGAAGACATATAAATTCTATGGAGCATGGCATGATGTAATTCCGGCACCCGTAAAAGTAAAGGTGCACTCACAAATAATATTTTATTTAAGACATATTAATTTATAATATGTTACATTTAGACATTTTTTTGATAAGGAGCCCTCCTTATTCAGATATTCTCTCTCTTTGTCTCTCTGAGAAAAAGGAAAAGTGAAGAAGTGACTCTCTGACTGAAACTCGTGACCCGTTACCATTTATCACATAATATAGTACGTTTATCTCACGAAGTTATGGGCGCTTTACTTGTGGTTACGTTTTATTGCGTAAGTGTGCGTGCCCGTCAGGACCTAGGTGGGAGCGGTCAGGCGCGAGCAAGCTCTCGCTCACACTTATACGACACACACACAACCATGAGCCACGAGCCATCGTGAATTGCAAGAACTATACTTAATGGTAACGTTTACGTAACTGTTAATCGGTTTCTGATGATTCAACAAAATAAAATATTTACCTAGTAAATCGAAGTAAATATGACCATCTTTCGCCGATTCCATACAATTTTTGAAACAGGCTGAGAACAAGTGTGTACACGCTCTAGCATCATGTTATCCATTTCAACCGATTTAAATCGATCTCAGATAAAAATTCAAAAGAGCTATGACAGTTCGGAGTCGCGATAAGTTATCTTCAATATGACCCCACCCTTACATCTACAATTCAAGACAAAACTCAGTGTCGTAAAAGCGAAGAATCCAGTCGCTACGCGGTAACACGACGGAACGTCGACTGTCGTTTTGTCTTGAAATTCCCTGTTTACCACTCGCGATCGATCCCATTTGTCACAATACTTCTTCCTTTACAATTGACTGCAGTTACATTTGCTTCGTTACTTCTAGAGAAGTATCAAGATTTCATTCAATGATATTGGTGAAGAAAGTTGCACATGGCTAAGAACAATAACTGCTAAAGAAAATAATAGTACATGAATTAATTATACAACGGCATTTTTAAGAAACAATTCCTTACAGAGGAGAAATGTCTGATTGGTTTAAGTGAAGACAATCCAAATAAAATGGGTTAAAATGTACCAGGAATGCATAAGTAAGTACTAAGTAGCCTACTTAAAAGCGATCTTGAAATGCACCAGGTGGTCCCATAGTCATCAGGTCAGGATCTGATGATGAGATCGTGGAGAAATGGAGGGAACTCTTCAAAATAGGCCTAATTGATATACTTTGTAGTGGCCTTTGAAGTCGGTTTTGTATAACGAATTTTTACGATTAAATGATTCATTCTGCACTTTTCATGTATCTAATAGAAAGCCATTTGTATCCTCCTATCCCCTCCAAATAAGCGGAAAGCTTATGCTAGGAGTGGGTACGACAATAGTGCAACGGGTGGGATTCGAACCTGCGACCTATCAGTTTTCAGTCCGCACCTTTAACCATTGAGCTATTCAAGCTTATAGTATTATTATAGTACACTAGAGCAAAATATTATGCAAATATTGAACTTATAAATAACAGTTAAATAAAACAGAATAACATGTATCCTATTAAGTCATTAGTCACTATTAATTGTGCGAATTGGAATTGATTTAGCGTTCCGGCACGATGGCGTGTAGGAACCGATTAGGGGTATGTGTACACTGCCATACCCCTTCCAAGTTAGCCCGCTACCATCTTAGACTGCATCGTCACTTACCATCAGAACTGATGAGATTGCAGCCAGGAACTATCTTGTCATGGAAAAAAAACATGCTGCAGTCTTGCTCCGCATGTATTCAGCACATACGAGTATCACGTTAATTTAATTGGAAAGTTACAATAAAAACTCACTTCTCTAGAAACTAATTAAGTAATTTACCCCAATGAATTAGCAATTAATTACCCCATTTATCGTCACGCGTGACTCGTGAATTGTTCGATTAGGCGGTCGAGGCAAGGGTAAAGGTAAATTGAAAAGGATAACAAGACATTTCCAAATACCAAGTTCTATTTTTTTTTTTTAATTATGATAGTCTTGCGCTTGACGACAATCACTGATGGAAAGCATTGATTGTCTAGGTTGGAGCGCGCTTGCCTGGAAAATGCCTATTCACCCTTGTCTTGAAGGTACTTAGATTATACGTAGCCGGATACACAGAAGCTGGAAGTGCGTTCCATACCTTAGCCGTTCGTTTCAAAAACGTTGAACTGAAGCGTTCAAGTTCTAGGATATAATTAGATTGTTTTCAGTAGAATCTACTTTGCAGTGTTGAGTAGTCACACGTAAATAATAATTTGAGTTTCACAATTTGGTACATTAGTTCTCAGCATTATGAATCAAAATAAGCAGTTATGTCCGTGACAATAAAGCAATAAATATTCGTGATGAACACATATTAATTCCACCCTTTACTTTCAGATCGCCGAGCATTTAATCACGGAACAAAATAACAATCAATTATGAAGAAGAAAACAAACATTTGCACCCACTAACGACCATCGCGTGTCTAGAAGGGTTAAAGTTTAGCGAGCGTAACATGCCAGCGCTCTGGCAATCATCCCAGCACCCTATGTACGTGAGAACTGTATGGGTAGACGGATTCAGGCACGCCATTCTAACGCACGACGATCCCTACTTCTTACAACTGGCCGCTAAAAGACGACGACCGAATTCATCGGTGAGCTACGCAAAATCTGCAATAACAAGAAACATAAGAAGCTCCTTAAGCCATCGCGACGATTTAGGAGACTGCTTAAGCAATCTAAATCTAGTGGTACGAAAAAATAGACTCCCGAATAAAACTGAAACGAAACCTCAAATAGAAAAGCTAAATTTATCTGATGTAGAGAATACGGATGACGACATTATCGTCAAGGCATCTAATCAACCCTTATGCGATTTGAATAACTTTAGGCTAGAAACTGACAACATGAGGGCTGTTAAAAGTAATCGGACAGCTAGGAATGATATCAAAGAAAATACCGAGCTATCGGACAGAGTGTTGCAATGGTTGGATTTAGCTGGGAAAGTTAATTTACTAACAACAGACAACGTCGAGAGGATGTCGCAGCCGAGGCACAGTTGGCCGGAAATTCAAAGACGGAATTTGACGAAATCTAAAACGGCGACGGATTTAAGAGCGAAAGAAGTTAAAGTCGATACAAAAACAAGTGGCGCTATCGATCGGCAGGAGTATTACATGCCCGCATCAGCGAACACGATAGAGAATTACGCGCGACAGTCACGCAACGCGAAAGGCACGCAACGCGACACGAAGTTTAAGGAAAACAAAAAGGTCAAAGACATGAGAGCCAGTGTGATCGAAACGCGACAGAAAATGGTCACAGAGAGAAACGCTGTGGAGAAAAAGTACGCTGAAATGGTCGGCAAGAAATTAATACCAGACGTTGGAAAGTCCAAGAAGCAAGTACACATTTTTATGCCTGAAGCGTTGACAAAGAAGTTCGCGACAAACACGTCCAGTGTTACAGAGAGTTTGCTATCAACGAAGTGTAATCTTTTGAGCTTAAATCAGACAACTAAGTGAAGTTGTTTATCGATATACATACATATGATATGTATCGATTACTAGGTGTCATAATATAACATTTGAATTGCCGTAAATCTGGATAATTTAGAATGGGCTTGCGAGTTACAAACAACTTCATTGACAGCTCGATACGGCAATTCACCGCACAATTTTTGCAGGATAAACTTTATCGAAAATATAATGACGCATACATGAGCCATAAATCCACGTCATTAATACTGCTTCTGTGAATGTACACAGTTTTCAATAAAGTTTATCCTGCAAAAAACATGCAATCGCAATGCCATGTGAACCTGGCCTTACTTAACTCTAGAGCCTATTTTAAGTTTAAAACGTTACACTAGGCCCTAGTAGGTATAACTTTTCATATTGAATGAAACTCATAATAAAACGACTATGACTACATATTTTAATTACTCAAATAATAATTAAATAAGAACTTAAGTTTTACTGACATGCTTGGCATCAGATAAATAAGAACACCAATTGGGAATGCTTTATTAAAATTCTAGTTAAGAATTTGTTACTTTTTGTCTATTTGGGAAAACCACTGGGATGTGTGTGTACTCTAGTATTTTTCCCGAATGTCAACTCCCCACTAAGAAGCCGCGGGCAAAAGCTAGTCCTATTATCCTATTATCGCATAGACGCACATCCTATTGTCCTCTTAATCCTATTATCCTATTATCACACTATATATAATACTAGTAGGGCGCGTGGGTGCGCGGCCCGCTGCAGCGGACCGCGGTTTTTCTGCTCTTAGACTTTCAGGGCCTGATCATTTTCTACCACAAAACCACTATTCCATCTTATACACTCTTTAAGATAGACATCGACGAAATTTGTGTGGCCGCCATCTTGAATCCACCATTTTGGTGGTTTTTTTTTCAGCTCATTGCCAATTGGATAAGGTTTCGAGTAATTTTTGTTTGGGCATCCTCAACCTATCTTCAATACCCTGACCGTGCTCCTTACCCGTCTCCGAAATCCTCAATCAGTAGCTCCCTCCATATTTTTCATCCAAATGAATTTTTGTCCTCTATATGAAACCATCAGTGGAAAGGAACGTATCAAAATATTGCACACATTTTATATGAAAAAAAAATCCGCCATCTTTAATTTTTTTCTATTCATCACGTAGACCATCGGTTCCTGATCATCTTTTTCCAAGAAACTACTCTTCCATCTCTTATAGTCTCCGAGATAGGCACCGACGATATTTGTATGGCTGCCACCTTGAATCCGCCATTTTGGAGGTTTTTTTCGGCTTTCTGCCAATTGGATGAGGTTTCGAGTGGCTTTTGTTTGAACACCCCCCCCCTTATCTTCGATATCCTGCCCGTACTCCTCGCCCGTCTTCGAAATCCTCAACCATAAACTCTCTCCATATTTTTCATCCAAATAAATTTTTGTCCTCTATACGCAACCACCAGAAATTTTGAAAAGAAACCGCATAAAGTCTTGCATATATATTTTGTATATAAAAATAAAAAATCCGCCATCTTGAATTTTTCTCTATTCATCACGTAGACCATCGGGTCCTCATTATCTTTTTCCAAGAAACCACTCTTCCATCATTCATAGTCTCCGAGATAGACACCGACGAAATTTGTATGGCCGCCATCTTGAATCCGCCATTTTGGAGATTTTTTTCAGCTCCCTGCCAATTGGATGAGGTTTCGAGTGACTTTTGTTTGAACACTCCCCACTTATCTTCGATACCCTGGCCGTGCTCCCCACCCGTCTCCGAAATCCTCAACCATCAGCTCTCTTCATATTTTTCCTCCAAATGAATTTTTGTCCTCTCTACGAAACCATCACAAATTTTGAAAAGGAACCGTATTAAAGTCTTGCATATATTTTGTATGGAAAAAAATAAATTCCGCCATCTTGAATTTTTTTTCTGTTCACCAAGTGGACCTTCGACTCCTGATCATCTTTTGCCAAGAAACCACTCTTCCATCTCTTATACTCTCCGAGATAGACACAAACAAAATTTGTATGGCCGCCATCTTGAATTCGCCATTTTGAAGTTTTTTTTCGGCTCTTTGCCAATTGGATGAGGTTTCGAGTGACATTTGTTCGAACACCCCCCACCTATCTTCGATACCCTGGCCGGTGCTCCTCACCCGTCTCCGAAATCCTCAATCATCAGCTCTCTCCATATTTTTGTTCCGAATGAATTTTTGTCCTTTATACGAAACGGTGGGTGAAAAAAAATTTTTTCATACAAAATTTTACAGGAGAGGTGATCAATGAGTCAGTGAGTGAGTGAGTGAGTGAATCAGTGAATCAGCACGAGTAGCTATATATATATTAATTATATATATATATATTATATATAATATTATAAAGCCGAAAGTTTGTATGTTTGTTACTCAATCACGTCGCAACGACTGAACCGATTTGGCTGAAATTTGGCACAGAGATAGATTATATTCTGGAATAGAACATAGGCTACTTTTTATCTCGGGAAATAATAGAGATCCCACGGGAACAAAAAACCTTATTCCACGCGAACGAAGTCGCGGGTATCATTTCGGTTTTGCGAGTTGAAACATTATTGCGTATGTGTGTCCGTATATACATAGGACTAGCTTTTGCCCGCGGCTTCGCTCACGTTATAACTTACCCCAAATCCGACTGTGGCGACATCTCTCGCCTGAAACCTCGAACGTAGTGGTGGGTCGAGCGGTTGTCCACTGTATTTGGGCACTGGCAACCCTAGCGCGATCACCCGGAACTTCTCGTCTACTCGTACCAGACGCCATCTTGAAACTTCTTCTGGTCCGTGTTCCTATACAATAAATTTTTTTATGGTACGATTCAACAAAAGAAAAATCTCGAATGGGGATAGATAAACATGAAATAAATACTGAAGTATTTTTAATACTAAAATAAAAACACATAAAAATAACTCACTTCTAACAATTTATCATATCTCAAAGCAGGTATTAAAAATCTCCCATCTTCCAAGTGCATCTCCCTGTTTTCGAGCAAATTGTTTAACACTGGTAACACGTTTCGTTCAGCCTTCTCTATTCCTTCTAGAACCAGTACTCGACCTTCTATGGCCGCGCGTACAGCACTCTATAAAGAATAAAATATTTCAATACTAATATTATAAGTTTTGAAAGATTTGTCTGTATTTCCTTTCAAAGTGTGCCACACTTTCTTATTATTAATTATTAATATTATAAATGCAAAAGTTTAGATGTATGGACGAATGGATGGATGGATGGACGGCCCGTTGGATGAATGTTTGTTTCACAATTACACTGTAACGACTGAACCGATTTGACTGAAATTTGGCACAGAGATAGATTATAGTCTGGACACTTATGCTACTTTTTATCCAGGATAATAAGAGAGTTAAAAAACCTTAATGAATGAAGTCGCAAGTTGAAGTAGAAACTAGTCATACATCTTGATAAAGTGCGGCACAGAGATAGCTTCCATTTAGGAAACAGTCACTCTCTGATATTCAAGATTTAATTGAAAAATGGTCAAGTCACCTCTGTTTAAAAAGATGAGTATATCTATCATTTACTTTTGCTAAGACTACATTATTGTAAATGTACTATGAAGCCACTGTAAGTATACCAATGTCCTAATTTGTCTTCCAACTAACCTGATCAAAGTATTTTGCTGTTGAACTCTGAATTTCTCTCCTCTGTTTAAGATCTGCTTCTGTAGTATCTCTAGATAGAGCCACATATTCTATCTCCCTCTGTGTCAATTCTAAGTACTGGAGCGCTACTTTTCTCCTAAAGAAAATAAATATACACTTTACTAAAATATTGGTATTCTAATTCCAGCTTTTAGCCATATTAAAACTGCCTTTTGTTACAACACATTTGAGTAGAAGTATGAATAATAAGTCTATGAATAGAAAAGTTACATTAATATGATTGCAGTATAGAATCCAATTAGAAGGATGGTTTAGATTGAACTGCAATACATCTTCCAATAAGATTGCTAGGCACACTTGGCCAGAAGGTTACTAACAAGTCACAACTGAAGTCTTTCACCAATATTATGAATTCCTACATTGCAACTACCAACAACTTGAAGTGTTTTGTTTCCTTGTTCCTAATATACACAGCAAAAATTTGGAATGCCCTTCAGGCTTCCGTTTTTCCAACTAACTATAATGTCTTCAAATCAAGAGTGAATAGGCATCTTCTAGGCAAGTGTGCACCATCTTAGGCTGCATTTTGACTTACCATCATATGAGATCGCAGTCTGTATAATATTTTAAAAAAATGCTAGGAAACGAACCTGGGTATCCCATAGAACTCACTCACACACTCCCAGCTTGTACCTGTCTGTTTATTATTTACCTGCTTGGTCCAGGTCTCCCTAACAGAAACATGTCTTGTCCAAGAATGTCCTTTTGCATCATCCATCTTAAATTTCTAAGGGTACTTTGTGATAAAGATTTGAGTTGCGAGTCCTCTGTTATCACTGGAAATATTATTTTGATAATTAATTCACTAATTAATTTTGTTTGGGTTAAAACTAGTAGCTGGTAAATACTAATGGGAAGAGATAACTAGAAACTAGATCTAATTAAGTACTAGTTTAATGCTAATTGCTATCATGAATATAGTTTTGAAATGTTTAAATTATAACTTGTAATTATTCTGAAATAGAGTATTATTCGTAGAAGTGTAAAATAAGGAGTTTAAAAAGATTAGAACTAGTGATAGAAAAGAAATAAATTAACCTTTATTTGTAAAAAAAGAACGTTAACAAGATATTTAGAGGTTATAAATTTGTTTACAACTTACAATATTTCTTGGGCACATATTCAACCTTTTTCGGTGATTTGATGTCCTTGCTCACATTTCCTATCGTTATTTTCCCTTCACTTGAGTAAGCTCTCACAGGATTAAAGTTAATTATTGTATTACGACCATTCAAAATACGTATCAAAACATCGATGCGTTTGACAGTAACTGCTGGGTTATACATGATTTTTTACTAAACAATAATTACTCAACTCATTTAAATTATATCACTTAATTCATCATAATGGTTAAATAAGTTTTAATATTATAAAAAATATCCTAAATAAATAAAAATCGATCTAAGTCCAAAGTCTACGCTTTATCATGAAATGTCAATGTCAAACCAAAGAGAATGTAATCACTCCGTGTGTCAAACTTAAACACATGATTTTGACGTACCAAAACATAGATGACAACAGCTAGGGCTGTACCTACTTGTATTAATAGTTGAAAAAACTGTTCTTGCTCCAGCCAAACTTCATCTTCTTAACAAATAAAATTGTATACCGTCTGTTTGTAATATCGAAATAACAGCTTTTTATTAAACTTTATTATGTACTATTTCCGGTATTTCCCAATTACTACAAGGTATTTCCCACCTCACTGACAAAAAAAATCAAAACTTTTTTATTCAACAGTAAAAGTTTAATTGGTGATATGGTAATACAGCCTTAGTTAAATAAAAATATAATGTGCGAATAGAATTTTATTTAATCAAGATAAAATTACACAAAATCACAACTTATACCAAAACTAAGCAAAATATTTAAACAAACTTAACTAAAAGTTACATATTTCATATATACACATTTAGAATAAAATACCTACTTTGTTAAAATTGAAAAAAATCTACTTAAATTAAGATAGGATATGCCTACTAGTCTAGTAATAGTATCTACCACACTTGCCACAAAATACACAGACAAAATGCTATCACTACCACAAAAAACTATAAAATACAGTACCCAGCCCAGTAATTAAATGACACATCAATCTTTGAAAAGGGATAATCGGTAAGCTCTGGCTTAGTAGAGCGGCTTCTCTATCGCACGAAGTGGCAAAACGTCAAATGACGTCACATAAGTGAAAGAGAGGCACACTCTCGGTCATGGAAGTATTATATTCCTACTTCCAATTTCCATACAGTCGCCAGCAGGCTGTCCCTTTTTCTCAAAAATCTCGGGTCACACTGCGATTTTAATTTACTCCCAGATAACTGTAATTTGTTTTGGGTCACATTTATTCACGAGAATTTTATGTAATTCTTTAAATTGACGTCCTAATATCGGCTTGTCAATAAATAGTGGAATATTTTCAACCTATCACTCCAAAAATTCACCACTCTGAACCCGGTTTTAAATCTTTTTTTCATCATTGTTCTCCTTTTCATTCTCATAAACTTCAGTTGTTTCATTATTTTCATCATTCATTCCTTTTTATTCTCATAAACTTCAGTCGTTTCATTATTTTCATTATGAATTAATTACTCTATACTATTCTTGATCATCATCCATATGTTCTATTTTAACACTAACAAAGTCTGTTGGCTCCAATTCCTCATCAGAACTCTGTACTTCTTGCTTTATCTTTGGCTCTTTTTCCTTTTCATCATTGCTTTCCTTTTCACTCTCATTGGCTTCAGTTGTCTCGTTATTTTCATTTTCTTCCTCCGAATCATCTCCTTCATCAGTACCAATGTTGTCAGCCAATTTAGATTGGTCCGCGAAATTGACAAAATTACTAAGCAATATGTCGGGAACTTTTAATTTGGGAGGTCCAAATATGCTGGTCATGGTTGCTTCGTCAAGATTTAGTTTGCAATCCCTCGGTTCTATACGGGTGAAGTAATCTTTCAAGTCGACCTCAGTGCCTCTTAAACCGTGACGTTTACGTAGATGCTTTATCATTGTCCTCTTCACTGCATAGGTTTTAGGACAACATTTACACTGAAAAAAAAAAGAAGTTATAATTTGAATTCGCATTCTATCAATACCTGTCTATTCTAGAAGTTCAATCTGTTGTTATATTGTTATTTGAATATTTCGAAAGAATTATTACTGAAATAATTTATTGTAAACTAGCTGTCACTTGCTTCAATAATTGCTAAAAGTGCTAAAAATGTCTTCACCTTTATCCACCAATGAAGCCTCAATAGCCCAACGGTTAAATGTGCGGACTGAAAACCGAAAGGTCGCAGGTTCGAATCCCACCCGTTGCACTATTGTCGTACCCACTCCTAACACAAGTTTTCGCTTATTTGGAGGAGAGAGGAGACCTGTCAAGTTCAGCTTGACTGATATTCTTTAAAAAAAAAAAAGGCTTTCAAATGTCTTGCACCACCTATATCCAGCGGCTCTCGGCGACTCGTCTGACGTCATGGATCCACGTAGTGAGCCTGCTAGCTTGTGTGCTACAGGGGGCACGTACCTGGAACGTGTTGATGTCGCTATGCGTGATGACGTGGTGTCGCAGCCCGGCGGCGCTGGTCAGCAGCTTGTGGCACAGGGGACACGAGAACTGCGCGCGAGTGTGCATGGTGCGCAGGTGACGGAGCATGTAGCGCTCGTCTTGGTAACCTTTATCTAAAAATATATACATTTATTGAACAAAAGTTTCTGTGCCTAAGAACAAGTTGGTAAGAGTTTTGGATCATGCCGCCTTAATAAGGGGCCTCTTCATCAACTTCTAGCCTACATGACAATAAGGATTTCTGGGTGAGGGTATACATAAAAAAAAATGCTTATAACATGTCCTAATCTAGTTTTGAGCCCCTGCCTAAGAACAAAAAGTTTGATGACATTTTAGGTTTCTTCTTCATTTATATTTTAAATAAATAGTTATCAAAGTTGCTTCGAAACCTTCAAGTGAATCTACCATTGGTCCAGAATACTGTTCTAAGCGAGAAAAACTATGGATGAAATCTTTTATAAGATATCACTCATTTGCGACAAGGGTGACAATTCAAATTCAACGACGAGAGAATTCTCTGGTTAGAGGGTGTTATCTTCTGTGAATATTGCGGTCTCAAAACAACTCAGCAGCCAGAGTGCGACAGACCATAAAGTCACAACCTCTCTCGCTCTTATTTTTTGTGCGTAATGTCGTTTTTGTAGCACAAGTATAAATTTTTGACACTAAAATCGGTCAATTTTGAGGTCAATGAGGGCTATTACACTTGTCTGGAAAAGGAGTCGGGTAACTTGTTTAAGTGTGAACTCACCGCATAGAGGGCATTTCACAATCTGTCTCTTTTCCACATGCGTCTTCATATGTTCTCGCAGCGCGCACGCGCTGGTGAACACCTTCGAGCAAACGGTGCACGACTCCAGATCTGAAACAGGTTCTTAACAAATAATAAATTATCGCCTATCTAATCCATAGTAACCCATCTCTCTCTGCGCCGTATTAGGGGGCCCGTACATGGTCAAACATGTTTGTCAAATTTTACGTTTTTGTTACGGTTACGGTTTTGTTTGAACAAGGTCATCAAACACCAGCGCACACGATCAAACACCGTCCGTTTTCGTTTGCCAAACACGCAGTTTGTTTGACAAACGCGTCAAACACGACCGCAGACTATAAAATAATTTGACAAACACGTAAAATTTGTCAAACATGTTTGACCGTTTACGGGCCCCATTATTCTCATTCCTGAACCGAACGTCCACCGGAATTAAATATGTGAAAACTAAACTCAGTGAACTAGTTAAGCTAACCAGGAAAAAACTACGTTTGTGATAACCCATTTTTGCTTGTGTATTGAGAATACTGAACCAGTGGTAGTCATGACGTGTCATAATAGCTAGAAGTTGGCTTACATGAAATAAATAAATTTGAATTCGAGAGGCGCCAGAGGGGTGTTTAGCTTAGATCGCGTAGTTTCGGATTGGCCTACACAACTAAGATAGTTTGACTTAGTTTAGCTATTTCACCTAGCTTAGCTGGCGTAGTTTGCGGTGAACGCATATGTATGAAAAACTGGCTCAGCTATGCGAGCTAAGTTAAACTAAGTTTGTGGTGGACATTATGCTTGAGGGTTGTAACTACTTTTCAATTATCATGTTATAAGGATAGGGATTTTCTACTAGATATTTGTAGTGTGACTATAGATGTAAAGCCGGTATTTTACCAAAAATGCAAAACGGTAAAATACGAAAAATACCGTATTTTTCGGTATTATTCCATTTCTCGTGGTATTTTTGGTATTTAACGATTATCTTATGTTTTTCAATGTAGATACGTTTTGTTTGTAAAAAAATCAGCAAGGAATATAAAAAACGTGGTTCTGCGTTTAATTTTATTTCATTAAAATGATTTATAAACAAATTAGACCATAATGATTCAAACATAAATTACACCACCCATCACCACCCACTCACCACCACGCATCACCACCCATTCATCAACACACATCACCACCCACTCATCACCACCCATCACCACCCACTCATCACCATCCATCACCACTCATCACCGCCTATCACCACCCATCACCACCCACTCACCACCACTCACCACCATTCATCACCACCCATCACCACCCATCACCACCCACTCACCACCACTCATCACCACTCATCACCACTCACCTACTCACTAGTTATTCATAATATACCTATTATACATTTTATTACATTGTATGACAAAGTATTCATCCACCCGCATCAGCACCAGCAGCAAGCGGCGGGCCAATTCTTTATTAATCTGATTAATGATCACCAAGCAATAAATATTCATTCAAAAACACGTCAAAAACAAAATTACAAGAAAATCCAACTATAATTTTGTATGAAAAAATAAAATACCAAAAATACGGTAATCTATTGAATTATACCGGAAAAATTCATAGCCATTTGGTATTATACGGTATTTTTACATCTATAAGTGTGACAGACTATTGTCCATTTTTTTTTAAATCAATATTTAAACTAACCATACCTACTAATAATAAAATTATGGGAGTGTCTTTGTCTGCTTGTTTTTTTTTTTCAATTTTGATGAAAATTACCACCCAGACATTTTTTTGTCAGAGAAAAATACAGGAAACCTTTAAATGAAGAAGTTCCCACAAGCTTATTAAGAGAATCATGCGGACGAATCGGAAACATCAGCTAATGCTCTATATTATTAATATACATATTGATACTATTATATACTCACTTTCTCCAGTATGTTTCCTTATGTGGTACGTAAGCTTGGACTTCTGAACAAAAGTCTGCCCGCAGTACAAGCAAGCGTATGAAGTATCCCTTACATGTGTCCTGGAAGAAAATGCATCATATTATGTATTACTTATTACAAAAGTTCTCATAACTATGGAAAAACCACTTATTAGAATCAGATTAACACTAAAAATACTGACCAATTTGGTATGGGGTAACAGTGAATCCCAATCACCTTTGATTGACTTGAACACTCTCGTTATTGGTTAGAATGAATTGAATAGAAAATATATTTTTTTAATTCAAATAAACTTTTACAAATTGTTTTTGATTCGTTAAATGAATCTACCAATCGTTCGGCATGAGGTTCCAAACGAGGAGAGCAGTAAGAACACATAAATTCAGCCAACCAAACATTTTTAGACAAATAACCTAAACCTGACATAATAATATGAATGTCTCTGGAACTTATGATATTGCAAATGGCAAACCGACCTCTACAAATTAATCTATGAAATCGTTTTTTAATCAATGATTAATTATAGAGGTTGATGCGCTAATTGCAATATTTAATACTTACTAGTTGATGCCCACGGCTTAGCTCGCGTGAATTTAGTTTTTTAAAAATCCCGCGGGATCTCATTGATTTTCCGGGATAAAAAGTAGCCTATGCCACTTTCCCAGTCCTCAACTACACCCATGCAAAAAATCAGGTCGATCTGTTGCTTTGCTCCTGCGAGATTGAAGGAAAAACCAACAAACAAACACACTTTCGCATTTAAAATATTAGTAAGGATTAGTTCCAGAGGCACTCGTATCTTCTTAGTGCTTACAGCGCCAAAATGACGTCAATCGATTTCAAAATGGCGTCAATCGAGTAGGTCTAAACAATATGACGGCAGTCTCTGCAATATTAATCATAGATTAATTATGGAGCTCAGAGGTAACAATGAATGACACACCTAGTGTGCGCAGTGCAGGCCCCCTTGTCGGCGAATGCTCGCGGACAGTGCGAGCAGCGGTAAGGCCGCTCGCCCGTGTGCCGGCGCTCGTGTCGCAGCATGTTCGAGCGCTGCACGAACCGCATGGGGCAATACGAGCACGCGTGCCGCGGACCCTCGTGGATCTGCACGTGTTCGCGGTACGAATCCTTTTTCTACAAGATAAATGCGGGAAACGGAACGTAAGTGTGTGATAGAGATAGATGTATGAGACAGAGAGACAAGAGATAGATTGTAAAATGGCAAATCGGTGTGTGAGCGGAGTAGCACGCGTGCCGTGGACCCTCGTGGATCTGTACGTGTTCGCGGTACGAATCCTTTTTCTACAAGAGAAATGCGGAAAACGGAACGTAAGTGTGATAGAGATAGACGTATGAGACAGAGAGAGAGGAGCGAGATAGATTGTAGGATGGCAAATCGGTGTGTGAACGGAATAAGACGTGCTAAGGTGCTTAAGAAGTAAAAATAAATAAGTTCATTTAAATATACTGTTCTGAGCTTATTCTCTCAGAAATTAGCTTTTTTTCATCGAATACAGCAAAGCTTTGGCTTTCCTTTCCTTTGGGAAGGGTTAAGATTTTACCAATCTATGTAGGCATAGAAAATTGCCAGGAAATGAAGATGTAGATGCAATTATATCATCCACTGAAACCCCATTCACACCATAACATTAATAATTTCATAAACTGAAGTGGAAATGTGTCCCACATAGTTCGAAGAGCTGATGGTCGATGGGGTCCCAAGGTGCTGAGTGGCGACCCCGCACCGGAAAGCGCAGTATTGGAAGACCCTCCACGAGATGGACCGACGACATTAAACGAGTCGCAGGGAGCCGCTGGATTCAGACGGCGCAAGACCGACACCTGTAGAGGTCCATGCAAGAGACCTATGTCCAGTAGTGGACGTCTATCTACACTACTATTATAAAGAGGAAAGATTTGTATTTGTGTGTGTATGTTTGTAATGAATAAACTAAAAACTACTGTGCCGATTTCAAAAATTCTTTCACCATTGGAAAGCTACATTCACCTTGAGTAACATAGGCTATATTTAGACTTTAACTACTATTATAAAGAGGAAAGATTTGTATTTTTGTGTATATGTTTGTAATGAATAAACTCAAAAACTACTGTGCCGATTTCAAAAATTCTTTCACCATTGGAAAGTTACATTCACCCTGAGTAACATAGGCTATATTTATATATAAAAAAAATCTTGTCTACCCGTGCGAAGCCGGGACGGGCCGCTAGTCAGTTGATTAAGAATCAAGAAGTCAATATTTTTTTTTTTTTTTAATATATAGACTAGCGCTTGACTGCGATCTCACCTGATGGTAAGTGAAGATGCAGCCTAAGATGATACGCGCTTGCCTAGAAGATATGTTTGAAACTCACCGCAAACACTTTACCGCAGTAACTACAAGTGTAGCTCTGTTTATTGGGCAGGTGGTCTTGTTTGTGCATGTAGAGGGACGACTTGTACTGGAACGACTTTCCGCACTGGTTGCATTCGAACGGATGGCGACCCGGGTGGCAGAGCAAGTAGTGGAGTTTTCTGGAACAAATTTTTTTTTTATAAACAATTTCACTTGATGGTAAGTAACGATGCAGTCTAAGATGGTAGCGGGCTAACTTGGATGGGCTATGGCAGTGTATTCAACCCATATCCTTAATCGTTTGGCGATAGGGTGTTAACTAGCCACCCTACCGTCCTAGACTTCTATTTTATAGTTGACTTCTACTTCTATTTTTTTATTTGTTTTTATTTTAATTTAATTATTAATTACAACGGACATTAGGCAGTAACGCTAATTTTGTAGACACAAAAAAATAATAATAAAAATAATAATGTAATAAAATTAATTTCACGAAATAGTAACAAGAAAAAAACTATGAAAAACAAAAATATTTAACTTTATGTTTAAATTAAAAAACTAGGTTATACCCGCGACTTCGTACGCCAGGATTTAGGTCTTTAAATCAAGAGTGAATAGGTATCTTCTAGGCAAGCACGCACCATCTTTTAGGCTGCATCTTCACTTACCATCAGGTGTGATTGCAGTCAAGCGCTAGTCTAAATATTAAAAAAAAAAAAGTTTTTTTTGGAGTCCCGCGGGAACTTATTTTCCGCGATGAAAAGCCTATGTGTTGTTCTACTTCCAACCTATAATATCTGTGTGCCCAATCAAATCGGTTCAGTCGTTGCGCCGTTATTGAGTAACAAACATCCATACATCCAAACTTCCACTTTTATAATATTAGTACTTAGGATGTTTCCAATGTAAGACTAACCTCTCGTCAATAGTCTGTAGAACTTCTTTACACAGCTTGCATTTGAACTTGCCCGGGCCGTGAACTTGCGCCATATGAGTACTGCACGAACGCGAACTTACAAACTCGCGGCCACATATATTACAGTTTACTGGTTTATCAGTTTTCGCTGATGGACCGTGGATCATCTGTAAAGAGAAAATAACCTTAATACTCCCCTCTGAGTAAATACATCTTAGTATTTTCCTCTTAAAATAATAGGACTCTCCTAGCACACTCCTAGCACAAGCTTTCCGCTTATTTGGAGGAGAGGAGAGAATATCAGTCAAATTCAGCTTGACTCATATTCTCTTTTAACAAAAAAATGTATGCATATGTCATATCTATTATTGTACTACAATTATGTTGTAGGTGTTGCAAAGTTGGACATACTGCTAATAATAACAATGATTGAATCAAAAAATAGATTTAAAAAAACTATTTTACACAATTTTCTCTCTTGCTTGTGACCCAGTTCAAGCAAAATTTTTTACAAAACAAAGTATATAAAAAATTAACTACCTTTACATGTAATTTGAATGACTTTCTGTGACTAAGAGGTTTGAACATACAAGCGTCTAAAGAACAATAAAGTTTTCTGATCTCCGGATGTTGGTCTTCAAAATGGTTTCTCATTTTATCAACACTGGGCTCCACTATGCAGCAAAGACAGCACTTTATTAGATATATTGGCTGTTCTTCTTCACTAGAATGATTTTCTACATGATGGTGGATGTACCATACCTGGAATTAAAAAGGGCTGTAAATAAAAGTATCGTGTGTGCGTGCGTGCGTGCGTGCGTGTGCGTGTGCGTGCGTACCTACGTGCGTGCGTACATGTATACTATATGTATGGTGCATAGTGCCAGTTAAACTTGCTCAATAATTTTAACTGCAGCATTACTAGATAACTACATATATATTTGTCGTACAAACCTTATCACTAAAAGTTTTAGAGCAACTCTCACATTTATAGAATTCTTCCTTATATTTATTGAAGTGCACTCTAGTCTGATGTGTTTCTCTTTCAATTTCATTCCAAAATAATGTCGGGCAATATTTACATTTGAAGCCAAGATGTGGGCTGAAACAGTTGTCATAGTCCAAAGCAGTCCAATGCTCGGTTAAATGCTTTCTAGTCTGTTCCCGATTGTCAAACTCTTTGTCACAAAACTGACAAATCCACAGATCTTCAAAATCACCTAACTCCTCAGTTATATGTTTACTTAACTCTGTATAAGTGTCAAAGGTTGTCGCACAAACTCTGCATGAGAAAAGAGGTATTGTTTTAATACTGTGCATCTTATTTAGATGTGTCGTAAAAGACTGTGCATTTTCAAATTTGCTTTTGCAGACAGAACATTCAATATCTATATCAATGTCGCCTTTTATAGTTTCATAATCTATATGAGACTCAATAGGTACTGTTCTGTCATTAATATGGTTGAGTGATTTATCTATGTATTCATAATAACATTTTTCAAAGAGTATGATCTCTGTGTGTGTTATATCAAAGTCTTCTTCTCCATCATAGTCTATAGTTGTTTCATCATTTTGACTATTCTCATCCTTCTCACTTGGTACATTGTCGTTTCCTTTTTCAACTTTATCATCTGTGTCACTGGGACTCTCCTCTTTAATCTCTGGTATTAATACTGTATTTGGTTTGAATTCAACTGGCTCTGGAAATGGTATAAAGCTCCTCGGTTCCAGGTCTACATATCCCAGTCTACCATACTCTTTTAACTGCTGTTGCAAGAAGCGATCACTCACCTCTGCTCCATTTACCAAAAAGGGTGTATCCCTACCGGCTATAATATTAGCCATACATTTCAATGTAAAGTGATGTATACCCATGAAATGGCCAAAAAATGTTGTTACACTAAAAGGTGTTGAGTTTTCAGTTTTAATACATAGTAAGCAGATGAATTTTTCAGGGCATTCTGAATCTATTTCCCAGAGGAATTCCTCATCTTTTGAGGCTACATTTGTTACACTATGCTTTTGGAAGAGATGTGAGTTGTAGTCAGCGTCTGCTGTGACTCTGAAGTGACACAGCCGGCAATGAACTAGGTTGTGTACTGATCTGAGGTGATTACGTAGAAGGTTTTCAGTTGCGAATGTCTCAACACATTGCGAGCATGGCCACGGAGAGTGAAATTTTTCATGGGCATACCAAGTCTCTCTATCTGGTACAAAGTATCTGTAAATAACATATTGTACTGTAAGTTTGTCAATTTTATGCTTGTAAATTATAAAATATGTCAGAAAAATACTTAATGTTAGTAATTATTTATTAATGTTTACTATTGAAACCTCGATCAAACCTAAACTCGTTATTCAACAATGGAGAAATAGGCCCTTAGATATTGTTAATACTTGGCACATTTGGCATTGTTCATTTAAACGTGAATTTTGCTGTAGTATCACACTACTTTTCTATGATGTTTCACTTATAAATACTGTATTAGCATACAATTTATATAATTGACAAGTTGCTTTGAAAGTATTGCAAGTGTGTGTACCTATTCATAATCATCCTTTTCTTTGACCTGTAACTTTCATAGGCTAATAATAAAAATGGAAATGTATTCTTTCTCTAACTTATGACACTGACCACTAAAACGAAGTCAATGCTACCTAGGGGTATGAAGGAATGGAGTAACATATCTACAAGTCTGTTAAAAATAGAATAAAACATCAGATTCACCTGCAAATCCCACAATAATCCTTCTTATGGTTCAGAGCATAATGTAGAATCATTTTGGAGCGATTAATGAACCAGTCGGGGCACAGCAAGCAGCTGTACGGGCCTGTCGGGTTCAGGTCTTTCAAATAAAGCCAGACATCAGTGGGCCTGGCTATCACGGGTGGGGCAATAATAGTGTTCAGTTTACGATTGATCTTGATAGTGACGCCTAGCTTTTTCAAAGGCGGAGGCTTCTTTTTCTTCTTCTTTTTTGGCACTTCGTAATCACTGTCGGATTCTTCGTATCGAGCCTTCGGATCAACCGGGTCCTCATCTTCGAATTGTTCAGGGTTTTCCTTTTTAGCTGCCGCCAAAATCGATAGCGGTTCATCGTCTGACTCGTCAGATGTCATTTTGAATTGGTTTTTTAATTATTTAACGGCACCATGTATGTTAAATAATTTAATTTATATTGTTTATATTATTTAATTTAGTAGGTATTATCATAATGTATTATAAGGCATTACACCATAGATAACACTTGAATCATAGACTTGGATAGATAATACACAAGTCACAACACAGGTACTTGAGACATTATAAGAGGGCCCGTACCGTAGACAGAGAAGGCAATAGACCAAGGTACTGTGTAACCGCGACTGAAATAGAGATAACATGACGTAACGATGACGTCACATGACAAGTTCGAGTTTAATGTTGCCACAATAACTGCACTCCCCTAGTACCCCAAATTAGATGGAAAATTCTTCCCAGGATTTTTAAATAAAACGACAAAACAGATGCTGAACTGTTTTATTTTTTAAATAACATACCTACACATATAAGGTTGTCTGGGAGAGACATACCTATTAGGGTAAGCTTCTATTTTTTACATATATCTTAATATTGTGTGCAATAAAGAATTTATTATTCTTTATTGCACACAATATTAACTTCAACCACCACTTAAAAGTATAAAATAATTTTAGTTTGTACACGTAAGTCGGTTTTTTAAAAATATTTTTTTTATACTAAAGTTTTTTAATGTATTTACTTTCATAGGACCAATTCACTAGATAATTATTTGCTCCTTAAAAAAAATATTGAAATGCCGAATAGAAATTTAGCATATGTGAGTCACTTTGAAAAAAGATGTATGTAACACAAAGGGAAATTTTTTTTCGTTACTAGTAAGAATGTTACACAAAATAATTTGTAATGAACAGTTAAAATTTTCCTTCGATCGAGTAATGCTATTGAATTAAAAGCAACAAAAATTGTATATTTAGTCATCAAAATCATCATTAATGAAATTAACAGTATATTCCTTTTTTCAGGCAGTCGTATAAAACTGCAACTCTTTATAGTTTAAGTTAATAATTATTTAAAAAAAAAACATTAAAAGTCTGCCTCTAGCTATTTAAAAATGGCTTTAAAAATTAAGAACTTTGTAAATAAAATAATTCTTAAGATCGCCAACAGTTCTCGACTGGTTGTTGGACATTCGAACGAAACTTCAGGATGATTCAGAACAGTAACCGACACTATCTAACTGAATACACTTTAATCATCGCCGACATATAGTATATTCTAGTATCCATCATCTTTCTTTTCTTTTCTCATAATATTCATTTCTTCCATCACGACTTTATTTTGTTTCAACAAAAATTAAAAAAAAAATTGAAAAAGTAGCCAAAGTAACCCGCCGTTACGGTATGTCAGAGGACATTACTAAAAAAAACCTATCTCCGTGCCAAATTTCAGCCATATCGGTTTAGTAACATATGGATATGGATAAACATATGGATGTTTGTTACTCAATACGCCACACTAAACCGATATGGCTGAAATTTGGATGTATGTATGGATGGCCCTACATACATTCAAACTTTCACATTTATAATATAAGTAGGATAGGGAAAATCGGGACATTGTATAGGTACCTAAAGCTGGCAACACACATAGATACTAAATTTTCTTATTAACTGTCAGTTTGTTTCGCACAAAAGTGTGTCGACCTTGAAAAAAACTGGTTACACGATGAGGGACAAAAAATTGGGTAGCTGCGTCTCTGTTTATCACATTAATAACTTTATTTCTGCTCTCTTTTTAGTGTGAGTGAGAAAGAAATCGTCACTGGCTCTATGTCTTCTCTCTCTACGGCCCGTACACGGTCAAACATGTTTGTCAAACAAATGGAAACGGAGGTGTTTGATTGATGTTTGTGTTTGATTGGGTGCGCTGATGTTTGATGACCTTGATCAAACAGCGCACCCAATCAAACACCTCCGTATTTACGTACGTATTTGGTATTAGTAGGTACCTAATACCGAAATGTTATTCACGAATGTATTTCGTTACTCGAATATTTCGTATTTTCTTTATATTGATTTTATGGTTAAAATATTGTTTTAATTCTGTTGCAAATTTTCCATACGTTCTTGTTTCTTTTTTTAATTAGTCGATGCATGATGGATTGCGGTGTTATTGTGATACAATATATTTTCACGGATAAAATTTTCAAAACAGTAATCCATTGCAAATTCAGTAGTTTTCCATTAGATCTTTGGGTTATTACATTACAGTTAACCAATCTAAAATTAGATTTACTACACAAGTCTGGTTAAAAACACGGTAAAGTTAAAAAATTCACCTTACGCAGCTGGATATGTAACAAAGTATATTTTCTACAAAGTACAAACGACGCGACGTCAACGTCATACTGTACGCAATACGCAACTTGACTCGACGCGGTACTCTATGTTATTAGGTTTTAAAAATAACGAGTAACTTAACGATACGATAGTAACGAGTCCTGATTGTTACAGTAACGAATACATATGGGTAGGTACGCTATTTCATAATATGATAAAACAATCATTTTAACAATAATAATTTCAGTCATCATCTACTAGTATATGACGACCGGAATTATTATTGTTACAATTATTAGTACCTACGTAGAGAGAGAAGACATAGAGCCAGTGACGATTTCTTTCTCACTCACACTAAAAAGAGAGCAGAAATAAAGTTATTAATGTGATAAACAGAGACGCAGCTACCCAATTTTTTGTCCCTCATCGTGTAACCAGTTTTTTTCAAGGTCGACACACTTTTGTGCGAAACAAACTGACAGTTAATAAGAAAATTTAGTATCTATGTGTGTTGCCAGCTTTAGGTACCTATACAATGTCCCGATTTTCCCTATCCTACTTATATTATAAATGTGAAAGTTTGAATGTATGTATGGCCATCCATACATACATCCAAATTTCAGCCATATCGGTTTAGTGTGGCGTGATTGAGTAACAAACATATGGATGTTTGTTACTCAATACGCCACACTAAACCGATATGGCTGAAATTTGGCACGGAGATAGGTTTTTTTAGTAATGTCCTCTGACATACCGTAACGGCGGGTTACTTTGGCTACTTTTTCAATTTTTTTTTTAATTTTTGTTGAAACAAAATAAAGTCGTGATGGAAGAAATGAATATTATGAGAAAAGAAAAGAAAGATGGATACTAGGATATAATATATGTCGGCGATGATTAAAGTGTATTCAGTTAGATAGTGTCGGTTACTGTTCTGAATCATGCTGAAGTTTCGTTCGAATGTCCAACAACCAGTCGAGAACTGTTGGCGATCTTAAGAATTATTTTATTTACAAAGTTCTTAATTTTTAAAGCCATTTTTAAATAGCTAGAGGCAGACTTTTAATGTTTTTTTTAAATAATTATTAACTTAAACTATGAAGAGTTGTAGTTTTATACGACTGCCTGAAAAAAGGAATATACTGTTAATTTCATTCATGATGATTTTGATGACTAAATATACAATTTTTGTTGCTTTTAATTCAATAGCATTACTCGATCGAAGGAAAATTTTAACTGTTCATTACAAATTATTTTGTGTAACATTCTTACTAGTAACGAAAAAAAATTTTCCTTTGTGTTACATACATCTTTTTTCAAAGTGACTCACATATGCTAAATTTCTATTCGGCATTTCAATATTTTTTTTAAGGAGCAAATAATTATCTAGTGAATTGGTCCTATGAAAGTACATTAAAAAACTTTAGTATAAAAAAAAATATTTTTAAAAAACCGACTTACGTGTACAAACTAAAATTATTTTATACTTTTAAGTGGTGGTTGAAGTTAATATTGTACACACAACAATATTAAGATATATGTAAAAAATAGAAGTTTACCCTAATAGGTATGTCTCTCCCAGACAACCTTATATGTGTAGGTATGTTATTTAAAAAATAAAACAGTTCAGCATCTGTTTTGTCGTTTTATTTAAAAATCCTGGGAAGAATTTTCCATCTAATTTGGGGTACTAGGGGAGTGCAGTTATTGTGGCAACATTAAACTCGAACTTGTCATGTGACGTCATCGTTACGTCATGTTATCTCTATTTCAGTCGCGGTTACACAGTACCTTGGTCTATTGCCTTCTCTGTCTACGAGTACCTATGTATTTGACAGGAATATAATTTTAGTCGGCCATAGACTAGATCTAGATTAGCCGATTGCCTGGGCATTGTCTGTACCTATTAGACGTTTCACGTTTCATTCACGGGTTTCACTTTTTTACACTTTATAATATGCTTGCCTTATTTTAAATAAGCCAACATATTTAATGAAATAATTATTAACTCCTGAAGTATAAAATTTATTTAAGATATTTTTTTTTGATTTGAGAAAATATATGATAGTTTGTAATAATATTTACCGGCTAAAAAAACCTTTTATTTTCCAGACGTTATGCTGAAAGTGGAACGTTTTAGTAAAAATATCCCACCGTGGCAGCCATTTTATAGAGACGAATTTGTCTATGGCAAGAGCCAAAGAAAGGTGAAGCTAAACAAAAGGGTAGCATGTAGATAGCATTTATTTAAATATTAGTAAAATAGAAGTAAATAATTACATTTTCCGAGTATTTATGTGATATAACAAAGTGAGATCAATTGTTGAGACAATGGTGCGTCCTGTTAGTCAATAAAATGAAGCACAATGCATCGTGTAATGGTGGCCATTAGGAGTAATAATTATGTATATTGGCACACTTACTGTTTTACGAACCATCAATGATACGTCTTAAATCGGACTGCGGTGTGTATTTGTGTAAAGTTTAAGCTGAACACTATGTATACGGGACTGTTTATATTATGTGAGTGAGACATTACACCCCAGTGTAAATAGTGAACTTTACCATGGCCCAGAACCAAGGGGAGGTTCAAGTGACACCGAACCAACCCGTTAAAGATAAGGATATTTACGCGTGTTTACCAGACATACGGACCAACGGGCCACTCGGGCCCGACGAAGCGTGTCCTGGCGGAGAGGAGTTGAGATGGTTGCCTGCCCAGGCCACCGACCGAGACTTGGTAATGTACTTGAGAGCCGCTCGCTCAATGGCAGCATTTGCCGGCATGTGTGATGGAGGATCTCCAGATGATGGCTGTGTAGCCGCAAGCAGGGATGATACCACAATCAATGCTTTAGATGTCCTACATGATTCAGGCTATGACCCTGGTAGGGCTCTTCAGGCTCTTGTGAAATGTCCTGTCCCTAAAGGAATTGAGAAAAAGTGGTCAGAGGAGGAATCAAAAAGATTTGTGAAAGGGATCCGGCAATTTGGTAAGAATTTTTATAAAATTAAAAAAGATTTATTACCCCATAAAGACACTTCTGAGTTAGTCGAGTTCTATTATTTGTGGAAAAAGACCCCAGGTGCTAGTAGTAACAGGCCTCACAGGCGACGTCGCCAAGCATCCTTAAGAAGAGTGAGAAATACACGGAATTCTCGGGCAGGAACACCCAAAGAGCAGACACCTGAAGCTATACCTACTGTGCCCGATACTAATGGTTCTAGACCCTCGCCCAACCCTAAAGAGGCAGGAGAAATGAGTTCAGTCACTGAGGATGAAAACTCAGAAGATGACAGTGACTCTAGAGATGCAGGAGATTTGGCAAAGGCTGATAATGGCAGAGTTGACAATCCTGAAGATTCACCTAGCAGAATGAGAACTCGAAATAAATCTAAAGAACAAACTACTCCAAATGGCAAGAAAGGTCAGGATGAAAGTGATAATGATACAAAATCCAAAAAATCTAAACCCAACATACCAAGTACAAATAATAATGTACCAACTGAAAAAGTTTTATCATCACCTGTCAGTAAGGAAATTAAAAAGAAAGTTGCAAATGGAAAAGTTGTTGATGTTTCTAAAGTTAAAAAGCGTCTTCCTGATGATACAAAGCTAGAAGGTATCATGGATGGTGATGTTCAAATGAAGAAAAAGAAAGCAGATGAACCACCTGAAAGTCCATCAGAAAGCTTAACTAATGATAGCTTTCCTGCAATGGATGAAACAGAAACTCATGAACCAGAACCTGAGGTTTGTGACTTTAGCTTTAGTAAACCTGATAAAGAGAACCAAGAACAAAATAAGGAACCTGAACCTGATCCACCTAAGCCTATAGAACCACAGATAAAGGCAGAAATTAATGAACCTGTTATTAAAACAGAAAAAGATACCTTACCTCCATTATTTAAAGTGGTACCTGATAAAGATGACAGAAATGTTCTAGACTTGAAAACAGATTCAAGTCAACCAGGTCTCAAGAATCTAGAAAATATGGAACCTAGACCAATGTCATTATTTTCCAAAACTGAACTTATTATACCTAAAGTTACTCCTATGTCTGCAGATGTTATAGAAAAGATTAAAATTAAAGAAGAAATAGACACAGAGGAACAATCATTGAATTTGCAAAAAGATGACTACCCAAAAGATCCACTTGCACATAATTTTTCTGGACATGTATTGAGTCAATCCAGTAAACCACTAAACTTGGAAAATTCAAATTTTTTTGTCAAGGATAACCATATTTATAATCCCAAACTTAATCACAACATAAAAATTGAAGGTGTACCAAATAATATTTTTAATCCAGCTAATATGACAAAAGACAATTCAATCATAAGAACTACGAAAGATTTTTCAGGTGGTATGATGCCATCATTTTCGTATCCTACAAACATGAGTTTTGCTAATGATCCCAACAAACATAATCCTCATTTAAATCCATTAAAAACTGTCATTAAATTGGAACCAAGAGATGAAACTAGTGAGATGAAAAACCAAAACACACCAGAAATATTCACAGCTACCATATCAGCAAACAATAAAGTAGATTCTCCAAGTGCTCCAAGATTAGACTCAATGCAAAGAATTAGCCCATCACCAACTAATGCTCGTGCTTCTTCGCCGCCACACATGGAACACCCAGTAACTTCAAATACAGAACCTATTTCTCCTGCAAATGCACAAGAAATGAAATCTCATGAATCTGATATTGAAGAGAAACAGCCTACAGACTTAAAAACTCAGCACACACCAAAAGGTGATAATCATACCACTCATTTGAGGCCACCACTCTTTCAACCACCCATCCGGCCAGAAAATCATGGAGCTAGATCTAATGAGGCTCCAAATATTCCAGTCTCTGGGCAAAATATGCCTCCTCCATCTCTTAGTCAATCATCAATGACAGGCTTATTACCTCCAGGTCCACTTATATCAGTTGGGAGTGGATCCAATGTTGGTCCATATGGATTTATGCCAGCATCATTATATGGACACCCTGGTCATCCAGGTTTAGATAAACCTGGTTCTATGCCACCAATGATGCAACAAGTGCCTCCCTCACATACTCTTACTGGAACAAGTTTGATATCTCAGCAATCTAACCAAAATGATTCATCCATGCCACAAGATCTCAAAATTAAACAAGAAGTTCCAGATAACATGCCAGCCAACTTATCAACACAAAATGTGTCTGATCCTTTGCAGTCACTGAAGGAAGTTAAAGTGCCAGGATATCCAATTGGAAGTGCTATAGCACAACACTTAAGTTCAGAAAGAGATAGAGAATCAATATCAAGTGTAGAAAACAACAGCAGGCCACCAAGTCAACCTCAAAATGAAAATACCAGTATGCCCAGTGCATTCCTAGGCCCCAGAATAGAAAGCATAAAGAAAGAACCAGATTTCTTGCACCAACCGCATTTAACACCAGTATCACAAAGTCAAGGAAGTGGGTCAGACTCTACTAGTACTGCTCCTCCTGTGAAAAGTCCCCATACACCTACACCTATTAAAAGCCAGCCAAGTCATAATGGAACTCCTAGCCACTCCCACCCTTCGGCGACGACATCGCCATTTTCTAGACATTTGACAAGTCCTTCTCAGCCCCGACAAATTTCCGCATCGCCAATTCAACATACGCCGGTATCTCACTCGGCTCTTAATTTGATGAACCCTACACCACTTTCAATTCCGGCTACGATGGCTGGACCAATGATCCATTCGAGCCAGCAACCTGGCCCACACCCGCATCCATTTGCATCACCTCTGCACCATCCTCACCACCCTTTGCTTCACCCATCTTCGATATTTCAGCTGTCTGCAGCAGCAGCTGCGCATGCGATGCATCCTTACTACCCTCACCCACATCCTGGGTATTCTATGCCCTATCCTTATCCATATGGACCATTACCGCAGCCACACCCAATACCACCAATGCATCCAGCAGCAAGTACACCAGGAAGGCACGACCCAGTGAAACCATCAACTATTGAATCAACAACTATGCTTAGTGCTCATCACAGTACCAGTTCTTCTGTAACAACAAGATCTCTGAGGGAAATCTCAGAAAGCTCAGATGATCCGAGAAATCCAAGTTCAACAGAACGACATCAGCTGCATGAAACTACAATGACACATCATCACTCAACCAGTCATCACAGTGCTGTACATACAAGCACAGAAAAACAACCAAGCCATGTTGGAGGAGGGACCAATCACACCCTCTCCATATCTCACTCTACTTCGAGCAGTTCATCGCAGTCTATTCAGCATAAAATTAATACACAACAAAAAAGCAGTTCACATTCTAATTCACCTCTTCACTTGTCAGCGAGTGTATCGCAGACAACGAGTAGTTCTTCCAGTGTCAATGTAACCAATAACCATACCCACCATCACTCGCATCATCTTGCTCATCATCCAGAACGATTGTCGCCAGCAGACTCTATGCTTCTTCGCCATCACCCAAAAATGCTGCCCGGAAATCCGAATCACCTTATGATTCAGCCACCTTCTATGGGACATCCGGGATTGAGTTTAGGCTTACCACCAGGGCCAGGCCCAAGCTCAATCGAAAGTTTACGATTACATGCTCAAGCTGCGGCTGGTTTGCAAGCATCGCATGGAAGATCGGGTTCTCCCCATCAGCTGCCGCATGGTCACCCGCATCTGCGAGGTCCGCCGCGCCCGCTACCTGATGAAAATCCCGAATTAAAACTCGAAACTCAATCACAACCGGAAGAAGAGGAAATTCCCAGCCCGGCCCACATCCCACATGGTCCCAGTCCAGAACCGAAAATAGAAGATACCGAATGTCACAGATCTCAATCTGCAATATTTTTGAGACATTGGAATCGTGGAGATTATAATTCATGCACGCGTACAGATCTAATATTTAAACCAGTGCCAGAATCTAAGCTCGCTCGAAAACGAGAGGAAAGGCTCAGAAAACAAGCAGAGAGAGACCGAGAGGAAAGAGAGAAAATAGCCCAACAAGCTCATAGGAAGATAGCGACGCCGGAAAAACCTGAAGCGAAACCGCCGTCCAGAGGTGCTATTGAGACAATCAGTTCTCCTTATGATAGATTCCAGAGACCCCCTGGGTATCCTGACACGCCAGCTCTACGGCAACTGTCAGAATATGCTCGACCGCACGCGGGTTTCAGTCCTGGCAATATCCCTCGCCATTGTATGGATCCGATGCTCCAATATCAGTTGAGTTCTATGTACGGAGCTGCCGGTGCGCGGGAGCGACTGGAACTCGAGCATCTAGAGAGAGAAAAGAGAGACAGAGAAATTAGGGAGCTAAGGGAACGGGAATTGAATGATCGATTAAAGGAGGAACTACTTAAAAATAACGTCGGGCCACGGGCGCTAGATCCGCATTGGCTCGAAATGCACAGGAGGTACGGAATGCCACCGCCCCCGCCCCAGGGTGCCATTCCCGTACAATTTGGACTATATCCGCCCGGGCACGGTCCAGCTGCCCTATCTCAATTAGAGCGGGAACGTCTAGAACGCCTAGGCATACCGCCGGCGGGTGCGGGGGGGCCACCGGTCTCCGTGCCGGTCTCCGGTGCTCCGCCTCACCATCCCCACCACCCGCACCCCGGAGTAGCGGCGGCGCAACTGGAGGCCGCAGAGAGACTAGCCCTGGCTGCAGATCCAATGGTGCGACTGCAGATGGCGGGCATCAACCCGGAGTACCACGCGCACACGCACGCCCACACGCACGCGCATTCGCACACGCACCTGCACCTGCACCCTGGGCAGCAAGCCGCGCAGGCGCAGCAGGATGCGCTGTCACTGGGGCTGGGCGCTAACTCGCCGTACAGACCGCTACCGCACCCGGACCTACTGAGCAGGCCGTACGCCGAACAGCTGGCGCAGCAGGCCGCGGCGCACGAGCAGCTGCAGCGGCAGTTGCTGATGGAGCGCGAGCGCGGCTTCCTGCACCCCGCGCACCACGAGGAGTTCATGCGACAGCAGCGCGAGCGCGAGTTGAAGGTGCGGGCGCTGGAGGAGGCCGCGCGCGCCTCGCGCCCGTAGGGGCCCGCGCGCCTCCCGCCCGACGCCGCCGTTGTGGTGATCGAGTGAAGTGAGGCTCCTCCGCCAGAGGACCGTGTACAGGATACTTCCGAGTGTTCACGCGCTAGTGCTAGGACTTAGAGAACCGGACGGTTTTTATTTTTACGTGTGACGATACCTGTAATTTATATTTATAACTTAAATCTTTAAGTTTTTTTATAATATTTTTATAGTCGCATGGTCGTGTAGTACGCTTGTTTCCATGCTCAAATTTATTTTATAATGACTAGTCATAATTAAAAATTTATTTTGTAGAGAACGGGGACGATGAGTCACACGTTATTACACAGAGTGCTGTTAGACTAAATTATTGTTTTATATTTTAATGAATTAATAACTATTATTATACATATTAGTTAAGGGTGCTGGTTAACATTCACTGGAATGGACCATGTGGCTCTATTTATCTTACAAAGTAAACCGTGCTTAAGTTTATAACAGAATCATTATATTATTATGGACTTTTGAAAAGATTTAAGATCACGTAGAGTCTCTAACTTGCCTTCTAATCGACTTGCCTTTCTCGTGTACATGTAAAATTGTGGAAGATTTTTCGCAGTCTTCCCATAAAATTTTTTGAACATAGTAACATATCACTTTCCGAAGCATTCTTGTTACTTGCAGATCGCAATACTTTTTTTACAGTCAGATAATACAGATAGATTGGAAAGGTGTAAATGTCGACCTTGCAAATTGTGAGCTCATTCGACCATTAACGATAGTACTAATATATTATTATATTTTTTTAATTGGTATCTATAGAGCTCGATTATTGTAATTGCCTATGTTATGACTGACAACAATTATGTGAATTCATTAATATTTATTAGCTATGGTATCTGCAAAAAATTATCTCTTCTATTTGCTTATAATGTCGTTAATAACTATAAAACTACATAATAATTGATGTTTATTATCGTTTAGAGAACTTTAAATACTATGTAAGCACTAAGCAGCTTATAAGTATTTTTTCCTAGGTGACAGGGCAATATACCCACAAGACAGTGTCCTTGGGCCGTTCTTGCAAGAGATAGTTCTCTTGCAAGAACGGCCCAAGGCATCAATGTCTATTGGTGGATGTCCATTGATGGAATCTCTTTGATAGATTTTTGAGTGAGATGTTAGAAACTTATTTTTCATCGAAACTAATTGGCTACCGACATGTAGAAGTATATCGATATAATGTACATTATATCGATCAGAAGTTGACAATGATTGGCAATCCTGTGGCTCTTGCGAATCGTTTGGCGCCACTCTGAATGAAAATGGAATACATTACCACAGCGCGAGATCAATGAGAAAGTTCTTTATATACCTGACAGCATGAAAAATGTCTATGATCATCTTATAAGATAAGTACATACTAAAATGTTTGTAACGATCTTATTAATACAGATAACTATTCAAAATCTCGAAGTTGCAACAATATAAGTCGTAGCACAATATTGTTAACAGTCATAACACGGTGCTCTTTAGTTTACGGCACATTAATTTTATTGCAAACTTAATAAGTACTGAAGTAGTAAAATAATATTTAAGTACAAAGTATGTATTATAGTACGAACTAAATATTTTACATTATAACATGTAAGTGTTTAACTGTATGTTGGCAATAAATAATTTATTATACAGATTTAAGAGCGTTGGTGTATACCTGCAATGAGGCGCGGCGGGATTTTCGATAACAACTGAAAATAAGCTTTATTCACTTAAACATACGGTTCATCGCCTCCGCCCTCTGCTCTGCAAGTGTTCTCCGACGATAAAGATTATAATATCATACATAATATTATAAATGCATCATAAAAGTTGAAAGGTTAAAAGAAATTTTACCCTAGCACACTCTATACGAACGAAGTTTGATTTTTGTTTGAATATTAACCAATTAAAGTCGATGAAATTTTGTAGATGCTATCTAGGATTTACCTACTTAATTTATCTCTGTCTATAGTTTGTCAGATTTCCTTAAAAAATATGAGCTTGTGTAACTTTGAAAAACTCGAGTATCGAAACACTTTAATTTCAAAGTAAAATGGACCTAAGGATTACTGTTCTACAGTCTATTTTGTTAATGTATGTTCCGACTGGGGTATATACAGCCTGGTGTATTTGTACACGGGGTGCTGACTGTATATGTATACCTAACCACACAACGAGGGATAAGGTCTACTTTGAACAATGTTTCGTTCTACACTCGAAATCTGTCTACTTCATCGAGATGTGCACACTACAAATAAAACCTATAGATGACACTAAAATCACTTCCCAGTGTTAGCTTTCTTGAAAAGAACTGTACCTATTAATTTTGTATCTACCTAATATATTCACGGAACTTTCATTGCTGTCCTTTTCACAATGCTTTCTGTGGAAAAGGACAGCTGAAAGTTTAGTTCTACAAGTTCCCTTAGTATGAGTTCACGAAATTATATTGTATTTTTTCAAACATCATAAGCCAGTGCACTCATTAACAAAATAAAATTTTATTTTATTTGCCCAGCAAAAGCTTTGCGAAATTAACATCGGTAGTACAAAATTTTATCGACACTTGCGAATATGATCATTGATCACGTTATTCTAGTAGGAGTTTGTATATCACTTTCACTAACGCTGAAAGATTTCGAACATCGAAACACAGTAACATTAGTAAAATGGACCTGAAGGTACTTCTTAAAGAGATTCATTGCTACAGACTCATTATTTCGCAAATCTACGTGGGGCGCTTGCTGTACCTAGATATGTAGAAGAACTTGAACCTTAAATCAAGGCCATTAAAGCTATTTTACTACAATCATATTCGGAATCTATCAATTATTATGTGGAGTTGTAAAAACTCATTTTAACCTTGCAGTGCTGAGATGTGCAAACTTGTGCTAGGGTTACAACTTACAATTATGTTAAGTTAAAGTTTTATTGTGGCTTATAAAAACATCATAATATATTACATACTTAAATACTCTGAACTGTATTAAAATAATAATTAGGTAGATGATATAAAAACGCGTGTTATGGTTTAAAACCATTTTTTTTTGTGAATCGTGTAAAGAAAAGGTCAGGCGCGAAAACATACATACATTTTGTAAATTGAAACATAGGTACCTAGTCTAGATTTTTTCACCCAAAATGTACACACTCGAGTAACTTCTAATGCACTATATTTGTAAAATAAAAAAAAATCCTTTGTAATAAATAAATAGGTCCTGTTAGTGACGAACACTAAAAATTAAATTATAGATTATTCTAGTGTACTAAAATAAAATAAAAATTCACATTGTCGCTTCGTAGGTGTTATGTTTGTAATGCCATAGTTACTTTCCGATATTTAAAAAAAAAAGAAAGAAAATGAGTATTATTTTTAGAGAAAAATTATATCTTTTTAATTAAGAGGTTGCGTGTCGGATTAAAAACTTCATTTATTTAGACAATAAGGTTAAATGGATGTCTTAGTGCTTTTGTGTAAATTTTTTTGGATAATATATGTGAAAAAATTCATTACTTTGTTTTATCTAAGTACCTACCTAACGTTCAATATTTATTCAAAATCGGTTCAGCACCTTCACTTTGAACTTCTGCCTCGCAGTCTGAAGTTGCAGCTATTTTTTGGTTAGTCAATTATTATTATCAATTTATCATTCACTCGGGCAAAACTCGCTGCTTTAAACATTTTTAAAGATAATATAATGTACTAGCAGCCCTCTCCGGCTTCGCACGGGTATGAAATATATAGCCTATGTCATTCACTGATAAAATGATTAAAATCGATCCAGTAGTTTTGATTTATTCATTACTGCCCGTGGCCCGCACGCGTTAAATTTAGAGTAAAACAATTATTCTTCTTTCCCTAAAAACCATGAAGATTTCCTGCTATCTTTGGAATATCTAAATTCATACACTACATGGTGTCGTGTGGTGCGGGTTGTTACGTTCCCTCAAATATGGTTGAGCGAAGCAATGGCTGGATCATGGGTCATGCTCGTGAACGGGTGCCACCAACGGGAATGGGTCTGCTTTTGCCTGCCTTTTTTTTTATTGGATTGTATTTATTTGTATTTGTATTGTATTTATTTTTACTTGTATTGTACTCAGGAAAATTCATCGTGGAAGCACTGTATACATAGCATAGTTTCATTAACTATTGTAATTTTTTTTTTTAAAAGAGCAACCGCCGAGTTTCTTGCTGGCTCTTCTCGGCAGGAAAGGCATTCCGAACCAGTGGTAGATTCATTGACGATTCAAAAGTGCTTGTAAAAGTTTATTTCAATAAAAATATTTCTATTCTATTCTATTCTACATTTTTACTTATTTACTTTTTACATTTTTACCTATTTATTCTATTTTTACAACAATTAATATATTACAGAATGTCTTTATAATATTATGTATACAACGTTCACAGCTTTCTTGTCATCTATACAAATAAATAAAATTGAAGTGTCTGTTTGTACTATCAAAAGAACAGCTTTTTACTAACTGCATACGAAAGTAAATACGATACTTATACCAAGAAAACAATTTTTAAAATTTTTGTCTGTCCGTCTGTTTGTCTGTTTGTTACCTCTAATCTCGGGAACGGCTGGACCGATTTTGACGGGACTTTCACTGGTAGATAGCTGATATTATCGGGCAACGTATACTTTTTTAACTGACTTTCGAAAAAGGAGGAGAAGGAGTTGTGTTTTTCTACCTCTGCATATCAATGTCTCCGTGATTTCTTAACCGATTTGCGTGAATCTTTTTTTAATCGACATAAAAACTGTGCGAGATGGTCCCATAAAAAGTTCGGGTTCCAACTCCTCAATCCTGATGCTGCAGGGGTACTGCTCCCCTAAACTGATGGGGATTTAGAAACTGTTGATTATGAATAGTTATTGTAGGGACCAAATAAAGACTACATCGTTAAATTCCAGGACCCAACTCCTCAATCCTGATGCTGAAGGGGTTCTGCCAACCTAAACTGTGGTGATGTAGGAACGCGGACGAAGTCGCGGGCGTCCGCTAGTTAGACAATATATTTTATAGGCACACTCCCGCCGCGGCCGCCCCGGCCGGCTGGAACCGCCGCAAGCGCTACGTCCCGCAATTTTTAAATCTGTAATATCTTCGAAAATATTCATTTAAATCCTATGCTGTAAAGGGCCATATAGATCTATATTAAATCAACAATGTATTTAAGGTATTTAATTAGATAAGGATTAATGCTGTATTGGTTAAAATTGCTTCGAAAATTAGCCATTATTTGTCGTAAAAAGTAAATGACAAAAAAACGTTATTGTGGGATACCCATAAGAGGTAGACATATACCATCGCGGAGTTTTCTGTAGACTTTTTCAATGTGTACAATACTTAGTACATTATTTTGATAAATCTCGTAGGGTTCAGCCTGCGTTTGCAATGTAAGCGGAAAAAATGTAATTATTTACGACATCACTTTAGAAAACTCAAAAATAACAGTATTTCTCCACTATTTAAAGGATGTTATTATACATATAAACTTTCCTCTTAAATCACTCTATCTATTAAAAAAAACCGCATCAAAATCCGTTGCGTAGTTTTAAAGATTTAAGCGACCAAGGGGAAATAGGGACAGAAAAAGCGACTTTGTTTTATACTATGTAGTGATTAGTGTTTGAAAATAAATGATAGACTAATAAATAATTAGTTGATATGGTCCAGTCTTGGTCCAGTTGCCATTCAAGAAAATGAAGGCCATAGTGTCCGGGTTCTTTAGCTGTCTGTTTGTTTTATGCTGTTATGGATTACAGCGCTCAAATTGAAATCAATGAATTTTTCAGCAAATATCCACTGAAATTATTAACAGTTATTGGAAAATACTTGTCCGATTAGTTGAAGTTATTGGAATAGGTCGAAAATTGGAAAATATGAATGACGTTACCAGTAATGGATTGGGAATTGGCAGCATCGAGATCGTTACTATGTTATTTTTTATAAATAAAACTAGCTTTTAACTGCGGTTTCGCTTCTGCCATCTATTAAATGAAATGAATACATTTTATTGTAAACCACATTAGATAGAAACAAAAAATTTAAATAAACTTAACATAAATTATATAAATGAGAGCACAAATGGCAGTGGCATAATTAAAAGTAATCTAAAGTGGTGATTCGTATACAAAAAAAATTACGAATTTTGATTTTATCGATTTTTCAGCTGTTCTTTTGGGTTTCCCTATTTTTTTTAAAATCGTATTAGAACGAACGAAATAAAAAACACTCAAATCGATCAAGCCTTTTTTGAGTTTTAGATTAACGATCAGCAATTGATTTTTCTTGAAATTATATAATATTATGTACTTAAGATTATTTTTTTATGAAGCCCAGAGAAAGAAAGAAGTCTTATTTCGTATTTGTCTTTCGGTGGTCTTTCGTAACCAAGTGACAGATTGATCGATACCAAACAAACAAGTCATAGAAGTAAACAAAACGAAGAAATGAGACTAACCAGCAACACCGGTTTATTAGCCAGCGTGCAAGAAAAGTATATTTTCCCAAAAGAAAAGGTAAGTGCCGGCCTTCCTAGTTCCTTGTTGTATTAAGTATTTTATGTGTTAAATATCCTTCAAGGTTAGTTCTCAAATAATAGATAACCTAATACCTACCTATTCAGAGGCTTCTCGAGTTCACTTCAATTCTTCTAGTTCAAATTATACTCAGGAAACTTACAGAAGCAAAGAAAAAATTTCTTATTCGTTAAAATACTTAATATAGTTCTGTCATGTATTATAGGTACCTTACCTACCATAATGAATAATGATTAAGTATCAATTATGTTCTGTTAAAAGCTATTGGCTTTGAGGCTTTGGAATTATGTACCTAGGTTTTAAAAAGGCTACTTTTGGATACAGAACAACGAACAAACAGATCTACGATGCGACGTGACTCCGGCGCCGTTCATCTTGCGACCCTATGCGGGCCTCTACAATCCCTTCTCGCACGCCTGCTCTGTGCTTTGCAACCATCCCGCTGACAACGCTGCGAGGGAGTTCGTCAAGAAGGCTAAGGATGCTTGGGTAAGCTGGTTATTTTGTGCGAGAGCAAGCTAAAGGGCTACGATACGACATGACGCCAATGGAAGCGCCGTTCTGAACGCTACCGCTAGGACATTATACAAGAGAGCCTTTAAAGACAATTTAGAAAAATATTTTGTACTAAATAAACACTAACTCTCTTTTTCAGTTCCTCGAAGGCAAGGGTCATTTAATTCAAGAAGACCTATCTAAAGTCCAAGACCATGAAAAAGAGAAAAACAGAACGCCACATGATATCGTCACAGAAGATATGTTCAGAAGGTAAGTTTAATACTAGTTACTGAATTAATTTGGAGATTATCTCTAAAAACTTTGTTTGTCTTGAAGCTTGAGCGTTAATTGAAGCAATAGGTGCCTATATTAAGGCTTTATTGCATCAAAATCGGCTAAAGATAAAGATTTCTTAAGTCATTTGCACTGTGTTAACTCTCGCAATAACTCTAATTCCTATGCAAGTTTTAGCTAGCCTGATATTGAATTCTGTAAGAAATTGCGGAAGTTAGTTACTTGCCATTGGATACTTCACTTTCTGAAAAAAAAAGTAGCGTGAGTCATTTATCCTGTAATTTTCATTTATTTCCTAATCAAATGGCTTAGCATTGGCGCTTGAAGAAACCCGTATGTTGGAGAATTATCCATAATATTCTCAAAGGTGTGTGAAGTCCTCCAATTTGCATTAGGCCAGCGTGGTTGACGATGGCCTAAAACCCTCCGAGAGGAAGACCTTTCTCAGTACTTACCTATAGTGAGCCGTTGATGATGATTAACGTGTATTTAAGTATTTAATCATAGTGTAACTAGGTTTCAATACTTAAATACATTGTTTCAGATACACCGAAACAGATTCCCGTCCTTTGACGCCAGCGCCGACTCTGGCCAGCGGCAAGTCGAGGGGTTCACGACGATGCTTAACTCCCGACCAGCCGTATCCAAGGACTACTATTGTGCTTGATTTGCGAAGAAGTCACAGCCAGGTATTTTATACTTAGACTATTTATAGCAATCTCACTCTGTTCAGACTCAAGATAGAGTTAAAACGAGACAGATTTATGTCACAGCATATTTTTGTCTCGTTTTAACTCTATCTTAAGTCCAAGCTAAATCAGAGTACGCTCTATAGATCTCAGCGTAATAGTTCTAGCTAAAGTATTTTTACATTATTCTTACGAGCCGCTAAGATGTGGAATGCCCTTCCGACATCCGTGTTTCTTGCCACGTAGCTATAGAATAAGTTTTTTTATTGAAATAAACTGTTACAAAGTGCTTTGGAATCGTCAAGTGAATCTAGCACTGGTTCGGAATGCCGTTCAAACCGAAGAAGAAAAGCAAGAAACTCGGCGGTTGCTTTGTTCTTTTTAGTAAAGTACATAAATATAATTCGAGTACCATCAAGTAGAGCTCATGGTCGATGGGGTCCCAAGGTGCTGGAGTGGCGACCTCGCACCGGGAAGCAGTGTTGGCAGACCCCCCACTAGGTGGACCGACGACATCAAACGAGTCGCAGGGAGCCGCTGGATTCCTGTGGAGGTCCAAGTAGAAGACCTATGTCCAGCAGTGGAGGTCTATCGGTTGATAAAGAAGAAGACCATCAAAGCAAGAGTAAATAAGCATTTTCTAGGCAAGCGCGCTCCACAGTGCTTTCCATCATTGTCATCAAAAGCAAGCCTATCGCTCAATAAAAAAAAAATTTAAACTCCTCCGTTCTAGGAAACCTTATACTACCACGGCTACGGCACCTCCGAGCTAACGGCTGCGCTTTCTCCCAGCATTAACGACAGATCCACACTACCATCGCTGAACCTCTCCAGTGCCGCTCACAACCGTCTCGCGAACGGGCAGTGCGAACAACTGCCGCCTTTGGCCTCTCCTCTAGTTCTGGCCAAGAGGACCGCTAAAGAACCTGTTAGTGTGAGGACTGTTAAAAAGGTGAGTGTAGCGGATCGAAACAGTAAAAGGCACTGGTTTTTTGAGCAAAAGGGCTTGTCCGAATCGTAGTTCGTAGGAGCTTGTGATTTGGGCGGTTGGCGACGGGCGGCGAATTCAAAAACGGACCTTTTTTTCAAACGTTAGTGTCACCAACTGACAGTTGCCCCCCGCACCCCTGCCTCCGTACGAACTACGTTCCGTTTATGCCGTTTTTATTATAATAATAAAATATGGCAACACAAAACAATATTTAAATAATTCGCGTCGCTAACAGTAAGCATTATAATAATAACTGTCGGATTATTGTCATCTATGGTCGGATTGTCTAAAAATTAGTCATTAAGTCAGAATTATGCAAACCAGAAAAGCGTCGTAACTCGTATAGCACCAAATTTAAAAAAGTGACATTGTTAGTGTTTTTTGCCGAACTTTAAATGACGTTCCTCCGAAAAGACCGAAGGCGGGTAGATAGATTCTAATTTCAACCCATGACACCTTCAACTTGACGTCTAGCAACACCGCAGTCCCGTCGTGACCACGGTCCATGCAAATGGATCGAAACATCGACAATCCCAACTAAAATAATTACCGTGGTACGTACTTAGGTAAAATGTCTAAAAATTATTGGTACAGTGTGAAGATCGCAATCAGATAAGTTTATTGTTGATTAAGTATCTTTTATTATGTTTCGATGGGGTTGGCGTGGTAGCTGGTAAAAAAACCCCAAAAAAAAAAACACCTAGATGGCTGGTACTCTTTCACTATTAGTTAAAATACATTGATGCAGCAAGAACAGGTCTTAACTCTTAATCGACGGCCTGCGAGATTCATTGCTCAAAGCGAATTTATTCTGCGTCGTAAGAATCAAGAGCTTAAAAATTTGTTCCGAAACCCTGACGGTTTAGGAGTAAAGTACCCTGCAGTACTGCTGCAGCTAAAAATATGAATCACATAAGCAGTGCAAACTAACCTAAAGTAACCTGACAATCACATTAGTCCTCCAAATATTCATACGAGTATATAGCTATAGCTTTATGTAGCTACTTACCTAAAATAAAATCTTGGTTAGTTGGTCAAACAACAGAAATACATCGAGATATTTCTGTAGATCAATCAGTTTGAAATAAACCTATATCTCTAATCTCAATGACCAATAACATTTAACAGCCTCATTCAAGATTTACTAGAGCGTGTAAAGCTTATTATTTTACAACCGATAAGTCACCGACACAGCTTATCTATATCTGAATGACGTAAACACTGATAGCAAAACTTTCAATTAGAATCCACCGCGTTTGACCTAACACTTTGAGTGCTTTCATTCGAACAATATGTTGCCGTTTTTAATATCGAAAACTAAACTATTGCAAATTAAAAGTAGAAAACCGAAAGACAGAAACCAGAAAGACAAAAGCGGTCTTCCAACAGGAGACAGTTTACCGACTTCCAAAAAGAGGCATGTGAAACGTCAACCGATAAGTCTGCCGCAAATAATTACGGCAACATCTTGTGAATGCACTGTGACACACGTGAACAAGATTATTATAAACTACGCCCCAAAAAGCAGGAAGAGAGGGGCGTCAAACATAGTGCTGTCAGTGACGTCATGGGATTCAGGGAAGGAGAAAAGGATGAGGTTGCCAAATCTGAAAGTAACCAAAAAGTTGATAAGGAAAGAAAAAATAGTGAGATACGACAGCGAGGAGTTTTTTAAAAAGCTTGAGGTGATTTCTTTTTCCAAAATGTTGAAAAATCATTTATATGTAAGACATAAAATTAAAAAATCCACAATGAAATGCAATGTAGGTACATCATGTATGCCAGTTACCTTTCAAACGTTGTTTAAGAATTAAGAATCTAATTATATATGTAATCTAAAATCGCATCAAATACAACCTACTTAGATTATGATTCTAATTATTACATAAACAAATACTCAAATGATAAATTTTCGTTGGTTTCAGAATCAACTGAAAGCCTTAAATCTGGGTAAAGCTCTTAAGAATAAAAAAAACGACGCACCAGCTTCTCAAAGATCAAAAGGTGACAAGGAAGCTAACGACGCTGATGGTACGATGGAGGAACAAAATATTGATGATGGAGGTAGTTCATATATTTGTTATCTTATATGTAGGTACTTTATTTAAGATTTAATTGCTAACCACTTCTTTTTCTGAATGGGGAAATCGCAGAAATGGTCATGATAGGAAAAACAAGATTAACAAGATAAAAAACAAGAACTTCAACTTGACTTCTTTTTGAATTAATGTTTTGTGAAGTTGTGGTATCCCACAAAATTGGCATTTTAGGTTTTGTGCACTACATCATTTGTTTTATATCTATTTTATGTGTTCGTTTGAATAAAAAATTAAAAACAGCATTTTTTAACATACTCTCAAGACGTATAAAGTTGTATCGTTATTAAAACGACGGCCTAAACCATTGTATTGACCTTCACAACAATTAACGCGTCACGTAAGCATTTTGGGGATACAACAACTTACGTAGGAGGTGTCGACATATTTTCGAAATGTACCTAACGTACAGTAGAAATATAAAACTCTTGCTATGATTTTTTTTTTGCGACGCAGAAAGTAATACCGTACTATTAACTAAACATTATTTATAGTTGTTGAAGGCGGTGAAATTCGCAGACGTGGCAAACGCCGTCGGAAAGGTAGGACAGGGGGCAGCGATCGCCTCACGTCAGCGGGTTTAGCAGCGCAGGCGCAGCAGGATCCTGAAACACAAGTAATCACTATAAAATAAATATATCCTTGCTCCTTGTTTATCCCTCAATCACGGAGAATATAAGTCAAGTTCAGCTTAGCTAATATTCTTTAAAAAAAAACCAGTATTGTACGTAGTCGTACACTCACACGCACACGCACCCACCGACACACATACACACGCGTGTGGGTGTATGTGTGTCCACGCAAACACACGTTGTGAATATTTTAATTGTTTTTATTTTTACTTTGACCTCTGAAAATTACGCTAAATTAACAATCATACTGTATTATGAATTCTCTGTTGAACTTTATATACTTTTTTAATTCAAATAATGTAATCATTTTTGGCTTTATTTAAGGACTATAATAATCTTGTAAAATTGTGTTGTAAATGCTGTTGATTACCAATGAATAACTAATAATACATCGTAATTACGACATTAAACCATGAAATAAGTCTAAAATTTTAAAAATCAGTCAAATATTTTCAGATAGCAGGAATAGTCACAGACTCACAGAACCCCAGTTCGCGAGGATCCGTGGCTCAGGCGGCAGACGATGATATTATATTACCGGTCATCAAACCCTCAGGGCCTGTCAGGAAGACTGACTCATTCCTGGATGACGACATACTGAAGTATCTGCACAGAGAGGTCGACGAAGATGCTATTGAAACTGAATTTGATACTAAGGTTCGCCAAATTAAGATTTTATTTAGTCTTAGGTTAGTTTCAAATTAAAATGGTGTCGGAAAAAAATCTTCTAAGCCACTAAGGTGTTACCTAGACCAAAGTGCATTTGTTTGTTGGATTGTCCTTTAAGCCACGGATCGACGTGATTTTTGCATGCGGAAGCTCAATTGACGACCTGGGGAGTGACATAAGCTAGTTTTTAGTCGGGAAAAACAAAGATTTACCGCAATATTCTTCACTTATCATCAGAAATGAATGGGTAGATAAAATTTTCTTAAGAACGCATAGGTGGGCAACGACAAAAATCACAATGGGATTGCAGGATAAGCCAATAAACCAGTTATAGTCCTTCATTTCGTGAGGGCGCGTGGCTCATGTTTGTCTGTGTGTCGTATCTATATAAGTGGGAGCAAGAGCTTGTTCGCGTCTGACCGCTCCCACCTTGGCTCCTAACAGGCACGCACGCTGCCGCAATATGCATGTACACGACGTAACCACAAGTAAAGCTCACGCGCCCTCGCGAATTGCGACAACTACAACAAATGTACTTTTGCATTTATATTTAACTTTTATTAGGCTTAAATTTTTATTTAATCCACAAAAAAATCAATATTGGACATCACCGTTGTAGAGACGATACGTACTGGAGGAAGCGTTTCGAACTCGGCCGGAGCGTGCGTACGGGCAAGAGATGCAGACTCTGCTGCGCGAGTACCGCGTGCCCGCCGTCAGCCTGGGCGACTGGCTCCACATACCGCGCGTGTTCTCGCGCCAGAACGCCCAGTTCAGCTTGCCGTTGGACTCCAATGCCTTGGAAAGTAAGTTTCACAGCTGAAGAACACGGGGAAAAACAACATTTGGCATTGTCTTACCTAACTGCAGAAGGATTCTAGTGGACAATGCTGCTTATTCTGTTGCACATAATACCAAGCTTGCTTCAAATACCAAGAGATGCAGACTCTGCTGCGTGAGTACCACGTACCAGCCGTCATTCTGGGCGACTGGCTCCACATACCGCGCGTGTTCTCGCGCCAGAACGCCCAGTTCAGCTTGCCGTTGGACTCCAATGCCTTGGAAAGTAAGTTTTACATCTGAAGAACACTGGGGAAAACAACCTTTGGCATTGTCTTACCTAACTGCCGAAGGATTCTAATGGACAATGCTGCTTATTCTGTTGCACATTTCTTCATATATCAAGAAACGCAGACTGCTGCGTAAGTACCTCGCACTTGAAGGGGACAGGGGAAAACAACCGTTGGCAATTTTTTTGTTATTAAATCTAAACAAAAATGACAGCTCTAAATCACACTCATTACACTAATTCTCACTATTCTCACTAATATTATAAAGGCGAAAGTTAGTATGTGTGTGTATGTTTGTTACTCCTTCATGCCACAATTGGATGCCACAAATGCACCGATTTAGCTGAAATTTGGAATGTAGATAGGTCATATCCAGGGTTAGCACATAGGTTACAGTTATCCGGAAAGTGAAAGAGTTCCCGCGGGAATTAAAAACCCTAATCCACGCGGACGAGGTCGCGGGCATCATCTAGTAAAAAAATATAATGGACTAGCTTATACCCGGGACTTCGTCCGCGTACCTAATCTGATGATGAATGATTGAAAGAATGTTTATACAATTGCAGCCCTAACTCCAATGAATTACGCAGCAAGATTCATAACAGTGACGAAATCAAAACAGTTGCTTTATCTGACAGTTTTAAGGAAATTCAGGCCCAGAGGTTACAGGATGCCAATCAAGGTGAGCTGATCCAATGTGACAGACATTTGATCTTTAAGTATAGCTCCGAATTTGTTTAATCCTGTTTTTTTCTGACGTACCTAACTAAAGATTTCAGCTGCACTCGATTCCTAGTAATACAACGTTTGATAAAGATATAAAAAGGAAAAAGAAATATTAGAAATGGGCAGACCACATGTTTCGAAGGCTGCTCGGTCCATCAGTATCAGTTAGACTAGAGTCTAGTCTCTAGACGATGAGGTTATATTTTTAACCGACTTCCAAAAAAGGAGGAGGTTCTCAATTCATCGGAATCTTTTTTATGTATGTTCCCCGATTACTCGGAGAGGCCTGGACCGATTTGGAAAATTCTGTTTTTGTTTGAATGGGTTCTTCCTTCTTCTCCTCCTCCTTCTCCTTACTTCCCTGGCGGTTCCATTGTCATTAGGTCAGGATGATGGGATCCTGGAGAAATCGAGGGAACTCTTCAAATTTTATGGGCACAATTGATATACTTTGTAGCGGCGTTTGAAGTTGGTTTTATAAAAAGATTTTTTATGTTTATACTTGCATATATTTTTCCCTTCTTCAGGACATCCAAGAGGGTCTAACCCTCATGATGGGTGGCATTCTCTCATCAGACCAAGTAAAGCAGTTTCAGTCGATAATGGAATGGGAGCAATATGAAGAGGACGAAAATATACCTGATGAGATCAAACTCACTCTACTTGACACCGGGTTCAGGAAACCTGTGGTTATGGAAGGGGGGGATAATAGCGAGGTAATATTCAAATTCTAATTTATTTATTTAATGTAAGCTAACTTATAATTTTTTTTTAAATAAATATATGGCTCTTATGATAACTCAAAATTCTACCACCAGTTCGGAAAGCAGATTCTGCTGAGAAGAGCCAGCTGCTGTTGCTTTTTTTTTTCAAAATAAAATGTTTCAGTATGAATAATGAGTTGTTTGTACATGGAAGATTTTCCTATTTCTTTTTTTTTTACAGTCGCAAACACAAACCATAAAGTATAGAACGTGGTGTGGTCTATGCGCAATTTGTGAACGAATGTATGGAAGGTTTCCGCCGAGGGAAAAAGACCCGCCTGACGGTGTACGTTTTTAAATTTTTTTTTAGGTTACAAATTTTTTCAGAATATTAATACCTAGAAAAGTTAAATGTTATTTGAAACGATAATTTAATGCAATGCAACATGGCGCACACTGTCGAAAGTCATTGTAGTTGAGGACCTTTCAACCCGGAAAAACAGAGCTTCCGTAGGATGTAAAAAACCCGTTAAAACTTCTGATTCACTACTGATTTAAAGACTTTCAAAAATGCAAACACGCCAAAGAAAGTTTCTGTCAAAATCGCATCAAAATGTCAGTGACACCCAATAGACAATTTTCATAGACTCGATTTTTTTTTTTTTTAGATGGAGCTGAGCGACTTCACCATGATTGAAACGAGAATTGCCGTATTGAAATTGCACAGCGGATTAATAGAAGTTCTAAATACGATAAGGACACGTTAAATAGTATTCGGGGATATTCCAGGCACGCGTCTTTGATGATGAATGAAAACGTGGTGACTTGTGAGGAAACCTGCACGTCTGAAAATTCTCAAAGGTGTGCGAAGTATGTCCGCACTTTGCCAGCCTAGTGGCCTTTTCCAATAGAGAGGAAACCCATGCCTAATAGTGGGCTGATGTGTGATGAATGAAATTAAATAATACGCTCTTGTATAGTTGTAACTTTTATTTATGATTTTTATTTATGATGGTTTAGAAGTTTTGTGATATTTTGTATGTAGGTACATATTTTAAATAAATTCAAATTTTTTTACTACTTTTTGTATTTTTTTCTCCAAGTCTCTCTGTTTGACCTTAGAAACTGCCTGATAATTACTAATTAAATACATAATCCATCCATTAAATTATTTTCCAATTTCATATACCCTCGGCAGAGAGTAGTATATTCCTTGGATACATCCATGGAATTAGAAAGAACCAAAACGTGATTTTAAATTAAGGTACCGAAATCCCTCATCATGTCCTTGTCCTTTTCCCACGCTATGTGGGGTCGGCACAACATGTCTTTTTCTTCCACTCACTTCTATCATTCGTCAACTCATTATCTACTCCTCTTACACGCATATCCTCTTTCACACAATCCATCCATCTCTTTTTTGGTCTTCCTCTACTCTTTTGCCCTTCTACATGCATATTTAACATTCTTCTACTAATATGGTTTTCTTCCCTCCTCATTACATGCCCATACCACGCGAGCCTAGCAAGGTACCGAAATCCCTACCTATACTAATTCTGAATCTGGAACTAAGGATATTTACAGTGCCTCTAATTTTATTTGACTCAAATGAACAATTTTTGGACAAGATATGTTATAGTTTAGTTTAGTTTATCGTTTTATGAATCTTTTTGAACCAAATCACAGATATTTTTAAACAAGTTTTTAATCTACATTCTATTTATAATCTGTTTACACAACTAGTGATGTACCAAGAATGTTTTGAAAAGTATCGATAAAGAATCTGGTTTAGTATGTGTTATATTGTATGTTTTGACGATCTCCCTGGCGCAGTGAGGACTATCTTGTCATCGAATTAAAAAAAATACATATCGTCAACGTTGATAGATTTTGAATATCGAAATACTTATAACGTTAATGTTAAATAAATTTGCCATTTTTGTTTTTAGAGGCCAAGTTTATAAATATATCTACAGCCATCATCATCATGTCCTTGTCCTTTTCCCACGCTATGTGGGGGCCAGCAATCCAATCGAATACCTATTACCTACTTTAGCAGTACAAATTGGAAGTTAGGTATCATTGAATCTAAGACCTTATTTTAGACTTCTAGAGCCATTTAAGTCTGATGTTATTGTGTTACAATTCAATGCTGGAAATCTATTAACGTTGTCCAGATAATTCAAGCCGCATTGCATACGATAAGTTGATATTACCGTCTGGCCTCTCCTGGTGCAGGTGGCCGCACCCCAGTGGGAATGTACAAAAAGAAATTGCATACCTACATAGATCCAAACCATTAGGTATGTGCATAATGATTAGCAACAAAATAATATGGATTTAAAAAAATTCGATTGTCGATTACCCATACCATACCTATTAACTTAATATCGAATTTTTTTAATAAGTATTAAAGCACATCACTATAAACGTTAAACCGTTTTTATTACAAAAACTATTTTTGTATTTCGGCGTAGCGTAACGAATTTATTTAGATTTTAGACCTAATCTAATAAAAACAAATAATTTTTGACCGTTACCGTGCCAGTGGATTAAAAACAACCTTAACAAATATTATTTTACTAAAAGTTTGACAAAACAAAATGAGTTTGGACGACGGGAACACGGACGGTGAGTGTAGTAATATTAAATGTTTATTATTGTAACAACGCGTTGGTATACTTCCTCATTACTGTTGTTACATGGCTTGTTTTCATTTTAGAATACATCGTCACGGCCCTTCAGATTTTTCAGTATTGTGGAGTCGACGCCGGCAGTACTTTACGCGTTGATGTTTTGATGGACCAATTCGCGCCTTTCGTGAAAACGAACAAGTGAGCTTACATTTATATTTAAACAATGATGAGAGTAAAAAATATATGTAACTATTCATGATTTAACAAGAACTACATATACCCCACATGGTTTATAATTAGCCTAGGCAAATGTCAGACATACAAGTAATATAAACTGCCCTAGATTCCTCATGGTACTATTTAGTATTAGACTTATACTTATGTATGGTAAGTCCTTTTTCCTCATACTATACTGTTTTGAACCATTATATATTTCAGCAGAGAATAATGTTTATTTTGAAAGATTAGCCTTCTTGGTTGGTCATTGATAAGTTCTAAAACTAAAACAAGTATGCAGGTAACATCCACACCAGTAAAAAATAAATAAGTACAGTGGACCCCCAGTAATCTGACAAATGTTTTGCAATACAATACTGTGATATAAAATTATATTGTAAGAATCCTTTTAATTTAGTAGAAAATAAGCGAAATATAACTATTTTGTAGAAAAACTTATTCATCCTTTTTTCACACCGGGAACAATATCTTCCCAGGGCAGAGTACAGCTATCTCAGATCTCTGCTGGATCCAGAGCAGAGCAATCCAGAGATCTCAGTGCCCGTGCTGGCTGCCAGCCTCAACAAATACAGCGAGAGTCAGAAGATCAAAGTGGACTTGGAAGAGAGGTAATTATTTATTAAAAACTGCACAAACAAACACAAATTAAATGCACAATAATTTATTGAAGGTGTCACACAAATTCTTATTTATACTATTGATTGTAAATATAATAATTGAGGCATATTGGACATTTATGAACTCTGATAATAACAAATCAATGCCTCTATGTTAGACCATGCAAACAAATTCCCTTTGTATCTAGTAAGATTTATTTTTTCAATTTATTACAGTTTCAATCTGAAGAGTGGACAGATACCACATGACTCAGATTCCGGCATATCTAATGATGGTAAGTATGTACAGTATTCAGATAATTGTAAGTAAATATTCAAATTCAAATTCAAAATTAATTTATTTCATATAGTCTAACTTGTAGCTCTTATGACACGTCAAAAATCTACCACCGGTTCGGAATGCAGACTCTGCTGAGAAGAGCCGGTAAGAAACTCAGCAGTTGCTCCTTTCAAAAAAAATTTTTTTTTTTTTACAAAGCTATGCTATGTACATACAGTGCTTCCACAATAAAGCTTCAAAAAAATGCAAAGATGCCTACGTAGGTACACCAATCCAACGCATGTCAAGATGGGCAGCCAAAGCAGACCCATTCCCGTTGGTGGCACCCGTTCACGAGCATGACGCATGATCCAGCCATTGCTTCGCTCAACCATATTTGAGGGAATGTAACAACCCGCACCACACAATACCACCACAGAAATGTTTTAAGTTTAGATAGTACACATTGAGATCAAATCAGAAATGCATAGGAGAACTCGGGAATCGAACCTGAAACCTCATCATTTACAGTCGAACACGCTTACCACTAGACCAACAAGCTAAAAAAACCAATAAAAATACCTACTGTCACAACATGAATAAATAATGCTGGTGTACTATCTAAACGACAAATGCATATTTAAACAGCTGCTGTTCATTTGAATACATTCAAAATAAATTGCTATTGTGATATTTGGTAGGAACTCTTTAACTATTGGTTAATTTAATACGGTACTGTGTATTTAGCCAATCACATCAATTTTTGTGACCACAATGCATTGATCGTAACTGCAAAAATCAGTCTGAAATATATTTTCAATCTATTCAATATGCTTCATTTTCATTCCTTGTTTTACGATTTTCTGTTTCTATTATTAGTTGCTATGGGTTTATATAATTTTGTGTTATTTGTTGGTGTTGTTTGGAGCATTCTACGAAGATTTTGGATTACTTTCCAGATCTATAGTAAGTTTTAGTTAATATTCAACCTTAGTTAGGGAACTATAGTATAAGAAAATAAAACATAACAGCTCTTTCAAAGTAGGATTACATAAAATAAACGTGATTTATGTTTGTCTTCAGGTTTTCAACTGCTAGAAGATTTACAATGCGAGTTGCGCGAAAAGTCCCATTTGGCTCACCAGCTACGAACTCAGTTGGACTATTCGGACCGCCATCACGAGGAAGCGTTAGCCACAGTCACTGCTGAGAGGGATTCGTTGCGGGCTCATCTTAATATGTGAGTACAATTCAAGTGGCGTAATGGCACTTTACTCAACACATACAAACTCAGCTGGATTATTCAGATGGCCATCATAAGGAAGCCACACTACTGAGAGGGACTTGTTGCGAGCTCTTCTCAATATGTGATCTTACCAAGTCTCATTTGACTTCGTAATTTCGAACTCAGTTGGCCTATTCAGACCTCTATCTTGAGGAAGAGTTAGTTAAGCTGGTGACATTGACTGAGAGGTGCTCATCTCAATATCTCTATGAGGATTGGCCGCCGTGGCCTGATTTGGTTGAATTATTATTTCCCATATCTCGTTTTTTTTTAAAGAATATTAGCCAAGCTGAACTTCACTTTTTTTTTATAGTTTTAAATAATAGTGCTTTCCCAACATTATTGTAAACTAGATGATGAATTTTTGTTGCCTCTAAACTAATTATGACTCTGCAATTACTTCTATTAACAATGATCTTGCTGCCATTAAAGAGTGGGCTGATTCTCACGGACTTGTGGTCAACCCAAGTAAATCCCAAGCGATGATTATTGGCAGCAGACCGCTAAGAAATCGTATTAATTTCAACAATATTCCCAAAGTTGTCTTTGCAGGAATACCAATAGTTTACGCATGTAATTGTAAAAATCTAGGTCTGATTATGGACGGTAACCTGGCTTGGTCGGCACACGTCAACCAAGTCAGTAAAAGATTGCACTACTCTATTCATTCTTTGAGGAGGCTGCAGAATTTCCTTCCGCTTCGTACTAAAATTATGTTGGCACAATCCCTATTACTTCCTATCCTTGATTACGCTGACGTCTGCTACCTAGATGCCACTGAAGAGCTACTTGACAAACTCGAACGACTTCAGAATTTGTGCATTCGTTTTATATACGGCCTGCGCAAATTCGATCACGTTTCCAGTTTTCGTCATCAATTAAAGTGGCTCCCAATTCGTTTTCGCCGGAACTTGCATATTGTTACTGTCCTCTATAATATCCTTCATAACAGTTCTTCCCCTGATTACTTACGAGAACGTTTTAAGGTATCGCTCCCGTCTGCAAGACCTTTGCGGGCGTGCGTTACTAGAAAAGCTCTTGATTATGCCCCTTGTAACACCATTTTCTATAAATATTCTTTTTCGTCCGAAGCTACTCGGCTATGGAACTTACTTCCTGAACATATTAGAGACAGTCGGTCAATACACACATTCAAATTTAAAGTGAAGCAGCACTATCTCTCGTTATGTGTTACTTAGTTATGTATATTTATGTAAGTATGTATTATATTATTTATGTATTATGTGTATTTATGTATTCATATGTATTTATGTATCTTCGTGTTTATGTAGTTTATTATTTATTTATATTATATAGAAAGGTATTATAGTATATGTAGTGATGTACATTTTTGACCTTTACCACTCTATAATTTCACCTTACTCACTTTCAAGGGAAGCTGGAAGAAATTTCTTTCTTAGAGATAAGCTTCACCTATGTATACTTCTTCTAATATATCTTCTTTTGTAAATATTTATATGTACATAAAAAATAAAAATAAAATAAAATAAAAAATAATTATTCTTTTGTTCAAAATCTTTAAGTTTTCTTTTTTTCAAAAAAAGAATATGAGCCTATCCCCCCTATTTAATACTTTTTGGCCTTGAAGAAAACCGCAACGACGGAAAGACCCTACCAGAGATGATTGAAGACACTCTAACTAAGTCAGGAATAAACATCTCTAAAGGAGAAATAAATACAACATTTAGGATTGGCATTTATAAAGGTAGTGCACGCCCCGTCTTAATAAGTTTTGTGAATAAATGGAAAAGAAATGAAATTCTGCGCAACAAGAAGAAGCTGCCTAAAAATATGAATTTTAAAGAAGATTTTAGTAAGGAAGTATTAGAAAAACGAAAGGAACTTATACCTAAGATGGAAGAGGAGCGAAAAAAGGGACGGATAGCGTTTTTAAAACAAGACAAGTTGATAATCAAAGATAATAAAAATGAAGCTTACCGAGACAAAAGAAAGAGAGAACTATCATCATCACCTAAGGAGTTGCACAGTACAAAAGAGCCTACCACCCATATGGCCCCTCAAAAAATTAATAAAATAAATGCATTTGACCGTCTATATAGAGGCAGACCACGCTCAAACTCAGAAAGTACTAAAGATTAGCAATCAATAGACATCGGTGACCGGATCACAAAACAAAACATATATTATGAAACAAAACAGAATCTAAATACAATACCTCCCCCAAGCCGGCCGGTCCCCGTGGGGGTTAGCGACCACAGCCCTTCAGCATGCAATAAAAACATGGTCCGAAATGGTAAATCTAAGAAGCTATATATTGCAACCTTAAATTGCTTATCTTTGAGAACAAATGAGAAACTTACCGAATTAGAAACTGCCTTATCAACGATAAAATGGGACATACTAGGGCTAAGCGAAGTCAGAAGAATAGGAGAAGCAATTGAGGAGCATAAAGAGTATATTCTCTATTACAAAGGAGTAATCAAAGGAAGCCACGGTGTGGGATTCATGGTAAAAAAACATCTGACAAAATGCATAGAAGAATTCAAAGGTATATCTGACAGAATAGCAGTTCTCAACATAAGTCTACCTGGCTATTCCAAAACATGGTCAATACTACAAATATATTCACCCACAGAACAAGCGGACGAAACTGTTAAAGATAAATTTTATGACGAACTGTCAATGACGTTGCAAAATACTCATAAAAATGTCATAGTCATGGGAGATTTTAACGGAAGAATTGGGGAAAAACAAAACAGGGAAGAAAGACCGATTGGAAACTTTGGCTATGGCAAAAGAAGCAATAACGGGAAAAGAATGATGAACTTGGCTCTCGAAGGAAATTTAACTTTCATGAACAGTTTCTTCAAGAAAAAACAAAGCAGAAAATGGACATGGATTTCTCCAGATGGCTCTCATAAGAACGAGATCGATTATATCGCAACTAATAACGTTAAAGCTTTTCAAGATGTCAGTATTATTAATCAACTAAATTTCAATACAAACCACCGAATGGTAAGAGGAATAATTCATTCAATGGAACAAAAAAGAAGCAGACCTAAGTTTATAAAACAAAAAATAGCAAGCATTTCAAAACATAAAGGACATTATGTCAACGAAGGACAGAATAAAGTACAAGAACAGTATAACAAAGACATATACGAAATATACAGTAAACTTGAAACTAAAGGGAAGACTAATAACGAATTTTTAAGATTAGAAACTAAGGACCTAATAGCTAAAAGAAAGGAGCTGATTAAAGACAAAAAAGATAAGAAAATATTAAAGGAAATAACTGAGCTAAGTAAAAACATTAGCAACAATATTAAAAAAGATAGAATAAGAAGGCGAACAGAAGTAATGGAGTATCACATAAGGAAGACAGGTGGAGTCAGGAAGGCTTTCAAGATGCTAATGGAAAGCAAAGATTGGATTCCAGAAATGAAAAATAAGTCAGGAAGCCTACAGACAACAAGACAAGGTATCCTCCAAGTAGCAACAGAATTTTACAAAAATCTATACTTCGAAAGTGAACCAACGGAGAACCTGAATCTAACCTCAGATGACGAAGATGCCATCCCAGAATTCCTGAAGTCAGAAGTAGAGTTGGCAATTAATACACAAAAGAGCGGAAAAGCTCCAGGACCAGACAACATAACCAATGAAATGATAAAAATATCAATAACAAATAATACAAGCAATTTAGAAACACTGACTAAGCTCTTTAACAACATCCTAACCACAGAGTATATTCCATTTCAATGGACACATAGCAACATTATACTCATCTATAAAAAAGGAGATCGTAATGCTATCGAAAATTATAGACCCATAAGTTTGCTATCAAATATCTACAAAGTCTTCTCTAAATTAATCCTCAAAAGAATAACGAAAACTTTAGATGAGCAACAGCCAATAGAACAAGCGGGATTTCGTTCAGGTTACTCAACAGTGGATCATATACATGTGTTAAAGCAATTAATAGAGAAAAATCAGGAATATGGTAAGCCCATGTACATCGCTTTTGTAGATTACAACAAAGCATTTGATTCGCTGAAACATAATCTACTTTGGAACACTCTTCTACAACAGGGAGTACCTAAAAAATACATCAGAATCATAAGAAATGTGTATACCAGCAGCACAGCACAAATAAAGTTAGAGACACTTGGAGAGGAATTCCCCATATCTAAAGGAGTAAGACAGGGAGATCCACTGTCCCCAAAATTATTTTCAGCAGCACTAGAAGGAATATTTAGAAACCTGGACTGGGATGATTTCGGGATTAACATAAATGGAGTAAAATTGAACCATTTAAGATTTGCTGATGACCTAGTTTTAATATCGAACAACAGCTCAGATCTCCAAACTATGCTCCAACAGTTAGCTGACAAAAGCAGAGAAATAGGCCTTACCATGAACAAATCAAAAACAAAAATAATGTCTAATAGAGTTCAAGAAAATATCGAGGTGGATAGAGAAATCATTGAATATGTTACTCAGTACATATACTTAGGACAAACTATCTCCTTTAAAGACCAAGTTGACCTTGAATTAGACAGAAGAGTGACTTGTGCGTGGAAAAGGTATTGGTCCCTTAAAGAAATTATGAAAAGTAAACTCTTTCCTATAGCTGCCAAAAGAAAAGTTTTTAATATCTGCATTTTGCCATGTCTCACATATGGATGTCAGACTTGGGCTCTTTCTCAAAAGAACCTCCACAAGCTTAGGACCTGTCAAAGAGGAATGGAGAGAAGCATGATAGGGATCACTTTGAGAGATCGGAAGAGAGCAGAAAAAATAAGAGACATAACTAAAGTGGAAGACATATTGAAGACAGTTAAAAAGCTGAAATGGCGATGGACAGGACACATGACTAGGGAAAGTAATGAAAAATGGACACAAAAAATAACAGAATGGCTACCTAGAGATGGGCAAAGGAAAAGAGGAAAACAATTCAGAAGGTGGGAGGACGACATAAGGAAAACAGGAGGACCAACGTGGAAAAGGATAGCTTGTGAAAGACAACAATGGAAAATGCTGGAGGAGGCCTATGTGTCAGGAGGACACGCTGACAGATCCTCTTAATAATTACAAGAAAAAAGAAAAAACAGATAGAATTTTTAATTAAATATAAATAATTATTATTAAGAAGTACAATCAGTAGTATTAAGTAGTGTAATTAGTATTAAGTAGTAAGATGTTTGTCAGCAATAAAGGCTTTATTATTATTATTATTATTATATGTATTTATGTATCTTCGTGTTTATGTAGTTTATTATTTATTTATATTATATAGAAAGGTATTATAGTATATGTAGTGATGTACATTTTTGACCTTTACCACTCTATAATTTCACCTTACTCACTTTCAAGGGAAGCTGGAAGAAATTTCTTTCTTAGAGATAAGCTTCACCTATGTATACTTCTTCTAATATATCTTCTTTTGTAAATATTTATATGTACATAAAAAATAAAAATAAAATAAAATAAAAAATAATTATTCTTTTGTTCAAAATCTTTAAGTTTTCTTTTTTTCAAAAAAAGAATATGAGCCTATCCCCTCCAAATAAGCAAAAAGCTTGTGCTAGGAGTGAGTACGACAATGGTACAACGGGTGGGGTTCAAACCTGTGACCTTTCAGTTTTCAGTCCGCACCCTTAACTGTAGGGCTATTGAGGCTGCAAAATATTATATTGGATATTCTTCTATAATGAACCTGATTAAGGATAAATAAAAGGTTTATTTATTTTATTTATTTATTATTCTTCTATCAAGGTTGCGTGACGAGAACATGACGTTGAGCCACGTGCGTCGCGACTACGAGGACGTGTGCGAGAGGCTGGGCTGCAGCGAGAGAGCGCTCGACGAGGCGCGGAGAGAGCTGGACCGCACTCGGCGACGCGCCAAAGTGCTGACGGAGCAAGTCACGCTGCTGGAGAACGAGGTACTCTCTTGTTTCCTTGGATAAAAGTAGCCTTTATGTTATTCCAGACTATAATCTATCTCTGTGCCAAACAGCCAAATCGGTTCAGTCGTTGCGACGTGATTAAATAACAAAACATACATCCAAACTTTCGCATTTATAATATTATATAATGTGTAGCAAGTGTGAAATAACCCTGAAGGAGGTGAATGTGCTTATGAAACTGAACAGCTTTCCCCAAGAAATATGTTTCTTTTATGTATGTTTGTATGGACCTATGGGTCCAAATATGAAAAAAAAAATTTTTACCTCCCTTAGTAAATCAATCATTTGTATGGGAGGTCCACATTTTTTTGCTTTGCTGTTGCACGCGACTTCGTCCCCGTCAATTTCTGTTGTTATAATCGCGATTGAGAAGTTTTTAAAAGAATATGTTTTAAATATGGATAATTTTCCCCGTTTTTGCAACATTTTTCACTGATGCTTCGTTCCTTTTGGTCACAGTGTGATGTTATATAGCCTAAAGCCTTCCTCGATAAATGGAGTATCCAACACATAAAGAATTTTTCAATTCGAACCAGTAGTTCCTGAGATTAGCGCGTTCAAACAAACAAACTTTTCAGCTTTATAATATTAGTATAAATATAATATATAATAGGATAAAATTTTTCACTACCCTCAGAAATTGAACCTCCAAGAGCTGCTGTCAAAGTCCAAGGACGAATGCCACCGCATCAACGACATGTACGCAAGCCGCCAGTCCTCCTTACTGGAGGAGAACGAGACTCTCCGCACTGAGCACGCGGATCTCTCCGCCAGGATGCGAGACCAGGAGGAGTTTATGCAGCAGATCATCAAGGAGAAAGTAAGTTTATAATGTTTATTGGTCTTTTTTTCTTCTTTATCAACCGATTTTCCAACTAACTAGAATGTGGGTGTCTTCAAATCAAGAGTGCATAGGCATCTTCCAGGCAAGCGCGCACCATCTTAGGCTGCATCTTCACTTACCATTAGGTGAGCTCGCAGTCAAGCACTAGTATATATATTTAAAAAAATAGATGTCCACTGCTGAACAAAGGTTTTACATGGATCTCTGCAGGTCTGCAGGTCGGTCTTGCGCCGCTTGTGTCCAACGGCTCCCTGAGACTAGTCTGATATCGTCAGTTCACCTAGTGGGGGTCTGCCAACACTGCGCTTTCTGCTGCAGGGTCGCTACTCCAGCACCTTGGTAGAGCTAGAACCTACCGATTTCTATACGCCATCGTACCGGAACGCTTAATCGCTTGGCGGTACATCTTTGTCAATAAGGCGGTAATTATCTACTGCCAAAGCCAAAGCTTTCTAGTGGACCAGAAAAAATATCTTATTTAAGAGATGATTTAAGAACTCTATATTCTAACGAATAAATAACTATAATAACGTAAATTATATGGTCAAGGTACTTCTCGAAATGGAGCTAAAGGACATGCTCAACAAATCCAACCAGAACCATCATCTTATGGAGAGGTCCATCGAAGTGAGTTACACTGAAGACCAGATGCTCACCGCATTGGACAGCCTTAATGCTGACAGCAGATTTCCACTGGGTAAGCTACAAATACTAAAATAATATAATTTTTCTTTTAAAAACCACTTCTTCCTTCCCTATTTACAAACATTACTATGATTTTTAATGACATATGGTGTCCTGTCCTGGTCGATTGTCATAACGCTGCATCAATTCCACATACTCAACTGTTTTGATTGGCTGAATTTTCGGTTTTATCCTGCAGCAATGTATTTGAGCCAATAGCGAGAGATTGTCGACTGATCTGAGGTGATTGCAATAGTCACACTGCAGCCGTAATTTTTAAACCATCCAGCAGCTGGCACTTATATATTTCATACAATCAAGCTTCCCCTAAGGCTGAAATCTAATTTGACTACGTCTTTTAGTTCTCAGCAGACCATTATGTGCTGCAAAAAAATACAGTTAGGTTAAAAGCTGTTCTAATTTTCTTTCAGCGAATGTAACTAACGCTTTATCTGTCTATAATAGCTTTTTCTCAATAATTGTTAATCTAGAAGGCCGCTTGCTTGATGAGGAATCATTTCTGAATGCACTAAAAGAAGACCAAGGCCGACCCACGAACATGTCTCTATTTGATGAGATACGACTCAGTTTCTGTAACATGTCCAGACATAACATAACAGACATGAGTTTCACGCAATCTATAGAAAAACCTGTCAAAGATTTCGTAACAGCTTTCACTCAAACTGATGATAAACTTTATTGTGTTAATAAAAACGAGATCTTTAAACCCTGCAATTGTAATACTGATTTGTTTACCGTTCATGTTGCAACGCAAACCAATGAAGATAATAAAAGAGGTCAAGACGACTTCATATTAGATATAAAAAGTATTCAGAACAATATTAGTGATAAAAAGAAGTCAGTGTTAGAGGCAAAAGTTGATGAAAGCAATATTAAATATAAAGACAATTTAACACTAGCGAAAGAAACAAATAAAAGTAATGTAAGAGGGAAAGAGAATATAATATTATTCGATTCAAGAGTTAGCAATAGTAAAATGAGAAACAAAGGTAACATAAAATTAGATCCACAGATGAATGAAGATATTATTCGTGATAAAGAGAGAAGATTTAATCAATTGATTAAAAACCGTAAACAAATTAGATCAGTTTCAGCTCCAGACGTAGGTGCACTTAAAAGTGGACCTTATCGTTTCAGAGTTAAAGACAATTGTCGCAAGCCAGAGACAAAAGATCAGACAACTATGACTTGCTCTGATGTGTACGAAGTTTTCAAAGATACAGAAGTAATGAATATCGGTACACAGACGGATGCTATTAGTACTGAACTCAGTGCCAATAATAATAACGTTCAAGTTTGCTTCGATTGCACAAAATGTGTTGAATGTGATCGATTAAAGAAATACGTAACGAAACTGGAAAGCGATATTCAGTTTTCCAATTTGAACATAAACAAAATGCAAGAAAAATTACGTGAGTATGAGAAATACGTAACGAAACTAGAAAGCGATATACAGTTTTCCAATTCGACTATAAATGAAATGCAAGAAAAACTGCACGAATATGAGGAAAATTTGAATAATTTATCGAGATTTATAGATGAAGGAAATGAAAAGAATGATTTCTTGAAAGCTGTTGCGGATAGTCTAAAAGCTAAACTCGTTATATTGGAGGGGACATGCGCAAGTCAAGCCAATAAGATCGATCGACTGTTTTGCGATACATGCTCTGCTGAAATTCAAACCGAACGTGGTAATTTTGTTGTACGAATTGTGTTGTAGTTACAGTTTTTTTGTTGTAGCATGGTTTGGGTGGCAGGTCAATAGAAAGTAACCTTTTTTATATTGTTGTAAGGTTCAAATTCACACAATTAAAATCTATTGAGATTATTATTTTGAGAAAATCTGTGTATCTAATTTTAACCTTATGCCTGCAAGAATATGGTACAAAACAAAACAAAGTACGTTCTATTGACCTGTTATCCTCACTATGCTACAACGAAAAAACCAGTTAAAAGGTAGATTTTGGTAGAATTGTGTCGTCTTAGATTAGTTTATGTTGGTTTGTTAATTTAATTTTTATTTAAATTAGTAGAAAAAATGATTTATTAAATAATGGATTTTAGGAAGCTAGTATTTAGTAGTTTATATTGGTTTGTTTTGGTGGTGGGTTTTGTTTATTTTGTTATAGTTCTTGCAAGTCAGGAGTGTGCGTGGCTCATAATTGTGTGTGTGTCGTATATGTCCTGACCCCTCCCCCCCACACTCCGACAGGCAAGCACACTTATGCAATGTGCATGTATACGACGCACAAGTAAAGCTCACGTGTTCTCGTGAACTGCAAGAACTAAAGAGGGCAAAATGTAGATAAAATTTATAGATCCAACATGTAGCCGTTCTAATTTATCTAATGTGATCAATAATGAGGTAACGGTTCGCCTTAATATTGCAGAACAATCGACAGTGTCGACTCAAGTTGAGACCCCCTGCACTGACTGTGCGAAACGGAGCGCCTCACATCGCGGCATCAGGAGATATCTATGGTGAGAATTTTTTTTTAATGTTTAGACTAACACATAACTGCTATTTGGACACATAATGAGTCAACCCACACAACTTATCTCGTAAATATGATAAATTGAACATTATTCACAATTTTCAATTATTATTAATTATTCACTTTTACTCGATTTAGAAGTATAAAGACAGGAGAGTAACTTCTCAAACTACAATATGGGAAGGCCCACTGGGTAAAAGAAAAGTTGGCAGACCCAAAAAAAAATGGATAGATGACATCGTCGGGACAGCGGGGAAAGACTGGATGAGGTCTGCCAAAGACAGGAAAAAATGGAATGGAATGGAGGAGGCTTTCACCCGGGATATGGGATCCATTATAAAATTATAAATTAAACACTAAAAAATTTGTAATTGGAAATATGGATATAAATAAAGCTTATTATTATATTATTATTATATTTACTCGATTATTATTTTACCCCCATAGAGGTTTAGTTTTCAAAAATTCTATCTTAGCGGGCGCCTAGGCCATTATAGGTATGCCAAACAGCCCGATCCGTCCAGCGGTTAGAGCTGTGCGTTGATAAGATCAGTCAGTCACCTTTGCCTCATATATTTAGAAGATCTTGTGTACGATGGTACAGACTCGCACTCGGCCAGTTTTTTTAACTTAGCTGTATTTCTGAGACGAACCTCACCCGTCAGTTTACTTGCAGGGAGCCGCTAAAGAGTCTCTTCCAGCTATTCGCAGTGCTGTGCTTCGGGCTCGCCATCTACCAGCTGTGGAGCGTGACGCGGCGCTGGCACACGTGCCGCGACCCGCTGCCGTGGCAGTGGCTGCAACCCGCAGACCTCCTCGACCTGTTCCTCACCATCGAGTACGTCTCGGACGTGCCCATGTGACTATCGTGAAGTGTGACCAGTGAAAGTGCTTGCGTATAATGGACGTTACTGAAACATTACGGAGCTCTCTAAGTGTAACCGGAATTAAGTGTAAAGTTCCAGGAGTAACTATTATTGCCTACTATCACTGACGGTAGGCAGGGGATTTTGATGCGACGAACAGAAATACACCTTAATAGTGTGGCAATAAAATTGAAATTTCAATGGTGGTCATCGAGGTGCAAAAACACGCGCCTACGATGACCATCGTTGAAATTTTAATTTTATTCTCATACTATTAAGGTTTGTTTCTGTTTGTCACATGAAAATCCCTACCCTATCGTCAGTGGGCGCAGGCTCTTACATATTGAGCTTCAGAAAGGGATAGTCATCTCTGGGAGTCAGGGATAATGCGTCATTTCGGTCGCACGAAGCTACAAAACTTTATTATTAATTTAATATTTTTGAAAAATTAATATTCAATAATATTAAATAAAATTTAATATTCAATATAGGCTGATTATATCTTTCTGAGGCTTGGTATAATATTTACGTTTAAGCAAATATCTGAAACTGGATATTTGAAATTAAAAATATCCAAAACATCAACCGAATCTGATATAACGAAACCGGATAGGAACGATGTTAAAATGCGACACATTAATCCTCTTCAGCTGTGTCGCTAAGTTTTATTTTGACAGAACTTGTGTAAAAAAGGCCTAACAGAATCTATCGGATATCCCAAATTTGACTGTTGAAGCATGTGATATTTAATTACTTAAATGCACATATGAAAATGAAATGAAAGGAAACCTCAGTTCTAACCACAAGACTATCACTGCTCTATTTTATGCTTAGTTACAAAATTAAAAAGTTAACATGTTTGTTACATAATTTTCATTTTATTTTTAATATTTTATGAATTGTTTTTTCAACAGCAAAAATTCGGGCTTGCTTCGCTCGTGCTGGTATATACTTTGTGTTTGGAATGAATAATAGTATAGTGTTTTAACTTATGTTTTTATTCATTTTTTTAATTATTGCTAACTAATAACATTATTTGCATTAATACTGAATATTTTTCAAATTTTTCACTTTTATTACTGAAGCACAAAAACATTTCTTCAAAAATTTCTGTATAAAATAAAACACCTTTGCAATTTATTTTTAATTGACTAATTAAAAATTATTTTGTTGGGTAATCCTTGATTTAAAATTAATCTTAATAAAATTCGTCATTATAATAACTAATTATTTTTCAGATATTTCTATACTTTTTTCTTTCTTTGTAATTAATCTAATTTTCTATGAATGTAGACATGTCTTCCGAGTTATAATTACACCTAGTAATATTATTAAAAGATATATATAAAATAATAATAATATTTTATTAATTTTATGTGAATTAGTAGTAATTTTTCTAACTTCCATACTAACCACAACCACTGAGTTCAAATCTATGTATGTAATGCTGTCCTTTTCTGCAGAGAACAATTGTGAAAGGAAAGCACTGCTTTTAGACTTGTCAGTTTACATAGTTTAAAAATAATGTGTATAAATGTGCATATATACTTGCAATTTGCAGGTTACTCCTAAATGGAAGATATAAAACCAAAAATATTTTGTACTCGCTAAATGAGAAATCAATCACTGAATGAATGAAAATTAAACAAGTGAATTTGATTTGAGTATTTTTGAATAATCAATTTTAGTTCCTATAAAATATCCAAACTAATTTAAATTTCCCATAATTTAGTTCAACTATATATTTAGCTGGTATAGTTTTATTCCATTGGTTTTCTAACACGTGTTTGCCTTAATTAGATATTCTGTGATACTTCAGTGCCAGTGTTTATAGTCTTAAGATTTTATTTGTAAAACTAATTTGTTTAATGATCGATATATCGATATTCTGCGAAATGTTGAGTAATATTTTTAAATATATTTTTAGCGAACAAACGAGCAGGTGGGTCACCTGGTGTTAAGTGATAACCGCCGCCCATGAACATTTGTAGCACCTGAGGTTGCCGACTTTTCAGGAATTTATTGTATGTTTATAGCAAATTTTTAATTTAATGATAATAGTAATTTTACAACACCAAATTAGCATCAATTTCTTACCAAAACTTAACATTTCGTAGAATGATTATATCGGCCTTAAGAAATGTACGTAATTTGACCAAAAATATTTTAAATTGTTAATGACCTCATATTAACTAATTTAATACTGTTTTCCTAGTAAAAAAATAGCATTTATACTATGTTGATAAAATGTCAGATTTTCTGACTATTTGTAACTTGTTCAGTCAGTCAGAATTTTTCACCCCGAGGCAAAAATGACGGGACGAAGTTTGGCGGGTTACATATTTTTTCACAACTCCCTCAATGTGAGTATCAAATGTAAGAGCTTGACTAGCAGAATACTATACACTACGATAAATTTCAAATCCAAGATGGCCGCCACCACAACATGGCGAATTACATATTTTTTTAATTTCACATGTCGAGGGTGTTTTAAATTTTCAATTTATTTGTAAATGAAAATATAGTAGGTATAATTTACCTAAAAAGTGTTTTGTGGCGTATACTGTGTGACAAAACATTTTATGTAATGATTTACACTATTAAACGGTAGGATGTGTAATTTTTTATAGTTAAATTTCACGCTATCTAAAAAATGTTTACTACAAATATCTTCACTAATTTGACAGATTTTTTTAAAAATTTAAATGTAAAATAATCTATTTTTGAAAATAATTATTGTTGACACTAAATTCAGTTATTCATAACAGTATATTTTTATTTAACACCAAATAATCTAGAACAAAATATCTTACATAGAAGTAGGTATAGTGATATAATTATTAATTTTGCATTTAATAAATGGCATTTGTTATTTAGCTGATAGTAACAAATTATTTTATTTTAATTAGTAAAGTGTCAATTTTAAAATAAATAAAATGATCAAAATTATTATTTGAGAAAAAGGAAATTATTTTATTTTTTTATTCTTATTACGTTTTAGTTCACGCATTTATTTCATTGTAATGATTTTAGGGAATAAAGTTTTTGATGAACAAAAATAATGTTTTATTTAGCTGCAATAATTTTTTAAGTGGAACATAATGTCCGTTTTATGGACTACAAGCTTATTCCCGCGGCTTCGCTCACGCTAAGTTCGATTTTTCAAACGCCTATTTTATCACCCTAGGGGTTGAATTTTCAAAAATTCTTTCTTAGCGGATTTCTACGTTATAATACGTATCGTACGCGAAATGGGCGGGGCACATAGTTCGAAGAGCTGATGGTCGATGGGGTCCCAAGGTGCTGGAGTGGCGACCCCGCACCGGGAAGCGCAGTGTTGGCAGAGCCCCCACTAGGTGGACAGACGACATCAAACGAGTCGCAGGGAGCCGCTGGATTCAGGCGGCGCAAGACCGAGGCTTGTGGAGGTCCATGCAGGAGACTTATGTCCAGCAGTGGACGTCCATTAGTTGATGAAGAAGAAGAAGAATACGTATCTGCATGCCAAATTTCAGCCTGATCCATCCAGTGGTTTGAGCTGTGCGTTGATAGATCAGTCAGTCAGTCAGTCACCTTTTGCTTTTGTATATTTAGATTAATATTTAATTTAGATAAAATTAATAAATATTGTTTAATATCCTTTTAAGTACAAAAAAGTACTTACAAACCTACTGTTATTTTATTATTATACAAATTAAATAGTTTTTCTGTTCTCACAACCTCATTTAATCGGTACCTAAAAGTATCCTTTACAAAAGGGCCCGCAATTTGAAGGTACCCAACAAAAGGCAGTCAAGGTGTTCTCCAACAAAGAGATTCGCAACTGAGAAAGGGATCGGTAAACACTTCCCACAACTTGACTAATCTGTTTTGAAGTTTTCTTGAGCGGGTGGTTTGTGCGGTCAGCTTAAATCGGATTAGAGTGATTCGTCAATGGATGATCGATAATAATAGTATAGGCATAATACTTTCAGCTTTCTAATTAACAAAAAATTAAAAATCTATTGCTCTTCGTTAATATGGGTAAAGCCTAGATAAATCTCAAAAACTGCATGACCGATTTAAATATTTCTGTTTGGTTTGATCTTACATCTTGGTTTAAAACAAAATAAAATTGAGAAAACTCAAAAAAAAAAACAGCTGAAAACCAAAAAAGTTGACGATTTCACACACGTTTGATATTACGGAGAACTCTGATGCCGCGTAGTTCGTAATAAAAACCGTCGTTTTTATTAAAAATAAAATAGCTTTTATTATACATTTTTTTTAAGTTTATGCATAATTATTTTTGTATTTATTACGAAACTTATATTTAATACATCAGTACGGACTACGCGGCATCGGCAGTCTGAGAGTTCTATAAATAAACTACTTCTTAAGATTACCGAAATCCTAGGCTCCCTACCTGAAGAATAGTAGGTACCTAGTTATTCTAATTCCATAATATTTAAATTATCATTACACGCACTTGACCATTGCAATGCAAATTAATTGCTTCACACGCTTCACATATTCCACAAAAAAGGAACAATTTAAAACACAACCTTATATCCTACTGTAATAGGATAACTTTTCCCACTTCCCTGGATCGACAATCGCACACCTGTTACAGGAGCGTGGGAACCCGGGATCGACAGGAAGGAGGCGATTCCCCGTGATGCGATGTGAGCGTGACCCCGTTATGGGGAAGAGTTGGTACATTTTTGCTGCGCATATATTGGACAGTAGGTAGAACCAAATATAGATGTTATGTGTTTGATTTCTCAACAGTATAAGTTAGGTACTAAGACCACTTAAAAAAGACGTGTGGCACTCGGGGACTGCCGCGGTAAAGCTATTGCATAGCATTTTTTATCAACGCCATCTAGCGGTGAGAGGAGTCCCGTGTCAGGTTATTTTCGTGACGGAATTTCTGGATTCGGTCTCCACGCTCAAGGCCCGCGATAGAAGCTATGCAATAGCTTAAAAATTCTATAATAGCGCTACTGCCGCGACCGCTTTCCATTAATAAAATGGTACGGATTTTCTAAGGATTAAAATGTGGTGGGCTCCTTAATTCGGCAGCAGTCTACTTTTTTAAAATATAGGACGTATATATAAACTAGCGCTTGACTGCGATCTCACCTGATGGTAAATGCAGCCTAAGGTGGTGGTGGTGTACAGAAGATTCACTCCGCAAAATCATTTAAAGTAGCGACTCTTGTTACCACACAATAAAGTGTAATTCAGGTTGATACAGCGTTACTCACCGTTTTATATACCTAGATTTTTCTCTATCACGTAACTCTTATCCCTTCGCACTCTCTGAAATTAGATCCCTCGAAGAGGTAGGTACGCCATGTACTAGCTCCGCAGCTCCGCAGTTTACTGCGGAGTGCGCCAGGCAGGCAGTGTGCTGTGCAGGCCTGCACCAGAATAACTTTGATTAATAAGAAATAAGAATACGTTCAAAAAGTCCTGCCTGCATCGCAAGCATTTTCACATAGGTAACTAATTTTGAATACAAAAAAGGTCATCGTTCAAAATATTTGTCTATCAATCATAATACAATTAGATTTTTTGCCGCTATCCGGAAATCCAGTCCCGGATGCGGTGTTTTTATAGTTCTTTCCTCCAGTAAAAACGAGTTGATAGTCGTATCTCAAAAGCAACCCCAGTTTTTGTAGTCACCTGTTTCCATGGGAATGCTTATGGGAATCGCAAAAAAATGATACAGATTTTCGTTTGAGCTTGAGACTTTTTCAGTTTCTCACCCTCTTCATATTTTTTGCTCTCGCTTTTGTATCTTGGCTTACACGTTTTTTGATGATTTGTGGTTTGCGCTTGACAATTTGACCTGAATAGTTAATGATTCTATCGTAGACCTTTATTCTGCAGCGGGCTAACAAGGGGTAGGTTTTACGACCTCCTTGCCACAATGGTGAGTGCTGTGGTCTCATAACTGGGAGGTCTCGGGTTCGATTCCCGGCGGGGGCAATTTGGAAAGTTATAATTTCTGAATTGTCTCTGGTTTAGTCTGGTGGGCGGCTTTGGCCCTACCGTCAAAGACGTGCCGTAGCGTTCCAGCACAATGGCGTGTAGAAACCGATTAAGGGTATGGGTTGAATGTACACTGCCATACCCGTTAGTGAGGCCACATACGATCAAGTTTGCGTCAAGTTTTTGAGATTGAGTTTGATTTTTCCAAGATCCCATCATCAGATCCTGACCTGATGACAATGGGACCACCTAGGAAGTTTACCCTTCCAAACAAAAAAGAATTTTCCTAATCGGTCTAGGCGTCTTCGAGTGATCGGGGAACATACATAAAAAAAAAGATTCCAACGAATTGAGAACTCCTTTTATGGAAGTCGGTTAAAAAACATTAAAAAAGCAACTTCCCGAAAGCAATATCACAAAGGCCCACAAGATACACAAAAACTTAATCGATCGGTAAACATTTTAACTGACCTCTTCAAATGGGATTCTTTATGAGATCGGGGACCCTTGGCATTCTTAGTAGGGTGACCAAAACAAAGTATTAACTATAGGATTAATTTAATTTATTAATCTCAATCGCAACCCATCATCAGCCCCAGTGCTGGACACAATCAATCAATCATTTTAATTTTACGCGAATATATCAACTTATTCCGCCAAGCTTGGCGTGCACAAATATTTTTTTTTCCCAAATCTAAAAATATTGAAAACTTATAATAATAATTAAAAACATGGAAATTGTTTAATTTATATTGATACTTTTTACTACAATTTGTTATTTTAAAAAAACTAAATATTATATGTCACCTAGTTTGAAGAATATTGATAGTTTGGACAATTTAACAAGATGTATCCTTAGTTCATACTCATAACGATGGAATAAATATTTTTCCAAAGGAAATGAGTTAGTTTTCTAGGTTCACATTCAAGAATTATTCATTGGTCCTTCGAACCGGATAATAATAATTATACTATATATGTGATCAAACGAACGTCGAAATGAAGTTCGATCGCAATTTAAATATTCAATGAGTTGCTTCATTCGAAGATATAATATTTTTGCAAAATAGTGCCAGTCTCCGAGTTCTTTCCGCAAGATGGCCACCCCACAGCATCCCGTCGCGGGGCGGAAGGAACCACCGTTACAACTTGTCCGAGTCCGGTTCACACGACCCCCCCCCCTCCCCCCTCCCGCCTCTAAGCTCCCTCCGGATTAACTTGACGATATATTGTGAGAAATGAGAACCATCCCGCCCCTTGTTTTCTTGCTTTCTTTGGAGGACTTGCGTTTTTGATGCAATAATAGTTATTTTGTTCAACAAGATAGCAAAATCATTTTTGTTACGAGTGCCTAGTTTGAACCCCGAGCGGGCGAAGGATTCTAAGTTAGAATCCTGAGTGTAGTGAGGGATTCAAAGGCACAAGAAACAAAAACTTTGCTATCGTGTGATACATACAACTTTGTACCTCACTAATAGTAGTAGTCGCTAGTTTTTAAGATTATAATGTAGGTACAGAATAAATAAATAAATAGTTCAAAAAGGGCGCTTTTGCTGTCTAAAACCAGTGAGCAAAAGACGTTTTTGTTCACCCAGTGAGAAAAAAGGGTTGATCGACAACAAGACAGCCCTTTTTGAGCTATAGAGGTGAAAAAGTTTTTTTTTAAAGAAGAATATCAACCAAACTGAAGTTGACTGATATCCTCTTATCCCTTCCAAATAAGCGGAAAGCTTGTGCTAGGATTGGGTACGACAACAGTGCAACGGGTGGGGATCGAACCTGCGACCTTTCAGTTTTCAGTCCGCACCTTTAACCGTTGGGCTATTGAGGGCTAGATATGGGGATACGGTAAGTTAATTAATAACTGTTTTATCGCATTTTCCCACAGCGCCCCCTCTTTATGTCAACGACAGTATGACAACGGTTATTGGGCTATTTATTCACTTTCAGTGGCCATCACGCGATCGCATGCAACTACGTCACATTTGGATGAACCACGCGACAAACTCACATTTACCATTAGAATAACTAAAAACAAACCTATTTGAACTCTATTCCTTAAGACATAAGGTCTCCTAAAAGTTTTGCCAACTGTAAAAAGTTTCGTCTGCATTTCGATGCAGTTTTAAACACAGTTACGTTAGCTCTTATAACTAACTTTAGTGAACCTTATTGCTACGAGTTACGAACTATTATTTACTTATACAGATGCAGAATATATCTTTGTATTTCTTCCTATGGCCAATTTATTTCTGGGCTTATTAAATGGTATTTAGCTCGTATCTCAAGAGTGATAAAGACGGATTTCCAGTACCTTTTCCTGGAATTAGTTTAACAGTTATTTTTGTTTTCGTTAAGGGGACCGTGGGAGAAATGGGTAAATTGAATATTAATATAGAATTTACGTTTGTCGGTATGTCCATAGGGACGGTAAAGGTCATTTAGAACACCTGGGCAGGTCAGCGACATCTCGTTATTATACTCGACAAACTATAAATTGTTTTAAGTTTTAATGGATTTGAATAATTAATTAGGGGGATACGTTTTGATGATAAACTATGGGAAATATTAGTTTTATCCCCGCTTTTTCTATTTCGTGGCTTTATCTATGCGTAGATTAGGTACGTAATAAATTATGTAACGTAATCCATAGGAAGGTAAAAATAAAAATAAGAGATAACTAAGTAAATATTTCTTGATCTTATGTTATGTTGTTTTCAAAAGATTGGACGTAAATCGAAATCATTACGTACCTACCTACATAAAATGCAAGTAGGAACACAGTAGCTACTTAGGTAGTTAGAATAATATGTGTCCATCACCTACCTAATACGAAAAGGTACGCAGGTAGTAGGACTAAGTACCTATCTTGTCATCGATTAAAAAAAAGCTCTCACATCTACAACTCTTCCGTGATGAGTTTCCATCGAAGGATTTTCATTTTTAAAACATTAATTAACACCGATTTTGATGAAATCTTTTCTCATTAAAAATAATGAAAAATATCTTCTCTCTTATCATAATCATAGAAATATAGTTAAGTAGTTAGGTCGTTTTTGAAGACCTCCCTGGCGCCGTGGTGAGCGCTGTGGTCTTATAACTGGGAGGTCTCGGGTTCGATTCCCGGCGGGGGCAATTTAGTAATTTATTATTTCTAAATTGTCTCTGGTCTGGTCTGGTGGGAGGCTTTGGCCGTGGCTAGTTACCACCCTACCGTCAAAAACGTGCCGCCAAGCCATTTAGCGTTCCGGCACGATGGCGTGTAGAAACCGATTAGGGGTATGGGTTGAATTTACACTGCTATATCCCTTCCAAGTTAGCCCGTTACCATCTTAGACTGCATCGTCACTTACCATCAGGTGAGATCGCAGTCAAGGGCTATCTTGTCATCGAATAAAAAAAAAAAAAGAAACTTTTTTTTTAACAAAATTTGTTACAAACTTCGCTCGCCCACTATTGAGCAAGCCACTGTACTTTGATTACTGTTCCTTAATTTTGGTACAAAAACTTGTTTCAAATCTTGGTTATTGAGATAAATAAGTATCTAAAAGTAAGCAATTTCAAAGGTTGTTAGCTTCACATAAGATTGTCGAAATCGTTTGTAATAAAAAAATCAATTTAGGTAAAAATGTCGCTCACTATCTTCGATTGCATGTCAGCACACATACCTCTAAGGTCCGAAACTGAACCCTTGCACCTTTCCACATTCCCACACTGCGTGAGAACCTCCCGACACCCCATAAAGAACCCAATTCCTATGCCGTACCCCATAAAAAACCCCACTCACCTTTTACGCTACGTTGCCACATAAAATATCACGTTAATCGTCCCCCGTTTTGAAAGAACTTAATATGGTACTTCATGGAAAGGTGCGAATGCATGAAGTACGGTGTTTTTTCGTCGTACGCGATAGGAAGGGAGTTGTGGTTCTTGATGGGCGTGCGTGCGGGCACACATTCCCATACTGTACTGAATGAGGGGACGCGTGAAGTAGCTTCATTTTGAATTTTTATTTAATTTTTATGTAGAGAAAAAAAATTCTTTAGAATAATAAATTATTAGTAAGTAGTTATAATATGCATCAGGAAAAATTTGTTTAGTTAGTAAATTATTACATGATAATGTAATAATTGAGTAGGAAATAGAGGTTCATGTGAAAAAAAAATATTGATTGATTTTATATATTTTCTTCATTTTTTGGCCTCTAAAATACGAACTTTTTTATAATTGAAGTGCACGGTTGGACGATCAAACTGGACAATAAATTCTTAAATTTGAATTTAAAAGATTTTTGACGTGTAAAAAAAATAATTTCTTGTCAATATTGAATTTTTAGTTGTTTATATCCTTCACAGCTCTATACAATTCGAATTCCTGTTTGATATATTAAGCTAATTCAGAAGATAAACAAAGACTAATAGTACTTACCATTTACCAGCCAAAAATCGAACCCTAAACAGCACAACCTTCTAACAACCGTTCCAATGGCGCCATTCACAGCAGGTCCCCGCGTAGAGCGAGACGGAGCGAAAACAAAACATTCCGATACAGTTCCCACCGCATTTACCCGTACGCCAGAAAGAGATATCCATATTCCCGTGTGACATCTTTCAAACAGGATGAATACACGGTGGACAAATTTAAATATTGTTCCATTTGATTATGCGTCAGTTCATTGTGGAACGTCGGCCCGGACGGAGCTCCGGGTTGAAGTGATAAAGTTAAGGGGTTTAAGTGAGAAAATGCCGTGCAGTGAAGACGATGACTCCCAAAGCGGGTTCATGTCCGAACCCAGTCAGGGGTTGTCCAAGGCCGAGTTGCGAAAGGTGATTGCCCATTTAGTGATGAAAGGATTTAAAACTTAATGTGTGAATAATTAAAATATTAATCATAATCGATTAAAACTTACTTAATTCACGGTGTAAACAATATAAATAAATCATAATGGATTACATTAGTGCAAGCCTCATCAAAATCGATCAAGTCAAGTGTCCTAAGGAAGTCCTAGTGAAATCAAAATGTTTTCTCAAAATGAAACAGTTAAAATTAATGGTGTTTTAAAATAGTGTGAACAAAAAAGCTGTTTAAGCTTAGTGGTTAGGCTTTTTGCTTCCTTTTCGGAGGGTTCTGGAGTTCGATCCAATGCTCTGAATTTTCGGAGTTACGTGGGTTTTAAGCAATTAAATATCATGTGATTTAAATAATAATTATAATAGCGTAATAAGGACACCTGCAATGTTGAGAGTTCTCCATAATCTTGTTAGTAATGTTCTCAAAGATGTGAGAAATCTGCCAATCCGCACTTGGCCAGCTAGTCCACTGGCTGGTAGGAGATTTTAGGCCATAGTTCACTATGGCACTATGGGATTCATCGGGATTGAAATTTCCTTGATATCCCAAATCTCGACAAAATACAAAATCTCCCGACAAAGCTAATCTCCTTGCATAATATTAGCCAAACTTAACTTGACTTATATTCTCCTCTCCCCTCCAAATAAGCGAAAAGCTTGTGCTAGGAGTGGGTACGACAATAGTGCAAGGGATGGAGCTCGAACTTGCGACCTTTCAGTTCTCCAGTCCGCACTTTTAACCATTGGGCTATTGAGGCCTTAGATTAAACGCTTTTGTATATAAAGATTTTTTCACTATGAAAAAATAAAAATAAAATAATTATATTAATTTCCAGACGAACAAACCAATTATGGAGAAGAAAAGACGCGCGCGGATCAACAACTGTCTCAACGAGTTGAAAGATTTACTGATGGATGCTACGGACAAAGACGTAAGTATTAGAAACAATAAATAACTAAACAAAAAAAAATAGACTTGATTCGTGGTTTGACATTATTATTATAAAATAATACGGGTACGTACCACGATAATTATTTTAGTTGTCTCGTCGTGACCACGGTCCGTGCAATTGGATCGAAATATCGACAATCCCAACCAAAATAGGTAATTACCGTGGTACGTACTCGTATTATTTTATAATAATTAAAAATAAAAATAAATTAGAAAAAGAAAGAAATGTTAACAAAAATGGATCTCTTCTAATTTATGGATCCTAACCTGATGATGTTGATGAATAGGTACTAAGTCATTAGTAATGCCGAATTTTGTACATCTGAGTAATTATAATTTTAGTAAAGAAGATTAATTATTATTTATCAAGAGAAAGCACCCATTTCAGAAATGATATGGTAGGTACATACAACCTTATGAGTTTCACTATGCACGGATTTATGTCTCCTTATCCTTATCAACCGATGTTTAGACGTAGTCTGAAGAAAGATCTCTTGCATCGACTTCTACAGGCCTCGATCTAGCGCCGCCTGTATTCAGTAGCTCCTTGCGGTTTGTCTGACGCTGTCGGTCCACCTTTTGGGGAGGTCTACCAACACTAATAATTTCTCTTTTATTATTTACAGCCAGCACGCCACTCGAAGCTTGAAAAAGCGGACATCCTCGAACTAACAGTCAAGCATCTGCAAACACTTCAAAGACAGCAACTAGCCGCAGCGATAGCCGCCGACCCAGCCGTTTTACAAAGATTCAAAGCTGGCTTCGGGGACTGCGCCGTAGAAGTCCGAAGATATCTCTCGAGACTTGCTAGCGTACCGACTGGCTTAAGATATCGACTTGGGAACCATCTGACCTCTTGTATATCTGGTATCGAACGCTTAAACCCCGACTACCCTCCACTGGTACCGGATCCATTACGTCTAGATGACGAAAGACCCAGTGCGTTCCACTACGTCAAAGCTACCAGACCAACTAGCCCTCCTTTAAGTCCACTATCCTGTGACTCGGCCTGTGATTCCTCAACAGAATTGGAAACTCCTCCTCGATTAGTCCAAAAATTTCCATTCCCAACACCTCCAAGCCATTCCGCATCAGACCAAGACTCGAGTCCTGAACAAAGGGCGACTGTTTCCTCAACGACAATCTCTCCAGAAGCCCTAAAGCAGGAAGCGTTAAGGAACAAGAAGTTCATGGAACCTTTATCAATAGTCATAGATGTAGAGAACTACAAAATCGGAATCGACGCATCCCCCAAAAGAGCGATAGATTACTCGATACGACAAAAGTTAAAACGCCATGCCGAAACGACAGGTCCAGTACCGAAATTAGTACGATTTGACACTGAAAAATCTAGTGCAGCACCAAAATTGACCGTTTCTGATACCGAGAAACCGTGTTTGGTTCCAAAATTAATTGGTTACGAAACTGAAAAATCTTTAAACTCAATACCAGAAAAAATAGTTTCAGTATCTTCGGACAGATTAGAAATTGGTAGCAACAAATTGGTAGGCAGTAAAGTTTTATTAGATAAATCTTCAGCGTTTAAGAAGATAGAAAGAGTACAGAGTTATTCTGAAAGAAAATTAACCATCCCTGAAAGTATACCAGCGGTACACGAAAGACAGTCCGTAGTTAATGTAGATAAAAAACCAGTAATGATGCCTAGAACTGTGATAAGTCATACAGCGGAATCTTTGGCCCAATCGAGTTTTCAGACTTCCCGAAATGTTGAAGAAAAAGCTGAAGCAGATACAAGCTCGAAGTCGCCCCAGCAAAGTACCTCAAGTGCTGAAATGTGGAGGCCTTGGTGAAACCATTTGAATGGATGTGTGATATACCTAATATGGAATTAGTCTTCCAGAATTTTAACGGCTATACCTATCCGTTATAAAACTGTGCCTTGTTGAAGAGAATATTATCATAAAATATGTTAAACGATACCAGTATTAAATTACCAGTGTTATTGTATTTTTTTTTAACTGTACATCATTAATGCTAGGTCTTCACGATTGTACCAATATGCTCTTCGTTTTTCAGTAGATTCGAACAAATTAAAATATGATATATACCGTCGAGTTTGATCGTCGAGCATGTTTGTGGGCGGAACCTACACAATTAATTTTTATGCATCGATACCTAGAGTTTTCATTTTATACGTATACAATACCTACGTAACAAAAACCCTATCGTTCGTTATTCGTTATAGCTACGAAATGTGGTCATGAAACTGAACTACTTTCCCCAAGAAACATAGGTCGAAATATGAAAAAAAATGTGGACCTCCCATAGTAAATCAATCGGCGGATCGTCAATTTTGTATGGGATGGCCACATTTTTTTTTTCATATTTCGACCTGTTTCTTGGGGAAAGTTGTTCAGTTTCATGAGCACATTTCGTAGCTCACAGGAACGACAGGGTTTTTGCTAAATATTGTATGTGCATATTAACATATATACAAATAGATTTGAATTGAGTTTAATAGGTTAAGATATTGTTTCAGTATACTTGTATATTTGAAAAGATAATGTTTTTAAGGTTTTAAAAATAAGTACATTGAGTATTTTGTGGTGTTTTGTTGGTACTGTTGAGTACAATTTTTATGTTTACGATTTTATAAAATACAAAAGTGTATTATAATAGTAATGCAAAGAATGATGGCTTTAAGTATTTACCTGTGTGGTATACTAATTATATTGTTTTTATAAAAAATAATATTATTAAATGAATATTTTCTAAGTTTTATACGAAAAACGTAATTTTATTTGTATCTAATACCAAAATATATAAAACCTAATATGTACCAGACACCGAATTACGCGGTGAAAACTGAAGCAGCTTTTTCATTAGACTTATTTTGTACCTTATTTAGGCATCGTAAGGTTCAAATTACGAAATGATTTTCTGGAAAATAACAGTCTCAATAAATTTTAATGGTGAATGGATTTGAACTTTATGATTGCCCCAATATGACACAAAATAAGTTAGTTCTAGTGAAAATAAGTCTCAATGGTCGTCCTTACATATATGCTTTACGCTTAAAGGAAAAATAGGAATATCTTTTTTTAAATATACTTGTAAAAGGAAAAGGTGATTGACAGATCTATCAACGCACAACTCAAGCCACTGGAAAGAACGGAATGAAATTTGTTATCCAGATAGCTATACCTAATGACGTAATTAGGCATCCGCTAATAAAAGATTTTTTTTAAATTCAACTTCTGAGGGGGTAAAATAGGAGGTTAAAAAACCGATTCTAACGTAAGCTTAGCCGCGGGAAAATAGTATGGCTTATATTTAAAAAAAATGTTACAACACTTTTGTAAAAATTTAAACTTTTATTATCACAAACATGATGTGCACTTAGCGTCGTTATAAACACACACACACAAAATATTAAATATTGAAACACAATTTCGCAAATAACACAATAAGCACTCGCATAAATAATAAATTATACTCCCATACATATAATACGTTTATCTCACGAAGTTACGGACCCTTTACTTATGGTTACGTCGTGTACATGCACATTGCCTAAGTGTGCGTGCCTGTCAGGAGCCTAGATAGGAGCGGTCAGGCGCGAGCAAGCTCTCGCTCCCACTTATACAGATACGACACACAGACAATCATGAGCTACGAGCCTTCGTGAAATAAAAGAACTATAGCACATTAAACATTCAAATAAATTATTTATATTTTATTATTAAATTCTTAATTGGACGGATTTTTGTAGTGCAATTCTCCTTTAGCTTTGGATAATAAAAAGTAGTTGCCACGGCAAGTGAAGCCAAAAGCATATATTGTGCCCGTAAATATCAAACACCTAAAAGTAACTTAAGTATTATTTAGACTTTAAGAAATCTTTCCTCTGCTGCTGTAGCTTTTGCTCGAGCAGTGTGATCTTCTCCTGGTACTTAGCTGACTCTCTGGTAAGAGCTTGGATCGCGGAATCCTTGCGGGCCACGGCCACTTTTACTCTGGAATAAATAAAATATACCAGATGATCCACTCGAGCAAATATGGGGCAGGGGCTTTGCTCGAGTGGAATTTCCAAAAATCCTGAAACACGTCGCTCATTTGCGACAAGAGTGACATAATTCAAAATTCACCAATTTTAGTGTCGAAAATTTATACCTTTTGCTATAAAAACAACATTACGCTAAAAAATAAGAGCGAGAGAGATTGTGACTTAATGCTCTGTCGCTTTGTTGGCTGCTGTGTTGTTTCGAGACCGCAGCATCCACAAAACATTACTCTCTAACGAGAGAATTCTCTCATCGTCGATTTTGAATTATGTCACTCTTGTCGCAAATGAGCGACGTATTTCTTCATTTTTAATTGAAAGTCCATATAACAAGTTTCATGGATTTAACTTGAAAAATGACGGACCTTCATCAAGCTTTCGCCTCCTACCCCCCCTTTTACCCCCTTGGGTGGAATTTCCAAAAATCCTTTCTTAGTGCTTTTTCTTTTTCTCTTGCGCGGGATCTAATGAGAATCACTCACTTGGCATAGAGCTGATGCATTTGCTCCTCGTGCGTCTTCTTCATGTCTTCTATCTCCTTCTGCAGAGCGTCCACTCTCCCGCGCCACGACGCCTCACAATCCGCTCTTACTTCCTCAGCGCGAGATTCTAATTGCGTGTTTTTCTGAAATTGAAATTACTGCTTTCATTTCACAAATCTACATAATTTACATGTCTATAAAAAAGTATATTCACATACCCTCTCAAATGAAAAAAAACCTTTTTTTTTAATATATAGATTAGCGCTTGACTGCGATCTCACCTGACGGTAAGTGAAGATGCAGCCTAAGATGGTGCGCGCTTGCCTAGAAGATGCCTATTCACTCTTGATTTAAAGACACCCACGTTATATTTAGTCGGAAAAACGGAAGGCGGAAGGGCATTCCAAATTTTTGCAATGCGTATTAGGAACGAGGAAGCAAAGCGCTTAGTGCGAGATCGTGGAATTTCGACCACGCAGCGGTGCAGATTCGTACGATGCTTTTTTAATAATAAGTATGCCGAAAGTACTTTGTAAAAGTTTATTTGAATAAAAATTCTATTCTATTCTATTCTGTCACTACTCACCTCAGTCAGAACTCTGTTTCTCGTCTCAAGTTGACTGATCATAACTTCAAGTTCTGCACCTGAAACCAAATAAATGCCAATGAAAATAATGAAAATAGGACAGCAAGGTACTGACTGCGCTTAGCCGAAAGAAAAGAGACAATACAGAGATTAGTGGTATTATAATTATTAAAAAGGAACTCTTTAATAGTTTAGTTAGGCTCACAATTTGTTGCACTAAAATCTCATCAACAATGGGGATGTTAACACTAATCATAAATTAATGTTAAGTGTTAATTTTATGATAGTTTGTAGAATTAGAATATCGTTAATCACATTTTTGTAATTTAATATAACTTAATAAATTTATTAAAAATTATTTATAAATGCTATACTTATTTATAATCTGATGTCACGTGACTGCAAACGCCAAGAAGAGCTCGTGACGTCACTAGACGAATCGCGAAACAAACGGAGTGATTATAGGTATAGTACGCGCCACGAAAGAAGTCCCGCGGCCATCAGGGGAACTAATAGATTTTACATACAATAGTTGCCTAGACATACGACTACTAGCGCCGCCTCTATGGGACTTCTTTCGTGGCGCGGACAGACCGATGACGTCATGTCAGTCAAGTGACAGTTTTAGTGTTTTAGCTGGAAAATTCAAAATTACTCTATTTTTGTATATTTTCTCATCGAAAATACTAATATTTTTAAATAATATATATTTTTTTTATGGTAAACAAGAGTCAATCTTCAAAATAAAAGCAATTCCGAAAAATTGTTAACATCCCTATTCAGCTGTTGGACTGACTTCCTAAACTGGTATAAGTTTCTCGTTTAATTGGAAGGCAACAGAATGTCTACTTACATTTGTCTTCTGTCTGCCGGATCCTGGCCTGCGCGTCCTGATACCTCTTCAGGGTGGCTTGTTCGGTCTCCGCCAGTTCCTTCAATTCCGCTTCGTATTGTTCTTTGGTTCTCCTGAAAAGTTGTTGTTACTTTGGAATTGGAGTGCCATAGGTAATGAATACCTAAAAGAGCATTAAGAAGAAAGCTAAAATAAGATAAGCAAAAAATGTATAATTAAGAACTAGATAGATAAGTAAGAAAGTATGCATAGTTATATTATATAAGATAATGTAACACTATACATAATTATAAAATAGTTAGTTTTAATAAATTTATAATAATGAATGACATGCTAAAAAAAAAACAAAGCTGCTCATTCTCGTCCAACAGAGCAAGGCAAATAATAATAATAATAAAAAGCAAGCCATGTCAGCTATAAAAGGTCTCCGATCATCATGTCGGAGGACGAATAGAGGACACACAAAAAAAAAAAAAAAAACTTTGGAATGGTTCTTTTTTTTTTTATTCCACTACAAGTTAGCCCTTGACTGCAATCTCACCTGATGGTAAGTGATGCGGTCTAAGATGGTAGCGGGTTAACCTGTTAGGGGTACGGGAGATATCAAACCCGTACCCTATCGGTTTCTACACGGCATCGTACCGGAACGCTAAATCGCTTGGCGGTACGTCTTTACCGGTAGGGTAACTAGCCACGGCCGAAGCCTCTCTCCAGGCAATTTATTAGCCTAATATGTAATGTCGGTAATATACTACTTTGTATTGCCATGTGAAATAATAAGAAGTCTCAAAAGCCCAACGGTTAAAGATGCGGAATGAAAACTGAAAGATCGCAGGTTCTCGAACCCCACCCGTTGCACTATTGTCGTACCCACTCTTAGCACGAGTTTTTCGCTTATTTGGAGGGGAGAGGAGAATATAAGTCAACGCTTATTTGGAGGGGAGAGGAGAATATAAGTCAACTTCAGCTTGGGTCATATTCTTTTCCAAAAAAAAAAAACCGGCCAAGTGCGAGATATACTCGCGCACTGAGGGTTCCGAACCATACAGACATACAGTCGCGGACAAAAAATGTTTACCACCTTAAGATTCATAATTGCATGCACACATCTGTGTCAGAAGGTCGATATGTGATTTGATTAGCCATAGATCATAGACTTTTTAACATGTAGCGGTGCTTAGACAGTCCTTTAGCGGTCTCTTTAGTAGGTGACTGCTAAATAGGTTAGATGTAGAAAACCTTTTTTGGAACAAAAAATCCTTACTAATGTTATAAAATAATGTGAGTGTTTGTTTGTTCGTTGTTGGTTTGTCCTTCCATCACACAGCTACGGAGCAATAGATCCACATGATTTTTTGCATGGATATAGTTGAGGATTTGGATAGCGACATTTATCCCGGAAAAATAGAAGGTTCCCATGGAAGTTTTAGAATCCTAACTTCACGCGGACGAAGTCACGGGCAAAAGCTAGTAATTTTAATAAATAGATATTATCTCATATAAACACGAGCACAGGACACGAGTTACCAAAATATGAACACGGTAGTAATAATCTAATGAAATTTCAAAGAATCTTTATTTCTTAATTTTATTATTGAAAAACTAAACAATATTAATATAAATAAATAATTAGCTTAATTAGCTTCCATTCGCTGCTATGACAACACGTAGACTCTCTCGCATAAACGCGACAAGGCGATAAGTCAGTTCATTTCATCTGTGATATCATCTCATACCCCAGTGCAATGTGATCTAAGAGTTTGAGGATTTCTTTGATTCTGACAGTCCCAGCTTTGAATCATTAAGCCCCATAAATTTTTAGTTTCAAATCAGCATCGAGCGGGTTGAACGAGATGACTGCCACGGTGCAGATTGAACCATGGAATAGTAGCTCGGCGCATTATCTTGAACTTAGGTTGTCGGAATTTTGCTACAGAACATCGATGTAAAATGCTGCAGAAACACCACGCATCACCTTAGCTCATCCACCTCCTTTTGACTGTGGATGCTAGCAGCATTATTATGATTCAATGCACAATATGAACTTCATCATAAAATTATGATTAAGCATGCCATTTATTTTGTATATTTAAATTTCAAATAACAAATATAATATTTTTGATAATTAATTGTCACTTTTACAAGGGCAATGATGCTAATGTGTCAAACTTGAATTTAGGAAATGAGTTTTATTACTAATATTTGTATAGAAAAGTCATAAATACTTTTTTTTGATAAAACGATGCATGAAATTTTTATAACGTAACAAATGCCTTGATATAGCATTATAGACCTTACTGAACGCAGGGTTACGAAGAATCTAATTTGAAAAGTGGTAAACATTTTCTGTCCCCGACCGTACATCTACATAGTATTTTTCTCTTTTTTACCTTAATAAAATTCTTACAGTTCTTTTAAACAAGATAGTACTTCTGTTTTCACAGTTTTCTCAATCTTTCTGTCTCTTTCTAACTTATGTATAACAAATATTTCGATCTCTTTCTTCTTTATTATATTAATCACTTATTCGCTTACCTCAATGCGTCTTGTAGTTCTTTCCTTCCAGCTTGAGCTTCAGCCTCCATGCTCTCAATAGCTTTTTCAATCTCTCTGTCCCTTTCTAACTTGTGCTGAGCTGTTATCTCCGTCACTTTCTTTTTCAATAGTAACTGCTGATCGGCTTCGTAGTCTTTCTTGTACTGTTCGAATTCCATTTCTAATTCATCGCGTTTTTGTTTTAATTTAATCTGAAAGTTTAAAATATCCTTTAAAGTATATGATTTTTTTTTATGACAAGTTAGTCTTTGACTGTGATTCACCTGATGGTAAGTGACGATGCAGTCTAAGATAGTAGCGGGCTAACTTGAAAGGGGTATAGCAGTGTACATTCAACCCATACCCCTAAACGGTTTCTACACGCTATCGTGCCGGAACGCTAAATCGCTTGACGGCACGTCTTTGGCAGTAAGGTGGTAACTAGCAACGGCCAAAGCCTCCCACCAAACCAGACCAGAGACAATTCAGAAATTCCCCCGCCGGCAATTGAACCAGAGACCTCCCAGTTATAAGATCACAGCGCTCACCACTGCGCCAGGGAGGTGGTCAAAAAAAAAAGTATTTTTTAGTTTATTCAAAAACTACACTTACTTCCAATTTTTCTTTCTCTTGCGCAATTTCCTGTTCTAACTGTAGTCGCTTTTCATCTAGTAATTTTTCTTGTTCTTTCTTCCAATTCTCTTTAAAAGTGAAATTAATTTAATATTTCGAAGGAAGGAACAAGAAAACGTAGAAATGTTTTTAAAAGAGCTTTCGATTTACGTCCGTTCTAGGCTTACACAAGACTAGCTATACCCGTGACTTCATCCAAGTGGATTTATTTTTTTAAATCCCGCGGGAACTATTTGATTTTCCGGGATAAAAAGCCTAGCCTTTGCTACTCTCTAGGTGCTGAAGTATGCAAAAAATCACGTCGAAAACACACTTTTTCAAAATATATTAAAGGGAAAGGTGACTGACTGACTGACTGAACTATCAACGCACAGCTTAAACCACTGGACGGATCGGGCTGAAAGGCATAGAGATTAGCTATTATTATGCAGGCATTTGATAAGAATTGATTTTTAAAAATTCAACACCTTAAGCTAGCTAAAAGCTGGCTCATTTATAATAATATTAGTAAAGATTACGTAAATATATGAGAAAATAGTAAAAATAATTTTACCAAAGTCCAGTTTAAGCATTTTCTCCTTGTCGGCAAGTTCTGCGGCGACGCGCTCGTTCTCAGCGCGCATGTCGGCCACCAAGCGCGTGCGCTGTTCTTGGTATGTCACTTCCAATTCCAGGATCTGTTTCTCCATCCTGGAATTTAGAATGACATAATTCCAGAAAATTCTTGGCTCAGGTGGGAATTGGGTATTTCACTAAGTTTTTTTTATATACTTACTTAAAATAAAGTTTTTTAATATTAAAACATAATGTCATTTAATATCTTAACTAGTCTCAAAAATATAGAGCTTTAAAGTATCCTGTTAGACAGAGAGAACGCTACTGACATGTGGCGTCACAAATTCAGTAGCTCCATACACTGTCCATATAAAATATCCTTTTAGAAAGAGATGGATACAGTCGCAGTAAAACAGCTTATAACTTATTTGTTTTTTGACCGATTTATTTTCTGTTTTACAAATGATATTCTTATATATGTATGTATATGTTACATTTTCGATTGTAATTAATGAATATTAAGTTACCTCAATATATATAAGTTGTAAATATCTCAATTGTTATGCACATGGGTATTGTTATAAGACTTATTTTTTTATTTGATGACAAGCTAGTCCTTTACTGCTATCTCATCTGATGGTAAGTAACGAAGATGGTAGCGGACTAACTTGGAAGGGGTATGGCAGTGTACATTCAACCCATACCCCTAATCGATTTCTACACGCCATCGTGCCGGAACGCCAAATCGCTTGACGGCACGACTGCAGGGTCTTAACCACTGCAGGGGACATTTTATCCATGGGGAAAGGATAAAATGTTTATCCCCTCGCTCAGATTTATCCACCCGTCGTGCATGGGCACTGTGTAATGTCAAATACGGATATACTTCTCCTTTCCAGTTTTGAAGGGAGAAGATAACTTTATCTCTTGTCAGTGGATAAAATCGGGGATAAAATTTTTGTCTCCTGCCCATGCTAATCCTGCTGGGATACCTGTACCTAGAACTTTTTTTTTGTATCTAGAACTTGTACTTAATTACCTAGAACTAGCTAATTGTCTCTCTTTCAGCAATGCAGCTTCCTTCTCTTGTTCCAAGCTCCTTCTCAGTTCTTCTAATTCCGCCGAGTGCTTGGCGTTGAGACGACCGACTTGTTCCGCGTGGAACATCTTGAGGTCTGACACTTCCTTCTGCTGGCGTTCTGCCATTTCACGTAGTTCTCCCTCTAAACCCTTGACTGTTAGCTCCTATAAATAAGGTAGAAAAATATAAAAAAGGAGACGGTCCATTTTGGGTCTACTCTTGTACCATACACCATGAAAACACAAAAAATCCAAAGAGATCATTAACAATAAAATCAATTAGAAAATCATAATAAATAAATTGCAAAAATAAAAATGTAATTTCAAGTTTTTCGGTACTGTTCACAACACTTACAAGATGGCTACTTTTCAGCCATAGTGAAGGCAGTAGGTAGACGCGATTCTGTCAAATATCATTTCTGAGTTATCTGACAAGTGACGTGATATTTATTATACAGAATACCCACTCAAAGTACGTGCGTTTAATGTACGCGAATATAAAGGTACCTTTATTTTTTCAGCTTTCTGTCGCACCCATCTTTGTCTGGCTACCTGAAAATAACGATCAAAGCTTTTAATTATAAAGAAGAAATTATGATAAAATTCAAAGAAAATCAAAGTTATTTTCTAGCTTTTATGACACGTCATGACTACCACCGGTTCAGAATGCAGATTCTGCGGAGAAGAGCCGGCAAGAAACTCAGCAGTTGCTCTATTCATAACAAAATATTACAATATTAATGTATAGCTACATAATATTACAATTATATTATATTACAATTAATTACACTATCTTGTGGGTAGCTGGATTATATATAGCCTAGCCAATTGATTCCATGCAACTTTGTCATTAAAAATGACACTTCTGAATGTTGGCTGTCTTTAAATTAGTTATGTATTTATTTTTGTTTGTCTTCTACGATGAGTAAAACAGGAAAAGTTTTGCATAGCGCAGACTATTAATTACATTAATTAATGCCTTTTTCAAGCGGAAAAAATAAGAAATTAAAAATTACGCCTTTAGACTTTCAAGACGTCATTGCCATGAATTGCCAGAGAAGAAAACTTCCGTCATAGTTGTGGTTGTAGTAAAAAAATGCAACTATTATTTTCTTGTCAATGGTACGGTATGACGTCATTTAGTAACGGTCGATGACGGCCATCTTGAGATGCAAGAGTACCTGTTGCGCGGCCGCCATCTTGTCGTGTTGGTTCCTGAGCTCCAGCTTGTACCGCTCCTCCAGCGCCTGCGCAGACCGCTTCCAGCGCTCTTCGAGCGAGCGCCGCTCGTCCACCAGTTGCTCTATGCGATGGTTCAAAGTTTTCTTATCGTTTATCAGCTGGAAAAGTTCATAAAAAAACGTTATTTAACATCTTAAATCATTGACCTTTGTCTTTAATCTATGAATTCTATGATTAACATTGGACTTGCTGCTGTGATATCTTTTATGGACCTACTTGACGCCATTTTGGATTTGATTGACGCCATCTTGGCGTTGTAAGCATGGATATGAGTATCTCTGAAACTGTTGCAATCGTACTGAAACGCTATATCGCTTGGCGACACGTCTTTGACGGTAGGGAGGAAACTAGCTACGACCAAAACCTCCCACCAGACCTGATCAGAGACAATTTAGAAATTATAAATTCCCAAATTGCCACCGTGGAATCGAACTCGTGGCCCAGTTATAAGACTACAGCGCTATACACTGCGCCAGGGAAGTCGTCAAAGGGGAGGGAGGAATATATTTAGAAGAAGATTAAAAAACCTGATCAATGAAGCTCTGATGTCTCTTTATGGTCTCTTCACACTCCTGTTTCACTTTAGCGATGTTGCGATGAGACTGCTTCTCCAAGTTGCTCACTTTTGATATCATCTGAAATGCCAAAATTTATATAGCCTTTTACTCTATATTTGTAACCGTATAGCCTCCATTTCGGCTTATCGTACATCACCGTGCAAGCCATTTTGATTAATTTTATAGGAGGGTGAAAAAACTGCTTAAATTATTATTGATTTCAAGAACTTTCAAAGAATTTACCTGTTCCTTATGGTTAGTTAGACTTTCCTGTAGTAGCGCGATGCAGCATGATCGTTCTTCTAACTGCAGAGAGGCGGTGACGAGTCTTTGGGCCAGCTCTGTTTGAGGGAGTTTCAGAAGTCCCTCTAATCTGAAAGAGGAGTACAGCCAAAAAACGTAGATAAAAAAAGAGAAATATTCTTCTTTATTAAACAATAGACATCCACTGCTGGATTTAGGTCTCTTGCATAGACTCTATCGTACAGAAGTAGACACAGAAAATTGTGAATGAAAAATTTGGGAATTCCTAAAAAGAGATTGAGATTTGAGACTCAAGTCTTTTTGCCTCTAAATCAAATTTTTTTAAAAAGAATTCTTAGTTTTGGCTTTATTATAATTCAAAACAGTGTTCAGAGTTTTATTAAATACAATTTCACTCACTTAGGAATAGTTTGAGGTATTGTATGTGTGACCACTGACAGGGCATCATTTGCGCTTTGTTCAACCTTTTCCAGGAACTCAAAAATTTCGCTGAAATAATACAAATCATCACATAAACAAAGATCATAACCTACAGTTTATACTTAAGTTGCACAATTTTTGACTTACGTAAAATTATCTTTAGGAGTAGGACACCTTTCTTGCTCCTTATTTTCGGATTCGTTACCAACATTTACATTACTAACCGATGTCACAGGATTTTCACCGTAACTTTCTATTTCCTTTAACATTGAATAAATATCCAATACTGTTGATTTTGAGTTCAATTCTTTTGGTTTTGTAGATTCTACGGGAATCGAAGGACTTTGAGATGGAATTGCTGCACAGACTTCTTTTACAGAAGGGCTCTCTGCTTTGACTGAATCTTCTCTGATTGGCTGTGGCTGTTCGGATGCTTCAACTAAATTATCAATGTCGAGAACTCTAGGTGATGGGGCAGAAAGGGACATCCAAGAATCAACGTCTTTATCATTTTGCACGCCTTCAAATCTAGCACTTGAAGGAGTGCGCATCGCGAAAGTGTTTTTTTGAACATTACTTTGTGAGTTACTTTTATCGACGTTATTTTTGGCGGTCCTATTATTCCAAAACTGCTTATAAACCGTATTTTCTTCGAGTTTGGAATGAATATTGTTTAACTTTTTATCATACTTCTTCAAGATCTTGCCTTCTTTTGAATAATCACCTTTGATTTTCAAGTAGTTTTGTATAAGTTCTTTAGTTGTTACTTTAGAGATATTATCGCGTTTAACATCTAAGGAGTTTTTATCGCTTACAGGATCACTTAAGGTTAAACTTTTTTGAGAATTTTCACTACTATCTCTATTTTCATCGGAAATTTTGTTGGAATGGTATTCAAATAATTCGTCAATGTTAAGCGGTGTCGGCGATATAGCATCTGTTTTTATATCTTTTATTGTTAACTCATGTAAATTGTTAATAGCCTCTAACTCTTTTTTATAATCTTCAATAACTTTTGAAGTGTAAGCTTTTGTAGTACTGTTTAAAAGATATGTGGGATATTCAGAGTTATCTTTTTCAGCTTCAGTAGTTTCTTTTTGAACTTCGCTAGTTCCTGGAATATGAATTTCACTTTTAGTTGGAGAATTTTGTGGTGGAAGAGCTAGGTGACCTTCTTTCTTCAAAAAGAAATCTTTATACAGTAATCTGCTATGATTTAATGGTTCCCATTTCTTATCACTTTGACAGTCATAGTCCTTTTCATTCAAAAGTTCCAAGCTTTTCGGTTGATCATGGACATGGATATTAAAAACTGTTTGTTTTTTAAAAGATGTTGTAGGAAGTGAATAATTAGAAGTTGTGGCTTTGTCCTCTTTCATACAGCTATCTTGGTAACCAGAATCTTTGGATGAAGTATCTGTATGAATGACAGTACTTGACAATATAGTTTTGTATGGTTCTGTATTTGCATGAATGTCATTGTAGAAGTTGCTATAGTTTTTTGCATCATTCATGAAATAGTTTGATTGTTTTTGATAATTATCAATTTTATCATTTTCTTCACAGTTTAGAATTTCCAGATTTTCTCTGTTTAAATTTTGGTTTTCATTAATATCATAGTTCTCTGGTGATGAGCTTGCCATATTATTATTTAGAGAAGGAATACTATCTAGATCCTGAGTTGACTCCTCTTCTACTAGCGACAGTTGCTGCTTAGTGAGATACAAATGACGAGAATACGCATCCATTGATTTTTTGATTTCATTATTAGCAGGAGCAAAGGAAACTCTGCCTGTTAAAGCATCCTCATTTCTTATATCACCATCAAGAGAAAGAAAGTATGATTCGTAAGTTTGATTCTTAAATTGAGGTGAGGCACTTCTTAGTTGAAATAGATCTTTATTTCTAATAGGTGATGGTGGCCGTTGAGACTTCTCTTTAATAGTTACTTCTACCCCATAATTATTGTCATTATTACCACTAGCATCTAACCCCTGTGCTGAACTATCCATCACCTTTCGCCCCTTTTTGGCAATGTTTCTGTACTTCAGGAAATTCTTTGTATTAATATTCCTATTTTTAACTCCAGACTGTGCTTTGGCTTTTATTTTACTGCCTAGACTAATGAAGGTGTCTTCAGAGCCATAGTCTGAAGCATTGCTACTTATATCCTTATTATTAATTGCTGGATTAAGGTAGACTTTCGAGCTTGAGAGTAATTCTTCTGTAGGTGGCAGCACTTTAACATTTAGTGGTGAATCTGAAAAATAAAACCTATTAGTTTGACGACTTTAATGAGTAACATCTTATCTTTTGCTAAATAAAATTTACCTACCTGTGAAAGTCCAGTCAAAATCAGTTATGTTGTTCTAAAGTTTTAAACCAAGAAGAACTTTAAGACAAAAAATTTACAATAATAAAAATTTACTGTTGATTCTTTGAGTTGAGCAGCTAGGCAAGACCGACAGACAGTTATGAATTACTAGCCGACTCCCGCGACTTGCATAGATTGAGGTTTTTTAATTCCTGCGACAACTCTCTTATTTTTCAGATTATAAAATCAAATCAAAATCAAAAAATAAATTTTAGATAGATAAATTTCAGCCAAATCGGTTCAGTTGTTGTGGTGTGATTGAGTAACAAACATCCATCCGTACACCCATCCAAACTTATGCATTTATAATATTAGTAGGATAGTAGAATGTATTTTCCTATTTGTAATTGGAAAAGTAGGTTTAAATAGTTTTTCAATGGTTTTACAGTGCATGTATTTAGAGACTCATATTATATCTTACTATTATATGACTGCAACAGCTCAGCACTGAATGTCTTTAAGAAAGACCTTGTAGACGGGGCTCTGTCTTTGGTATCGGCTGAGAATGGCCTTTTATATCTTTCCTGGTTATCCTTAAAAAATACCATGATAACACTTTACCAACCATGTTAAAGCTTATTAAATAATATTTTCAAAGACCCACCATATTCTTTATCTTTCTTAGTTATAAGAGTTTTAATTTCGTTTTTTTTTATATAATATGATTAAAATGTGTAAAATGAAAACTAAACATAGAATTTGCTTGGGTGCATGCTAAGCCACAACCATAATATTCTTTCTTAACTTTACTAAAATAATTCTTTATTATTTGTAAACAAAATCTTAAACACTGAAATACAAAAGTTATATGTATCAAAAACCAAACCACTGAATGAGGAAATGTGCCCAAAAAATTGTCTAGGTATATTATACCACTAAGAGAATTACCACGTTCACAATTTTCAAGCCATCTTAAATATTGTCATGATATTTTGTTTTGTTTTATTTAATCTAGATTGATTGAGTTTGCAAGCGAAAAGCGAAAGGCACATTGAATAAAAAATTTAAAGGCAGTTTCTATTAATTGCCTATTACTTAGTAATTACTCAATAAAATCTACAAAGTTAGTGAGAAACAAGTAGTTTTACGATTACACATTTATAATTCTGTACTCCAGGGTGGGGTTGTAAAGACATTTCATGTTATATCAAAGGTAAATTAAAAACAAATCGGTACCGAGGCACACGAATTCTGCAGCGCGGATCGTGGTCGATTTTTTATGATCTTCTTATCGTCTCTTTTCTTACTTCTGTATGTCAGGTTAACCGGCGAGCCGAGTAGACGCAAGTTATTGCTTTCCTTCGACATTCCTGTTCCAGCATTGGCTAGTAATCCATAAAATTATCAATAATATCGGTAACATTCTCTCTGGCCGGTTTGTTGACTTTGTTGACATAGGTACCTACTGCCTAATGCCGTTGCTAGGCAACGCAGAGGCAGCTGTCAAGCTCTAAAAGCGTTTTGTTCAAGTGTTTGTTCGAGTACTAAATCCTTAGTATAATTATATTTAAAAAAAAGTTTTTCAGGCAATATTATTATTATTTATTAATTTTATTAAATATAATTTCATTTCGAATATGTTCAATTTACAGAGCTTAACGTCTACATAGTAAATAGGTATCTAGTTAAATGTTAAGTACATATTAGCACAACCATACCAAACATCATAAAATAAACCGACGTATAATTCTTATGCACAAAACGTAAACGATAGCAATATAATTAATTATGGATTATTTAATATGTAGTAGGTTGAACCAATTGCAGTAACAAAACGCATTAGGTAGAGATGACGTAATACGCAGAATCTAAAAATAGTTGGATTCGATCACTTTGGTCATTGCTCGCTTCTTGTATTGTTCAGTCGAAAGCTCGAATAAGCGAATAGTGATTGGCTAAGTTCGGAATCGGATTTCGTCTATTCTAGCATTTGCACTTGCTTTGATCTTGAAGGTTGTGGAATTATTACGACGGGCACTCGATCAATATTGCGCAAAATAAACACTAATGCGACACAATTCATTCTGTGAAAATAAATAGTTGTGAGATTATATTTGTGTGGTTGAAGTTCCGAGGAAAACAATAAGATGTTCAGCGGAATCGCAGGTGAGATTTCAAAGGTGCAATTTGTATATATTTTTGTAATGATAGGTTAATAATTATAATTTTGCCTGTAAAAACATGGTAGGTTCTATTTATTTTTTATTATTAAGTTTTTCATTTTCAATTTTTAATAAAATGCATTCAGAATAGTACCTAGTAGGCACTAGTAGTAAGAGTTAGTAGGTAGTAGAGAATGTCGTATTTGTACTTTTTGGTGTTATTGCTGTATATTCGTAGTTTTGGCCTGGAAACTTTTGCTTGATAAATTGTACTGCGTAGTAAGTAGGTAGTTTTACTATACGAATACATTAATCATCTTACCGATACCTTTGAGGGTACAAACATTTTTTGTCTATGTTTTGTTTTAGATTATGAATGACATCTATTAATTTCCAATAATTATTATGAATAACTACCTATATAATTCTATCATAGTTAAAAATATAACAGATTTTTTCCAGATTTTTACTTTCTCTGCTGATCCTAGAGATTTAATTAATCTGGTGATTTATAAGTACCTAACTACCCACAATTTCAACAAACATAGAATTGCGTCTAACTACTAACAAGTTTATTGCAATCTTTCGTAGGTAGGTATTTGGCGAGGTGTATTTCGATCATTTCATAGATGTTATTAATTAATGGTTTCACCTCGTATATCATCTCGTCGCTTATCTTTGTAAGACTAGCATCGTCTGAGCCTTGTCTGAGTCTAAAGATATAACTGATTATAACTGCAATTCCAATGTCATGCAAATTTACCCCCTTTTTCCCACCCCTATAAATATTGGTCGAATAAACTATGAAGGTAGGTATTTAAAATAAGGGCAACTTCAGGGCAATTTAAAGACGTAGGTACGTAAATACTAGGCTAACGAATGCGAGATAAAAAATCGTTTAGCTAATGTCCAGGTATTAGTACGACTACGTCTGTTAATTGATCATAAACTCATAAACAACGGTTAAGTGATTTGACGACTCATCAGTTTAAAAAATCTAGATTATTAATATTGTACAGAGCCTGCTGAGGAATTGTCTAAAATTAATTGCATCAATGTGACGATTGCAATCACGTCTAAAATGCATGCAGCCTCAATGCAGCAATCACACTATAAAGGCTAAAGTTTGTACGTGTGTGTGTGTCTGTATATGTTTATTACTCTTTCACGCAAAAGCTATTGGACGGATTTGGCTGAAATTTAAAATGGAAATAGATTATACCCTGGATCAACATTCAACACAGAAATAGATTATACGCTACTTAATTTTTGTATCGGAAAATTAAAGACTTTCCGCGGGAATCAATTAAAACCTTAATCCACGCGGACGAAGTTGTGGGCATCGTCTAGTAACTCAATAAATTCAGCCAATCAGAGGTGATTGTGATCATCCCACTGATGCAATCATTTTTTAAGGCAATCCCACATCATATTATTGTCTGCATAAGTGACTATTACACCTATTAGACGAAGGAGCCCCCTCTTTATTTTCGGAAGAAGAGTTTTAAGATCAATTTAGGGTACACTGCAGAGCAAGTGTGTTGCGGTGAACTTTTTAATAAGATTATTCTTATTTTAATTATATTGACTAAAGTTAATTAATTTACCCACGCTTGAAGGTGACCTATTTAAAATTTTGAAGTATGTTCTTGAATGAGTCAAACTTTGTCGAGCACGTTAAAATTGCAGAATTGCAATGGTCAGGAATCGTGAGTATCAAGCATCGATCGCTAAAAAATTAATGAAATTGTATCCAGATGAACAGAAAAGCATTGACTATGGGCAAAACATAGGTGGTTAGATGGAGTTAACAATAACCGATGAGAATTGGCGTAAAGATAACTGGAAATTGAAAGCTAAAGACAAAAGGCTAATGTAGCGGCGATCTTGATCATTCTTGACATGATCAAATCATAAAATTCTGTTGTGGCTTCTCCACATTCAGGCAAACACACAACGGTGGAACTAGATGGTGCTTTACAAACCACAACAATGTCCAAAGTATTTCAGCACCTGAACACAACAGGAGCTCCTACATCTCGATAAAGACATATTAATCTCAGATAACTATTCGTATAATACACTATACAAGTTTTGACGTCATATGTAAAGCGGACCACACAATCCTTGGACGCAATAATAGCCTGGAGGAAGATCTTCCCATTGTTACGGTCGAGCCGATACACACGCTCTCTTGAGCTTCACTTGAGCTTGTTATGTAAGACTTTCAAGCAGATTAATAGCTACGCTAAATATAAATATTTAGTCTTTCCAAGAGAAATCCCACCTTTTATTTCTCATTATCATTATCGTCATCGACCAATTTGTAGGTGTGGACATAGTCCTAGACCTACACATTGTCACTTTTAGGAACCGCCAGCGTTGCGTATCCTCGCCTTTCGCATGCAATCAATACGAAACCGGGGAGGCGCCCCGCACTCCGTTTGCCGGGACGTAGTCTTCACTCAAGGACGCTACAAAGGCTTATAATATTTGAAAATCATTAAAAGTTAAAGTACACTCAATAGATTGCTCTTCTCCCATATTTTTGGTTAAGTAGGTACGTTGCATCGTACATTATTATTAATTTATCGCCTAGTTTTCGTTATCTCTAATGTAGTAAATATTCACGTTATGATAAACGATGTATTCGTGACTCTCCAAAGAGTCAAAGAGACAAAGTTCAAACTCCATTAGCTAGGTATTTCTGATTCATTTATCACGACTTCCTCAGTCGAGAAAATAGTTAATTGAAAGAATGAATGTGTATGTAATTTGGAAATGAATCATAATCTAAATGGACGTACTGAAACGTAGAATCTCAAAATAAATTTAAGGACGCAGCTCAGCTAGCTATGAAACTACGCAGTAGTAATATAGGATTATAATATTGGACATTGTCGGTCGCTTAAAATTGCAAAATCACACCCTATTATGTAAGTCACGTTTCATATGTAGACTCACAAACAAGCAAGCTTAGAATAAATAGTATATATGTGACTGTGAGTGTACTCAAATGTTATATAAATCTTAAAAACCACAAATTCCTGATTCCTAATGATTAATAAACTATTGATGTCCTACAAGAAAATCCAAAGCTATTAAATCATATTTCACAGAGACGTGAGTCCGTACATTGTACAGAGGTGAGTGAGACTCCGTAACTTTTATTTAAAGTATTAAATTGAGAGTCATATATACATTTTTCTGGATTGTATTATATAGGTTATAATCAGATAAATAAAAAAAGACCAAAGGTGGTAAATAGGAAAACAGAAACAATAAACGCTTAAGCAATAGCCGCTATTAAATGAAACGGTTGGCGTCATACAACACCCTGGCTTGAATCGATATTCTTACATCATCGGTCATATTACTCATATATTGAGTTCCTCATTTTGATACAATGTTTCATTAAAAATAGTTTGCTTATTACAAAATTATTAACAAACACAATCGTACCAATTCTACCGAATTAATCTATTACCAAATACTAAGTGACTCATAGGTTGCTGTCGACAGACAGTAGTCCAATATTAATCTTGTTTTAATATTTTAGATAAGAACTCGTTGATGAGAATAACAATTTTGTGTGTTTGTTTATATTTTATTACAATTTGTAGGTAAGTAGGTACATTGTATATTTTGTTACATCTTGATTTGTCATAACTTAAATACGAGTCAAAAGTTGGCCTACAAGAAATAAATGATTTTGATTTTATTTAATACTAGCTGTTGCGCGCGACTTCGCCCGCGTCAATTTCTGTTATTACGATCGCGATTAAGAAGTTTTTAAAAGAATATATTTTAAATATGGATAATTTTCCCCGTTTTTGCAACATTTTTCACTGATGCTTCGCTTCTAGTAGTAGTAGTAGGAGTAATTCCTGAGATTAGCGCGTTCAAACAAACAAACTCTTCAGCTTTATATATTAGTATAGATTTTATTTCACCGACTGATTGATTGATTGATTGATCTTGTGAAACATTCTGAAACTACAACCATATAGGTACATAATATAAGGTCAAAGATTGTAAATTATACACATACTTTTCGCTATATTATTTAGCCAAAAATAAAATTTTCTTTATCAAAGACGCGTGAAAATTTTCCATTATGTAGATAGGTGTTAGGTGTGTCTACGTCTAAGATTGCGCTATCGTCGTAACTAGGTGAAGATTATTTTTTTATTTTGTTGTGTTCAATATTTTATGTAAGACGTACGAAAATATCTCGAACACGGTTGTTGCACGTTCACTGATGGCTGTACGGAGTGTACGGGTGAGGTCACGGCCGCGCTATACGAGTAGGTAGGTATAGAGTATAGACGCAGGACGCAGTACTGTGGGAACTATGATTCACGGGTCGCGGCATACTACTGTGGGATTATTGTTTAAAAATTATTGCTACAGTGTGAAAAACCCCTCTGATTGACTGGCACTCTCTTGCTATTGGTTAAAATGCATTGACGCAGCATGAACGCCATTTTAGCCAACCAGAGGTGATTGCGATTGTAATACTTAATCGTTTATACTCGAAAAAAAAACCAGCCAAGTGCGAGTATCTAGTATTACTAGCTTTTGCCCGCGACTTCGCTCACGTTAAGTTTGATTTGTAAAACCCCTATTTTATGCCCTTAAGAGTTGAATTTTTAAAAATTTCTTCTTAGCGGATGCCTCCGACACAATAGCTATCTGTATTAATTTCAAGCCAATCCGGAAAGTGGTTTGAGCTGTGCGTTGATAGATCAGTCAGTTACGTTTTCCTTTTATATATTTAGATTATTTGTTGTTATAGCGGCAATAGAAATAAACATTCTGTGAACATTTCAACTGTCTACCTATTATGGATCATTAGATACAGCTGACAGATAGACGGACGGACGGACGAATAGCAGAGGATTAGTAATAGGGTCCCTTTGCTTACGATACGGCTGATAAAGGGGTTGGTGCATCAACTGGTACTGTAAATTAAGAAATCAAAGGCTGCTTTTGGAGATATTAATGAAGGTGGTCCAATAATACCCCACCTTCCCCTATTAAAATTTATTGTAGGTACCGAATAATGCATTGCTATCAGGGTCATAGTTCAGACCAAAATAGCTCTTGCCTCTTTTATTTTACAAACAAAGAAATGAAAATGTTCACAGTGAGAAAGCCTCTACGTCTCGTTGCGTCTCGTAGGTACGAACTTCAAAACAAACTCTGTAACCAAACGATGACATCATCAAGGTCGACCAGTCCAGCCTAGCGATTATACGACCACCTCTTTTTACTCCTCACAATGCCGATAAGTGCAAAAGGGACAGCGATATCTAACCTGATCTTTAGAGAGGAATGCTGTGTTGATGATAAAGATATTTTTATATTGAACTACATTACCAGATACCTACATATTCTAGACCTCGGACGACGTATGGTATAATTAATTCAACTGATGCAAATTGCAGAATTTAAAAAGAAAACCTCCTCCTTTTTGGGTGGTTTAAATGGTTTATCACCGCAAGATCACCGCGTTTATTTTTGCGTTATAGTTCGATGGTTTAGGATTAGAAATTATTATTTTTAATTTTTTAATTTAACCTACACTTAAAGGAAATAACCTAATAGATTTATAAATACATATCAAAAATTCCGAGGCCGGCGGGATTCGAACCCACGTCTCTCTGGGAATCGCGCCCGAGTTCAATAAAAAATTAAAAAATTAAAAATTGTAACAAGCAATTGCAACAATTCTTAAGAGCTCCATTGTAATATGGTGTCTTGGAAAAAAGTAGATCGACAACTGTAATGTGTCGCTACTAGATGTCGCTAACAGTTGCTATAAAACTGATTGTAAAAGTAGATACATATCACTAATTTCGTGGCTGACGCATGGTTCGGCCGTGGTGTAGCGGTTAACAGACTCGGGCGCGATTCCCAGAGAGACGTGGGTTCGAATCCCGCCGGCGTCGGAATTTTGATATGTATTTATAAATCTATTAGAAATTAGAAATTATTATACTGTGTGCTCCTACTTCACCCTCCTCCTCCTAACTTATTTGCCGGATATGCGTGGGTTACGATGAGGAGCCACGACATAAGCACATGTATCAATCTATCTCATGTTTGATCTATGACCTGTATAAACTTGTAGGTAGGTACCTACTACGCAGTAGACCACAAGCATTTGTCGTATGCGTGACAATTATTATAAAATATATCAATATTAATTATTATTATTTTTAACAATTAAGTAAGTAATTTAATTTAAGTTTCATGAAGTTCAAAATTTTTTTGTGGATTTACGTGAACGAATTATCTAAAACTAGCTTTTGCCCCCGCGACTTCGTCCGCGTGGAATTAGATTTTGGGGTGGAATTTTCAAAAACTGTGACACACGTACTTTTTTATTTTTAACTGAAAGCTCAAATACCTACCAACTTTGATGGAAACAGCTTGAAAAATGACAGAGTTTCATATAAACTTCCATCCCCTATTTAAACCCCTTAGGGGTGGAATTTCCAATAATCCTTTCTTAGTGTACGCCTACGTCATAAAAGGAACCAACTGTAAAAATTTCAAGTTTCTTACTTTAGTAGTTTAGGCTGTGCGTTGATATCTCAGTCAGTCAGTCAGGACTTTGAATTTTATATATAAGTATAGATATACGCCACTAGGCGGACGACCGGGAAAAATCAATGCTTTAAATCACGAATATATAATATTACTTAATTGTATATAACTCCATATTATTATTATAATATTATATTATTATGCCATGAAAGTTCCCATTATAATTACTTCGATAAACCTGTAGAAAAACTTATAGCCTTATCTATTACAAGTTTTGTCTGCGTGGAAGGTGCCAAGACTCCTAAGAATACTGACTGCATTTCCGCGCTGAACGGCCAGGCTGAATTAATTACTCGTATATTTATTGTTCTCGTTGTTTTATTGTACCTATAATGGAGTTGTTATAAAATAACGGATATTTGCATTGCATGCTTGCAATGTGGCTTCTTTCAAGAGAAGAATAATTATTATAATCGTAGGATAATAAAAATATACAAGTATCAAGATCATTTATAACGTTATACATAAAATAAAGTATCGATAGTGAGACGATACGATTACGCGTCAGCCGTCACTTTTTAACCCCCGACTGAAAAAGAGGAGTGTTATCAGTTTGACGTGTGTATATGTATGTCTGTCTGTTACCTCGTAGCTTCCTAACGAAAGGACCGATTTTCATGCGGTTTTATTTTTTGTTCTAAAATAACATTTTGAAATGAGCACCTATACCTACAGAGCAGCTCAGATTTTTTTAACCCAAAAAGTTTGAGGTTGAATTTTCAAAAATCCTTTTCATAACGGATGCCTATGTCATAATAGTTACATGACAAACAGCCCGATTCGTCCGGTGGTTTGAGCTGTGCGTTGATAGATCAGTCAGTCGCTCAGTCAGTCACTCGGTTAGTCAGTCAGTCACCTTATCCTTTTATATATTTAAGATAAAAGATGTGAGACAGTTGCGAAGCTAACGATGCATTGTCCACTCAGTGTTAATAGCAAAACATTTCATTGTTAGTCATGGTAGCTAGAATGATGTCATTATATAAGGGGCAGATTTGTAATGACTATTTAGTTATCTGTTATACCTAGTGCAACTGTGGAGGCGTGAGGTGATTTGCTTTAGTCCGGCCTCGTTCGACTCAGGAAATGTTAGGGCTCTTGTTCACGACCGGTTTCTACCCGGTACGATGTTGGCCCGGTTTCTACCAGGTACGACGTTGGCCCGGTTTCTACCCGGTACGACGCTGGCCCGGTTTCCACTCGGTACGACGTTAGCTCGGTTTCTACCCGGTACGACGTTGGCCCGGTTCTACCGGGTACGATGTTGGCCCGGTTTCTATCCGGTACGACGTTGGCACGGTTTCTACCCGGTACGACTTTGGCCCGGTTTCTGCCCGGTACGATGTTAGCTTGGTTTCTACCCGGTACGACGTTGGCCCGGTTTCTACCCGGTTACACGGTACAACGTTGGTCCTGTTTCTGCCCTGTACGGCGTTGGCCCGGCTGACAGTTGTGTATGAAACACACCCTTACACATCCATGACGATCGCAATAATCCTGATTGGCTGAATTTATGGCGCTCTTGTTGCATCCGTGTAGTGTGAGCCATAGCGACAGCCTAGCCAATCAGAGTTTTGAAAAACCGAACCCAACGTGAGCAAAGACGCGGGCAAAAGCTAGTATACGAATAAAAATGACGGAGGTAGGTATATCAAATTTTGCGTAGTCGGGTTACAATTTTTAAACTTTTTCTTGTTATGAAAAGATTTTACGTTCTTTGTACTCATTTCAATGTCTTATATAAGCTCATATCTGCAGCTTGGCTGCAGTCTAGCATATCGAATCAATACATATACAGACGTTCTAGATTCTTCAGACCCAGTCTCGCTGTCGCCTGATAATAAAGTTAGTGTCCGCTTGCACTACAGCGAAAAGCTTTTGCAGACTAATCTAGTTAGGGGGTGGGTATTGATTAACCTACATACTTGGATACTCCATACTCATACAAGCTTTATGTTTATGGCATTACTAGCTTTTGCCCGCGGTTACGTTTACCTTAAGTTAAATTTTTCAAACCCCTATTTTATCCTCGTAGGAGTTAAATTTTCAAAAGTCCTTTCTTAGCGGACATAATAGCTATCTGTATTCCTTTCAGTGCGATTCGTCCAGTAGTTTGAGCTATGCGTTGTCAGTCAGTCACCTTTTACATATTTAGATTAGATTACTAAATCTTTTTTTCCACGTACTTTGAAACTGTGGAACCAACTTCCTGCGACGGTGTTCCCACTAAATTACATTGGGTTATTCAAGGGGCGGACCAACAAATTCCTGAAAAGCCGGCAACGCATTGGTGGTGCCTCAGGTGCTACAAGTGTTCATGGGCGGCGGTAATCACTTAACATCAGGTGACCCACCTGCTCGTTTGCTGGCTAAAAATAAACTATCAGAAACAGAAAGATTCAACTCGATTATGTTAGCTTTCAAATAGAAAAACCGCATCAGAATCGGTCCATTCGTTAGGCAGCTACGAGGGAACAGACACACACACAAGATAAACAGATACACACGTCAACCTTATAACATTGCGCACCGCTAAAATTTGGAATGCCCTTCCGGCTTCCGTTTTTCCCTACAATTACAATTTGGATACTTTCAAATCAAGAGTGAATAGGCATTTTCTAGGCAAGCGCGTTTCATCTTAGGCTTCATCATCATTTACCATCAGGTGTGATCGCAACCAAGCGCTAGTCTATATAGGTACTTAAAAATAAATACTTACAAATAAATAGACAAAAAATTCCACTGTCCTTGAAGGCGGAATGTAGATTTCGCAATAGACATTGTATTTTTAGGTAGGTATAAATATTTACGTCGGATAAAAATATCGTGTGAGATAACAGTTACCATCGGCGGGTGTTACGCTTTGTTTTTTTTTAATTCGATGACAAGATATGATTTGTATTACGTGATTGTTTCAAACATGATGTAGGCAGTAGGCAGGCGACGATCTGTAGGAAGTAAATCGTTATGAATTACGATGATACGATTGATAAGTGTCATCCATTGAATTATTATGTAAGTACTTATAGTACGTATAGTAATTTTTAGGGTTCCGTACCCAAGGGTCCGACGGAACCTTTTTACTAAGAGCCGGTCCACTCGGCACAAATAAGTTTGTGCTAACATCCTCACTAGGGAATGCAAATCTCGCGAGATTGGGGCTCAAGCGAGATCTCGCGAGATTGTAAATAACAATACTGCGAGATCTCGCCAATTTCGAGATCTCGCGAGATCTCGAGGCAGTTTTGTGTTTTTTTTTTTTGCAAATAATCACAATATTTGAATAAATTAGAAAAAAAAAATTATAAGTATTAAAAGATCACATTTATTTTCACGAATTTTTTCAATAGAATTTTATGAATCAAATTGTCTATAATTTTTTAATAAACTTCTAAGTAGTAAACTTTGACGTACGTTTCAATCAAATCACTGCGGAAGCACTGTTAATACATAGCACAGTTTGGTTACCTATTGTAAAAATTTTATTTTTTATTTTTTGAAAAGCAACTGCTGAGTTTCTTGCCGGTTCTTCTCAGCAGAATCTGCATTCCTAACCGGTCGCGGTGGTAGATTTATAAGAGCTACAAGTTGGCCTACATGAAATAAATAAATTTTGAATTTGAAATAACAAATGAAAAAAACAACCAGTCTTCTCTTCTAATATCAAACGCAAATCTTTTAGTAATTTAAAAATTAATTCGCGCACCGAACGAAACCAACAGGTCGCAACTCCGTCAGTGTCAGTCCGCGCTTCGAATAAGACTTTTTTATGCTCGAGTGCAATCTCGTTAATCTCGCGAGATCTCGCCCTTTTTTCGGCCGAGATCAATCTCGCTAAAAAAGGCCGAGATCTCGCGAAAACGAGATCTCGCGAGATCGAGATTGCATTCCCTAATCCTCACTGAGTTCTAACTTTTTTTTTTTGGACTGACCTGATTGACGCCATTTTGGCGCTGTAAGCGTATACGAGGTTCTCTGGAACTTTTCTCTGGGACATTTGGTCAAACTTTACAGGAGAAAGAAAAAACTTTTTTATTATATACTTACCTAACTAACAATAAAAACATAGACAAACAGCTTTATTTACATTTGAATATTATTGTGCTTATGTTTGTTGTAATTATGATTTATTATCTGTTATCATGATTCAATAAATGGACTAAGGTATTAGGTCAAAATGGCGTCGGCTTATGCCGTGGTATTTTTATTTTTTGTAAATAGTAAAAAAAACTAAAAACAAGTGGGAGGTACGAGTGATTCCATCGTGTTCGTTACCGAATTTTACAATAGATGGCGTCAAAATAAAAAAATCGGAAATTTTGGAGTTACGAAGTTTGATAATCTAAATATATAAAAGGCAAAAGTGACTGACTGACTGACTGACTGACTGACTGACTGACTGACTGACTGACTGACTGATCTATCAACGCACAGCTCCACATTGTGAAATTTTTCCCAAAATCGGACATCCCTTTTTTATGATACTAATCGAAACTTTAAGCTTTTTTTAATGCTAGAGTAGAACACCCAGAAGTTAATTCTGTTTAGAACCGGAGTTATAATTTTTTAAAAATTTTTTTATGGTTACTAGAAAAAAACTAAGAAATGCTGTAACTTTCTACGTAACGAAAGTTTTCAAGTTTCAATTATAGCATGCTATAAAATCAATTAAGTGCTATTTTTGGAAACATATAATTAATTTCTAAGTGAACAATAAAGGAAGATATGCTTTTTTAAAACTAATTTTGAAATTAATTTTTTTCTCATCTTTGTACAGATATTAGCATCTAATTTTCACATATTGTATTTATTAGTGCTATGTTAACTCGCCTGTATAATATCAGATACGTAACACTTAGGACCTCGGAGTAATATTTTTTTTTAGAAAATTCTGTATTTTCAGAAAAAGGCGAAATAAAAGAATTGTATATGATATTTATACAATTATTTACAGAGCAAAGTGGCATTATATACAGGGCATTTTATAAGCTAAACAAAATAATTTTAGTATTAATAATAAAGTAATTATTCTTAATTTTGTGATTTTTACATTTTATTTTTTTTCTCATAAACCATTTACGATTAGCAGTAGATATCTATCTGAAAACATACCTCGTAACTGTATTGTTACTAGTAAAAAAAATCACACAGAAATCTATGAGGACATTGGAGATATGAGATTTTACAATTTCTATGATATTAGGGTTGTCACAAAGATCTTAATTACAAATGTACGAGAGAAAATTCTAAAAAAGTGGCTGAAAGAAAGAATTTTTATCCGACTGTAAAAACGGAGGGTTATGTTTTTCAGGGATTATTATTGAGTTGCATAAAATGAAATTTTTAAAATTCAATAACTCCGAGGTCCTAAGTGTTACGTATCTGATATTATACAGGCGGGTTAACATAGCACTAATAAATACAATATGTGAAAATTAGATGCTAATATCTATACCAAGATGAGAAAAAAATTAATTTCAAAATTAGTTTTAAAAAAGCATATCTTCCTTTATTGTTCACTTAGAAATTAATTATATGTTTCCTAAAATAGCACTTAATTGATTTTATAGCATGCTTTAATTGAAACTTGAAAACTTTCGTTACGTAGAAAGTTACAGCATTTCTTAGTTTTTTTCTGGTAACCATAAAAAAATTTTTAAAAATTTATAACTCCGGTTCTAAACAGAATTAACTTCTGGGTGTTCTACTCTAGCATTAAAAAAAGCTTAAAGTTTCGATTAGTATCATAAAAAAGGGATGTCCGATTTTGGGAAAAATTTCACAATGTGAGCTCTAACCACTGGACCGATCGAGCTGAAATTTGGCATACAGGTAGCTGTTAGGACGTAGACATCCGCTAAGAAAGGATTTTGGAAAATTTCAACCCTCTGGGGGTTAAATAGGGGGTTAAAAAATCGAACCTAACGTGAGCGAAGCCGCGGGTTAAAGCTAGTAATTAATAAGCCTGGTAGAGATCGCTACTAAGCGATAAGGCCGCCTTTTGTGTCATACCTTTTGTCTCTTCTTATACCTATATATTTTTTCTTTGTTGTTCTTTTGGTGCAAATAAAGAGTTAAATTAATAAATAAATAAATAATTAAGCCAACGAAATGGCGCACCGACCTCTATAACCTCACTGAGCTCTATAACTTTTTTTTAAATTCTAATTCCACGTTTATTTTGTTTCTGACAAACTAAATAATCAATCTAGGTATATATTTAAATCAATACCTAGAATTTAATGAATAGTTTTACTTAGTGAAATTATTCATTAAATTATTTCACATAAGTAATTAGTAAAACTATTCACTTAGTAGGTAGGTATAATGTAAACGTAAAAATTCTTTTTACAAAACCTACTAAAAAGTACCTACCTATATCAATTGTATATTATTTAAAGGTTTCCCTCGATTTCGCCAGGATCCCATCATCAGATCCAACCTGATGACAATGGGACCACCTCAGAAGTAGGTATACCCTTTCAAACAAAAAATAATTTTCCAAATCGGCCCAGGCGTCTTAGAGTAATCGGGGAACATACCTACATAAAAAAAAAGATTCCGACAAATTGAGGGACCTCCTCCTTTTTTGGAATATTGCAAATGACGCACCGACCTCTATAATTCATCTATCTATATATATAAAATTCAAAGTCCTGACTGACTGATTGACTGACTGAGATATCAACGCACAGCCTAAACTACTGAAGTTAAAAACTTGAAATTTTTACAGTTGGTTCCTTTTATGACGTAGGCGCACACTAAGAAAGGATTATTGGAAATTCCACCTCTAAGGGGTTTAAATAGGGGATGGAAGTTTATATGAAACTCCATCATTTTTCAAGCTGTTTCCATCAAAGTTGGTATTTGAGCTTTCAGTTAAAAATAAAAAAGTACGTGTGTCACAGTTTTTGAAAATTCCACCCCAAAATCTAATTCCACGCAGACGAAATCGCGGGGGCAAAAGCTAGCTGATCCATAATTAAGATGTAATTTGCATAAGGGCTTTTTATCCCAAAAATCGAAGGAGTTCCCGCGGGATTTTAAAAACTAAATCCACTCGAACGAAGTCGCAGGCATCAGCTAGTAGATAGATAGTTAAGTGACCGGCCGTGGTCTATTTTAGTTCAGCAATCGGACCGTTGCACTCTTATGACACTTACTAATGCTAACAACCTGCATCTACACTCTGTGCCAACATAACTATACCAGCTAACGCCCGCGAGTCCGCGTGCGCAAGTCCATGTTGCATAGGTGCCACATGGACTTTATCTATCTATACTGTTAATAAAACTGTAACGGGAAGAATTCTGTGGCTTAAAATTTTAATCGGAGGATGCTTTATTATCGATACTGAGCCCAAAACAATTTTTTTTTTAATATTTTGTCTGTGTCTGTGCGCGCATAACGCGAAAACTACTGAACGGATTTTAATGATATTTGGTATAGTGGTAACTGATACTCTGGATCGATATATACAATACTTTTTATTTTGAAAAAACAATAAGGTTTATCCGAGATAGGGGATGAAAGTGTTTATTGATTTTGCTCCATAACTTCGTCAAATCTAAAACGAATTTGATAATTCTTTTTTAGCTATTGCATAGCTTCTATCGCGGGCCTTTAGCGTGGAGACCGAATCCAGAAATTCCGTAACGAAATAACCTGACACGGGACTCCTCTCACCGCTTGATGGCGTTGATAAAAAATGCTATGCAATAGCTTTACCGTCCCCGTATGCCACACGTCTTTTTTTTATTATAAACTGTATACTATTAGAAATATTTTATCCAATTTTGCTGAAGATCTACTAAATACTTTCAGAGATAGATGACATAACTTCTCGCGGATAGTAGCAAGTCACTCTAAACTTTTTCCACGCGGACGAAGTCGCTGGAACCAGCTAGTGAACAATACGTTTCCACATTAATAGGTACATATTCACTATGCAGTAGGTATGCACCTAGTAACGTGGTGTTATCAGTTTCCGAACAATCTATAGGTACACATGTCATTCACATTCTATCCTGTCCTGCTTTCTATGAATATGATATGCATGCATTATACATATTAGCCTCCCGGAAGAAATTCTTTAAATGATAGCGAAAACCGTATCAAAATCAGTTGCGTAGTTTAGAAGAACGAGGCGCACAAACAGACACACGCGGTGAGCGATTTTCAACGGATTTCAAATTCTAACTTGACTGACAAAAGCTTGCTAAAATATGTATGTGTAAAAATATATGTAATCTATAAAATTTATATGAAGCGGCAAACGAAATAAATAAACCTTCCTCGATAAAGTTCATGAAGGTTTGATATCGGTTAACTTTTAGTAGGTAGATATGTCTGGTAATCTAGTAACTCTGGAATTCATTTATAAGGTACTTAACCACCGTAATATTACGATATCCTCAGCATTACCGGCTCTACCTAAAAGCCGGTTTGCAGTTTGAGGTCGATGATCCCTATTGTAAATGCATTCCTTGGATAGAACCTAGATAAATAGGACCTTTTCCAAATCTATTTCTGAGACTTACTACAAATCCTTTATTTAATTGAAATGAAACATAACGGTACTTAATTAAAATCGAAACTAAAACAAAATCTTAGAATAGAATAATTTTATTTATTCAAATAAACTTTTACAGAGTGCTTTCGAATCGTCAAATGATTTTACCACTGGTTCGGAATGCCGTTCCAAGAGAGAACTTAAATATCAAAAATTACAAATCAAAACTTCCAAATAAGGAGGAGGTTCTCAATTCGTCGGAATCTTTTTTTTATTAGGTACTAGCGGACCCGACAGACGTTGTCCTGTCTTAACTATGAATATTGAAACTCTTTGACGAAATTGGCAGCACGCATTCTGTCAATGTTATGTCAAACGCCATAAGGTTACATCAAAAAGTTTGAATTGTAAAAGCGGTTACATTAAGAATAATTTAATATGGTGGTTAAGTTTTCTTAAATTTTCTAATTTTTCGCGCAATTTTCTTAATTTTTTCTTTTATAAGAACCTTCTCCTGACAATAACAAACACAACAAAAAAAGAATTAACGAAATCGGTCCAGCCGTTCACGCGTGATGCGATTACCAAGGAAATAGGGATTCATTTTTATATATATAAGATGTTTCCCGATTACTCGAAGACGCCTGGGCCGATTTGGAAAATTCTTTTTTTTTGTTTGAAAGGGTATACTTTCCGGGCGGTTCCATTGTCATCAGCTCAGGATCTGATGATGGGACCCTGGAAAAATCGAGGGAACTCTTCTTTTACAGACACAATTGAAGTACCTACCTACTTTTTTGGGGCGTTTGAAGTCGGTTTTGTAAAAAGAGTTTTTACGTTTATACTTTATACCAGGTTTATACCTACTTGTTCAATTGTAGTGAATGACTAAGGTTATTTTTAGAAATTTTAGCTATAGCATGACCTTATTTCCTCTACATATTACATTTATATAAATAAATACTTATCTACCTTCCTACCATTCACAAAATAGGTACCTACCTAAGTACATCTTATTGCATGAATTATTCATTCTTTGATCATTTATGACTAATGACTATGTTGTTGCTAGAAACTTAGCACATAATTGAGTATAAAAATAGTTTCACTCTAGATAACTAGTAAACAAACTTTTTGGCATGGCGGTCGTAGTTACCTAGTATTTTTTTAGGATCATGTAAGTAGTTGGAATGTTCTAGAACTTAAAATAATTACCTAATTGTTATTTGTATTTCCATGCTTTCCGATAGACAAGAATCTCGGTGAGTTAGAACTTATATATTAGATACCTAATTATTGATATTATAATTTATTTATGTAGTTCCTATATTTTGATATTTTCCCATTTGAGCAGCTTAGGAGCCCAACATCTATCGGTTTTTCGAGCTATGTCTCGCCCATTGCCACTTCTGCTTCGAGACTCAATGAGCTAAACTGGCTAACACGTTAACAACTCAGGTTCTCCTACGCATCTCCTAGTTTATGATTTAATCCCGCACAGATACTCCGAGTCATAAGCTCTCTCCATCGCCCGCTGAGTGAAAGTGATCCAATAGTTGGAATCTTCTTAATATGAGAGCCTTAAACAGTGTTGGATTTATAAGTCATCCGTCATCACTGTCAACACGCACTATAAACTTCTCTGTTTCTACCGAAGAGAGTTCCACACAGAGATAAGGCTGTTCGCCTTAAAGGCTGGTCACCTCGCCTGCGGCTTGGGCTAAAAGTAACTTGTTTGTAATAAAGCAGGTATATCTGGCCCTTACATCAGTGGTATTTTTGGTCACTAGGCGACAAAGTTTTGATATCGGTACCATATCGGTAACAGATTTTTAAAAACATAATCTGTTATCTCTAATCTACTGTTTCTACCGAAGAGAGTTCCACACAGAGATAAGGCTGTTTGCCTCAAAGAGAAAGGCTGTTCATCTCGCCTGCGGCTTGGGCTAAAAGTAACTTGTTTGTAATAAAGAAGATATATCTTGTCCTTATATCAATGGTCTTTTTGGTCACTAGACGACAAAGTTTTAAAATCGGCAACAGATTTTTAAAAACATTATCTCTTATCAGAACCTCTTATATCATAATAGAAAATAATCGCCGGACCATACTTTTTCACCCTGTAGGTAGATACACAATGCTCCTAATATAATGAAATACATAGTAGTAAAATAAAAATAACAGGAATATTATTTACATAGGTATATATAAAGAATATGTATTAGCTATTATGAACATGAATAACAAGAATACAAAAAGGCGTAAAGGTCGTTTAGGAGTGGTTAATGAAGCAATGGATTGAACCGTTGACTTTGTGGTTTTTAGTCCGCTCCTTTAACCATCGCGCTATTGAAGGTAAATTAAAATGTTATATACAATGTATACTAAGCAAATCAATAGTAGATACTAGATATTTCGTGGGAGTTCACAGAACAATAACCGGTCAAGTGCGAGTCATACTCGCGCACTGAGGGTTCCGAAACTCTTGACCATTGTATTAATTAGGTACCTACTAGATGACAACTTAAGTGCGCAGTGTTATTGCAGTTCCTATAGACGCCTTCCGGTCTCATCATCAGACCCTGCATATCATCTAGAACTAGAGTACTGTCAAGATGAATCAAACAAGCCCAAACTCAATGGGGTTGTGTAGTTTTCTCACAGTTCCCACTATCCATCTTTCATCCCATTATTTGTTTCTTTGAGTTACTTCCATAAGACAATGTATAACCTGTAAAACTAAGTCTAAGCTGTCTTTAAAGCATTCGAGATAGTCAATCAAAAGGTTCTCTATGTTTGATTGAATTTTCTTTGTGACCCTTTTCATGTCTAAACAAGCAAGTAATAGTATTGTATGTTCTAATAAATGTGGGAATAGCTCAAAGTAAAAACACTAAATATATATATACTTCTTTTATTTAAACTACTTTTAGCACTCCTTAGCATGTCTTAACTCCATAATTATGCCATCTTGCCAATCTTTTTTATCTCCATATCTTCCCACTCTCTCTATCGCATACATCCATCCCTGTCATACACTTACATTCCGTTTCCCACATTCTGTCATCCTGCACAGACATACCTTCTCCGTTTATACATCTTTACCATATTCATACTTCCTCGCATACCTTCTCAACACTAATACACCTAAGTTAAACAATACAGTTTTCATACATACTTAATACATCTTAAGTTAACCAATACAGAATGACATCTTATAACGAATCTAAACACTAGTAAGTATACATGGTCACAAATTATTATAATATTTCTTTTACAAATATGGTTGAGCGAAGCAATGGCTGGATCATGCGTCATGCTCGTGAACGGGTGCCACCAACGGAAATGGGTCTGCTTTTGCCTGCCTGTGTTGACATGTATTGAATTGTATTTATTTGTATTTGTATTGTATTTATTTTTACTTGTATTGTACTCAGGAAAATTCATCGTGGAAGCACTGAATACATAGCATAGTTTCAATAACAATTGTAAAATTTTTATTTTTTTTGAAAAGAGCAACCGCCGAGTTTCTTGCTGGCTCTTCTCGGCAGGAAAGGCATTCCGAACCAGTGGTAGATTCATTGACGATTCAAAAGTGCTTGTAAAAAGTTTATTTGAATAAAAAATATTTCTATTCTATTCTATTCAAAATAAAATAAAATTTGACTGATCTTGAATTTAAATAATGATAAAGTAATTGTATTTGAAAAAATGTTATTAAATAATGAACAATGTTGATCATCAAACTTCTTTTTATTTAAATAAAATTACTTGAGTTATGATTCAATAATAACCGGTAAAACACCGGTTTTTCTCTGGTGTTTCACCGCTATAGTATAGAATGAGACCTTTATTATATAAATCTTTGATTAACATACTTTATGCGAGTAAATAAAACTAGTTGTTTTACTAGCTACCTACCCATGAAAGGTTTTTTTCTTTGATTGTATACTCTCGTTTTTTTGGTTGATTTCATTCGGCAATTTCGTTCCTACCTACCTCTTAAAATATAAAGCGCCTAAATAATCCCATTTCACTTGTTTACTCCCTTAATTTGGGGAGAAACCCCCATAAGTTGCGATCCCTGGCAGCACTACAAAAATCCGATACCAACATTAACATACTATACACATAGCCGTCTCATAGAGATGTCTCAACAATACATCTACGTTGCTTATTTTTTAGCAATTTCATTTGGTCTAGAACAAACTCTGCAGCAAAATTACCATTTTCAAGATTAACTGCTTATTTCAAGTACTCAATAGACCTATCAAGACAATAGTCAAATGACTTTGTTGGTTCACAACTATTATTATAATAACAAGATAGTATATTTTCAAGCTGTGACCATCTGCTAAGCTTAAGTTCACTAGGTAATATCCAGCTCAAATCTTTATGATGCATTAAATGTCCTTTTACATATACCTGAATGCTTAGATTTTCATCCACCAACACACTATTAACACACTATTACATTGCTGTCACCATTATCACTTTCAATATCAAGATTTAACAAATAGAAAAATAGCCTCTTATTAGGTATCACTTGATACAACCATTTAGTCTCTTAAATTTTCTTGGAATTTATACACTAAGTCTGCGAATGATGTTATTATGTCACTCTAAAAATTTATCAATTGCTGTTCTGTCCATCACGTCCAATGATTATTTCTTCTTGAAAAATGGTTGCTACGCTTGAGAGATATGAGCATCTTTCGGGAAAGAAAATGTACTTTTAGCTCCTTCAATGCTGATAACACTGTCGTAATTTGATTTGCATTCGGGCACACAGCATTTTCTTGGCATCTAAAACAGTTAAAATAACTTTTATTATCATAAACAAAATGAAATATAAGTATTTGTTTTGTAGGTTATGTTTTCAAACCTAGATACTTATTACTTACTTATTTAAATTATGAGTCTGGCACTTAATTGTAAGTTACTATGTACCTTGTTACTAAACATCTTTAAACGAAAATATCTTCATTTGTTGCACCAAAATATATTGACAGTATTAGCCAGTTAGTAATAAACATAGCTTTTTTTACCTTTGCAATTTTGTTTGCACTTCGCAGTCGATATACATATAGGTAGGTACGAAACATGGATTTATCTCGTCGTAACTGATGTATTTTTAGGTTTCTATGCACCTTGACTGAAACCGTACATTAAATTTATTGTAACTTTTATTAAATAATTATGATTTGTATACAAAACAAAATAACACGACGCAGTCGGACCGTACGCACTATCTTGCGAGGTTGCCAGACTTCTACAGTCTTGAGTCTATATATACATCCTTCTCTATGCTTCTACTTCATGGCTCTCTAGATAGAGACGGCTCTACACGTCAATGGATAGGTACCAAATAGAAACACAATGCCTTGTCCTGCTCTTACATACATATTTTGACATAATGTCTTCTCACTTTAGACGTTTTAGCTTTATGAGCTAGCCACATTAGACGGTTATCGTTGGGCACTATTAACACGGCAGCTTCCCCCAATATTTAATGCGAAAAATTGAGCGGCTACACTTGAAAGGTCAACGTCAATGCCCGATAATGACGATAAAATGTCTTGATTCAAGATGGACGCTGACGCTGCTGCATTCACATTGCGTTATCGCCAATGAATTAATACAGGATTAATAAATACATCATTAAAAAATTAATACAGAATTATTGCGTTATCGCCAATTAAATTTGCGTTGACGTTGACGAAGTGTGAGCACTCAGTTTGTCGCGTTTAATATCGGCGGAAATAACCGCGATAATAGTTGAAATGATCGACATTGACGTTTACCATAGTGTGGCCGCACCATTATAATCTGTCTACGTGACGCGTCACTAAAGAAGCGTTGAAATAGTTGTAATTCACAGTAATATATCGGTTTTTTTTTGTTTTTTTGGCTGTTTTAGATACTATTATAAGGTTTAGAGGCATCAAAATCTCCGTAATTTGTAAGATTTTAAGGCTGGTGTTTGTAAAATATAACGGGACTTACTATGAAACTAAGAATTCGGTATGGAAAAAAACGATTTTTGAAGATGTGCCTTAATTTGTTTTAATAATGAGAAAGCCGTGGTTTTCAAGCTGTAACTTTTTACTGAGTTAAGCTATAAGCTTGATATTCTTAAAACACTACGAGACCATTGAACTTTATATTCAGTATAAATTTCGACTTCGGATCATAAGCCGTTTTCGAGAAAAATGGTGGTGACACACTGACAGACAGACGGACAACGAAGTGATCCTATAAGGGTTCCGAAGTTTTTTTCGGAACCCTAAAAATGAATTACCGCGAAACCATTTAGACCTATGTTTTGACATTGGATCAGTCGTTGAAGGTCGCACCTAATGTGTGTATGCCGTGTTCAGGTATGGACAATACATTATTGCCGTCTCGACTAAGTACCCACCTACCTACAAACGAGAAGTGACTAAAGTAGAACAACTCTGTCTCGCTAAATATAGTTATAACTTACTAGCTTTAACCCGCGGCTTCGCTCACGTTAGGTTCGATTTTTTAACCCCCTATTTAACCCTCTTGGGGTTGAAATTTTCCAAAATCCTTTCTTAGCGGATGTTTACGTCCTAACAGCTACCGGTATACCAAATTTCAGCTCGATCGGTCCAGTGGTTAGAGCTGTGCGTTGATAGATCAGTCAGTCAGTCAGTCAGTCAGTCAGTCAGTCAGTCACCTTTGCCTTTTATATATTTAGATAACCAGGGTTGGCATGATTAAACCAAGAATAGAATAGAATAGTTTTTTATACAAATAAACTTTTACAAAATGCTTTCGGATCGTCAAATGAATCTACCACTGGTTCACTGGTTCGGAATGCCGTTCCAACCGAGAAGAACCAGCAAGAAACTCGGCGGTTGTTCTTTCAAAGTGGATTTAATAGACATGTTTAAAACAGTTTGAATTTAAACCGTGTTTTTATCACACATTTAAAAACACAGATTAATACAAGTTTTAAGCATTGTGCCTGATTGTACCTATAAACAATAAGTTTTAAAACTACTTTTCATGGCGAATGAATGGATATAAAATGGAAATAAATTAATATTTAGAAGTCTAAATAGCTTGTTGACATAAAACCAGTTGAATCTATGCTATTGCTGTTATATTTTTGAACTTTATTGGCATTGTAATTAAATAAAAAAATATTTATCTACACCAGCATCGAAAAGTTCCAATTTCGAATTTGACAGCTGAATCGAAATTATTACTTATTATGATAATACATATTCACATAATATGGAGTAGAGATCTTCCAGTCAGCAAGATTGAGATCACCTTCATCGCGTTGATTTCACCAAAATATCCTACTAGCGCAAATGACAATAATAGTGTTAAAATAAAATACTTATCAGAATTCTTCTTACAGGCGTGTTCCGAAGCTTTGGAGAAAAAACTGCATCCCTCTTCGAAAAAAAGAAGAAGGATGCAGAGCAGATCGCAACAGAGGCGGGGGAAGAGGCGGCACATGTTGTTGAAAATCAGGTGAAGAAGGCTGGAGAACTTGTTACCGGCGCGGAGAAGGCTGCTTCGGATGTTGCTAGCTCAGGTTTGTACTCTATGTTAGTTAAGAAAGAAAGATGGAGAGTAGATCGCATCAGAGGTGGGCGAAAAGGTGGCGCATGTTGTTGAAAACCAGGTAAGAAGTCTGGAGAGTTCGTTGCTGGCACAGAGAAGACTGCTTCAGATGTTGCTAGCTCGGGTTTGTAGTAGGTACTTTATCTTTTAAGAAAGAAGAATGTTGAACAGATCGTTATAAAGGGGGCGAACCCGGCGAAGAAGGCTGGAGAGTTCGTCGCCGGCACGGAGAAGACTGCTTCGGATGTTGCTAGCTCTGGTTCGGGATAAACTAGCACAGCACAGACATGACCTATCCCACTGTTTCTCATTGGTAGGCTATGACTCATATCGCAGACGTAATCGATAGCCACCGATACATATGACGACATAATATACAGATGACGACGTAATATTATACAGACCGACATGTTATTGTTATTGAGTCTCGAGCGCGTCGTGCGTATCGGTCCTCAAATTAAATATTACATAACAATTGAACTGACTCTAGGTAGTATTCCATTGATATTTTAGTGTTATATTCGTAACGTAATACCTATGTATATTATTCAGCGAATGTTTTGCTGCGTAATTTTGATTAAAATCAGTTCAGGTAACCAGACACCTTTAAAGTTGTTCCCAGATATTTGAATACATGATTCAACTGTGATTGTTCTAGTTTTAGAACTGGTTTGACTAGGCTCTGCGATGTTTTGATAGATAACTAGCTGCGAATATGCAAAGTTAATAAAAAACTGCTTGGTAGCCTTCAGAATATTAATAAATTCATTGAAATATAACGCTTAGAAGCGCAAGTTTATAGAAATCCTTTAAAGACTGACTATTAAGCAGTATCGTCATGTTAGTAGGACGAGCTCGCAGAAAATTATTAACAAAAACCGGCCAAGTGCGAGTTTGACTCGCACACACAGGGTTTCGTACCATCTTAACAGCGATTGTTAAATTCGAGCAAAAAACATCGAAAAAATCACGTATAGGCGGATTTAGTACATTCCTGATAGCCAAATGTCAAAAAAGAACGAACGAAATGACGAAGATCAAAGATCATTATTGATACAATTCTAAATAAGATTCGAATTCAATAGGTACCTACTTCGTTAAATATAATTAACAAATAATTAACTTTAACAAACAAATTATGTAATTACTTAATAAGTAAAAGATTATGAATTATCTCCGTGGCAACTTCGACGCTACCTAACATAATAGAATTTTTATTAATTATTATTGATAATGGAAAGTTTTCAAGTCTGTGCATTAACTCAGTAAATAAGTCCATTATCGTTAAAAGTTATTGACCTTTGGAGTTGAAAACAATTTTACTTAATAATTCAAACCGGCCAAGTGCGATTCAGATTTACACACCAGGGGTTCTGTGATCTGTTCTTTGGAAGGAAAATAAATTATGTAGTTATTTGGTACAAAACTCCTTTTAGTACAAACTGTACTAGTTAGAGACATCACTAGTACAGCGGTAAGCGCTCGTAAATTGGGAGTTACCAAGTTCTATTCCCTGGTCTGGTCTGGAGGTTTTTTCCGTAGCTAGTTAACACCCTTGTCAGAGCCGTGTTACCAAGCGATTTAGCCGGTGCCGTATATAAATCTATTATGGTTATGGGCAGACCATACGCACTCTGCATGTTTAGGTACTACAAGTACCCGGCGTCGTCCCGTCCCGACGGGCCAACTCAATGGGCTAACGTAGTGCAAAGAGATAAGAGTTACGCGATGGAAAGGGAGGCAATTTGATAACAGTGTTGGAAAGTTAGCGCCGTACGACCTGAATTACACTTTATTGTGTGATAGCTAGAGTCGCTATTTATTTAAAAATGATTTTGCGGAATGAATCTTCTGTACCTGTAGGTACTATTATTGATTCTGTGGTCAGAATAAATAATAGTACCTACATAATAATAAGAGATATTATGCCAGTTTTAATTAAACCCATAGGTTTAATTAAAACTGGCATACCCATTATCTCTTCAAGTTAAACCGCTAACATAGACTGGATCGTCACTTACAATTTTATTGGTGAGATCGCAGACTGTCATCGAATAATAAAAAAAAAACTACTCTGTAGGCAGTCATTCCAAAATGTTATTTTACAGTAGATGTGACTCAGTGAGTAGTTTCTTCAAAGTGATCTACTGATTCAATTCTCTACAACACTATACTATTTATCATTTGGCTCAATTGAATCATTGTATCTCGTTCCATTCGGTACGCGTGGTCGACGCGCTCACTCACTGAGACAAAATGATGACCGAACGAGTGGAAAGATCGGGAATTACTATGGGAACTTTGGAAGTTTCTTATTTTTTTTCTTTTTTTTGCTTTCAGTCAAACTATAACATTATCATGTCATGTGTTTTTATTGTTCTATTTAATAAAACAAATATTTACCTATTAAATTTAAACCAAGGTCAATTAAATAGCGATATGTAATTTCATCGTGCATATCTTTCTGCTTTAGTTGAGAAGCGACGATCCAAATGAGTCAAATGATTTCATTGATTGGAACCTTTTAATTGATTCAGATACAAATGATCCAATCTTAACGAAGACACGTTTTTTCTACCTCTACTTTAGAGCGAGTGTCCCTTCTGTGACAAAAGTTATACACCACTTAAACAATAAACAAACAATGTGTATGTAAATCGGCAGAGGCCTTGATCCATTGTACATAAATAGGAGAGTTTCAGCTCTCAATCATCAGTATCATTTTTGACAGTCGAAGTGAAGTGCGTGCGACTCGATAAGGATATACGAGTACTAAATATTATTGTAATAAATTGTCTAGAATACTACTGTGACAATATTACATTGTGGAGACAATTATATTAACTATCTCAGGAAAGTTGCAAAAAACGAGGTGAAGTGTTAATTTTTTAAATCCATTTCATGTTTTTTTTTTTTTTTTATTATTAGGTACTAAATAATTAGTTTATTTTTCAAAGTATATTTATTTACTGAATAACATAACATTATGACATCAAATAATATATTATAACTTAAATTAATTTATTAGTTTTATTAATTATTTTATTTGGACAACATTAATGCATTATCATCGAACTATAACGCTCAGAAGCGCAATAGTCGACGCGGTGATATTATGACACAGGCCGACTACGCAATTTCGTCGCGTTATATTATTATATTTTTTATTGGATGACAATATAGTCCTAAACTGCGATCTTACCTGATGGTAAGTGACGATGTAGTCCAAGATCGTAGCGGGCTAACTCGGAAGGGGTATGGCAGTTTACATTCAACCCATACCCCTGAACTGTTTCTACACGCCGTCATACCGGAACGCTAAATCACTTAGCGGCACGTCTTTGACGGTAGCGTTAGTACGAACTCGGAGAATTTCAAAAAAGATGTAGGTACTGTGTTGTCATATTCATGAAAATTCAAAATAACCATCAAAAACGTAATTATCAGTATCATAACCAGAAAATAATTACGTGGCACTCACACATTCATTGGTTGTTTAGAGCGGAACTTTGTTCGAAACTTCCGTTCTAAGCACTATACTTCTATGTGTGTGAAATATTTTTTAGTTTAAGGCCGTCTTGCACAATGCTTAATTATGTTTGAATTAAAATAAAGTTTGCAATACTCTGAACTAACCTTGCCAAAAGGGACACTTTTTGCAAAGTTATTTCAGAGTATACAAGAAAAAGAGAGGTATAAAAAATTTTACTTAGAATAGAATAGAATAATTTTTTATTCAAATAAACTTTTACAAAGTAGGTACTTTCGAATCGTCAAATGAATCTACCACTGGTTTGGAATGCGGTTCCAACCGAGAAGAACCAGCAAGAATCTCGGCGGTTGCTCTTTTAAAAATAAAATAATAACAAAATATTATGTTGTGTACAATTTACGAGTTAATTATGCTCATGTATTTCTGGAGCGAGTTATGTTCACGCTTTTTATTAAAAGCTTTTATTTAACTTGCAATGATGTATGTATGTAACTATGTTTGTTCGGGTGGAATCTTGCAACTCAGTTTTTCAAGCAGATAGCTTCAACCGATTGAGCTAAAATTTTGTATACACGTTTAGTTTCGATGACAATGCATGGTTAGCAGTGCGACGTCATTGTAAATCCAACATGGCGGAACACCTAAGATGGCGGACTAGTTATTTTTAATGTACTCCTACAATCATGTGTATCAAATGAAAGGGCTTGCTGAGAATACCTCGAAAAATAAAGTGACGTCACTCTAAATCCAATATGGCGGACTACGTTTTTATGCTTTCCTACAATATGGAATACCCATATTGTGGGAAAGCATGAAAGGACTTTTTTAGCGCAATAAAAGCTTGTTTTTAAAAAAGTTTTTTACTCTTAATTTATTTATCATTTATGTGATCTTAATTTGCCCCCCTAATAAGCTTATATTTATCTATAACTAAATATATTTAGGGGTTTGGTGCGAGTGGACTTAAAAGTAATGTACTTATATGTTGCTCCTTCAGCGGCCAACGCCAAGAACTCAGCGCTCGACGCGGCTGATAAGGAGTTGGCGAAGGTTTCAGCGGCTGCCGGGGAGGTAAAGGACGCTGCCAGCAGGGCTGTGGCCGACGGGAAGAAAGTCGTCGATACTACTAAAGGTAAGAATAGAAGCATATCACATTAAAGGCGAAAGTTTGTATGTATGTGCGTGTGTGTGTGTGTGTGTGTTACTCCACGCCACAACGACGGTGGCGGAAATTCTACTATAATATAAATGCGAAACTTTGGATGTATGGATGGATGGATTAGATGGATGTTTTTTACTCAACGTGTTGACCATTTGACCTAGAAGAAAGCCATTTTGGGATGTATAGTCAGGGTTATTTAATTTTCACCTAAGTATCCAGCTTAACTGAATAATAGGCAAGTTTAACTTTAACTGCCTGGCGTGTTACCGTCTCAATCTTTCAGTTATTTTATTTTGATTACTTATATATTTTTTTCATTTGAGTACTTATGTTTTATTCTTATTTTATTTTCAATTTTTTATTTTATTTTATTTTGCGTTCTTTTTATTTTCAATTCTTAGATACAATCGCGAAAACTGCAGATAATACGAAAAAAGCCGCAGAATCAGCCGCGAAAACAACTAAAGGTAAGGTGTTTGTGTTATACTTATGATAATAAGCAATCGGGTTAACCTTTGCACGTAGTCCTTCTTGTTATGGTATTAAAGTAAACACTTGACATTTGCATGTACTTATCTCTATTTTATTTATATGTATAACCGAATCACGAAAGTTGAAAAAGTGGTTGGTTATGGTTACCTACTACCGAAAAATTAAAATGAGTTAAGTAGAAATATATATAGGCAAGAATGTTCTGTCTTAAAATTAAAGGACAAAAGTGTTCCTGATTTTATCAAATAATTAATAGAAAAATAATTATAATCTCCAGCGTCCAAAGTAAACTTATACTAATATCATAAACGTATGTTTTTACAATAACTCGCACTGATGTTTCACTAACGACCTGCTTGGTGCGTGGTGACACGGCCACACTGTTACCAGTTCTATAACTACTATGATTTCTTTGATTACTGCGTAGATTCAGACAATAAAACAACAAACTTAGAATCAAGCACAGTTTCAACTTTCGTGAACCAGAACTGTAGTTATAGTTGGTTCAGGTAGATATGTACATGTATGTATATTAATATTTCTCAAAATTTTAATAGTAGATACAACGCAAAAAGCTGTACGAAGTGCCTTAGTAACAAGTAAATCCCAGGCTACTAGTTATATACATATAATTGAATTTTTGTTTGATTCTGTGTAATAAAGTTTATTTTATGCACTAGATTATCAAAATATGTATTTTCGTTGTAGATACTGTATCAAGCACATTGCAAAGCACTGTAGATACGACGCAAAAAACCGCACAATCTGCTATTGATACCGGAAAGTCATACGCTTTAGGCGCTAAAGGTAATTAATTTTATGCCGTGTAGCAATGTTTACTTTAAAAACTAGGTTATCACAATTATTTTCGTTGTAGATACTGTATCAAGCACATTGCAAAGTACTGTAGATACGACGCAAAAAACCGCACAATCTGCTATTGATACCGGAAAGTCGTACGCTTTAGGCGCTAAAGGTAATTTTTAATGAAGTGTAATAAAGTTTACAATACGCATTAGGTTTTCAATATTGTTTTTGTTAATTTGTAGACACTGTATCAAACACATTGCAAAGTACTGTAGATACGACACAAAAAACCGCACAATCTGCTTTTGATACGAGAAAATCATACGCTTTAGGTGCTAAAGGTAATTTTTAATGAAGTGTTACAATGTTTATTAGGTACACGCGCTAGGTTTTCAATATTATTTTTGTTAATTTGTAGATACTGTAGGAAGCACATTGCAAAGTACTGTAGATACGACACAAAAAACCGCACAATCTGCTTTTGATACCGGAAAGTCATACGCTTTAGGGGCTAAAGGTAATTTAATGAAGTGTAATAATGTTCACTAAACGCGCTAGATTTTCAATATTATTTTTGTTGATTTGTAGATACTGTAGCAAGCACATTGCAAAGTACTGTAGATACGACGCAAAAAACCGCACAATCTGCTATTGATACCGGAAAGTCATACGCTTTAGGCGCCAAAGGTAATTAAATTGAATGAAGTGTAATAATGTTTACTATACGTATTAGGTTTTTAATATTGTTTTTGTTAATTTGTAGACACTGTTTCAAACACATTGCAAAGTACTGTAGATACGACACAAAAAACCGCACAATCTGCTATTGATACCGGAAAGTCATATGCTTTAGGCGCTAAAGGTAATTTTATTTAATGCCGTAAAAAATGTTCATTTTCGCACTAGGATTTCAATATATATTTTTTGTTAATTTCTAGATACTGTATCAAACACATTGCAAAGTACTGTAGATACGACACAAAAAACAGCACAATCCGCTTTTGATACAGGAAAGTCATACGCTTTAGGCGCTAAAGGTAATTTTATTTTACGTCGTTTATTAGTGCTTACTTTACGTACTAGGGATTTAATATATATACTTTATTATTATTAATTTGTAGATACTGTGTCAAACACATTGCAAAGCACTGTAGATACAACGCAAAAAACAGCACAGTCAGCTATGGATACCGGAAAGTCATACGCAACAAGCGCTAAAGGTACTCGTAATAAGGATTAATAATATTGTATTATAATTTTCAATTACGAGTAACAAATTGCCAAAGTAACTTTTCTCCACATTGTATCTAGGAGTATATGGGTGATTCCATTTAACCATATTCATGCATTTTTCTTTACAAATTATGATTTAAAACATGCTTAAAAATATTTGCAGATAAAACATTAGAATAGAATAGTTTTTTATTCAAATAAACTTTTACAAAGTGCTTATAAAAAATAAATAAGAATCCCGTGTGGTTATTGTTTTAGATTCAGTAGCTAGTGCTTTAGATACAACTAAGGCGACCGCGCAAGCTGCTATCGATACAAGCAAACAGTACGCTTCAAATGTCAAAGGTAGAATGACTTGTATATATGGGACTGTCATATTTGTATATACTAATATAAATAAAAAGCATTAAAAGTTATTTCTGAAAAAATTGTCTTGTAGATTCAGTTGCAAGTGGAATTGAAAGTTCGGTAGACGCTACACAAAAAACTGCTCAGTCGGCAATTGAAACTGGAAAAAATTACGGAGCAACCGCTAGAGGTAAAAAGTATGCAATTTAAAAGTATCAAATAACAATTGAAATTTAACGTGATATTCGTTACAACCCTAAGATTCATATTTAATAATCCTGGACTCATAGAAATGGCAGCTAGCTTTAGATAGAATACTGCAGTTAATTTTGCTCAAAAAATTAACTCACGCTAAATGATTTTTTTATTTCTTGAATAATCTTGATCATTATGTTCTTCTTTGAGACCAATTTCGGCCTGGTTTTTTATTAATAATTAATTATCATTAATTGTAGATAGTGTGGCCAATACAATTCAAAGTACAGTAGATACTTCTAAAAAAACCGCTGAATCAGCTCTAGAAACTGGAAAATCTTATGCTGCAAGCGCCAAAGGTAATTTTATATTTAAATGTTCTGCTTGAAAAATAACTGTTACTATACTAATTTTGTATTATTTATGATAATTAATTTGTAACAGATACTGTTGCAAGTGCTGTTACTAATTCAGTAGAAGGATCTCAAAATATTGCAAATTCTGCCGCTGAGACGACCAAAACTTACATGGATAGTGCCAAAGGTAGACGAAGTTAAAAAAATGTGAGCTTTTGATGTCGTGTGGTGTGATCTAATTTTTGTATCCCAAAACTTCTAGTAAATAAAATCTTTTTGTACATTTTGCTAGTTTGTCCTTATTAACGTAAGCGCTAGGTTGTGTTTAGTTCATTTTGTTGACTAATTATTTTTTGCTTCTTTTTATTTTTCACCCATTTCATTTAGATTCAGCACAAAGTACATTACAATCAGCATTGGATTATTCGAAAGGCTGTGCGGTTTCTGCATACGAATTTGGAAAGTCATATTTAGATAGTGCTACAGGTCAGAGGCTTCGATTTATTTTTGATTTCGCTTTACGTTTTCTTTTTCAAGTTATCATTTTTTTAAGCTTTGTAGTTTTTGATATTAATAATTTATATTTATAATTTGTAGACACTGTCGCAAGTACTGTAGATAGTACAAAAAAAGCTGCAGAAAGTACTGTAGAAACGGGAAAATCTTACATGGATTCCGCTAAAGGTAAATTGGGATTATTAGATTATTTTTTACTAAAAATCAATTTGTGATGACAAGCTAAAATCCTAATTAATTTAGTCTTTTAGATTCAGTTCAGATACTAAAAATATAGCTTTTTTATCATTATCTCTTTACAGAAATTATTATTAGATATATGGTGTACTTAAAGATTGGTTTTAAAACACATTCCAAACTATTGTAGATAAAACTGGTGATTCATTAGCTTTTGGCAAGGCAAAATCATCTTAAAAAAAAATTGCGAAAAATGATCTTAGCTTCAACATTCTAATTTATTTCTTTCCAAAAACATTTGAACAAGTCACATGTTTTTTATTTATGAATAAATATTCATAAATGTCTTTCATAACTTGTTGAAGCAACGCGAGATTCTTTGGTTTTTAATAATATTGTCTAGTAGAATTTGCTACCTATTGATTTTGTTTTCCGAGAAAGGTTACAACCAGAGATTTGTTAATCCTAAATTCATGTTTCCAAAACATAAAATTATTGGCTAACGTAGTGAACGACTATTTTATGATTCAACATTTTTGTTGTAGATTCAGTAGCTAGCACTGTGCACTCAACGGTAGATGCTACTAAAAATGTAGCCTCATCAGCTGTAGGGACTGTAAAAGGTAGATCAATAGCTTCTAGTTTTGTATACGTATTTACTTATAAATTATATTTTTCTTTCACTTGCTTATGTGAATTCCATTTCTAATCATAGATACTGCAGCGAGTACTTATGATGCAACCAAAAATGCCGCAGCTTCAGTTGTAGACACAGGTTCTTCTTTAATAGGAAGTGCTAAAGGTATACTTTATTTGCAATCATTAATTCGAATTTTTCTTCCAATGTAAGATGAATTTGATTTGTAATTCGTATAATCTGTAGTCTCTCATTACGAGCTTTATAGACCAATATATTTGTTTTGCTTGTAGATACACTAGCAAACACTGTGCACTCAACAGTAGATGCTACTAAAAATGTAGCCTCATCAGCTGTAGGGACTGTAAAAGGTAGATCAATAGCTTCTAGTTTTGTATACGTATTTACTTTTAACTTATATTTTTCTTTCACTTGCTTATGTGAATTCCATTTCTAATCATAGATACTGCAGCGAGTACTTATGATGCAACCAAAAATGCCGCAGCTTCAGTTGTAGACACAGGTTCTTCTTTAATAGGAAGTGCTAAAGGTATATTGTATTTGCAATCATAAATGTGAATTTTCCTTCCAATGTAATATGAATTTGATTTGTAATTCGTACAATCTGTAGTCTCTCATTACGAGCTTTATAGACCATTTTATTTGTATTGCTTGTAGATACACTAGGAAACACTGTGCACTCAACGGTAGATGCCACTAAAAATGTAGCCTCATCAACTGTAGGGACTGTAAAAGGTAGATCAATAGCTTCTAGTTTTGTATACGCATTTACTTATAAATTATATTATTTTTCACTTGCTTATGTAAATTTCATTTCTAATCATAGATACTGCAGCGAGTACTTATGATGCAACCAAAAATGCTGCAGCATCAGTGGTAGACAAAAGTTCTTCTTTAATAGGAAGTGCTAAAGGTATACTTCATTTGCAATCATTAATTCGAATTTTCCTTCCAATGCAAGATGAATTTGATTTGTAATTCGTATAATCTGTAGTCTCTCATTACGAGCTTTATAGACCAATATATTTGTTTTGCTTGTAGATACACTAGCAAACACTGTGCACTCAACGGTAGATGCTACTAAAAATGTAGCCTCATCAGCTGTAGGGACTGTAAAAGGTAGATCAATAGCTTCTAGTTTTGTATACGTATTTACTTTTAACTTATATTTTTCTTTCACTTGCTTATGTGAATTCCATTTCTAATCATAGATACTGCAGCGAGTACTTATGATGCAACCAAAAATGCCGCAGCTTCAGTTGTAGACACAGGTTCTTCTTTAATAGGAAGTGCTAAAGGTATATTTTATTTGCAATCATAAATGTGAATTTTCCTTCCAATGTAATATGAATTTGATTTGTAATTCGTACAATCTGTAGTCTCTCATTACGAGCTTTATAGACCATTTTATTTGTATTGCTTGTAGATACACTAGGAAACACTGTGCACTCAACGGTAGATGCCACTAAAAATGTAGCCTCATCAGCTGTAGGGACTGTAAAAGGTAGATCAATAGCTTCTAGTTTTGTATACGTATTTACTTATAAATTATATTTTTCATTTACTCACTTATGTGAATTTCATTTCTAATCATAGATACTGCAGCGAGTACTTATGATGTAACCAAAAATGCTGCAGCTTCAGTTGTAGACACAGGTTCTTCTTTATTAGGAAGTGCTAAAGGTATACTTTATTTGCAATCATAAATGCGAATTTTTCTTCCAATGTAATATGAATTTGATTTGTAATTCGTACAATATCTTCTCTTTCATTACGAGCTTCATAGACCATTTTATTTGTATTACTTGTAGATACACTAGCAAACACTATGCACTCGACGGTAGATGCCACTAAAAATGTAGCCTCATCAGCTGTTGATAAAGGGTCATCATTAGTAGGAGCCGCCAAGGGTATACGAATATTTTCTTTTCTATTCATAATAATTCAAAACGTTATCAGACCTTCAACAGCCCCATTGCAATTTGCGTATATGAAGCAAGAGCTTTATCTAAATATTAGAGCAAAAATAAAACGATGACTCTAACTATCAGATACAAATCAACAATAACCCTACACAAATAATCTAAAAAAGAATTGTTTTGAAGGAGATTGAATAATTTGACCAAATAACTATTTATACGTTTCTTTACAACGTACCTCACTCTCGTTGCGCGAGTTAGTTCGTATCTGACCGATTTTATTTTGTTGATAAGTAGTAATTACATAAAATGAACTTTTTTCTGGTGTATAGGTAAAATAATCAAGTAACGTATTTTATTAATTTCTCTTTGTATGTTTGGAGATATTGAAAACTTTTTAAATTGTTGTGGTCAAAGCCGCTGGTCAAAGCTGACGAAATCTGATTATGGGAGTCCGTTTTACTTTTGTTGGTTTTCAAACTTTAAAAGTATCAGCGACCTTACTATTTGCCTTTAGTGCAATAAAATCGAAGTTCTTGTAATTTCGTTAAGATAATTCAAAATTTAGCGAAAATATTAAATGCTCCCATCAAAATTATTATTTATCACATTCATTATTATTTTTATAGTTTACATTTATTTTGTTTGCACAGCAGGAAATACAATAGATATAGATATAACCAAAAATGTAGCATAGCAGTAGATAAAGGCTTTTCGTTAGCTTGATTTTTTTTGTTACACAGCACTTTATAATTATTTGTTTACTCGCTTGTAGATACACTATCCAGTACTGTAGATATGACTAAAAATGCAGCGGCTTCCGCTGCAGATAAAGGGTCATCACTTTTTGGAGCTGCTAAAGGTATAGAATTAGCTGAGTTAGAACTACCTAATTTCACCATTGCCGAATAACGTTCACACCAAGAATAAATTTGACGTTCTGACGGTTTTTAACCGAACGACTTCCTTTTTAACCGACTTCCAAAAAGGAGGAGGTTATCAATTCGGCCGGTATATTTTTGTATTTATAATCGTTCAAAAAATCGAATTCATTCGAATGATTAAACTTTACTCGGCAATAGTGGAATTGACCTTTAGTAATCGCTTACTAATTATAATTTGAATAATACAATCTTGAATTTATCAAAATATGTTGCTATTTTTTTATGTTTGCGTTGTTTCAATTTCAATTACTCAACTATTTTTTTTTCGTTTCAAGTGTGTAAAGGTTTCTTTTAAATAGGCATTTAAAAATTCTTTATAACTATAACCATTCAGCAGTCTGCTTGTTACAAGTTTTATTTTTGATTTGAATTTATTAAAATAACTTCGTTTGAATGCGGCGCACTCGAGATAAACTTTTAAAATAACCATTAAGTATATGCTTATCAGTTTTTTTTTGTATTGTTTATGTTTTGACGTGCACCATTTAATATTTTAGATACAGTATCAAGTTCGGTACAAGGCACAGTAGACACAACAAAGAATGTATTTGGCTCGGTATACGATAAGAGTGCTTCTGTAGTTTTAGGCGCTAAAGGTACAGTATATTATTAGTTTGCGTTCTTTTCATTAATTGATGGGCTTTTTTCTCATCGAATAATTATAATTCTTGCTTCTTTATTTTGAAATAGTATTTGTTGCTCATTGTACACACTCTCTAAACTAAATACAGGTCCTTTTGTGTTATCCCATTCATAAAGCTCCTTACAGAAAAGGACGACACTAGATTTAGACCTATCAATTTTTTATGGTTATTTTGCATGATTTATTTATATGTACAGCTTTGAATACAACCTTTTGTGATAGATGCATAATATAATAGAAATTTGTATGACTACGTTAGTCATTTATTCTTACATAATTTAACCTTACCTTACGGGATTAGGGCATGGTTGCATGCGGTATCTAGTTTCCTTTATCTATTTCTCTTTACAATTTCTTCTAGATACATTAACATCATCGGTTCAGGGGGCCGCTGAGAATACTGCTGATAACACTAAAAGCTTTTTCGACGGTGCAACAGGTGAAATTATTTCTTTTTTTTCCTTTCTATTCTTCTTCAATCTTTATTTTTTTTTTCTTTTAACCCCGTTTACAATACCTATGTGTTCTTCCCACAGGAAGCTGATTAGTTCTTGGCTAGAAGAACTAGCTTTTAACTTTAACTTTTATTTTGTTGGTTGATTGTGTTAGACTAAGTCCGTATTTATTCGGCGTAGTTAATAAGTGGAACTATTTAAACTTACTAATACTAGTGGTTCGCCCCGAACTGAGACCTCGCGGTATCCCATAATTCCCAAAAGATAGTTTTAATTAAGTACATATTGTAATAGTTAACTTTTAACATTAGACGCAATAAAAAATAATAATAGTTGACGCAAAACCACGTTTTACCATGGTTTTACCGATACTAAATACAGCGCCATCTATTAGCATTAAAAATTAAATAATTTCGTTTCTTTATAATATTTATCTAATTTTAGTATTTGTTGTTCAAGTACAGGATATAACTGAATTTACAACCAAGTTTCAGGTTCTAATATTCAGAAGTTTTTGACATATGGCTCAAATTAAATTTCCACTTTGAAAGCCCCCCCATTTCGTCAATTTTAAGGGAAAAATTAAAAAAAAAATTTGTACTCTGTTCAAAATAGTCTTTAAAAAGATATACTTATCGCAATTTATTTATGATGTCGACTTATAAAAACACTAGCGAAAGTCAGCGTTTTTTTTTTTACTGCATCGCGTTTTGGCGATTTCTGGTCGCAAAAATGTCAAATCGCGAGAATAAGCGTTTTTACGACTTTCGATCATAGATTTCCGAGTTTTATCTATTTGCATGATGCGATCTAAAGTTAAAATTATAACAGTAAAAAGAATAGGGGGATCCCTCGGGCCATAAAATGGTTGAAAAAAATTTAAAAAGTCACCGCCAAAGCCGGTGGCTTTTTAAAATTTTGGCAACCATTTCCTCTTTCTTGACCCCAAGAAAGCCTAAATATTGATTTTGAATGAAATCGGTCCAATAAAAAAGAATTTCAATATGGCGGTGACTTTTTAAAATTTTGGCAACCATTTCCTCTCTCTTGGCCCCAGGAAAGCCTAAATATCGATTTTGAACGAAATCGATCCAATAAGAAAGAATTTCAACATGGCTGAATAGTGCACCTGTGTTTATGTTTGCACACATACTTGAACACTATAATAGATTGGTTGCCGTTGCCGAAATTGGTTGGGAGGACATTATTATGAATAACTAAGCGGCATTTGAATGTGATTGGAGTGTAGCATTCAATCCCTGTACAGAGCTTCACAAATTGCAAAACCCCGATGGTTAAAATAATAATAATAATAGTAATAAAAACGCGGATGTTAAAAAACGCAACATCCTGCTGGCGTAGTCGGGTAAAAAATGCACATACAACGGCTTTAAAGCCAACTATAGGTACTAGGAAATTTCCAATCCAAGACTGTCAACACCACAAAACGACGCGATGGCCTTGTGAAAAAAAAGTATCAAATTATTAGTTTTGCTTTCGTATATTAGTATTAGTTTTGACTTACTTACTGACGGTAGAAGATTTTGTTAGTTGATTTTAACCATCCTTTGTAATTTTTGCAAATTTTGATAGCACAACTTGCCATTTTCAGCGAAATAATCTATCGCAAAAAATAAGCCGTACGTACGTATCACTTGACGTTACATTACAATTGACACTGAGGTGCGGTGAACGACCGGATAACAGTTTTGCTATATTTTTATCGACGTCGCCGTTATGGGGCCCATACACGGTCAAACATGTTTGTCAAACAAACGGAAACGGAGGTGTTTGATTGGATGCGCTGGTGTTTGATGACCTTGATCAAACAGCGCACCCAATCAAACACCTCCGTTTCCGTTTGTTTGACAAACATATTTGACCGTGTATGGACCCCCTAACTCTATCTAGAGAGTATTATATAATCAAAGATAAACATGTTCGACCGTTTACGGGCCCCTTTAATCGGCAAAGGCCTTGAGCCATTGTAAATAAAAAGGAGAATTTCAGCGCTCAATCTTCAGTATCATTTCTGTGTCGAGGTGAAGTGCGTGTGCGATAGATATATAGGTACGAGTACCGAATATTGTAATAAATTATCAAGAATACTACTGTGACAATACTACATTGTGCAAAAAACGAGGTGAAGTGTTAATTTTTTTAGTGCCATTTCATGGTTTTTTTTATTATTATGTACCTAATTCGTTTAATAAAATTTTTCAAAGCATATTTATTTACTGAATATCATAATATTATAACGTCAAATAATATAATATAACTTAAATAAATATATTAGTTCAATTATTTTCATTAGTTATATTAATAATTTACAGTAATATTAAAAAAGAACTTAAATAAATTAAAACTACATAGGTACATTTAATTATATTTTAGTTTAATTAATTAATTATTTTATTTGGACAACATTAATATCAGTGCTAGTATCTAAAACGAATTCACTAAATATTATAATACCTCTTTCGGGTTCTAAGCTCTTCGAGCATTTAACTAATATCAAACACTACTTTTTTATTTTTCGGATTTTTGCTATTGGATAGGTTTTTTCTGCGAGATGGTTTAGCTGTATATAATTTTATAAAATTTAGGCTTTACATAGTTTAAATTAGCTGTACTTCAATTAGCTTTGCAAAAAATATGGCTCCTTGAGAAACTTCCTATATTTACTTTATTTTTTAATTTTATTTTATTAAACCCTCTCGCAGAATCGAGCTAGGTATATATCTTGGTGAAACAGTACTACTTAGTGAAAATGAAAAGACCGATAAAATTATATGACCGTCGCGCGCGTCGTTGCAAATAAATTCGCAGTTACATCTAGGTACTCATAATCAAATTACTTAGTTTAAATTTTCTGTGGTTTTAAAAAAAATTACGCGACGACTTGGGAACCGTTTTTAGTTTCTCAGTTAAAAATCCTTGCTAATAGATGTGATATTATAAACTAGATGATGCCCGCGACTTCGTCCGCGTGGATTAAGGTTTTTAATTCCCGCGGGAACTCTTTAATTTTCCGGGATAAAATGTAGCCTATGTTTTATTCCTGAGTATGGGCTATCTCCATTCCAAATTTCAGCCGAATCGGTTCATGCGTTGTGGCGTGAAGGAGTAACAAACATACACATGCACACACATATACATACAAACATTCGCCTTTATAATATTAGTGTGATGTGATGTGATGCGAAAGTTATCGGGGTGAGGGTAAATTGAAGCCGCATGTGTTCGGTTTAAAGACACTGTATTAGCGATATTAGAAAACTTAGGTATACACTAATACCCCGACTTACGCAACCTCGACATACACGAATTCGGAGGTACACGATTTTTTAATTTTCTCGTCTAATTGTCTTTTGTGTGACCTTGACTGCGCTCAAGGTCAAAGTCAAAAATAGATTTAGAAGTGGGCTCAACGCATGCGCCTCGCGTTGCGCAATCCCTAATTCCGCGTGATTAGGACTGGCCCTCACCCTCACCCCTGCGCGCGGGGGGAGGGGGAGAGAACGGTCACGTCGCGCGTCCGGAAACAACGAGGTACGTGCCTTATACGAGAGGCCCGCGGAGGGGAATCCTAAGAGGGCCCATACACGGTCAAACATGTTTGTCAAACAAACGGAAACGGAGGTGTTTGATTGGGTGCGCTGGTGTTTGATGACCTTGATCAAACAAAAACACGTAAAAACTTCACGTGTTTGACAACATGTTTGACCGTGTATGGACTCCCTAAGTCTTTCTAGAGAGTATTATATAATCAAAGATAAACATGTTCGACCGTTTACGGGCCCCTTTAATCGGCAAAGGCCTTGAGGCATTGTACATTATAAAGGAAAATTTCAGCGCTCAATCTTCAGTATCGTTTCTGTGTCGAGGTGAAGTGCGTGTGCGATAGAGATATAGGTATGAGTACCAAATATTGTAATAATTATACCAAATATTGAAATATTAGTTCAATTATTTTCATTAGTTATATTCATAATTTACAGTAATATTAAAAAAGAACTTAAATAAATTAAAACTACATAGGTAAATTTAATTATATTTTAGTTTAATTAATTATTTTATTTGGACAACATTAATATCAGTGCTAGTATCTAAAACGAATTCACTAAATATTATAATAACCTCTTTCGGGTTCTAAGCTCTTCGAGCATTTAACTAAGGTCAAACACTACTTTTTTATTTTTCGAATTTTCACCATTGGATAGGTTTTTTCTGCGAGATGGTTTAGCTTAGCTGTATATAATTTTATAAGGTTTAGGCTTTACATAGTGTAAATTCATAGTGTAAATTAGCTGTACTTCAATTAGCTTTGCAAAAAATATGAGAAACTTCTCCTTGAGAAACTTCCTATATTCACTTTATTTTTTAATTTTATTTTATTAAACTCTCTCGCAGAATCGAGCTAGGTATATATCTTGGTGAAACAGTACTACTTAGTGAAAATGAAAAGACCGATAAAATTATACGACTGTCGCGCGCGTCGTTGCAAATAAATTCGCAGTTACATCTAGGTACTTAGGTACCTACTCAATCAAATTACTTAGTTTAATTAATAATTAGTATTTTTCTGTGGTTTTAAAAAAAATTACGCGTCGACTTGGGAACCGTTTTTATTGTCAGTTGAAAATCCTTGCTAATAGGTAGATGATATTGTAAATGCGAAAGTTATCGGGGTGAGGGTAAATTGAAGCCGCATGTGTTCGGTTTAAAGACACTGTATTAGCGATATTAGAAAACTTAGGTGTACAGTAGATAGGTACACGATTTTTTAATTTTCTCGTCTATTCGTCTTTTGTGTGAACGCCGCGCTGTCAAGGTCAAGGTCAAAAAATAGATTTAGAAGTGGGCTCAACGCATGCGCCCCGCGTTGCGCGTCCCGAATCCCGCGTGATTAGGCCCTCACCCTCACCCCTGCTCGCGGGGGGTGGGGGGGAGAGCGGTCACGTTGGGAAACGACGAGGTAGCTAGGTACGTGCCTTGTACGAGAGGCCCGCGGAGGGGAATTTATCCTTAGCGCTTTAAAGTGCCTCTATTTTTTTTTTTGTTTTTTTTTTTTTGGTTTGTTGGTTTGTAAATTCAATCGCGCAGCAATATAATTATCAACGGATCGACGTGATTTTTTGACTGGGTATACCTAACTATAGTTCTCCATTTCCAGGTAAAATGAGTATCCTCAACTATAGTTGAGGATCTGGAGAGGACATATCGCTGCTTCAGAACTAAAGGGCCACATCTCAAAATGTTCCAAATTCACTTTTATTTCAAAAATAGGGCCATAACGCGAAGACATTCGTCAAAGTCGGCCTTTAAATCACAATAATTTACGCGTACGCCCTTTTAGCATTATCATACATTATAAGTTGGAGAGCCAAAAAAGCAAAAAAAATAAAAAAAATTCAATCTGCTCTCGTGAAAAAAATTTGATTTTGAGATGTGGCTCTCTGGTTCTGAAGCAGCGATATTATAGGCTACTTTTTATCCCGGAAAAAACAAAGAGTTCCCGCGAGGGATTTTAAAAGCCTAACTCCACGCGGACGAAGTCGCGGTCTTAAGATAGTGTGTCATCATCGAATTATAACGCTCAGAAGCGCAATAGTCAACACGATGATATTATACCATAGCTTAGGCGGACTACGCAGTACCGTCGCGCAGCGCGCTACGAACTCGGAGATTAAAAAAAAAAGACGTGTGGCACTCGGGGACTGCCGCGGTAAAGCTATTGCATAGCATTTTTTATCAACGCCATCTAGCGGTAAGAGGAGTCCCGTTTCAGTTTATTTTCGTTACGGAATTTCTGGATTCGGTCTCCACGCTCAAGGCCCGCGATAGAAGCTATGCAATAGCTTAAAAAGACTTACTGTTTCGTATTACGGTTCTTTAGTAAATAACTAGTGGTTCGCCCCGAACTGAGACCTCGCGGTATCCCATACTTCCCAAAAGATAGTTTTTGACCGAGCGAAGCGAATTCTCTGAGTCTACTTCAGTGAATTTGCACTTGTCCGTCCGTCCGTCCGTCCATCTGTCAGAGCCTTATAACTTCTGAATTACTGAAAGTAATTACTTCAAATTTAAATATAATATGTACAAACTGATGGCCTTCAGCCGAATATTGCATAAAAAAATATAAAGAGCTTTATTTCAGGGGGGCTCATAGAAGCCTGTGTGAAGTAACATTTTTTTTGTTGCGTTACATAGATAGATAGATAGATAGATAATTTATTCACCAAAATGCTGGTACAATATGATGTAATATACTTAAGAAAAACGAGCCTAATACATTTTACCAGTACTGCGATATATAGAGTTATAGACTTGCGATATATCTTTTTAAAGTCGATTTTGAACAGAGTACAAAAATATTTTTTGTGTGGATGTATAGATAGATGGATGTTTTTAACTCAATAACACCACAATGACTGAACCGATTTGGGTGAAATTTGGCACAGAGATCGATTATAGTCTGGAATTATACACGTGTTACTTTTTATCCCGAAAAATAAGGGGGTTCCTGCTTGAAATTAAAAACCTCAATCGACGCGAACGAACTCACGAGCATCTTCTAATGTATAGCCTAAAATCACGTTTTGATAAAGTTACCTCAGTTGACTTTTAGAGAATGAAGCTGAGCGTGCATGTTGTTTTTATAAAAAATTGCTATACTTATTAATAATAAAGGTTAGTTGGTAAAAGTCCCTATGCCATTTAATTAATGTAACTTTATTAACCGTAACAGCTATAAACATATGGCATTTCTTTATTAATTTTTTTTCGAACCGATATAACATGTCAATGAAAACATTGTCACTCAATAGACCTTGCTTTTTTAACCTAGACGAATGTTCCGATCATTTCTGAAAAATATTAATAAAATTGTGTTTCCTTCGACAGAATCTATAAACGCTACCGTTGACACAACGAAGAAGACAGCCGAAGCTGCTAAAGAGGAGGCTAAGAGAATTGCCAGTAAGTTCAGTTTATTCTGTAGATGATATTTTTTTTTTCGATGACAAGATAGTCTTTGACTGGTGAGGTGAGATCGTCACCTGATGGTATAGTTATTGCAATTCACGAGGGCGCGTGAGCTTTACTTGTGGTTACATTGTGTACATGCACATTGCGTAAGTGTGCGTGCCTGTCAGGAGCCTAGGTGGGAGGGGTCAGGCGCGAGCAAGCTCTCGCTCACACTTATACAGATACGACACACACACAAACATGAGCCACGCGCCGTCGTGAATTGCAAGAACGATGGTAGCGGGCTAACTTGGAAGGGGTATGACAGTGTACATTCAAACTATACCCCTAATCGGTTTCTAGTTTTCTACTCGCCAACTCGCTAACTCGCTAAAACACTTGGCGGCACATCTTTGACGATAAGGTGGTAACTAGCCACGGCCAAAGCCTCCCACCAGACCAGACCAGAGACGATTCAGAAATAGTAAATTCCCCAATTGCCCTCGCCGGGAACCAAGACCTCCCAGTTATAAACCGCAGCGCTCTCCACTACGCTAGGGAGGTGGTCATAATGAGATGATGATGAATGGCTTTCGAACTTTGAGGCGTAGTTGAGGAATCCCGAGCCTATTTCTACGAATAAGTAATAAGTAAGGAAGTCTCATTCAGAACAAAATCCACTCAAAAAATGGCCCTACTTCAAACCAAAACGAGGTATGATTCAAAATACGAATCATACGAATCACTTCCGGGCTTGCCGAGACATGCTTGGTTATCGGTTCAAATTCAGAACGAAAGCAATGATTGGATCGCGCGCGTGTTGCTATGTTTGCTATGACAGCTGAGTCATTGGACGATGTTATGAAAATTTGACGTGCAAGAAAAATGAAGTGCTATTTTTGTTTTTAATCCCCGTCTCTAACGGCTTAATTTTAATCTCCACCCACTTCGGCGCAATTTTTGTTGGTGTCATTTTGTTAATGCAGTTAGACTTCCTTACTTATTATTTATTCGTAGGCCTATATACAATTTTTTTAATTTGTTTGTTTAATGAAGGCGCGGCAGCAGAAGAGTCTAGAAAGGCAGCAGAAAACGCTATGGACAGCACACTGAAGAAAGTGGAAGGTGCCACCGACGCGGGCATGAAGAACGTGAAGGACGCCGGTCAAGCCGTCGGCTCCAAGATCAAGGACGCCGACAAGTACTTGGGCGAGAAGGGAGATGCGGTGAGATGCTCCTCCGTATATAGAATATCGAAATAATACTAGTGGTTCGCCCCGAACTGAGACCTCGCGATATCCTATAATTCCCAAAAGTTTTAATTATATATTGTAATAATTAACTTTTAACATTAGACGCAATAAAAAAAATAATAGTTGACATAAAACTGTTTTACTGACACAGCGCCATCTATTAGCATTATAGTGAAGCTATTAGCTTCACAATAATGCTAATAGATGGCGCATTAAAATTAAATAATTTCGTTTCTTTATAACATTTATCTAATTTTAGTATTTGTTGTTCAAGTACAGGATATAACTGAATTTTCAACCAAGTTTCACGTTCTAATATTCAGTAATTCAGAAGTTATAGGGCTCTGACAGACATTTAGACGGACACACTTCTCTGTCTAGTAGGCAAGCGCCCTAGTTGACTCAGAGAACTCGCTTCGCTCGTTCAATCAGAGAACTCGCTTCGTTCGTTCAATAATCCTACTAGCCGTTGCTGATTTCCCGTGAGTTTGAGGTTTCCCGTGCGGCCTATGCCCTTTTTCTTACGTAAACATACAACCTTTCAACCGCCATTTCACGCCCTTTTAAGGTGGTTTTTTCTGGACTAATGTCTAGATTTTAATATTATAAATGCGAATGTTTGTTACTCAATCACGCTGCAACGACTGAACCGATTTGGTTGTTTGGGCCAGAGATAGATTACAATCTTGAATAACACATCCCGGAAAAGTGTTTCCAATTTACACTCAATTGTTTCAGCTTTGTAATTGCTTATTAGTCAACTAAGTTAGGCAAGATTGTAATTGTATTGAGCACACCTTTGGTGCTCAGAATCTAGAGAAAAAAAAATTGTTTCAGTTGTAGGTAATATGTCGGGGTCGTTTTAAATTTTCAATTTACACTCACTTGTTTCAGATGGTGTCAAGCGTCTCCCAAACAGCACATGATGGTGCAGACGGAGCTACCAACCTCCTCAACAAAGGGCTTGCCGCCTTCAAGTAAATCGCCTCTTCACCGCTCACCACATCAGCTTACGTCACCCAGGGAACCAATAGACTGCATTGAATAATGTCAAGGGGAGTAAGTGAAACAGTGGGGGAAGTGAAACACCCAGCCATATCTAACAATAATAAACTATGAAGTATATTGCTATTTTGTGCTCAATAAATAAAACAGGATTGACGATATCGTTTCAGTATTCTAACAAAGGTTTAGTTGCGATAATTTTACAAAGTTATAAAAAAAATTACATTTTTTAAAACTCAACACGAGATAGACACTGTTACATTTATCGCTTGGTTTCAAATGTTTTTATGATGCCTTGCCGTACTAGTACTTTGAATAAAGTAATAATGATAAAGTATGTTTCACTTACTCCCCTTGACCTGATTATACACACGAACTAAAAAAGTAAAAACAACTACATAGTCTGTTGAATAAATCAGCTGACAATTGACATGGATGAATGGAACAATGGGTTGTAGCAGAATTGTGAAAGTCATCGATAAATCAAACTGTTAAATAACTAATTTCATCATGATCAGCCCACGTGCGTCCACTGTTGCCGTTGGACATAGGCCTCTTTCAAGTAGCGCCAACGTTGGCCTATCCTCGGCCTTACGCATCCAATCAATACCTGCTACTTTCCGGATGTCATAGCGCCATCTAGCGGGGGGCCTACACCAAGAGAATATTAATCACTCCGTGGCCCTACACTCCGATAAGTAATTTACATCAAAATAAATCTGATTTTAATTAAAAATCAACTATTCATACATCTGGAAAGGTGGTATAAATGGAAAAAAGTAACCCATGTATGCCAACTGACTTATTGAACAAACTATACAGAATGTATTAAAATAGTATTTTGATATCTGTGAGAGCCTGCCAGGCTGCCACTAACGACTAACGTTAATTACAAATTATATTTTGTGACGTCAATTGACAGCTCTTGCTGAGGTGCGCTTTTTGTCCCTACATTTCTCGTATAGTATCAAACAAAGTAGTCTTTCATCATCATCATTTCAGCCATTGGACGTACACTGCTGAACATTGGCCTTTCCCAAACAGCGCCACCACACCCGGTCCTTAGTCCTTCTCATCCAGCCGGTGACCGATCAATTCACAAAAAACAAATAACAAAGTGTCATTCCACAAACAACGTTTAGCAAAATAAATGAATCATTTATTGATCATTATAAAACTTCTGGTTCCACAAATAATTCGCTTGACAAAACAAATTACTAGACAAATTGTGATTTCATAAAATAATATTTGTCAAACAATTGATTTCTTAATTGTGTTAATTAGTAAAACAACATGTAGCATATTTTTTTTTTTGATAAAATGAACTGGCTGGTTCAAGGCTGTGGCGGGAGCTGCGCTTCGCTATAAATTAAATGGGCTACGCCAGAACCGAAATGGCCAACCCCGACTCCACGTAGTCTTGTCTGCCCTACCCCTAGAGTGTTTTTATGAAGCGCGAAGCCAGAAGCTCGCGAAGGAGGTCCTGAATGAAGCGAGCCTACGAGGCCGAGTGGAGCGAAGGGGGAGGTGGCGAGCGAAGCGAGCCGGCGACCTCCGTAGCGAAACGAAGGTCGAGTAGGCGAAGCTGAATGAAGGGGCGACGGAGCGAGTCTTCTGGCGTAGCCCATTGCATTTCAAAACGGCCCCGTTTTTGATAACAGCTAGCCGTAATACGGCGGATTTATTATTTCACAAATTGCATATTTGGTGAAATAATAAATTTTAAAATGATATTTTAACTTCCAGCACATTTGCAAAATAAAACATTTGCGAATAGAATATTTGTAAAATGATCTTTTGTAAAATGATTAGTTTGTGGAATACGACGTTTGTGATTTGATTAGCTTTTAAAACGTTTTTTGTGAAATGATCATTTGTTTAACGTTTTTTGTTAATCATTAGTGAACCCATCCAGCCATTTCCCTTCACTCTCTTTATGTCGTCGGTCTATCTTGCTGGAGGGCGCCCCCTACCGTGACCTTCCGATGATGAGCGACACAACAAGTAGTCTTTGGATATGTTTAATTCTGTTCTACCTTTACTTTTTGCCCGAGAATCTAGATGGAAACAGTGCCCATGAAAATATAAAATGATATTATAGGTTAGTTAAGTGTCCAATTTGTTTATATTACTTATAGCTTTTACTGTCAGTTTTGTGTACAGTCATGATATGGACATTTTTAACTCTCGAAATAAAAGATCGAATCGGCCAACATTAATTTATTTTCAAAGCGTATATTTGTATCATTTTTATTTTTCATTATATAGTTGTTAGTTTTTAAGTTAACTTAAGGAAGTTTATTTAATTAATTAATGCATTTTGTATGCATTTTCAATTCGATAAAATCATCGATGGATAACATAAACTGATAAACTTAATGCTTTTCTGGTACCATCCAAATATGCCTTTACAATAACAATATATTATAACAGATTCAATAAGTATGTAAATGATAAAATATATTTTAATGAGATACCTTATGCTTTTAGGATTAAGTTACAAAACAACTGCTTCGCAGTGCCTAAGTATATTTTCATATATTGAAATTTTACGCTTTACATAATTATTGCTTATAATATTTTATACTTACAACAGAAGACTCGTTAAAACACAAAAAAAAAACAAATTACATGCTCTCATTTTATTTGATAAATAATTAATAAAATTGTTATTTACCTATTTTAAAGAAAAAAGAAAATGTTTTAAAGCACAGATGTTAATTATTACAATTATTTATTATATATTTTATAAATGGGTTGTGTGTAATGTTCTATGTTGAATATACTTATGAATTTTAATAAAGGATTATTATATTATCATTTTTAATGGTACATTCTAATGTTAGTGCTGAATCGTTTATACATAGTAATATTTGTCATTTATTATATTATTAATAAGGTACCTATGTGTTGTTCATTAAATGCATTACCATCAGATTCTTGTTTTAATCTCAATAGCCCAACGGTTAAAGGTAACCAACCCAAAGCTAAAAGGTCGCAGGTTCGAATCCCACCCGTTGCACTATTGCCGTACCCACTCCTAGCACAAGTTTTCCGCTTATATCGAGGGGATAGTAGGAGATAAGTCAACTTCTACTTGGCTAATATTCTTAAAATAAAAAAAATCAATTAGTTGGTATTATATAACTATTATCAGCCTCTACGCATTGGAGCTATACCTGCTACCTATGCGGTAATAAAATAATGTCCTCCCAGCTGAATCCGGCTACGGCGGCTAAAGTTTAGAGCTTGGCGAGCTTAGCCATCTACGCGATATAGTGCACAAGTATGTGATTGTGATGTGCGCAAACAAGTGTTCACACACTTTCGGACAGATTCGCTTTACGACAGATTCGCTTTACGGCAGAAGTACAGTGAACTCGAATATATATAGATAGATTTTTGTTTTAAATTAATAATACATTAAACAAGTTAATACATTAATGCTAATAGATGGCGCTGTATTTACTATCGGTCAAGTCATGTTAAAACAGTTTTACGTCTAATGTTAAGGTGAATGTGCACAGGTCGACTTCCATACATTTTTGTGCATTTTTCTTTTTGGTTATTCTTGAAATATATACATTTTTTATTTTATTTCATTTGATTTATCATTTCTTTAGGGCTTTCTACAATCGCCAAGTTCATGTCAGGTAAATATTTATATTATTTTTATAATATAAAACCGCATTAAAAAAGGTCTAAATTTACGTATGTATGCGTGAGAGTTTACATTTGACTTGGTACCTGTTGAGCGCCATCTATCCCTATAGTATAAAATTACTGTGTGAAAGGTTCAAGACACGGTCTTCCCAAAACACACATTCCCGCTAGATGACGCTGTTAGCGAAAAAGTTTATTTGAATAAAAAATATTTCTATTCTATTCTACATTTTTACTTATTTACTTTTTACATTTTTACCTATTTATTCTATTTTTACAACAATTAATATATTACAGAATGTCTTTATATTATGTATACAACGTTCACAGCTTTCTTGTCATCTATACAAATAAATAAAATTGAAGTGTCTGTTTGTACTATCAAAAGAACAGCTTTTTACTAACTGCATACGAAAGTAAATACGATACTTATACCAAGAAAACAATTTTTAAAATTTTTGTCTGTCTGTCTGTCTGTTTGTTACCTCTAATCTCGGGAACGGCTGGACCGATTTTGACGGGACTTTCACTTGTAGATAGATTATCGGGCAACGTATAGGCTACTTTTTTAACCGACTTTCGAAAAAGGAGGAAAAGGAGTTGTGTTTTTCTACCTCTGCATATCAATAGCTCCGTGATTTTTTAACCGATTTGCGTGAATCTTTTTTTAATCGACATAAAAACTTTGCGAGATGGTCCCATAAAAAGTTCGGGTTCCAATTCCTCAATCCTGATGCTGCAGGGGTACTGCTCCCCTAAACTGTGGGGATTTAGAAACTGTTGATTATGAATAGTTATTGTAGGGACCAAATAAAGACTACATCGTTAAATTCCAGAACCCAACTCCTCAATCCTGATGCTGAAGGGGTTCTGCCAACCTAAACTATGGTGATTTAGGAACGCAGACGAAGTCGCGGGCGTCCGCTAGTTAGACAATACATTTTATAGGCCGCGGCCGGCCGGAACCGCCGCAAGCGCTACGTCCCGCAATTTTTAAATCTGTAATATCTTTGAAAATATCCATTTAAATCATATGCTGTAAAGGGCCATATAGATCTATATTAAATCAACAATGTATTTAAGGTATTTAATTAGATAAGGATTAATGCTGTATTGGTTAAAATCGCTTCGAAAATTAGCCATTATTTGTCGTAAAAAGTAAATGACAAAAAAGTGTTATTGTGGGATATCCATAAGAGATAGACATATACCATCGCGGAGTTTTCTGTAGACCTTTTCAATGTGTACAATACTTAGTACATTATTTTGATAAATCTCGTAGGGTTCAGCTTGCGTTTGCAATGTAAGCGGAAAAAATGTAATTATTTACGACATCACTTTAGAAACCTCAAAAATAACAGTATTTCTCCACTATTTCATGGATGTTATTATACATATAAACCTTCCTCTTTAATCACTCTATCTATTAAAAAAAACCGCATCAAAATCCGTTGCGTAGTTTTAAAGATTTAAGCGTACATGGGGATATGGGGACAGAGAAAGCAACTTTGTTTTTTACTATGTAGTGATTTTTATTTTTTATGTACATATAAGGAATTACAAGACAACATATCGACCTATACGCAGAATAAAGTTACTTTTGCAAAATCCCTACTTTACAGGAGAGCGATTTGAAGTTTGTTTTGTCTGTAACTTTTTTCGGTATTTTTCTAGAGAATTGATTCTCATAGTATACTTTTGGAACATTATTATGCATTGATTATTATCAATAAACTCAATGCAAAACCCATAATTTGGAATTTAGGAGGTTCTATATGCATATGTGACGATTTTTTGCGGATGTCTCCATGTTATATATGTATATGTAACCTTATACTTGGGAAAAGTGTTCGTACCATGTCTATATAACTTTTTTTATGGAAATACTAATCTCCAAACGGTCTTATTTGCTGTAAAGGATGAAATATAATTACAAAATAAACAGAGTGTTTCTTATTTCATAATTACACATTTGTTAGTAAAAAAATTCAACATGATTTGACTTATTTTTTTAATTACTAAGCATGTACCTACTATAAAATTGTCTTACAAAAAAATGTAAAAATTAACAGTAAAATAACTGAAAGTACTTTGTATTTTATATAGGTAATACTAGCTTTAGCCCGCGACTTAGCTCACATTAAGTTCGATTTTTCAATCCCCTATTTTACCCCCTTAGGGGTTGAATTTTCAAAAATCCTTTCTTAGCGGATGTCTACGTCATAATAGCTATCTGTATGTCTTTCAGCCCGATCCATCTAGTGTTTTGAGCAATGTGTTGATGATGAGTCAGTCAGTCAATTAGTCACCTTTTCCTTTTATATATTTTGGAAATTAAATTTAGGAACTATTATGTAAATATTTGGGACACACAGTCCAGCTAGGTAGGTCCAATTTCGAGAAAGAGATCAACCGCCGAATCCAACTCGGCTGGGCAGCGTTCGGGAAGCTTAGAGATGTCTTTTCGTCCAAAATTCCTCAGTGCCTGAAGACTAAAGTCTTCGAACAGTGCGTGTTGCCAGTGATTACTTACGGATCCGAAACATGGTCGCTAACTATGGGCCTCATAAGAAGGCTCAGGATCACTCAGCGGGCGATGGAGAGAGCTATGCTCGGAGTATCCCTGCGAGATCAAATCAGAAATGAGGAGATCCGTGGGAGAACCAAAGTTACCGACATAGCTCTGCGAGTTGCGAAACTGAAGTGGAAATGGGCGGGGCACATAGTTCGAAGAGCTGATGGTCGATGGGGTCCCAAGGTGCTGGAGTGGCGACCTCGCACCGGGAAGCGCAGTGTTGGCAGACCCCCCACTAGGTGGACAGACGACATCAAGCGAGTCGCAGGGAGCCGCTGGATTCAGGCGGCGCAAGACCGAGGCTTGTGGAGGTCCATGCAGGAGACTTATGTCCAGCAGTGGACGTCCATTAGTTGAAGAAGAAGAAGAAGAAGATGTAAATATTTGTGACGTGTCATAAGAGCTACAAGTTAGCCTATATGAAATAAATAAATTTTGAATTTGAATTTGAATTTGAAAAATAGTATGTATTAATATAAGCCTACTATAGAAACCTCAAAATGAAACCAATAAATAACTAACATAAAACATAAACATAAATAACGTATTAGGAACTATTATTTAGCATTAATAATAATCCTATTATAGAAAACTCGAATAAAACCAACGAAATAAAATTGCTACAAGGACAATATTTAAGTTCTTTCAGGAGTTTTAAGAATAGTACAACCGAATATTGGCAAACAAAAAGATTTAAAAACATTTTCTCTATTTTTCACAATTTTTCTGTGCGATTTATTATTATTGGCAATCAATAAGAAATCAATCATATCTAAGTTATTTATGTCTATATTATTAATATTTTAATTGAATAGATATTTTAAATCACGAAGAAAATAATATTGTGGTGGCAGAGATCCACTGGGTACCGCGCAAAATGAAAATTTTAAATCAATCAAAATAATGAATTTGTAAAGAAGATGCGGCAATTTTTTTTTCTGTGATCGAAGAATGCGGCACATCATCATCTCTAGAGTCGTTAGGCGCACTGTAAGAGTTAGTTGTAGATGGTGATTGCGTCCAGTGATCATCATAGTGGTTAGAATAAAAGGCATCACGACAATTTATGCGTATTTAACGGAGAAGGCATGGGAGTCGGTACACATTTTTTGGTGATGATATTCAAGACAAATTCCCAATACTAACAGCAGGGGAATTTTCAAAGTTGGATCGAGTTAAAAGTGTTAGGTCTAGTTGTTGCAATTGCAGGCGACGGTAGACATTATTTATTATCTTTTATAGAATTTTCAGCAACATGGTGCAGCCTTATGGCTAGTTTTGTCAGTAGCAAAAGCTGGTATTTATCATGATGATGATGTATTTGTTTCCTGTACAATTTGGGAAGAGACTGACCCCCAAGACACGGGTCATCCTAGTTTGGGGGTTCAGAGCAATTTGAGCAAAATGTTATGTTATGTACTATGATTTATGTTATTATTATTACTCTTTGTTGTGTGTTTTTTCTTTTAAAATAAAGTTATTATTATTATTATTATTTAAGAATCAAACGAACTTACCTTGTGAAGTTTGATATCTAATTATACGAGTGTCTTGACCGAAGATGATTACTGTTTACATGCAGCAGAACGCCAGATTATGCTGTCCTTATCACACATTTAGAGTTATTTAATAAATATTAAATATATATTTTTATTCTTTTTTTAAAAATTTATTTCAATGAAATAGTTGCTTTTTGACTCTCCCTCAGTATTACCTCTACCAATCACACCCCCCGCCACTATCCGGCCTCACCCGGCCGCACATAAATACTATCGAATCCGGCCCACTGTCATTATTTAGAGCCGTATTTTTTCGATAGGTCGAGGGATTTTGAAAAAAATAGGGCGGGTGGGTTTGTAATCATCTTCGGTCAAGACACTCGTATAATTAGATATCAAACTTCACAAGGTAAGTTCGTTTGATTCTTAATTATACTTCGCATCTTTCCCGAAGATGATTACTGTTTACATGCAGATGTTTAGAGCATCGAAAAAATGCAACAACATTACATAAATTATTTCTTGTTCATTGATACTTGACAAATTAATCGACAGAAATAATTTACATACATAAATAAAATCTAAGGTTATTCTCGTATTAAGATAAAATAATAATTTTAAATTTGAAATTAAGTATCTATGAATTCAGTTTTATCTGATTTTTTTTTTTTTTTAGAAACTTTTATTGTACTACTTTAATAGTACTTTAAAATATATTAAATGAAGATTCAGACTACCTTGTTACTTTTAGAAACACCTGTCCGTTAAATGTTATACGTAATTGATGCCACCTATCCAGAATTCATTTAACACAATGAGATAAAATTGGAGAATCCCTTTTTTTTTTTTTTATATAACTGACAAAAGACAACTTTCTTACTGATGTACTCTGAAAATGTTTTAAGGGAGAACTGGATACACTTTAAGATTTCCTTTAATACGTATAAGGCAAAACTATAAACGGTTAAAAACTATTTGGTTTTGAGCCTTTCTAAAATCATCTATTTTAATACGAATATTTTCCGATTCAAAAGGAAATGTTTTGAATATTTAAAAGGCTAAGGATGCTTGCATTCTTTTTCAAGAGTTTAAAGACAAATCTTTTAGAGAGATTAATTCATTAGGGAAATTATTCTGTAGATACATTAATAGGTACTAGATTACGAAATCAAGACACCTTTAAAGACCTTTATACGGTATTATGACCAGACATTTCGCTTATTTGGCCAGATAAAAAGATAACGCGAACTGATAACTCTTTTCCTGAAATAAAAATATAATATTAGAACCACAATAATTTAAACCTTTGTTCTTGCATAAAACAACCATGACTTAATCGTACTAGGAATGAGACCATTACTATGTCTAGCGATGCATTAGAGACATCGCGCCTCAGTAGTGACTGCCTAATAACATGGAAAGGACGATGCTCTTTAAAAGAGCAGATAAGTAGGATTTTAATATAGGGTGAAAGTTTAGCACTTTCGAAACCAGCAGGTTGGTCTGTACCGGGCACAAGGCTAAATGTGCCAATATAGCAGTACGACAACGCCCTCTGCCTCAACACATTTAATGTGGCGTAGAAATGAGATTAATCTGTAAAAAAAAACATAAAAATGTAAGTTGAATGCATCAATAATTTCAGAGTTTAAGCTTAATTTCTATGAAGCGTATCTCTGACATTCGTGATTTTGATTATTGGTAAATAAATCCAAACCAGGTGTATCAAAAAATGCCTGTATCTGACGAAACGCGTAATCTATTCAGTGTTTATATTAACCGTCAAAATCTGAGATTAGGTTCGTATTGAACTGACGCAATAAAAGTATAAATTGCATTCTTCACACCATTGCCATATGTTACGTGCGATCGTGTTGGTATTTTTTTTTTTTTTTTTTTTTAACACTTGGCTGCGATGATGGTAAGTGAAGATGCAGCCTAAGATGGAACGCGCCTACCCAGAAACTACCTTTTCACTCTTAATTTGAAGGAACCCAAATTGATTTGAAAGATGTGAGAATATACCGCCCATTTTATTGATATAGGCAATAGCTGCAGCATTGTCTATTCCTCATAAGATATTGCGATTACTTAGTCATGATGCATGACTGAGGCTTTAAAGGCTACAAGCAAGGCGAGACGAGAAGAAGACGATATATGTATTGTGTGAATTATTCTACTAGGGAAAAGTCTTAATTTTAAAATGAGGAACCTGCAGAATCAATATAATCCTTCAAGTCCTTCCGCCATACGAAATCATCTGTTAAACGTTCGGAAAGAGTCATATATATTATTTGTTATAATTGTCAAAATAGTTGAGTGCCAAAAAATTTTCCTTTTGTAAACAACCCATCCATAGTCACCGGGCTGTCTAGCGTCAGCAAACCAACATAACTAGCTAGTTTTCTGATGGTAGGTACATTGTTCTGTATTCGATAGTTCAAGAGTACGCATTCTTACGTTACGTTGTACTTATACATTTTTTCTTTTCAAATTTAAAACCCACAAATAAATATCTTTTCTGTGGGCAAGTTTGACTTTTTTTATTTTCTTAATTAGTTAAAAAAGGATTTGGAAGGTAAAGTTATTATTTATACGTTATGAATCTTTGAATAAAATAATACTGGTAGAATTATTATTTTTACATTATGCGTAAAAAATTTCCAATACACCAGAAATCGTCAAAAAAGAATTGTTGATAAATGACCGTTAAGTGAAGTGAAGTTCGTTAACTTGAAGACGGAGGAAAGGTTTCAATAACTTTATATTTTGTAATATACCATAAGAGGTAGTAAAATACAAACGATCAAACTTTAAATTCATACAGTTGCAACGACTCCTAATGCTGCTGTACTAAAGCTAGCGTTGTTAACCACCACAACCATATTTCGATCTATGATCCAAAGAGCGGCAATTTATTAAGAAATGGCATTTTTTATATTGCTATATCAAAAACTATAGCAGTAAGGAAAATATCAATTAGATGGATTGATAGAGAACTTTTAAGTAAGTTAGAACTAAACAAATAATCGTATTTGGTCAAATGTTGGTTAACGGCGTTATAGCTTGACAAGGGCAGAATACAGTCGATTGCTCCATTTCCATGATTTACATTGGATATGTGTGGTATAGTGTAGGTAGATATAAAACTTTTAGTATGTAGGTAATCTGTAGCTGTTTTGATATAAGTCAGTTTGGAATAAATTCGTTGCTCGGACTGGGCGTATTATTTGCATATTCTACAAAATCGAAGACATCTATCACTTGGAGCCACTAGCAGTAAAAAATATAGTGGCCATGAAGCAAATTTTATCGATCAACATTAATGCCGTATCAATTTTAAAGTGAATGGCATAGATTATTAAAATCTTTTAAATTTAATAAACCAATGGTTTAGGGACTAAAGATTTGTGTGATGAATTTACCCAGAAGTCAAATCAAAATATAACCTGAATATAACAATTCCGTAACACATTTACTGATTTTGAGAGAATACGACCTAAACGACGATAAAGAATTTATTTAATGTTTGATGCACTATGCAATGGAATTTTATAACTTTTTAATTTTAAAGGTTATAACTTATAAGGGTAAAATTTTTATAATCCAAAATGATTTTATCATTCCAATTCATGAAGAAAATACTAAAGTCTGTCAGCGATAGGTCAAAACATTTTTGTGTTTTTGTACCTGTGACAAAGGTACTAGCTTTGGAGAGTTTGCGCGTAGGGTCGAAAGCTAAGGTGTCCCGTCCCACTCGCATGGTGCGGACTCAGACGCTCGTGGTGCCCGCGTTGGGGGATGCCGATACTGGTTCAAGTATAATAGCGGGTCGCCGCGGAGCCCCCCGTGCGTTTAGAGCTTCCGGGTTGCAAATCAAAACACTCGGTTGTGAGCGCAGCTGATTTAGTTTATCGCTGTTAAATCTCAATTCTGAGAAGTAGAAATGGCCTTATAGCATTTTAATTATTATTTTATACATCTTGTTTTTGTTTGCTTAAAGCAATCGCCCTTCATCGCTTAGTATTTTAATAACTTGTTGGTGTTTCTCCTTGCTGTACTTTTTAATCATATTATGTACAGTTTTCGACAGGTGAACATTGACGCAAAAGCTTGATCTTGTCTTTTTTGCGTTGGGTTTGAGCCCAAAAATTGCAAAACCTTCATTTTCTCGGAAGAGACTTAAATATCGTCTTTGGAGGAGATCAATTTTATTTTAATGTACTTTGTAGGGTAGGCAATTTAAATTATTACTATTAAATCTCACACAAGCTTTGCGTCTGAACCAAACTAAAATGGTATACCAAACTAAACCAAACCAAACTAAAATATTATAATAAATCCACACACAATATATGTCGGGATACAATTTCCACACACGATTTACGTCGGGATATGTGTAACATTAAGTCACAAATTAGTTGGTAGGTAGTTTGAAATCCTCAAAATAATTCTCACACACGCTTTACGTCGGAGTAATTAATAATAAATCCACACACAATATATGTCGGGATACAATTTCCACACACGATTTACGTCGGGATATGCCTTGTCGAAGTAATTAATAACATATCCCGTGGGGATATAAATAGCTAAAACTTTCGAATGAATATAGAACATTAAGGAAGGTAGAAAATACTCAAATCTTACCTTGATTCCTTTGTCCGGAAATACTCCTGCGATGAATCTTCAGATGATGAACTTGATGAGACTATTTACGATTATCCTATCCTATCCTATACTTAATATTTCACGCTTTCTTAATTTTTGTTGGACGTGTGACTCGGACAACACAAAATAACGTAATGACAGTGGGCCGGATTCGATAGTATTTATGTGCGGCCGGGTGAGGCCGGATAGTGGCGGGGGGTGCGATTGGTAGAGGTAATACTGAGGGAGAGTCAAAAAGCAACTATTTCATTGAAATAAATTTTTAAAAAAAGAATAAAAATATATATTTAATATTTATTAAATAACTCTAAATGTGTGATAAGGACAGCATAATCTGGCGTTCTGCTGCATGTAAACAGTAATCATCTTCGGGAAAGATGCGAAGTATAATTATTATCATTATAAGCCGGCTGCAGTATAGATAATCGACTGTCTCTTACAGTTCCATCTGATATATCAATCTTCCCATACATCAGGGACCTCTTGCCTAATTTTTTCAGCTCCCTGTGGTAGTGCTGTTATTGTAAAAGCTCCACTACTGACACTGCCATTTTCTGTAAACAAAAATTAACATCATTAAAACGTTAAAGCAATTAACTACAGAAAACAGGTCTAAATAGTTTTATGTAGTTTTTTTATAAATACTTAACTTAAAAAAATTTATTAATTTTAGGCTTTTATGGTAGTTTTCAATTGAAAAAGGATACATATCTCAATGTCAAACCAAGAATAAAAGAACATTTACACATATACCTCATAATTTCAAAATAATTTCCCTCGAACAAAGTAACTTGTGCACATTGTCCCGATATATTTTACATGGTTTCCGAATAATAAAGTAGTATGGTAAAATAATTAATATTATTGATTACTTATTAAAATGTATAAATTAATGTTTAATAGGTGTAATGAATTGATATTTCTTTTTTTGATTGTTTTTTGTAGTAAAATCTAACATTCCGAGGTATAATGTTCTATATGAATGTGGAACCGTTTAACTTAATTATTTAGCTTTAAAAATATATATATGTAAAAATTATTATATACAACTACCTAAGAGCAATCTATGTATTATAATTACAAAGCTGAAGAAAGAAAATTCCATTCACTTACCTGGAACATCCATTTTTCCATTTTTTTTTATCTCCACGGCATTTGTCGTATTACTATATTCAATTTTTTTTGGCTTTAACGAAGGGAAGATCATATGGTTTGAGCGTGTATTTTTAATTTTGAGCACATATAGTAAAAAATAATAACAAAATTAACACGAAAATAGCAGATAAAAGTGCGAGCGTGTTCACACTATCATTTCGGAGAACATGAATACAACTGCAGATGTGACCCTCCGTTCGCGCTGATCAGAACAGTGAATACTGACACTTGTGCTGTCGGGCCCTTCTTTGGGGAAATAAACTACATGACATGTGCCTTTATTCGACTGGTATCTTTGGATCTACATAACTTTTTAAAATTTTGATTTCACTAGTAAATATTAGAGATCTTTTTAGGCTTAAAAATGCAATAAAAAAATTTTGTGCCATAATCGTATATAACTATATTCTACGTATAGATCGATATTATATTAGAAGAAATAGACGTAGGTGAAGCTACCTATAGATATCTAAGCAGGTAATTATTGAGGATTTGTTCAAAATGAACCAAATAAATAAAACAGCATACAGAAAACATCAACATTCAGGTGCGTCGAATACATCTAGGAAAAGGGTACGATCTGCCCTAAAAAATACTGCTGGTGAAACTAGGTGAGTGCATTCGTTAGTATACCTATACCTACCTATCAATACATAGGTCCAATCAATACAAGCTAACGTAAAATTATTAGGAAACTTTTGTTAGGTACATCAATTGTACTTGATGTTGATCAATTGTACTATGGATATAGATGAAATAACCCGTCTTCATATTTTTTTTATAATTTACCTAGTATCTTTCCGCGGCTTTACCTACACGCGTGTAGCGTTGCCAGGCGTCCGGATAAAGCCGGACATAGGTAGGCTTTTTGATTGCGTGTCCGGCCAAAATAAACGGTGTCCGTCTTGTCCGGCTTTTGTTAGGCTTTTCACATTTCGCAAACAAGCGAGTGCCGAGCGTGGCCTAGCGCAGCCTGCGCAGGCGACTTGATTGAAACTTGATTTTACATACAATTTTTTTTGTCGTACCTATTAATACAGAGACAAAATCCTCAATAATATAGGGTGTCCGGCTTTTGTACCCAAATGTCCGGCCAAACTGGCTGGTCTGTCCGGCTATTAGGTTTGGCGACCTGGCAACCCTACACGCGTGGATTTAAGTTTTTTATAAATACTGTGAATTTGTCCGGGATAAATCCAGGGTAAAAGCAATCTCTATTTCAAATTTCAGCCAAATCGGTTCAGCACAGTAGGTAGGTAGGTACCTAATTATTGTGTCGTAAAGAAAATATAAAAAATATCCAAATAACCAACTCTACTTTTGATATTGTTTTCCTTTTAAAATAATAAGCATGTAGGTAGTTAAGTATCTATTGTTTTATTGATATTTTCTCTCAATTCTACCTATATACATGAAATAGGTTCATGCCTATATATACCTACATTACAATACTTTTTGTGCACTTTGTGATAAAAACGGCCACCACGCAGCCGGTTGGCGATCTAAAACTAAAGAGCCGGGTGAAGAAAGTAGAAGTCAAGTTATAGAGTAAGTACGAGTACCTACCTACCCAAGTGATATTGGACAAGATCAAAAGTCCTTGTCGCCGCGCGCGCCGCGCCACTCGATAATAATAATAATTTGCATATCGAAGGCGCCGCCCGCGCGCTAAGTTGCAAATAAGTAATCTACCTATCTATTCAATATTATTCTACAACTACTAATGTAGACATTCAAATTGAATAGGTATTTATAGTAATATACTGCTATATGCTCTTATTCAAATGATGACTACTAATTATTTAGTACCTCGCGTTTTGACTGTAGGTATTATTCGCGACTCGGATTCGTTTGCCGCTCAGGATATAGGTACCTAATTACAGTTTAGTAATTAGTCATATTGATAATTACTAATATTAGTAGGTACATATTTCTAAAGACGTTTCGACTAAAGTCGACTGGATTATTAATAATTATAATTATAATTTTCTCTCGTCTGGTTCGGTGAGAGGTTTCGGCCGTGGCGAGTGGTAAGTAATTTTCTTTTTTTTTTTAGTGGAGTTTGCTTACTCTACCAGCAAAGCCGTGCCGCCAAGCGATTAGCGTTCCGGTACAATACCATATAGAAACCAACGAGTGTATACCCATACGGGTTTAATAAAAACTGCCATACCACTTCCAGGTTAGCCCGCTCATATCTTAGACTGCATCGTCACTTACCACCATGGGAGATAATCAGGCAGTCATATAAAAATACGAGATAAATTAAACCACGTTTCAGTGCCATCTAGTTACATTCTATAGTAAACAATTTGTATTTTATGTTAGAACCACTGAAGTCGGATAATAATCATTCGTCAGTGTGTGCGTAAGTTTTGTATCTCTACAGTAATTGAAATGACAGCTTTAGAATTTATGATTATTTGTCTAAATGGCTACGCTTTAAAGTAAACTAATGATGTAATAAAATAACCGGCATTACTATAGATTCGCGTAGTTTAATATTTTTAAAATCTATGCATAGCAACTTTGCGAAAATATTAAAAAACTGTCAAAACCTATAACAGCGCCATCTAGCGGGAACCTGTCCATGAGAAGCGCGTGCCTTGATCCTTAAAAGTTAATTATTACAATATATAACTAGTGGTTCGCCCCGAACTGAGAACTCGCGGTATCCTATAATTCCCTAAAGATAGTTTTAACTTTTAATTATAATTTATAACACATCCTTTATTGTTCTATCATCAAAATGTACCTAATATTAGCATCAAAAAAAAATCAATTTTTTTTTACTTACTTTTTTTTTGTAAGCTTTAGGTAAGTTTACGATCCCAACAGAACCTAAGTGCCCGGCCTTCGGCCGGGCACCTGAATATTCATGTATAACCCTTTTTTTTTTTTTTTTTTTTTTTTTTTTTTTTTTTTTTTTTATTTTATTTTTTTTTATCGCTGGGAAATGCTTTTAGGCATCTATACCTAGGTACTAAACCAGCGGACGCCCGCGACTTCGTCCGCTTCTTCAATTCACAATTGACAGTTCCTAAATCTACACAGTTTTAAGTTTAGGTTCAGTGAAAAACTTTTACCAGATGACTATTGAGATTAGGTAGGCAACATTATTTTACGAAATGACATTTTGAAACGTCAGTGATTGAAAAATTGAAAATAATAACAGTGAATTTTGGAGTTTCCAAAAAAATCATGTCCTTTTTAACTCGAGCTAGAGTACTAGCAAAAAATGCAATAATATCAACATTCATACGACCCGTTTCAACGAGCAAACCGTTACAGCTTAAAGAATGTAAGTGTTTATTTATCTTTGTTGTTCACGGTGATACCTAACCTCAAACTAGCTAGTTTTTTTCTAATTTACAATCCGATTTTTCAGTACACGAACGTAAGGAAGGTTCTACATTAATAGTAGAAGGAGTCAAAGTGCCTTCTCCACATGCGGAACTTCTAATACGTGCTAAGAATATCCAAGATTTGGCTCCAGTAGAGAAACCCGAGCATACGTGCTATATGTGCGCTCTGGACTTGGATGTGAAGCATACGGACGTGTTAATTTTAAGCCAGTTCGTTAGATCAGATGGGTGCATGTTACCAAAACGTATTACAGGGCTATGTCGTCGGCAACAGAAAAAAATTGGGAAAATGGTCTCTATGGCTCAGAAAGCAGGTTAGAATATCTTTATACTTAAACTAGCTGATGCCCGCGACTTTTTTCGCGTAGATTGAGGAATTGATTCTCGCGGGAACTCTTATTTTCCGGGATAAAAAGTAGACTTTGTTATTCCAGACAATAATGCATCTCTGTGCCAAATTTCAATTAAATCTGTTGAGTTGTTGCAGCTTGATTAAGGAATATCCAACCATACATCCAAAATTTCGCTTCTTCCATAAAATGGGTTGGAAGGTGCATTAATGCCTAGTTTTAATCAGCTTCAACTGGGTACAGCTGGTAGGAGAACGATCTGGTCAGCCCACTACTGAGCACAGGCTACTCACAAAAAGAGCATAGGGTCTTCTTTAAGCCCTAAACCTTCTTTAAACTTAAGGGTATTTGTGTACTCGTGATTTGTGAAAACACGATTTAAAGTGCTCACCATACAAGTTGTATGTGCACTCATTCGATTCATGTTTAGACAGATCCACAAAAAAAATGTACGGCGATGACTGAATTGTGTTTTAATTAATACAAAATACGAATAAATGTCCTAAGGACAAGTGGAGATTGGTAGACTTCACACTCTATTATAAAGAATAATGGAGAACTCTAATAAGCCATGCCAGTTTCCTTTGTTTTTGTTTTTCTTCATCACTAAAGCTTGTGACATTTAATTATGTACTTAAAATTGTAGGAAATATACAATTATATGTATAGATTTTATTTTTAACAGGTCTGATGATTAATTTGACTCCTTCCTTCTGTAAAAAGGATCCGAAGCAGAGATATGCATACAAAAAATTCAACACATACTTTGATGAGAAAACAATATTCATGAAGAAAATTCCTAAACCTGTTGATAGATTCAAGCGATAACTTTGGTAATTCATTATGTATATAAACTGTAATATTAAATAAATTATATATGTATGCTAGATTTATTAAAGATTTTTATTTTTCTTGCTACATACATTTTCTTATCATGGAGTACTAGATGATACCCGCAACTTCGTCCGCATGGATTAAGGTTTTTATTCCCGCTGGATCTCTTACTCCCGGGATAAAAAGCCTATGTCCTATTCCAGACTATAATCTATCTCTGAGCCAAATCGGTTCAGTTCTTGCGGCGTGATTGAGTAACAAACATACAAACTTTCGCATTTATAATATTAAAAGGATACCTTACAACTTGGTTTGTAGGTTCATTAGTTCCTTCAAAATACATACTTAACCCCAACGCAAAAACGACAGAGTGTTATAAGTTTGATGTGTCTGTGTCTAATTATTTATGGTAGGTTCTTATACCAAGTAGGTATGCACGCTTTGGTTAATAAAACTACAAATGACACATACTAGCTTTTTATTTTCGTTGTCTATAAATTTAATTCACTAAAATAACTACATTAGTCTCGACATCCATTTTTTTTTACATAATTTTTAGTCTTTATGCAGCCTTTTCCCGCGACGACATTTTCACACGCAGTTGATATGCGTCAGACGCAAATAAGCTACCATTGCGATGCAGTACCAGCTGCATCATAGTTGACAAAAGCGCAAAATTCTCGACGTGCTAAGACTAGCATATTCATATTATGTCAAATTTGTTAGTGTTGTTCTAGACATTTAGAACTTAAGTATAAAAAAATTTATTATAATTAATTAAGTTAAAATAATGCATATGAAATGCTTTTCTTCTTAGAGAATATCCTTAGAAATTGAGCTTAAAAAATGACATAATGTTAAAAATAAATATCTCCTAGTTTTCTTTCAGTTGTGTGAACTATAAATTCTGATTATCCAGATTGGTTGTGTGTAACACACTTTTAGGATAATTTTTAGTGTAAATTGGTTTATAAAAAAAAAATAGCAATCTATTTCTTCTCGAGACGAGGTCAGTTCTGCAGGTGTATTTACTAAAATAAAACCCACTTTGAAAGCGAAATTCACTTGACAATTATGTCAAAATAAGGGATAATTTTTTGACATAATTGATAACATAGAATGGATAGACAATCACTTCTATTTTGTATTAGGACGACTGTCATAACTTTTACACTTTTTTACTTATTCCGTGTGAAGTGAGTTTGTATTTTACCGAATAGCATTGCTGACAAGTTCCATTAACCACAGCTGACAACCGAGACACAGCACCACATCAGAAAATAACCGAATAGAGGCGATGCTTCTAAAGACAGTGCTAAGGGAGTTGAATGAAATTGGGCCCAACTTGTCGTTTGTTACAGTTATGAATCTTCTGTAGTAAATAAATGAATAAATAAGTTACTTTTAACATCTGTACAACATGGATGAACTTCAAAAAATGTTTCAACTCTGCAACCAACTAACGTGTTCTCAATTTTTGACATTTCCAGTGGTCAGTTGGAAACAATGGAAAGTTGCCAATTAAGAACTGTCAAACTGGCATTTTTTCATACAAAATGCAGGTTTGACAAAATGCCAGTTCTAGTTAGCAACTGGACAATAGAGAATAGCACCCCCCAGCAGGGTGAGCTTGGGCAGGGTACACTATCCATGAGGAAAGGATAAAATCTTATCCTTTCAGTTATCCAGCTCAGTTTTATCCACCCGTTGAGCATGGGCAAAATGGTGGAAATAATATCCACAGTGGATATACCTATATGAATATACTTCTCCTTTCCTCTGTCGCCATGCTTAAGCATAGGGAGAAGATAATTTTACCTCTTGTCAGTGGATAAAATTTTTGTCTCCTGCCCATACTCACCCTGCTGGTGTTGTATGAAGCTTTGTCTCAGTTCGACTATTCACTCATGTGATAGCCACCCTGTAGTGCGTTGGCACCCTTATTTGTACAGCATACAGAGCACGTGTCGACGTCAAGGCTAGGCGTATGCTGCGACCCAGTCCACGCCGCGCAGATTTTGTAATGCATAAACATGCAGAGCTATATATGCTGCGGTACATTTACGTGAATTGTAGACATGTCGCGGGTTTGCGAGAATATCGACGTAACTCAAAATTCCATCAAACTGAACTAAGTATGCCAAAAAGTATGCACAAAAACATTAATCAAGAAATTTCAAAACACACCATTCTCTAAAATCATTAATTTTTTTAGTTCCGTCACTGTTCTCGCAAACCAGCGATGTGTTCAGCCTGCCCTATACCTCGTAGTGGCGGCATAGATTTCTGGGCGACGCGTGCACTTATAGGTAGATTTTATAATTTTGCTTATGAAAATGACCAGACCATTTAAATGAATTGGGTATTTGACTAAATTTTTTTTATATACTTAAAATAAAGGCTTTTAATATTATAACACAATGTCATTTGTCTTTTTTTAATATCTTAACTACTCTCGAAAATATAAGAGTTTTTAAGTTTCCTGCCAGTAAAACAGAGCGTAATTGCAACATGATGTCATGTTTCAGTAGCTCCATACAAAATTTTGTTTTAGAAAGAGATAGATACAGTCGCAGTAAACCAGCTTATTATTTGTTTATATCAAGGACTTCACACACGGCAGCTATAATGTAAAGATGTATATTATAGCACGATACATCTCATTACATCTTTCCATATAAATCGTCAGGAGACCACACACGACAGCTATAATGTATATTTTTACATCTTCGTATCTTAAGATACAGAGCGATACGAAAATATACATTTATATTTCGATACATATCATTTTGAGACGTATACCAATGGAATAAAGGGAAAGATATATTACATTACCTGCTCTGTGTGTGATAGGTTAAGATAGTGTAAAGCTATACATCGCGGGATGCAACGTACATTAATATACATTATAGCTGCCGTGTGTGAAGTCCTTTATAAGCTGATAAAACAACAAAGTATTTTAGCAGTTGCAGTAAAACAGCAACTTATTTGTTTTTCGACCGATTTATTTCCTGCTTTAACAAATATTATTCTTACACGTTACATTTTCGATCGTAATTAATGGATATCCCGATTTTGACAACAGTCTAATACCCAATTAGTTTATCGTGAACCTTGTTTCATAATCAAACACCAAAACTCAGTTTACTCGAAACCTGTCTATTCTTTGTACTAGCTAAAGCGCGAATGAATGTATCTGTTATATACTTCGACCATTTAGCCGGGACGAGCCTTTACAGCACACATTTACTCACTTCCACACACTCTTGTAAATATTTAATGTCACTATGAACGCGCACTAACTCAAAAGCTGTCACACTTACAAGCTGACACGTACGTTTGTACATGTACTTCGGCAGAGGGATATGCGTGCGCTTGTTAGGTCCTGGCTAAATGGTCGAAGGTTATATATCTGCGTCGCAGCATACATTCGCGGCCTATGTCTACGTCGACTGCCGTGCCTCGCAAAGTCTGTGCTGCGGTTTCTGCGTCTCAGCATACGCTTAGCCTAAGATCGTCCCGTCAGCGGAGGCGCAGACAGGCGCTGGCGTGGGCCCGCGCGCGGCATCACAGCCTTTCGTACAGGTACAAGTAGCCTAAATCCTTTGGAGGGTTTTCCGACAGGGCCACCTGAAAGTAATTAAAGTATCATAGACACTATTATGCTACAACTAAGGAAAATATCGCGAAGAAACCTTCACGCACAGAGTTCTCCATAATATTCGAATCGCAGCTTGTAAAGCACTGGGGTCACAACTTTGAGAAGTAAAATGAGTGGATGAGACAGTATTTACTTAACTGCATGTAGTGTTTACTTTAAAACGATTTTGCACATACTGTCAAAAAAAAAAAGACTGTGACACTGTGAAGTTTGCTCTCCTAAAATAGAGACAAGACATAGGGATGTCCAGAAGTGGACATCTATAAGTTGGGTTATAAAAAGAAAGAAAGAAAGAGATGAAGTTTCAAGTTACCTTATTGTCATTGAATATGACCCATCGTCCTTCGTGTAGAATGTGGCACACGTAGTGACCCACCATCGTTGAAGTTCCCATATGCGAGATGAATGCCACCAACTTGTACTCTGAAACAATGGATAGTTGGTCAAGTGATGTAGTAGCATTCCATACTTAAGCCTCAGTGATGAGGTAGCATTTCGTACTTAAGCTTCAGTGATGAGGTAGCGTTCCGTACTTAAGCCTCAGTGATGAGGTAGCGTTCCGTACTTAAGCCTCAGTGATGAGGTAGCGTTCCGTACTTAAGCCTCATTAATGAGGTAGCATTCCGTACTTAACCCTCAGTGATGAGGTAGCATTCCGTACTTAAGCCTCAGTGATGAGGTAGCGTTCCGTACTTAAGCCTCAGTGATGAGGTAGCGTTCCGTACTTAAGCCTCAGTGATGAGGTAGCGTTCCGTACTTAAGCCTCAGTGATGAGGTAGCGTTCCGTACTTAAGCCTCAGTGATGAGGTAGCATTCCGTACTTAAGCCTCAGTGATGAGGTAGAGTTCCGTACTTAAGCCTTACCGATGAGGTAACCACTGACAACTGAAAGGTCGCAGGTTCGAACCCCACCCGTTGCACTATTGTCGTAGCCCCACTCCTAGCACAAGTTTTCACTTATTTGGAGGGGAAAGGAGAACATCAGTCAAGCTGATATTCTTTAAAAAAAAAACACCCACTCTCCGGTCCGTCCCTGCAGCCGAGGGTGGTGTCGGGCGCGGGCGCGGCGGGCAGCTCCTCGCCGTCGAGCTGGTCGGCGTGGCTGAAGATCCAGTCCAGCGCGCGCGCCACGTCGCCGCCCGTGCAGCGCAGCGCCCGCGCCGCCTGCGCGCCCGTGAAGCCCATCGCCGTGATCTGCTCCACGCTCGACGGGTCCACCGGCGCGTCTGCTGCGGCGCCTACCACCAAACATTTTTTAAATCTCACAACATACACACACGCACACACATGATGAAAGGGCTTGCTAAGAATAACTCGAAAAATAAAATGACGTCATTCTAAATCCAATATGGCGGACTTCTAAAGATGGCGGACTACGTTTTTTATGCTTTCCTACAATATGGGTATCAAATGAAAGGACTTTCATTAAATAAAAGGTTGTTTAAAATTACTTTTAATTTATTTACTTTCACCTCTGAAAACTACCCTTAATTAACAATCATACTGTATTATGAATTCTCTGTTAAACTTTATATATTTTTAATTCAAATAATGTAATCATTTTTGGCTTTATTTAATAACTAAAATAATCTTGTAAAATTGTGTTGTAAACGCTGTTGATTACCAATAAATAAATAATTTAACGCAAAAACAGGGGGTTATAAGTTTGACATATGAATCTTTGTGTCTGTCAATTTCCTCATAGATCTCCCAAGGAATTAACCGATTTTGATGCAATTTTTCCTGTTTGAAAAACAATTTCTTAATTAAATCTTAACATGTATTGGATTGTATGTAGGTATGCATTTTTGAAACACTGCGTACATAGCATAGTTTTGTTACCTATTGTAAATGGTGTTTTTTTTTTTTAAATAAGCAACCGCCGAGTTTATTGCTGGCCCTCCTCGGCAGGAAGGACATTCCGAACCAGTGGTAGATTCATCGACGATTGACAGCACTCGTAAAAGTTTATTTGAATAAAAAATATTTCTATTCTATTCTATAATGCTGCTTTCCACAAGCTATAACGCCGCTAACTACCAAAACCATATTTCATAATATAAACCCTAATTTAAATGGTTTTGGATTCATATTAGGAAATATGGTCTTGGTAGTTAACAGCATTATAGCTTGTGGACGGCAGTATGCAATCGAGATGGATTTCATAATAATTTTGGTATAATCATCAGCTCATTTCGTTTTGTGTAGCTAGTTACCGGAAGCGTGCGCGCCGGGCGGCTCGAACTTGTTGGCGAAGTCCCAGTCAGTCATGTGCTCCATGAGCCAGTTGGACGCCGCCTCCATGCCCGAGTTGTTGGTGAAGTACAGCGACTTCTTGCACGCCTCCAGCGGGAAGCCCATGTCCAGCTGTACACACACATATACACCGTGTAATTTTAATGGTTGTATTACCGCGGCAGAACGATTTGCCCTCAGTAGTACTATCGAAGCATAGAGTTAAAATAAAAAATAAAAGTTTTTGTTTTGAAATAATTAAAAAAATAATCAACAACTCGAAAGTGTGAGAAACAATAGTAATGGACATAACATAACGTACCTACCTGCTAGTATGTAGGGTACCTTTAATCATACACCAATCATTAATAAGCGCACGCTTGGCGACAGCTACGGAGTGCGAAGTACCTATTACTATTGGTTCGAGGTCTTTTTCGAGTTTTGTTTTTCTCGATTGTAATTTTGTCATTTTTGATTCTAATCATTTTTTAAATTTAAAAATTGATTGTAATACCATGATCAAATGCTTTCACTTCGGGACTACAACCATTAAAATTGCACGGTGTATAAAAATTTGGTATTTTCACTGTTAAAATGTGGATATTCATTAATTATATAAATACGGAACCCTTCTTTTGCGGGTCCGACTCGCACTTGGCCGGTTATTACAAGTTACACTTACAAGTTGCGCCAACAGCTCCTCGTTGTAGACGGGTGCCGGTGTCTCTGGCGCCGCGTCCGGCAGCACAGTTTCGTCGGGCTGCAGGCCGCGCCCTCGCAGACAACCTAGATCCACCTAAAACACAGTTTAAAATTAGAATTTATTTACTACTAGATGGCGCTAGCTGTAGGTTGGCTAAATTTAGATCGCGATGTGGAAGTCGTCAAGAACTTCCATAAGATGCTGCTGTAGCAAATGAGAGCATCAAAGGCCAAAGCGATAAGAGGAGCAAAGTAGTGTAGATATTAATTAGATAACGATCTGGCAGTGAAAAAAAAAATCGCGTGAATCGGTCCAGAAACCCCGGAGTAAACACGGTGGACATACATAGAAAAAAAAAAAGATAGCGGCCGAATTGATAACCTCCTCTTTTTTGGAAGTCGGTTAAAAACGCTCTGCACTGCACCTCGTTTGAAATATTATGCGGGCCCATAGGATTAGGTGTGACGATAGTGCAACCTTCCAGTTTGCAGTTAATTTTAACTATTTAGAATAGAATAGAATAGAATAGAAATATTTTTTATTCAAATAAACTTTTACAAGCACTTTTGAATCGTCAATGAATCTACCACTGGTTCGGAATGCCTTTCCTGCCGAGAAGAGCCAGCAAGAAACTCGGCGGTTGCTCTTTTCAAAAAAATAAAAATTTTACAATCGTTATTGAAACTATGCTATGTATTCAGTGCTTCCACGATGAATTTTCCTGAGTACAATACAAGTAAAAATAAATACAATACAAATACAAATAAATACAATTCAATACATGTTAACACAGGCAGGCAAAAGCAGACCCATTCCCGTTGGTGGCACCCGTTCACGAGCATGACGCATGATCCAGCCATTGCTTCACTCAACCATATTTGAGGGAACGTGGGTTTAGGCTTATTGAATGCTAGCTTACCTCCCAAGGCATATCAACTGCTACGTCAAGCTTCGCGGGTGTCCAGTCTTCCTTGATTGTGAATTTCTTCAACTGAATCAACAAATAGTCCGGGAATGTGGCTAGCCGTGTCATTCTGTTAAGTAAAAAGCTTTATTAACTGACAGCTCTTAAAGTATTAACGAGCGGGAAATTGCTTAGAGACACGGACTTGTGTAAACAAAATAGCTTTACACATTCACTAAAAAAATTTTTGACCGTCCGGCCAGCCGTAACGCCACTTCCAGTCTAGTTCACTTCAACTCTTTTTACAATAGAATAGAATAATTTTAAGCTATTGCATAGTTGCTATCGCGGGCCAGCGTGGAGACCGAATCCAGAAATTCCGTAACGAAAATAACCTGACACGGGACTCCTCTACGGTGAGCCGCTAGATGGCGTTGATAAAAAATGCTATGCAATAGCTTCACCGCGGCAGTCCCCGAGTGCCACACGTCTTTTTTTATTTTTAATAAACTCTTACAAAGTGCTTTTGAATCGTCAAGTGAATCTACCAATGGTTCAGAATGCCATTTTTCTCCCTCAGTCTTTTCCACTGGACTCAATGTTGATGAAAGTGCTTGTATGCAGTTTTCCTCTGCGAGCCTGTATGGATTGCCCGCTTTAAAGGTTTTGTTATAATATTACTACAGAAGCCTAAAATCGATTGACCCATCTATGACCGAGCGTTGCTGTAGCATCCTCTGTCGGAAAGGCTTATGGTTAAATAAAAAAATAATGTCTTCCCGACTCACCCAGACCACAGCGGAAAATCTCCAAAGAAATTAAGCAGAAGGAAGATATTACAATCCCTCACTGTCATATTCGGCAGGGTTATTACGTATCTCGCGACAGGTTCGCGACAGGCGTAAATCGCGCAATCGTTGCTGTCAAACGTCACTTCTGCTGTCAAACGTCACTTAGTGACAGCAGTAGCAACACGACAGCAATCACTACGCGATCGGTTGCAAAATGTCACTAAAATTCGTATTACGCAAGCCAATCGCACGTCTATTGCTCGCCTATCGCAAAATGTACTTTTCTTCTTTAGATATGCTTGATGGAGAAGAAAGGTAGTCAAATACTTCGAGACGGTTTTACCACAGACCACAACACAAAACAAATAAAAAATATAACAATTCAACCACTGACGACGATAAAAACTGTGTATTTTGTTTACATCTATTGCCGTCTTATCGCGAGTGGCCCTAGTATCGACACGCGAGCAATAGACGTGCGATTGGCTTCTGTAATACGATTTTTAGTGACATTTTGCGACCGATCGCTGTCGCGCTGCTATTGCTGTTGCTGTTGCAAACTTTTACGTAATCAGGGTGCCGATGGGACAGAAATCCAACTTGGCCACAGAGAGATCAGGAATAAGACCGACGGCTTCACGTGCTCTCCGAGGCACGGGAACAGTTTAATATAGGAATCGACTAACTCACTTGCGCGCAGTGACTTTCTTGTTGAGCGCGGAGCTGAAGAAGTGCTCGACGGCCTCCTCCTTCATGAAGCTGTCGAGGCACGCCTGGAACGGGATGTGCGGCCGCACCGTTTGCGACGGGTCTCTGTGGACGACCTCTATACTGTTACTTGTTCATTATCATCGTGTATAGCCACGTTAAAGTGACTAATATTCTCCTTCCTCTCCAAATAAGCATAAAGCTTGCGTGTGTGGTTTTTATCCTTACAAAATTTATATTTTACAAAATGCGGTATCAGCATGAAAAAGTTGGATTTATTTTGCTATAATCCGCCAACAGAAAAAATCTGTACGGTCAAACATGTTACAAGCTAAGCACCGTTTACCTCCACAACCAAGCAAGAAAACAGAGTTCCCAAGCAAGCAATGCCACCACCACTCAAGACTTTTGTACTACTCTTGATGCACGTTTCGCCCCGAAACCGGAGCATCCTCAGGAGATGTCAACACATTATAGCAAAATAAATCCAAGCTTTTTTTGCTAATCATGAACTTCCGCTAAGTAACGCCTGCTTCTATTTAAATGCAGTATTGGTTTCCTCCTATTTTTAAGTAGCCATACTACTCTCCATTAGCAACTCCGTCAACTGAACAGATATAATGTAAGTTGGTGGATCTACAAGTCGACCGTTCCATAGAACAAAGTCTCATCTGCTAAATTTACAACTTGAAATTTGAGTCTTAAAAGTCACATCTGCAAGGCACAAATCTCAAGTTATGAATTTAGCAGATGAGACTTTGTTCTACGGAACGGTCGAAGTACCAGTTGACAAACTAAAAAAAAAAAAAAAAGTGAAGCGAGGCCACTCACAGCCTCTGCCCGCTGGCCTCGGCCCTTGCGCGGCGCGCGTCGTGCTCGCGCACTTGCTGCGCGTTGGTGGCGGCGTGCACGGGCACGGGCAGCGGCAGGTGGTGCTCGGCGCGGCGCGTGTAGCGCACGCCCAGCGACTCGCCGCACTGGATGCGCTCCTCCACCGCGAACTTGAGGCAGTCCGCCGGGTTGGCCTTGTGGCGGCTGTGGCGCTGTGACAACAACAACTCAACAATAAAAACGATTTTTTATTTTTTAGGGTTCCATACCTACGAATAAATAATAAGTAAGGAAGTCTAACTGCGTTAAAAAATGACGCCAACAAAAATTGCGCCGAAGTGGGTGGAGATTAAAATTAAGCCCTTAAAGGTGGGGATTAAAAACAAAAATAGCACGTCAACAGTTGGTCATTTTTCTTGCACGTCAAATTTTCATAACATCGTCCAACGACTCAGCTGTCATAGCAAACATAGCAACACGCGCGCGAACCAATCATTGCTTTCGTTCTGAATTTGAAACGATCACCAAGCATGTCTATCTGTAATTTTCCGGCACCCTGATTACGTAAAAATTTGCAACAGCAACAGCAATAGCAACGCGACAGCGATCGGTCGCAAAATGTCACTAAAAATCGTATTACGGAAGCCAATCGCACGTCTATTGCTCACGTGTCGATACTAGCGCCACTCGCGATAGGACGGCAATAGATGTAAACAAAATACACAGTTTTTATCGTCGTCAGTGGTTGAATTGTTATATTTTTTATTTGTTTTGTGTTGTGGTCTGTGGTAAAAGCCTCTCGAAGTATTTGACTTCCTTTCTTCTCCATCAAGCATCTCTAAAGAAGAAAAGTACATTTTGCGATAGGCGAGCAATAGACGTGCGGATTGGCTTGCGTAATACGAATTTTAGTGACATTTTGCAACCGATCGCGTAGTGATTGCTGTCATGTTGCTACTGCTGTCACACTGCAAATTTGACGTTTGAGAAGTGACGTTTGACAGCAGAAGTGACGTTTGATAGCAACGATTGCGCGATTTACGCCTGTCGCGAACCTGTTGCGAGATACGTAATAACCCTGCCGGATAAAAAGTAGCCTATGTCACTCTCGCGGTCCTCAACTATACCCATGCAAAAAATCACGTCGATCCGTTGCTTTGTTGCAGCGTGATTGAAGGTCAAATCAACAAACAAACACACTTTCGCATTTATCAATATTAGTATATTAGCACTTCATATCTGTATGCCATAAAGCCAGATGGGTTAGAGGAATAAAAACGAGAATAGAAACTTTAACAAACTGCTTTTGAATCGTGAAATAAATCTACCACTAGTGAGTGAATGAATGAATGAATGAATATACTTTTATTGCACACCACACATATTATAAGAACAGACACAAAGAGCTTAATAAATAGCATTTAGCAATAGTGAAGTTTAGTCAAAGAAGACCTACCTCTATGAGAGTGAGTAAATGCAGATAAAACTCGTGCGCATCCTGCTGTCGCTTGGTCGTAAACTCGGGGTGGCCGCGCGCGACCACTCGCCGGTACATGTGCGCCGAGACTCCTTGCTGCGCGCCCTCGACGCCCGGGAACGAATATCGCCCCGATACTAAACCTACACCAAGTTTTGCCCTGCGAAGAAAAAAATGTTTAATGCTGAGACTATAGGTGTGCTCTGACTTAGCTCGGACTTAAAAGTTAAAACGAGACACAAACATGTTCCGACAGAAATGTGTTTCACTCTCGCACTCTCATAGTCCGATGGGACGGAAAATCCGACACGACCGGAGATTAGGCGCAGGACCGACGGGTTTACGTGCTCTCCGAGGCACGGGGCTTACTCACCGCCAATTTCCTAACTCCAGGCAAGCACTGAGAATTTCGTTTCAGAAAAACCATTTTGACCTGCCCCCCGATTCAGACCCTTCCGATAACTTATTTATCGATCGATTCGGTTTGTTACTGTACGATAACATATATGTTCAGTTCGTAAATGCTCTTGTAATCGAATGTATCTTGTCGATGTCGATAACGTAGTCGATACCGAATCGTATCCTCAAACCAAACGCTCTGAATCACACGACAAATTTTTTTTATGCGAGATCGATATCTCACCGTATCGACACGGTATGTTATCGAACAGGTCTGAATCGCCCCCCTGACCCAGGAATCGAACCCGGGACCTCGTCATCCGCAGTCTGACTTGCTAACCACTAGACCAACGAGGCAGTTGACCACTACACTAGATGTCGAGATTATCACTCCAACAAAGTGAGGGTAGTACACAATTATAGTAAATAAAACCTTACGTTTGTACATCGAAATCGTTGGCCGGATCGTCGGGAAAAGTGGAGAATATTTCGGGAGCGCCCTCAACGTATCGCCGCACGAAATCTGGCATCCGGAACAGAACCTGAAAATTAAAACAATACAAGAATACGGTATAATTTGCAAGTAATTTTATTTGATTTTGGAATTAACTAGTTGATGCCCGCCACTTCGTTCGCGTGGATTAAGGTTTTTAATTCCCGCGACAACTCTCTAATTTTCCAGGTTAAAAAGTAGCCTAAGTGTCATTCCAGACTATAAATTATCTCTGTGCCAAATTTCAGCAGAATAGGTTGCGTTTAGAGTAACAAACATACATCCAATACATCCAAACATTTTTTTTTTTAAAAGAATATTAGCCAACTTGAAGTTGACTTATATTCTCCTCTCCCCCCTCAAATAAGCGAAAAGCTCGTGCCAGGAGTGGGTACGACAGTAGTGCAACGGGTGGGGCTCGAACCTGCGACCTTTCAGTTTTCAGTCCGCACCTTTACCCGTTGAGCTATTGATGTTTCAAAACATTGCTACTGTGACTTGCGACTGTGATTTTTCTTTTGGGACTACTTCATTGACGCCATCTTGAATTTGATTGACGTCATCTTGGCTTTGTAAGCATAGATATGAGTGTCTCTGGAACTAATAATAATGCAAATGGCGCACCAATCTCTGTTGCAGCTTGATTGAAGGACAAAAGAAGCTTCAATAGCCCATCAGTTTAATGTGCCGTCCGTACTTTTACCCGTTGGGCTATTGAGGCTTAAACTTAGCTCAAATGTACCTGAACAACACTGTTGATGTAGCAGGAGTTGCCCAGGTTGTTGAGGCCGGTCAGCGCGGGCCCGTGCAGCGGCCGCAGCTCGGTGCCAGACTCCTGCAGCGTGTTCCACTCGCCCGTGCGCCGGTTCAGCTCCAACTCCAGCTCCAGCATTGATTTCTCCGTCTGGAAATAAAATACATTTTTATTTGAACATACTGATCTCTATCTATTATCTATGTTTAGGACTGGAATTGCTGCTCTGATTTCTCTTTTGGACCTACTTGGTTGACGCATCTTGAATTTGACTGACGCCATCTTGAATTTGATTGACGCCATCTTGGTTAAAAGCATAGAAATACGAGTGTCTCTGGAACTAATAATAATGCTAATGGCGTACCAACCTTTGTTGCAGCGTGATTGAAGGACAAACGAACAAACCAATAAACAAACAATTTTTTTTATTCAATGGCAAGATAGTCCTTGACTGCGATCTCACCTGATGGTAAGTGACGATGCAGTCTAAGATGGTAGCGGGCTAACTTGGGATGGGTATGTACGTATGTACGGTCGTGCGTATGTACGTCGTGCTTATGTACGGTCGTGCGTATTTACGTCGTGCGTATGTACGGTCGTGCGTATGTGGTAGTACGGACCTTCTGCAACTGTTGCACATTGATGCCGAAGTGCTTGAGGTGGTCGGCCAGGTAAGGGTCCTCGACCATGTCGTCCTCGGCGTACGAGTACACGTCGCCCTTGCCCTCCGCCGTGATGGTGCCCAGCTTCACGGCCAGCGGGTAGCCCGTGTTGCGGTAGTGTTCCACCTGGACCAATACAACACAATAGATAGAAGATAATATCCTTCCCACGACGTCCGACCTCCACAGAGATTGACCGTCTGCGCGGGTGTTATTATAGTGCACAACTGTGAGCTAACACAAGTGCACTCACCATTCCTTCACTCTCATAGTCTCGACGGGACAGAAATCCAACACAAACAGAAAAAAAATGAAAAGATGGATGGGGAAATCCAAATAGACTATAGATTGTCCAATTCTTTATTTTCTTTTTGGCAGATCACGCCTATAAATTACCGTTTTTTTGTTTTCGGAATAATGTACTAAAATAATGTCGTACTTTATTGACGTTTAGTGAAGTGCCCTGTGCATAACAAACAACCACAGACTAAAACACAGTTCTTGAAAGACGATTAATCATTCACAATTATGATAAAAATAATTTGACTTCGTGTAAGTATTGTTTCTGTAAATTTAATAAAAAAAGGAAATAAAAATAGTAACTAAGACTCCAATATTGAATATTTGCAAGGAATTAAGTTGAAATCTTGGAATTTAAGTTCAAAACCAAGAGTAAAGAAATTTTTCTTTTCATTTTTTTTTTTTTTTTGACGGTTGCCTTAAAATGTAACTATGCACGCGTTAGTGAAGTGAGTTAACTTCAAAACGCGTGGTTAATAACGTCTGAACCAAGTTTAAATCAAGAGTTATGAGCAAATATACTTGGAAAATCACATACCTACCTAATTATTTATTTAACAAACTAGCTACGTAATTGGATTTACAAATGAAACAAGTAAAATTATTAAATACTAGCGGGTCGTCCTGGCTTCGCACGGCTGGACATTTATTTTTTAAACATTTTGGCATAAACGTACAGTAGGTAAATGCAGGACAAGTGACATCAACGCGTAATTTTTAAAAACATTTCACTGAGCAATTTTATTAAACTCGTAATATGTTTCGAATGGAATGTCCGATTTTAATAAACTAAAAAGTAATTTACAGGTAAGTATTTAAACTGCCTTGCTTGAAAAATCATTTATTTAGGTAAGGATTAAGGCAAAGGTATAAATAACTTGATCTGATTTATATACACTATACAATTTAAATTAATATCGGAGTTATCAGAAAATGAATATTTCCGCATGATAAAATAATAAAATGGTGCCAGCCGGTGCGGCGGGGCAAGGTGGCAGGTATCGGCGCGGAAGATTCCTGTGGTTCCTGTGGTGATCTTATTAACAATCGTTTCCTATAAGAAGCTCTGTGCGATCAGCCCCGTAAAAACAAATATTTAATATTTCAACCCAGACGAAGTCGGGGCAGGTCGCTAGTTAAACATATTTTGAAAGAAAACCTTAATTATTATTATTATCGATAAAGAACCCAAATCAACTTATTATTTTTTTCTGTTTGTCTGTTACCGCAAACATATGTCAAATTAATTTATCTAAGTGATTAAAAATATATAATAAAATATAAGTACGTTAAATCAAAATTAAAAAATATTTCATTAAATCGATTGAAAGTTCTTCTTAAATAAAATCGATTATTACTTCAAATCGAATCGGTAACGTGTGAAGGCGTCACTAAAGTCAAAATTTCTTGATCTGCCAAAAAGAAAATAAAGAATTGGACAATCTATAGTGGTTACGCCTCAAGAGTCTAAAAGTTATAGCCTCAATAGCCCAACCGTTAAAGGTACAGACTGAAAACTGTAAGGTCACAAGTTGGAATCCCACCCGTTGCACGATTGTCGTCGTACCCACTCCTGGCACAAGCTTCCCGCTTATTTGGACCCCTACATACAAGGATATTAGTCAACTTCAACTTGGCTACTGTTCTTTCTCTAAAATAAAAGTCGTTTGTGGGAATGGGCGTGACGTTCTATAATAAAATTCCACAGTTAATACATTTGCACAAGTTTAAGAAATCTATTGAAGAAATTCTCATGGAAAAAGAATATTATACAGTTCAATATTTAAAAAATATGAATATTACATACTCCGGAAAGCACAGTGTTGGCAGACCTGTGGTCTATGCAGACTACTGGACATATCCAGCAGTGAACGTCTAAGGGTTGGTAAAAAAGAAGAATAAAAAAAATTTTTAAATATACTACCAACATACAGCGTGATCATTTCCTCCGGACCCATCAAAGAACCTCCTTCCACATAGTATGGAGCCATCGGTGAGGTTCAGCCAGAGATTGGTGGTGAGGTCACACTTCGCGCATTTCCAACCCGATGGTGGAATTTTCACGCCGTTATCTAGCTGTTGCAGGCTTACAGCGTGACTGTAATCAAATGAAGTGATATTTTACATTCATTAATATCTTTGCGTTTAATCCGCAAGTATATATCTTGCAATTCACGAGGGCGCGTTAGCTTTACTTGTGGTTACGTCGTGTACATGCAGATTGCGTAAGTGTGCGTGCCTGACAGAAACGGAAGCCAGAAGGGCATTCCAAACGTGACGTGAACGTGATTTTTTACATGGGTATAGTTGAGGACTTGGAGATTGATAAAGGCCACCTTATATCTCGGAAACACAGTTCCTGGGGTATATTTAAAAACCCAACTTAACGCGGACGAAGACTAGGGTAAAAGCTAATCCTATCCTATTATATATAAATGCGAAAGTTTGTATGTTTGTTACTCAATCACGTCGCAACGACTGAACGGATTTGGCTGAATTTGGAACAGAGATAGATTATAGTCTGGAATAGGAGATAGGCTACTTTAATCCTGGGAAGTAAGAGAGTTCCCAAGGAAATAAAAAACCTTAGTCCACGCGAACGAAGTCGCGGATATCAGCTAGTAAATAAATAAACCTTACATGGATACTTCTCGTTTCTCTCCATCCCAGGTGCCTTGTAAAGCTTCCAACTCTGCGATTTTGAACGGCGATTCTGCATCGATTACACCTTGCACAGACTTCTTAATCTGCAAAATTTCGTTTTTTTTAAATATCAATACAGAGCTAACGACCGGTCGGAGGTTCACAATTCGTCGGAATCTTCTTTTTATTTTCTATGTATGTTCCTCGATTACTCAAAGATACCTGGACCAATTTGCAAAATTCTTTTTTTATGCCAAAGAGTATACTTCCCAGGTAGTCCCACAGTCATCAGGTCAGGATCTGATGATAAGATCCTGGAGAAATCGAGGGAACTCTTCAAATTTTATAGGCACAATTGATATACTTTGTAGTGGTGTTTGAAGTCGGTTCCGTAAAAGGAATTTTTACGTTTAAATTAATAAGCACTCACCACTTCAGGTAAAGCATCGTTGGGCCATGGAAAAGCGTGGAACCCCGGCAGCACGACCACGTTGTAGTGATCAGTGTACGTGAACTTGGGCTTGCCACAGTCGGGATCGAACCCACCCTCCACGCCGATCGCGAGCCGCGTGATCTTCTTCTCTGGGCCATCGCCTGTTTGCTCTGGTTCTGGTATCTAATATTATTATTATTATTATTAATACAACTTATATCACTACTAATCAAATTTAAAAAATTTAAAAAAATTAAAAGAAAAATCACTACTAATCTTACTTCTTAGATTAGAAGTAAGAACTTATTACTAGTATTATAAACGCGAAAGTGTTTGTTTGTTGGTTTGTCCTTCAATCACGCAGCAACAGAGCTACTACGTAAGTAAAGAGTAATTTTTTGCATGGATACAGTTAGGAATCTAGAAAGCTATTTTTTAACCCAGAAAATCAAAATAATCCACAAAACAAATTAGAGGTATGGGTTCAATGTACACTGCCATACCCCTTCCAAGTTAGCTCACTACCATCTTAGACTGCATCGTCACTCGCCATCGAGTGAGATAACTGTCAAGGACTATCTTGTAGTCAGTCAAGTACTTACAGGTTTCTTTTCTCGAAGTATGTGTAAAAATACGGCGTTGCCAGTCTTCTGAAAATACTGTTCCACGTAATTCCGACCGAAACCGAGGAACGATGTTAGTGACACGTAGAGGCCGGTCTCCGATTCCTTTAACAGAAGAAATAAAACATATTCATTATTGGTACCACAGAGATACTACTGGCATCGTAAACTTTATCTTAAAAGAGCAGTCATTAGGTGTCAGATGTATGGATGAGCGAGAAAATAATTAATTAAACAATTAATTTATTGCAACAAGAAGTCTTTTAATAAGTAATACCTTCTAAATATTGGCAAAGGCAAATAAAGGCATCAACGCACAGCTCTAACCACTGCTGGACGGATGGGGTTGTTTGGTATCCAGATATCAGATATGACGTAAGCATTAGCTAAGAAAGAATTTTTGACAATTAAACGGCGGAATTAAGTGACGGACTTCACACACCTCCGAGAACATTAGGAAGAACTCTCAGGTGTACAGGTTACCTCACGATGCTTTGCTTCACCGTTGAAGTATGTGAAATTTAAGGTGTGTGTGCGGGATTGATCCTGCGACCCCTCGTAATAGGAGACCACACGCCTAACCTTTCTGTCTGGTGGGAGGCTTTGGCTGTGGCTAGTTACCACCCTACCGTCAAAGACGTGCCGTCCAGCGATTTAGCGTTCCGGCACGATGGCGTGTAGAAACAGATTATATTATAAGTTAGGTACTAAGACCACTTAAAAAAGACGTGTGGCACTCGGGGACTGCCGCGGTAAAGCTATTGCATAGCATTTTTTATCAACGCCATCTAGCGGTGAGAGGAGTCCCGTGTCAGGTTATTTTCGTTACGGAATTTCTGGATTCGGTCTCCACCCTCAAGGCCCGCGATAGAAGCTATGCAATAGCTTAATAACCACTAAGCTATCACTGCTTGATACGGCTGTCGTAGTCGGTTAAAAATCAATATACTTAGTGCAAAGTTTACGCTTTACAAGCCCCTATAATTTGCATACCGATAAAATATATCAACCGGCGCGGAAGTACGAAATTATGGGGGCTCATCATAACTGTATCCACATTAGCTTCGTCAGGACGCTTTCAAAAAAAAAAAAAAATGTTAAAAAACATTGATTTATATTTAGGAGTGTTCCTAATTTTGTGTGGTTTTGGGATCAGTTTGCTCAATTTAAGAAATATCGTGTCTAGTAATAATAATATATCGTACATTTTACTATCAGAGAATGTGTTACTCATGTGTATTGGTATCGCTTTTATGTGTCGTGCGATTTACTTCTTAAACCCCGAAAACTTAACGGCGGAAAATGTGGAATTAAAGATGGCTGGGTTTAAATTCAACGAGGCAAACGTCCAATGTGATTTCTCTAGTTTACTTTTGAGCTATGGACCGTTAGTAGTCTCTTTAGTAAACAGTTTTCTTGGTCTCGTAATAGACAATTATTTACACTATCGAATGTTAAGAGACATTAAGAAGAAAGAACAAGAAGATGCTGTACAAGAATTTGGTGAAACATCTCGAAGTATCAAAGATGTAAAACGTAGTGACCTTTATATGTTTTGGAAGAAATATTTCTCCTTTATAACGATTGCATTGCAATGGATTGTACCAGTATTGCTTACTCTATTTATGTACCCGATGGAGGTCAAAGAGATGTCAATGCATGAAGTGAGAAACCTAGAAGATTCTTGTACAGCTTCATTACATTTGAGCACCAGCAATTGTAATAAAAATGCTTTTGATAACATAACAATAGAACTACGCAAAAACTTGATGACTCCAGTTAATTATCTAGAAGCAATAGAAAATGTACAACATAACGAGAATGCATCAACACAGATTGATTTGGTTTTAAGCAAAGTGTTCAATATTCTGAAAAATTTTAATAATCAAACAGATTTTCAGTACACAAACTCGACTAAATCATTACGACAACCGAAATTTGACGATAAATGTATGAAAATGTGTTTTATTGACAACAAAAATATGCTAGTTTACATGTTTGTGTTAGCAATAATAAGCTATTTTGTTCCAATCACAATTTCAATGATAATTTTAACCAAAATTCATGTAATGGATGTGAATAGACCTAATGCAAAGACATTTGTCACTAGAGAATTACTGTATAATGTATTGTTTTGGACTCCCGTTGTGTTTGACACTTTTTTGTCGTTAGTTATGTGTTCTTTCACGATGCATGGCATGAGGACTTCTTTGCTGAATGTTGTGGCAAATGTATATCAAGCTGTAAGAAATTTTATGCAAACAAGGTATTTTAAAGAAAACACTATTGTTCCCGCTTAAGAGGTTTTGAATAATTTTTTTTGAAGGATTGTAAAGCCAAGTTCAATAAAAGGATTTTACTGTTTTTTATAGTCATTTTTAATGTAAATTTTATATAATGGAAAATTTTATACTTAAGTACTAAACATTATACACATATTTTTTTATTTTTGTTTATAATATGCACAGTTTAAAGTGTATTTTTAGGGTTCTGTAATATAACACATTTGTCTGTAGCTTACCGCAGACTATTGATACTAAAGAGCTGTAATTTGGCAAGATTACGTGAATATTATGCCTACAAAGCTATACAATAAAATCTTGAAAAAAAAAACTTATTTTGTGTACCTCCCCTACACGTAAAGTGTGAAAATAGTTAAGAACCTGGAGTGACTTCAAGAACTAGAGTGAATCCAAGTTTCAACCTGAATAAAGAGTTTTGAAAACCTATCTCCACAAAGACCAAGATGTACTAAAGCTAATAACTAATATTTATAGAATAATTATTTATTCAAATAAACTTTTACAAAGTACATACTTTCGAATTGTCATGATGTCAAGTGAATCTACCCCTGGTTCGTAATGCTGTATAAGTGGGATGGTTCATTCAGGACAGTTAATTCATTCTAGCCATCGATATAATTCTAAAAGCGACAACACTAATTTGGATACAAATTATTCTAGGCTTTGCGAAGAACTGTTCGATTGCTATCTCGACTGAAGGATTGATTAGGTATAAGGTTTTTGCGCTTTAAGAGGTATATTGGAGGCTTTGAAATTGGGATATTTGCATAAATTAGGAATGCACGGAAGTATAATAAGTTTAGGTTAGAAACAAAATGCAACTCACCGGATTGTCAAAGGAATATACACACTCATCCTTGTATACTAGTTGCTGGGGTGCTGGTATTTTAATTTTGGGCAAATGCGGTGTTAGAAGATCCAACGATGCCATCTTTGCGATGTGATCGCAGTATGTATTTTTATTTTACTTTTTCTTTCGAGTTCGATGTGGCTAGCGGTAGAATCAACCTCGAAAAAATTGACAAATTATGACAAAGATGACAAAAAAATATTAATTTGATTTTGACAAATGAAAATGACAGAATCGAAATTGACGTCATCCCATTTATACACTGTAGTCTTTGACGTCATCATAGTGATGTAGCTTCGTTGCTTGTATAGCTCTGTGATCTTGTGTTATGCCCGTGATACACATGCTTGTTACTCGCACAAAAGCATGCCAGTCACAAACAGAAATGAGCTGCCTACCTACTCGCACGAGTAGATCGCAATCAAACGGCTTGCGATTTAACCACTGAGTAGGTACCTAACCTAACCTACCTATTTTATGCTTACAAGCAACGTCAAGAGGGCGTCAAATCAAGTAGGTACATACCTACCTAGGTCCAAAAAAGAAATCACAGCAGCAAGTTCAGTGTTAATCATAGATTAAAGATTGAGGTCAGCGACTTACATTAACAACACCATTACAACAACAAATAACAATAACAACAAAACCAAAACTTTTATTTTAGTGTCAAGAGGAGAGATAAACTTTTATAGTTTTATACCGTCTTATCGTTCTTATCACTTTATAGTTTATTATTGTTAAAGAATTGAAGTTTTTTGTTATCTACTATAAAATATATAATTTCAATTTTCTTTACAATAGCATCAAAAAATGGCGTTAAAGTTGTACATAGATTTAATGTCCCAGCCATCAAGAGCATTGTACATATTACTAAAGACTGCAAAATGCGATTTTGAGAAAAAATTGGTTGATTTGCGACAGGGTAAGTACTTAATTATTTTTTATAAAACTATGTAAAAGTTAAATTATTACTTAGAAGTGAAATTCTAACTCACTTATTTCCGGGGATAAAAAACATTCCAGACTATAATCAATCTCTGTGCCAAATTTCAGCCAAATCGGTTCAGTCGTTGCGACGTGATGGAGTAACAAACATACAAACTTTCGCATTTATAATATTAATAGGATAGGATAGGATAAGTAATTTATTTGAATAAAAAATTATTCAATAACTATTCATGTAGACCTGTGTTTCTTATGAAAAGTGGAACTCTAGCACTGATTCAGGAAGTAGATACTCAATTTCTCATTCTGCTGAAAAGAGCCAGCAAGAAACTCAGCATTTGCTCTTTTCAAAACAAAATGTTACATACTTATTATATTATTTAGCTAAACTAGTAGTATAGATAGTACTACTTACTTAATAATAAGTTATTACCAATGTTACATCATCTTGTGAGAGGCTGGATGTCAAGCCAACTTTGTCAACATAAATTCTTTAAATTTATAATAACCGATTTAATTTTATTAATTAATTATTTGATTGCTCAATTCCCATAGATTATCACTAAAATAACTCAAAATAATGTATTGCTTTCTCTTTTATTTTATTAAAGGTGCACACTTTACTGATGAGTTCACAGCTGTAAATAGGTTTCAAAAAGTGCCAGTTATTGACCACAATGGATTTATATTAACGGAAAGGTTTGTATTAGGTTTGGTTGTAGCTGTAGTTGTCATAAAATAAAATTATAGTAACTTTCTGTATAATAAATAAGCTTAGGATAAGCTAAATCATCATTTCAAGCTCATTTTATTTGTTTCTCATAATATATCTACTTATGTAACTTAATTAATACCTATATCTACTTACTTAATTTGTAAATTTTCCAGTGTTGCAATAATAAAATATCTATCCCGCGAAAATCTTATCCCAGACAGCCTGTATCCCAAGGAAAATAAATTACAGGCCAGGGTTGACGAGTTTTTAGAATGGCAACACATTGGGCTGCGGCTACATTGTGCTATGTACTTTAGGGTAAAGGTAAGTTAAGGAGAGGGCAGACTGGCCACTTTTAGCGGCAACGATGGGCGTTTTTATGCTAACGTGGGCACAGAACCAGAGACCGAAAATCGGAGAAACAAATCTTCAAAAATCGTGAAAACTCAATGCAGACGCAAAAAGCCATAAAACGCCTATCTAAAAGTAGCTAGACTCCCTTAGATAAACCTCTATTTTGCTGCATCTGGCTGCCATCTGCGCGGGAGATATAGTACACTAGTGTCTGCGCGAACACTGGTACCTATATTCCCTTACTCTCATAGTCCGATAGCATGGAAGACCGACATGACCGAAGAGAGATCAGGGGCAGGACCGATAGCTTTACATACTCTCCGAGGCACGGGGGTAACACAGCCAACTTCCTAACTCGCTAGTACTGAGAATTTCTTGAGAGGAAAACCTAATACATTTTATGGTCTGACCCAGGAATGGTACCCGGGACCTCGTCATCTGCAATCGAACTTGCTAACCACTAGACCAATGCGGCAGTAGAGCATCTTAATCAACCGATAGCACAGCTGGACATAGGTCTCTTGTCTCTTCCACTTTTTTTTTTTTATTCGATGACAAGATAGCCCTAGACTGCGATCTCACCTGATGGTAAGTGACGATGCAGTCTAAGATGGTAGCGGGCTAACTTGGAAGGGGTACCTACCTCATTGCTTCAGCTCCGCGACTCACTAAACCTATTCAATCTTGATTTAAAAATACATTTCATTTAAGGTTCTAGACCCCGTATTCACAAGGAAAGCACCTGACGCGAAAACTTTAAGTGGCTATGAAAAGAGGATGATAAATTCATTGGAAGAGTTTGAAAAACATTGGCTTCAAAATGGCACCGAGTTCATAGCTGGAGACACCATTACCGTAGCGGATTTACTGGCGGCCTGCGAGTTGGAACAACCAAGTAAATATTATTTTTAGAGTTCCTTAGTACAGGTACAAGGAACCCTTATAGTTTCGCCAAGTCCGTCTATCCGCGGCATCGCGCAATTAGTGCTAAAGAGCTGTAATTTGGCAAGGTTATACATATTAATGAAGCCTACAAAGTTGTACAATAAAATCTTGATGAAAAAACTATGATTATGGGTACCTCTCCTACATGTAAAGGGGATGATTTTTTTTACGCGTCTATTTCACTGTGTGGGGTATCGTTGGAAAGGTCTTTCAAAAGTATTGTAAATAAAAGTACGGTATGAACATTTTTTCGATTTATGGCTACGTTTGCGAATTATAAAGCCTTAAAGTGAAAATTTTCGTTCGAGTAGGAAGTCCCCCCTTCTAAAAAATGACCTCAACTGCGCCTCAAGAAAGTCCAAAAATCTTCTAGGAATGGGCGTGACAATCCCAGTGCAGGGCTGGATGTAACCACGTTGATCACCTTTGTAATTTTTCAGGAGCAGCAGGTTACGATCCCGCTGAAAACTTCAAGGATATTTCATCCTGGTGGAAGAAAGTTCGAAGTCATTTCAACCCATACTACGACGAGGCTCATGTTATTATAAACAAAGTTACCGAAAAAAATAAGCTAGCTTCTAAGCTGTAATCACTATCACTACTACAGGTTGTCGCGCGCTAAACTCGAAACCAGTTTATGGATTTTCATACGGTTTTCACCAATTGATAGCCTGATTCTGCGAGGCCTAGAGTACCTGCAGACTTTTTTGTCTTTTGTAGAGTTGAGCTATTTATTCATGAAAATCGAATGTGTATCTCTATATTTTGTACCTAGTAGTTTTTGAGATTAAGGTTTATATATAGGCAGGCATACTTAGCGGACGGCATTTTTAAAATAAGTTCTTTTGGATATTGGGGGTTAAGTGTTAGAAGATAAACAGAGTTGATAATGTTACAGGCATTTGTGGAAACAAAAATAAGCGAAGCCTAGTTGATATTTTAACCATAGGTGCTATTATTATAAATTATAAATATTCATATTATAGATACTAATAATAACTGGATGAATAATTCTGAACTACATTTTAATATATTTTTGAAAATATAAGGATTATTAAACAAGCTGGATTGGGTATTTGACTGATTTTTTTAATACGTTTAAAATAAAGGTTTTTTATATTATAACACAATGCCATATTTTTTTTAAATATCTTAATTAAGAAATTTTATGAAAATATAAAACTTCAAATTTTCCCGTTGAGAAAGAAAGAGAGCGGGCTACCTGCATGTGACGTCACAAGCAATTCCTTCCATACACTACAGAAAATTTCATTTTAGAAAGAGAGAGTTACATTCGCACTTAAACAGCTTTATTTGTTTTTTGACCGATTCATTTTCTGTTTTAAAAATGTTATTCTTTTAATAATTATGTTACAGTTTCGATTATCTTTATATGAGTATAAAAATCAATTGCTGTTCGTTAGTCTGACTTAAACTCAAAAACGGTTTGACCAATTTGAATTTCTTTTTTTTTTTTTTTGAGAGCAGGCTGGGGCTCTGTCGATCGTGGCGTCACTGACAAAAATGAAAATTCACCCAAGTCAAATCGCTTTTTCAGTCAAGAATTAATTAAGATTTACACAATAAAACGCAAGAATACATACTGTTATCATACATTTAATTTTATACCTAGCAAGCAATAAGCATTACCTACCCAATGAAACTTTATGGCATAATATTACTTCTCGTATTCATAGTCAAAGAATCATTTTCCAATGTTGCCAACGTAGAGAAAATTGAATTTTGTTCGCAATTGAAGTGCTCATACGAAGATGCGGGGGAGCAAGTTTGTGGTTTGCGGGTCGAGGGGGAAGGCTTCCGTTTGAAGCTGTTCCAAAACGAATGCGAATTACTGAAGTACGGATGCAGTGTTGATGAAGCGATAGGTAAGCTAGTTAAACTGATGATACGACTGTCTGAAAAAAAAGGAGTATATTGTTTTCAGGGTTCATGTATGTAAGTGATCTGAACCGATTTTGATGGATGAGGTATCGTTAGAATCCTTAGCTTATTCCAGACTGAACAACTGAACAACCGATGTTTCGTGTTTGGCCTCCGGTGTCTCCACCGGGAATCGAACCTGAGACCTAGTTATAAGACCACAGCGATAACCTACTATGGTTATCGCTGTACTCGCCAGGGAGGTCGTTAAATCCGGGGAAATTCAAGTACTTATCTAGTAAAAAACAAAAAATCATGATTCAAATTGGCTAGATACTATTTATGTTTTTTACAGCTTACGGGTTAATTAATAAAGTCTACTGCGATCGTTCGTTTGAAACAAATTATAATGAAACTGCAGACTACACGAAAAATGAAAGTCAAAAATTGGAAAACAGTGATGGTCGGAAATTTAAAAATACTTTTTTTTATAATGTAACGGACAAATGTGGTCTTACATGTGACAATAATGAGAAGAAAGAAGTTTGTGGAATAAGAAAAGATGGTAATGGATATAGAACACGATTATTTCAAAATTATTGCGATTTAATTGAACACAATTGCGAAAATGATCTGGAATTTATGAAAACTGATCTATTTATATGTAAAACTGACATTAAAAACAAAACAGAGGATAACATAAAAAATAACAATGCATTTAATAAAAATATATTAAATAATTTATTTAAAAATATATTTGAAGATAGTAAATATGCGGTAGATGATGTAGATAATGGAAACACACCCGATTATAAGGATAAATATGAAGTTAAGACAAATAATGTGAAAAATCTGGTTGTAGTGAATAGTAAAATATTTGGCCAATACGACAATATAAACGATTCCATCGACACATTCTTTGCTGCTTCCCATGTTTTCGATTTGCCATTGACGGAAGTAAAATTGAATACTCGACGGAAATTTATGAAGTATGCAGGGCCAATAAGCGTATTCGTACCATGGATTTCAAAGCCAAAGATCATTCACAACGATACATTTCACAGACCAACTCTCTCTTCGTGCTACCATAAGTGTCCTTATGTAAGTTTCTAAGCCGATTTCATATTTTTAATGTTATTTCTGTTTTCTTTTATAATTATTCTCTGCCTCAGTCAATTGGTCATCATAACAAAATATTAATTTAAGCTAACATTAAATTTAAAACTAGCTCAAGGATTAGAAAGATTCTGATAGCCCCTACAGACTCACGGCGAGAAGGCTCGGCGAGAAGTTTCGCCGAGATTTCTCGGAAGAACATACAAATTATCCACACTCTCAATTTTCTCACTCGTAATCTGTAGCTTATCCGGTATGGACAACTACAATGTATAATAATGTATTCTGTGGACGAAGAAATTGAAACTGCAGCCGGTTTGGCTCTGTGTACCATTGCATATTGTAACTTTGTGACTGTTCTACCTGTCCTTCTACTCTCCGCCGCTCACTAAATAATCTGCAAAGATACAAAACGTGAATGTAAGTGTCTTCTCTTTTCTCGCCCGAGAAATCCTTTGTCTCGGCCAAAAATACCGACACCGATCGGAGAACAGGCGAGCGCGAGAACGAGACGGCGAGAAACTCTTCACATTCAGGCTTCTTGGGTGTTCTCGGGGGTTCTCGGCGTGAGTCTGTAGGTGCTATGAAAATATTTTACGTGTGCTTCAGCTTTTCTATGAATAAGCTTTGGTTCTAGTGAAAAGGTTTCACAATATTATTTGTTATCCTTAAAAAAATGTATTTGTTGTGGTCAGGTGCTGCTGAGTGCCGAACATACTTTTTATCGAAAAAAACGTCTCGAAATGGATTTTCATGACTTTCTATGAAAAAAAAAAAATGACTAGGACCCCTATGGGCGAAAATTACTAGGAAGTTTAAACACCTTTCCAGAAATGTCCAGACACGTACGCGCCCGTGTGCGGCGTGCCCGGCGTGGTGGCACGGGAGCCCTCGCTCATGTTCCAGAACCACTGCTTCATGGACGTGGCGCAGTGCAAAATGTTTTGGGAGAACAAGAGCCCAACCTCGCGCAGTTCCTGTTAGTTCCTTCAAACGTCTTCTTCAACCGCTAGACGTCCACTACTGGACATAGGTCTCTTGCGTGGACTTCCACAGTAGCGAATGGGAGCAGTAAAAACACTGGTTTTTGCAAAAGGGCTTGGAGGAAGCTGTGATTTTGGCGGTTGTTGACGGGCGGCGATTTCAAATTGAACTTTTTCAAACTTTTTAGTGTCATCAACTGACAGTTGCCACTCGCAACGCTGCCTCCGTACGAAAACTTCGCTAACAAGACCTATATCCACAGCGGCTTCTTGCGATTCGTCTGATGTCGTCGGTCCACACTCTACAACTAGCCCCCTGATTCTGTAACTCAGTGCCTATATCAACGACGATAGGCATTTGTATCCATTGAAAGTTTGAAGAGAAATGTCATTTACTATTTCATAGTAAACCTTCGATGGATGAAAAATATATGTCAGTGGCTTTCATTTTTTGATATAGGCATTGAGTTACAGAATCAGGGGGCTGTTACGAGTTCGCCACTCCAGTACTTTGGGACCCCAATGACCAATTACTCTTCAGCTTCACGACTCGCTGAGTTATGTCGGTAACTTTGGTTCTCCTACAGACCTCATTTCTGACTTGATCTCGTAGGGATACTTCTATCATAGCCCACTGAGTGTCCAAAAAAGGAAGAGATCCTGATGATGAATCCGGCCGTTAGGTACCTATCTTTTTTATATGTAGGTATGTCTACAAAGATGTCTACCGATCTCACTGGGATTTAAACAGAATTTCGTGATTTTTTTAATGAAATGAAATGAATAAATACACTTTATTGTTCACCAAGTTAAAAACGAAACCATACAAAAAAAATTGTCATTGTAATCGACAGAGGAAGTTTGACGTCAGTTTTTTTGAAAAGAATTTTTATTAGTGTTTGAAATCCTCGGTGTAGGAGTCTGATTCGCACTTATTCAGTTTTATTTCTAGCCTACGTGGAATCTTCGTTCCTGTTCTGCATGGGTGACGAGATGAACGCCGTGTACCGCTTCCTGCCCGCGATACGGACGCTGCAGCACATGGGTCGACTGAAGAAGAAGGGCAAATTCCGAGCCGTAATGAGGAACTTCAGATTCGTTAGCGATTTCCGATACGGACGACCCAAGTTTATGGGGTGAAAGCAATACGGTCTAACCCATATCTAAGCCTCAGTTAAACGGTTTTTTTCCTGTCATAAAGCCAACCTGCAGAAAATGTTTTCACTTTAAGCACAAAATACACGGTAGTTACAGATACAAAAGATTCACTCCGCAAAATTAATATTGAAATAAATACCTAGGGACTCTTGCTACCATACAACAAAGTGTAATTCAGCAGTGCTAACTTACCTACTCACCTACTTACCTAGAAGTTACTTCTCTATCGCGTAACTTTTATCCCTTCGGACAATGTCAGTCCATTGAGTTGATCCGGGTAGTGGGTTCTATCGGTACTAAACAAAATAAAAAAAACTCGTTATTTTATACCTAATATAACGAGTGTGCCTGGCCTGCGTCTACTAAACAATAACTAGTTATACTACTTTGAAACCAAGTGTTTTATTTTATTTATTTTCTATTTTTTACTATAGGTAAAAAATTTACTTCTTTCGTAAATGTATTTCAATGAATTAGTTATATTTGTATTATTGATCATAAACGGATTTTATTCAGATTTTTAAAGAGATTTTTGGACTGCAATACAGATTTGTAGGTTTGAGATATGGCAACATTCAAGAAACATCAAATCAATGGGGATTGGCAACTGTCAAAATCTAGTAGTTTAGTTGTCATTTTTTTATAGGTTAGATTTGTGAATAATTTCAAAAATCTTGTAATCTTGTTGCACAATAATTTTTCCACGTTGAACGCTCTATTCCTTCTAAATAAACCAATACTTCAAAGCTGAGGTCAGCCAAGTCATGTAAATCATATTAGGATTTAGGATATAAGTTGTAGGTATTTTGTGTTAACATTTGTTTCATTTGTGATTTATTTCACAATGACTACGAAATCGGAAATAGTAAAGACAAAGACGGTGAGGGTGTACGATTTGGATGATTTTGAGAAGTTGCTCCAAGGCCTGCGCGTGGCCGCTTGTATGATAACAGAGTCGCATCAAGTTGGTAAGTCATTGTTATTCACCCATAATAATTCCCACCCATAAACAGTCCCAGTTGCCAGTGCATTTTTGCACAAGCATGTTAATACAATGTGTATCAAAAATAATACGTCCCATTCTTCATACACAACATCTGAAACCCATTTGTTTAAGATGTTGTGTATGAAGAATGCATGGTTTTCATACTTTGATAGAGAAAAAAGAGTTCTGGCCGTAGCAAATCCTATGGTGTGTTTGAATTTAAGATACAACATGTACTTTAGAAGATATAATAGTAAAACAATATTAAGAAAAACTAAATTTAATAAAAATATCAAAAAAGTATCAAAATGGGCAGTTATGTTCTACCATCAGAAGTGTTCGCAGTCAAGTACTAGTCCAATATATTTATTTAAATAATAATTGATTGGTCAAGTCTTTAACAATTTTTATATTTAAGTTTTCACTTTATCCATATGGAGTTAGGTTTTTAAAAACCCCAAGAGAGCCCTTTGTTTTGCCCTATGCAAAGAATGTCAATCCATTTCTCCATTGCTGTGTGATAGGAGGACAAACCAACAAAACATTTTTGACCTTATACTAATTTACTGTTTCAGTGGATGAAGCAAGTGTGATGAAACGTCTAAGTGCATTGACCCTTAATGGTCCCGCGGACGGTAACTGCTGCTCCTGCTGTGGTGTGGGGCCTTTTGAGACGAGGGCTCAGCAGACTGCACACTATAAAAATCATTGGCACACCCATAATTTGAAGAGGAAACTGTATGGCAAAGTGTCTTTGACTTTGGGACAGTTTAATTCAAGGAATGGTAAGTTTCATAATTTGAACTACATTAAATTAAATAGAACAAAAATATAGAGAACACTAGCTTTTTCCTGCGGCTTTGCTCACGTTAAGTTTGATTTTTAAGGCCCTATTTTATCCTCTTTGGGGTTGAATTTTCAAAAATCCTTTCTTAGCAGATGCCTATGTTATAATCGTCGTGTCATATTATCTGTACGCCAAATTCCAAATTCAGTGGTTTGAGCTGTGCATTGATACTTACCTTTTCTTTTTTAATATTTACACAGCAATAAAATTAATAAGATATCAAGAGAGTGAAAAAGCGATTTCAAAGAAAAGTTTATTTTTTAGACAAGCTGAACTTGATATAATTTTCTTCTCTCCCTTCCAAATAAGACAATCAATCCATCGACCTTGCACCTAAAACTGTTCAGCTATTGAGGCTTCACACACGCTTGAGAGTTACATGTTTTCATTATTTCAGATGACTCGAGTGTATCGGGAAGCGACTCGGAGACTGAGGGCAGTGGCAGCGCCAATCCAGCAAGCGATCTGTTTGCGGCTGCCACCAGACACTGCAAGGCTTTCTATACTAACCATAAGGGAAAAGTTTTCTGCATCTACAGGTGTATATTGCATCATAAGAAGGTAAAAAATTACTTTTTAAATTTTTACAGCAAATCATTATTGTTAAAATCAGTCTCTAGAAGATGCCAGCAATTTTGTCTGCGTGTATTAAGAATTTTTAATTCCCGCGGGAACTCTGTAATTTACTGAGATAAAACATAGTCTATGTGTTAATTCTGGATATGAGCAATTTCCATTCCAAATTTCAGCCAAATCGGGTTCATTCTGTCGGCAAGTTTGTATGTGTGTGTATGAGTAACAAACATACACACACACACATACAAACTTGCCTTTATTATGTTTTTCACACTAACTAATATTTTGTGTGATAAATAAATAACTAAGCTCTAAGCACTTTGTTTCCGTGTTCCTAATACGCAATGCAAAAATTTGTGAAGCCCAGAACTTCTGTTTATCCAACTAACTATAACTTGGATTCTCAATAATCAAGAGTGAATAGGCATCTTCTAGGCAAGCATGATACCAACTTAGACACATCTTCACTTATCACATGTAGGTTCACCTTAAATTGGAACATATACTTCCAAAAGCTTCATCACAACTAGACCATGGTATCCATAATACACAAAAGATTTTTATTCGCCTACAGATTTCTTCAAGATGTTCACCAAAAATTTCTAGGAGGAGCTATCAACCGACGGGGAGGGCTACGCCTGGGTTGAGCGCTGCCAACGTCTGGCGATACCAGGTTTCCAGCGTTGGGCGATCTTGATGGTTTCGGGGGGCCACTTTGCTGGGGCGATCTTTTCTGGCGGAGTGGCGGTTGTCCACAAGACCCATCATTCCTACGTGACTCGTAGGGGGCAGGGGCAAGCTCAAGCGAACAGGGATCAGCATGGAAACGCTCCAAGATCATCTGGTGCAAGTCTGAGGAGATACAACCAAGCTCAGTTTTTGCAGGTATGAATAGTATAATAAGCTTTTTTATTTCCATTTTTCCATTAATTTACATTATAATTTTTTTTAATTTTCGCAAATATTAATTGTGTTGTAATAACAGACTCGAAAGGAGGTGGGTTGATAAGGCCCAAAATCCGCCCCTCATACACTCGAAAAAAAAAGTTCCAGATTCCGACAAATTGTAAATGTATTTATATACTTGAAGATATAAACTTTATTCTAATATAAAGTTTAGGTGATAAAAAAAATAGTAAGTTACAGAAAATATTACCCAAAAAGAGAGTGTTTCTTTTACTTTTCTTACATTTTCATACATTTTAGTCGTTTTTTAAGCTTTGATTTAATATTTTAGAATGAGGCGCTCCATGAACCAAAATAAATTAATACTCATATAAAAGCTTATAAAAAGGAGCATCATTATCAGTTACGTTTACCATGGTTCATGGAGCGCCTCATTCTGAAATATTAAATCAAAGCTTAAAAAACGACTAAAATGTATGAAAATGTAAGAAAAGTAAAAGAAACACTCTCTCTTTGGGTAATATTTTCTGTAACTTACTATTTTTTTTATCACCTAAACTTTATATTAGAATAAAGTTTATATCTTCAAGTATATAAATACATTTACAATTTGTCGAAATCTGGAACTTTTTTTTTCGAGTGTATAAGGGGCGGATTTTGTTGCCTTATCAACCCACCTCCTTTTGGGTAAAAGCCTCCAATTATCTCTATTTTTCTCTGTCGTTCTTGAATAGAATAGAATAGTTTTTTATTCAATTAAACTTTTACAAAGCGCTTTTGAATCGTCAAGTGAATCTACCATAGGTTCGGAATGTCATTCCAGCCAAGAACAGACAGCAAGAAACTCTGCGGTTGCTCTCTTTAAAATATGTTCGACTAAGATCAGCTGTGGAATTTAAAATAAAAAAGATTCAAAAGCACTCTTGGGCAAAGTCTTCAAAAGCTTCAATAGCCCAACGGTTTAAAATGTAGACTGAAAACTGAAAGGTTCAGGTTCAATCCCCACCCGTTGCACTATTGTCGCACCCACTCCTAACTCAAGCTTTTCGCATTTGGATGGAATAGGAGGAGAATATTAGTCAAGTTCAGCTTGGCTACTATTCTTTCACATAAAAAGTTTATGTTAATTTTTCTGTTCTATTCTATCTTAAGGTCGTAGCCGATTTACAGACATCGCTCCCACCCAACCAAAGTATGAGCATTCAAATATGGACTTAATATCGTGCTCTGGAGGTGCACTTTACAGTGGTACAGTTTACGCGCGGTACCGGTACCGCACGCTGTATTCTATTTTGTGTTGTTACTGTAAAGTGCACCTCCACAGCACGATATTAAGTCCATATTTGAATGCTCATACTTTGGTTGTGTGGGAGCGGTGTCGTGTAAATCGGCTACGACCAATACTGTATTTTTAGCATGTCCAAGACATTATAGCCAGCTGGATTGACGACCTAAAAGGCTGTTCTATAATACTCTACCGCGCTGTCGGCTCGCTCAACCAATCGGCGCTGTTCGGAAAGAACTCTCCGTTGACGCGCGAAGATATCAGAGTTCGGGCGTTACCGTTCCCTACGAGAAAGCCGACGTATAAAGAAGTGAAGAGGGTGCATGAAACTGTCGCTAGTGTAGAGGTTTATGGTAAGTATTTACAACAAGTGTAAAAAAAGTGTCTGGTGGGAGGCTTTGGCCGTGGCTAGTTACCACCCTACCGTCAAAGACGTGCCGCCAAGCGATTTAGCGTTCCGGCACAATAGCGTGTAGAAACCGATTAGGGGTATGGGTTGAATTTACACTGCTATATCCCTTCCAAGTTAGCCCGCTACCATCTTACTGCATCGTCACTTACCATCAGGTGAGATCGCAGTCAAGGGCTATCTTGTCATCGAATAAAAAAAAAATTGATTTGAAGCCTCAATAGCCCAACAGTTAAAGGAGCGGACTCAAAACTGAAAGGTCGCAGGTTCGAATCCCACCCGTTGCACTATTGTCGTACCTACTCCTAGCACAAGCCTTCCGCTTATTTGGAGGGGATAGGAGGATATTAGTCAACTACAGCTTGGCTAATATTCTTTTTAAAAAAAAAACACCCCCAAATGAGGCTACTCTTTATCCTGGAAACTCAAAGGGATCCCCCAGACTTTTTAAAAAACTAACTGCTATACAGCGTGTAACGGAAGGGGGGTATCAACCCTGAAGGAGGTGAATGTGCTCATGAAACTGAACAACTTTGCCTAACGAACATAGGTTGAAATATGAAAAAAAATTTTGGACCTCCCATAGTAAATCAATCAGCTGGTCGTCAATTTTGTAAGGGAGGTCCAAATTATTTTTTCATATTTCGACCTATGTTCCTTCGAGGAAATTTAGTTTCATGAGCACATTCACCTCCTTCGGGGTTGATACCCCCCTTCCGTTACACTTTGTATAGAAATGATTAAACGTAGTTCTAATTATGCATTTGCATTTTTGCATTTTTGAAGCTTTATTGTGGAAGCACTGGATACATAGCATAGCTTTGTAAAAAAAATTTGTTTGAAAAGAGCAACTGCTGAGTTTCTTACCGGCTCTTCTTAGCAGAATCTGCATTCCGAACCGGTGGTAGATTTATGACGTGTCATAAAAGCTACAAGTTAGCCTACATGAAATAAATAAAATTTTGAATTTGAATTTGAATTTAACTAAAGTAATGTGTGTCCAGAAACGATGGAGCTGTTTCAAAAGGCGTTAATCGCGTCAACAAGCAGGACAGCGGTCAAGACTGGCTCAGAAACGAACATCGACCGCAGCAAGAAGTCGCAGAAGAGTCCGACTAAACCCATCGACAGAGCTAAATCAAGGTAAGCATACAATTCGAAGAACTGATGGTTGTTGGGATTCCAAGGTGCTGGATTATTTTTTTATTGGAATGACGACCTCGCGCCGGAAAGCATAATTTTCACTATTTCAAGAGTGAATAGACATTTTCTTGGCAAGCGCGCTCCATCTATGGTGCTTCACTTATCATCAGGAGAGATTGTAGTCAAATGCTAGTCTATTTATTTAAAAAAAAACTATGTACCAACGGTGTTACACGAGTCGCAGTGAGCCGCTGGATACAAGCGCCGCAAGACTGAAATATATGGAAAAGCAAAGATTATGATTTTAGTACTATGTATTTATGTATGTATGTGAGTATTTACCATTTATTTTAGTTAAATCCAATTTACCATAGTTTTTAGGCTTCCATATCCGAAGAGTAACCAAGTCCGTCCGTCCGTCTGTCTGTCTGTCAGAGGGCTGTCTCATGATCCGTAATAGGTAGACAGTTGATTTCACAGAACATGTATTTCTGTTGCCGCTATAACAACAAATACTAAAAATGAATTAAAAAAAAAACTTGAGAGGTGTCAAGGGACACCCGCAGGGCTATCGGCTAAAAATATATCAATCCTTAAAGGACAGCATCAATGTCAAAATATGGCTTTTGGCCAATCCCATTGGCTAAAAACCACATTTTGACATTGATGCTGTCCTTTAAGGATTGATATATTTTTAGCCGATAGTCCTGCCGGATGGAACGAAGTTCAATGCGAAATAGAAATGAAAATATCTGGCTTGCTTTCTATAAGAGAGAGAGAGAGACAGACAGACAAACATGCGACGCCGATAGCAAAAAGTGTCGTGACAACTTTTCGTAAGAATTTTTTCCGTCTAGCCCCCTTTCACAACGCGCGATAAGGAACTTCGTTCCAATTAAAGGGAACTTCTCTATTACAAACGTGTTTTTTTCGATATTTTTGGTACGGAACCCTTCGTATGCGAGTCCGACTCGCATTTGACCGGTTATTTGATATTTCCAGAGAACGCCCGCCCCGAGAACTACCCACTCAAATAGTGTCCAGCGAAGATGAAGGGCCGTGCTTTATTGACTTGGAAACTCCGGTGGGCTGGATAAAGACCCTCTCGGAGCAAAGCACCAATGGGGTGATCACCAACTCTCGGAAAGACCTCCTGAACGATTGCGCCATAGACAATTCCTCCAACAGTGACCGGGAAAATGTGCCAGAGAGAAAGGAGCATCGTGCGAAAGTGAAAAAGAAAAAGAAAGTGGACGATAAGCAGGTGAAGAAAGAGCATTCGAAAATATCGGCAAACGTCAAAAAGGTATCGTGTAATTTTTATTCGACAACACTTTGTAAACTTATTTGAATAAATAATTATTCTATTATAATCTGTTCTATTCTATTTTATTAAATACATCTCATAATTCTTAAATAATTTTGTGTTTGGCGTTGCCATTTTAAAGGTATGTTTTTTTGTTGATCTTTATTTTATACTAGTTGACTAGTTGGTTCCCGCGACTTCGTTCGCGTGGATTAAGGTTTTTTATTCCCGCGGGAACTCTCTTGTTTCCCGGGTTAAAAAGTAGCCTATGTGTTTTCCAGACTATAATCTATCTCTCTGCCAAATTTCAGCGAAATCGGTTCAGTCGTTGCGACCTGATTGAGTAACAAAAATCCAGCCATCCATACTTACAAACTTTCGCGTCTATAATATTAAGTAGGATAGTGTGATAGATGAGGCTCGCGACTTCGTCCGCGTGGATTAACGTTTTTTAATTCCCGCGATAACTCTCTTATTTTCCGGGATAAAAAGTAGCTCATGTGTTAATCCAGGGTACAATCTATATTCATTCCAATTTTCAGCCAAATACGTCCAATAGCTTTTGTGTGAAAGAGTAAGAAGAGTATACATACACATACAAACTTTCGCCTTTATGCTGCGGCTACATTAAGGTTAATGTCAATGCCCAACAATGCCTTTAACTATGCCATATTTTTTCACTGGTAAACTACGCGTAGAACTGAGTGGCCACACATACGGTAAATGTCTAAATAATGCTATAATTCTGCCGTTGAACCTCTTTGATCTGCCAAAATTTACCGCCACCCGACTTAATGCCAAACTTCTACGGCATTGTCAATGCCATTTCCCGTAGATCGTGGCTACACCTACGGTTAATGGTGATATACGCCATGTTCACTGGCATATCCCATTAATGTGGCCGCAGCATTATAATATTTGTGTGATAGTGTGATATTAGAGTGATGTGATGTGATAATACATTAGGCGCTCAATGCATTTTTTTGACAGATGTGGAAAATAATATCGGGCAAGGATCAAAACTCTTTGGAGACTATTCTCGAAGATTTCGAACCCGCTGAACTGGAAGCGGCTTGCAACGCTCAAGACCCCGTGGACGGCAACACCGCACTACATAAGGCCGCCATTGCTGCCAAACCCGAAATGGTCACGTGAGTATTTTGAATATTAATTAACAATTACTACAACATGGGGTTATTCAAGGGGCGGACCAATAAATTCCTGAAAAGCTGGCAACACATTGGTGGTGCCTCTGGTGCTACAAGTGTTCATGGGCGGCGGTAATCACTTAACGTCAGGTGACCCGTCTGCTCGTTTACTCACTAAAAATATTTAAAAAAACTAGCTGATACCCGCGACTCCGCGTGGTTCGAGGTTTTTAATTTCTGTGGGAACTCTCTTATTTTCTGGGATAAAAAGCAGCCTATGTGTAGTTCCAGACTATAATCTATCTCTATGCCACAGTCAAATCAGTTCAGTCGTGGATCCATACATCCAAACTTTCGCATTTAAAGGACTAAAGAATTTATTCTCCAATAATAGTTTGCTCACTTACAGAGAACTTAAGACTAAAATTAATATAAAAGTACAATCATATGAAAAAACAAAAATGGTGACTCCTAATAATAAAAAGATTAATTCCTAAACTCAAGTATTTTGAAAATTTAAAAGTTACAAATGACTTTTCAGTAACAATCTCTTGATTGAGTATTTAGTATATACTAATATAATAATAATTTAGGATTAAATCCCACTAGTTGGACCACCAACATTAAATGAGTCACATAGGCAGGCGGTGCAAGACCGAGGCCTGTGGAAGTCCATGTAACGTGTGTAAGTCTATCGTTGATAAAGAAGAAGAAATAATTAATAAATCCTTACGAATATGATGAATGTGAAAGTTTATCTGTTGAGCGCGCTCTCGCCCCGTGTCCCACAGACCATCAGGAGGGCCAAGCTCGCGGCGGTTAGCCTATAGTGCTTGACTGTGCTTGACTGTGCTTGACAGTGAGATCCTCGGCGCCGGCGGCGACCCGTGTATCCGCAACCACGCGCTGCAGACGCCCTACGCCGCCTCCCCCCACAACGGTACTCGCATCGCCTTTCGGATGTTCCAAGCACAGTTCCCCGACAAGTACAACTATAATAAGGTCAGTATATCATCGTCAGCGAGCTATCAAGAGGATGTGCTGCATATAATGTTAAGTTCCCTCAAATATGGTTGAGCGTTGAGCAGTATTCTTGCCTTTCCCCCATCAGAATAGGCAATAACGCTGTACAGACTAGTAATTATTGGTTTTAGACGTAGATATAGGTAAGTAAGTAGTAAAGTAAGAGAGTTCTGTACAGCCTAGCTCTCATAGAGGTGAGTGAGTCAACTTCAGCTTGGCCAATGTTCTTTAAAAAAAAAAATATTTTAAAGTGAAAAGTAGAGTGTTTAACTCTGGACTTAAACCCATTGTACTCGATTATATGGTATCCCTTGCTGAACAAACTACTATTGTTGTAGTCGCAAATCCCCGGCCCGGTAACACAGGAGCAACTGGAACAAGAGAAAGAGAAGAAAGCGCAACAGAAGAAGGCGAAACGGCAGAGAGAGAAAGAGAAGCTGGCGGAGAAGAACAAAATCAGCAAATTCCTGCAGATGACGGACGCGCAAAAGGTAAAGTTCTTCGCCAGCTCATACCCGCGACTGTCCACGTGGATTTCGTTTTTAATTTTTTTATACATTACTAGTTGATGCCCCCGACTTCGTTCGCGTGGATTAAGGTTTTTTAATTACCGCGGGAATTCTTTTTTTTTTTGGGATAAAAAGTAGCCTATGTGTTATTCCAGACTATAATCTATTTCTATGCCAAATTTCAGCCAAATCGGTTCAGTAGTTGCGGCGTGATTGAGTAACATCCATCCATCCATACATCCAAACTTTTGCATTTATAATATTAACTAGTAGGGCGCGTGGGTGCGCGGTTCGCGAACCGCGGTTTTTCTTTCTACTTAGTAGACCTTCGAGTCTTGATCATCACTTTTTACAAGAAACCACTCTTCCATCTTTTGTAGACTCCGAGATAGATACCATAGAAATTTGTATGGCCGCCATCTTAAATCCGCCATTTTGGAGTTTTTTTTTCAACTCACTGCCAATTGGATGAGGTTTCAAGTGATTTTTGTTTGAGCACCCTTAACCTATCTTCGATACCCTGGCCGTGCTCTTCACCCGTCTCCGAAATCCTCAACCATCAGCTCTCTCCATGTTTTTCCTCCAAATGAATTTTTGTCTTCTATACGAAACCATGCTTGAAAAAATTTTTTTTCATACAAAATTTTACAGGAGAGGTGATCAATGAGTGAGTGAGTGAGTGAGTGTGTCAGTGAATCAGCACGAGTAGCTATATATATATTAATAGGATTGTTTAACATCACTTACCGTGTACTCATATATAATCGGCGACATTTCAAGGATTTTGAAAAATCAAACTTGACGTGAATAAAGCCGCGGTCAAAAGCTAGTGTGTAATAAAAAGTACCATTTTGTCTATGATCAGGTGAAAGCCGACCTCATGATGTGTTTCCTGTGTGGGGCGCGCCTGCCCAGGCCCCCCTTTGAATACAACAGCTACACGTTCTGTTCCATCAAGTGTTTGCAGAACCATCGCAATTTGAGGCCATTGCATAAGAGCGCCTAGACAAAAATAACACTAGATAATAATTGGCTATTTGACTATTTCTAAGCTATTGCATAGCTTCTATCGCGGGCCTTGAGCGTGGAGACCGAATCCAGAAATTCCGTGACGAAAATAACCTGACACGGAACTCCTCTCACCGCTAGATGGCGTTGATAAAAAATGCTATGCAATAGCTTTACCGCGGCAGTCCCCGAGTGCCACACGTATTTTTTTTATATCGTCGGGGAAAAACCGCGTATGTACCATTGGTAAAAACCGCGGATCTACACTAGTCCAAGTTTTACAGGGGAAGGTATTGGAAGGGTTTTACGGCTATTGGGCTAATTTTAACACAGAAAGTATTAATTCATGTCGCACACCCAGATCAACAGTGAAACAACTCAAAAAAGGTCTCTTTTCTTTTAAAAAAAAGGTCTTTCTGAATCTTTTGTTAGCGAAGTTATGAAACTCAATTTTATTTTAGGTCGCAGTTCACATTTATGACCTAAAATAAAGTGGAGTTTCATAACTTTGCTAACAAAAGATGCAGAAAGACTTTTTTTTCGTTTAGGGAACAGAGACCTTTTTTGAGTTGTTTCACTATTGATCTTGGTGTGCGATGTGTTCTATGTATTGATAAAAATAGATATCTTTGAAAGTGATTAATTTAGTCACTATGACACTTACGCGGTTTTGATTTGACCACAAACGTATGAAAATGGATTTTAATGTACTAATGCTAGTTACGCGGTTTTGCACTATCCCCGACGATATACTTAAAAAGACGGTTAAATAGAGGTTTTTTATAAATTCAAATTTAAATTCAAAATTATTTATTTCATGTAAGCCAACTTGTAGCTCTTATGACGCGTCATGACTCTACCACTGGTTCGGAATGCAGATTCTGCTGAGAAGAGCCGGCAAGAAACTCAGCAGCCTAGAAAAAATAATACAAGAGAATAATTGGGTATTTGACTATTTTTTTTTATATACATAAAATAAGGGTTTTTAATATTATAACACAAGTCATTTTTCTTTTATTAATATCTTAACTAGTCTTGAAAATATAGAACATTTAAGTTTCCTGCTAGAAAAAGAGCGCTATTGCACCATGACGTCACGTCAAAATTTCGTTTTAGAAAGAGACGGATACAGTGTCAGTAAAACAGCTTATAACTTATTTGTTTTTTGACCGATTTATTTTCTGTTTTTACAAATGTTATTCTTACATGTTACATATTCGATTGTAATTAATGAATATCCACATTTTGACAGCAGTCAAAGACCCAATTGTAAAATTCGGTTCATTCGTTGTGGCATGAACGAGTAACAAACAAAAACACACACACACACACACACACTCGCACTAATAATATTAGTGTGATATTAGTAGGATTTCAGCTGACTCATGGAATTAGGAATATGCCACAACTTAGGGCCAATCTACACCGGAATGGTAGCAGCGCGGCGAGTACTTTCAGTGTGAAATAATTTTAAACTTTATCTACATAATCGCTAAAGACCAGTATTGCTTGAAAAGCTCGAAATGCAGCTGTCGGCCGCTGCTATTTCGGTCTAGATCGGCCTGTACTGTAGTGAGTGGATGTAATAGTCCAGTCCATAGCATATTGCATCAAATTTTAAATTCGTATGTACATATTTGTTAAAACAATGAAAACGCCTTATTGTAAATCGACACTGCCCGATCGATGCTAATAAACTTGTTTCATGAATCATGTGTTTTATTTATTTTTTCTGTATGGTAGAGTCGCATGACTTTGGAATTGTCTAAAAATGATTGCATAAATGTGCAAGCAAACACTGCATTTAATGATAGGTCCCGCACCTATTGTAAAAACCTTCAGACCTCATGGTCCGGGAGGTAGCGTTGCAAATACAAAAGTCATAGTATTCCGGCTGATATTGACATCGATAGTTGATCTTATATGACTAATAAGCGAACCGACCGTCAGCTGCCCAAGTGGCGGGGCTAGTGTTTGTGGGACAACTCCAATTAAGCTAGACCTCTAAATTGTATGAGCGCCCATACAGCTCACAGGTCTATCTTAATTGGCGTCAACTATGTATGTAAGGGGACATTAATTTTCAACTTTTTTTTATTTTTCGGAATTTTTCCTTTACTTGTACTGTAAAATCTTGCTTTTAACCAAAAGTGACAATTCTAGGTCAACCGGAAGTACCCTATAGGTTTTGGGTCGAAGACCTACATAGCAGTTCCCGTTGAACTATAATCACGAAAGACAAAAAGCACGGTCTTACAGCACAAATAACAGAAAAATTCCAAAAAATAAAAAAGTTGAAAATTAATGTCCCCTTACATTCATACATAGTTTACGCCAATTAAGATAGACCTCTGAGCTGTATGGGCGCTCATACAATTTAGAGGTCTAGCTTAATTGGAGTTGTCCCACAACCCCTAGCCCCACGGGTGCGTCAGCTGACGGTCGGTTCACTTGAGAGTCAGTCGAGATCTATTGAAAATGATGGCAATCGATCGGAATAAAATCAGTAGCTAAAATGCAACGCTACCTCCCGGACCACAATGTCCGTACAACGTCACATAATATGACTAATATAATATAAACTATACAGGGTTAATTGGACGCATATATGCAATAAAGAGTCAACCCACACAACTTTGAAAAGTTATCTTTATTCCTTTACATTTGTGGGTTGAAACGTTATTGCGTATGTGCGTCCAATTGTAAAATGCCAACAACCTTCTACAGCCAACTTCTATACATCAAAGTAAATAACTTTTGTTCCACGACTTTTTTAATTCCTAGACCAAATATATTTTTTCATACAAAAATAATAGTACATTATGGTACAAGTGTAAAAGTTGGTGATTACCGCTGAGGCGCTATTGAGACCCGAGCCGTTAGGTGAGGGTCTTAAGGTAGCCGAGGACGGTAATCATCAATATACACGTGTATCATACGACGTTTTTCAACACACTTGTGAAGAAAATAATACTAAAATAGTACATTATGGTACAAAACAGTGAAAACGAGTTGTGAAAATTTTTTCGCAATGGCGGAAAAAATTTATGTTGTTCTTTTGTTCGCCCTCTTGAGGGCAGGCAAAGATCGACGACCATACAGACTATTCAGGTGTTTATTTGATTTAATCAGTTTTCCGGAATAACGCACCTTTAATGGCCATAGACTAAAAGAATGAGGTTTCTTTTTTTTTTGGCTTTTCTTTTATAGCCACGTACAAAATGGGGAATTTCCAGTTTTCTTTATTACAGAAAAAACAAAAGTTATATTTGAGTGATAGTTTTATTTATTAAACACGTACAAGTTGAAATTATCTATTTAAATACGAAGTTGTATGAAATGAGCAAGCAACAGGTATCTTGGCAATAGGTAGGATCTTTTTTGTAATAGAAACTTTTTTAAGAACAAAGCAACTCAACCAATAAAATTAAAAAAAAAAAATCTATAACTCACATTGTGAATAATAGTAATCAAAAGTCACAGTTTGAGTTAAAGGTGTCATTGTGTGTCTAGTTGCGGTGAACCGGGAGCCATTTTATGAGCAAGTGTGTTGAAAAAATATTTGTTTTTCTTTTCTAAAATGGTATGGCACATCTTATCCAACTAAGTCACTCTGCCTATATTATACTCTACGATTTAGTTGTTCAACTTGAAATTCGACCATTCCGTAGAACAAAGTCTCATCTGCTAAATTTACAACTTGAAATTTGAGCCTTAAAAGTCACATCTGCAAGGCTCAAATCTCAAGTTATGAATTTAGCAGATGAGACTTTGTTCTACGGAACGGTCGAATTGTAAGTCTGCGGGTATTCTAAAGGAAAATCTATCACGGAAAGCGTTGCAGCGAATTCGCAACGGGCATTTTATGTACCGTAATCTGCTTGCTTGGGGAAAATAAGCGGAAATAACAAAATATGAAATTCTGACGAAGTTTCCACTTTTCGAACACAAGTAGGTATCACGCATAGGTACGGTAAATACCTACCTGATCCTGTATTTTATTATCCGTAGACCAGATTTTAATGTCTGATTAATCCTTACTTGCTTGCTAATCATATAAATGCGAAAGCGTTGATGGTTTGTCCTTCAATCACGCTGCAACAGAGCTACGAATCGACGTGATATAGGGGTAGTTACAGTTAAGGACCTGAAGAGTGACATAGGCTACTTTTTATCCCGGAAAATACAAATATTGCCGCGGGATTTTAAAAACTAAGCCCACTCGGACGAAGTCAAACAAAAGTAAAACAATTATATAGATATAATTTATTTATATTTAATTAGCCTACATTAATTAAATATTAATTACAACATGTGGTAAACCACAAACCAAAATCGAACGATTTTGGTTTAACTTATTTTTAAATAAAATCTTTACTACCTATAATAAGGTAAGTATTAGGTAGGTATCATTGGTAGGTATAACTACTTAAATGTGAAAGTGTGTTAGTTTGTCCTTCAATCACGCAGCCGGCAGCAACGAAGCAATGACTTGACGTGGTTTTTTACATGATTTTAGTTGAGGCTTTGGAGAGTGACAAAGGCTTTCTTTTATCCCGAAGAATCAGTGAGTTCTCGCGGAATTAACATCAGTGAGTTCTCGCGGAATTAACTCTACGTAGACGGAGTTGCGGACAAAAGCTATATTTAAAACTGCAAATCATTAGTAAATGATTGCCTATAGCTAAGCTTTGGCACGGTGAATACTCCGCCAAGTGTAACCCATGCTACTGCCAGGGTGAGTTGAGGGACAAAGCCAGATTTTAGTAGGTGCAAGCCCCACATAAACCCTCCGTTTCCCTTGACGGAGGGGTATGCGTTAGGCATTTCCTGTCTATAAAAAAAATAGCTAAGCTTCCCTCTGATTCTGGGACTGCCTACACGCGAGGATTATGGATATTGGATGGATGGACTAGGAGATTAAAGAGCTGGTGGCGGAATTCAACTGTCATGAAATGGCAACTGGTGTAAGAAACTGAATTTGCTAGGTAGCATATAAACTTCGCTACGTCACGCCAGTTCCGGAAATAACAAAATTGGAAATCGTATCGAAGTGCCGCGAGATGGAATCGAGGTGTATGTAGAATTGTAAATGATGTAGGTACATACTTATTGGGCAACGCAACATATTTTATTTTATTTGTTTTACCAACAGCTTAAACATTTATATAAAGCACTAAAAACTAAATTAAATAAAACAATACTGAGATCGAATGTTAAACTAATTACAGGTAAACACCGCAGGCATAGTGATGGATTATCTCTTTTACAACTTTAATACTTGAATTAATAAAATAAAAATAAATAATTAATTAATAGTTCTAATAAAGAATTTCTAAAAAAATCAGTAGGTATTGATAGTAAGGCAAAAAAAGGCTACAAACTGGCAGAGAAAAAGTGGATCCGTGTCAAGGAGAGAAGGGTTTAAATCCAGACGAGTAGCTAAGGCTGAATATGAGCCAAGAGCCCAATTAATGCTTTTAATTCTTCGCATTATTCTCGTTGGAGGACGTTAATTAGAATTTCCAATGACTTTTTAATGGGGCGATTGACTTTTATCTTCGATACAGTCCTTGGTAGAAATAAAAAGCTACGAAATGACGACCTCCCTGGCGCAGTGGTGAGCGCTGTCTTCTTCGGTGGGAGGTCTTTGGTTCGATTCCTGGCGGGGGCAATTTGGGAATTTATAATTTCTGAATAGTTTCTGGTCTGGTCTTGAGGGAGGCTGTAGTCAAAGACGTGCCGCCATGTGATTTAGCGTTCCGGCACGATGGCGTGTAGCAACCGATTAGGGGGTATGAATTAATTTTAGCTTCGTAATAATTAGCTCTTAAAACGATTATAGCTAACAAGGCCGCAATAGGTACCAACCCGTGGTACCAACCTAATATGTTATTGTATGTGTAAAATTGTAGTGCTGTTTTCTATTTGCTTTAAAAAGATATGATAGAGAGAAATATGGTGAGAATTTTACATGAAACCGGTCCGCCTGCCATAAACTATCTGCTCCCATATAAACCATTTTGACTTATGCTTATACCTATCTGCGAAATATTTCACAAATATTTCCGAAGTAATAAAAAAGTACAACTTCGGCTGCGTTATATCAAAACGTCATAAGTGCTTCAAACTTTTTACATGAGAATAATCTATGGATATAATTGAATATAGATATACTAGTGGTTCGCCCCGAACTGAGACCTCGCGATATGCCATAATTCCCAAAAGTTTTAATTATATATTGTAATAATTAACTTTTAACATTAGACGCAATAAAAAAAATAATAGTTGACATAAAACTGTTTTCCTGACACAGCGCCATCTATTAGCATTATAGTGAAGCTATTAGCTTCACAATAATGCTAATAGATGGCGCATTAAAATTAAATAATTTCGTTTCTTTATAACATTTATCTAATTTTAGTATTTGTTGTTCAAGTACAGGATATAACTGAATTTTCAACCAAGTTTCACGTTCTAATATTCAGTAATTCAGAAGTTATAGGGCTCTGACAGACATTTATACGGACACACTTCTCTGTCTAGTAGGCAAGCGCCCTAGTTGACTCAGAGAACTCGCTTCGCTCGTTCAATAACTGGTGGGAGGCTTCGGCCGTGATTAGTTACTACTCTACCGTCAAAGACGTGCCGCCAAGCACTTTAGCGTTCCCGCACGATGGCGTGTTGTATCCAAAGGTTGTAACAGATTAGGGGTGTGTGTTGAATGTACACTGCCATAGTCCTTCCAAGCTAGCCCGCTACCATCTTAGACTGCATTGACACTTACCATCAGGTGAGACCGCAGTCAAGGACTATCTTGTTAAAAAAAATGTTCTATTGTAGGAGTTGTAGGTATATTATGTAGGTATGTATAATACATACACTTGTAGGTAGTCGTGTGATCGTACTTACCTACTCCTGTAGTTATTTTAAATGAATTGATTCCTCATTACGTGGAGTTAAACCGGGTCGAGTGGAGCCCATTCGATCGTCGATTGATTTCAATGGGTTACGATATCCACTCCAGATTAAATGAGTTTTTTAATTCGATAGATTACCTCTGGAGGCTTAGGGTGGTCTCAATGCTTTTAGACTTGCAACGAATAGTATATTCGGCAGTACACCGAATACCGAATATTCGGCGAGGCCCCTGACCGAATAGCCGAATATTAGGCAAAAGTATTCGGCTGGATTTTAGCGCCAAAAACTTGTACAGACGTGATTGTTTCGCGTTCCTTTGTTTTGTTCTAATGTACTCATCGCCCGCGCGCCCGCTGTTGCTCTTGTAATAGTGTGAAATTTAACAAATAAACAATTAAATAATTACGAACGTACCTAAATAATAAAAAAATCGATTATGGCCTTTAAAAAAAATCACCTATATGGACATACTTCGAGGATGATGTAAATGATAATATATAATAATAATCAATCGATTTTAATTTTTCATTTTACCAATTATTTCTCTATGACAAAATGTATTATTTAAGTATTCGGTATTCGACCGAATAATATGTAGATATTCGGTATTCGGCCGAATATAATAAAAGCAGCCGAATAGGCCGAATACCGAATAGTAACCGAATATTCGTTGCAAGTCTACTTTTTTTTATTGCGAGGTAGACTTGCACTTGACGACTGTCAAATCAATGTTGGAAAGCACTGATGATGTCTAGGTTGGAGCGCGCTTGCTTGGACGATGCCTATTTATTATTAACCTTGTAGATTGATGTTTAGGATAATACCATAATAATAAAAAATCTAATATAATAATTATTTGCTGTCCTGGAAATTTGAGAAAAACCGCTTCCGCCAAGAAGTTTCTAAATTATTTCTAATCAGTGCCGGCTTTACCTATGGCGCAGGGTATGCGTTGCATACGGGCGCAGGGTTGTAGGGGGCGCCGCGCCGAGCCGCGCTTGCTTGCTTCCCGACATCATTGAAAATTGCACCATTTTTTGCACCTGAATTTCCTTTCACTGGTGAAAATATAACTGTAAGTCAAACGGTATTCTTGTATTTTCCATCCATTTTGGCCGCGCGTCTGCTAGAGGGCTCCAAAATATTGATTGCACACGGGCGCTACATGCGCTAGAGCCGCCTCTGGTCTATTGTTCATACAGAGGCAGCGCTGTGCCTTAGCGCCACTCATTTGCGTTTGGCTTTAGGATTCCTACATAATAATTTGGAAAATACCTACTTTGTATCGGTATCTAGGGTACATCGTACCTTGGAGAACACGAAAACCCATGGTCGGTCCTGCGCCTGATCTCTCTCCGGTCGTGTCAGATTTCTGTCCCATCGGACTATGAGAGTGAGGAAATAGAGAGTGCACAAGTGTTTGCGCACACACTTGAGCACTATAATATCTCCCGCGCAGATGGCTAATCTCCGTGGAGATTGGCCGCCGTGGCCGGATTCGGTCGAGAGGATATTATGATATTGTCTGGTGGGAGGCTTTGGCCGAGGCTAGTTACCACCCTACCGTCAAAGACGTGCCGCCAAGCGATTTAGCGTTCCGGCACGATGGCGTGTAGAAACCGATTAGGGGTATGGGTTGAATTTACACTGCTATACCCCTTCCAAAATAGCCCGCTACCATCTTACACTGCATCGTCACTTACCATCAGGTGAGATCGCAGTCAAGGGCTATCTTGTCATCGAATAAAAAAAAAAAGATGGCTAATCTCCATGGAGATTGGCCGCCGTGGCCGGATTCGGTCGGGAACTCGGGAGGATATTATGATTATTAGAATTTTTTTGTAAGAGTACAGAGTCCCGAAACGTAAGCTAAGTATTCGTAATAAATTAACTTGGTACCTACTACCTAGCTAAATATTTAGGCACTTTATAAAGTTCATTCAGGCGCTTTCCCGGTCTCAAACCCACGAACCCTTGACACACATTCGCATGTGCACCACTAAGCACACTTCTTTGACGCGACTTTGTGCTTAAAAAGGAAAAAGAAGAGAAGTTTCTCGTTCAAACAACGTTTATGTAAAACGAATAAATGTTCTCGTAGTTTCGTTTCATGAAAAAAACATACAAAAAAGCCTCTTATTATGAAACTATAGCTTTTACCCGCGGCTGCGCTCACGTTAAGTTGAAATTTTTCAAACCCCTATTTTACCGCTCTAAGGGTTGATTTTTTAAAAATCTCTTAGCGGATCCTTTCTTAGCTGTGCGTTGATAGATCAGTCAGTCAGTCACCTTTCCCTTTTAGTATTTAGATAACAAGTAGGTACCTGCATGGAAACTCTTTTTTTTTTGTTATTATTGGAACGAAGTTCCTTATCGCGCGTTGTGAAAGGGGGCTAGACGGAAAAAATTCTTACGAAAAGTTGTCACGACACTTTTTGCTATAGTAAGCTATTGTAAGCTGTGCGGCGTCGCATGTTTCTCTGTCTGTCTCTCTCTCTCTTATAGAAAGCAAGCCAGATATTTTCATTTCTATTTCGCATTGAATTTCGTTCCATCCGTTCCCTTGACACCTCTCAAGTTTTTTATATTTATCATAGTAATTTTTTTAGAGCGGCGCGCAATTATATTTTTAGCTCAAATTTGGCATAGAGATAGATTATAGTGTGGAATAACACATAGGCCACTTTCTATCCCGGAAAATAAGAGAGTTCCCACGGGAATTACAAAACCTTAATCCACGCGAACGAAGTTGCGGGCATCAACTAGTGATTTAATAAAATCAATTATCGAATGACAGGATATCGATTAAAATGCTCGGTAAATACCTATTATTTTATATCAAAGCCACACACATAATAGCACGCCACGGCGCTACCATTTCACGAAAGGTTTCAAAATATGTCGCTCGATGTACGCGAAAATGCCAGGCGAAAAGGGATGCGAAAAATCTCAAATTGATGACACCCGCGCGAATAGCCTGTCGAGTGTCGACCTCGACACTTCATTATAACTGTAGGGTTAGTATAAGACTTAATTCGGTTGATCGTATTCGTATTCGATGACAAGATAGCCCTTGACTGCGACCTCACCTGATGGTAAGTGACGATGCAGTCTAAAATGGTAGCGGGCTAATTTAGAAGGGGTATGGTATGTACGTTCAACACATACCCCTAATCGGGTTCTACCTACTTGCCTAAATCGCTTTTTCCTAAAGCTTTTTTTTTCTAATTCCGAAAACTCAGCGATACGTGTTTATGATCGAATCCCACACCCCGCGAAAAAGACGCAGTAGGTATTAACCACTAAGCTATCAACGCTTTTACTAGAACAATTACCATACAACGTCGTTATTATGATTTATTGCATAAACATCCACATTCCTTACTCCTGCGTGACTAACTAAATGTCTTTATCGCTTCCTTTTTTAGCCATATTATTGTTTTACTTTTGTCCAAACTCCCAAACAATACCGACAATGGGGCAACGTGCTTTTCTATGCGCATACGCTCTACAAAACTACGGGTTTAATATTAACATTACAATCGGAAGTTCCGAAAATATTTATCAAAGGAAATTCAACCTTATTGTGTAAGCAATAGAGTGGTAAAGTTACGGCGTAAGGTTCGAGTGATAAGTTTGCCGGAGTTTACGTTTCGGTGCGGTGCACATGGGTCGGCAGTCGCGAGCCCATCGAGTGTGGTTCCGGTAGGGTCGATCACCGCGGCGTAGTGTACGCGTAGCTTTACGTTATTCGGAGTTCGTTCGTGTAGAGCGCGCGCAAAAGTTTCGTTCCTTTTTCAAATTTTTGACAAACACTCTTTTTAAAAAGTTTACTTGTATATTTTTTTATTGTATTTAAACCTCGAAGGTTTTATAATAAGAAGTACGGACTTTTGTAGAGTTTTATGTGCGTGAACTGAAAATAACAAAGTGTTTATTGACGATAATTATGAAAGTGAAATTAACGTTGCTACGCCAATATTTGGCTGTTATTAAGTAGAACATAAGTTGTTTATGAAGTGATTTTTTGTAAGATATTAATTATTGTAATGAAAATGAGGAAAATGGCTGATTTTTGTTTTTGGAGATTTTTATTCCTGTTCGTGCCAACTGTTGGTAAGTGTCTAATATAGATATAGTAGATAATTCTTGAATAAAATTACTTACGAAAAATATATATGTACCTACCTACCTAACTAAAATAATAAATTAGATTAGGTAAGGTTCCAAGACTAGTTTGCAGACTCTACTAATTTTTTACGCTTGTCACTGATAAAAACATATAAGTACATATACTTAATTAGTTTCAAAAACAATTTTAAAATATAGGTAGGTAGGATGCCCGCAACTTCGTTAGTGTGGATTAGGGTTTTCTATTCCCGCAGGACCTCTTTAATTTTCCGGGATTAAATGTAGCCTATGTGTTAATCCCAGGTATGAGCTATTTCCATCCCAAATTTCAGCCAAATCGGGTCATCCATTTTCATCCATACATTCATTCTCACAAACTTTCGCATTTATAATATTAGTAAAGGGTAGAGTACCTAGGACATACCTACTTGGTTCGCAAAAATCTCGGAATAAAAAAAATTTTGTGTTTGTCAAAATTACTAGGTATGTCAATGCTATGTCACTTGGATGGATGATGGATCCATTTTAATTTGGCAAGTAGGTAGGTACGATAACAAACAAATTCCTTACTTTTTAATCAATGCGCCTTAAGATTTACTGGATTTAAATATGTTTGTCTATTTTTATTCTTTCCATAAAATATATACCTACTATGTACTTATGTACCCGTATACATTTTTTTGAAGTGTACTATATTTTTTATAGCTTCTGAAAAATATCACCGAAGAAATATTTGCAACCCCAGTTGCGGATAATGAGGTCTCAAATACCCGGGTTTGAAAATCCAAAAAATCTAGCAAGATTTCTTGGGCCAAATAATTTAAAAAAAAAAGCATCAGACCCGGCAAAGAGGTGAAAAAAGGCGCTTTATATCTCTGTACCTACCTATGATAGGTAAAGATGATATAAAGACGAGAGATATAAAGACGTAAAGCCGTCGATATTTCGCCAGATCTTTTTCTAGTTCTACTAGACTATGAAGGTTTTGCGAAGGTTTCACCTCACACAGAGAGTCACGGAGTGATTGATTACATTCTCTTGGCAGAGAGTGACTTAAAAAATTTAAGTGTCTTGAATGTTTTTGACTTTAATTCAATTTTGAAATTATTTTTGATCTATGTCTATTTTTAATTAATTTAATTAGTATAATTGGAAATTTCTGTTCTAATTAATAAATAATAAACAAATGAAAGTGAGGGAATATAGAGTGCACCTGTGGGCTGTGAAAACTCGGTCTGGAGAACATTTTTTAATAGCGGTCGTACCTATATTTCCTTATGCATAATTGAAACGTGTTCCGTAACCAGACGACAGTATTGACAATAGGTACATTTGCAGAGCAAACACATTCCGTGCATTCGTCCCACACTATCTCCATAACATTGCCCCGGGCAGCCAATCATTCTCCTGGGTAACCAATGACAACAGCTATAGAGTATGACTAAGATATATATACTATAATTATTGAAAAAAATTATTCTATTCTATAGTAGCGTTTGCCCGCGGCTTCGCATAGGTTAAATTCAATTATTAACCGGCTACCTACCTGATGCCATATTTTTTAACCGACTTCCAAAAAGGAGGAGGTTCTCAACTCGTCGGATTTTATTTTTTATGTACCTATGTTTCCCGATTACTCGAAGACGCCTGGACCGATTTGGAAAATTCTTTTTTTGTTTGAAAGAGTATACTTTCCAGTTTTATCCTGACCTGATGATTATGAGAACACCTGGGAAGTATACGCTTTGAAGTTTCAAACAAAAAAGAATTTTCCAAATCGGTCCAGGCGTGTTCGAGTGAAGTCCTCCTTTTGTAAAGTCGGTTAAAAATAGGTTGTAGCAACATTATGAAAGAGTCGTAGGCGTCTTCGAGTGAAGGCCTCCTTTTGTGAAGTCGGTTAAAAATAGGTTGTAACAACATTATGAAAGAGTCATATATGAATCAAATCGTACCCTTATTGCAAAAACCGATTATCTGCACCAAAATTTGAGCGAAAAGTTTTTGAGTTATAAGCATTTGAAACTTTAACGACTTAAAAATTAGTTATAATGATGTCCATTTTTAAACAATAATAATTTTTATAAACAAGAAACTATTCAAGAAATGTTAAGTAGGTTAATAATTGAAAAAAACTTACTATTTTTTCAACAAAAAGAAGAAAATAACCGGTAAGGAGCTCACTTAGTTAGTTTTTCCTGAATGTAGAAAAACTACCAAATTTTCAAATTTACCGTTCTGGTAGCTCTAATGGCATTTTTTATTTAATCACTTGTTTTGAATAGTAATATTCATCAAGACAAAAATCGTTTTAGTTCAACTTTAGCCAGTACAGGTGTAAAATAAATATCTTTAGTCGCTTTTGGCTGAAGGTAAAGTAGATTTCATTTAACTTTGTACGTACTAACTGCAGCGCCCTATGGTTTTACCCGAGGAGTTCCCGTTCCCGTGGGAAATGGGCAAGCCTACATTATTTCTTATAATCTCAGCTATCTTTAAAAGAAAGTTTCGTTGAAATCGGTCCAGCCGTTCTAGAGATTAGCTCATTTAAATAAAAAAACTATTTCGTTTTATTATATTAGAATAACTAGCTGTGCCTTGCGGTTTCACCTACATTTGTCCCGTTCCCGTAGGAATTTAGGGAAACACTATAACTGTAAACTTTCCTCTCGAATCCCTCTATCTACTGATGAAAACTGAATTAAAATCCGTTGCGTAGTTTAAAAGATCTACGCGTACATAAAGAGGGCCAGACAGCGGGAATCGATTTTGTTTTATACTATGTAAAGAACATATACAGCAGAGCTAAGTTTGCCCGCAAGCGTTGCTATATGGGTGCCCCATTGTAGCTTTGAATCCAGGGTTAATCCCAAGAACACTGTGGAGTCCTCAGTTTTCAAAGGTTCATTATTTATCTTTAAATTTTTACTGAGAGTTCTCGGGTTAAGTAATAAAAACTCAACACACTTTGTTTTTTTAGTATTTAAAAGAAGATTATTTGCCGTAAACCATTCAGAAACTTGAGATAATGCATTATTTACATCGTCAAAATTGTCTTTTATCCTATCGACTTTAAAATTCAAAGACGTATCATCAGCAAATAGTACAATATCGCAAGTATTGTGGACAAAATGTGGTAAATCATTTATGTAGACCAAAAACATGAATGGACCTAGAATAGAACCCTGGGGTACACCCATTACTGAGGCTGATCCGGATGATTTTACATCATTGACACATACTCTTTGGACTCGTTCACTGAGATAAGACGCAATGAGACTAAGTGCAAAATCTTTAATGCCATAGTGGCTCAGTTTAAGCAAAAGTGTCTCGTGATCAACGCAGTCGAATGCCTTTGACGACAAATCACAGAAAATACCAATGGCACTCTGTGAGTTCTCCCATGCATCGAATATGTGTTGTAACAGCCTTGCGGCTGCATCGGTTGTTGATCGACCCTTTGTAAAACCATACTGCTCAGTGTGTAGGAGTTTATTTAAATTAAAGTGTAAAAGCAGTTGGTTGAGCATTATTTTTCCGAATATCTTGCTGAGAGTTGGTAAAATTGAAATTGGCCTGTAGTTATTCGGGTCACTTTTGCTTCCCGATTTAAAAAGCGGTATTAGCTTACTACATTTCATAAGGTCTGGAAAAGATCCAGAATCTACTGATTTATTAAAAATTAAAGCAAGATATGGCGTAATAATATCAATTATGTTATGAATTATTTTAACTGATATCCCCCATAGATCTGCTGTTTTCTTATTTTGTAAAGATTTAAATGTTTTGACTATGTCATATGGGGTAACGTGTTCAAACCTAAATAACTTATTGCACTCAGAGACATTGCTCCTTAGAAGACGATAGACTTCTGCTGGCGAGGAATTCAGAGAACTGGTTGTAGTAATTGGAATATTTTTGAAAAAGTTCTCAAATGTATTTACAATTACTGTATCGGAGTTAATTACATGATTATCACTTTTAAGCTCCAATTTATTATTATAATGTACCTTATGTTTACTCATTTCATCGCCGATGATGTCCCATGCTGTTTTAATTTTATTATCAGAACTAGCTGATGCCCGCGACTTCGTTCGCGTGGATTAAGGTTTTTTGTTCCCGCGGGAACTCTCTTATTTCCCGGGATAAAAAGTAGCCTATGTCACTCTCCGGCCCGTAAATTACCCCTATGCAAAAAATCACAGCAAGCCGTTGCTCTGTTGCTGCGTGATTGAAGGACAAACCAACAAACCAACAAACCAACAAACCAACAAACACACTTTCGCATTTATAATATTAAGTAGGGATTGGCAATTTTTTGTTTTATGTGAAGTGACTTTGCTTGTATGCACACATTTTCAAACAATTTAGAATAGTTTCTTACATATTCAATAAACGCGGGGGAATAATTATATTTTTTTCTGCATATAAGTCAAACAGCTTATTAATTTCTACTTTTATAGATTCCGGCAGTTGGCCAGTTACTAAACTTAAGATCTTTAGACAGTCTTTTCTCTATCACCTTAAAGATAGAGTTATATTGTGAGCTTAACAAATCAAAAAACTTTTGATTTGTGAAGATGTTCAAAAACCCTCGTAGCCCAGTTATACAGTAAAAGTGAACTTAAGTTCTTTTACCTGCAATAATTTTAACAAAATATTGAGTTCATTATTCTGCAAAAAGCAACTAATGTTGTTTAGTTCGTTTTACTTTTTAGATACATCAGCAATTTCTAGTATATTAATAAAAGCTGAAACCTGTTAACGCAGGTTAACATGTATTAACAGAATAATATTGACATAATGATAAATCAAGCAACTACATCTGAAAAGTATTATAATACAATACATTGTTTTTGTGGTATAGATTTATAAATCTAAATTATTTAAATGAGTTTAGTTCTTTTTTTAAGAAGGTAATTAAATCATACCTGTAGGTAGTTGCTTTTAACTCTAGCTATCTCCGTAAAAAAGCGTCGTAGCAGATAATGGGTGTTACCTACAGCTTCGCCGTGAGTTGAGGAGTCGATTGATATATTTAACCTAATTTTGGTACAAAAATGCAGATAATCGGTTTTTGCAATAAGGGTACGAAATAGTTTGATATAATTTAATCATAAATAAATCTGATTTTAATTAAGAATAAACTATGCACACATTATAATGTGGAAAAGTGGAATAAATGGCAAAGTAAGTAACCCATGTAAGTCAACTGACTTATTGGACAGATTATATTATAATTAATTTTGTGGTTCCAAATCAAAATATTCCAATTTCATATTATGTTTATTAAATAATTCATGAGAACTTATTATATTCGGCAGTGCGGTACCATTAAATAGAAATAACTTAATAAGTAATCATTACTGCGGTAGGTTTACAGGGTGATATTTTGGGAGGGGCCATTGGGGCGAAAAATAAAACTATCATCTAATAAGATTTGTCTGGAGGGAGGTTTTGGCATGGCTAGTTACCACACTAAAGACGTGTCGCCATGCGATTTAGCGTTCCGGCACGACGGCGTGTAGAAACCGATTAGGGGTGCGGGTTGAATCTACACTACCATACCCTGTCCAAGTTAGCCCGCTACCATCTCAGACTGAATCGTCACTTAACATCAGGTGAGATCATAGTCAAGGACTATCTTGTCGAATATAAAAAAAAAAAGATTTCAAAAATCGACTCGCTGATTTTAGAACAGTGAAAGACTCATGAAAAACCTTAATAAAAAATATTGAAAATCCTGTCCAAAAAAATATATAAATACTTATAGGATTTACAATTTCTTTCTTAATTTTTTCCTTATTAAACCACGTTTATACGTCACGATAAAAAAAAGGTCATTCTGCTTAATTAATAAATGTTATGATTTAAGGTAGTTAATCAATTAATTTTATTAGGTAAAATACCAAAAATGCCTCAAAGGACTAAAATCGAGGCCGTAAATAAATTAAAAAAATATCAAAATACCACGGTGGAACCGAGATGTGCTTCCATATAATGCGTGTACCATTTTCAATTTTAATGAAAAACTTTGTTAGGGTTCCGTAAAAGGACCCTAGGGACCATATTACTAAGCCTCTCATGAACCGTACCTAATAAGTAGACAGGTAGCTACTTGAAATTTTTACAGAATGTGTATATTTCTGAGAGCGCTCCTAAAATTTCACTCTATAGCCGACTGAATGCGAGCGTAATTTACCCTATTGTACAATTACATTGCTAATTTAAATTTCATTATAAAATGTATGAAATCGGTGTGTATACGTGTAGTGTGTTGAAATTTCGAACGTTTAGTTCACGTATGTCCGTTAATTTTTCACTTTCTACAGTACAAATACTCACAGAACAAGCAAAACAAGAGCAGCACGGGTTGATTGCGCAATGCAATGAATTCAACTTATTTCTTGTGATTCTTAAGACAAGTCAAGACACCAAATAATATATAGATTACGTAAACATTAACTATAGATAGATTAAAAAAAAATTGAACCCAATTACGAGATACGCCAGAGGCCAGTACCCAACGTTTCAACGAGATGGCTATTAGGAATTATATTTGGTAGCTGTCACTAAAAAAATAAAATAAATTGTCTATCAGTTGGTCCCGAGTCCTGACATAGACAATAATTAACTTTTATTGACAGCGGCAGATGCAACAGGTTGGCATTCCAATTATTTTTTAAAATTAAATCGAAGCCGAATTGCTCTATTAATACCTACGTGTTGCAGGTTTTTCATTTATTTTCATTTGAATAACGTTTACCATTAAATTCTACTTATATAAATAAATTAAAATAAAATCTAAATTTATCAAAAATTGGAAGCTAAATTTTTTTTTTTTTTTTTTTAATATTATTAGCGAGCAAACGAGCAGGTGGGTCACCTGATGTTAAGTGATTACCGCCGCCCATGAACACTTGTAGCACCAGAGGCACCACCAATGCGTTGCCGGCCTTTCAGGAATTTGTTGGTCCGCCCCTTGAATAACCCCATGTTGTAATTCAGTGGAAACACCGTCGCAGGGAGTTGGTTCCACAGTTTCAAAGTACGTGGAAAGAAGGATCTGGAACATCGGATGGTCGAAGTGCTCCAGGCACCCAGGTGGTGAGGGTGAAACTGTTTTCGGTGGCGAGCGGTGCGGTTGTAGAAGAGAGACGGTGGAATAAGGTCAAATAGTTCTACAGAACACTCCCCATTATATAGCCGATAGAATACGCAGAGAGAGCTAACATCTCTGCGGTGCTCCAGGCTTTCCAGCGGGTTGGTTAATTTGGGATTGCCCACAAGCCGAACTGCCCGCTTTTGAATCCGGTCAAATGGAAGGAGTTGGTATTGGGGTGCTCCAGCCCAAAGGTGAGAGCAGTACTCCATATGCGGGCGGACTTGCGCTTGTATAAAAAAAGAAAGCCTTTTCAGGGTTACGCGCCCAAAGGATGCCAACGGGACCCTAATATGTAAGGCCAAAATGAACATAGACTTACCAACTTTGTTTGCGGTTCAAAAACACACAAATACATGGGCGCGAATGTAACGCAACAGCAAAAATAACTTGGTAGTACGAAGTCTTGGCTCAACTCATATTTGGCTGGTTTTATTTATATCTTATTTAAAAGGCAAGTAATTCTTGAATACGACATAGATCAAAATCAGTCGAAACATTTTAAAATTATTAGGGAACGAATGAACCGACAAAAATACATATAGGCAACTGCCAAACCCCGTAGGGCCATATTCGTGTAAAAGAGCTCAATTATATACTTGTCTAAATATTTTATCTCCGCGATTAGTTTGAGCGCGGCTGAGTTGAGGCCTGATGAATTACGCTTAGGATCTAATTAAAACTTCGCTGGAACGCCCGCTTCCCCGTCAGCAATATTGCGATGTCTTATTCCCCATTGGAGAAACTTTGTGGTGAACTTTCAAAAATTATTCAATCGCATTATGTATTAGGGGATCTAAGAGCTGGCAGCTACCTTGGCCAAAGAATGAGTTTGGCCATTCAAAGGGGCAATGCTGCCAGTATTTTGGGTACTATGCCGCGCTGCGGTGGTATCGATGAAGTTTTAGTTTTATATTAGTTTTAATTTTAGAAATACATACTTAATTATTATTAATAGTTTTAATTTTAAAAATAGTTTTGCTATAATTAAAATTATAGTAATTTGATAACATAATAAATAAAATTAATTTTATTATAATTTCAGCAATTAAATATCTGGTGAAGGAACATCGTGAGGAAATCTGTATGCATGAGAGTTTTTTTTATATAAAAGAACTAGCTTTTGCCTGCGGCTTTGCTCATGTTATGACGCAGTGTTGAGCGCTGTGGTCTTATAACGGGAAGGTCTCGGGTTCGATTCGCGGCGAGTGCGATTTGGGAATTTATTTATTTCTGAATTGTCTCTGGTCTGGTCTGGTCTGGTGGGAGGCTTTGGCCGTGGCTAGTTACCACCCTGTCGTCAAAGACGTACCGCCAAGAGCTTTAGCGTGCATCGTGTTTGAAAGAAATTAGGGGTATAAAATCCATTAATTAGGGATATAAAACATAGTATGTTTAGTAGTAGGTATAGTTTAAGGGCGATAAGATTAAAAAAAATAGTACTCTCTGTCGACTGCCGCCAATTTTTTGTCCTAGGTATCTGCCACATTTTTTGATGTTTTTTCATAGTGCAGTCATGACATAATAGAAACGTCGGATGCGCGTATCGTGTTTCTGGCTTTACGATAATACCTCTGAATAGTTGGTTAAATACTCAAAGGATAATACACGCTAAACATTAATAGGTAGGTAACAATATCCCAAAGTCACATCGTTACTAAAATTTCAAGGTCCTCTTTATCGAATGTAGGTATGAAGTCGTGTTTCAAACGACAACTTCCGTATCGAATGCTCTAGAAAGGAAGCCATAGAAAGACCGTCAATGTCCTGCTGTAGGTAGGTAGGTACTTTTATCAACTGTTTGAGTAAAAAATGCTGCATATTAATATCTAAATATATGAAAGGAAAAGGCAAAGGTTACTGACTGACTGACTGACTGACTGATCTATCAACGCACAGCTCTAACCACTGGACCGATCGAGCTGAAATTTGGTATACAGGTAGCTGTTAGGACGTAGACATCCGCTAAGAAAGGATTTTGGAAAATTTCAACCCCAAGAGGGTTAAATAGGGGGTTAAAAAATCGAACCTAACGTGAGCGAAGCCGCGGGTTAAAGCTAGTTAATATTATGAACTTCGCTGACTTCATCCGCGTGGATTTAGTTTTTGAAATCCCGCGGAAATTCTTTGATTTTCCGGGATAAAATTAGGCTATGTCACTCTCCAGGTCAACTATACCCATGCAAAAAATCACGTCGATCTGTAGCTCTGTTGCAGCGTTATTGAAGGACAAACCAACAGACACACTTTCGCATTAATAATATTAGTAAGGATACCGTTAAAAATATCAAATAACCCGCAGGGTTATTACGTATCTCGCGACAGGTTCGCGACAGGCGTAAATTGCGCAATCGTTGCTGTCAAACGTCATTTCTGCTGTCAAACGTCACTTCTCAAACGTCAAATTTCACTAGTGACAGCAGTAGCAACACGACAGCAATCACTACGCGATCGGTTGCAAAATGTCACTAAAATTCGTATTACGCAAGCCAATCGCACGTCTATTGCTCGCCTATTGCAAAATGTACTTTTCTTCTTTAGAGATGCTTGATGGAGAAGAAAGGAAGTCAAATACTTCGAGAGGGTTTTACCACAGACCACAACACAAAACAAATAAAAAATATAACAATTCAACCGCTGAAGATGATAAAAACTGTGTATTTTGTTTACATCTATTGCCGTCCTATCGCGAGTGGCGCTAGTATCGACCCGTGAGCAATAGACGTGCGATTGGCTTACGTAATACGATTTTTAGTGACATTTTGCGACCGATCGCTGTCGCGTTGCTATTGCTGTTGCTGTTGCAAATTTTTACGTAATCAGGGTGCCGGTCTGGTGGACAGCTTTGCCACTATTAACTAACTAGAACCAAAGAATATACTAGAACATATAAAAAAATAATAGATGCGTATTTATTATTTTATGTTTAGCTTTCTGGTACAGACTAGGGATGTATACCGATACGCATCGGTATACCTACATCGATTGGCGATAATCGGCGGAATCGGCGATATTTATTTAACAAGACGTCGATACATTTCAATCGTATTTGAGATAATTTTCAGCAGTAGTTCTCACCCAAACATTCAGGAAATCGCCTTTCAATTTTACTTTAAGCATTGTGATTCTAAATAAGAAACTTACTATTTTTTTATTGACTTTAGTTATTGCTAACGGATGAGCTGATGGTCAATGCTATGGGGTCCCAAAGCGCTGGACTGGCAACCCCGCACCGGGTAGTGTATTGACCCCCATTTCTTGTTTGACCCCCTCATTAGGTGAAATGACGACGTCAGACGAGTTGTTAGGACATAGGGGCTGCAAGATCGAGTCCTGTGGAAGTCCAAGCAAAAGACCTTTGATCAACAGTTTAGACGTTTTCTGGTTCCTTATCAACCTCGGAGGAAAAAAAATTTTATCAACCGATAGATGTCTAGTGTAGTGGATGTCAAAGAAGCGTCTTGAAAAAGAAGAGAAAAAAAAAATCAAATCGTTTGTATTACACTTTGTAGGTACACAAATAAATCGTTATAAACACGGTACCAATTAACGCTGGGTATCAAAGAACGCCACAGTATGTTCTGACGTGACATTAAAGCGGCTTTACGTATCGTATGACAGGGGCAAGAGCCTACATTCTGGTTATTTGCTATTTGGAGCGTAAACCACAACACTAGAGCAGTCCCGCAGCCGCTTTCCTTTGCAGGTGAGATTTATAGGTATTATCTTTTAGAGCTCTAAAGACTACTAATCCTATTATCTAATTCAAATTCAAATTCAAAATTAATTTATTTCATGAAGGCTAACTTGTAGCTCTTATGACACGTCATAAATCTACCACCGGTTCGGAATGCAGATTCTGCTGAGAAGAGCCGGTAAGAAACTCAGCAGTTGCTCTTTTCAAAAAAATTTTTTTTTTTACAAAGCTATGCTAAAAAAAAGCTTCAAAAAATGCAAAAATGCCTACGTAGTTACACCAATCCAACGCATGTCCAGATGGGCAGCCAAAGCAGACCCATTCCCGTTGGTGGCACCCGTTCACGAGCATGACGCATGATCCAGCCATTATCTTATTATAATATTATAAATGCGAAAGTTTGGGTGTATGTTTGTTACTCAATCACATCGCAATGCCTGAACCGATTTGGCTGGCACAGAGATAGATTATAGATTGGAGTAACACATAGGCTACTTTTTATCCCGGAAAATTAAAGAGTTTCAGCGGGAACAGAAAAAACTCAATCCTCGCAAACGAAGTCACAGGAATCAAATAGTAGGTGTAATAAAAATGTAAAAATTCTTTTTACAAAACCGACTTCAAACGCCACTACAAAGTATATCAATTGTGCCCATAAAATTTGAAGAGTTCCCTCGATTTCTCCGGGATCCCATCATCAGATCCTGATTTTTTGCATATGACGTAGTTGATGACTTGGGAGAGTGAGTAGTGACATAAGCTTCGTTTTATCTCGGAAAGACAGAGAGTTCTCGCAAGATTTTTAAAAACTTAAAATCCACGCGGCAGGCAATTCCAGGGCATTTTATATAAAACATAGATCACAAGGAAGGAATAAGTGCAAAAAAGGATTTGAAGATTTCGGTCATTCTGCTGTCCTCTATTAATTTTTTTTTTCAAAATGGCGACCATAGAGCAGAAAACTTTCACGATTTTGGTCCGACCGGCCGGCGCGCGGTGTTAGAAAGGGAATACTTTTAAACGTTACCAGTTGTTATAGACAACCCGCAGGCAATCCTAAATCGCAATGGAGCAATTCAGCAGGCTCAGCGAGAGTAATAGGCTGTTAGTTTCCTTTTATCCCGGCTCGGCGAACCCTGGGACCCTATTCCGCATCGTGACAGTCGCATATCTATTGCCTATCGACAGATCTATTTGCAAACACTATGCCTACGTTGAACTTATAGTTGTAGGCAAGGTGCAGAGAAAAATACAACTAAAGCTAGAAGCTAAAATTAATTCGTACCCTAAAACTACAAACACACTAGCTTAGTGATTAAGGATGAAAGCTATAGACTGCACTCTCTCTCAGCTCAGACTCAAGACAGAATTAAAACGAGATAGACTTATGTCAGACCATTATTGTGTCTCGTTTTAACCTCTATCTTAAGTCTGAGCTGAGTCGGAGCACGCTCTCAGCATAAGAAAATACTACTCTACTCATCTGCTCTATAATATACTCTATCTCTCTATACGTTCCCTCAAATATGGTTGAGCGAAGCAACAATGGCTGGATCATGCGTCGTGCTCGTGAACGGGTGCCACCAACGGGTATGGGTCTGCTTTGTGTCTACCCATCTTAACATGTGTTAGGTTGTGGTAGGTGTGCATTTTTGAAACTTCTTTGTGGAACACCGTGTGCATAGCATAGTTTTGTTAACCAATGTAAAAAAATTTTTTTGAAAAGAGCAACTGCTGACTTTCTTGCCGGCTCTTCTCAGCAGAATCTGCATTCCGAACCGGTGGTAGATTTATGACGTGTCATAAGAGCTACAAGTTGGCCTACATGAAATAAATACATTTTGACTTTGATTTTATGAATGGTATACTGTACGCTTGCCTGACAATGATTTCTACTGTGTGATCTCGCTAAAAAAAATCTTTTTAAAACATCACTACACTACAAAGTACGCCACTATAAAGTATAAAATAACTTTAGTTTGTACACGTATGGTGAAGTCGGGCTAGCATGGCGCATCGGGGTAATCTGAGGGATTTTCAGAAATTCAAAATGTCCGTAGTCAAAATAGCGGGAAACAATTAATGCGGCATTTGCCAGTAGATGTGCGATCTATATTGGCTAATCTTTGCTAAAATACGTAACGGTTTTTTCGCAAAACATTGACCAAGTAAACTTCATTTTAGTGTCGCAAAACTAAACAAAAGAAAGTTTTTACCAGGTTTACGCTTGACTGCAATCTTTAAATGCCGTAACCTGAAAAATGTAGGTAACTATTGTAGTTACCTACATTTTTCAGGTTATATTATTCTAGATTTTTGACGACCACCCAGGTTTAGTAGTGAGCGCTGTGGTCTTATAACTGGGAGGTTTCGGGTTCGATTCCCGGCGACGACAATTTGGGAATTTGTAATTTCTGAATTGTCCCTGGTCTGGTCTGGTGGGAGGTTTTGGCCGTGGCTAGTTACCACCCTACCGTCAAAGACGTGCCGCCAAGCGATTTAGTGTTCCGGCACGATGGCGAGTAGAAATCGAATAGGGGTATGGGTTGAATATTCACTGCCATATCCCTTCCACGCACTTTCTATGCTAAATGAACTGATTGCTCAGCACCAAAGCCTGGATGTGTTTAATATAGATTTATTTCATGTATAGATCTCAAATAGTTATAATAATAATTAAGGTAATTAGGAATAGTGTAAGTCATTAGTTTAAATTGCTATGCGCTTTGGCCCTAAGCTATAAGTATAGTAAAGATCTGTAATAAAATAAAATAAAAAATTTATTTTGGTGGTAGTCGAAACGAATGCTGGTTTTAAATTCTATTTACGTAAAATAACCAACTTACGAGTATTTAAATTTCTGAATGAATTTCTTAGCTTCAATAAAGCCTTACGAGTGGAAGTTCTTTCTTGATAAGTATTTAATTACGGTGCAATTTTATACCATGGATTTTCCAACAACTATTCAACAAGGTGGTAGGTAGGTATTCAACGGAGCATTCGAAGTTCATAAGTTCATTTATTCTGTTTTATGAAAATTCTTTTTCACGGAAGAATATTAATTTGACGTCCCTGGTGCAGCGGTGTCCTGGGTTCGATTCCCGGTGAAACAACTGATGTAGCACCAAGATGCTGAATACAGTTTCTTACGTCAAGAACACTTGGCAACCTTGCGGTCGCACTCCGTCAGTAGGTACATGTAGTATGTCTGGTGGCGTGACCATTAATTTTTACCCTCATAGCGGGACGTTAGCGGAATTTTATAGGTACTTATAACACCAAAAAATGAGACATAAATTACTAGCTTTTGCCCACGGCTTTGCTCATTACAAATTTCAATGCCCTTTTTCACCCCCTCAGGGGTTGAATTTTCAAAAATCCTTTTTTAGAGAATGCCTACGTCATAATAGCTATCTGTATGCCGAATTTCAGCCCGATCCGTCCAGTGTCACACACTTGCCATGACAGTCCAAGATTCTCGCATTGCAAACTAGCTAATGTACCCGCGACGTCGTCAGCGTAGGTAGGTAAGGTTGTAGATAAGGTAAGGAGAAGGTAAGGTAAAGGTCCCGCGGGTACCTTCTGTTTTTCCGGGATAAAAGGTAGCAAAGTACCTTAGGTACCGAGGCAATCAAGGCAAAAATTACGACGATACGTTCACTCCGTTGCCGCGTAATTGAAGGACGAACCAACAAACAAACACACTTTTGCATTTGCAATATTACTAAGGATAGTAAATAGTAAAGGATGATGATAAAATTACATCGGTAATTTGAACAATTATAGACCATTATTACCCCTCAAACCATTAAGATGTAAAGTGTATGTAATTTGCCAGCAATCACGATATGTGAATTCAATACTGTAACACTATAATCTATAATTGTTAAATCCACGCACACAATGCACTGGTAATGTGATGTTGTAATTCAATGTTAGGAAATCGTAAAGGGGCGCGCACATAAGAACAGTTTTTGCGGCATCCTGAGGCTGAAATCTATAGACTACACTCTCAGCTCAGACTCAAGATAAAGTTAAAATGAGACAGATTTATGTAAGAGCATATTTATGTCACGTTTTAATCGCTATCTTAAGTCTGAGCTGAGTCAGAGTACGCTCTATAAATCTCAGCATTAGTCTTTAAGGTACGAGTTCGTAGTTGACTACAGACAGCAACAGCAGACGACGTGTCGCCGCATTATGTCGTAGCGACACGTCGTGGCGTCATACCACTGCAGTCATGATTTCGAATCCAACCGTGTTTCGAAGGTAACGCCGTGTTCAGTTGGTTCTGAATTTTCCGTGAGAGATCTTTAATGACACTGCTTAGACTTGGCCACCTGCACTGGTAGCATGGGCAGGAGATAAAAGTTTTATCCCCCGATTTTATCCACTGACAGGGGATAAAATTATCTTTTACCTCTGCTAAAGCATGGCGACAGAGGAGAAGGCGATGTATATTTCTATAAGTATATCCACTGAGTGTTATTTCCACCGCTGTGCCCATGCTCGACGGGTGGATAAAGCTAAGCGAGGGGACAAACGTTTTATCCTTTTCCCGGGGATAAAATTTCTCCCGCCCATGCTACAAGGGCTGGTTTATCAGTTTATCTTCCTCGGAATCGGAGAAACTCATTTTTTTTGAAGAAAAAAACATCGATGTGCTGTCGCTCCAGCGTCGGTGACACTACCTGAGGTCGGGCGACAGTGTCGTCTGCCGCTTCGCCCGTAGCGGGAGTTAACGTGTCGCCTACGGAATGTATTTCATAGAAATACAGAGAAACCAGTAGTGTCGCGGCGACCCGCAGGGTTATTACGTAAAAATTTGCAACAGCAACAGCAATAGCAACGCGACAGCGATCGGTCGCAAAATGTCACTAAAAATCGTATTACGGAAGCCAATCGCACGTCTATTGCTCACGTATCGATACTAGCGCCACTCGCGATAGGACGGCAATAGATGTAAACAAAATACACAGTTTTTATCGTCGTCGGTGGTTGAATTGTTATATTTTTTATTTGTTTTGTGTTGTGGTCTGTGGTAAAACCCTCTCGAAGTATTTGACTTCCTTTCTTCTCCATCAAGCATCTCTAAAGAAGAAAAGTACATTTTGCGATAGGCGAGCAATAGACGTGCGATTGGCTTGCGTAATACGAATTTTAGTGACATTTTGCAACCGATCGCGTAGTGATTGCTGTCGTGTTGCTACTACAAATTTGACGTTTGAGAAGTGACGTTTGACAGCAGAAGTGACGTTTGACAGCAACGATCGCGCGATTTACGCCTGTCGCGAACCTGTCGCGAGTTACGTAATAACCCCGCCGTTGCCTGCTGCTGCTGTCTGTAATCGGCCATGAACTCGTACCTTTAGTTTGCGAGACAATACTAGACCGTAGCCAAGAAAAAAGCTGTCAGTGTGTGCGCACCCTAACTATGATAATGAAATAGGTGCTTTATTGAATCGGATGAAAAACAAAAACGTGTTCGCTCGTAATCTGGCGATCCTTATCCTTCACGCTCCGTGACTCTTGCGGAGAGTTACGATATTTTCGTAACTTAAATATGCTTAACTGGCCATTTTTTTGTTTCTACACATGGCTTTACTTACCTGTGATCATAGATAAATCATTTTTATCTGCTATGAGGATTAGGTAGGTATTATTTCGAAACATTGAAACAATATTTCTTGTGTTTCTTGAAACTTATTGAAAATAAATTGCACAGCTATCCTGCCTCTACCCACTAGCAGCCCTGGTAGCATGGGCGGGAGAAATTTTATCCTCGGGAAAAGGATAAAACGTTTATCCCCTCGCTTAGCTTTATCCACCCATCGAGCATGGGCACAGCACAGCGGTGGAAATAACACTCAGTGGATATACTTATAGAAATATTCATCGCCTTCTCCTCTGTCGCCATGCTTTAGCATAGGGAAAAGATAATTTTATCCCCTGTCAGTGGATAAAATCGGGGGATAAATCTTTTATCTTCTGCCTATGCTACCAGTGCAGGCCTGGCGCACTCCGCACTAGTAGTACTCCGCAGTAAACTGCGGAGCTATAAGGACATGGCGTACCACTTCGAAAGGCCTAAATTCAAAGAGTAGGAAGGGATAAGAGCTACGTGATAGAGAGAAAGAAAAGTCTAGGTGAATAAGACGGTAAGTAGCGCTGTGTCAACCTGAATTGCACATTATTATGGGGTAATCAGAGTCGCTATTTATTTAAATCATTTTGCTGAGTGAATCTCACTTAACATCAGGTGACCCGCCTGGTCGTTTGCTCGCTAAAAATATTTAAAAAAAAAAAAAAAATCTTCCGCAACTTTAGGTACTATTAGGTATTCTGTCACTAGGCTATCATCGCATGATCAGAGTGATCATTGATGCTCAAAATCATGATGCATAAAATGCCTCTACCTAAAACCTATAACGTGGTAGTAGGTACTTCTTTTTTTTCGGTGGCAAGATATTCCTTGACTGTGATCCCACCTGATGGTAAGTGACGATGCAGTATAAGATGGTAGCGGGCTAACTTGGAAGGCTATGGCCAGTGTACTTTCAACCCAAACCCCTAATCAGTTTTTACACGCCATCGTGCCGAAACGCTTTTCTTGGCGGCACGTCTTTGACGGTAGGGTCAAAACTAGCCACGGCCAAAGCCTTCCATCAGACCAGCAGGGCGATTCAGACCTGTTCGATAACATACCGTGTCGATACGGTTAGATATCGATCTCTTTTTGTCGTGTGGATTCAGAGCGAGCGAAATATATGTTAACAAACCGAATCGATCGACAAATAAGTTATCGGAAGGATCTGAATCGGGGGGCTGATCAGATACAATTCAGAAATTATAAAATCCCAAATTGTCCCCGCCGGGAATCGAACCCGAGACCGCCCAGTTATAAGACCACAGCGCTCACCACTGCGCCAGGGAGGTCGTCACTCGTCAGTCGTCGAATTTGTACGTTACAAGATTTCCCATTTTCATTTTTCGGATTATCACATTAGGTTCCCGCCAGTCGCGTAACTACACGCGCCAGTGAACTTATTCAGCTCGACGGTTTTTAGAAACTTGCTGAAAACGCGTCGACGCTGCGCATTGGCTTGTTTTATAAATAAAAACTTGGCGAGAAATTTTATGTACATAATTCCAAGTTATTTTTTTACATGTAAAATAATAATAAACCACGGCGGCCAATCTAAACAGAGTCATCATTATAATTAAATCTGTCTAGTCTAATATCCACATGAAAGGTTATCAATAAATTTTGCAAAATAGTGTTATTAACAATGACTTTTATGTACATACTACGTTATCTATATATATAAAATTCAAAGTCCGACTGACTGATTGACTGACTGAGATATCAACGCACAGCCTAAACTACTGAAGTTAGAAACTTGAAATTTTTACAGTTGGTTCCTTTTATAACGTAGGCGCACACTAAGAGAGGATTATTGGAAATTCCACCCCTAAGGGGTTTAAATAGGGGATGGAAGTTTTTATGAAACTCCGTCATTTTTCAAGCTGTTTCCATCAAAGTTGGTATTTGAGCTTTCAGTTAAAAATAAAAAAGTACGTGTGTCACAGTTTTTGAAAATTCCACCCCAAAATCTAATTCCACGCGGACGAAGTCGCGGGGGCAAAAGCTAGTTACAACATATAGTTCTTGAACGCAACTTCGTTAGTGTAGGTATATTAATTTTTCCAAGACTATTATGACATTGCCAAAATAAGGGTTATGATTTTAGCAATCTAATAATAATAATGTTCTCGAATCTCCGCAGAGATTAGCTATCTGCGCGCGAGATATTATAGTGCACAATTGTGTGCGCAAACACAGGTGCACTCTCTATTCCCTCACTCTCATAGTCCCATTTGACGGAGAATCCGACGCGACCGGAGAGAGATCAGGCGCAGGACCGACTGCTTTACGTGCTCTACAAGGCACGGGGGTGACTCACCGCCAACGTCCTAATTCCGGACTCCGAACCTACTGAGAATTTCTTGACAGAAAAACCCAAAACATCTTTGGCCCGACCCGGGAATCGAACCCGGGACCTCGTCATCCGAAGTCGAACTTGCTAACCACTAGACCAACGAGGGAGAGACATGTACGAACGAAATGAAATAACAAGAAAGAAGTTTAAAAACTCTAACAAAAAAAAAAAACAGAACTCTAGCCTGGCTATATGGAAATTTGGATATCAAATCCGTCATATTGACTTTGTTCGTATAAAAATAACATGTAGTTTTAGCGAATAGATTGACACTTCATTGATGAAAGACAATAGCGCAAAGGGTGGGGTTTGAACCTGCGACCTTTCAGTTTTCAGTCAGCACCTTTAACCGTTGGGCTGTGGAGGGTTATAATTTAGTCTTAGTAATATTAGGTTAATCCCTACCACCCTAGATATTTTGTCAATATGATTTATCTGGTTAATAAAAATTGATTGCCTTTCAATTTGAAAGCAACAAGTTAAATCTAAATAGGTCAAGTTAAAACTTTTAAAGATTGGCATTTCAACTTGAACACGTAATAATGATTAATCAAAATTATTAAATTACATGTATTTTGAAGTTACAACATACTTAAATGTATGCATAATTGTGTGGCGAGATGCTATCGTAAGGTCACGGTCGTGGGAATTGGGAATCGCTTATGTCAGAGATGTGAGAGAGATGCTAGTGGGTCAGACCTATGATATAGTATATGTATAAAAAGAGGTGGATATGTTACAAGCGTGCGGTAAAAGAAGCGCGTAATGGCAGATATTTGTTGTAATTTGTCATGTCATTTAACAATGAAGTACTCTATTATACTCTTCGTCGTTCGGAACAATTTTTTCGCTTGTTTTGTGAGTACTCATCCCTAGTAGAATATCATAGGGTCAGACGCAAACATTCGTTACTCGAGACGACCCCAACATAAATCATCGAAACTGAAAATGACGATTTTTTGTTATTAGCTTAATTGGCTTCTATCCTTACTAATCCTATTAATATTATAAATGCGAATGTTTGGATGTATGGATGTTTGTTACTCAGTCACACCGCAACGACTGAAACGGTTTGGCTGAAATTTGCCACAGAGATAGATCATAATCTGGAATAACATATAGGCTACTTTTTATTCCGGAAAACAAAAAAGTTCCCACGGAAAGTAAAAACCATAATCCACGCGAACGAAGTCGCGGGCATCGACTAATATTATAAATGCGAAAGTGTGTTTGTTTGTTGGTTTGTCCTTCAATACCGCTACAACAGAGCTACGGATCGACGTGATTTTTTGCAAGACTACACTTGAGGACTTGGAGAGTAGGTACATAGGCTACTTTTTATCCCGGAAAATCAAAGAATTACCGCGGGATTTTAAATACTAAATCCATGCGAACGAAGTTGAGGGCATCAGCTAGCTATGCTATATTTTACATCCCGCTAATAAAAAATAATAAAACCTTATTTTAAGCCGGCTTTAAAATAAGATTTGATTTTTTAATTGGCGGGATGTAGTATAATAGAAGCCAATTAACAAAAAAATCGTCATTTTTCAGTTTCGATGATTCACGTATACCTAGGGGCCGCCGTACTATCGTTTTGCTTTACCGCTAACGCCCGTGCTTGCTACGAATCGAATCGCTTTTCAATAGAAAAGTCTGCGGAAATGTAAAAAATGCGAAAATTTTTATTCGGCTGTGGTTTCTAGTCACGATTTTGGAATTTCTACTGATAGCTGACTAAAATGACAATTTTTTCGATCTTTACAAGTGATTGCTGCATTTGAACGACTTTAATGCGCGTTTAATCCCAATACTAGGTAATAAAATTAATATAAGGGTGTCTTTAGTATGGGAAACTCTCCCAAAGCTGCGCTTTACTAATCATTTATCATATGTATATAAAAATCGATTACTGATTGTCTGTCTCGCTAAAACTCGAAAACGGCTTAATTGATTTGAAAATTTTTTTTGCTGTTCTCTCTAATACAGGAGAGGTTTAAAAATAAATAAAATTGGGAAAATCCTAGAGAACATTTGGAAAATCGAAAAAATCGAAATTTTTAATTTTGTATAGAAATCACCACTTCGGATTCACACTTTTGATAGATGACGGTGCGAAGATGCGGGTAAACGCTAGTCTGTCATAAAATATATTCATAATTTTTATTTCATTAGTATTTTCTAAACACGCTGTATATTTTATCAAAGCTTACAATACAATATACGTACATACGGATATCTACTTAAAGGTACATTTAAGTATATGGAACCGAAGGGTCTTGAATGACATTATCATCTCAATGTCAACAAAGTATGTAAAACAAATGTGTAAAATTTGATAAATGGAAGGAAGCGAATGTTTACCTTCCTCAACAGACGTGTCAATTTGTATTCGATATCTCTATTTGGACATAAAAAGGTGAAATTATCTGTTGAGTGTGACAGATCGATAAGCAAACACATTACTTATTTACCCGCTGTTGGTTAGATAGGGCTCGAAGCTTGAAGTGAATCGAAGGCACGAGGCTTCTTGATGCAGGTAAAAATGAAATGAATGATGCTTCCTTTAATTTCTTCTTAAGGACTCCCACTCTTACATTTTCAGTCTGTACTGTGTAGTAAATATCTGATACAAAATGAGAACAATCTTTTCTTAGAACTGCTTGAAGAAAGAGCCCCTTGTTCGATATTAGGTTGGGTTATAATGAAAATAATATTTTCTTAATTGGTTCAAGTACGAATTCCCGTAGGATTTTTTAATTCTACTTTCATACCTCTAATCTATTTCTACACGCCATCGTGTCGCTTGGCGGCACGTATTTGACGGTAGGGTGGTAACTAGCTACGGCCAAAGCCTCCTGCAAGACCACACTAGAGATAATTCAGAAATTATAAATTCCCAAATTGTCCCCGCCGGAAATCGAACCCGAGACCTCCCAGTTATGAGACCACAGCGCTCACCGCTGCGCCAGAGAGGTTTTGCGTACAAAGGAGTGCTTTGATTGCTCTAGCATTCCTCCACGATACCTTTAACACCTATAAGTAGCATTGCGACACTATGAAGAGAATTTCAGAGTATTTCTTACAAACATTTGTAACTATAGAATCTAATTAAAGATTAAATACAAAACGAAAAACCTTAAAAAGGTTTAGATAAAGCGGATAAAAAAAAATTGTGAACAAGGTGAAGCGTGAAAAACCTTTCACTATTAAAAATTTTTAAGCTAAAGATATTTATAGTGTATTAGTCACAGATAGGCCAACGCGACAAAAGTTATAACTTATAAGCCAAGTAAGGCTTTACAATATTTTTTTATCAATTGTAGTAAAATATTGTAAAGCTTTATTTGTTTATAAATTTTGCCGCGTGTTATTTAAGACACATGTTTAAATACTAGCTGTGCTCGCGACTTCGTTCGCGTGGAATAGTGACTTTTCGGGGCGCGGCTCTCAGCGCGCTTTATATAGCCACGGACGCTCAGGCGCGAGGCGTGTAGTACGTACTCTGTACGTTAAAAATGTTCGCCGTGATTCTTTAAATTGACATAACTTTTTTATTTATGAACCGATTGACATGAAATAAACACTAAATGTTAAGTGAAACTTACTACAATATAATTATTAGTGAAAACCGTATCTAAATCGAATAAGCCGTTTCTAATATTAGCGTGCACAAACACACAGACAAACAGACAAACAGACAAACAGACAAACAGACAAAAAAAAATTTAATTACAATTTCGGGTTCGGCATCGATATAATAACAACCCCTGCTACTTTTTTTTTAAATATTTCCATTGTACAGACACCACTTTTCTACAATTTTATTATATATGTATAGATTTGACTTAAAAATATTTACAAATAAATAAATCAGTTCTACGTCTATAATTAAATAGCTACTAACTCTTACTAAGATAGCGTAACCCAATAAAGGGACCAATTAAAAAACTTATCTAAAATTTTTGTAAGAAAACTTAAGAAGCATGATCTTTATGGTCTATTTTAGTCGTCTTTTCTTCAACAGCTTATTTGGAGAGGAGCAAGCTGAACGCGACTAATATTATAATTATGCGAATGTGTGTTTGTTTGTTGGTTTTCCTACAAACACGCCGCAAGAGAGCTACGGATTGACGTGATTTTTTGCTCGGGAATACTTTAGGACCTGGAGAGTAGGCTACTTTTATCCCGGAAAATCAAATATTTCCCGCAATATCTAAATCCACGCGGATAATGTCGTGGGCTTTATTTTATTTATTTATTCATTTCATAAAACTTTTTACAAAACTGTTTATTACTAATACTAGAATAAATTCAATTTATATTTTAGTACAAAGGAGTGCTTAGACTCTCCTACTAAGTGAACTTGTGTTACGAGTGTCGTCACCTTCCTCCGGACCATTACAAGCATGAATTAGATTTTAATTTACATACAAAAATTAATATGGTTGAGTAACATTAGCTTTAGGTAGCATTCTTTAAAAAAATGCCCGGTCTATACTTTATATGGGTAGTTCTACGATAAGAGGTAACTTGTGCGGCAATCTGTTTAAAATAAAAATTTTACTTTATATGTTGTTATTTTTTGCAATGAAACACATCACCTAAATGTACTTTATTAAATAACATCACGATTCAATGCCTAATTAAAGTATATTTTTCTGAAATTCCTTATAAAGTCTAAAAAAGTCTCTAACCTGGCCTGTCCCTCTGTCGTTTTCAGTTTAATTTGAAACGATACATACTTTTTTTGTATCAGTTATTAAACTAAAGTATGTTAAACACAAATTTCAATAAATGTATTTAAGTATTGTTAAGGAAAAATAGAAAAATATTTATTTATTTGCAATATATTTTACACTTTACTTTTGTCCCACTGTTTTTGGGTATCTACTCTAGAAAATTTCATTCCGCTACTACAAACACTAATATAAAACGGCCATATTCCAAAAATTGCTCAAAGTCATCTACGGACGTGAAGTTAGTAATGCAAAACACGTGAGCCGTTAAGAGCGCCGTCATTTGTTAGTTGTTGCGACCGTTGATTCGAAGTAGTCGTTTCGCGAGGTCATTGTGTCTCTCACCTGGCAAGTCATAAAAGTTATATTATTCATTCAATTTATTTGGATTTACTGGTCTAATTTAATAATGATGGACTAGTGAAAGTGTGATACATAATGTAACGAAAAACTTCTTATGTCAATTAAAACAATACAATTTATCATGAAAACGTCTCTCACCTGCCATATTTCACCTGGCAAGATGAATGTCAGGAGAGAAACTTGTTGACCAGGGGAGATAAGGTTAGTGCAAACAAACAAAGTCAATAAAGTCAACAAAGTCAACAAAGTCAAAAAAGTCAAAAAAAGTCAAAAAAGTAAAAAAAAAGTCAAAAAAAGTCAAAAAGTCAAAAACCGTCAAAAATGTCAAAAAAGTCTTTTTTGACTTTTTTTGAATTTTTTGAATTTTTTGACTTTTTTGATTTTTTTGATTTTTTGATAAAATATGCATAAAGTGACTTGCCCTTACGTGAAAAGATAAATAAATAGGACAAAAATCGTAATATAAGTGTTTAATGAAAAAACAGCTACTTTTCTCCGTAGCCGTATTCTCTATGGACTTGGAACCTCTTATCGTAGAATTACCCATATATCTATGCTGTAACACCTTTTTTGCGGCTACCGTAGAACAAATATTTGTCGTAACGAGATCGCGGCAGACGTGCGGCGGTCGCGCTTCGCCTGTTGCGGGATTATGTCGGACACGGAGCTTTTTATACCGTCTCTAATCTTTGTTAAAACTATTTTTTATATGAAGAGAAAGGACACGTTTTGTAGATTATAAAAATACGTACCTAGAGATGTTTGACTTGACTTTGAGTTTTATGACATCTTTAGATTGAGATTCAGATTTATGTTTGCATGTCCATTACCTATCTATTAATTATAAAGTTTAGTTTGGAAATTATGCACAATATTAGCCACAGTGTTAATATAGAAAGATAATTGACATTACCAAAATTAATAAATTACCTGTCAACAAATCTGTTAAATCTGTCATGACTCATGGGAGTACGTCTTGTCAAATGCACGAACGAACAACTGACGTCACCATTATTCCGGTGCGTTCAAGATTCCGGTGCGGACATGCGAGGGAGATAGCCAGATGTTAGCTGAAAACTTGAAACTTTTTTTAAATTAAGTATGTGGGGTGTGGGCTGCCAGTGGCGGTAAAAGCCTCCTCCATTTATTTCCCTAGCATCCCATAGCATAGCACCTATCTGTAGCTATAGTTCTTGCGAGGGCGCGTGGCTCATGAGCGAAAGCGAAAAGTTACTCGCGCCTGACCGCTCCCACCTAGGCTCCCGACAGGCACGCACACTTACACAATGTGCATGTACACGTCGTAATCACAAGTAAAGCTCACACGCCCTCGTGAATTGCAAGAACTATATAGCTCGATGATTTTTGACGATTTCCATTTAGATAACTGTAAAAGTTACAAGAATTCCTTGCCAGCATAAATGTCCACTGGAACATCCGACTTGCTCCTACCTACCTACTTACGAACAAAGAAGACGAAACGAAAATGGAAAATATGTAAAAAGTTTAGTTGAAAAATGTCCAGCTTCTAGGTACAAATATAGTGGACGGATATGAAATATCTATTCACATAAAGCGCGCCGGACGGTGCCGGACTGAAATTCTCGTTCAAAACGTCGAGAAAACCTAGTCCATCTCAAGTCAACAGAGATAATATAGCAAAAGGCATACATTTCCCTCGAAATGTGCTTAAAAGAAGATACCCTTGATAATTCCAAAACAAAAGACCTTTATTACCCGACTGTGGCTCGCAAAGGAGGGTAATTTGTGTTTATCAGTCTATGTATGTATACATGTATGTATGTATGTGGAGTTCTGGAGACCAAACGCGTGGACCGATTTTTATGATTCTTACGTCAATCGATTTGCGTTAATCTTGGGAGTGTCACTAAAGACGTTACAGTAATCAAAATTCAACATGGCGACCCGAAAAACCCGACTGCGTAAATAAACACTGAAAAGGAAAAAACAAATCCAGTAATCTAGAATACTGTTAAATAATTGACTTAAACAGTCGGGACCCATTAAAAATCTAGATCGGTTCAAATCTTCCAAATAAGGTCGAGCAAAAAACGCCAAAAAATCACGTTTCGTGTATGGGGACGCCCCCATTATTTTTTACTTTATTTTGGTTATTTGTTGTTTTAGCGGCAATAGATTCTGTGAAAATTTCAAGTATCTATCCATTACAATTTATAAGACACAGCCCGTTGACTGACAGACGGACGGACGGACGGAGTCTTAGTAATAGGTTCCCGATGGCAACCCTTGGGTTACGGAACCCTAAGAAAGATTTACTAGTAGGCATGCCTTCCTTCCCATATCAATGATCGCGCAATCCAATAATTCAGGCTCAACCTATCATTGGGGATATTGTTCACGATTCTGAACCTTTCTTCCCCTGGACCCTGTAATTACGGCCATTTGCCGAAGGGAACACTCAGGGCATACGCAAACTAGGCAATTATCGCGCCGCCCCCATACCTTTCCCACGGGATGGTCGAAATGTATACTTACATAAGCGCCGCGGCATTTAGACGACTTTTTTGTCTTGAAATATTACACATTAGCTACAAGATGACATGATAGAAACAAAAAAATTAAGAAACATCATAATATTGAGAACTTTGCCAGCTCATAAGTTTTGTTCTTTTTAATCCTTGACGCTCTTCTTTTACGTCGCATACCTAATAAGTTAGAGCGAATTGTAATTTTATTATTCTAAATGCCAATTTTACCATCCCCGAGTAATATTTGACAGTTTTTCTACTGGAAATCTGCCAAAGTTTCAAAACTCTTTCTCAGTGCTGGTGTTTTGTTGGCAAATTCAAATTCAAAATTATTAGTTTCATGTAGGCCATCTTGTAGCTCTTATGACACGTCATGTCTCTACCATAAACGTAGTAGTAAACGTAGTAAGTTCATTGATTTGGAAGTTCCTTGAAGAGAAATGAAAAAAGTTGCTGGCAAAAGATGAGAAACTGATCTCTTTTGCCTCGCGCAGCACAAGCAGGAGTATACAAAGTTGACTTCCGATCTTCGCTAGTTGAAGAGGCCCTCGAAAAAGAAGAAGAATAGAAAACGAGTTTCACCTATAGACCCCATTGGTCTCGAAGAGTTGGCAGACAAAATGATTGATGTTTCATGATAAAGACTAATAAGCAAGGTATATCAAATTACATCCCACATTTTGGAAGAAATGAAAAAAAAAAAATTAATTTACTTGTTTCACGCTTACACAGAAGACGTTTTGACTCTTCTAGGCTAAGGACTTTTTTATTCTCTCCCTCCTACACACATTTGTACAGTTAATAGGTAACGCTATCCTGTAGTGGGGCTTTAAAAAGTTCGATTTTTTCAAAATAAAAAAGTTTTTGTCGAGCGTCATATCGCTAGTGTGTCTTCATTCCATTTACTCGCGGCTTCAACTTTCATTATGTTCATAGCATTGTTGTTGTCATATTACACCTTACACAATGCCTTCACAAACATCCTTACATATTCCTGAACTGTACATCCATTGCTGTTTTTGTTCTACTACTACATTTCTTGTATTATATTGAAACATCAATGGAAGGTGAACGGATTATGTATGCATAGAATATCACGTTACATTACTGGATGAGCGGTGTTATTTGTTCGTTGCGTGAGAACGGTTGGAACTGCATTGGCGTGACATCGACGAGTTCCTTTGGTGCTTTTTTTCTTAATAACTTCGTGACCGTGACAATGCTTGTTTTGGATGCAATGCGCGATCACTCGATGTATCTTGAGACCCTTATGACTTTAATAGTACTTAGGTAGGGCACCACCAACATTGTTAAAGTACCTTCAACACGCCTACATTTTTCTTCAATGACGTTTTTATTCGATGACAAGGTAGTCCTTGACTGCGATCTAGCTTGATGGTAAGTGACGATGCAGTCTAAAATGGTAGCGGGCTTACTTGGAAGGGGTATAGCAGTGTAGATTCAATCCATATTCCTAATCGGTTTCTACACGCCATCATGCCGGAACGCTAAATCGCTTGGTGGCACGTCTTTGACGGTACGGTGGTAACTAGCCACGGCCAAAACCTCCCACAAGACCAAACCAGAGACAATTCAGAAATTATAAATTCCCAAATTGCCGCCGCTGGGAATCGAACCCAAGACCTCCCAGTTGTAAGACCACAGCGCTCACCACTGCGCCAGTGAGGTCATCAAAAATCTGATCAAAACTCTGTCGCTCTTTTGATGGAAAAACCAACAATAAAATTTGTAGCAAAACAAATATTAAGCTTCAGGCATTTTCTGACAGTGAGATTAATTAATAAAATACAAAATAACAATTTTTAGTTACATTTACTTATTGTTAAAATAAAAAATAGAACTGCCGAAATCCGATGTTATGTTTCCACCATGTTGCTGTGCGTTGATACTTGTTAGTCAGTCAGTCAGGAAAGTCTTTTTAGAAGAACAGACAAGATTCGTGTATCAATGTTGGACCTAATTTGAAATCTGAATGTATATTGTCCACCTTTTTAAAAGGTACCTAGTTAAAGGGGATATAACCTCCTTATACTAAGGGAATCAATACTTTGTGGGAGAGAAATCGATTAATATGGGATATGGGTATACATCTACCTATTTCCTTCGGAATTCGGATTAGCACCCTCATCTCCGAGTCTTGTTACCGGTTAATTTCCATGTCAGTTTCATAGAATCCTATGTACAATATGTGTACTTGTGTATAAATGTCGTTGAGGACCTGGAGAGTGACATAAGGTACTTTTTAAGCTATTGCATAGCTTCTATCACGGGCCTTGAGCGTGGAGACCGAATCCAGAAATTCCGTAATAACCTGACACGGGACTCCTCTCACCGCTAGATGGCGTTGATAAAAAATGCTATGCAATAGCTTTACCGCGGCAGTCCCCGAGTGCCACACGTCTTTTTATCCTGGAAAATTAAAGAGTTTTTTGTCTGGTGGGAGGTTTACTGGCTTAGCTGGTTACCACCCTACTGTCAAAGACGTGCCGCCAAGCGATAGCGTCCGGCACGATAGCGTGTAGAAACTGATTAGGGGTATGGGTTGAATGTACACTTGCATACCCCTTCGAAGTTAGACCGCTACCATATTAGACTGCATCGTCACTTACCATCGGTGAGATCGCAGCCGGGGACTATTTTGTCATCAAATGAAAAAATAAAAAAAAGTTCCAACGGGATTAAAAAAAAGACGTGGCACTCGGGGACTGCCGCGGTAAAGCTATTGTATAGCATTTTTTATCAACGCCATCTAGCGGTGAGAGGAGTCCCGTGTCAGGTTATTTACGTTACGGAATTTCTGGATTCTGTCTCCACGCTCAAGGCCCGCGATAGAAGCTATGCAATAGCTTAAAACTTAATCCATAGAATATTTCATTGATTCACTCATTATCTTTTCATAGTTGATTACCGTATTTGTTGTTGACTTACGTTCCCATTTCTTACTAATATATCCGCTCTACTCATTCAGTAAATTAGTTTCTCACCCACTCATGAGTTGTGGGCACAATAAATCACATCAAAGCTGCTAAATTCCTTATGCGTGTGTTACTTATTTGTGTAAGCAGTGTTGTATAGGTTATCGATTAACGTTCTGTCGATCTTGAGTCTTGAGAATTTGTGGGTGAACGAACAAACTATTTTTTTTAACGAGCAAACGAGCACCTGATGTTAAGTGATTACCGCCGCCCATAAACATTTGTAGCATCAGAGGCACCACCAATGCGTTGCCGGCTTTTCAGCTAGGTCAACTTATAAAAAAGTAAATTTTTTTTTATTTTTTTTACCAGTATTATTTTATTCAAAGATTCATAATGTATACAAATAAGGTTTTTTAACTAATTAAGAAAATTAAGAAAAGTCAAACTTGGCCCACAGAAAAGATATTATTGGCCCACAGATAAGAAATTGTGTTATCTCCATATCGCAATCGGTTAAACAATCCAACACAAGATGAATGGATGCTGTGGATGCTGGTAATTCGGAACGCTTTATTATAATGTCATCAATGTATCACGCTAGAGTAGTCGTATTAAAGGTTACGACACAGTACATAGAATTGTGGTTTACTTTTAAGACTTGTGTTGTTGTGAGTTGTGACTAATGATTCCGATGAATTTTAACAAAATTGCACAATAGTTATCTACCTATATTATAGATTAAGAGGAAATGCGTACGCAGAGACTTTTGAAGATTAGGTATTTGAAAAAACTATCGCTATCGCTCTGCAGTTGTTCATAAAGTACATTGTGCCCCTATGTTTTAATTTTTTCATTAATAGCTGTTGTCAGACCTCTGGTGACAGCGGTCTAAATTGGAAATTTTGTAAGGGTTCTAGTGCTTATAAAGATAATTATCATCAAAAAGGACACCATACGGACATAGAAGAGGTTAATATTTATTTAATTGTTAAAAATCATTGCTTTAAGGTAAAAACCAGAAAAAAAAACAGACGAGAGCATTTTTATGGAAAAAAGACCGCCCGCATTTCCTCTTCTATTTTACTGAAACGTATCTTAGTAAATAAGTGTTCCTCAAAACTTAAAATAATATCTAACTTTTATTATTTTGTCACTGTGAGTTTGTTCATTTATTTCATGTAGGCCAATTTGTGGCGCTTAAGACAAGTCACGACTCTAGCATGGGTTCGGAATGCAAATTCTGCTGAGAAGAGCCGGCAAGAAATTCAGCAGTATGCATGTAAAATGACCAAGACTTTACTAAACATGACTAATAAGGCATGTCTTTAATTATATCGATGCTTCACTTTATACATAACAAGTCATTGTATAACTACACTTTACTGTTATAAACAATTATATAACAATTAACATTCCACGTAGTGTAGTTGTGAAACGAGAGTTCACACTTAGCGGTTTATTTCTCGCGAATTCCGAGACGTTTCATGACAATTAGGCGCTTGACTTAGCTTGACCATTGTTTTACATTTTAACTTTAGCCTGCTTTTTGCTCAAGATCGGGTGAAGGGTTATTACGAAGTAACAATTCGCAAAACTTTACACAAGACTTTTTAATATTTTGCATGTAAGTAAATATTTTACACTTCCTTGCTGTCTTCTTATTTTTATGTTGTCTGGAAGAGATCTCTTTTTAGCGATAAGACCGCCTTTTTGTAGTGACTTAATATTATATTCTGTAAGCTTACTTTTTCTTCTCGTGGTGCAATAAAGAATAAATAAATAAATATTTTTGGTTTAAGCATCAATACCTTAATGGTTAAAGGACAGATTAAAAATATTGAAAACTGAAAGTTCGTAGGGTCAATCGCCATTCCTCACCCGTTGTACTATTGTCGTACTTACTCCTAATCCCCCTCCCCCTTCATTAACAAAAGCAATAGTAGTTTGCATACTTTTAGAATACGTTTGGAAAATTTTAATCTAAAATATTTCAACTCTGTACCTATTAAAATATTTAAGGTAGCTGAAGTGCGTGAAATTGGTTGAACACCTTACAAATATATCGTTTGTACCTACTTGTCACAGGAGTGTTCTCAAGTTCGTAGAATGGTATTATTCGAGTCTCGTTTCCGATCTTCATCTTCAGGACATTTATTAGAACTTTTTAACTAGCTGTTTTCTTTGCCAACTCTACATAATTAGGTAGAGCTTGTCTAAACTGAAATGATGCGCCCCACTACTGCATTTACTCTCATAAGACTATATTACATTGTCAGAACTAATTATGTAGTGGGGCGCGTCATTTTAGCTTAGAGACAAGCTCTAAGTAAGTATACCTTTTTATTCACGCTTTATTCTTTATTTCGCTATCATTTTATACAAATAATGGATCACGGGTAAGGGCGTTGCAAGTCAATGATTATTTAATATTATTAATCTTAATTATAATACTATAATGTTCCAATAATTATGTCACTAAAAAATAATTAATAAAAGTCAAATTACTGAAATTGTCACGTCAGCAAAATTCAAAAAATGTTAGTAAGTTCATATTTAGAAACGAGAAAAATATGAAAAAAATATGTATGCCATTCCCAGGATTAAACCCACGACCCCCACTGTCATGTGATGATGATTTATCATTCATCTGATCAATATTGTATTATGCTTACCCACAACCTATAGGTTGCAACTTATAGGCTACTGTGCAGTTGCTTACCCAGTGCTTTTGGCATAGGCACTTTAGGCAGGATGAATATGCAAAATTGAATAATCCTTTACGAGTGGTTTGAAAATATCTTCAGAATAGGCTTTTATGCGTGTGCACGCTAACCTAATCCATCCTGCACTCAATATAACCTCTCTGTTGCAGCGGTTCATGCAATGGCTTTTCGAATTCAATTTCCGACGAATTAAAATAAATAGATTAAACTAGCTTTACTTTCCTTTTACAGCTTTAACTAGTATATCTATTAATTTTCTCCTACTTACAAAATTTTTAACCGACATCCAGAAAAGGAAGGTTCTCAGTTCGTCGGATTTCTTTTTTTAGGTATGTTCCCCGATTACTCGAAGACGCCTGGACCGATTTGGAAAATTGTTTTTTTATTTGAAAGGGTATATTTCCCAGGTGGTTCCATTGTCATCAGGTCAGGATCTGATGATGGGATCCTGTAGAAATCGAGGGAACTTTTCAAATATAGGCACAATTAAAATACTTTGTAGAGGCGTTTCAAGTCGGTTTTGTAAAAAGAATTTTTACGTTTATCTTGTTTTTAGAGAATTGTACCATGGATCAGCTAGATTTGGTAGATCATATCGAAAACTGATTAAAAGGTCAATCTTTTATTTCCTTGATTTAATTAAGAATCCCTTATCCTTAAGTTCTCTTGATTACGGTGAATAAAGTTACGAGGACTTCAATCAGTATTTTTTGCTACCCTCACATTAGGAACGAGCAAGGGTACGAGTTTAAAAGAAAGTTACTTACACTCTGCTAACTCACAATGACGGGGCAAGTTCAAACATTGTCATTAATTGTAACTGAACTAGACGTTATGCTAGTTTTTCACGGGGATAGAGCAACTAGAGCAGATTTTCTCATGTCTTTTATTTAAAAAAAGTTAGTGTCGAACTTTTTTTTTTTTTTTAAATCTTTATTTACGGAGTTTGGTCCATAAGGACTAGGTCACTCCATTAGACCTCAATAAAAATAAATTTAAATAATTCGTCTCACGCACTTCCTATACAGCTGCACCAGCGCTCTAGCCTCATCCGACAGAGGATGAGCCAGAGCGCTGTTACAGCCGCCGATCTGCCGGAGCATGGGAAAACGAACAAAAGTGTCGAACTTGTACAATGTACAGTGCATAATAAGGTATATTTTTGGCCAGCTAAATTTTTACAAAGGTATTCATATAATACAATAAGCCTCAATAGCCCAAGGTGCGGGCTGAAAACTGAAAGGTCGCACGTTCGAGCCCCACCTGTTGTACTATCGTCGTACCTACTCCTAACACAAGTTTTCCGCTTATTTGGAGGGGAGAGGAGAATACAAGTCAAGTTCAGCTTGGCTAATATTCTTTATTAAAAAAAAAAGAAATACAAAACTAAATTCTAAATTAAAACTAAAATGTCAAAAATAAAAGCTAAATATTAAAAAAATATCATCTAAACCACTGGAACGAGGAAAAATGCCCAGAACGCTGGCTGCGTTACCCAGCTGAATTTACGAAGGACTTTCGAATCGTCAAGTGAATTTACCACTGGATCGGAATGCCGTATACACGGGATTTCTAAAAAACTTACTTCACGCGGACGAAGTCCAGCAAAAGCTGGTTTATAAATTAGCAGGATTAGTAAGAACATAAATCTACCTTGTGTCTTGACTCTTAAGTCTGAAATCTGAATAGAATACCTACTCATCTGTAGATTTCAGCTTTACGATTATTTGGAAGGAAAAGGAGAGCAACTGTAGCACCTATTTAAAAGGCAGAAAAAAAAACAATAAAATATAATTTCAAAAATGTAAAAAATCTAGCGAGTTTAATACGATTTTGATTTTACCTAGATATTTTTCGTATGTACTTCCATTGTTAAAAATCTCCTATAAATTGTTCAAGATTCAAGAAATGGATATGAAACGCACAATGCAGAATACCAACTACAAGCTATATGGTGACAGTGCGGCTCCAAGTTTTTATTTTATTACTGAAAATTTACTTTTCGAACACAAATATTTCATACATTCATAACAATAATAATATAAAAAAATATTTTTAAAAAACCGACTTCAAACGCCACTTAAAAGTATAAAATAATTTTAGTTTGTACACGTATGTTGAAGTCGGGCCAGCGTCGCGCATCGGTTTCATCGTTTCTATTTAGGCCGGTCCGTCTCACGGGCTAATTCAACAAGTATACCGGCCTAATAGTATTTACGATTTAATAATTTTAGTTTGTACACGTATATTGAAGTCGGACGGGCTTAAAATATAGAAACGATGATACCATTGCGCAACGCTGGCCCGACTTCAACATACGTGTACAAACTAAAATTATTTTATACTTTTAAGTGGCGTTTGAAGTCGGTTTTTTAAAAATATTTTTTTATATTATTATTTTAAGCTTTTTAGTGTAGCTTCATGGGACCAATTCACTAGACCATTTGTTTTGCTCCTTAAAAAAAGTATTGAAATATATTATTCCAAATAGAAATTTAGCATATGTACGTATGCTATGAAGTTTGCATGGTTAAAGTCCTACACACACTCTGATCACGAGCGATTTGCTCTTATTCAATGAGGATTTCCATCCTATATCTCCGAAGATATTCATCAAATCTTCACCAAACTTAAATGGGACCAACCTGACGATATGCCCTTTTAAATAAAAAAAAATTATTGAAATCGGTTCAGATTTGACAGAGTTATAGAGTAACATCGTCAAAAATTCGGTTAAAAAAAATTATATTGAAATGCCGAATAGAAAAGCATTATGTATGTATGCTATGAAGAATGCATGGTTAAAATCCTACACATACTCTGATCACGAGCGATTTGCTCTTATTTATTGAGGAGTTCCGTCCTCCATCTCCGAAGATATTCATCAGATCTTCACCAAACTTAAATGGGACCAACCTGACGATATACCCATTCAAATAAAAAAAAAATTATTAAAATCGGTTCAGATTTGACGGAGTTATGGAGTAACATCGCCAAAAAATAAAAATAAAAAAAAAAAAAAAAAAAAAAAAAACATACGCGTCGAATTGAGAACCTCCTCTTTTTTTTGAAGTCGGTTAAAAATAAGAACATCCGAGTCCGGAACAATGCATGCGAGAGGAAGGCGTACTCGAAGGCTCTCTGAACCAAAATTGATTGCCCGCTGGGTCCCATTAAAAATACATTTGGATTCCGAAACCTCGCTATGTGCTGTGTTATACGGGGTTAGTCGGTTTCCGATTATTGCTTCACAAGAATAAACCTTAGGGAAACTAACGACATTTCACCGCGGTTAATTGACTCATCTGGTGACAGAAGGGCTGGCTCTGGCTTGGCAACAGCAAGCGCGCTACAGAATTTGAAACACAAATCCTGACTCCTGATATGACTTTTTTTTAGCGAGCAAACGAGCTGGCGGGTCACCTGATGTAAAGTGATTACCGCCGCCCATGAAAATTTGTAGCACCTGAGGCATCACCAATGCGTTGCCGGCTTTTTAGGAATTTGTTGGTCCGCCCCTTGAATAACCCTATGTTGTAGTTTAGTGGGAACACCGGCGCAGGAAGTTATTTCCACAGTTTTAAAGTACGTGGTTCATCGTGATTGATTTAGGAACCCGTGCTTCGGAACAGATCTATAATGATAATTTTTTTACTTCCGCCCTACCTGTAACCAATGCTGCCCTACCTCAAATTCGACTCTAGCTACAGCCCTGCTTTCATACCTAGCGTGGATTCAGGATTAAAAAGATACATTTGTGCTCCAAAACAGCTTTGTGAGCGATATTTACGAAGGGTCCCTTTTTCGATTATTGCTACACAATAACTAGTGGTTCGCCCCGAACTGAGACCTCGCGATATCCCATAATTCCCAAAAGTTTTAATTAATAATAAATCGCAATAAAAAAAATAATAGTTGACATAAAACTGTTTTACTGACACAGCGCCATCTATAGTGAAGCATTATAGTGAAGCATTATAGTGAAGCTATTAGCTTCACAATAATGCTAATAGATGGCGCATTAAAATTAAATAATTTCGTTTCTTTATAACATTTATCTAATTTTAGTATTTGTTGTTCAAGTACAGGATATAACTGAATTTTCAACCATGTTTCACGTTCTAATATTAAGTAATTCTTGACATATGGCTCAAATTAAAATCTCCACTTTGAAACCCCCCCCATTTGGTCAATTTTTAGGGAAAAATTAAAAAAAATATATTTTTGTACTCTGTTCAAAGTCGTCTTTAAAAAGATATATCGCAAGTCTATGTAGAGCAACAAACAAGATTTTACTTCAAATACGCTTCTATGAGAGCCCCCCTGAAATAAAGCTTTTTATATCTTTTTATACAATGTTCGGCTGATGGCCATCAGTTTACATATTATATTTAAATTTGAAGTAATTACGTTCAGTAATTCAGAAGTTATAGGGCTCTGACAGACATTTAGACGAACACACTTCTCTGTCTAGTAGGCAAGCGCCCTAGTTGACTCAGAGAACTTCGCTTCGCTCGTTCAATAACCCTTATTTCTAAGGAAAAAACGTCTTTGTATCTCTTGTTCCCCTAATTGTGTAAAATGACACTGAAGCCCTTTGTACAAGTGCAATTTGACCTGAGGAGGGACGGGACTTATGGTGGCCTACTTTTTGCAGTAATTTCTTTCTTCATTATAAACCTGGTATAACATAGCTTTAGGTTTAAAATTAACATAAAATGTCCTGTAAAATAGTTTTGATAATATTTAAAAAAATATATAGGTACAAAAAAAACGACTGCCCATAACGATACCACAGTGATACATTAACCTTTGCAATCTTATTCACATTTTTAAATGATATTTTTTGTGAATTATTGGATATTGATCTATATAGTGTTGTATATTTTTGGAATCTACTCATCACTTTCTAGATGATGATCATATATTTAATCTTATGAACTTTAGTCTTGAGAAAAGATATTAAAAGAGATCAAAATCGGTTGAGGCGTATAGAAGTTATGGTGGAATATACAAACTCATATACATACATACATACATATATATGACGAATGTTATACCCAAATCCGTATTCGGGTTTTACACGTATGTTTGTTCTTACAAACATACGAGTGCAGTCCTGCGCATCCGCACGGCGATAGCATTTCAACTGGATAAATTATCTAATAGGTTTATAAATACATATCAAAAATTCAAGGTGGCATCTATAATTTCTTAAGAGCTCCATTGTAATAAGGCGTCTTGGGAAAAAGTAGATCGACAACTGTAATGTGTCGCTACTAGATGACGCTAACAGTTGCTATAAAACTGATTGAAAAAGTAGATACATATCACTAATTTCGAGGCTGACGTGTGGTTCGGCCGTGGTGTAACGTTTAACACACTGGGGCGCGATTTCCAGAGAGATGTGGGTTCGGATCCCGCCGGCCTCGGAATTTTTGATATGTATTTATAAACCTATTAGGTTATTTCCTTTAAGTGTAGGTTAACACTTCAATAAAAAATTAAAAATTCAACTGGATATTTCTGTGCAAAGGAGGGCATATATAGTAAAAGTATTTTATTTAAATACCACTTGTGAGAAGGGGCTGAACTTAAGGCGGCCTTTTTCCGTTTTAGTTTCGTTTACCTTTTCGTAATAAAATAAGAAAGAAATTGAAAAAGGTACCCTTATTTCGACTATTTTATTGTTGTTTGGTTGCGGAGAGATCTGTAATTCGAAATTGACACAAGCGTAGTATCCACTGGTAATAAATGTAAACCACGCAATTTCATGTCAAATCAGACTAAGTAAAACTTCTTTTCCTTCTTTGAGTGATTCTTCGACTAACATAGTTTTTATTTCTTTTTTATTTTTTTAAAACGGGTCTCTTAAAACGGGATCCGTTTAATGAAAGGGGGATTCCTTTCATTAAACGGATCTTTAGTGTGTTTAGTTTTTTGTGTAGTACTATTTATTAATTATTTTAAAATTTTCTTATTTTACTTCACGTCTTACTTTATAAAACAATAATTTGCAATTAAAAATTTTGAACTTAACATTTTGTCCTAATTACTTAGTGGGAATTTTCGAAAATCCTTTCTTAGCGAATGCCTATGTCATAATAGTTATCTGTTTGCGTTTCAGCCCGATCCGTCCTGTGGTTTGAGCTGTGCGTTTATAGATCAGTCAGTCAGTCAGTTAGTTTCCTTCTCTTTTATAATCAGATAGTGTGATTAGAATAAATCCACGGCTAGGCATCAGCTAGGTAGTTATATATAATTGTATAAATAAATAAAAATTCGATAGCCTGCCAATAATAGTTGGGTACATAATCCTACAGAGGGCTGTAGAACCTTTTGAATAATACAACCATTCGGCTTCTTGTTTGCGTCCGGTGGTGCATATTTTTAACATAATTCCTTGCGGTGGATTCCTGATATGTGACCATTTATATTTTTACTGTTGTTTTCGTGTCTCTATTTTGATTAGGTAAGTGAAAGAGATGAATATAATCACACTATCACACTAATAATATTATAAAGGCGAAAGTTTGTATGTGTATGTGTGTGTGTGTATGTTTGTTACTCCTTCACGCCACAACGAATGAACCGATTTGGCTGAAATTTGGAATGGAGATAGCTCATACTCAGGATTAAAATATAGGCTACATTTTATCCCGGAAAATTACGGAGTTCTCATGGGAATTGAAAAACCTTGATCCACGCGGACGAAGTCAGCGTCTAGTATAATAATATTTTATATGTGAAAGTCTCTTTGTTGATTTGTTGGTTGGTCCTTCAATCACGTCGCAATGGAGCAAAGGATTGACGTGATTTTTTGCATGGGTTGAGCAGCTGGAGACTGACAAAGGCTACCTCTTAGAGGTATCACTCTCCATGTGCTTAGGTGCCGGAAAAACAAAGGGTCCCTGAGTTAATAAAATCTGACTCTATACTTGCGAAGACGGGAGCATCAGGTATTTATTTATAATAATTATTTGTTAGTAAAGAGGTTTGAATGTTTGTATGAAAGTCCGTCATTTCTCAAGTCAGATCTATGAAAATCAGTATGTTGCCTTTCGATGAAAAATAAAGAAGTACGTATATGTGACGGTTTTTGAAAATTCCACTTCAAAACTTAACCACGTAAACGAAGCCGCGGGGACAAAAGCCAGTCATCTATACTTATTGCTTATGCAAGCTGCCTAAGCGTCGTAAATCGTTAGGCGGCAGTTTTTCGTAGGCAAATAAATAGTTCTCATGTTATGACGCGGCATTGTTGTGATAATGGAGCCGTGGGAAGTGTGCCGGCCGCTGCACTGATACTCGATAGCTAGGAGGTAGCTTTGTTGTTCGTCTCGCGATGATTGATTTGCTTATCTACATCTCGGAGTGACCGTGATTTGTTTTCTCATTTTGGATTACCATGGCATTGTATATTTTTTCTTATCATTGCAGACTTCCTAAAGAGGAGGTTCTCAATTGTTGGAATCTTTTTTAAGCTATTGCATAGCTTCTATCGCGGGCCTTGAGCGTGGAGACCGAATCCAAAAATTCCGTAACGAAAATAACCTGACACGGGACTCCTCTCACGCTAGATGGCGTTGATAAAAAATGCTATGCAATAGCTTTACCGCGGCAGTCCCCGAGTGCCACACGTCTTTTTTATTTTTATGTATGTTCCCCGATTACTCGAAAACGCCTGGACCGATTTGGAAAATTCTTTTTTTGTTTGAAAGCGTATTTTGTTTCCCAGGTGGTCCCACTGTCACCAGGTCAGGATCTGATGATGGGATCTTGGAGGAATCGAGGGAACTCTTCAAATTTTATATTCACAATTGATATAGGTACCTACTTTGTATTGGCGTTTGAAGTCGGTTTTGTAAAAAGAATTTTTACGTTTTTAATAGGTATATAAGTCAGCGCTTGACTGCGATCTCACCTGATGGTGAGTGAAGATGCAGTCAAAGAGGGTGCAAGTTTGACTAGAAGATGCTTATTTACTCTTGATTTAAACCCAAGTTATAGTTAATTGGAAAAACGAAAACCAAAAGAGAAACCGAAATTTTTATTCCCAGAGTGACTTTCCAGTATTTTATGAAATAAGTACAAAAAAATTGAACTCTGCAATCGCGTTCCCTAAAATCATTTTAAACAAAAACGGGTTCCCGTAAAATAAAGGTAAAAGTAAAATATTTTAGGTACAGGCCGCGCCCGTAAGAATAATATACGATTACTAAAAATAGTTTTCGTTCAGTAGTTTTATGAAAAGATTCGCGGACCCATGTGCTTTTTATAGCCTTTTAAAATAATTCTCAGATGAAAACGTATTCCGAGAACCCTGTACGGAATTTGAACGTATTTTAAAGCTTAATCTACACTAGAATACATTAAGCTACTTGCATGTAGCAAATATTCATAATATACTTTACTGTGTACGTGTACATAAGAAGTTTCTAATTTTTGTAGATTATTTATTTGTGGTATTATACACACAAACACACACATACACGCACGAACGCACGCATGCTCGTACGCATACACATACACACACACACAAACACAGCCACACAAACACACACGTTAGTAGGATAGGATAGATAGAGATATTTTTAAAATTTTTATTTTAAAAATACTTACCTACGGTTAACTTAATACGGTTTTATATCCTAGGGCGTCTAGAAGAAATTCTTCCTTTGAGGTCATTTATATGTATGTTTGTTTTAGTTTTAAATTTTATTTGCAAAATAAATAAAAAGTATGTTAACATGTATGTCAATGGTATGTTAGTGCTTTTGGGGTTGTTCCGTTGCTGCGAGATTGAAAGTTCTACAAACAAACAAATAAACACGTTCACAATGGAATAGAATGAAAAATTCTTTATTGCACAACAAGAACTTATAATAAAAATTAACGAGAAAAGCAAAACAATTAAAGGGTGCAAAGGCGGCCTTATTACAAAAGCAATCTCTGCCAGCCAACCCTTGTCCAGAAAGGAAAACGCCAAAATAAAAAACAAGAACACAATATTAACAAGGATTATGATTTATACATGAACAATAGAAACAACATAAAAATACAAAATGTAATATATTCAAATGAATAATGAAAAGCTCTAAAACATGTCCAGACGGATTGCTAGCTCGCATAAGAATGGTCAGAACTCAGACATAATTTTGTTCACTTTTGTATACTCAATTCAAAAGTGAACAATATTTAGAATACGTAGAAATTGCAACTCTTTCATTTGACGGTATTATACCAGCTTATGCCTACGGTTTCTCTCATGTTTAGTTCGATTTTTCAAACCCCTATGTTATCCCCTTAGGGGTTGAATATTCAAAAATCCTTTTTTAGCGGATGCCTATGTCATAATAGCTATCTGCATGCCAAACAGCCCGATCCGTCCAATGGTTTGAGCTGTGCAATGATAGATCAGTCAGTCATTCAGTCTCCTTTTCCTTTTATAAATAGCCTATGTGTTATTCCAGATTATAATCTACCTCTATGCCAAATTTCAGCGAAATCGGTTCAGTCGTTGCGGCGTGATTGAGTAACAAACATTCATCCATCCATACTGGATGTATGGATGGATAGATGTTTGTTACTTTCTTTTCTATTTATAATATTAATAATAGGATTAATGTTAGCCTTGCGTGGTTTATTTTTTACAACTTAAATAGTAAGTAGATGCATATTTTATTTTTGTCAATGTTCCTTCTTACTTTCTTTCTTTATCCTGGGGATTGTTACCGCAATTGGGCGGTGACCGCCAGCAAAATATTACTTTTTCTTTTAAAATTAATATGTTGCTCGTCGGGTAACGTAGGTAATTATTCCAAACATCAATTAGGTGAGATATTTTATTTCACAGTTAAGCCCCGTGCTATGAGGCCATTGTGCTGGCCTTTAGGCCATAATTCACCGCCTTTTGTCGGAAGATTGATTGGAGTCGGGACCATTATTTGCCTTTAGTTTGAGAAATGAACTGCACTGTTTGTGTTCAGTGATTGTTGTCATTATGACGTTTTCCATTTAGATGTGACGGCACGACATTGAGAACGGACGTCAATTAAAACAACGTATAGTTCAGTGCATTGTGCTGGCTTGGCACTGGAAAAAGCCGTTCACCAAAGAAAAGAAGAAGTATAGTTCTTGCAATTCACAAGGGAATGTGTGTGTATGTCGTATCTGTATGAGTGTGTGCGAGAGTTTGCTCGCGCCTGACCGCTCTCACTTAGACTCCTGACAGGCACGCACACTTACGCAATGTGCATATATACGACGTAACCACAATTAAAACTCACGCGCCCTCATGACTTGCAAGAACTATAGTAAATATCATAAACATAGTATTCCCTACTAACGTATAATATAATAGAGTCGAATAATAAATTGAGTTAAACAGGATTTGATTTGGTCATCTTACAAGTAGTAGATAATTTAAAATTCGAAATTAAAAATATCATAGGTCACATCACATCTTCAATCCTTAAATTTAATTTAAAAGGTCTGTAAGAGCCTCTTACCCAAATAAATATTTACTTTGGAATAAAATACCTATGTATTTTAATATTCAAACACGAAGTTTTCAGATAATGTTGTTCGCGGAAATTGGGTACTAACTACAATGTTTGTACCTCCAAGCTCGGGTCGTTAAATGCAATGGAGACAGTCTCTTTAATGACAAACATATTGTACATAGCGTTTTTAACAAAGCCAAGCCGACCTGTTCATTTTAATTGAAATACATATACATTTTGTTTGTCCGAACGCCATAGAGGTGATACATTTTTAGAGATGACGATGACTATGCCATCAATATTCAGAAAAATGATGCTTAATTAAGATATCGAATCTTCAATCAAAGATTTTACGAATCAGCCAAAAATACATTTATAGGGGAGTATTTCGAAAGCATTAAATTTTTTTTTCATAAGGTTTGCAAAATATAAATGTTTTTAAAAAATTAGAAAAATAAAACAGCTTTTCTACAAACTTTCAAAACTTTCTACTTTCAAAACTTTCCTCTGTAAATTCATGCTGTGAATAATACCGTTATTTTCATCATATTCTTAATCTATATCTATTACAGTAAAGTTATAAGTTTAGAAGTGTCAAATTAATAAAATTCTGTCTTAACACAAAAACCTACATTAAAGTTCTAGGATTACAATAAACAATACATGGAATGCCTCTTTAATTTTTTGTAATTAAATCGATAGCCAAGTTTATTAAAAAATACTAATATATAAAAAATTCAGAAGTTCCAATACTTTTTAATTTGGAGGGTGAACACTTTGAGGCCTGTTGTAAGAGGTCGCCATCTCTATGATCTACAACTCAATGCCGAATGCAATTTTAAGTTGATATAGTTACCTTATTTAATTGACAACGTAATTGCACTTTAATTATGAATAGACACGTTGTTATTTCCATTTAAAACTAATTAATTAACTACGATTAATTAATACCAACTTAATATTGAAGGTATTTAAATAATGGCGAACTTGTTTATTGTGTGTATTAAATTAAACCTATTCAAATAAAATCGATACAATATATATTTATATACAGGATGTAAGGGACAGATTAATGAAAACTGGAAAAGGGAAAAATAAAATTTAAATCTTTTTAGTCTTACTAAACTCCTGAATTAATGTAAGTAATTAATTTTGTGTCGGCGACAAACTTTTTTAAAAGTATACTACGAGCTGTATTTTTAAGCATGGCTGCGAGACAGCTTTTAAAAAAGTTTGTCGCTAACTCAAAATTAGTTACTTACATTTTTATATTTTTAGCGAGCAAACGAGTAGGCGGGTCACCTGATGTTAAGTGATTACCGCCGTCCGTGAACATTTGTAGCACCACCAATGCGTTGCCGGCCTTATAGGAATTTGTTGGTCCGCCCCTTGAATAACCCCATGTTGTAATTAGTTTGTTGTAGTTAGCTTAGCAAGACTAACAAGATTTTTTTTTTCCCTTTTAAGTTGCTTCTATTCGGTTCAAGTTTTTGTAAAAAGTAATTATTTCTAAGCTATTGCATAGCTTCTATCGCGGGCCAGCGTGGAGACCGAATCCAGAAATTCCGTAACGAAAATAACCTGACACGGGACTCCTCTACGGTGAGCCGCTAGATGGCGTTGATAAAAAATGCTATGCAATAGCTTTACCGCAGCAGTCCCCGAGTGCCACACGTCTTTTTTTAATTTACACGATTCCACCTATACCTACTGTAAACTGTAAAAAAAATTGCCAAAGTCAGAAAAGACCGATAAAAAATTCCAACGCTGAGCAACTCTGAATCCTGTACTGAATCCATGGTTTCAGTTCTCACTACTCGGATACTATTATGTATTCTGTGACTAGGGCCAGACTTTTTCGGGGGTTATTTTGTTTTCGCACTAGCAACCAAAGGGCAGAGCCACTCGATATGGAAATTGAAGAGGAGTGTAATTTAGCTGTTTGTTCGAGATTGGTAGTCAATTTCGGAGATGAAACTAGCTCCAAAATTGTTATTTGTTATTTACCTTCTGAAAGAAGTGTGATTTGCAGCGATCTAATCGAATTTCTGCCAATTTTGTTGTTTATTATTTTTAACTCCGACGGCAAAGGGGTGTTATAAGTTTTTTTTTAATAAAGAATATTAGCCAAACTGAACTTGACTTATATTCTCCTCTCCCCTCCAAATAAGCGAAAAGCTTGTGCTAGGAGTGGGTACGACAATAGTGCAACGGGTGATGCTCGAACTTGCGACCTTTCAGTTTTCAGTCCGCACCTTTAACCGTTCGGCTATTGACGCTTTATGTTTATGTATTGTGTTTTTACATGTGTATCTATAAGTTTTTTTATATGAATAGCGGGCAAACGAGCAGGCGGGTCACCTGATGTTAAGTGATTACCGTCGCCCATGGACACTTGTAGTATCAGAGGCAGTAGTGCGTTGCCGGCTTTTCAGGAATTTATTGGTTCGCCCCTTGAATAACCCTATGAATCTTTATGGCCCTATTATTACACTATACTATTTATAGGATCCTAATAGATTTTTAAATACATATCAAAAATTCCGAAGCTGGCGGGATTCGAACCCACATCTCTCTGGGAATCGCGCCCGAGTGTGTTAACCGCTACACCACGGCCGAACCACACGTCAGCCACGAAATTAGTAATGTTTCGCTACTAGATGTCGCTAACAGTTGCTATAAAACTGATTGAAAAAGTAGATACATATCACTAAATTCGTGGCTGACGTGTGGTTCGGCCGTGGTGTAGTGGTTAACACACTCGGGCGCGATTCCCAGAGAGATGTGGGTTCGAATCCCGCCGGCCTCGGAATTTTTGATATGTATTTAAAAATCTATTAGGTTATTTCCGGTCTTTATATTCTTTGCTTTAAGTGTAGGTTAACACTTCAATAAAAAATTAAAAATTATAGGAACCTATTTCGTATCATAGATTATCCATCCTAGAAATATATATTATGACGATCTATGTAGAATACTAGCTTTTGCCCGCGACTTCGTCCGCGTTCGGTTACTATTTTTCTGGGGTAAAAGGCTCTTCTTACCTTCAACTATGCTATGACATATGTATAAAAAGTTCATCGAAATCAGTCGAGAAGAAAGCCGTTCAATACAAACGTTGTTATTTCTAAGCTACCTACCTCCCCACCAATTTTCAGCCAAATCGGTTCAGCCGTTCTTGAGTTATAGATAGTGTAACTAACACGACTTTCTTTTATATATATAGATAATCTATGGTACGAAATAGGATCCTATAAATAGTATGTGTAATAGTGGCCTATAGAATCCGAATACCTACTCCTTGGTATTGTTGTTTTCACGCGATCAACAAAAGCCCAGTCTCATACCAGATATGGAACAGGGAATATGGATTGTAATTTTCTTATTTGTGTACGTTTGGAGGCGAGAGTGCTCTCTGGAGATAGATTGTTTTGCTCCCGCGTGTCTACTCCGCTACGGTAACTAATTGAATATCGTTCGGCTGGCCGCTATGAACGAAGATTTCTTATTTTTAACCCCCCGATGGAAAAATGAGGGTGTTATAAGTTCGACTTGTGTATCTGAGTGTCTGTTTGTTCCCTCGTAGCTCCCTAAATAATGGACCGATTTTGATGTAGTTTTTCATTTTGAAAGCTATGCTAATCGAGGTGGATCTTAGCTATAATTAATGAAGATCTATTCAGACGTTTAAAGATCATCAGCTCATTTCCTTTCGCAAATTTTCACAGGTGCAATTGATTTGAAAGGTGTAGGTACTGTTAGTTCGAATTATTTCCAAGGCTATATATCTTACAGCAGATATAGTGTGTCTGGGCTCATTATAATAGCTGTTAGAAGCAGATGATGATCGAGGATAGAGTAGGAGGAGTACAAGTAATTGTTAATACAAACCCATACCTAAGGGGCTATTTTACCCCCTTAGGGGTTGAATTTTCAAAAATCCTTTGAAGTTTGAAAAAATCTTTTACTAACTTTTCCCCGCGACTGTGTTCACGTTGAGCTAGTTATTTTAGTACCATACTCTTCTATTATTTTTAATTAAGAATTGAGATGCGGACCCCTAAAATTGAAACGTCAGAACGTTACTATGTAGGTACCGACTAACTTGGGCATTTGTTTGACTAGTTTACTCGCACTTCGAAGCGTTCGCAACTAACTTTACCTGCAGTAGTCGTTCAGCCAGATAAACCTGTCTAAAATTCATAAAACTACCTGGCACTCCCACTCTTCGTTTTTCATTTGCGAGTAAATAGAACCCCTTACTAATATTGTAAACGGGAAAGTGTGTTTGTTTGGTGGTTTGTTGGTTTGTCCTTCAATAACGCTGCAACAGAGCTACGGATCGACGTGATTTTTTGCATGGGTGTAATTGAGGACCCGTTTTTATCCTGCAAAATGAAAGAGTTCCCGCGTTATTTTAAAAGCTAAATTCACGCGGACAAAGTCGCGGGCATCAGCTAGTCTTAATATAAAAAAGGAAAAGGTGACTGACTGACTGCCTGCTTGCTCTATCAGCGCACAGCTCAAATGACTGAACGGGAAGGATCGGACTGTTTGGCATACATATAGCTATTATGACGTAGTCATTCGCTATAAAAAGGTTTTTGAAAATTCAACCTCTAAGGGGGATAAAATAGGGGTTTCAACTGACTGATCTATCAACACACAACTCAAATCACTGAACGGATCGGGCTGTTTGGCATTCAGATAGCTATTACTATAAGTCATCCATATTTAGGCTTGGGCCTAAAAATGGATTTTCGAAAATTCAACCCCTAAAATAGAATTTAACGTGAGCGAAGCCGAAAAGCGAGTTTCAAATAAAAATGTTACTTAGATTTTATTATTTGAGAAGGGATCATTAACTGTTATTGTAATCAATCTAACTTTGTAAGTTGTTGTACTAACTATTTACTAACGTGGAAGTTGATTGTAAGATAGGTACAATATAACTAAGAGTATGTTAATAGTTCAGAACTAAGTACCTACTTGTAGCAAGACTATTGAATATCCATAACAATTAAATTCCGTAGTTTCCAGTAAGTTAACAGTTCAGAAATCAAATCAGTGGAACCCGTAACTTTACTATACAGTATAAACCGTTAATACTATTAAATTACTTCAAGGAATTCTCCAGTTTCATTGTTAAAGTCCGAGAGAAACAAAGTTGCGTTAACTAACACTAAAGTGACTCGTAGACCGGCTATAAAATTGCTGTAAAACTTAATTTTCACTGAAAACTAATCTGAAACGCTGAAAGTTTTTCGGATTTTAGCTGATTATTATTTTATCGGATTGACAAGTCTCGTGCTGTCTCTTTCTCATCGGATTATTATGAAAGAGATAGCACGAGATTTAGACTTTTGATTTGGATATTGTGTACTACAAAATTAACAACATTATCAGTAAAGTACTATGATGTGACTAGCTACCTACCTACCGTATCAATCGATAGACGTGCACTGCTGGACAAAGGTCTCTTGCAAGGACTTCCATAGGCCTTGGTCTTGCCGCCGCCTGAATTCAGCGGCTCCCTGCGACTCATTTGGTGTCATTGGCCCACCTAGTCGGGGGTCTGCCAACACTGCGCTTCCCGGTGCGGGGTCGCCACGCCAGCACCTTGGGACCCCAACGACCATCAGCTCTTCGAACTATGTGCATCGCCCATTTTCACTTCATTTTCGCGACTCGCTGAGCTATGTCGGTGACTTTGGTTCTCCGATGGATCTCCTCATTTCTGATTTGATCTCGCAGGGATACTCCAAGCATAGCTCTCTCTATCGCCCGCTGAGTCTGGTTTTCAAAAAATTGAATGCAGTTTGGCGGCTACAAATTGCGTCTTCAAATTGCCGAAACAATATTCCGTTACTGCCAGCCTCAATATTCGCTGGGGATGCAACCTGTAATCGAAATAGGAAAACTTTGATCTTAATTAACTTTTATACTCTTTGTGGCAAATGAAACAAGAAAACACAATGGGAGCTAGAAAACAATCGATGGCAATATGTAAGAAGATAAACTGGGCTTTGTATGATTTGTTTTGCCTTAAGTTGATTGAGGAAAACGTAATAATAGATTTATGGTTAGATTTTTTCCTTCAGCTTCAATTTACCTTCTTATTTCTTAGCCTTTAGATGTTCCGATAAAGTTCTCATAAATAAAATTAACACTATTGACTCAATTCCAGAAACTTGTATTTAATGACATTCTAAAAGTGCTCATCGGAATATGAGAGTGAGGAAATAGGGAGTGCACCTATGTTTGCGCACACACTTGTGCACTATAATATCTCCTTTTCAGATGGCTGATCGCCGCCACGCCCCGTGACCGGGCTCGTTCGGGAGGATATTATTTTATACTAGCTGATGCCCGCGACTTCGTTCGCGTGGATTGAGGGTTTTTATTCCCGCGGGAACTCTTTAATTTTCCGGGATAAAAAGTAGCCTATGTGCTATTCCAGACTATAATCTATCGTTGTGCCAAATTTCAGCCAAATCGGTTCAGTCGTTGCGACGTGATTGAGTAACAAACATCCACACTTTCACATTTATAATATTAGTAGGACTAACTGATGCCTGCGACTTTGTATTTGTAATACTTCAATTATGTTTTGAAAATACTAAAAAACTTCCAATGGAAATAAACTGTGTCTCAAAAACAAAACGTAATGGTAAAAATATAAAATCGCGATTTCTGAAAAATGCTTCTTTTTTAACCGACTTCCAAAAAGGAGGAGATCGCCTTCTGATGGCACATGAGAGACACGTTTGTTAAAGTTGGGCGAGCATCGCGTATCGTTTTCATCGTTTCTTTTTAAACCCACCCGACTTCAACAAACGTGTACGTGTAAAATTATTGTTGTACTTTGTAGTGGCGTAAGAAGTCGGTTTTTTGAAAAGAATTTTTATTAGATACAGTAGGTATTGTCATGGCACGGCAACCCGGCCGCGGTGTTATCCACAGTGGATCCAAGGAAAGAGGTTCCCGTAGTAATAAATGGATACTTAAATGTAACAAGAGGTTCCCATAGAAATAGAAATATTTTTTATTCAAATAAACTTTTACAAGCACTTTTGAATCGTCAATGAATCTATCACTGGTTTGGAATGCCTTTCCTGCCGAGAAGAGCCAGCAAGAAACTCGGCGGTTGCTCTTTTCAAAAAAAAAAATATTTTTTTTTTACAATAGTTAATGAAACTATGCTTGCTATGTATACAGTGCTTCCACGATGAATTTTCCTAAGTCCAATACAATACTAATACAAATAAATACAATCCAATACATGTTAAGACAGATAGGCAAAAGCAGACCCATTCCCGTTGGTGGCACCCGTTCACGAGCATGACGCATGATCCAGTTCCAGCCATAGTAATAAATCGATACTTAAATGTACAGAATATAGCACGAGGTAGGCTCAGTGAGACAGTATGTAAACGAGAGTCCCGCAACTAAATAACCTCATTCGGGCGGGGTTATTTATTCCGTTTGCAATCACAGGGCGTCAGTTGTGCGCCGACAACTTTACTGTTGCCGGTTACTCGCAGTCGCCCCTCATATATTGAGTATGCAAATTTCTATTTGTGACTTCGGTTATTTGTACATATACCTTGTTTCGGGTATTTCAACAAGAAGCTACTTACTGAAATATCGGTTTAATTTAAGACTACCATACCCTCTTCCAAGTTAGCCCGCTACCGTCTTCGACTCCTTCGTCACGTAGTATCAAGTGAGATCACAGTCAGAGGTCATCTTGTCATGTCATTATCTTGGCAATAACATATGGCACTAATCATCACTACATATTAAATAAAAGTGAAATTAAAACAAAATCTCAAATATTTTTTTTAATTATAAGCTAAATATGTATAAAAAAAAAGACGTGTGGCACTCGGGGACTGCCGCGGTAAAGCATTTTTTATCAACGCCATCTAGCGGTGAGAGGAGTCCCGTGTCAGGTTATTTTCGTTACCGAATTTCTGGATTCGGTCTCCACGCTGGCCCGCGATAGAAGCTATGCAATAGCTTAAAAATTTAATCTAAATTCTAAACCACTGCAACTGCGGCGAGAAAATGTGCCCAACGCTGACTGCATTGCCCCGCTGAATGGCCAACTTATAATATGTATGTTGGTCGAGGTAACTTCCAGCCCTTCAGGATGCTAATTCCTTTTATAAGAGCCCAGCGTCCCGTCTCATAGAGTCCACTTGTGACAAATCAATATGACCTACGTTATCCTATGTTCCGTAGACGGGTTCCAGTTTTCAAACTCTTTTCCCGTTCTGTAATCTTCTCTTCCTCTCCTTCTTTATCAACCGATAGACGTCCACTTCTGGGCATAGGTCTCTTGCATGGACTTCCACAGGCCTTCCGCTTCTTCCGCCTGAATCCAGCGGCTCCCTGCGACTCGTTTGATGTCGTCGATCCACGGGGTCGCGACTCCAGCACCTTGTGACTCCATCGACCATCAGCTCTTCGAATTATATGCCCCGCCCATTTCCACTTCAGTTTCGTGACTCGTTGAGCTATGCCGGTGACTTTGGTTCTTCTACGGATATCCTCATTTGTGATTTGATCTCGCAGAGATACTCCAAGCATAGCTCTCTCCATCGCCCGCTGAGTCTGTAAATCTATCTTTGTTCAAAGAAAGCACCTGTTAGAAATTCGCTTATTATATTTCGAGAAGTTTATTGTCTCTCATATTACATATGTTATTGTGTATGCAAATTCCCGCTTGTGACTTTCGGTTATTTGAACATAATTATATTTCGTGCGCGGAAATAAATCGTTCTACGGGTCTTATTACGATGGTTGTAAAGCCTGGTTTGTAGGCAAAATTTACATAGATAAACAAGACGTGTTTGTCCTAATTTGAACTCTGATTGTTAGGGTTGTCACACAAGTGATATATTTAGATATATTTTTTTCTTTGAGCTTTTATGTATTCTGTCTGTGCACTTTCCTGAAAAAGTAGCGATGACTATACAGCCACAGGGAATAGTCGGTAATTGGTTGCACGTCTAATGCTGAGATCTAGAGATTAGAGCGTGCTCTGACTTAGCTCGGACTCAACAAGATACAAATATGCTTCCTCATAAATCTGTCTCGTTTTTTCTCTGTTTTGAGTCTGAGTGAGTGAGTGAGATATCGGTCTATAGATTTCAGCCTTAGTTCTTAAGCCCGGTTCCAATTTCAATCTACCTGTACTCTGTCCATAACTTATCCAGTTACCTTGTTAATTGGATTTTTTTTGACTATTTACGATGTTGCTAGTTGCAAGTTATCGACAAATTACAGACAGATTAAATACTATAAGAACCGATTGTTTGACGAAATGCACATAATAGTAGAACAAAACTTAAGCTCTAATTTAATTGCACCAGTTGAAAGACAATCCCAAAAAAAGAGATGTATGTCACCAGTTTTATAAATAAACTGAAGTAGGTTGATTGTTGTATTGTTTTTATATTTTGCGTTCGTTGAAGCCTTGATGAAGCTTACTCTGATAAATTTCTTGCATTTCACGAGGGCGCGTGAACTTTACTTGTGGTTACGTCGTGTACATGCACGTTGCGTAAGTGTGCGTGTCTGTCAGGAGCCTAGGTGAGAGCGGTCAGGCGCAAGCACGCTCTCTCTCAAACTTATACAGATACGACACGCACACAACCATGAGCCACGCGCCCTCCTGAATTGAAAGAACTATAGTAATTGTATTTTTTGTAGGTCTGTATTTTTGCCCCGATATCTTAAAAAATATTTTAATAGTCGACTGTTTTTCTGGACAACCCTACCGTTCAGTATGTAATAAGTTTCGCGGCAATATTTTCGTCGTTTTGTTCTCGAATCCACGTAATGCGATCTGATAAAAGATCAGTATTTTGTAAAATATAATATTGTGAAGCTTTATCAACAAACGGACCCCAAACTTTGTTATTCACGCAATATGCTTAATTAGCTTCTGCCCGCGACCTCGTCCGCGTGAGGGTAGGTTTTTAAAAATCCTGCGGGAACCCTCAATTTTTAGGGATAAGACGTATCTTATGTTTCTTTCCAAGTCCTCAACTATTCTCATGTTGATGCTTTGCTGCATGATTGAAGGTCCTACCAATAAACAAACGAACACACTGTCGCATTTATAACATTAGTAACAGATTAGTAAGGATTAATTCAAGGGTTGATGTTCTCGGAAACAGTGTTGTATGAACTCGTTATTGTTTCGTGTTTATGTTGGCTGTCAGATTTCACTGATGAACTGTCAACTCGCGAAGTTAAAACAGTCGTTAAATATTCTTAAATTATCCAATTTTCTCAGCAATTTTCTTAACTTTTCTTTCCGTAAGAACGTTCTCCTTACAATAACAAAAACAAAAAAAAGAATTAGCGAAATTGGTCCAGCCGTTTACGCATGATGACGTGACCAAGGGAAATAGGGATTCATTTTTATATAATATGTAGATTAGGTATATGGGACAAATATTAGTAATATTACGAGATGGAAATCTGATAGCATGTACGCTCGACTCCCAAGCTTAGGTCAATTGTGGTAGGTACCTACAGACATTATGCCTTACGTACATAAAATACTATTGCAGCATAGCTAGCATGGGCAGGAGATAAAATTTTTATCCCCCTATTTTATCCACTGACAGGGAATAAAATAATCTTCTGCCTATGCTAAAGCATGACGACAGAGGATGAGGCGAAGTATATTCCTTTATGTATATCCACTGAGTGTTATTTCCACCCCTGTGCCCATGTTCGACGGGTGGATAAACCTAAGAAGGGGATAAACATTTTATCCTTTTCCCGGGGAAAAAATTTCTCCCGCCTATGCTAGCCCTGCTGATTGCAACAGCTGTTCTTTTGGGTTTTCCCTTAACTGTTTTTATTTTTAAACCACCAGGGGCGGTTCAAAAGAATTTGGTGGAATTTTTACATGTCTACAGAACACAATACAATACAAAGTTATACAAGCATGGAAATTCGCTCGGTCGCTCGGTTGATATAAACTTTACGGCTCGCTCGCTGATAAACTTTATTAAAATTCATAAAAGTAACTAACGATCTTTCATTCGCACGGATTTTATGAACACGACAAAAGGGTTCAAAATTTAAAAACAATGAGTTGGAACGTTTTAATTTGAGTTCTACTGAAAAAAAAAACGACATTTATATTTTACATAAAATAGGTAAGTATCTACTTATATTTAGGATTATGTATAATTATATAATATAATTATAACTATAGGTAATTGAATTAAGTGAGAATTTCGATTTAATGCCCTTTTAGTAAAATTTTTAACCGACTTCCAAAAAAGGAGGAGGCTCAATTCGTCGGAATCTTATTTTTTATGTATGTATGGTATGTACGCCTGGACCGATTTGGAAAATTCTTTTTTTGTTTGAAAGGTTTGAAGGGGTTTCCCAGGTGGCCTCATTGTCATCAGGTTAGGATCTGATGATGGGATTCTGTAGAAATCGAGGGAACTCTTCAAATTTTATAGGAACAACTGATATACCTTGTAGTGGCGTTTGAAGTCGGTTTTGTAAAAAGAATTTTTAAGTTTATATTATACTAGCTTTTGCTCGTGGCTTCGCTCACGTTAAATTCGATTTTTTAAACCCCTATTTTACCCCCTCAGGGGTTGAATTTTCAAAAATCCTTTCTTAGCGGATGCCTACGTTATAATAGCTGTCTTTATGCCAAATTTCAGCCCGATCCGTCCAGTGGTTAGGGCTGTGCGTTGATAGATCAGTCAGTCAGTGAGTCACTCACCTTTGCCTTTTATATATTTAGATTAAAAAAAATCTCCTTATCAACTGATACACGACCACGGTTGGACAAAGGTCTGGACAATGCCACGGTCAGCGTTCTGACTTTTCGATGTCGTCCGTCCACCTAGTGGGGGGTCTGCCAACACTACGCTTTCCGGTGCGGGGTCGCCACTCCAACACCTCAACAAATAATTTACCAATAGTTATTCTATTATTTCTGTCCATTTGCTACATAGGTGCTCGAGGAAACTTCAAACAACTAAAGTTTAGTGACTGAATAACTAAGCGGTAATCTATAATTATATAAAAAGGCTTGTCCTGACTGACTGACTGACTGACTGACTGACTGACTGACTGACGATCAACGCACAGCCTAAACCACTGAAGTTAGAAACTTGAAATTTTGACAGTAGGTTCCTTTTATGACGTAGGCGAGCACTAAGAAAGGATTTTTCGAAATTCGCCCCCCAAGGGGGTAAAAAGGGGGGTTAAAGTTTGTATGAAACTCCGTCATTTTTCGAGTTATACTCATGAAATTCGGTATTTAGGCTTTAAATTGAAAACAAAAAAGTACGTGTTTCACAGTTTTTAAAAATTCTACCCCCTAAGGGGTTAAATAGGGGTTGAATGTTTGTATAATAGTCCTTCGTTCTTCAAGTTATTTTTCAAGTTACGTTTATGAAACTTGATATTTTGGCTCTTGATTAAAAATAAAGAATTACGTATTTTACATTTTTTTAATTTCTCCCCCCAAGGGGGTAAAAAGGGGGGTTAAAGTTTGTATGAAACTCCGTCATTTTTCAAGCTATACCCATAAAATTCGGTATTTAGGCTTTAAATTGAAAATAAAAAAGTAAATGTTTCACACTTTTAAAAAATTCTACCCCCTAAGGGGTTAAATAGGGGTTGAATGTTTGTATGATAGTCCTTCGTTCTTCAAGTTATTTTTCAAGTTATGTTTATGAAACTTGATATTTTGGCTCTTGATCAAAAATAAAGAATTACGTATTTTACATTTTTCGAAAATTCTCCCCCCAAGGGGGTAAAAAGGGGGGTTAAAGTTTGTATGAAACTCCGTTATTTTTCAAGCTATACCCATAAAATTCGGTACTTAGGCTTTAAATTGAAAATAAAAAAGGACGTGTTTCACGGTTTTCAAAAATTCTACTCCCAAAGGGGTTGAATGGGGGTTGAATGTTTGTATGAAAATCCATAATTTTTCAAGTTAATATCGAGCAACGGATCTATATGATTCTTTGATGGGTATGGTTGCAGACAGTGTGTTATAGGTTACTTTTATTCGGACAAAATCAGGAGTCCGCACGGGATTTTCAAAGAACCTAATTCCACGCGGACGAAGTCGCGAGGGGACAGCTAGTTAAGTTATACGAAAAGGCCCGCTGAACTTCCTGATGCAAGCAGTTAAAAACTTTATTGTCAACAACACGAGCGTCCAAGCTTTTAGTGAAGAATTAAATTAGATTATGTTGAGACTGAAGTAAGGGACTACATGCTAACAACGTTGTGTGAGGTAACTCCCATTCCAATTTACCGATTGGAAGGTTTACCAAATACTTCTAATGTAAAGACAATTTACATTGTAAGTGTAAAGTGAATAAGATTAGACTAGACCGATATGCGACCCTCCTGGTCCTACCAAGTACCAATGCTTTTAAGGGAGTCAGTACACGTATCAACTCGGAAAGGGATGGCCACCGTATCGCCTTCCGCCTTGCCGTCAACAAGGCGTCAACCTAATGTTAAAGCGGATCAGCAGCTGCGGTACGTCGACTTGGCTAGGGCTAGGTGGTGACGCCGCGCTTACAGCTCGTCGACCGCAGGTTGACGGCTTATAAACGGCACGCTGGGGTATGGCACGGGTATGGAGAGACATTACTATTCTTTCAATATTATTTCAATTTGGTTTTGAAAATGTCATATAATGACAACGTTAATGTGGCATTAAGTTAATATTGACGTTACTTGTGGGTTACATTGTATAGTCCGCACCGCAAAACAATTTTGAAATAATACTGCGCGTTGGCAGTATAGGTATAATAGTGGTCCTATCAATTTTGCGTTTTGAACATTGCGTATTGAACTGATATTGAACATTTTGCGTCACGACGGTCCTACCAACAATCCTAATAATATAAGCGTTTACGTAAAGAACTTTTTTGTTAATCTAAGTATCGTTTGCAATCTTTTAAGCGCTATTAAAAAGACTCAACTCGTTTTTCTCTCCTCACGCCTAGACTCAATCTTTTAACCCTAAGCCTTGAGCCATAATTTCTTAAACGAACGATTTATTAGAAGCCTCAATAGCCCAACGGTTAAAGGTGCGAACTGAAAGGTCGCAAGTTCAAATCCAACCCGTTGCACTATTGTCGTACCCACTCCTAACACAAGTCACTTATTTGGAGGGGAGAGGAGAACATCGGTCAAGTTCAGCTTGGCTGATATTCTTTTTAAAAAAAAAAAAAAATTTGAGTCCCTAACAAGTAACAACCGATTCCATTTTAAATTTGGAAAATCATTGGTATAAAATAAATAGTGTAATAAAATAAATACAGCCCTCTGTTTCATTAAGGCCAGTTAACAAACTTTATTCGCATCGTTGGTGAAAACGTTTTGGCTTGTCGAAAATTGATGAGTTCGATGTGAATGCATGAAATGTGCGCAAATAAAGGATCGTTATTTAACTTTTATAAATTTTAGACAGTTTTATCATAGAGCAAGCTGTGTTATGGTCTTTACAGACTGTCGGCGTTTGCCGTGCAAGCTGAACGAAAAATATTGATAGCTAACGTAATTATTTTTAGAGAATCTCACAGCTGCTGCAGCTGTGGCATGGTCTTAATAAATTAGCATCAGTGTAACAGTGGTAACTACCTTTGATTAGCTAGTAGGTACTCTTTCGTTATTGGTTAAAATACATTGATGCAGCAAGAAAATTCAGCCTATCAGAGGTTATTGCGACTGTCACTCTGATGCAATAATTTTTAGACAACCTCACAGGTGTTTTGATGTAAATCTGGTAAAATTTTTCGCGTACAGTTCACACTTTATGCCCATGCTACTTGTAGTACGTGTATCCCACATCACACTGCTCGCACACGTGGTAATAGCAATTCCACGGGTAAAGAGATATTATAAAGTATCATATAAATTCAAACTTTTATTTTATTTATTTGGCAATCAAAAAGTACTGCAAATTTATTTTGTAAACTATTACATTCCAAATTAAAATCTTATTGTAGCCTTATATGATCACTGCATATCAATGATTTTACCTAAATATAAAAAAAAAATACAATATAATATCTAACATCTCACCATTTTACTCACTCTAGTAATATGATATCTCAATGCAACTGCTACGATTAGACGGTTCGAAGAATAAGAGTTAAACGCGCGTCGAGCGCTTATCATCTGAACGTACCCTTACAGTCTATACCCGGTACTTATGTAACTATGAACTTCAAAAAAAGTATCGTAAAAACGAGCGAGCAATGAAAAATTTACAAGCGTGACATGTGGCTCCACTCGAGTGAACCCACGTCCTTTTGCCCCTGCCTTGCCTAAGAGCGTGCAATTTGAATACGTTTCCAGTCCATTGCCTGATCGATGCAGTCGTGAGGCTTGAGGAAGTCGTTTGTAGTTTTTTGTGTGGATGTATTTTAGTTTTGAAGTCCCTTCTCACAGTTTTATCGATTTTATTATAGTAAAGTTTTTAATAATGCTCTAGCTAGCTTGTTTAAAGTTGACTTAACTTAATTAACGTTACTTGTTGAGTTGATTGACCCTTTTAGAGAAGTTTGTGGCGAATAGACAAAATCAAAATCCTATTGTACGCAGTAAATTTTAATATTTGTAATACTTTATAAAATCCTCAATAGCCCGACGGTTAAAGCTGCGGACTGAAAACTGAAAGGTCGCAGGTTCGAACCCCACCCGTTGCACTCCTCTCCTAGCACAAGCTTTTCGCTGGTTTGAACGGGAGAGGGGAATAAGTCAAGTTCAGCTTGGCTAATATTCTTTAAAAAAAAATGACTTGTACCTACTTCTGACTCGAAACTATGAAACCTACTACTGCGGTAGAGACCATAGAGCACAGGTCTATAGTTGTCTTTTACTGATTGTGTCCAGGGGTTCCCTGCAACTAGATTATCTTAGGGGTCATTGTAGTATTTTTACGTTGTCACCCCTGACCTCTATGTTTAATCTATGATTAATACTGGACTTGCTGCAGCGATTCTTTTTTGGACCTACTTGATTGACGCCATTTTGGTGCTGTAAGCACTAAGCAGCTATACGAGTGTCTCTGGAACTAATAGGTAACATTGAAATGGCGCATAGACCTCTATAATTAATCTGTGATTTTATAGATTAATTTATAGAGCTCGGTGCGCCATTTGCAATATTATTAGTTCCAAAGTCACTCGTATGTGAACAGTAGAGCTTCAAATTGATCCATAATTAGGCTGTCACTAATTATGGATCAATTTGACAGAATTATAAATAATCTTTAAAAGGATCATTAGGATAATGATCCTTTTAAAGGTCATAACTCTGTGTAGATTATAAAACAGTAGGTACTTGTACCTAATTAAACGTTTTCTGTTTTATAACAAAAAACAAAGAGTTCTTGTACATTTTATCGTGGGTAGAAACTTTGTTGTTTCTGTTTCGTCTAAGCTAATATTTTCTTGTTTCCCTGTATCTACCGTTAGTTTTAATAAAGTTTTTAAACCGGAACCTTTGCATACGGAACAACAACAATTTTACAAAAATAAACAACATATACAACCTCCTGCAGCTCATTGTTCAATATTCAAGGAATAAAAATATTAAACAGTCCAAAACTCGACTGCTTAAAGAAAAACTGAAAAGGAAAAAATAAATCTAGTCAGAATTCTGTTCAATAATATTGACTTAACTGTGTAATTGTAGGAGGAAATAGTAGAGAGCCAAACTTCGAATTTTGGCTAATGTGCTTTAAGAACAACTGCAAGGCGACAGCGACAGTTTTTTCAAATATTACGACCGCACTTCTCAAGTCACCAGAGGAAGTCACTATAGATTGCAAATTTCTTGCGATATTCGATAAAAGCCAGCTTATCATTATCCATTTCTGGGCATGAAATGAATACATTTTTAATTTGCCATTAATTAAGTTTTATATTTAAACGCTGCCGGTAAAAACTATTCTGATTTACCTTTACCAATTACTTAAACGATAATTAAATTACCAATTAATTGCCAGTTTGTTCTGAAAATGAAAAATAATTTTATAATATACTGGATGATACCCGCGACTTCGTCTGCGCGGATTAAGGTTTTTTGATTCCCGCGGGAACTGTTGTGGGTGCAATCACTATTCCCAGGCAAATCGGCTCATTAGTTGTGGCGTGAAGGAGTAACAAACATATATGTATGTTTGTTACTTCTTCACGTAGTTTGTATATGTGTGTATGTACTATGTACACACACATTCAAACTTTCGCCTTTATATAAATAAGATTAGTGTAATTAGTGTGATAAACTAAGTTGTAGTTTTAAACTATTGCATAGCTTCTATCGCGGGCCTTGAGCGTGGAGACCGAATCCGGAAATTCCGTAACGAAAATAACCTGACACGGGACTCCTCTCACCGCTAGATGGCGTTGATAAAAAATGCTATGCAATAGCTTTACCGCGGCAGTCCCCGATTGCCACACGTCTTTTCTATACTATCTTGTACCTAGTACTGTTTCACATTTACCTACTTAACATGAAAGTTTTGATGTAATATTTTAATATGATAGCTGTTATAATATAATTTTTTTGTACCTACTAATATATTAATACTGATTATGTAATAAGACTCTAAGTTTCGCATGCCAGTTATTAGCCTGATTGTGAATTCACTACGGATGATTTATAATTTCCTCCCTTGTATTTACAATCAAGCAAATAAATCCTTTCTATTTCTAGATACATACGCTCTGAATCCTATACACGGCGATCGTGAATGTTTTGCAGTGATCATATGTTATTATTAACTTAAAAAAAGGTGAAACTGAGAGGCATATATCACAGAAAAGTGAGTTAGAAAGGGGCGTGTAGGTGATTAGTGCAGCGAAAAGCTCTATCAGCCCCATCTTTACGGTATGCGATCACGAGTCGCGCGCTGGTGAATGTTGATCACCGTGCCATGTTAGGGTTATCACTTTCAACATGATTTTCACTAGAATTAGCTTGCTTGTGTTAGCAACACCGGATGTTGCGCGCGACGCCAGCGCCACCTCGGCAGCTGTCAGAGGTCGAGACATCGAGAATAATCATAATTATTTAAAAATATTTTATCGGTCAAAATTTAGTAAGTAAATTAATAATGCAATATTAACTATATTCCGGGACATCCCTATATTTGTGGCAAATTACCACACTACTGGCAACAAATTGATTTTATTAATTATTATTGCTATAAATGTTCAAGCACATGTATCATACAAAAAATATTTTTGCACAATAATGTGCAAAATACCACAATATTTGCTGGTATCACTGGCTACTTTTACACACCGAAATTAAAAATCGTGTTTTCTTAAAAAAATTTACGCAGATGTAAAAACTTACAGATGATATGAGATCTTCGACTTCCTATTTTGCTTTTTCGGATAATTGTTACATAATTTGACCGCACAAATCGGCATATTTATTTATTTTGCGGGAGCGGTTTACTGCGTAGTGAATCAAGTGACACTGAAGTAGGTGAGAGAGATTTAGGTGATATTTATAAAAAACTTTTGAGGATGTTTTCGTGCGTTACATACTCAATCTGGTCATGTATATAATCAAAGATTCTAACATAATAGTATTTTTGCCATCAGGCCTAACCCTAACTCAGCGTTATATCATTGGAGTAGAGAGATCAGGTCATCACCCTCTTTATCTTATAGATAACTAGCTGATGCCCGCGACTTCGTCCGCGTGGTTTTATAATTTTTCAAGATCCCGTGGGAACTCTTCAATTTTCCGGGATAAAAAATTCAAATTCAAAATTATTTCATTCATGTAGGCCAACTTGACTCGTGGCTCTTATGACAGGTCGAGAATCTACCACCGAGAAACTAAATCCACGCGGACAAAGTCGCGGGCATCAGTTAGTAATAAATAATAAGACCAGAAAGTGAAGTGAATCTCATAAAAGTAAGATTTCCATGATAGTTTCTGAAGTTGTTAGCCGTAAGCAGACTAATGAAGTTCGATTAACTCCGGACTTCCCGAGTAGAAAAACTGATGACTGAGCTTCTACCCTTTAGCTATTTAAAAGTTGCGATGAAGAAAATAGCGAATTTCAAACTAAGGGGACATATTGAAGACTAGCTGATGCCAGCGACTTCGTACGCGTGGTTTGAGGTTTTATAATTCCCGCGGGAACTTTCTTATTTTCGGGGATAAAAAGTAGCCTATGTGTTATTCCAGACTCTCTGTGTATCTATATCTGTGCCAAATTTCCATCCAAACTTTCACATTTATAATATTATTTAGTAGGATTTATTTTATTATTGGAAAATCAACAATTATAGCTAGTTACAGTTTTATGACCAACAAGTTATATGAAATCGCATGTAAGTATTAAAATTAGAATTAAAAGTTACATAATAATTTGTTTGTGTAGAAGTGGTGTTTGGCTTCAATTAAGCTTCAATTTGTATGGGTGTGTGTGTGGGAGTGTATAATATGTGCGTTGGTGTGTTGGTTATATACTCAAAGGTTGGTGTAGAGTTTAATTTTTCATCTAAAAATTGAAAAATAGAACCGAAAAAACAATAGAAAAAGTCAAAAAAATTTGACGTTACTTACCAAAAACTCTCATAACTTTTCAGGAAATGTAGATTTTAGCCCCGCAGGCTGCGGCATGATATTAAAAAACTTTTAAGGTTTTTTTAATTATTTCTTACTTTAAAGTCGGAATCAAATATTTATTCAGTGCACAGCAGGTCACAAAAAACGGTCTGACCCAAATCAAAAAGCATCAGCTTCCAAAATGTAAACAAACCGCCCACCAACAATAATCTTGGTATGGTATGTTATGGTAATCGAAAGGCGTGAAAGTTCACGGTTACGGAGTAACTACGGTAGAGACAGACATACACCTACAGTGAAGAATAAGTTCCCAATGAGATAGCAGTTATTTTTTTATTCGTTTACACTATGTTTTTAGGGTTTCGCAGTAAAATAACAAGATATTTATAGTTTTGCCAAGACCGTCCCGTCTGTACGAGATTTAACACATAGACTATTGTGTACTAAACATACATATAAAAAGAATATATTATCCTTACTTACTGATATTATAAATGCGAAAGTGTGTTTGTTTGTTGATTTGTCCTTCAATCACGACCCAACAATGCAACGGATCGACGTGATTTTTTGCATGGGTACAGTTAAGGACCGGAAGAGTGACATATGCTACTTTTTTCCCCGGAATATCAAAGAGTCCCCGCGGGATTTTAAAAACTAAATCCACCCGACCGAAGCCGCGAGAATCAACTAGTTATAAAAAATACTACCCACCACTTCAGGTTGGCCGCTACCCCCTCCGTTGTTGCCATGAATAGAATTTTCAGAAAAGAAAACTTACGTCACAGATGTGGTTATAGTAAAAAAATACAATTATTATTTTTTTGTCAACGCTACCAGTGTGACGTCATTTTGTAACGGTCGACGACGGCCAACTTTAAGTGAACAGAACAGGTATTTATTACGTATAAATGATAATAATAGAAAGGAAATGTATGCAACTATTTAAATTGAGTAAATTACTTCGAAGTTTCGAGTTGGCTGAACCACACGAATTGCTGACTAACCGAGACTGAGAGAGATTAGTAGTTTTGTACACAACTGTAACAAACAGTTAAACGAACGCGTGCTGAATATTCAACGTCGTCTAAAGAGAAACTTTGGATGGGAACCATATCAACTTTCGCCCGTCTATTTCAAATGCTGCCGCATATTGGCGAACCCTGCATAACTTAAAGTTTTATATCTGGAGTATCCCTACTAATATTACATTTGTTGGTTTGTCCTTCAATAACGCTGTAACAGAGTGAAATCGACGTGATTTTTTTTTGCATGGGTGTAGTTGAGGACCTGGAGAGTGATATAGGCTACTTACTATTTATCCCGGGAAATCACAGAGTTCTCGCGGGATTTTAAAAACTAAATCCACGTGACGAAGTAGCGGGCATCCTAGTAAGTAACTAACCAAACAAAAATCGCGTGAATCGGTCCAGAAACCCCGGAGTAATCGGTGGGCATACATAGAAAAAAAAAAAAAAAGATACCGGCCGAATTGATAACCTCCTCCTTTTTGGAAGTCGGTTAAAAATTAGATGAAAAAACTCGTGTCTATGAAACTAGTAGGTAATTATTGACCTGAGAATTCGACAACTTCATTCATTCAGTTCAGATTCAGTTCAATGTTAAAGGAATCTGTCAATAGATTCGTGCGTAAGTGCGTTCGGAAGTTCGGATACACGATGCACTGCCATACCGTAATTTGCGTTGCATTCAGTTTTAAATTCATAATGATTTTCGGAAATACGAATATTCGGTAAATTCGGTATTCGTATTACATCACTAATTTTTAGACAATTCCACAAGTGATCAATGTTCCCGCACCTATTTTCTCGTGTCACCTTAGACCTTAAGAGGCCAGTATACCCAGGTTCTGATTTTGATGCATCTTGGAACTGGGTTTATGCTTCAGATATTATCATTGTAATTAAAAAAAATTACATGTTAAGGATCGAACTCTTCTCAAGGGAGTGTTGAGAATAAAATTTTAATTTTATAAAAGAAATGTATTCAAATCGCAATTCCCGTGAAAGACGTTTACGATTTTTACGCTTGTGAGTGAGATTGGGAGCACAAAAATATCCATCAAAAACAAATTATTATAGGCAATTTATAAAAAATATCACTAATATAAACACATTCTCTACTACGGTGTGTATACACGGTGAAATTTTATTCCCCGTAAACCCTGAAGGAGGTGAATGTGCTCATGAAACTAAGCAACTTTCCCCAAGGAACATAGGTCGAAATATGAAAAAAAAAAAAATTTGGGCCTCCCATAGTAAATCTATCGGCTAATCGTCAATTTTGTATGGAGGGTCCAATTTTTTTTTCATATTTCGACCTATGTTTCTTGGGGAAAGTTGTTCAGTTTCATGAGCACATTCACCTCCTTCAGGGTTTACGGGGAATAAAATTTCACCGTGCATAGAGGCCAGTTTTTATATGTTTAATATGCTATACTTAAACTAACTATCCTCACCTATTTCAGATGCTGTGCAGCGGTTTGTGGAACTGCCCACATACACCGAGGTGAATCCAGGAGAAGATGGGTTGCTTAAATGTCGGATATCTGACAAAAAAGGAGTTTGTTCGTGGCAGAAGGATAATAAGGTAAGAAGACTTTGCTTGTCCATGTGTGTATGTTCAACATCTACGACTATTCCTATTTAATGAAGCTACGTTGAGTCTATACTAATAATTCATGATAAAATTATTTTTCATTACTCATACACGGAAAGTAGGTCTGAAGTTGCCTGAGAAGCGGGTTGAAAGTAATACTTTTCAGCCCTAGGGAGAATCGTTTTCAACTGACAGCTGTCAAATAATTAAAAAAAACTAGTTGTCACATTTTTATTGGAATTCAAATGAAACACGACATACCCGAGTGCATCCATAGACAAGAAGAAAGATAGACTTTATTCATAAAGAAATATCTCACCAAAGTTGTTGATTTATGTAAAATAAAGTTCACTCAATTTTCTTTAGCTAATTTCTATTTTTATTTTGACTTTCCTTATATTCGTAATGAAAAGCACAGTGTTTACCTCGGGATAAAGACTTATTTAGTCCCTCGAACTATAGGCCCCCTCGCTACGCTCGGGCGCCAAACCCCGTCTCGGGACTAAATAAGTTACTTTCATCCCTAAGGTAACAATGTACTATTCCCGAATTATCTGTTCCGGAAAGAAATGTATCATTTTGCCGGGAATGAAATCTTTACGTGAAAACTGTGGAATTACGAGATAAAACTTAAAACATACGAGTAGGTACGTAGAGATTAAGCATTCATTAATTTTCCGATAAACGAGAGTCATTGATACAGAGTTGTAATTAAAGTCGTATCTATATTAAGGTGTGTTCACACTAGTAATTAAAGTGTATTTTAAAAATAAATATAGTAAAACAATTAAAAAAATGAAAATGTCATTTTACGTTATTAAGGGTCCGGTGCACCCAAAGCCAGTGCTTATGAAACATGTTGTCAGGGGATACCTGAGCGACGACTTTAATGAGCTTATTATTAGAATTGCGGACTGTATCCAAGAAACCCACAATTCTATTCCTAACTAGCCTTTTCCCGCGGCTTCGCTCACGTTAAGTTTGATTTTTCCAACCCCTATTTTAACCCCTTAGGGATTGAATTTTCAAAAATCCTTTCTTAGCGACTGCATACGTCATAATCGCTATCTGTATGCCAAATTTCAGCCCGATTCGTCCTGTGGTTTGAGCTGTACGTTGATAGATCAGTCAGTCAGTCACCTTTTCCTTTTATATATTTAGATGACGGCGTAATAATCCGGGACACCAGCGTCGGCGAACATGCCCGATGCGCTACAATGCCTCGGCATTTTCAATAAAATGCAAAGAGCATACTGTATGAGAAGCCATTCGATCCTAGCGTCACTGACGCGCGCGTCATTAGACTGGATCGTCACTTACCATCAGGTGAAATCGTAGTCAGCGGCCATCTTTTTATAAATCCTACTAATATTATAAATGCGAAAGTTTGGATGGATGGATGTTTATTACTAATTACGCCGCAACGTCTGAACCGATTTGGTTGGGCACAGAGATAGATTATAGAATAACATATAGGCTACATTTTATCCCGCGTGAATTAATAAACCTTAATTATACGCGAGCAAAGTCGCGGGCATCAACTGGTGTTACATAATTTGACCTATTGTCACTTTATGGTCCTTTAAAACCGGACAGCGCCCAGCCCAATGCAATTGAACGTTGAAGCCACGCGTCGGTACTTTAACATACCGAGAGCTCACTTATTCAAATGCAGGCCCGATCCTTTTCATATTTTAAAATTGTATGGCTGCTTTTATACCTACCGGCCAATATCGGCAAGTAATAATTCGATGAATTTAAAACCATTGATCTTTGACTACGTATTATTTATATACTAGCGGACGCCCGCGACTTCGTCCGCTTCTTCAATTCACAATCAATAGTTCCTAAATCCCCACAGTTTCGGCGGGCAGTACCCCTGCAGCATCAGGATTGAAATTGGGTCCTGGAATTCAACGATGTAGTCGCTATTTGGTACCTAGGTACAACAACTATTCAAATCGACAGTCCTAACATCCCTATCCCTACAGTTTAATATTTATGTTTTTGTATCCATAAAAAAAAGATTCACGTTAATCAATCCAGAAATCACGGAGATATCGATATACATAGAAAAACACAACTACTTCTCACTTTTAGAAAGGCTAAAATAGTAGCCTATGTTACTCCCGATAACATCAGCTATCGACCAGTGAAAGTCCCGACAAAATCGGTCCAGCCATTCCCGCGATTAGCGGCAATAAACAAACAGACAGACTTACTTTTTTTTTTAAAGAATATTAGCCAAGCTGAACTTGACTTATATTCTCCTCTCCCCTCGAAATAAGCGAAAAGCTTTTTTTGTTAAAAAATATCTAAATATATCTTTCAAAATTTAAAAAAAAACTGTGTTAAACCAGTAGTTTTATAAATTTTCAAGAAGTGGCATTTTTCTAGATACCTCTATGTTGAGTTCGCTTATTCAAATGAAGTCCACTTCAAATTTTAAAATTTTATGACTACGTTAAACCTACGTTGCATTTTAATCCTTTCGCTTCGAGAACCATCTTCAATAGGTGCTTCGCAATATAGTATGATGCCTGCGACTTCGTCCGCGTGGATAATGGTTTTTTATTCTCGCGGGAATACTTTAATTTTCCGGGACAAAATGTAGCCTATGTATGTGTTAATCCTGGGGTGGCTACGAATACTAAATACTACGAATTTCAGCCAAATCGGTTGATTTCTTGTGGCGTGAAGAAGTAACAAACAAACACACACACATACATAGAAACTTTGTATGTGTGTGTGTGTGTGTGTGTGTGTGTGTGTGAAATAGATTAGGGAAATGGGTTGAACTTCAACAAGGCATGGCAGTGTACACATGCCATGCCTTGTTCAAGTTATTCCGCAACCATTTTAAACTTCTTGGAGTGCATCGACACTTACCATCAGATGCGATCGCAAGGACTATCTTGTCAAGGAATAAAAAAAAAAGCTTGTTTGGATGAGTCCTGTAGGTACAATAAAAAATTTGCCGTCTCCTCTTATCTGCCTATGAACCAATACAAAGCAGTTTGATCAGTGAAAATCGTTCTGATAAAATACGAGCTTCATTGGTACAAAGCGTAATAAATCTCATGATTTCCTGCCATTTTCCTGCTGATAACCGAACCGGTGCCCGACAAGCTCTAACGCTCCACGAAGATAACATTTGCAAATGTTGTACCACAGAATGGGTACTAATTGTTCTATCAATGGTAGGTATAGTTTGCTCAATAAGTCAGTTCAAATTCAAATTCATTATTTATTTCATGCAGGCTACCTTGTAGCTCTTATGACACGTCATAAATTTACCACCGGTTCGGAATGCAGATTCTGCTGAGAAGAACCGGCAGGAAACTCAGCAGTTACTCTTTTCAAAAAATAAAATAATTTTACAATAAGTAACCAAACTAAGCTTCAAAAATGCAATACATATAATGTCAACATGGGAAGACAAAGCAGACCCATTCCCAGTTGACTTACATGGGGTACTTTTTTCAATTCATTCCACCTCTCCAGACCTCTGTGCATAGTTAATTTTAAATTAAAATCAGATTTATTTTTATGTACCAAATTGTGAAATCAACTCCCTTCGACTGCGTTTGTCTGCGCCAAATTTCAGCAAAATTGGTTCAGTCGTTACGGCGTGATTGAGTAACCATCCATCCATATCATACATCCAAATTTTCGCATTTATAATACGAGTATTAGTATGATGACTGAGGACTAATGCTGAGATCTATAGAGCTTGCCCAGACGTGAATCTGTCTCGTTATATCTCTATCCTGAGTCTGAGCTGAGTGAGAGAGCAGTCTTTAGATTTTTTTATTTTTTATTTATTTATTTATTCCAAAACAACAAATTTTTACAAGTTATTACAGCTTGGTGTAAAAAAAATTCATTCAAGTTTTTCCGTACACCATCGTCGTCATTGATACATTAATCTACGAGTATATATGTGTAGGTACAACTTGATAATAATTAGATACTAATTACAATGCTTATTAGTAAGTAAACATTAAAAAAAAAAAAGAAAAAACAATATAGTTGCATTGCGTAGGTAGGTAGGTATTAAGCCAGTTCAATGTACAAATCGATTTACGAGTATGATCGAAAAATACTTGCGATCTCTATTCATCTGCCAGAACTGTTCCTTTATCTCATAATCTGACAAAAACCATTCGTGAACGCCATGTTTAAAAGTTACGTCTCAGTTTAAATGTGACCCAAAGTGAAACGGAAACAAAGTCATTATACCTACTCGTTAATTTAAATCGTACTTACGAAACGCTTAAAATGCCGTAAAACTTATGCAATGCGACGACAGTTAAGTACGCATAGTTAGTTATCTTCCAACATTCTTTTGGAAACCGTTTTACATTCTGCACCAGGAAATAGATAAATCATGATAACGTGTAGAAACCGATTAGGGGTATGAGTTTGATTCTTAAAACTGCCATCTGAGATCTATAGAACGTGCTCAGCTCAGACTTAAGATAGAGTTAAAACGAGACACAAATATGCTCTGACATAAATCTGTCTCGTTTTAACTCTGTCAGACAGAGTCTGTCTTGAGTCTGAGCGGAATTAGAGTGCGGTCTAGGTATAGATTTCAGCGATAGAGGATTACCTTAGCATTAGCTAGTCCCAATATATCTCAGCCTCGTTTTTACACAATATTTTCTACAATACAAAGTTATAGATATCTTAATAATTTTTTTGTAAATTATCAATCAAAGACTTCGATAAAATAGGCAAAACTTTAATCGCTTATTCCCACAACTTCTGATCTTTGAGTTATTTTTACTTTTTTTTTATTAAGCGAGCGAAATAGAGCCCTTACATTTTTAGGCAAAATTTTGAGTCAACTGTTAAAAGTGCTCTATTAAAGTGGCTCTGAAAGTTTTCTTTTTCTTTTTTCCTCGGCGTATTTTAATTACAAAACTGTTGTATGTTAAAAGAAACTTTTAGGCTGTATACTAATATTTAATAGCCTAGCCTTAGCTCGCAAATTCTACCGCGTGGATTTAGATTGTTAAAAACTCCGTGTCAAATCCAATGACTTAAGTCATTGGTCATAATCTTTGATTTCCTGGCATAAGAGGTAGCTCTTATCTCAGAGATGCAAGATATCTCTGTTGCAAACATCATCAATATCGGTTCAGCAGTCAGGCCGTTAAAATAATAATAGAATAGAATAATTTTTTATTCAAATAAACTTTTACCCGTTCAAAAGACTGACAAAGAGAAAGACGAACATATTTATTTTTATCGTCATCGTTCAAATGATTGGAGAAAATTATTTCGAAATTACATACAGACAGTTTTATTTTATTATATAATTATTGGTGTATGTATATAAAACGCCCTCATAAGCAAGCTAGGGACCCAGTAGGCAAAGTAGATTAAAATTATTAGCTCAGTGGTTACGTTCACGGTTCTAAAGAGTTACATTTGTGTGATGTATTTTCGTCGAAACACGTGCAAAAGAGAAATACCTAATATGTGAAAGTACTCTGCCTACTTGTATCACGAATGGTTCTAAGTTTAGCACATGTTTATCTTCGTCATTAGCGCTCTAATACACTTTGATGCCATGGCGACGTCGCTGGCTACGTAGCCATCGCTACCTCTGGCTACCTACCAATCCTACCATAACCAAATGAGGTTGCCAAATAAGTAGCCAGTGGCTAATTGGCTATTGACTCTCAGGCTCTATAGACCACACTCTCACTCAGCTCAGACTCAAGACAGAATTAAAGCGAGACAGATTTATGTCGGAGCATATTTGTGTCTCATTTTAACCTCTATCTTGAGTCTGAGCACGCTCTATAGATTTTACCATCAGTCATTAATTCATTGGATTTCGTTCCTGGCGATCAGTTGGCCACTGAATCAGGGAGGCGTAACTTACCTGTATACAAAATACATGGCGACTTGGCTACGCGTCGCCAGGTCGCCAGAGTATCCAGTCTCCACAGGCGCCGGTCGGTCGTAGCCATACTTCCAAAATGGCGGCGTTGCCAGACCGTAGCCAAGTGAGTTAACTATCATACATTTCAATATGAATTGTTTGGTTACGTAGCCGGCGACGACGCCATGGCGCCCCTGTGTGTTAGCGCTCTTGACGTCGCAACCAATTTCCGTCCACTGCTGGACATGGGTATCTTCTAAGCGTCGACACATAACTGTCGGTCTAAATGGTCGTTTTCCAAGTCCTCAACTATAGGTAGCGTTGCCAGGCGTCCGGATAAAGCCGGACATAGGTAGGCTTTTTGATTGCTTGTCCGGCCAAAATGAACGGTGTCCGGCTTGTCCGGCTTTTGTTAGGCTTTTCACATTTCGCAAACAAGCGAGCGCCGAGCGTGGCCTAGCGCAGCCAGCGCAGGCGACTTGATTGAAACTTGATTTTACATACAATTTTTTTGTCGTACCTATTAATACTGAGACGAAATCCTCAATAATATAGTGTGTCCGGCTTTTTTACCCAAATGTCCGGCCAAACTGGCTGGTCTGTCCGGCTATTAGGTTTGGCGACCTGGCAACCCTAACTATAGGTATACCTACCTTATACGCATGCAAAACGTCCGCATCGATCCATTGCTCCTTTGATGGAAAAGCAACAAACATTTTGTAGCAAAACAAATATCAAGCTTCAAGCATTTTCTGACAGTGAGATTAATTTAATAAAATATAAAATAATAATTGTTAGTTACATTTACGCATTGCTAAAACAAAAAATAGGACTGCCGAAATCCGAAAGCATTGAGTGCTCTGGGCAATTTTGTTGCATGTTTTTGACACCGAAAATCTGTCGCCGAAAAGGGGTAACCATTTATATAATTTCAAATCGAATTGAAAACGTTAACAGAAATGTCGCGAATATTTCTGTAATAAATGAAATGTAAATATGCTTTCGTTAAGGCGGCGGTCACAGCGTTCCTGATTTTTAGCAAAAATGTAACTATTGTGACGTAACTAGTGTTTTCAAATTTAAAACACCCGCGATATGTGAATCTATAGCAGGACAATGTATGATATATCTGACATCCTGTTATCCAGTATTATCAGAGCTCTATTATCAGATCGTTCTTAATCCTCGATCATCATTTATTTAACACCTACTCATTCAGCCCAAATACGCTATATCTGCTGTAATTTACATTACAATACATATACTATACAAATACGATACAATATGAGAAAAACTCGTATAGTTCTTGCAATTCACGATGGCGCGTGGCTCATGGTTGTGTGGGTCAGGGTGTCGTATACGTGTAAGCGAGAGCTTGCTCGCTCCCGCCTACGCTCCTAATAGGCACGCACACTTACGCAATGTGTATGTTCACGACGTAACCACAAGTAAAGCTTACACGCCCTCATGAATTGCAAGAACTATATCAGTTAACTAATGCTCGAATATGAGTGCCGCAAATTCGCTTGCATCCTAGAAACTCTCCCTGTGCAACCGATCCATAATACTCGTATAATAGTAGATATAACTACCTTTAAGCACATTAGCAGGCAAAATACATATGGATCAAAGGGCGTAATGAGGACTTAAGTGCCGACATACGAGAACAAATGGACCGCAGAGATGTGGTTGTCATCGAGACGCACTAACAGGGTTGCCTCACTGACTTACTTATCATATGTTACCACGAAATCGATATACCCTCATTTTAGTTAATCATAGCCTGCCCTTATTCATAAACTTATTCACCCCAGAAGTATAACTGTAACTAGCTGTAACCCGCGACTTCATCTGCGTGGACCTATAAACTTTGTGGTGTAGGGAGACAGTTCAATGAACGTAACTTTTTTTTTTATGTACATGTAAGGATTTACAAGACAACATTTATATGAGAAGAAGTAGACATAGGGGAAGCTTATCTCTAAAAAAAAAAGAAATTTCTTCCAGCTTCCCTTGAAAGTGAGTAAGGTGAAATACTTAGATACTTTAAACCATACTAGATCATGCCCGAGACTTCGTCCGCCTCGATTAAGGTATAGTAATGAGGTTAAGGTAGGACATTTAAAATCGGGTATGGTTATTGCAATTCAAGAGGGCGCGTGAGCTTCCCTTGTGGTTACGTCGTCGTGTACATGCACATTGCGTAAGTGTGCGTGCCTATCAGGAGCCTAGGTGGGAGCAATGAGGTACGAGCAAGCTCTCGCTCACACTTGTACAGATATGACACACACAACCATGAGCCCCGTGTCTTCGCGAATTGCAAGAACTATAGTGCTCTAAAACTATTATGTTTGCTTCTGGCATTGATTTAGGATAGCTAGTCGCAACGAGGAGCGTAGCAACTATCTATACTAAATCTTTGGTTTCTAGGTTGCCGTTCCCAGTGGAGCACGTGAAATACATCTATCTCCTTTATAAATAAACAAGAGGGCGCCCGTTACTTCTTCCGCGTGGAATTAGGTTTTGGGGTGGAATTTTCAAAAACTGTGACACGCGTATTCCTTTATTTTTAATCAAAACGCAGAACACCGATATAATTTTCATAGATATAATATAATTATATTTTACCCCCTTAGAGGTTGAGTTTTCAAAAATACTTTCTTCGTAGATGTCTATGTAATAATAGCTCAATACGTTCAGTGGTTTGAGCTGTGCGTTGATAGATCAGTCAGCAGTCACCTTTTCCTTTTATATATTAAGATAGCAGCATACAGCTTAACCTTAGGAATAGCAAATACGACCACGTGCAGCTCTTAACTTAAGGGTAAGACCAATCGTCGGAATATTGGTCGGAGAAGAATTCCTTGGCTTAAGGGGCCTGTCTCATTATTTACTGGATTCCATGGCAGCGATGCTGGCAGCGCTGCCAGTCAAAACGTGTCAAATTGTATTACAATGTACCTAGTCCTACCTCAATTGGCGACGGCTTGGCTTCGACGCCAGTTTGGCGCCGCCACCCGAACGACCCGATAACGAAAAGATAATCTCTTCATTCTCCATTTGAATTGCGGGACCAAGCGATACTAATCTCGTATGGCATCAGCTTTGGCGGCTAGTTTTGACGTCTCAATTAGCCACGGAAGCGCTGCTGGCGCCGCTGCCATGGCATCCTAATGAGATATGGCTCTAAAACCTTGCAGAAACGGTACAGGAATTACCCGATCCTTATACTGTGTAGCACTGTCCAAAGTAATTCTAACGCTTGCCAACCTCCGATACGAGACGATACAACGAGAATTAGAATAAAAAGATTAACATGTGAACTTCAATTTTTATGATCTATTTGTTGAGTTCTACAACGTTGCAAAATTATTATATAAATGAAAATAAATTTTAATATTAAGTGCAAGTGCCCTTAACATCTACTTATGAATTGATGTAAGCGCTCTTCACCGTTTTATTCTCGCGGCGAAAAATTCGTAGTGTACAAGAATTGGAGAAAAATACAACATTTTCGATGCACTTTTTGGATTAAATTTTTTCTGGAAAGAAACTAGTTTTTGTGATAGCATATTTATTTATTTATTTTTATTTTTAATGTAATTACAATACAAAAACGTATATTAGAAAAAGTACACATAGGTGAAGCTTATCTCTAAAAAAAAAAGACATGTGGCACTCGGGGACTGCCGCGGTAAAGCTATTGCATAGAAACGCCATCTAGCGGTGAGAGGTGTCAGGTTATTTTCGTTACGGGATTTCTGGATTCGGTCTCCACGCTCAAGGCCCGCGATAGAAGCTATGCAATAAATTAAAAATATAATTTAAAAAGAAAAAAAAAATAGCTTAAAAATTATTCCAGACTATAATCTAACTCTGTGCCTTTTAGCCAAATCGGTTCTGTCGTTGCGGCGTGATTAACAAATCCATCCATACATTCAAACTTTCGCATTTATAATACGTTATTAATAGGATAGAAGGATTCTTTAATTCGTACATAAAGCATGCAACATATGCCATGATAATGAATAGTCTGAATATAGTTTACATATTTGCCAAATATTGTTATTTCTAGCGTGACATGACATTACAAATACATAGAAATAGATAGAAATACATACACAAGTGACGTACACAGTGAAATATTGTTTGTTGTTTGAAATGGATTACATGAATACAAAAGCATTTTGTGCTACTGACTAAATTCGTCTAATTTAAGTCGGCGTGAATATAGATATTTTGAATTTCGGTTCGACTAATATTCTCTTCTACCCTCCAAATGAGCGGAAAGCTTGTGTGAATTGCGGAAGTCTGTCTGTAAGTTACCTAGTGAGTCAAAGGGACTACGTTGTCATAATTATTTATTAATTTACTAGCTGATTCCCACAACTTCGTCTGCGTGAAAAAAGTTTAGAGTGATGCGCGAGAAGTTAATATATGCCCTCTATCTCCGATAATATTTAGTAAATTTTCACCAAAACTAGAGAAAATATATCTAATAGTACACATTTTATAATAAAAAAAGAATTATCAAATTCGGTTTAGATTTGACGAAGTTATAGAGCACAATCAACAAAAATTTTCATCCCCTATCCTGGATAAACCTTACTGTTTATCAGGATAAAAAGTATCCCATATATTGACTCGGAGTGTCAGCTATCACTATACTAAATTTCATTAAAATTCGTACAGTAGTTTTTGCGTGATCCGCGCACAGACAGACAAAAATTAAAAAAAAAATTGTTTTGGGCTCAGTAAATAAAGCATCCTCCGATTAAAATTTTCAAAATGTATTTAATGTACAGAATTCGTTCTGTTACAGTTTTATTATAAGTACAGATATAGATTTAGTACTCTTAGTATGTAGATCTTTTCGTAAGTACATATTATTATCAAAATCTCTGCCGGATATTCCGGCATTAAAGCACAATAAGGCTACAGTGTTAAGATTCGATTACATTCTATGAAACGGGCCACAGACGTCTCTGTAATAAGAGCACAATATGACTTATCATATTAAATAACACCAGTCCAACCAAAGTCCATCACTTCGCCATGGTTGCATCACAGTTTAGTGAAGAAATAATTTAAACGTAAAAATTCTTTTTACAAGTTCTCTCGATTTCTCCAGGATCTCATCATCAGATCCCGACCTGATGACAATACGACCACCTGGGAAGTATTATACCCTTTCAAACAAAAAAAGAATTTTCCGAATCGGTTCAGGCGTCTTCGAGTAGGTAATCGATCGATGGCGGGAGCGAAGCCGCAAGTAAACGCTAGTATAATAATAATTACTTGAAATTATAATTTGCTAGACGCTGCCCGCGACTTCATCTGCGTGTATTAAAGTTTTTGGATTCCCAAGGAAACTCTTTAATTTTCCGGGATAAAAAGAAGCCTAGTAGCAGTAGTAGGACTAGGAGGTATAAAAAGCTACACAAGCACGCACACACACTAACATTCGCCTTTATAATGTCGTGTGATGTGATAGTGTGATGTGAAGTGTGAAAGAAAAACTTATTAACTAGTGGTTCGCCCCGAACTGAGACCTCGCGATATCCCATAATTCCCAAAAGTTTTAATTATATATTGTAATAATTAACTTTTAACATTAGACGCAATAAAAAAAATAATAGTTGACATAAAACTGTTTTACTGACACAGCGCCATCTATTAGCATTATAGTGAAGCTATTAGCTTCACAATAATGCTAATAGATGGCGCATTAAAATTAAATAATTTCGTTTCTTTATAACATTTATCTAATTTTAGTATTTGTTGTTCAAGTACAGGATATAACTGAATTTTCAACCAAGTTTCACATTCTAATATTCAGTAATTCAGAAGTTATAGGGCTCTGACAGACATTTAGACGGACACTTCTCTGTCTAGTAGGCAAGCGCCCTAGTTGACTCAGAGAACTCGCTTCGCTCGTTCAACTAACTATTATGTATAGTACATTACATATTACGCAGCTTCCTAGCTTAAAACTTACAAGGAGCGTGCATTTTTAACCGACTTCAAAAAAAAAGAGGAGGTTCTCAATTCGACGCGTTTTTTTTTTTGGCGATGTTACTCCATAATTCCGTCAAATCTGAACCGATTTCAAATTTTTTTTTATTTGAAAGGACTCTGGCCCGACTTCAACTTACGTGTACAAACTAAAATTATTATTTATTTTATACTTTTAAGTGGCGTTTGAAGTTGGGTTTTTTAAAATATTTTTTATATTATTATATTTATTCTGAAAGACCCTTTATTTAAAAATTTTAACATAGGCATCCCAATTTTCAGAGTAAGGCAAGACCGAAGTAAATTTTTCAGACATCCCCATTTTCCGAATCGGTCGGAATCACTTAAGCTTCTAAGTGTTGGGGCTTGCTGGGCGAGCGTGCTGTATCGCATTTATCAAGCTCCTAGCCGACCAATGTGAAGAGGAGACTTAAAAGTCTTGCGTTTTAATGTTACGAATTAAGTAAAACCGGCCAAGTGCGAGGCGCACACGAAGTTTCTGTGGTGGTGTCGTGTGGTGCGGGTTGTTACGTTCCCTCAAATATGGTTGAGCGAAGCAATGGCTGGATCATGCGTCATGCTCGTGAACGGGTGCCACCAACGGGAATGGGTCTGCTTTTGCCTGCCTGTGTTAACATGTATTGAATTGTATTTATTTGTATTTGTATTGTATTTATTTTTACTTGTATTGTACTCAGGAAAATTCATCGTGGAAGCACTGAATACATAGCATAGTTTCAATAACAATTGTAAATTTTTATTTTTTTGAAAAGAGCAACCGCCGAGTTTCTTGCTGGCTCTTCTCGGCAGGAAAGGCATTCCGAACCAGTGGTAGATTCATTGACGATTCAAAAGTGCTTGTAAAAGTTTATTTGAATAAAAAATATTTCTATTTCTATTTCTATTTCAAGGGTTCCGTACCATCGTACAAGATTTAACACCGGCTGTTTCGATACCTCCTACGTAAGTTGTTGTATCCCCAAAACGCTTACGTGACGCGTTAATTGTTGTGAAGGTCAATAATGGTTTAGGCCGTCGTTTTAATAACGATACAACTTTATAAAGTTTTAAGTTAAAAACAGCATTGTATTATTTTTTTAAACGAACACATAAAATAGATAAAAACAAATGATATAGTGCACAAAACCTAAAATGCCTATTTTGTGGGATAGCACAACTTACGCAGGAGGTATTTCTCTGGTTTGGCAGATTACAGCAAAATATTATTTTTCTTTTAGTATTATCATAGAATTTCGCAAAGTATTAAGCCTGCTATATAATACAAGCCATCCAATGTTCTTTTTTGCTTCTAGCACGGTTACAGTATCAGTGCGGTGAGAAGTAAGAATGTCCTATGCGCTGTTCTTAGCGCGTCGCTTACGCCTTTCTGCGCGAAACCACTCGTTTACCTTTTAGAAGAGCTTAGGTAATATATATGTTTATATTTAGTTATGTTCCAACGAAGCGTGTGAACTACTGTGGGATTTTGATGAATGATTTGTTATTAAAGTCTGGATGATATAAGCTACGTTTTATACAAACAATGTCAATATGACAGATGTTAAAGCCCATTTTCTATAGTCGGGTAAAAATTTTTGAATTTTTAGGAACATCGAAGAGTTTCATAAAAAGTGGTTTGAAAGAACGACGCTTGACCCGAATTTGTGGGTAAGGCCCTGGGGGAAAAGATAGGTTATCTAAGTGCGATTTGTTTTTGCAGAGTCGGTGTTCCGTATGAAATCTGCACCGTGGACTAAAAATTGAAATTGATTATTTCCGTGGATGACTGTTTTCTCTTACTCATATAAGTTTTTTACAAGCTTTTATGTAACTTGCAATATATGTACGACTGTACGCACGTATGTTTGTTTAAGTCAAATCATGCAAACTGAATTAGAACCACTTCCCGTTTTGCAGGATATCCAGGTTTTGATGATGGAGCTGGAAAGTGTTTAATGAAACTCTGTAATAAAACGACGTATCACTTAGGCTCATCGAGTTTGGGCTCTTTTTTTTGTCTTTATTAGTACTGTGATCCCAGACGATGTCCAGGTTCTGATGATGTACCCAGCTCCAATCATCAGATCCTGGAGAAATCGATTGTTTATGAATGGGGCGAGGATTTTTTAATGTATTGATACTTGTCGATTGAACCGGTCATGACGTGTCTTAAGAGCTACAAGTTGGCCTACATGAAATAAATAAATTTGAATTTGAGGAAAGTGAGGTCTTCAAATACAGGCAAAATTGATATACTTTGTATATATGTTTGTGGTGTAGGGTAAAGAATTTTTACGTTTATGTTATTTATTATTCCATAACTTATTATGTTTCTTTTCGAAGACCTACGGAACGCTAAAACAAAGTGTGACAATAAAGTAAACCTACAAATCAGAAACACTCCGCCTAGACGTATAGAGTTTTCCACGGGGAAATGTTTTATATAATGAAAATGTTGGGCAGAAAACTTGGGCAGAAATTGTTTGTCCGAGCATCACAACCGCGGTAGGGGTGTGTAATAATAAATGCGGGTATTGTTAGATACGTCTTTTATTACTCAACGTACGTAACGTAGAATAATAATTTATAAGCTCGGGAAAGGTGGAAGGCGAAATAGTACCACATACCTACCTAGTGGGAAAATCATTTTGTACTTAATCAAGTTAAGAAAAATTAACAACGCGTTGACTGTTGGCTTATTTCCAACAACAACAATTAAATCATAGATTAATTATTATATGTAGACTTTTATGTAGATGTCGGTGGGCCATTTGCAATATTACCTACTAGATGATGCCCGTGACTTCGTCCGCGTGGATAAAGGTTTTTTGATCCCGCGGGAACTCATTAATTTTCCGGGATAAAAAGTAGCCTATGTACTATTCCAGATTATAATCTGTCTCTGGGCCCAGCCAAATCGGTTCCGTCGTTGCGGCGTGACTGAGTAACAAACATCCAAACTTTCGCCTTTATAATATTAATAATAGCGTGGATATAATTCTCTCCAGTGATTCATAAGACAGTAATAACTATCCTGTGTAACATGATTTTATTGTATTCTGTTCCACAGTGTTTCCACTTTATTTGTCTCAGTCATGTCTTAAAATGAGTAGTTTAATATTGGTATTCAATTCGATGCCTTGACATGGGTAGCCTAAGTATGTCATGCTCTCTTTAAAGTTTCTGTGGTGGTGTCGTGTGGTGCGGGTTGTTACGTTCCCTCAAATATGGTTGAGCGAAGCAATGGCTGGATCATGCGTCATGCTCGTGAACGGGTGCCACCAACGGGAATGGGTCTGCTTTTGCCTGCCTATGTTAACATGTATTGAATTGTATTTATTTGTATTTGTATTGTATTTATTTTTACTTGTATTGTACCTACTCAGGAAAATTCATCGTGGAAGCACTGAATACATAGCATGGTTTCAATAACAATTGTAAAATTTTTATTTTTTTGAAAAGAGCAACCGCCAAGTTTCTTGCTGGCTCTTCTCGGCAGGAAAGGCATTCCGAACCAGTGGTAGATTCATTGACGATTCAAAAGTGCTTGTAAAAGTTTATTTGAATAAAAAATATTTCTATTCTATTCTATTCTAATAGGATTAATAGGATTAAGAGAATAATAGGATTATTTCCAGAGACACTCGTATAGCTGCTTAGAGCCCACAGCGTCAAAATGGCGTCAATCAAATCCAAAATGGCGTCAACCAAGTAGGTCCAAAAAAGAAATGACAGCAGCAAGTCCAGTGTTAATCACAGATTAAATATAGAGATCAGTTTTGAGACTTTCTTGTTGTTCGTGCGATACATTTCGCCTTATAAGTGGAACGGAAACAGTTTAGCAATGAATCAGGACATACACCGCGACCCACAGTTAAAAGTACGTGACTAAAGTTACTTAAGATTCAAATCTCGTCTACAACGGACCGATTGTTCATACTAAATAGAGCCTGGTTAAATTTAACTGCAGATAACCGGCTAAGCGTTTAGTTTTATCTGTATGTTGAATGGGTTCCGTGAGCATCGCGGAAAACCTTCGTGGGGTAAATTTCAAAAGTGTTACCTTATCTGCGAGACAGTCTAACGACCACACAGTTAATAATGAAAGAAAAAGTAATATTTTGCTCGACGTAGGTACGTCGAGTGTGTGAAGTTTGTGTGGCGTTACGTATTGGTGTTGTGTTGTTCCTTTGTGTCAATAAACAATTGTGTTGTTCATGTGTTTAGTGTCAATGGCCAATGGCAATAGCGAATCGAATAAATGAAATAAAATATGTAGAGTAACTAAAATTTCGAATAAATAAATATATTTTCTCATTATTTTGGCTTTTTCATGCCAGTACTTAATCAATTGGAAGAAGGAAATAAATCCAAGAACTTTATATGTGTATACATATATCTTAGTTAATATTAACATATGTCGTTCTAATTTATCTGTAAATAATCATAATTAATATTATCTTCATTTCATTCATACATCATAAGAGGCTAGCTGATAATAATTAAAAGTTAAACAGTTTTTTTCGATTATCTCCGTTCCTAGTTTTTGGATTTATTCCCTTCTTCCAATTGGTGGTTCATTAATATAATAAAAACTAAACAAAATATCGCACACCCAGATCAATAGTGAGACAACTCAAAAAAGATCTCTGTTCCCCAAACGAAAAAAAAAGTCGTTCTGAATTTTTTGCTAACAAAGTTATGGAACTCAATTTTATTTTAGGTCGCATTTCCGACATCATTTATGACCTAAAATAAAATTAGGTTTCATAACTGTGCTAACAAAAGAATTTATTGGAAGGCTTTTAAGTTAGGACGTATGTCAGCCTTATCGTACCCTAAAAACTAGTTACAAAATATAAAACTAAAATACTATTTACACATGAATAGACTAAACAAACTGCACGCTTCGTCAGAATTTGGGTTTCCAATAAATTGTGAAAGACACCAACGTGCAGTCTGTTCAGTCTTAAATCTTCTATCAACCGATCTTCTTCTATCAGATTGATACCGGACACATTCCACCATTCAAAAAGACTTTTTTTGAGTTGTCTCACTATTGATCTGGATGACTCGTCGGCTTAATTATCAAACTTCGTAACTCCAAAATTTCCGATTTTTTTATTTTTACGTCATCTAGTGTAAAATTCGGTAACGAACACGATGGAATCACTCGTATCTCCCACTTGTTTTTAGTTTTTTTGCTATTTACAAAAAATAAAAATACCACGGCATAAGCCGACGCCATTTTGACCTAATACCTAAGTCCATTAATGAATCATGATAACAGATAATAAATCATAATTGCAACAAACATAAGCACAATTAATATTCAAATGTAAATAAAGCTGTTTGTCTATGTTTTTATTGTTAGTTAGGTATATGGTAAAAAAGTTTTTTCTTTCTCCTGTAAAGTTTGACCAAATAGAGATACGAAGTTTGATAATTAAGCTGACGATGTGCGATATGTATATTGTATATTGTGTGGTATGTACCTTACATATCAACATAATAATATACATCTACAACCTACGTAATGTTCCTCACAATTACTCAAAGGAAAAATATGGGAACCTTTTATGGGATAAGCTCGCTTCTGTGAACCTGTTTACACTTTTATGTAACGTTTTTCTTCGAAACAAACAAACAGATAAATATGGCAACTGAAAATAATTGTCTCGCAACTTAATAAAAGCAGTGTTCTTGCGATTCCTATTTGTTTTATTTTATGGGATAAAGAGTTGTTTTAGGAAATGGATGTTTTATTTTCTTTGATGACTATAATAACAATAAAACAACAAAATTATTACAACTTTCCGGCAAAATATTGTCAATGGTTTGAAATAAACTCTTTCAACAGATCCATACTTATCCATTTCACTAATATTATAATTGCGAAAATGTGTTTTGTGTTGGTTTGTCTGTCAATCACGCTGTTACAGAGCTACGAATTGACGTGATTTTTTGCATGGGTATAGTTGAGGACCGGGAGAGTGGCATAGGCTTTATTATTATTTTTTTAATTTATCCCGGAAAATAAGAGAGTTCCCGCGGGAATTGAAAAACGTCAATCCACGCGAACGAAGTCGCGGGCATCACCTTGTAAAGTATAAAAATGCTTTACCCCAAAATAAAAGAAAAAAAGCAATGTTTTTTTAAAGAATATTTTTTTAAAGAATATAAGCCAAGCTGAACTTAATTTATGTTCTCCTCGTCCCTCCAAATAAGCGAAAAGCTTGTGCTAGGAGTGGGTACGACAATAGTGTAACGGGTGGGACTTCAACCTGCGACCTTTGAGTTTTCAGTCCGTATATCTTTAACTGTTATGGCTAGAGGCAAAATTGATATACTTAGTGCCTCTTTCACCAAGTAAACTCTAACCGAACGAATAAAGTTGACGTTTTGAAAGTTTTTGTATGGGCATTAGGCAAAGTGTCAAAACATCAAAAATTTATTCGTCAATTAAAGTTTACTTGAAGGTGGTGAAATAGGCCCTTAACCCAATGAATCTCTAGTTCGAATTAATTCGAATGCTAGAGCCAACTGACTTAAATCCGCCCCTGACAATATTAACCGTGGAAAATATTCACGGAAATCATTTCACCATACAAAATGATGTAAGCGATTGGTATCTCTCCGCACCTGGGAGGCTGGAGGGGAAAGACCGAATTTATTGCCGGGATCTCGTAACCGGAATTCAATGGCCATAAAGATGAAAAATTTGCTTCTGTAAAATGGATTTAAATAAATATGGTGCGGGATTATTTGGCAAAATATCGTACGGCGGGCGTCGAATGAGAACAGATGAGTTTTTTTATGAATTGGGCGTGGATTTTTTAATTTATTGATACTTGTCGACCGAGGAAAGTGAGAACTTGAGGTTAACTTAGGTGGATTTTCATTTGTTCGACTGTCTGTCTGTTTTTCTGTGATAGGACTGGTGGGAGGCTTTGGCCGTAGCTAGTTACCACCCCACTGTCAAAGACGTGTCGCCAAGCGATTTAGCGTTCCGGTACGATGGCGAGTTGAAACCGATTAGGGGTACCGGTACACTGCAATACCCCTTCCAAGTAACCCCGCTACCATTTTAGACTGCATCGTCACTTACCATCAGATTAGATCGCAGTCAAGGACTATCTTATCATCTACCTAATTAAAAATCTGCGGTCTCACTGATTGTATATGACCTTTGAGTATGTGAAAATGTAGTCTAAGATGGTAGTGAGCTAACTTTGAAGGGGTATAGCCGTGTAGATTCATAATCATATTCATATTCATTTATTTGTTGCATTCCAATGACATACAATGATTCTTAAAACTAGAGACCACCCTTTACATTGGAACCCCGTTGGGGCACAGCAAAATATTGGCTTAGTAGAGAGACGGACGCCAAGTTACTCATTAAGGAACTCATTTATTTTATAGTAGGCTTTATCTATAAGAAATTTTTTTAGGGAATTGATAAATGCCGTATCATTCTTAGTTTCTTTTATTTTACTAGGGATTTTATTATATATTTTAACGCACATCGGGTTAGGACCGATTTCGCCCATACCCCTAATCGGTTAGAGGTATGGGCTAAATCTACTCGGTAGAGAGTAGTATATTCCGTGGGTACAGATAACGGATACGTTACGCACTATGCTCTATTATACTATTGTCATAATATATATTAGTATAGGATCCCGCTATACAACGACCTTCACCGAGATGCTTATTTAATGAGACGTATTTTTTATGTTATTAAATATGCCAATAAATATATCCTATATGGGTTGCCTAACAAATTTCAGTCCAGAGTATTTTTAATTAACAATTTAAAAAAAAAAATTTTTTAAACATTGCACCGGTGTGATTATTAAATAAATTTGATACCAATCGAAAGTTTGAAGCGCATAGAATATGCAAACGTTAGGTTGCCTATTTTTTTCCGGTCACAACCACGGGTTGCCAGGTGTAAACAGGTAAATCTATACTAACTAGCATTTTGCAACGGTCTGATTATTGAATCAAACTAAGATAAAATGAAAGATTATTTCATAAGGAACACGGTGGTATAGGGTTGCCTGCGAAAAATCAGTCCCGAATTACGGTTGTCGAATTTTAAATAATAAAATATCGCTATAATAGCCATTTAAAGAAGGAGAGTGCGCATGCTATTTGTGCTTGGAAATGAAAAGGATAGCGATAGACTCGTATATGCTGTGCATTATTTTGGAGTAGTTAAATATTAATATACAGAAATAGTTATTTAATTTTTTATTTTTTAATCAATTAATTATTTATCTATGTTTATTGTTTATGTGACACTAAAGTATATACACATCTTTAGTAAAAAAGACAGTTAGAGTAAAACATATATATTACTTATCTGGGAAATTTTATCTTTATTATTGGGAGCCGAAATAAAAAACAACAATTAAAAGAATACTTCTGTTTATTGAAAAAAATTTAAAATACAAAAATTTTTAAAATTATTCAGGTTCCGAGTCATCGGACATATAACTGTGATCTCCAACTTCTGAATCTTCTTCGTCATCACTCTCCGTTTCAGTTTTTTCGACAATGTCTTCTATTTTTAAAGGTGTATGATCCCCAATGAATCCTACTGGTTTTAAATATTCATCTAAGAACCAACCGCAGTTCTCAGGCTGAAGTTTCACGCATATTGGATCCGTTGCATTAAGCCACATGGAATTTACGAAAATAGTTCGTAAAATTTTCTGAGTTAATGATATCCAGCATGGTGGTATGGAGTTGGAGTCGAAGCCTTTTATTTTTTTTAAAAAGTGCTCGCTGTCTTCTTTTGCAGAGTAATTCTTCAAAAAAATGCGATGTCTCGCATCATTCACACTGGTACAGTTCCTGATACCATACATACTAGACGTAAATTCTTGAACAGTCTTCATTTTTTCATCAATGAAAATATCAGCAGCATCTGTTAATGACGCAAAAACTGATGAAAATGGGATGGTTGGTCTGGGACCTCTCTCTCACACACATTCACTCGCAGCGATATTTTATTATTTAAAATTCGACAACCGTAATTCGGGACTGATTTTTCGCAGGCAACCCTATACCACCGTGTTCCTTATGAAATAATCTTTCATTTTATCTTAGTTTGATTCAATAATCAGACCGTTGCAAAATGCTAGTTAGTATAGATTTACCTGTTTACACCTGGCAACCCGTGGTTGTGACCGGAAAAAAATAGGCAACCTAACGTTTGCATATTCTATGCGCTTCAAACTTTCGATTGGTATCAAATTTATTTAATAATCACACCGGTGCAAGTTTAAAAATTTTTTTTTTTTTAATTATTAATTAAAAATACTCTGGACTGAAATTTGTTAGGCAACCCATATAGGATATATTTATTGGCATATTTAATAACATAAAAAATACGTCTCATTAAATAAGCATCTCGGTGAAGGTCGTTGTATAGCGGGATCTTAGACTATATTGGCTTTTACTAGTACTATGTTACAGCAGAATAGTGCAGCTTCCTATGAACTGCGTATAACGTGATAAACAAATATTTATCTTTATCCCATTCCGCGATAAATAATAAATTGTTGCCGGTCTAGACAGGAAGAGCGAAATTAAAGAGAATAATTAACTTTATATAATAAACCAATTACAGAGCCAACCCCAGCACAACCTCTGCAGGGAGGCAAAGGCTTTCATATTTGCAATTTCACTTAATTTCGTTTATTAACTTTGATTTGATACATAATAAGGTATATGTATATGTTAGTCAATAACAATTGAAACACTTTCGACAGTTCAAAAAATATGACGAATTTTAGGAGCGGTATTTAAGAGAAATTGATTGAATTGATTCCTACTTTAAGATATACCTACCTAATCATGATATTTTTCTTTGTGAATGTCATAATATATTCGTCTATAAAAAAGTCCGACGTCTCTTTCTTATCGTGTCGAAATCCGACACGATTAGAAAGAGATCGGAATCAACGATCGACTGCTTTACGTGCTTTACGAGGCACGGAGATGACACACCACCTACTTCCTAACTCCGGACTTTGCAATGTATGTAAGAGGCTTAAATTATGCACTATGCTATGTCAAATTGTCTATGGTTTGATACCTAATAAAATCCTTCTTCTTGTCTACGCCACCGACACGGCACCGTCTTATTTTATACCGAGCCCTGAATCTTAATTTGCCATATTTTGGAACTATAACAACCATAAGATTGAGAATTTCTTGATAGAAAAACCCAATAATTTTTTGGCTCCACCCGGAATCGAACCCGGGAAACTCGTTAGCCGTAGCCGAACTTGCTAACGACTAGATCAACGAGGTATGTACCCTGTACCTATAATATTTACAAGCAAATACAAACGAAACCGCAATCGAAAAAACCAGCATATACCGCATAAAACAAAGGACAATAGCTTCACAGCGTCGTCAGTACGCCGGTCACGAGCAGTCGTGATTCAGCGATGAGCCTGAGAATGTAGGCGAAGCCCGGGGCCTTCGTGATGCAAGCAAGGTGCTATGCATATCACGATTTTACCTTTCAAAAGATTGATATACCACGTCAAAGATATACAATGTAGGTACATTGTTCATCGGACAACAAAAAAAATATTTTAAGCTATTGCATTTTCTATTTTTTTTTTTTTTGCAGCTTCTATCGCGGGCCTTGAGCGTGGAGACCGAATCCAGAAATTCCGTAACGAAAATAACCTGACACGGGACTCCTCTCACCGCTAGATGGCGTTGATAAAAAATGCTATGCAATGCTTTACCGCGGCAGTCCCCGAGTGCCACACGTCTTTTTTTTTTTAAGAATACTGACGACCTCCCTGGCGCAGTCAAGTACCTAGTTTACGTTTATTTGGAGGGGAGAGAGAACATATTAGTCAAGGTTAGCATCGCTAGTAGTGGATAGAGTCGCGATTGAACCGTCAACCTGTCAGTTTTCAATCCGGACCTGAAACCGTTGCGCTATTGAGGCTTAAAATTAAAAAAAGTCAAAATTGTTTATTTCATGTATGTATTTATTTATTTATTTTAGGGATGGATAACTTGTGGCTCTTATAACAAGTCAAGACTCTACGACTCTCTCTCTCTCTAACGAGTGGATTGAAATCCGAAAGATCAGCGGTTCACAACCCACCTGTTGCATTAGTGATGTAGTATGCCCTATACTGCCAACGCTTAAAGCAGTATTTTCAAATGTCATATTAATGGTAATGCCTAATGACAACCCAAAGTGACAACCTTAAAAAGATTGTAATTTGGTATGACATGTCAAAACAATTTTGAAATAATACTGCTTTATCGTACTTTTTTGGTACTGATCTATGTGGAGTTTTCGATAAACGCCACTAGTGAAGGTTTGTTTGACCCTTTTACTTTAAACTTTTTCCTAATAGATCCCGCGCCGCCTATTAAAAAAAAGAACACACACGAGGTTTTTATCTTGGGTTTTGAATATCAATGTCAAAAAGCAGAGATACGAATATTCAGCCTGCAGCGATACGTGGAATGTGCCCTTTTCGGGCTTGAATCTCAGTAATATTATAATCTCAGTAATTTTAAACCCCTTTTTTTATTTGACTACAAGGTAGTCCTTGACTGCGATCTCACCTGATGGTCAGTGACGATGCAGTCTAAGATGGTAGTGGATTAACTTTCTGGCATCCGATTGAACTGGGCTCGTTATGAATATTAGGTGCTAGCGTCTTGAAGGAAACCAATTAGTTCGACCCACTGTTGTGACCATAGATATAGGGTATTAATGCCCATTTCCACCAACGTTCCCTGACATTTACGGGCCACCTGAGCTAAGTTAGGTGACTCTCTCTGTCAATTTCGTTTTCACGAACCTTTGGGAATCACCTAAAGGTGGAAATGACATTGGGTAAGGGATTGCATTTACGGACTACCTACGTAAATATACTTCTATTTACGGGCTGATACAGTATGGTTGGGCATGTAAGTTCTTTGCATTTGTCATGTCATGGGTATTATTGGGTAACCGCTCATATTTTAGAGTTTTATACCACATGAAGGAGAATTTTATACACTTATTATCTTTAAAAACAGGATAACGAGGCCATTTTTAATGAAGCGCGGAACGGTCCGATAAGGCTTTAAAGCAAGAGCATATGGCGGACAGCAAGTGTTTGAGTATCTGCCCTTTTGTATACAGAGAAGTACTTAATGATATCTCCTTTTCACTCCGACACGAAAGAGATGCAGTACAGCAATGTCAAATAAGAGAGAATGGGACACAGCTATGTCTATATCCGTCCCTCACTGCGTGCCACGTTTTGAGTTGTTGCTCACAATATATTGTGAGGTGATTGTGAGCAACAAGACGCCCTTTTGTATACAGAGAAGTACTTAATGATATCTCCTTTTCACTCCGACACGAAAGAGATGCAGTATAGCAATGTCAAATAAGAGAGAATCAGACACAGCTATGTCTATATCCGTCCCTCACTGCGTGCTTCGTTTTGAGTTGTTGCTCACAATACATTGTGAGGTGATTGTGAGCAACAAGACGCGTTTTAGTATTGTATGTACTTTATTACCTATCCCTTTCGGTGACACGCTTGGTAGGATTCTAGAGGGTACTCATTCTACGGCCCCTTTGCTATTTTCAAGACCTGTAATAGGTACTTTATATGTTTAATCTGCAGCTTTTGTGTATAAAATTAGCTTATTTTATTAATGTTTTCTGGTATTTTTTGTTTTGTGGTGTACATTGAAGCTGAAATCTATAGACAGCACTCTCTCTCAGCTCAGACTCAAGACAGAGTTAAAAAGAGACAGATTTATGTCAGAGCCTATTTGTCTCGTTTTAACCGCTCATTGAGTATCTCTATAGATCTCAGCATGAGAGAGTAGTGTATTCTGGCGTTTATTTTGGTAGATAGGTACAGTGTTTAAATTGCTCTCTAGAGCAAATAAGCTGTCTGATGTAGGTATTATGTTGATTTATAATGTATTAAAATCTATTTCAACCTACGTGCTCCATACCGGCTCTATATTATCAGATATTAATTATAAATAAACTGTAGGTAAATTGTTTATTTGCGAGAAATATTGTAGATACATAATCCTATTTCCTATCACACTTATAATATTATAAATGCGAAAGTTTGGATGTATGGATGTTTGTTACTCAATCACGTCGCAACGACTGAACCGATTTGACTGAAATTTGGCACAGAGATAGATTATAGTCTGGAATAGCACATAGGCTACTTTTTAACCCGGGAATTAAGAAAGTTCCCGCGGGAATAAAAACCTCAATCCACGCGAACGAAGTGGCGGGAATCGGCTAGTAATTAATAGATCACACAATAAGGTCCAAAAATGTTCCGTGCATAATTCGAAGAGCTGATGGTCGTTGGGTTCCAAGATGCTGGGGTGACCACTACACACCGAGAAGGGCAGTGTTGACAGACCCCCACTAGATGGACCGACGACATCAGACGAGTCGCAGCAAGCCGCTGGATACAGGCGCTCAAGACCGAAGCCTGTGGAAGTCCATGCAAGAGACCTTTGTCCACCAGTGGACGTCTATCGGTTGATAAAGAGGAAGAAGAAGATGTTCTGTTAGGTAAGGTAAGATGTTCCCTTTGGTATGGTAAAACTTCGGCTGTAGCTACTCGACGTAGTTACAAATGTACCAGAAAAGACTTGCTGCCAAATGATTCGACTTGAAGGTTCTATAAAACTGTCACACCTACTTCCTCCAGGTTTATCCGTCCCCATCTTACCTTCAGAGTGAGATTGTAGCTTGAACTAGAGTAATTTTTTTAGACGACCTCCCTGGCGCAGTGGTGAGCGCTGTGGTCTTATAACTGAGAGGTCTTGAGTTCGATTCCCGGCGGGGGCAATTTGGGAATTTATAATTTCTAAATTGTCTCTGGTCTGGTCTGGTGGGAGGATTTGGCGTGGCTAGTTACCACTCTACCGTCAAAACCGCCAAGCGATTTCGCGTTCCGGCACGATGGCGTGTAGAAACTGATTAGGGGTATGAGTACACTGCCATACCCCTTCCAATTGGCCCGCTACCATCTTAGATTGCATCGTCACTTACCATCAGGTGAGATTGCAGTCAAGGACTATCTTGTCATCAAATAAAAAAATGCAAGAAAAATTAGTTATAAGACAAAAGTTTGTAGTCCACGGCCGACATACCAGTCATAAATAAATACAGTTTAAGCACAGTTCGAAGTTGAACAAGCAGAGGGCCGTAATCACCTCGCCATTACTTGTTTAAATAATAACGCCGACAACGACTTTGCGAGGAACCATTTTATAAACTACCTTCAGTTTACTCTTTTGTATAGCTTTTAAATTTTTGATTGAGTTTGATTGCTCAAATAGGCAACTTTCGCTTATTTATGATATTTGATGTTATAGTGCGTTTCAAATGAGAATAGGACTGTCAAACGGCTATTTTATATTTCTGTCCTACTCATATGAGGTTAACACTGAGTGAGATAGAAATAGTAAATGGCGACTTTTCATCCCCATTGTCATTTGAAACGCATTATATTTTAAAATATGTTACTAATAAAATGCAGTTACTATAATTAACAAAGTTTTAAGTGGATTGCGCCTTTGAAAAAATAGATTTATGTGCTTATTTGAGAATTTAAGCGCTTTACGTTAGATTTGTCATATGGAAGTTTCTATTTAATGTCAGTTTAGTTCCTCTCCTAAAGTAGAAAACTTTAAAATTATACAATCGTTATATCACAATTCCACCTAGTTCCACTTAGTTTATACAGTCAATGAAATAATAATACTATGTCAATTATTACTAGGTATTACTTATATGTACTTATGTATATTACTAAGGTTTAGAGTAAATAGGTACACCATTGCTGCCACAAAATTGTTTACCTGTACAAATAAACTGTACATTGGCAAAATATCAAGCGCGAGGTATTTATTTGTAAATGGAACCTAGAGCTATGTAAAAATATTTGCGTTCTCGAGGCCTTTACCAAGATTTGGCTTGTATCCAGAACACGAGCAAACAGCCGCCAAAAAGTACCTGTACAGTGCACAACGCAAGGGTTCTCTGTCGAAGCCATCTGTATGAGGAAATATGCATAATACCCCTACGACGTTGTCTCCACCTATGCGTATAAGCACGACTGTATAGCCTCCCTCCAAACATTGACCCACAATAGTCCCTGTCTTAAACTTATGTTGAGATGTGTAGAGCTCGACTTCGACTTAGCTCGGACTTAAGAGCCAGTTTACCTTTTGCATCCCTCTCTCTCGCACATTCTTTATTTACAGACATTATGACGTAGTGTTATGGTAGGTGGCGTTTCGCATATTTGTAGCACAGATAAAAATAAAAAAAGACGTGTGACATTCGGGGACTGCCGCGGTAAAGCTATTGCATAGCATTTTTTATCAACGCCATCTAGCGGTGAGAGGAGTCCCGTGTCAGGTTATTTTCGTTACGGAATTTCTGGATTCGGTCTCCACGCTGGCCCGCGATAGAAGCTATGCAATAGCTTAAAAAGTCAAAACTTTGAAATAAAATACATTTAGTTTAGAATTTTGTGTACTGAAGCTAAACTAACACTTTCCGATTTGTAATTACCTAAACTTATATATTTTTAGATTATTTCTTATTAGGAGTAAAATACCCTACTACTCGTACTGCCTCAGTAATGCAGGTAAGTGGGCGCAAGTTATACTTAGTTGTTTAAGTGTAGTGTAGTATAAAATTATGCATCCAAGCAGCATGACCGCAAGGCCCGACGGAGTCGCTCATGCAGTCATGCCCCATGACTCCGCTGTTCACTGTTCCTCTACGCAATACTGGACTTGAATAACAGACAATACACTGGCACTGGGTTATCTAGATACATTCACCATCTCTACACAATATGTTAGACGTAAACATGGTATAGAAGCAATCTTTCATTAAGGAATTATGTGGTACAAAATGAAAAAGATTTTCTTTTGCTACAATCCACCAAACCAGAAAAAAATCTGTATGGTGCTCGCCTACTTACGTTTGGGAAAACTATTAATCCTTAAAAATATAAAAGTTCAGAAGTAAAAAAAAACCGCAAAGTTTTTAAATTGGTAAAAAATGATATTGGAGTTTTTAGAAATGTCAAAAATGTTAAAAAAGTAAAAAATGTCAAAAATGACAAAAACGACAAAAGTATTTCGTATCAAAAGGAAAATACTAGAGATAGGGTTTTTAAAGAATTTGACTCTAGGGGTCCGAGGTATTTGTTAAATTCCGGAAAAGCCAATTTCTCTCTTGTTCTTACTGGTCTATCAAATTCTGTCTCGGGTGGGTCACGGCGTCTCTAAAGGCTATGCCTGAAAATCAGCGCTGCAGCCTTAATACTGTATAGCACTATGCTGAGGCCTACTAGCCTTTTTAGCTTTAACATGCATGTTTCTCTTGCCCAAAATGGTTTGGGAATCCCTGGTATAAATGCATTAATTGGTATTCTATCCTTCCAAGCTGTACCGTAATATGTTGCAAGCCGAGCTGACCGATATCGCACACGCGGAGTAAAGCGGTGCCATGGGATATAGGAAACGCATCCGGCCATGTATCACAGTCATGCTCTAGGCGTTATGTCGGCACAATTAACGAGCGAGAGCGGACAGTTGACATATTATACGTTACAAGCCACAGAAATCAAATTGTACATATATAATTTAGAGTATATAGTATTATTTCTATTTACTATGACGTATTTATGGTATACTTATTGCATTCTTAATTATCATACGTATTTATTTGTATATTGTGTATCCGTAGTTATATAAAAAGAATTGTAGATTATTATCATTATTATTTTTTTCTAAATTTAATTACAAAATCCCAACTCCCTACCTACCTCTGCATGCTCTCACTGTTCTAACATTCGAGGGCTTCTGGAAGAAAACTCTTTCTTAGAGATAAGCTGTTAGTGTGCACGTCATTTATATGTTTGTTTTTTTTTTCTGGAACTAAATAAATAAATAAATCATAACAACAAGCAGTGTCCGACCGAATGTCGACTTCTGGTCGAAGACGAATCCGATTAATCGGTTATCTCTACAACCTTTGGCTTAAGATATTCCTTTCAAGACTAAAGTGAAGAATTTTGTTTTGACAGCTGTTCTTAGTAAGCAGCTTTCCATTGTTATCCACAGCCACTGGAAATGTCAAAAAAAGATGTCGACTGAATTGATAACCGCGTCCTTTTTGGAAGTCGGTTCAAAATTAGAATGCGGCAACCGGTTATCAAAACCGCTATCGTTTATACCATGGAATGAAAGGCAGCTTAACGCTTTCGTTGCATTGTGGCTGACATTTTGGGCCTAGCACGTTCGTAGCTAGTGCTACAACTCAGCTCAGGTGTTACGAGTAAAAGCACAGGTTTTATGGTTTATACTTTTTTCTATCTCTGTAACAAATGTGAGGAAAATTAAGCGAAGCTGCGCGTGGCATTGTTTTGACGATATTTTATAGACGCTATTTTTTAAATATGACCCAGATTTGAAAGCGGAAAAATCACCGATTTACAATATCGATCTTAGAAACCTCTCTTTTTCATTAGTATTTATTCTGAGATTAAGACACATCGCACCTTGAAAACAAAAGTGACACTATGTGGAACTTATTTTTAAAACCATGTTTTCTAAATTAACTTCATAATTTACTGGCATGTTTTCAGTACACAACTTAAATTAGATAGTCAAGCTGATAAATGAAATTAATTGCATTCTTTTCTTCCAGTTATTTGCTAAGATATTGAACAAAAATGCTGCGTCAAAACTTTAAATGGTCATACTGAAAAATTACAATTTTTGTAAAACGCCACTTTTGTTTTCAAGGTGCGACATGTGTATCTACAGTGTGAAGGCTCCAAATTTGATTACTGGTGTACAAAGCACTTTGTTTGATTGTCTTGGATTTGATGCATGGTCTTCTATGCATCAAATGAGACTTGTATGTGAAATCCATGCAAGAGACCTTTGTTCAACAGTGGACGTCTATCGGTTGATTAATGTTTCCTGAAATTCTACTCGCTATTATGACTTGTGTATGTCTCCGGTCGCTTTGAAAATTTGGTTTGTATGGTTACTATAGTAGTAGATAGGGTTGCCAGATTTTTTTTCAGCCTATAAGGGACAAATCGTTAAAATGGGCAAAAAATACGGGATTTCCGTTTTTTACCCGGGACAAATAAAAAACAAAATTATTTAGTGTCATTTTTTATTATTTCTTTCCGAGGATCGAGTCAGTTTTAACATATTTTTATTCGTTGTAATATATTATCTGTAAAAATCAATACAATTATAATCGTAATTAAAAACATTCAACTCGCTTTTTTACGAACGTTGCGTGTATGAATCTTGGATCGATTTCATAATAAAAATCAGAGTACGGTTGAAATACGGGACAAAGACAGTCCCGCCGGGACATTTTAAACTATGTCTAAAATACGGGACGTCCCGGGAAATACGGGACGTCTGGCAACTCTAGTAGTAGACAGATATTCGCCTATCCCGTTACAGAGACAATAGGCAGCCATGAAAGCATGACGATTGTCGATTTATTAGTCAAGCATCTGGAGCACGCTCAATACTCATATTGCGACAAAAGCCGTGCCTTGTTAAAACAATGCATTTTTCTTGGAAGGTTATCTATGCCCTAAGCTTGGGCGATACCAACTAATTGCAATTAGCTTTTGCCAGCGACAAGAGGAGGATTTGAGAATTATTTTTAATAGACTACCTAGCTGATGCCCGCGACTTCGTTCACGTGGTTTAATAAGGTTTTTTGGTTCCCGCGAAAACTCTTTAATTTTCCGGGATAAAATGTAGCCTATGTATGAGCTATCTCCATTCCAAACAGCCAAATCGGTTCATTCGTTGTGGCGTGAAGGAGTAACAAACATACACACACACACGCACATACACACCACACACATACATACAAACTTGCGCCTTTATAATATTAGTGTGATAGATACTTACTCTATCCCTCACTGTTACATTTTATTTTTTGATGAAAAAGTATCAACTTCTCAGAGCGCCAATCCAAAGAACCAACGCCTCAATAGCCCAACGGTTAAAGGTGCGGACTGAAAACAGAAAGATCGCGGGTTCGATCCTCACCTGTTGCACTATTGTCGTACCCACTCCTAACACAAGCTTTTCCGCTTATTTGGAGGGGAGAGAATTATATATGTTAAGTTCAGCTTGGATAATATACTTTAAAAAAAAAGAAGATAAGAGCAAGTCACTATTTTTTGCAAGTCAGTGTACAGTTGTACAAAAGGTTGGAAGATGCGCCCCAGCTGATAAAATCTTGACGTTTGCTAATGGATGGGCAGATATCGCTCAAGTAGGTACCTATTGATCTTTTGTAGGTACCTTTTATTTGCTTATCTCAGTAGATTCAAGTGATTCTGTGAGTCAGCAAGCCAGCATTCCACAGTCCACTGCGCACTTTTTTTAGGGTCGTTATAATAGGACAAACAGCCTATAAATAATTTTTTATAAAAAAAAATATTTTCAGTATTTAATTATGTTACAACTAGTAGATGCCCGCAACTTCGTCCGCGTGGATTGAGGTTTTTTTAATTCCCGCGGGAACTCTCTTATATTCCGGGATAATAAGTAGCCTATATGTTATTCCAGACTATAATCTATCTCTGTGCAAAATTTCAGCCAAATCGGTTCTGTAGTTTTTACGTGAAAGAGTAATAAACATCCATCCATCCATCTATACTTACAAACTTTCGCGTTTATTAGTAGGATAAAACTTAGCCTAATCCTTAATCTACTAAACAAATCATGCTTGCTTGAAATGGTGCCAAAAATACGGACTGCCGGCCGCCCCGCACTGGACAGCCCTGGCTGTTTCCTTTTCCAAAAATGATTCAGTTCTTCTTGAAAAGCTTCAGCTTGTTCATGAAAAGTTTAAAAAGACATTGCCACCGGAAGTATGCAATGTATTTAAACTTTTCATGAAGGGATTTATCCTATGTGTTAATCCTGGGTGTGAGCTGTCTCCATTCCCAGACAAATCGGTTCACTCGTCGTGGCGTGAAGGAGTAACCACGAGTAATACACACACACATACATACACACACTAGCTTTTGCCCCCGCGACTTCGTCCGCGTGGAATTAGGTATTGGGGTGGAATTTTCAAAAACTGTGACACACGTACTTCTTTATTTTTAACTGAAAGCTCTAATACCAACTTTGATGGAAACAGCTTGAAAAATGACTTATCTTACAATGTTGTTAAAATCATATAAATCATTTCATTTACGCAAAGATTCTTAAATACGGCGCACAAGATGGAATTAGGGCTGTGTGTGACCCATATTCTAAGTCTTTTCCAGATAGAGGTCGTCCTTAATCTGAGAATAGCAAAAAAGTCGGGAACTCTCGCAGTAGCAATACACAGTAGCAGTAGCGTTTCTAAGTGGCACTGACCTAATTTTAGCGTTAATCAATATGGAAACTATAATCCAAAAGGGGTTTAATCTTCACTCGCCCAAGGGGCTTTGCTCGCCTTTGTTTTTGCAAGCTTATTTTAAAACTATTACGTGATGTGATGTCGTCCTCGAACTCTGTTTTTTTTTTTTTTTCGGGATAAAAGGTATCCTTTGTCATTCTACAAATCCTCAACTACACGTATATCTACAAAAAATCACTTCGATCCGTTACTCTTTCGCAGTAAGATGGTTAAAGCCATGATATAGTTATATCCCTAGGGATTTAGCTAAACAGCGTATGTAGATTTATCTTACTAGATAAATCTAGTGAAACAATTAATCCTATTATCCTTTTATAATATTATAAATGCGAAAGTTTGGATGTATAGATGTTTGTTACTCAATCACGCCGCAACGACTAAACCGATTTGGCTGAAATTTGGCACAGAGGTAGATGATAGCCTGGAATAGCACATAGGCTTTTTAGAGAGTTCCCGCGGGATTTAAAAACTCGATCCACGCGAACGAAGTCGCAGGTGTCAGTTAGTTAAATATATTTTTAAGAAAAATGTAGTTAAATAAAGTCCTAATTTTAAGATAACCTAACCAACAGTATTACAGGATGGAAACGTTTCCTGGGTAGTTATAGTCTAAGTATAGGGAAATAACTTATAACGATGTAAAAATATCGATACTCTGTACCCCACTTTGATTTGTGGTTCGTAACTATCTAGTGAATTGATTATTTCACTAAATTAGCCTAGTAAGATAGTTACTAACAGCTTTCATGTAACTATATTACGTTATGTAACTATATCCCTAGGGATATAACTTTTATTTTAAGTATATTACCTATATAAAAAAAAATTGTCAAATTATTATGCTGATATCGTAACATTTAATTTAGTTAATAGAACGTTTTTATTTCACATGCAAAGCATAGTGCTTCCATAAATTACCTACTCACAAAAGAGGTATTAGGTATACCTGTTATTTCCTTCAATACGAGTAGCAATCCGCGAATCCATAATGTACGTATTGCACGATAATCACGACCGCTTCGGCGGCTACCATCGACCGCGGTCACGGAACCATCATTAAGACTAATAAAATCAGGAGCGATTTATTATGATGCTAGCGGACGCCCGTGACTTCGTCCGCTTCTTCAGTTCACAATTAACATCAGGAATATTCAGTAAAATACAAACTCATTTCGAAAGCAACCTCACTTCACCTTAGTTTACCAATCACGGAATTGGTAAAGAAGACTGGAACTGTGATGACACTCGTCCTAATACAAAATAGTAGAAGCGAGTATACATTCTCTATCATCCTATTCTATGTCACCAATTATGTCAAACTATCCTTTATTTGACATAATTGACAAACCAAGGTGAAGTGAGTTTATTTTCGAAGTGAGATTTATTTTAGGGAATAGCCTAGCAGTTCCGAAATACCCACAGTTTAGGTGCGCAGAACCCCTGCAGCATCAAAATTGAGAAGTTGGGTCCTGGAATTCAACGATGTAGTTCTTACTTTTACCTATATTAACTATGTATTCATAATCGATGGTTATTAAACAGTTAACAAAGTAGTAGTAGTAAGTAACACAGTTTAGGGGTTCCAACTTCTTAATCATGATGCAGCAGAGGTACTGACCTTTTTTTGCATCATGGTCTTTACTTGGTAGAACCCCTGCAGCATCGGGATTGAGAAGTGGGAGCCCGAAATTTTTATGAGACCATCTTGCAAAGTTTTTATATCGATTAAAAAAAAAATCACGCAAATCGGTTTAGAAATCACGGAGATAACGATACACTTTTTTTTTTGTTTTAATGTATGTTCCCCGATTACTCGAAAATGCCTGGATCGATTTGGAAAATTCTTTTTTGTTTGAAAGGGTATACTTCCCAGGTGGTCCCATTGTCATCAGGTCAGGTTCTGATGATGAGATCCTGGAGAAATCGAGGGAACTCTTCAAATTTTATAGGCACAATTGATATACTTTGTAGTGGCGTTTGAAGTCTGTGCTTAATTAAAAAGAATTTTAAGCTATTACATAGCTTCTATCGCGGGCCTTGAGCGTGGAGACAGAATCCAGAAATTCCGTAACTAAAATAACCTGACACGGGACTCCTCTCACCGCTAGATGGCGTTGATAAAAAATGCTATGCAATAGCTTTACCGCGGCAGTCCCCGAGTGCCACACGTCTTTTTTTATTTATTACGAGGTGTGGTTGGTGGTTGAGACATAAGTCACGGTCCTGCGATTCGCAACCCATACTTATCTCTATAGTCTATACTGTATAATTAAAAATCCACGCGGACGAAGTCGCGGGCATCGCAGGCATAGTAGGTATTACATAATAGTATGTAGGTAAATGTTTGGTAATGGGATGTATTGAATAGTAAGTTTTCCCCTTACGATATTAATTGCTTTTGGAATTACAATACGTCTTTTATTTCGTGTGGAGTATAATAATTCTCTATGCCATACTCGCAAGGGCATCCATGTTTTCGTATAACTGTGGATAGAACATTTTTTTTAATAGCAATATTAAATACCCTGCAATATTAATATTACTGATATTTGATATTATTAACACCTGAGACAATGCTTCTTAAAATACATAACATTGATGCGATCTCACCTGAAGGTAAGTGACGATGCAGTCTAAAATGGTAGCGGGCTAGAATGCTAGTTACCACCCTACCGTTGAAGACGTGCCGCCAAGCGATTTAGCTTCCGGCACGATGGCGTAGAAACCGATTAGGGGTATGGGTTGAATTTACACTGCTATACCCTTTCCAAGTTAGCCCGCTACCATCTTAGACTGCATCGTCACTTGTGAGATCGCAGCCAAGGACTATCTTGTCATCGAATAGAATAAATAAAATAGACTCAAAACAAAGTTAAAATGAGACAGATTTATGTCAGAGCATATTTGTGTCTCGTTTTAACTCTATCTTAAATCTGAGCTGAATCAGAGCACGTTCTATAGAACGTGCTCTATATATTATATATCTCTATATCGACGCAATAAAGCGGAAACGTAGTAACCCACAAAATAGAAATTGTTCACCAGAGCCTTTTGACATTTCAGAAAAAAATTCATATCTCCTTTATTATTAAACCTACAAGTGCCATTTTTTTAACGTAAACTCTTTTTCTCATCCCTTATCAAGACAAATACCCAAAATTTACTAGAAGTTACTTTTAATCTATATTTCTGTGGGTTACAGCAATAGTATATATTTTTTTTGTTACGATAAAACGGGTGTGGGTTACTACGTTTCCGCTTTATTGCGTCGATATATATATAGATCTCAGCATAACCGTTGATTCATTGTGGCTCATGAATTCATGATTTATGAATTTTAGAAAACTAAAACTCACAAGTTGTTTAAATAAAACTTGTTACATTTGCGCAGTTTTATAGAAATTGTTTTCTAAGCGCTTTATTACGTTTAAATTGGGGGTTACCAAGTGAAAATCCATTCAATTGGATAAAATCCCTCCTTTCATGCCTCGACTCGGGCTTAAATCCAAGCGATTGAAACCAGTGCTCAAAGGCTCGAATATTAGAGCCCTTTAAATTATTTCAAAAGCTTAAATTATATAGTCATGAAACCCCAAAAATATACTTAGTTCGGGGAGCAAAGGAGTAAAGCCTATGTCCTTAATTTAATTTTTCTTAGAATTGTCTGTAATTGTAGCGGTTGAAAGTTGAGATTATATATGTTTTACGTATTAAACCTATGTACTTAACCATATTATGATTGGTTTCTAAACTTAACTTCGTCCGCGTTGATTAAAGCCCGTTTAACTTTCCGGGATTAAATGGAAATGTGTTAATTTAGGATACATAAGTTATCTTTATTCCACAGCCAAACCGGTTAAAGGTGCGGACTGAAAACTGAAAGGTCGCTGGCTCGATTCCCACCCGTTGCACTATTGTCGTACCCGCTCCAAACACAAGCTTTCTGCTTATTTGGAGGGGAGAGGAGAATATTAATCAATATTTCTCGATATTCAACTGTTGCGGCATGAATGGTTTGTCTGGTGGGAGGCTTTGGCCGTGGCTAGTTACCACTCTACCGTCAAAGACGTGCCGCCAAGCGATTTAGTGTTCCGGCACGATGGCGTGTAGAAATCGACGTGTATGGTTGTTCATCGCCATACCCCTTCCAAGTTAGCCTACTACCATCTTAGACTGCATCTTCATCTTAGACTGCATCATCATCAGGTGAGATCGCTGTCAAGGGCTATTTTGTCATCGAAAAAAAAAAGGTAAGCAACATATAAACTTTCACATTCATAACAAATAAACACAGAAATAAACCTGAGGAAATAGCCTGTGGATATAAACACAGAATACAATTTATCATTAAATCATTTGTCTTTAAAAAGCGCAACGTTATAATTTTTGGTCGAACAGAAAGGTGACAATCCTACTTTATTGAGACAGATGGCGACCCCAAGCATGTACAATAGAGGGATAGGCCGTACGCCTATGCCTTGAATTCACAATACCCATTGAATGCTTTGCGATACGGTACAAGGACGTAGGCCCAATTTGACCTCCCAAGTGTTCAAATATGCCAATTCAGAATCGCTTTGAATTCTGGTTACCGAATAATAATTATAAATGCCTTTGGGGATTATTGCTTGGAATGCTCACTTTCGGCGTCGTATTGTAATGAAATACAATTGTACACAAAATAAATATATTAACAGAATTTTTTTTATTCGATAACAAGATTGACTGCGATCTCGCCTGATGGTAGAAAGAAAGAAAATACATATTTTATTCTTGTTTAGTGTTACAAATAGTACTTACATTTTATACCAATATTGAGTAATGTCTGTCTGTAACACTACTCGGAATGGGTGTCAGCTCAGCATATGCAGTGCATTATAATTTTTATAAACGACTATAATACAAGTAAGTGGTAAGTGACGATGCAGTCTAAGATAGTAGCGGGCTAACTTGAAAAAATAATATTAAATTAAAAATTTCGCCCCTTATCGCTTAGAAGCATATAATGAGGTCAGTAAGAAACGGTGCATGCAATTTTAAAAACAGTTACATTATAATTATGTTAAAAATGACGACTACAATTTGCAACTCTACCTTTTGAGAATTACGAGTACAGTAAAAGCTCTTTATTCGCGGGGGATACGTTCCGTAAATATGCCGCGAATACAGAAACCGTGAATATGGAATGGTAATTTATATGGGATTATAGGGGATACGTTCCTAGCTGGCAAAATAAAAAACAATAATATTAAAAAAAAAAAACAATTTTATTTTCAGGTTTAGGCAATGGTTTAAAGAATTTTGTAATTTTTTCTTGCTTGAAGCTTTTTAAAAATTCCTTCTATTCAGACTGATATTCAGCAGTGGCATTAGCAATAGACCTCTTAAAAATAAGACTTTGTTCTATAGACAGATCAGTTTTCATAAAAAAATCACAAAGCTCATTTTCCATTCTTAAACCTTTACTGAGATTTTGCAAATATTAGTCCATTTGACGACGCGTTTACAAAGGATATTGGGCTTGATACCTATTGGAATCCTTTTTATGTATGTATGTACCAATGTACGGTCGGGGACAGAAAATGTTTACCACTTTTCAAATTAGATTCTTCGTAACCCTGCGTTCAGTAAGGTCTATAATGCTATATCAAGGCATTTGTTACTTTATGAAAATTTCATGCATTGTTTTATCAAAAAAAGAATTAATGACTTTTCTATACAAATATTAGTAATAAAACTCATTTCCTAAATTCAAGTTTGACACATAAGCATCATTGCACTTGTAAAAGTGACAATTAATTATCAAAAATATTTGATTTGTTATTTGAAATTTAAATATACAAAATAAATGGCAAGCTTAATCATAATTCTAATGGTGAAGTTCATATTGTGCATTGAATCATAATGATGCTGCTAGCATCCACAGTCAAAAACAGTCAAAAGGAGGTGGATGAGCTACGGTGATGCGTGGTGTTTCTGCAGCAAAATTCCGACAACCTAAGTTCAAGATAATGCGCCGAGCTACTATTCCATGGTTCAATCTGTACCGTGGCAGTCATCTCGTTCAATAGCCCGCTCGATCTGCTGATTTGAAACTGAAAATTTATGGCGCTGGGGTATGGGACGATATGAACTGACTTATCGCCTTGTCGCGTTTATGCGAGAGAGTCTACGTGTTGTCATAGCAGCGAATGGAAGCTAATTAAGCTAATTATTAATTATTTATACAAATATTGTTTAATAATAAAATTAAGAAATAAAGATTCTTTGAAATTTCATTAGATTATTACTTCCGTTTTCATATTTTGGTAACTCGTGTCCTGTGCTCGTGTCTATATGAGATAATATCTATTTATTAAAATTACTAGCTTTTGCCCGTGACTTCGTCCGCGTGAAGTTAGGATTCTAAAATTTCCATGAGAACCTTCTATTTTTCCGGGATAAATGTCGCTATCCAAATCCTCAACTATATCCATGCAAAAAATCATGTGGATCTATTGCTCCGTAGCTGTGTGATGGAAGGACAAACCAACAACGAACAAACAAACACTCACATTATTTTATATCATTAGTAAGGATTTTTTGTTCCAAAAAAGGTTTTCTACATCTAACCTATTTAGCAGTCACCTACTAAAGAGACCGCTAAAGGACTGTCTAAGCACCGCTACATGTTAAAAAGTCTATGATCTATGGCTAATCAAATCACATATCGTACCCATATTGCAAAAACCGATTATCTGCACCAAAATATGAGCGAAAAGTTTTTGAGTTATAAGCATTTGAAACTTTAACGACTTAAAAATTAGTTATAATGATGTCAATTTTTAAACAATAATAATTTTTATAAACAAGAAACTATTCAAGAAATGTTAAGTAGGTTAATAATTGAAAAAAACTTACTATTTTTTCAACAAAAAGAAGAAAATAACCGGTAAGGAGCTCACTTAGTTAGTTTTTCCTGAATGTAGAAAAACTACCAAATTTTCAAATTTACCGTTCTGGTAGCTCTAATGGCATTTTTTATTTAATCACTTGTTTTGAATAGTAATAATCATCAAGACAAAAATCGTTTTAGTTCAACTTTAGCCAGTACAGGTGTAAAATAAATATCTTTAGTTGCTTTTGGCTGAAGGTAAAGTAGATTTCATTTAACTTTGTACGTACTAACTGCAGCGCCCTATGGTTTTACCCGAGGAGTTCCCGTTCCCGTGGGAAATGGGCAAGCCTACATTATTTCTTATAATCTCAGCTATTTTTAAAAGAAAGTTTCGTTGAAATCGGTCTCATTTAAATAAAAAAACTATTTCGTTTTATTATATTAGAATAACTAGCTATGCCTTGCGGTTTCACCTACATTTGTCCCGTTCCCGTAGGAATTTAGGGAAACACTATAACTGTAAACTTTCCTCTCGAATCACTGTATCTACTGATGAAAACTGAATTAAAATCCGTTGCGTAGTTTAAAAGATCTACGCGTACATAAAGAGGGCCAGACAGCGGGAATCGATTTTGTTTTATACTATGTAAAGATAACATATACAGCAGAGCTAAGTTTGCCTGCAAGCGTTGCTATATGGGTGCTCCATTGTAGCTTTGAATCCAGAGTTAATCCCAAGAACACTGTGGAGTCCTCAGTTTTCAAAGGTTCATTATTTATCTTTAAATTTTTACTGACAGTTCTCGGGTTAGGTAATAAAAACTCAACACACTTTGTTTTTTTAGTATTTAAAAGTAGATTATTTGCCGTAAACTATTCAGAAACTTGAGATAATGCATTATTTACATCGTCAAAATTTTCTTTCATCCTATCAACCTTAAAATTCAAAGACGTATCATCAGCAAATAGTACAATATTGCAAGTATTTTGGACAAAATGTGGTAAATCATTTATGTATACCAAAAACATGAATGGACCTAGAATAGAACCCTGGGGTACACCCATTACTGAGGCTGATCCGGATGATTTTACATCATTGACACATACTCTTTGGAATCGTTCACTGAGATAAGACGCAATGAGACTAAGTGCAAAATCTTTAATGCCATAGTGGCTCAGTTTAAGCAAAAGTGTCTCGTGATCAACGCAGTCGAATGCCTTTGACAAATCACAGAAAATACCAACGGCACTCTGTGAGTTCTCCCATCGAATATGTGTTGTAACAGCCTTGCGGCTGCATCGGTTGTTGATCGACCCTTTGTAAAACCATACTGCTCAGTGTGTAGGAGTTTATTTGAATTAAAGTGTAAAAGCAGTTGGTTGAGCATTATTTTTTCGAATATCTTGCTGAGAGTTGGCAAAATTGAAACAGGCCTGTAGTTATTCGGGTCACTTTTGCTTCCCGATTTAAAAAGCGGTATTAGCTTACTACATTTCATAAGGTCTGGAAAAGATCCAGAATCTACTGATTTATTAAAAATTAAAGCAAGATATGGCGCAATAATATCAATTATATTATGAATTGTTTTAACTGATATCCCCCATAGATCTGCTGTTTTCTTATTTTGTAAAGATTTAAATGTTTTGACTATGTCATATGGGGTAACGTGTTCAAACCTAAATAACTTATTGCACTCAGAGACATTGCTACTTAGAAGACGATAGACTTCTGCTGGCGAGGAATTCAGAGAACTGGTTGTAGTAATTGGAATATTTCTGAAAAAGTTCTCAAATGTATTTACAATTTCTGTATCGGAGTTAATTACATGATTATCACTTTTAAGCTCCAATTTATTATTATTATGTACCTTATGTTTACTCATTTCATCGCCGATGATGTCCCAAGCTGTTTTAATTTTATTATCAGAATTGACAATTTTTTGTTTTATGTGAAGTGACTTTGCTTGTATGCACACATTTTCAAACAATTTAGAATAGTTTCTTACATATTCAATAAACGTGGGAGAATAATTATATTTTTTTCTGCATACAAGTCAAGCAGCTTATTTCTACTTTTATAGATGCCGGCAGTTGGCCAGTCACTAAACTTAAGATCTTTAGACAGTCTTTTCTCTATCACCTTAAAGATAGAGTCATATTGTGAGCTTTACAAATCAAAAAACTTTTGATTTGTGAAGATGTTCAAAAACCCTCGTAGCCCAGTTGTACAGTAAAAGTGAACTTAAGTTATTTTACCTGCAATAATTTTAACAAAATATTGAGTTCATTATTCTGCAAAAAGCAACTAATGTTGTTTAGTTCATTTTACTTTTTAGATACATCAGCAATTTCTAGTATATTAATAAAAGCTGAAACCTGTTAACGCAGGTTAACATGTATTAACAGAATAATATTGACATAATGATAAATCAAGCAACTACATCTGAAAAGTATTATAATACAATACATTGTTTTTGTGGTATAGATTTATAAATCTAAATTATTTAAATGAGTTTAGTTCTTTTTTTAAGAAGGTAATTAAATCATACCTGTAGGTAGTTGCTTTTAACTCTAGCTATCTCCGTAAAAAAGCGTCGTAGCAGATAATGGGTTTTACCTACAGCTTCGCCGTGAGTTGAGGAGTCGATTGATATATTTAACCTAATTTTGGTACAAAAATGCAGATAATCGGTTTTTGCAATAAGGGTACGATATCGACCTTCTGACACAGATGTGTGCATGCAATTATGAATCTTAAGGTGGTAAAAATTTTTTGTCCGCGACTGTACCGATTAGATCCGCGAATAGAGAAATCTAGCCGCGAATATAGGAATTGGGTCACAATTTTTTAATCCGCGAATAGTGAAAACGCGAATGAAGGAAGCGCGAATAAGGAGCTATTACTGTATATTATTAGCTGGAAAAGACTTATAGTACATATAATAGGGACTTAGAAACCTATGTACGTAGTAATTGGAAGCGAAAATGGAATCATCCACTGTATGTTAAAGCCAGTTCGAAATTGTTGGAATTCTGGTGTAGTTACGGAATAGTTATTCCGAGGTATGAGCCGATCGATCGGGATTATTGGTTAGGAGCAATAATGGCACATAAAATAACGAGGATGGCTGCACTGAACAAACCTTTAACCACGTATAGTATTTTATATTGGCCACTAATGGTCAGGAATAAGGCGCACAAATCATTAAAATATTTTATCTAAAACGATAATTACTAAAATCTTAGAAACGCGATTTTTAAAAAGACAACAAACAAATACACTTCCTTTTTTGAGAAGACAAATATGGAAAAGATAAAGAAATATGGAAAGGTGGGAGAATCTCCAAGAAATAATAGGTTTCGCATTATAAGAAACAGAACATATTTTTTTTCTAAGAAACAAATAGACATGAAAATTAAATTCAAAATTTCAAAGTTTGGTGTCCTAATTCCGTATTTTAACCAAAATATTGCGTATTTTGTATTCGAAAATTTTAACAAACTAATAAAAATGCTAATTCGGGCTGCAGAATCTCGTTCTCAAATCTCAAGATTTGTGCACTTGGCAGTGCTTTAGAATTTTGATAAAGTTTGAATTGTACTAGGTAGTGCAAATTTGATTTAAAACATAATCCTTTGACTACCTTATATGTTTATAATATTAAAAATAATTACTTTATACAAATAATTGAACCGAAGGAACTAAAAAGGGAAAAATAAAATATAAATCTTTTAGTCTTACTAACTAAGCTCTTAAACTAATGTAAGTAACTAAATTATATTTACTAGATGACATCTATAATACAAAATCGAACACAATTTAATCCGTTAATGCTTAAGGAAAACACCTCTTACGTTTTGTTTTACCTAGATTTCGAAGCAGTCATTAAAACAATCATTCAATATAGTCTGTACCTCTATAAATAAACACGTTTATACGTTTAATTGCGATCAATGTGCCCCCATAACCCTTTCTCTATGAGGGTGTCTATTCATCGGCCACGTTGAGCACCTTGTTCAATCGCCTGTTTTATCTCAACAGACATTTAGTTCCTTACGAGCACATAATCGATGCAACGCGATCCATTGAAACTCCCGACGAGCGTCGTAACGTCTCACAGTACCCTTTTCATTCATACAACACAAAGACGCTTTGAATCGATCAACTTGGATATTAACACTAGTAATGCATCGTCACACTGTGGTTTGCACCGGAGCAGTGATCACCGGAGAATCACCGGTGATTCACCGGTTATTATTGAATCTTAACTCAAGTAATTTTATTTAAATAAAAAGAAGTTTGTTGATCAACATTGTTCATTATTTAATAGCATTTATTCAAATACAATTACTTTATCATTATTTCTTCCCTCCTTAAATAATAACTAGTTGACTCAGAGAACTCGCTTCGCTCGTTCAATTATTATCATAAGAAAGTAAAATATTTTTTTTATTTAAAACCTTTATAATACATCTAAATCTAATATCATATGTAGTTCACGCAATTCCGGTGTAAACCTCTATCGTCACAATTCAACGTCTGACTAGTTGATGCCCGCGACTTCGTTCGCGTGGATTAAGGATGTTTTATTGCCGAGGGAATTCTCTTATTTTCCGGGATAAAAAGTTCCCTTTTTTAACCAATTTTTTTTTTTGGGTTTTTCACCAGCTGGCATGGGCTATTGGGGCTTTAATTAAGATTTGCACGATATTTGGTAGAATATGACGGGATTCAAATTATTTCATAACTAAATCTAGATGATGCCCACGACTCTTTAATTTTTCGGGATGAAATTTTCAGCCAAAGCATTCTTTCGTTGTGGCGTCAAGGAGTAACAAACATCTATACATCCATCCTCACAAACCTTTTATAATATTAGTAGGATAGTATCGTACTATATACTCATATTCAGCAAATTTCATTTCATTTCATTTCAAAGGGTAATTTGTTACGTCAGAATGAATCGCTATTTCGGGTTTCTCATGCTCTACTGAGTATGTAGAAATTATTATTTTTATGAATAAAAAGCTTGATAACCTTGACGTATTTTCTCTCTTTCCTCCCACTTAAGAATCACGTTGAAAATTACCCAAAGATATTTTTAATGGGCATTCCGAGCCAGTGGTGGATTCACGTCTTGATGATACAAAGCACTTTGTAAAAGTTAATTTTCTTAAAAAAAATCTATTCTGCTCTACCCCTGCTATACCCCTTCCAAATTAGCCCGCTACCATCTTAGACTGCATCGTCACTTACCATCAGGTGAGATCACAGTCAAGGGCTATCTTGTCATCGAATAAAAAATAAAAAAACTAATATAATTTTATTGTGCAAATAACATGACGAACCTAATATACTATAGATAGTTGTTAACTACGACATATTATTATAATATCTATTTATTCTAATAATAATATCCTCCCGACCGAATCCGGCCACGGCGGCCCATCTCCATAGAGCAGGGAGATATTATAGTGCACAAGTGTGTGCGCAAACACAGGTGCACTCTCTATTCCCTCATTCTCATAGTCCTATTAATCCGACATGACCGGAGAGAGATAAGGCGCAGGACCGAGGGCTTAACTGCTCTCCGAGCACGGGTAGTGACTGACTGCCAACTTCCTAGCTCCGGACTAGTACTGAGAATTTCTTTGAAAGAAAACCGCAGCACATTTTTTTTTGCCTGACCCGGTAATCGAACCCGTGACCTCGTCATCCATAGTCGAACACGCTAACCACAAAACCAACGAGGCAGTTAGGTTCTATACTAGGTATATATGTGTAAGTTTTATTTTGTTTTGAACCTTGAGTTTTGTTCGGTTGCTGGTGAAAATAACTCAGCCATGATTTGAAGGGTGCAAAGAGCATCTATTGTTTGGGGTTTTATATTTTTATGCGTTCGCTCTAGGGATATTTATGACATTGATCCCTTTCATGAGAGATGAAAGCTCTCTTATATAAAAATGCAATATCTAAATTGAATTGACAGGTTATTTGCCTTAATTCAGGTATGTTGACGACCTCCCTGGCGCAGTGGTGAGCGCTGTGGTCTTATAACTGGGAGGTCTCGGGTTCGATTCCCGGCGGTGACAATTAAGGAATTTATAATTTCTAAATTGTCTCTGGTCTGGTCTGGTGGGAGGCTTTGGCCGTGGCTAGTTACCACCCTACCGTCAAAGACGTGTCGCCAAGCGATTTAGTGTTCCGGCACGATGGCGTGTAGAAACCGATTAGGGGTATGGGTTGAATTTATACTGCTATACCCCTTCCAAGTTAGCCCGCTACCATCTTAGACTGCATCGTCACTTACCATCAGGTGAGATCGCAGTCAAGGGCTATCTTGTCATCGAATAAAAATAAAAAAAAATGTACTTATATCTAACTAGCTGATGCCCGCGACTACGTCCGCGTGAATTTAGTTTTTAAAATCCCGCGGAAACTCTTTGATTTTCCGGGATAAAACTAGTTACTTGAAAACTTACTTACTTTCCAATAAAGTAGCTTGAATTGGCTCGCTGACTTTCATATTATGTTCGGGATCTGCCATTATAACTAATCTACTGTTACTAGTTTTCTTTCAAGCAGTTTCACCTTATTATCTTGATTCGGTATTCTTCGACTATAAGACGACTAGCTTTTGCTCGCAGCTTTGCTCAAGTTAAGTTCGATTTTTGAAATCCCTATTTTACCCCCTTAGGGGTTGAATTTTCAAAAAATCCTTCCTTAGTGTGCGCCTACGTCATAAAAGGAACCAACTGTAAAAATTTCAAGTTTCTAATTTCAGTAGTTAAAGCTCATGTTTATATGTCATATTTTAGTTGATATCTCAGTCAGTCAGTCAGTCAGTCAGTCAGGACTTTGAATTTTTATATATATAGATAGATGAGAAAATCATAGAAAATCATCTTACAAATATTCACCAGCATACAGCTTTTTATCTTTGCCAATTATAGAGCTTCCAATACTTATTATTTATTCGTAGGCTTATAGTAAACTTACTAAAGGCGAAAATGGAAAGAAGGAGTACGAGTATTTCTAATTAAAATCCGATTTATTTTTATACTACCTGATGTCCGCGACTTCGTTCGCGTGGATTTAGTTTTTAAAGTCCCGCGGGAACTTTTTGATTTTCCAGCATAAAAAGCAACCTATGTCAGTCTCCAGGCCCTCAAATATACTCTTGTTAAAAATCACGTCGATCCGTAGCTCTGTTGCAGACCAACCAAACACAAACATACTTTCGCATTTATAATATTAGTAAGGATGAATTATGAAATTGTTTGATTCATAAATGACCCTTTCACAATGTTGGTACCTACGACCTATTTTTTATTTACCCATGCCAACTGACTTATTAAAAAGATACTATCCATCCTTATAAATGGTTGCATAATGCTCAAAAGGAACGTATAACGGAGCCATTATCGATGTATCAAGTCGTAGCAATGGCAACGCGTCGGCGACGAACTCGGAATATTAAAATGTGGAGTCACGAACGCGGAATTAGTAACTACAGTATAAGTATGTCTTTACGTCTTTGTGAGGCCGTGATAATACGACGAAGGCCCTTCTTGTGAGGTCCATTTTAAATCAACATCGAGAACGAATCGATCCGCTTAGTTAAGTATTTCGTCAAATCTTTTTCCACCCAATCCCATCCATACATCCACCACCCACCCATCTTTTTCCTTTTTCTTTTTCCAAGATAAAAGAAATGTTTATGATTTTAGTATGATTTTTTTTTAATTCGATGAAAAGTTAGTCCTTGACTGCGATCTCACCTGAAGGCAAGGGACGATGCGTCTAAGAGGGTAACTTAGAAGGGGTATGGCAGTGTACATTCAACCCATACCCCTAATCTGTTTCTAATTTCTACACGCTGTCGTGCCGGAACGGTAGCTACTACTAGCTATAACTAGCTATAGCCAAAGCCTCCTACCAAACCAGACTAGAGACAATTCAAAAATTAGGTAGGTATAAATTCCCAAATTGACCCCGCCGGGAATCGAGCCCGAGACCTCCCAGTTATAAGACCACAGCGCTCACCACTGCGACAGGGAGGTCGTCAAAAGCTGTGTTGCCTAATATTCTTTAAAAAAAAATGCGTGAGAATAATATGTTTCGAAATCCATGACTTGAAAGAAAAGGAGCCAGCTTCCGAACTTCGTAAAAATATTAACAAGAAAAGTTTGAAATTTATCACGTGTCCCGAGAAATTAAACTTTTCTGTGAGTTTTAACACACGTACCAGACAAATTATATAAAGTTTCCGAATTTTCGATGTCAATATGTACATATAATGTTATTCAGGGAATTAATGATTTCATTCTAGATTCAAAAGCTCAGTACTTATAAAGCGTACTAAAAGACAACAAAACAAGATATTTTTCCCGACTTTGATAGACTGAGCAGAATAACTGAAAAGGGAAAAGTGTCCTTAACTTGAATACTCCTAAACTGCAATTTTGATGAAATCATTACTGTTCCCTAAGTTGAAATAAATGTTTTGTAATAAGTTCTGCTATTCGGGACGGAGACAAATCAACTCAAAACCATGAAAATCGGTCCAGCCGTTCTAGAGTTATAAGTGTTCGAACAAACCGATACACAATCCCACAGAATTAGGTACAATAATTATTCTGATAAAAGTTCTATCTATCTTAGTGGTATCTTATCTAAGTGGTATCTATCTTTGTCTTCATATAAATTATTATTATTAAGATAAAAAGCAAAAGGGTTGCTTTAAACTCATCTGATTATTTATTCAGTTTTTACTTTGAGTATAAGAGTTTTTAAATAAAAGTAAGTATAAGTCATCGAACTATAACGCGTAGAGTCGACGTGGTGATAAGACATTTTTATTAGAAAGCCTTTTTAAGGTCTGACTCCGAAGACGCAGTATCGTCGCGTTAGTATGACGTACCTACTCGCAGACAATTTTCAAAAACTAGCTGATGTCGGCCACTTCGTACGCGTAGATTGAGGTTTTTCAATTCCCGCGGCAACTCTTTTATTTTCCGGGATAAAAAATGGTCTATGTATTATTCCAGACTAGCTATCTCTGTGCCTTTCAGCCAAATCGGTTCAGTCTTGCGGCGTGATCGAGTAACAGTCATCCATACATGCAAACTTTCGCATTTATGATATTAGTAGGAAGTAGGATCATAATTCCCCGGTACGTGTTCTTGGCCCCGTTACGTGTTCTCGGCCCCGGTACGTGTTCTTAGGAGATCCCGGAGCTCTCCAATATGCGCTAAGGGTGGCCACCGAGGGGGTGTTAGTAGGTAAAAATCCTACATAACCCGACTTCTCCTCCCGGAGGTCGGGTATCTTAAGAAGAATCCCCCCCCCCCCTGTTAACAAAAAAAAAAGGATAATAATTCATCACAATAACCATAAAAAACGTAATTATCAGTACCAGTACCAGTACCAGAAAATAATTACATGACACTCACACATTCGTTGATTAATTATTTTGAGCCTGCGTTGGAGTGGAACTTTGTTAGAAACTTCTGTTCTAAGCGTTATGGCTCGATGGTATAGGTACTATCGCCGTTCCGGCTGTGTGCCAGTTCATTCAAATGGAATAACACCGGCTGTGTACAAATGCAAACTTTAAAATGCTTCCGAAGTTTAAATCCGTGTTAGATAAGGTCTAATGCCTGTTTAAAGTTAAACTACATCTGCACACAGAATTACGGAAACTATCTTTTGAAAGCATCGCGGGGCAGGAGGTTGGTGCACCGCACCAACTTGTTTAAACTTGTGGGTTGCTTGGGGAGAAATAGGTGCGGTTATTTATTTTATTTATTTTAAACAACTTTATTGCGTAACTAGCTTTAACCCGCGGCTTCGCTCACGTTAGGTTCGATTTTTTAACCCCCTATTTAACCCTCTTGGGGTTGAAATTTTCCAAAATCCTTTCTTAGCGGTTGTCTACGTCCTAACAGCTACCTGTATACCAAATTTCAGCTCGATCGGTCCAGTGGTTAGAGCTGTGCGTTGATAGATCAGTCAGTCAGTCAGTCACCTTTGCCTTTTATATATTTAGATAAAGTAAAATCCTCCTCCTTGCATCGTCATCCTCATTACTGAGGTTCGCGAACCTTGGCACGAATCACCTTCTCCCATACGATGTTATCCACTTTGTCCTATTTTCCGCAATTTCGGCGTGGAAAGATGTTCCGAGTGCTAATCTGATCGGACCAACGCATAGGGCTACGTCCTCTTGGCCCTTTCCCTTCTACCTTGCCCGTGACCAGTAGGTTTTCTAGATTTCCAGGGCTACGGCGGGCACTGTGTCCGAAGTAATAAGTAAAGCATAATATATACCTACATAGAGAGTTATTGTGGGAGCAACGTCCTCTTAAGGCCGCCTCCTGTGCGGCTCGGACCTTAAGATGACATTGGGACGAATGCGAGAAGTGGCTGAGCAAAGTTAGCCCATATGATACCCACTGAAGAGAGCAGTGTTAATATCCAAAATTCCAAAGTCAGAAGTGCGCAATATGTAGCAGGAAAGCAGGAATCCTACGGCTCATAAAGCGCAGGGCGCGCCCGCAGGATGTGCGCCGCCATTGTTCTCCCGGTAATCAACTGTCACCCGCCCTAGTGCGGGTCGCCCGGGAGCTCGAGCAAACTTGAGGTTAATTTAGTAATGAAGTGTCGTTTTTTTTTTTATCTTTTTTATCCTAACATAAAGGAGAAATTGTTACAAGGTTCTTGTGAAAGCCTCCACATAAACCACGCAGGGTTTTTGCGCCCAGTGTTTATGCCTCTCTGTAGAGAGTAGTATATTCCATGATATTTTGATTTGTCGCATACTGCCAAAAGGTAGAAATCATACATGGAGGTACCTACCGGTATCTATGGGTTGCCTACTTCCATGATTCTATATAGAGTAAAATTATCTTTGTTGTTTGTAGTCTTTGACTTGAATGAAATTAATTATTGTGAAATCATTCTAGCATCTTGCCTTGTAAAAGTAAAGTGTACGATACTAAAATAATAAAACCCGTTTGTTTAAAATCTTTAATATAAATATTTTAAAGTTGAAAAAGTGTTTGATTTGGGTTGGCGCCTGGTGGAAGAACGAACACCCAGACATATAATTTTATAAAAATTAAAAATCTTTAAATATATATTATGTTCTAATTATGTAATAATATAATAAAGCGCAGGGCGCGCCCTCAGGAAGGATTATGATTTTAGCAGGCTGTGTATGTATTTTATGTGACGTGGCGTCTAACTACTAAGCTGATTTTGATGAATGTGGTGTCAATTGATTCGTAATTATGGTTCGGGTGACATAGGCTACGTCGCCATTTTACACGAACAAAATCCATATGACAGATGTTAATAACCACTTTTCCGTAGTCAAGTTACAAGTATTTAAACTATTTTCTTGTTTGAGTTTTTAGATATTGAATAATATCTTCTTCCTCTTAGTGTTTGCCTTAGTACGCGGTCATGCCAGGATCCGCTTTCCTGCTAAGTTTCTTCCACTTTACACGATCTAAAGCGATCTTCGATGTTGAATGATATATTTCTATTAAGATTTCTATTTAAATAAAAAAAGTCGTAGAGCTTTTTGATAGTACTTAATCGAAATTTATCAACGTCATCGAGTTGTAAAAAACTCCTACTAAGCCTGTTTATACTTCCAAAAACTGTTCATAATATTATGACGAGAAAACATGTAACGCGGGAGTGTTTTTGATACTTATACCTACGCAAATAGTAGCAAAGCTTGATACTATGGTAGGCTGCAATCGCGCCTAATGGAAAGCGATTGATAACTGTATCAATCATGTTAAGAGAGCTTTTTGGCTAGGTTTTTGGTTGTAAGTATAAACAAGCTTTTTCAATATACCTACCTACTACATAATACAAAATTGATAACATTAGAATATTTAATTCAGAAAGCAAGTTACTTTTAACCATCATTATCATCATCATCGTACCTCGTTGGTCTAGTGGTTAACATATCGGTCTGCGGATGACAAGGTCACGGGTTCGATTCCGGGGTCGGGCCAAAAATGTATTGGGGTTTTTGTCAGGAAATTCTCAATACTAGCCCAGAGTAAGGAAGTTTGCGGTGAGTCACTCCCGTGCCTCGGAAAGCGCGTAAAGCCGTCAGTCCTGAGCCTAATCTTTCCCTGTTTCTACACGCCATCGTGCTAGAACGCTGAATCGCTTAGCGGCACGTCTTTTTCGAGGGTGGTAACTGTTGACTAGCCTGGCCGAAGCGTCCCACCAGACCAGAGACAATACAGAAATTAAAAATTCCAAAATTGCCTCTGCCGCGCCGGGAATAGAATCCGAGATCTCTCAGTTACGAGACCACAGCACTCACCACTGCACTAGAGAGGCCGTCAAAACTTTTCAACGCACGAGTACCTACTTGATACTTAGTAACTATTCTTGATTCTGATTTCTGAACGGAACGGGAAACAGCTCTGTTATTTCAAACAGCGGCTTACCGAACCTACGCCGCGCTTTCTTAATTAGCAGCCGCCATTGCTTTTTTTGTTCTAGCGAAATTACAGCACGAAAATAAGAACATCGTATTGGATGAAGTTTTGTAAGTATATTTTTTTTATTAAAAACGGCTTGGATGCTAATGAAAACTGCAAAACATATTTTTATTTAAAGTTCTTAATAAAATACGGGATTTAAGTTTGTCACTCTTCAATTGCGCGAGTTATGCAAGTAGAAAATAAACGTGCGTGTCGAGCCTCTCACAGAGTAAGTATTAAGTTTTATTATTATGTTATTTTTCAGTATTTTTCAATAACATAACAAAGTTGAAAAAACGTCGCCACAACTGCGTGATCGACGGACAATTTTTGTTTTTTAAATAAGTCAAGAAGTTGATTAATATCCTCCTATCCCTTTCAAATAAGCGGAAAGCTTGTTCTAGGAGTGGGTACTACAATAGTGCAACGGGTGGGGTTTGAAACTGCAACCTTTCAGTTAACAGTTCGCGTCCTTAACCGTTGGGCTATTGAGGCTTAATTAAATTAACTAACAAACAAACACACTTCCGCGTTTATCTATATATATAAAATTCAAAGTCCTGACTGACTGGCTGACTGACTGAGATATCAACGCACAGCCTAAACTACTGAAGTTAGAAACTTGAAATTTTTACAGTTGGTTCCTTTTATGACGTAGGCGCACACTAAGAAAGGATTATTGGAAATTCCACCCCTAAGGGGTTTAAATAGGGGATGGAAGTTTATATGAAACTCCGTCATTTTTCAAGCTGTTTCCATCAAAGTTGGTATTTGAGCTTTCAGTTAAAAATAAAAAAGTACGTGTGTCACAGTTTTTGAAAATTCCACCCCAAAATCTAATTCCACGCGGACGAAGTCGCGGGGGCAAAAGCTAGTAATTTTATAAGTAGTAAGGATTCATTCTAACTACTCACTACTCACGCATGGTTGAATTTAATCCATCGAGTTCTCCTAACATTGATTGGTCTAATTCGGTAGACGTAAGTTCGTTAAACCGTAGCTTTGTTTGGTAAATCACAACAGCGCTGTTCATGCACTATTCCAGAATACTAACTAAAGAGTCGTTTGGCATTTTAAGCGTTTGCGTTAGGTACCTGCTCCTCACATGCGCAGAAACTTCATACTTGTGAGAAAAATCATGTCAAAACTTTGCGAACTTTTGCAAATATCATCCCACACATCGCTCAAATGTCGTAACCACAGATAATGTGATAGAGAGGTTGCATTGTGCTATAATATTATTTGCAATTCACGAGGGCGCGTGGCTCATGGTTGTGTGTGTGTCGTATCTATATAAGTGGAAGCGAGGGCTTGCTCGCGCCTGACCGCTCCCATCTAGGCTCTGGACACACTTACGCAATGTGTATGACACGACGTAACCATAAGTAAAGCTCACGCGCCCTCGTGAGTTGAAAGAACTATACCTCGTCCCTCACATGCGCAGAAACTTCACACTTGTGAGAAAAATCATGTCAAAACTTTGCATTATCGTTTGCGAATATCGTCCTACGCTCACATGCCGCAAACGCGTATAAGTGTGATAGAGAACCTTTCTATCATATTATCTGTGCTATCCTTACTAATATTATAAATGCGAAAGAGTGTTTGTTTATTGGTTTGTTTTTCAATAACGCTGCAACAGAGCTACTGATCGACGTGATTTTTTGCAGGGGTATAGTTGAGTATCTGGAGAGTGACATAAGCTACTTTTTATCCCGGAAAATCAAAGTTCCCGCGGGATTTTAAAAACTAAATCCACGCGGACGAAGTGGCAGGCGTCAGCTAGTAATATTATAATTTACTAGATGATGCCCGCGACTTCGTTCGCGTGGATTAAGTTTTTGATTCCCGCGGGAATTCTTTGATTTCCCGGGATAAAATGTAGCCTATGTTTTAATCCAGGGTATGAGCTATCTCCATTCCAAATTTCAGCCAAATCCGTCCAGTAGTTTTTGCGTGAAGGAGTAACAAACATACACACACACACACACACATACAAACTTTCACTTTTATAATATTAGTGTGAAGTGTGATGTGATGTGATGTGATAGTGTGATTATAATTTACTAGATGATGCCCGCGACTTCGTTCGCGTGGATTAAGTTTTTGATTCCCGCGGGAATTCTTTGATTTCCCGGGATAAAATGTAGCCTATGTTTTAATCCAGGGTATGAGCTATCTCCATTCCAAATTTCAGCCAAATCCGTCCAGTAGTTTTTGCGTGAAGGAGTAACAAACATACACACACACACACACACATACAAACTTTCGCTTTTATAATATTAGTGTGATTAGTGTGATAGTGTGATTAGTGTGATGTGAAGTGTGATGTGATACTAGCTGATGTCTGTGACTTCGTTAGCGTGGATTGAGGATTTTTAATTCCGCGAAAACTCTCTTATGCTATGCATTATCCCAGGCTAATTCCATCTATCTCTATGCCAAATTCCAGCCAAATCGGTTCAGTCGTTGCGACGTGATTGAGTAACAAACATCCATCCATCCATCCATACATCCAAAACTTCGCATTTATAATATGGGTAGGATGAAGACTTGCAGCACAGCAGGAACTGCCAATGCATTGTTGGCTTTTGATTATACGTTACGTTTTTTGTCACGTTAAAAATGGATGGTATGAATGAACAAAAAAATGGATGGGATTTCGTGTCAAAAGATTCCAAAAAAATATTTGAACCCAATCAGACCGACCAATCAACTAAATTAGGGTGGCCAATATAATAATATTAGGCGCAGGGAGCTCCGCATGACGTAAGCTCTCTTTGCGTATTATATCGGCTATATTATAATTGGGAGTCTATAGTATGTAATTCTAAAGAGCTATTAATTTTTTTTAACCGACTTCCAAAAAGGAGGAGGTTATCAATTCGGCCGGTATCATTTTTTTTTTTTCTATGTACGTTCACCGATTACTCCGGAATTTCTGGACCGATTCGCCTGATTTTTTTTTCGACAGAAAAAGCTTGCGAGATGGTTCCATATTTTCTTTTACCTTCAACTCCTGAAGTCTGATGCTGCAGGGGTACTTTCCCTCAAAATTGTGGAATCTAGGAACTGTCGACTACGAATTGGTATGTTTGACCTGAGCATATACTAGATCATAGAGCTCCAGGTTCTACTCCTCAATCCTGATGCTGCGAGATACTGCCCACCTAAACTGTAAGCAGAGTGAGAGTGAATATTAGCCTAGCTGATGTTGGTTAATATCCTCATATACCCTACAAATAAGCGGAAAGCTTGTGCTAGGAGTGGGTACGACAATAGTGCAACGGGTGGGGATCGAACCTGCGACCTTTCAGTTTTCAGAAATAGAAATAGAAATAGAAATAGAAATATTTTTTATTCAAATAAACTTTTACAAGCACTTTTGAATCGTCAATGAATCTACCACTGGTTCGGAATGCCTTTCCTGCCGAGAAGAGCCAGCAAGAAACTCGGCGGTTGCTCTTTTCAAAAAAAATAAAAATTTACAATTGTTATTGAAACTATGCTATGTATTCAGTGCTTCCACGATGAATTTTCCTGAGTACAATACAAGTAAAAATAAATACAATACAAATACAAATAAATACAATTCAATACATGTTAACACAGGCAGGCAAAAGCAGACCCATTCCCGTTGGTGGCACCCGTTCACGAGCATGACGCATGATCCAGCCATTGCTTCGCTCAACCATATTTGAGGGAACGTAACAACCCGCACCACACGACACCACCACAGAAACTTTAAAGAGAGCATGACATACTTAGGCAGTCTTCAGTCCGCACTCTTAACCGTTAGGCTAGTGAGGCTTAATTGACTTTATCCCACCCTCTTCTACAACCGCACCGCTCGTCACCGAATGCAATTTCACCCTCACGTCCTGGGTGCCTGGAGCACTTCAACCATCCGCTGTGCCAGATCTTTTTTCCACGCACTACCAAATTGTGGAACCAACTCTCCCTTCGACGGTGTTCCCTGGGATGATTCAAGAGGCGGACCAAAAAATTCTGAAACACCAGCAACGCATTGGTGGTGCCTCTGATCTGATGCTACAAATGTTCAAGGGCGGCGGTAATCACTTAACATCAGGTAACCCGCCTGATCATTTGCTCGCTATTCATATAAAAAAAGTTAGGAACATTAGGTTTAGTAGGGATTCGTACCCTAAGGGTGCCAACAGGCAACAGGGTTACTAAGTCTCCGCTGTTCGTCCGTCCGTCCGTCCGTTCGTCTGTCTGTCTGTCTGCCAACCCGAAACTGCCGGGCTGTATTTGGAGCTGAATAAGTATTCAGCTATTCATATAAAAAAAGTTAGGAACATTAGGTTTAGTAGGGATTCGTACCCTAAGGGTGCCAACAGGCAACAGGGTTACTAAGTCTCCGCTGTTCGTCCGTCCGTCCGTCCGTCCGTCCGTCCGTTCGTCTGTCTGTCTGTCTGCCAACCCGAAACTGCCGGGCTGTATTTGGAGCTGAATACTTATTCAGCTCCAAATACAGCCCGGGCTGGATATTTGAAATTTTCACAGAATGTGCATATCTATTGCCGCTGTAACAACAAATATAATAAACAAAAAACGTGATTTTTTTTTGCTCGACCTTAACAATCGCTGTCACCGATAAATAGTACAGAACCCTTCGTGTCCAGGTCCACAACTCGCTTTTGGCCGATTTTTTTAAATAGGTACACAACAATTATAATAATATTACTCATAGAAAATCGTAAAACATCAATACGTATATTTTTTTCTCGGTCTTTAGCCTTTCTATTAATACACCATTATGCCACCGTATAATGAACCATGGTATTGTCAACACCCCTATTCAAACGCAAAACAAATGTGACCCGCCTAGCTGCCTCCTTCCTTTTCAATCGGTATTCCCCATTCATCAGGATCGGTATTCATATTCTGTCTTTATGTTATTCCATTCTTATGCGAACGTTCAGGAATTCCGAGTTAACCATTGACATAAGTTGACAGACGGCTTTAGTGAGGTTTCTATGGTGCTATTTCTGGCTTTAAATGGAACAACGAAAATTTTAATAAGAAATAACATCCGTTTTATTTTAATTAACGTCTTATGCTTAGATCAACACGTCTTAATAGAGTGGCTTTTAGCTGTCAAATGAATATTTTCTGGCAAATTCTAAGGTCCACATTTAGGATGTTCACTGACAGAAAAACAAATAAATAACCTAACCCTTTCAATCATTCTTAATATTTAAAAACTAAATTAAATTTAACTAGCTTTTGCCTGCGACTTCGTCCACATGACATCTGTTTTTCCGGGGTAAAAGGTCACTTTCCTTGTCATCAAATAACCCGTTCAATATAAAATGTATGAGAAAATGAAATTTTTTCAAAATTTTTTTTTCGTGAATTTTTCCGATATTTTAATAGTTATTCTGCTATTCGGGACGAAGACAAATACAACAAATCAAAAACAAAGTTCTAGAGTTATAAGTGTTCGAACAAACCCGACTTTGTTTTAAATATTAAAAGATATAGGCTTCTTATCCTGGAAATGAACCGCCATAGAACTCGATCTTGTGCTGCTTGTATCCAGCGACACTAATGGCAGTGTACAGCCACACCCTTTTTAATAAATAAATGATAATATAAATCAAACATCAAAAATACGCCGAGGAAATATTTTAAATGAGACAAAACGTATCGAGTTTGATGTGGAATGATACCGTTTTCATGTTTTAAATTTAAAATGACAAAGCCATTATTATGAACCATAGATAATATCGTAATAATGAAATGCGATGCACGCCACAATCCGTACGATTGTGGCGTACGTAGATATCTCAATAATCGCAGTTAATGTAATGATTCTGTTTGTAGGGGGATTGACGGTGCACCTCGTAATCCAAATCCTTTACGATATTACCCCTCGGTAATCTCCTCCCGATAGAAACCAAAAAGCCGGACAGACCAGCCAATTTAGCCGGACATTTGGATTAACTTTTCAGTTTTAATGTAACACAGCAATTTTTTTTTTAAGTAAAACAAGACACTTTTTTATCATTAACCATAAAAAAACCAACCAACAATAAAAATGAATTAAGTAGTCTTTATTAGTAATCATTCAGGATTTATTGTAATATTAATTTTAATAATCCAATCTTAACAGAGCATAACCATTTGCGCGGGAGATATTATAGTGCAAAGGATGGGCAAGCACAGGTGTACCGTACCTATGCATGTACATACTTTCTATTCTCTTCCTCACATAGTCCGATGGGACACCAATCCGACACGACTGGAGAGAGATCATGCGCAGGACCGACAGCTTTACGTGTTTTCTGAGGCAGGGAGGTGACATGCACCACCAACTTCCTAATTCCGGGCTAATACTGAGAATTTCATTTTAACAGAAAAACCCACTCAATTTCTCTGGCACCTTGGGACTCTGCCCATTTTCATGAACCTGTTTTGCTAATCGAAAATTTCTCTTTGTTGACAGCCTGTTGGAATCTACCGGGGCAAGTACGAGTGGGCTAATGAGGACAGTCCCGTGGGGGGGGACTGCTCGCTGTGGGTGCGAGCGGCGACGCTGCAGCTCGATGATGGACAGTGGCAGTGCCAGGTCACAGCCAGCAACTACGATGTTCAGGTGAGACCAACGGAGTAATTGATTTTTTCAGAAGACTAGTCTATATAGTCTTCAGCTTCCAGAAGCTGCGCTTCATGCCGTAATGCAATGGTTTACGTCAATCGGGTGTTTTCAAAGCTTCCACGTCTTCGTTCACTTCGTCCATCCAGGAATGCTTACCCACACACATAGTACTATTTACTACCGCTGGGTCATCCAGCAGGGCGTACCTATTTCTATTGGCCAAACAATGTCATTTATATTTGGTAGAAACAGGCGTTACCTACCTTGTAGAATTCCATGATGGACAAGGAATAACAGAATTCATTCACCGTAACCGTTTATCCACCGTAACCGGAAAAATCTGTATGGTTGCGCTTGCGCTTTTCACTGCCACTCTTCAAGTACGTACTAGAAATACACAAACCCTTCAAAATACACTCTAAATACGTTTTACTCCGATATCGGAGTCTTCAGGATGTTATGTCACCTCCACAATTTCTTGTAATTATGCAGTAACTGCATTTTAGAACAGATCAGCCCGATTGGTTCTCAAAACTGTATCCAACGTAGGCCTTTACCTGTCTTGATATTTATATCACTTAGCTAATTGCAGTTCCCATGTTACCACTTAGTTACAGGGCATTAATATTAATAGACCATCGATTGACTTAATAAACGACACTCAATCAAATCTCCATTCAACATTTCAGGATGCTCTGTCCAGCCCACCGGCAGCTTTAGCAGTTCGAGTGCCACCACAAACTCCTCGGATACTCTACAACGGATCTCACATCATGCCTGGTCAGAACATCACCGTGCCAGCGGGAGGGCGAGCCACGGTGGTCTGCGAAGCACGATACGGCAACCCACCGGCATATATTGAATGGTATTTAGGTAAGTATCCCAAGATATTAGTCTGATATTCTTCTTCTTCGAGTGTCTTTCCAATTAAAGAAGAACACAGACAGAGATTTTTATACTTCTGCTTGTGCTGCGTGACGCGAAAGACTTCAACTGTAACAGCAATTCCCATTTATTCCCGGATGTTACTAAGCCATAAATTGTTTCTGCGATCAATGCCTCTTTTTCCAGCAATTTTTCCATCACGATGCATTGGGGGAGCTTTTATCTCTCTTGCTTAAGCATGTGCCCTAGTTATGCGTCTTTTCTCATCTTGACGGTCTACAAAAGTTCAAATCTGGACTTGAATGTTTTGACTCCAGCATTATCTCTGTGCCTTTCGTCAAGATTAAGCCGTTGAGTCGTCAAAAGGTAACAGAAACACAAAGCTGCTTACGCATTTAGTATATTAATTTAAATAGCAATAGTTTTTTGGCTATACATAAACGTTTCATATTATAATGTCGTTGCAGAAAAAGAACGTCTAACAGCCTGGAGTCAGACCAATTCCTCAGAAGTAGAACGACCGAGGGTATGGGCGGCGCGATCAGTCCTTGAACTTGGCGCGACCAGGTCGGCCCACGGCAGACAGCTGTCTTGCCGAGCACACCACCCCTCCTACCCGTCGCCGTATTACAGGGACTCTTATACCATGCTTGATGTCACCTGTAAGTATTATCATTTATCATTTACTTGCTTTTGTCCGTGAGTTTGTCCCCGCGTGGACTGAGGTTTTTACAATAAGTCAGATTTTGTTTCCGACTGTCTGATCAGACTATCTGATCGTATTTACTCGATGCACGTCCGATTCTTGCGTCAGGGTTTTTCTGAATTTACGAGCGATCATCCTGAGTGCGAGAGGACCAACAATAAAATCGTCAGTTGCCGACTCGGATCCGACAGTCGGATCGGACGTGGGTTGAATGTTTAAACAAAATAGTGGCTATTCCTTCCGATAGCCGGATCAGCGTATCCGACTATCTGATGAAAAAATCTGACGTGTGTATATCGACGGCCAGACTGCTGTGTTTTCAGGTTTAAAAAATTAAGATCGGAATCTAACATCCTACTAATATCCTACTATCCTACTTATATTATAAATATGAAAGTTTGCATGTATGGATGGATGTTTGTTATGCTCTTTCACGCCACAACGAATAAACCGATTGGGCTGAAAGGAATGGAGATAGGATTAATACATAGGCTGCATTTTATTCCGGAAAATTAGAGTTCCCGCAGGAATTCAAAAACCTTAATCCACGCGATCGAAGTCGCGGGCATCATCTAGTATAAGAATAATAATTACTTAATTAAAATTATATATGTTTGGGTAAAATGGCTCTACGAAATTAATATATTCCACCCTGTTTTAAGTTTTAAATTATGAGTTAGTTTGTAATGTGCCAAATTTTTTAATTAAATAACACGTAAAAGCTGTAAAGTACTTTAAAATGTTTGCGTGCAAGACTTCAGGAATAGGTGTCTAGGCACTGTTTCATGACTCGCGTTTTTGTTATCTAATGTAGGTTTGTTTAGGCTTTAAAGTTTTTAATGAACTACCTCCATGAACTCGATTATAGCATTAAAAATTTAAAATTGTATGCAATATCAGCATAATCCGTGCCCCTCATAGACGTATAGGAAATTAATAGGAATCGAATCTGGCTTAAGTGTTCGACCAAAACATCGCTGCAGATTGGTTTCATTTTCATAACAGCATGTAGAAGACAATAAGTCGAATGCAAAATTTTGGTTTGGAAATGGTAATTTCCAAACTATAATTCTATTGCATATATTATTGGTAGAAGCGGTAGAAGCGGTGTTACTTTGCGGAAATCCATGTCAACAACCTTATTTTCCTACTAGCTTTTGCCCGCGGCTTCGCTCTATGTTCGATTTTTCAAACCCCTATTTTATTCCTTTAGGGGTAGCATTTTCAAAATTCCTTTCTTAGCGGATTTGTCCGTCATAAGAGCTATCTGTATCCACAGCCTAATCCATCCAGGTGGTTTGAGCTGTGCGTTGATAGATCAGTCAGTCAGTCACCTTTTTCCTTTTATATATTTAGATAATCCGCGAAATAAGGAGAATATGCAAGCAGACTTGTCATGCATATTGATAGCCACACACCGGCAAGTCTGCCACGAACTTGACACAGTGTCATGCAGACTTGACGCCAAACTTGACCGTCTGTGGCCTCCCTGAGAAGGGTTCTTCTATGTTCATACCTCAGAATTCAAGTCTTTCTTCGCAGTTACTCCAGAAGTTTCCATCGTCGGTGCTGACGCCAGTTCCCTGGGGAGTCTCGAGGAAGGTTCCAGCGCGCTGACCCTCGAATGCAGAGCTGATGGCAACCCCAGCCCTTACGTGTGGTGGACGAAGGATGGCCAAGTCATTGCCACTAATGGAGCTAAACTTATCAGGGCTCCTATATCGAGGAATGATTCAGGTTAGGACAGACTTCTATGAATATTTAAGGTCAATTTAGCAGTTTTTCATGGTGTGGATTAGGCAGTATTTTTTACTACGTTGTGATTTATAAGTGCCGTTGGTATATTTTTTAGGTAGGTAATTTTAATTAATACACAGGAATTAATTTAAATTCGATAAGCGTTTATCGTGGAACAGGTCAGAGAAATTCTTAAAACTCTGATTTTCCAAGAATTTAATTATTTCCAAAAATTGTTGGCTGGTCGTAGGTAGTGGTCAACTTTCTGCCCAAAATTTTGTACAACCTTAGACTAAAGGCAAACTTTACTATTTGTTACTGTATGCTTTAGTTTTTTGTGAGATTAACGAAGGTGATAAGCCTAAGCCTTAGCCTCAATAGCCCAATGGTTAAAGGTGAAACTAAAAACTGAAAGGTCCACGGTTCAATCCTCACACATTGCATTATACTCTTGCCCACTTCAAGCACAAACTTATTATTTATAATTACAAAATGTACGACACCTTTTATTTTTAGGAATATACGGATGCCAAGCAAGAAATTCATTAGGAACATCGGATTCCGTGAAAATAGAAGTTGATGTCAAATGTAAGTCTCCGTTTATTATTTTTTTCTATTTATCCCCTCTTTTTTGAGTTTGAAACTTAATTTTTTTCCTTTCTACAGTCCCTCCAAGGGTCACGTGGGTAGGACCGGACACAGTTGTGGAAGCAAATCTATTTTCTGAAGTCACATTAGAATGCAAGGCTGATGGAAATCCGCCTCCTTCTTACCAATGGTATCACAAGTAAGTTTTTTTTTATTACGAGAGATAATTCCAGACCAGAGATAATTCAGAAATTATAAATTCCCAAATTGCCCTCGCTGGGAATCGAACCCTAGACCTCCCAGCAACACCTCAGCGCTCACCACTGCGTCAAAACAGAGGCCGTCAAAACAGAAACTGGAGAGTCACATAAGCTTTTTATCCTGAAAAAACAGAATTTTTTTTTTTAAAACCTAACAAAGGCAAGCTATTTTATAATATAAGTATGTAATTAGGTTACGTATTTTTTTTTAAATATACAAGGTGTTTGTTAATGTGTATAACTTACCAGCAACCACCCATACACTTTGACCCTATAAACACAATGGCGGTGGTAAAAAGTGAAAATTAATTATCAAAAACTTTCATACAAAATTAATTAATTAATTAAGAAAAAAACATTTTGGAAACCCTAACTGGAGACATAACAACAAGTTCAAAACGAGTGTTACCACTCATGCTTTTGATTTTACCCGTTTTCCCTCAAAAAAAAATTCCCTAGAAGTCCTTGAAGAAGAAGAAAAAAGATTTTGACTTTCTTTTGGCAAATAACTTGTAAAATGAAAAACTGAATACTGCTTTAGGTAGCAATTTAAAAAATACTTATTAACAAAAGTGTTACATTTGAAAAGCCACATTTTTATCTCAAGAATTTACCTAACATTTGGTAGTTACTGTTAGATTCCAAAATTATTAAATGCACTCGCAATTATCATCAATTCCTTTAAAAATAGTTAAGCAAAAATCTTGTATAATACAAGTATTTTGTGTTGTTTTTCCCCAGGTAAAGGCAAAATTCCTAAAGACGTAAACACTTTGGTCCCCTACACTATTTCCAAGAATTCTTTGACTCCGCCCCGCGAGTAAAGGCGAGGCTACACACAAGATTTGCGGTTGCGTTTACGCAACGAAAAATTTCATCGCATAGGACATCGCACGAGTAAACTCTTACCATTATTTTACTTTCTAGTGAGACATGGACCGCACTAAATACTACTTCTGCTTGCGTTAAGATGCATCAAGAAAAAACACAAAAGAAAGTACCTACTGCGTATTCATCTCCTCAAAATTGAGATGTAAACATTTACATACTTCCTTCCACGCTTGTTTTTGGAAATTTATCTTTGTATTCTTCCACTGGTTTCTCCCAAAGGACAGGAGGTTCCTAAATCAAGGAAATCAGATAATCGATATCGTAATTAATCATCTTGACATGCACACGCTGGGAAGTGTGGATACCGCTAGAATGTTAGTACATCGTCGCATCGCAGGTTTTATGGTGCACAGAGGACATTTACACGGTGCGTTGTGGTCGCGACGTCTATGATTTTTACAATGTCCTCAGTGAAGGCGCGCCCTTACGGTGTTTCGACGTATTTAATATTCAAACCACGCCCACGTACGCGGCATCGGTAAAGGAACTAAAACTAGCACTGTACTGCAAGCGATAATAATAATTATTGTATCGTTTTGAAATTGATTTATTTTTTTTTTTTTTTTTTTTAATCTAATTTCATTACAGGGGTTTGGTCACTAAGTGAGCATGTCACCCCTATGAGAGCTAAAGCTGTACACAATTATCTTACACCTGTATCTTATAATCTACGTCTTAATCCGATAGCTACTACTCTGTACAGCATTCTTGCCTGTTCCGATACCGGACACGCAAGAATACTGTTCCAGACTCCTACATTATTGGGATCTACGTGTAGGAACAACTCCAACCTTTCGGCCTCATTCCGGACACATTCAGCCATTATATGCAGCACATCCTCCACTACATCGCATTCTGAACAGTTAGGTGATGGGACTTTGCCCATCAACGCCGCGAAATTGTTTAGCGGAATATGTCCGGAACGAAGCCTAAGTGCTGTCACTACCTCGTTTCTTCTCATGTTGGCATTCTGAAACCACAGTCGTCGACACAAGGTTGGTTGTATTGTTTTGTACCAAATACCTTTTGACACAGAACGTTCGTCGAAGTGTTCTCTCCATGTTTTGATACAAACAGTTTTTACAATATATAATAGCTCCGGATATATTGGCAAATAATAAGAGGGAATTCCATCGACGGTCGCCTTCTTCGCTAACTCATCGACTGTTTCATTTTCAGTTATGCCAACATGAGAAGGTATCCACTGTACAACTACTTTCTTGTTGCTCGTCAAGAGCTCAAGAATACTATTAATAATATCGTATGCAATGGGTATTCCTCGAAAACCGGGGCTAGTACATCTGGAAAGATGTTGGAGCGCACTTTTCGAGTCCGTAAAAATGACAAATTCCTTACTATTACTAATATTGTTTATGTAAGATAAAGCTTCTGAAATGGCAACCAATTCTGCATGCATAATCGAGATTTTAGCTTCTATTTTGAGTTTAACAAAGCTCGAGTTCTGTGGATCAAAGAACGCTGCTCCAACATCTTTTTGGTCTTTTGACCCGTCAGTAAACAAGTAATAATACTTCGGGAAGGTTTGACGTATTACTTCGTTACATATCTTTCTGAGGGTCTGTGTATTATATGATTTTTTAGCTTTATTAATTTTATCAATATGAGATCGAATTACCGACGATAAATCCACGTTGCTTACCCATGTGTTTAACTTGAACATATCTAGGTTACTACTTTGCTTTATAGGTATTAGTCTAAGAGAATCATGAACTAATATTAACAGAGGTTTTTTTTTATTTCTCCAAAAAGGTTTCTGACAAGCACCTTTTAATTCTTCTAATACTACTATGATTTCACTGTTAGCAAATGACTTGCATTTCAGCCAAAATTTTCCTGCCAAATAATACCTCCGGACGGATAGTGGTTCAATGTGAAGCTCCGACTCCATGACATGAATTGCCGTGCTTTTAATAAAACCCCCGATGATACGTAAACATTGATTTTGAATAGTATCTATTTTTTTCAAATGTGTCTGGGCGCTATTGTCGTATAAGAAGCAACCATAATCGATTTTACTTCTGATAATAGATGTATAAAGACGTCTTAGATGGCCCGGATGCATGCCCCATCGGGAGCCCGCCAACATTTTGAGAATATTCATAAGTTTTAAGGCTTTACTCTTCAGTTCATTTAAATGTTTAGACCATCTTAAAGATTGATCTAACCAAAGTCCTAAGTATTTATAATTATCAACTATTTGTAATGATGTTCCGTTAAGTTTTAAATCGATGCTATCTCGCCTGTAACTAGTTTTAAAAATCATTATTTTACTCTTAGATGCTGATACGTCCAGACCTATTTTTGAAAGGAATTGTGATAGTAGATTAAGCGCGCCTTGTAATCTCTCAACCGTTTGCAAAATGTTATTGCAGGGACAATATAGGACGAAGTCGTCGGCGTATGATGATATAAAAACATTAGTTATGCCTTTAGATATATGCGCAGTTACAATATTGAACAACAATGGTGATAAAGGATCACCTTGAGCCAATCCACGACTTGTACTTCTGTTAATTTCAAAGTTTACGGTCCGAATTTTTAAATACCTCTCTCTAAGAAAATTTTCTAAATATTTACATACTCTTGAGCCGACTCCTAGTTTGTCCATAGTGTGTAATAAATAGTTTATATCAACATTGTTATATGCATTGTCTATATCAATGAAGCAACATACCATACTCTGTTTCATGGAAAACTCAAACTGTATCCTGGAAACTAAAGTAGCAAGATTGTGTTGCGTAGAGTGACATTTTCTGAAACCTGTAATAGTTTCAGACAAAATGTGGTTTCTCTCAATAAACCATTCTACTCTATTTAGTAGGATGTTATGAAAAACCTTGCATAAACATGAAATCATCGAAATCGGTCGAAGAGACGAGACGTGATGTGGGTCACGTCCAGGTTTGGGAATTGGTATGATATTTATATCTCGCCATTGGAGGGGAACAAAAGAGTTTGTTAAAAAATTACTATAGAGCACGGTTAACAATTGTTTGGCATTTTGTGGTAAATTTTTGATCATTGAATAAGATATATTGTCACAACCCGGTGCAGTGTCTTTTGATTTAATACTTTTCTCTAATTCGTGTAATGAAATGTGGGATTCTAATTTATCATTATTGGATGTAAAAACTTGCTTTTGAGTTGATACATAATCCGGTGTTAAAGTCCTTAACAGTTCGTAAGCTTTTCTGTCATCAATATAATTACGTTGCTGTTTGTAACCTTTTATCCATTTCATTTTGTTCCAAACTTCACCTTGAGATGCTGACTCATCCAAGGAAGTGCACATTTCTTGCCAAGATTGTGATTTGGCTTTACGCATTAAGTTCTGAGATGTACGTATTTTTTCCTGTAACGAGCTTAGATTGTCAGGAGTAGGATTTCGTCGAAATTGAGCAAGTGCCCGACGACGCTCAGCTACACATTTAGAAAGCGTTTGATTCCAGTAGGGTCGAGGCAAAAAGTTAATACTAGGATTTGTGTTAATTTTGACAAATGGGATATGAATGTCGGCAGCCATGTTCATGTAGTCTACAAAAATATTATAATCGTACTGCAAATCATTTGATAACATAAAACCAGAATACAAAGTCTCCAGTAATTCTGTAAAGGCATTCCAATCTGCTTTTTTAAAATTTCTACGCGCCATATTTCTTGAGTCCGGTTTAACATGTGTATCAATCTTTATAATGCAGTGGTCGCTTCCTAAGGATTCGTTCAACACTTTCCAGTTGAATCTGAGAGCTATATCGGTACACGCAAAAGAAATATCGGGCGTCGATTGTTGTAATACCCCGTTTACTAACTTAATTCGAGTCGCATCCCCGTTATTGAGCGTAACAAAGTTACTGTCTGACATTAAAGCATCCATGATTTGGTTTCCTCTGGAGTCCACTTTATTCGACCAGTTCGAATGGTGCCCATTAAAGTCACCAAGCAACAATGTTCTTTTATTAAATGCAGCGAATATATGCTCCCAATCCAACCGGCAAGTGTTGACAGACGGAGGACAATACAAAGACATTATATTTTCAATTTCATTGCAATTAAACAGCTTAACTAACAGAATTTCTATACCTGAATTACGGCTATGAAACTTAAATACCTGTGATTTGATCGATTTATGCGTTAGTATAGCAACCCCCCCATATGAATCGCATCTGTCTTGCCGGTATATGTTATAATTTCCTAATCTTAATTCACTATCGGGTTCCAACCAAGTTTCAGATAACACAGCAACGTGGATTTTTTCTTGATATAGGAAGTTTTCTAATAAAATTAACTTAGGCTTAAGACTCTGACAATTCCATTGCATGAGGTTAACCTTGATCATTTTATTTCTATCCTTGTCCATATTCGTTCTGTAAGTAATCAAGTACCATTTTCAAAATTGGCCAATCAGCTAAATTATCTACCAAAGCAAGGATAGTCCATTCAATACAACATTTAAATGCAGCTACAATTTTTGATTGCATTGTGACATCTCTTAAAAATATAATTTCTTTCAGCCTCCTTAATAATTCGTAAATGTTAAAAACTTTCTCACTGTTGTCCTTTGCTGACGAATATTTCTTATTGTTAAACCTCACATCCTCCATATCCTCCATATCTTCCATATCTACATCATTGGGTTGTTTATCTCTGTATTGGGTCCGTGGGTAACGTTGTTGCGTCGGTTTGGTCTTTTTATTTGAAGCAGCTTTCTTGTTCGTCATGTCTGCATATGTTGGAGTATTTTTGCTTTGCGTGGATTCATCGCAATTCTTGGAGTTAGTAGGCTGGAAATGTTGAGGTTCGTCCTGTTCATCAGTTATATCCTCTTTTCTTTCCTCTTGATGCGGAGACTCCGGCGGTACATATAGTTCGAGAGCTTTGCGGTAGGTGCAGTTGAATTCTGACATTAAAAATCTAAGTTTCTTTTCTTTCACGAAAAAAGGGCACGCTTTCGACAAGGCCATGTGTTTACCTGAGCAATTACTGCATCTGTAGTTCGTATTTTCACAATTCTCGTGATTTTGGCCACATTTGGGGCAAACTATTTTGAAACTGCACCGGTTTTTTGAGTGACCAAATTTCCAGCAGTTCGAACATTGTGTTACGGAGAATTCGTACTTTTCCACTCTCACTCTTAGCTCATCGACGAATACATAAGCAGGGATAAACGTTCCATTAAAACATAGTCTTACCGTTTCGCTGGGTGTCCAACCTGGTTCATTCAATTTCCTACGATTGAGACGGTTAACCGAAACTAATTGCGCGGGCTTAGCACATGAAATCTTTTCTAGAATTGTTTCATTTGACAGTTCTAAGTCAACATCTCTTATGATTCCATATGAATAGTTTCTTTCCAAAGCTCTTTGAATTCGCCAATTATTCTTTTTGAATTCTTGACACATTTCTATTTTTTCCGCACTTAATTCGCTGATAATATCAACTCTGACCTTGTAGGGATTTAAATATTTTACTCGAATTATATCAGAAATATTCTGTTCTTTAAAAATACGGGCCAAAGCAAACTGTTTGGGTAACTTCTCATTACTTGAAATGTACATTTCTGTCTTCTCCGTTTCCTTCGATTTTTTGTCTTTTCTCTGCCCCACTGTGGTCCACTCATCTTCACTATCCTCTCTCGTTCTTTTCTGTGCCCTGTCTACCTCCTGCCGTTGTTCCTCCGTCGTTTCATTATCACTTAACGATTCAACACTCGACATAATGTTATTGTTCTAATAAAGTAGGTAGTTTGAAACCAACGCTCGCCGTGATAGGCGGCCGAGGCGTACCTCGACCGCCGTCCCTCGCAAAACAAAAGACCGAACGCACGCCCGGCGCGCGCTGCAAACCTATGACACAATTGAACGCGACCTCGTCGTACGAACGCCGTACCGACACTGAAATTGATTTATTATTAAAAATATCACACACATTCATTCGTTCATTCACATACAGTAATTGTTAATCAAAACCACAACACAAATTAACGAGATATTACTTACCTGCAAAGAAAGAGGCGGCAGTCACTTTATGGACTACGTAGGTACGGACTTTAACTTACGGAGTCCGAAAGTAGTCTGGAATATTCTTGCAAAAATACAAGATTTCTAATCGGTTTCCACTCTACTGAACAATACTACAGGTTACAGGTTTAATTGCATGCCGATTAATGGTTAGGTATCGCATCTGGAATATTTTATCGCAACGTTATAGCATAACAAGTAGTACGTTGTAGGCCTACACACATTCATTCATAGTTTTATCGTTGGCAGTTCATCGCCATTGAATCAGCTGTTTTAAAGGGTTGCCACCTAAACATTTATGGTGAATTTTTGAAGTCCTCATAACTTGGCCAGGATATGAGCTACACGTCTCATGATATTTTTTCATGTATCTATACACCGACCCCAACTTATGGGTTTCGGTAGGATAGGGACATTAACTAACACCTTGTATAGACTAGCGCTTGACTGCGATCTCACCTGATGGTAAGTGAAGATGCAGCCTATGATGGTGCGCCTAGAAGATGCCTATTCACTCTTGATTTAAAGACACCCACGTTATAGTTAGTTGGAAAAACAGAAGCCGGAAGGTATGTATCAGTAATATCATTTGATTTCAGTCCCAACCTGTCAGCATTAAGTGGGCATCTGGAGGACGGATACCCGATATCCTCAACGCCTCAGTTGCTGCTGCACAACGTGTCTTACACGCAGCACGGACGGTACACCTGTATTGCCACTAACCACATTGGCCTTGAGGAAAGGTACATAATGCGTATTAGCGGATACCTACGTCATAATACTTTTTTTTTATTATCTACACTACTATTATAACCTACACTACTATTATAAAAAGGAAAAATTTGTATTTTTGTGTATATGTTTGTTACTCTTTCACGCAAAAACTACTGGACCGATTTGGCTGAAATTTAAAATAGAGATAGAATTTACCTTGGATTAAAACATAGGCTTTTTATCCCGAAAAAAATTATAGTTCCTGCGGGATTCCAAAAAACCTCAATCCACGCGAACGAAGTCGTGGGTATCAGCTAGTTATTTATAAAAAGAATATCAGCCAAGCTGAACTTAACTGATGTTCTCCTCTCCCTTTGTATAAAAATCTTGTTTCCTTTATTCTAGGAGTCATCAATCAGAAGCGATAACGCTCAACGTTTTGGGTCCACCGGTAGGTGAGCCTTTGACCACGGTGCACGCATGGAGCGGCACCGAGGGTCGGGTACAGACCTCAGTCTGCGCCGATCCCCCACCAAGGAGAGCGGCTTGGCTGTGGGGCAGCTTGAGACTTGACGTCCCTTCGCATGTTGGTAAGATGAACTTCCATCACTTCTTTATTCAGACAGTAGGAAAATCAAGGACAAAGTGAATGGACAGAACTGGGCAAAGAGAGCAGAGTGCAGGCGTCCGTATGCCTCCATAGAGCCGCTTGACTGTGGGACAGTTTGACGCTTCACATCCCTTGGAATGTTAGTAAATTGAACTAAGTGCCATTAATTTTTCTTTCACTGTTTTGAATTGTCACTGACAATATAAGTCCTCAATAGAACAGCACTGAGTGCCAACTGGAAATGTCCATCTTTCCTGACACTTTTTGGGAATCCAAGCTGCCCCAACTTGACTTTGGGACAGCTTAAGGTTTGACATACCATAAAATCAGTAAGAATTTTTATAGGAAACAGTTTGCAATTACATTTTATGCCTGTCATCTTACGGACCATAGTGTTTTCTGACCGTAAGTTATGAGCCTCCCACCAGACCAGACCAGAGACAATTCAGAAATTATACATTCCCAAATTGCCCCTGGAAATCGAACCCGAGACCTCCCAGTTATAAAACCACAGCGCTCAGCACTGCGCCAGGGAGATCGTGAAAAAAGTGCACTTTCAAGAAAAAAGTGCGCTAGTTTCAGAATAATCTTACGAGATTCTTTCCGCAGGTCGATACAAGACTCTGGAACCTACCAACATCAACGGTTGCTACCGGTACACGCTGCTGATCGGCAGCACGAGCACCTCTGACGCGCGGATATACGTGCTGCACGTGGAAAACGAGCGAGGCTTTTCCTCGCACTCCGTGGCGCTTACTGTTCATGGTAAATAAAATGGATAGGTTAGGTTAGGCTAGCCAAATCACCAAAACTTTGAAGGAGAGAATACTTATTTGAATCCTCGACGGAAAAAGAGGGGTATAGGGAATATAATAAAAAGAGGGGGTAGATACAAGAGCATCTAAGAGATGCATCAAAATATGACTTGAGTAAGAACTCAAGTCATATCTTGAAGGATCTATGAGCTCACCACATTATAATCCCATAAAAACTCCTACCATATTAAAAAGAAGTACTGCGACCCTCATAAATACAGAGAAAGAAAGAGTAAACTAAGCGAAAGATATATATAGGATGTTTCAAAATTAAAAATGACAAATTGGCATTACATGTAGTTGAACTGTGACAATTTCTTCACGCAGAGAATTTTTCGCTAACAGAGACAGCGCACGTGGCCCCGCTCATCGCTGCAGCGCTGCTCATCGCTGCGCTGCTCGTCATCGTGCTGTGCCTCATCGTGCGCTGCAAGCGACGGAGAGGTGCGCAAGCTCTGCTTTCTTTATCTTCTTTTTTTTATTTGCATACAAGTTAAACTTTTCAAACCCCTATGTTACCCATTTTATCCCCTTAGGGGTTGAATTGTCAAAAATCCTTTCTTAGCGGATGCTTCCGTCCTAATAGCTATCTGTATGCCAAATTTCAGCTTGATCCGTCCAGTGGTTTGAGTTGTGCTTTCAAAAACCAAAAAAGTGCCGTTTCCGCTAATTGCCGCTAGAGCTCGCCTCATATTCATGAGGACTTTTGGTATATTCCTCCCTAGGTATCCATAAATCTATATGAAGTTTCAAAACTTTCGGATTTTTCCAGAGGTGTCATTTTGTGAGGTTTTTTGACGGGACTAAATCGGGAATAACGAGGATGTAAATTTTTTGGACTTTATAAATGCACAATGTCATCTTGTAGTTAAAGCACCTTTTTCATGATTACCCTGAGTGTTTATATAACCTAAAAAACGAACTCGAAAGCTCGAATAGCTCGGGTCCGTGTGATGATATTTTTACACGGAAAAATGTAGAAATATTTGTTTTTTTTTATTTGCAGAAAGCGTCGAATACAAGACTGACGATTTAGACAGGTGAGTGAAAAGTTTGTTAATATTCGCCCCAGTTAACAGAATGGACTCCAAAAATCGAGGGAAGTTATTTGGAATTCAATTGGAAAACGAATTCGGGAGCGAATCAATGCGAGATTTTTTGAAGCAAACATGCTCCGCGCTCATGGTTAAATTGTAGACTGGCATGTAAATATTTTATTTAAATCTTAAAACTACTGAGATATTGCTTAAGGATTAAGTGGATTTTATTATCATGGAATGGCAGTGCAATATTATAAAGCGATGTATTCATTAAGCAACATGCCATGCAAAAAACTGCGCAACATGTAGCTCAGCATGTTGAGCAATGACGCGAAACTTTTGTTTTAAAGTACCTAACAATTTTAAAGAGTTTGAATTTAAGCCTCAATAGCCCAACGGTTAAAGGTGTGGACTGAAAACTAAAAGGTCATAGTTTCGAACCCCACTCGTTGTACCCACTCGTGGCACAAGCTTTTTGCTTATTTGGAGGGGAAAGGAGAATGTAAATCAAGTTCAGCTTGGCTAATATTCTTTAAAAAAAAAATGAGACGAGCGACATCTGAAAACATCACGTGATGTTGAGCATTACTCCAAAACCTGTTGAGTGTCCCGTGTTGCTTAGTGAACCTTGTGGCTTAATATATGCAGACTTTGATCGACTCGGACGTAGTCACCCAATTCGCATCGGGCCAGCGTGGCGGACTATGGTCTATAACCCTTCACTAAGCGGAGACCTTCACTCAATAGTAGTTAATGGGTTGCTCATGATGATGTTCGTACAACAGCGAGAAGACAGTGCTGCCAGCGGACGCGGTGTACTCCCCGCGGGACCAGCCGCGCTGCAGCGGGCGCGTGGGCGCGGTGTCGGAGCGCGCGGCCGCGGCGCCGGGCGCGCGCTACTCGCCGGGCGCGCTGCAGGTGCGGCGCGCGGCCGTCGTGCTGCAGCCCCCCACCACCGTGTGAACACCGTGTGCACAGGTGTGAATGCACCCTCACTTATCGACACATCTAACATAGTTTTGGTATTTTCCTAATAAGTGAAAACATAGGAATGTTTTCACTTATACCGGTCCCTGTATTTAAACTGTCTGGAATGTAAAGATAATTAACAACGTTGCTGTATTTTGTTAAACATCAAAAAAAAAATTTAAAAACTGTAATCTATAGTTGGGCAAATTAAAATGTAAAATAGAAACGACTATAATTTTTTTAGTCGGGTAAAATATCCATTCAATTTTTGAATCTTAATAACGTTTGCTAGATAAATGAGAGATTACAGATAGGTTGAATATTTGAACCGGCCGTTAACAACATTTGACGTACAACATGTTTGGTATCGCTGCACGTTGCCAGAAGAGCCGCGTCGCCGCTCAATATGTTTCTACTTGTTGGACTAGATGCTGATAAACATGTTGCGCGACATTTGTTTACTAGTGAATACAAGGTTTTATGTTGGGCGTAAACATCCGGAATTTAGACACGTTTAATACCAAGTCAAACATACATATTATATTTAAATATTATGGATTTTCGAATGTGGAAAAACATAATTTAATTATAGCTTAATTTCGTGTATGTTTCTTATATGTTTACGTATACGATACGCTCCAAATTAAAACCAATTGTACTGGATTTGTGACTTTAAATCAACAAAGTTAAGGTTCATTTTACTTTGACGTTAATGTCATTGAATTCGTATACGATCAATCGAATTAGTAAAGCTTAGACTAACACTACAGATCCGGAATTCCGGATGTTTACTGGCGACCTAAGAAGTTTCTCCTTAGACCTCTATACAAATGAAGTTGGACCATACTAACTAGTGGTTCGCCCCGAACTGAGACCTCGCGATATCCCATAATTCCCAAAAGTTTTAATTATTTATTGTAATAATTAACTTTTAACATTAGACGCAATAAAAAAAATAATAGTTGACATAAAACTGTTTTACTGACACAGCGCCATCTATTAGCATTATTGTGAAGCTATTAGCATTTAAAATTAAATAAATTCGTTTCTTTATAACATTTATCTAATTTTAGTATTTGTTGTTCAAGTACAGGATATAACTGAATTTTCAACCAAATTTCACGTTCTAATATTCAGTAATTCTGAAGTTATAGGGCTCTGACAGACATTTGGACGTACACACTTCTCTGTCTAGTAGGCAAGCGCATTAGTTGACTCAGAGAACTCGCTTCGCTCGTTCAATTAATAAAAGACAATGAAATGTAGACACTAGACACTCTTTAGGAACTAATCCTTTCCTTACTAATATTATAAATGCGAAAGTGTGTTTGTTTGTCGTTGTGTCCTTCAATCACACAGCAACGGATCGACATGCTTTTTTACATATTATACCTATGCAAAAAATCACGTTGATCCGTTTTTGAGGACTTACTAAATTTACATGAACTACGAGTACCATTTATCTCTGAAGAACAGAGCGTTCCTGCGGGATTTTTAAAAACCAAACACCGCGAAGTCGCGGGCAAAAGCTAGTAGACTAAAGACTAATAAAAATTAACGGATATCTTTTAATTTACCAGGCACAAATTTAATGTATGCTAGGCTTATCCCAAACACTTTCCCATTATAATACTATCACAAGCGTTTATTCACCTGTCACCATGATTCACCGTAACTGACATTTCATTACTGTAAGTGCGGGCCACAGCGCGTAAATCAACGAGGCTTTTTAAGGAATTAACAAAGTTGTTATTAATAAATTGTCTACACAAACTTGATTAAATATGTTAGTATGAAAAGAATATTTATGATTTTACCAGTCTATGTATGTATGTACATGTAATCCACCGTACTGAACCGATTTCTACGAATGAGGTATAAAGAATGATTAATTATACTTGAGCGTTATATGCTCACAAAACAAGCGAAAAAATTGTTCCGGACAGCGGCGTTTAAGTATCCTTATTTCACTTCATTGCTAAATGATGTAAACGGGAGGGTGCTATGGACTGCGTAATAAAAACAATAAGAAAAAATAAGACAACTGGTTTTTGTCATATATTTTTATGTTTTTTAATGTCTTCCTAACTTTTAATATTACTTTTCTATGTTTGTCATATCATATTTTTTTTCTAATTCATCATCTACTCTTCTCAGGCAGCGTGGTCAGCGTTGGAACAAGAAGCCAAAGAAAATGTTTATGCGGTTTTAGACCCGCATATACAATACGAGTTAACTATAAATAAAAACGGGGAACCGCCTAAGTACTTATCGCTATCTAAGCCTCTAACTCACCAAAGAACGCGCGCTTTTGACCCACAAGGCATTAATTTTAATGAAATCAATAACAATTATGGAAATAAAAACAAGAAAAACTATCAAATCGATCCAAAAATCAGAAGATCTGATAGAAGTATCAAAACAAATAATAAAAATGAACAAAGTTATTCTTGTAAAAGCAATCAAGATGTCAAATATTCAATAGATCCGTATTTTGGAATGGTTAGAGCTTCTAAGAACAATAATGTGTTCAAAGCACAAAATGCTAGTGATAATGCTCGTATTAGTTTTAATGAAAAAAGCAAGACGTACGAAAGGAATAATTTTCCAAGAAACAGTACAGCAGGACGCAATGAACAACGGGAGATGAAGACTGATGTTAAGAGAGCATCAAATAGGAGCAATGGTAAAACTGTTTGTGTAAAAAAGGAGATGTCGCAAGAAAATAAAAAAGAATGCCATTTTGAAAACTTGGAAGTAGAAAGAAAAGTACAAGAAGATAAAAATGAAAATGATACAATGCCTCGACCGGGAAAAGTTAAGGAACTCGCTTCGAGGTTTAATAGGAACAGTGCGGAAAATTATAGACAATCAGTGATTGTGAACATTGAAAGGCCAAAGACTTTAGAGAGCTTCGACCAGGCTTATCTGAATCATGTTTTTCCTGACGCTATTGAAATTTAGCTATGTGTTGTTTAATGAACAATAAATAGATCTCTTAGTGTTTATAACGTGTGGATGTTCTTCTAATGTTTACGAACTGTTATGAGGTCTTCAATTCTTCATGGTACTTATAGAAAAATCATCTTCGTTATCACGTTAATCATGATCTGCTATTATATTATTATCAAGCATGGCCATATTATTGTTTTATATTATACTGTAGTTTCTAGTATATTCTTAAGAGCATTTCCATGACGTTATCTAAACTCAGCACAAAAGGCTTCTATAAATGTATATTATTAATGATATTAAATATAATACCTTATAAAAAGCTCACCCCATTAAATGTTATACTTATTTCTATATTTTAAAGTTCTTATTATTGTGTACTTAAAAGAGAATGTGCATTTATTTATTTAAAATCAAACATACCTATACTTAATTTTCAATAATTTTTATTAATTTGTTAATGTTCATTACCTACTCTAATGTGTACAGTCTCTTTTTCGAATGTTTTGTATTGTTGAATTTTAACAGTATTAAATTCATAATTTACAAGGTATTCTTTTACTTTTATATTTTATATTCCCTAGTGTAACATAACTCTTGCAGCAACATTTTGATAATTTATTTTTTTTTTTTTTTTTTTTATTCTATGACAAGATAGCCCTTGACTGCGATCTCACCTGATGGTAAGTGACGATGCAGTCTAAGATGGTAGCGGGCTAACTTGGAAGGGGTATAGCAGTGTAAATTCAACCCATACCCCTAATCGGTTTCTACACGCCATCGTGCCGGAACGCTAAATCGCTTGGCGGCACGTTTTTGACGGTAGGGTGGTAACTAGCCACGGCCAAAGCCTCCCACCAGACAAAAATGACTTTTTGTTGCGATAAAGGTATCATAAAACTGAACTTTTTTTTCATCAGTAGGTACATTACTCAAGACGTGCCGCCAAGCGATTTAGCGTTCCGGCACGATGGCGTGTAGAAACGGATTACGGGTATGAGTATACTGCCATACCCCTTCCAAGTTAGCCCGCTACCATCTTGGACTGCATCGTTAACTTACCATCAGGTGAGATTGCAGTAAAGGAATAAAAAAAAAGTATTGCATATTTTTTCAAAATACCTACTTATATTATAAGTTGAGATAAATCGTTGAATAATTAAGTTCTAAATATATAGGAAATCGATTCATTTAAATAATACCTATTAAGCTATTGCATAGCTTCTATCGCGGGCCTTGAAAGTGGAGACCGAATCCAGAAATTCCGTAACGAAAATAACCAGACACGGGACTCCTCTCACCGCTAGATGGAGTTGATAAAAAATGCTATGCAATAGCTTTACCGCAGCAGTCCCCGAGTGCCACACGTTTTTTATAGTCTATTGTCTTTAAACAGTAAAAATTGGTAGCTGTAAACACGGGTTGCAAACTATACTTTTCTGGAATCGAAAAGAACTTTGTTGTTTCAAATTTAATTTTTTTTTAATTAAATTAGAACACTCGTAAATAAATTCTAAAGAGTAATGGGTACAATTTGTTAATTTGTCGAACCGTAAACTCCTCAGTAGGTTACAGGCGGATTAAAGATTCCCAGAGGAAATTATTTCGCCCAAATTGAACAACGACTAATTGGGACTCGCGTGATAAATTTCATTCATAAGGCTTGGGACAAACTTATCGTGTTTTCCTTTAAGTATGTCCTAGACCTAAAGAAGACCTCACACCTAGGGCATCTGGAAGAAATCCACATTTTGTAGCGATAAGATGTCCTTGTACCTTTCTACTTCTGTTCTGTGTGTTGATGTTCTTGGACCTTTCTATATTTAAGTTTAGGTTATAAGTACAGAATTAATAAATAAATAAAAAAGACGTGTGGCACTCGGGGACTGCCGCGGTAAAGCTATTGCATAGCATTTTTTATCAACGCCATCTAGCGGTGAGAGGAGTCCCGTGTCAGGTTATTTTCGTTACGGAATTTCTGGATTCGGTCTTCACGCTCAAGGCCCGCGATAGAAGCTATACAATAGCTTAATAAAAATTTATGAAATTTCCACGCGCGAAACACTTCGATTGATTGAGGAGAAACGCACATTTCTTTACGATTACGATGGATTCCTTTAGAATAGTAAGAGTACTATTCTAAAGGAATCCATCGTAATCGAAATCAATCCAAAAAATCCGCTTCGTTGTTATGATTGAAGGATAAATCAACAAACACGTACGCATTTATAATATTAAGTAAGGAAGTAAGAATAGTCCGCGGCATAGCTCGTGCATGGGTTGTAGGTAGATACTAGATACTAAGAAGTAAGTATGCATAATATAATTATTATCTTTCCAAGTAGTATCTAGCACTTAAAAAATTAAAAGCGACTAAATTATTGTAAGTAGGTACCTAGTAAAAGTACTGGGTATAATTAACTAACTGCTTATGTATTGTTAGTATTAATACGTCTTATGAAATACTAGCTTTTGCGCGTGGCTTCGTCCCCGTGGAATTGCGTAGAAAAATCCCGAGAGAAACCTCTGTTTGTCAAGACAAACATTGAGAGGAACTGGAATAAAAAAAAGATTCCGACGAACTGAGAACTCTTTCCTTTTTTGGAAGTCGGTTACTATATACTACTAAATAAGCCTTTATTTACTGAACAAAGTACAAAAAAGTACGGTTAAAATATAGTTCGTTTTAAATATTTACAATAGGTATTAATTTTATGTAGGAGAATTTTCTACAGTGTGAGATAGAAGGTTTTTGTGCAGAATCAGTAAAAAAGCAGTTTCGACTAAAAATATCGGATAGGAGCTCTACTTGATTTCCCGTCGTTGTAGCCCTAAACCCATGCAAGAAACACGTCGATCCGTTGCTACATGATTGAAGAACAAACCGACTGATAAAGACTTTCGCATTTATAATATTGGTTAGGATGACTGTTCCTGTTCCCTTAATTTATAGGAGTGTCAATTTCTAGTGAAGTATGCACGGTGGAATAATAAATGCTGTTAAAATTTCTAGTTAAATACTTAAACTCACGCTACAGTATTTATAACTTACTTATCATTAAATAATTAATGTACCTACGCAAAAAATTATCGTATTGACCTGTTTAACTAGGTTACGAAATGTCAATTTTTAATCAGATAAAATGTAAGGGGTTAAAAGGGCACGAATATTAGGTGGTATTTTAAATAGATAGGTATAGAATATAGTCAATAATAATTTGAGAATGTAAGACATATGTACTTACTAACTGGCTTCAATATACGGATGTAGAGTTCAAGTTCAATGCTACAGAAAAATAAAGTTCTGAACCACCAAAATTTTAAGAAGTAAGTAGGTACCTACTTCTTTATCAACTGATAGACGTCCACTGCTGGACTAAGGTCTCTTGCATGGACTTCCACAGGGCTCGATCTTCCGGCTCCCTGCGACTCGTTTGACGTTGTCGGTCCACCTAGTGGGGGGTCTGCCAACACTGTACTTGCCAGTGCGGGGTCGTCACTCCACCAACGAACGGCAACTCTTTGATCTATGTGCCCTGACCATTTCCACTCAGTTTCGCTACACGCTGAGCTACGTCGCAGATTTTAATTCTCTTACGGATCTTCTCATTCCTCCTGATTTGATCCCGTAGGGATGTTCCAAGCATCGCTCTCTCCATCGCCCACTGTGTGAGCCTGAGCCTTTTTATGAGGCCCATAGTTAGCGACCATGTTTCGGATAAGTCACTTTGGCAACACGCACTGTTCGAAGACTTTCGTCTTCAGGCACTGAGGGATTTTGGAGAAGACATCTCGACGCTCCCCGAAAGCTGCCCAGCCGAGGTGGATTCGGAGGTTAATCAACATTGAGCGAACTCTCTAGTGTATTAGATATCTAAATACTAGCAACGTGTCCCAGATTCGCATGGATACGAATTACTAATGAAGAAATTGAGATTTTTATACAAAAATACCATCCAAAGTTCCGAATTTTACGGTGGATTTTCAAAAATCTTATAGCTTTGTAAAATGTAAACCACAAACACGACCGTCATGGTTGAAGTGGCAGGACTGGCAGGTACTTATGGGTATACCCAGGTATACCCCAAAATTATTCATACAAAATGACTTCATGTAGATCAAAAGCTAAGCTAAGAATGATTGCATCGCCTGAAGGTCAAGCCTTACGTCTTAGTACTGGTTTGTGTGATCGTGAGGTACGGACCTACCTAATAAATGTAAGACTATCTATCATGTTATTATTATTAGTTATATCTCAAAAATCCCGATCTTTCAAAAAAAAAAAACATAAATTGTAATGTTTAGTTAAGTAGTAGGTATAATATACCCTTCTAAGTACGCATTTAATTTATTTTGATGGGCATCTGTTTGGTCATTTTGTCGGGCCCGACAGCGACACGCACTTAGCTGATCGTATTTTTTTTAATGACATGAAAGGTAGGTATACTTCGCCAATCAATCGAGAGTGTGTGTGCTCTATTGTGTATAAATAAAATAGCCATCGGCCTCAGAGTCAAACGCCGCCAGTGTAACCTCCTCCGCGGTCCAAACGAGACATGCTAAAATTATAAATAAAAAAAAAATTGGCGCCTATTTTTGTGCGAACGATTTGGGCTATTTTCGAAACCCAAACATGATTCTTAAGATTTTATTCCTTGTCCAATTATGTGTGGTGGCCAACGCGGGTTTGTGCGATGAAGGGAACAGAGTGGATTTATCCGATGCACACGCATTTCACGACGGTTCCTTTGTGAAAAACGGCGTGCGTTTCACGACAGACTACGTTTATACCAAAAACGTTAGCGGGGAAGTGAAAAGCTACGGTTGTTTGTGTGAGTTTCAAAAGTGTATTAGAAAATGTTGCCCCTTGGGAAGTGTGTTTTTGAGAGACAGAAACGGGACCAAATCTTGCATCGAGAGCTACGATATCTTGCTAGAAGAAGGTTTGAAAGTGTCTTTCATGGACAGTGTTCAGAGGACTGTCCATTTGGAGGATCGAGAATTTTCGCTGATGTATGGGGTACCGTGCGATGGAGACGTGTTTTTGGAGAAGAATATTTGGGCCGTACAAGAGGTAGGCCCCTTACTAGTACATGTTCCGTTTACAGAACTGCGCCCACGGTTACTATGTCAGCCTTAACGTAAATTAGTAATCGCTTAGGTGTTGAACATTCTTCCAGCATCCGTGTTTCCTGCCACCTATAATCTGAGTAGGTACCTTCAAGGCAAGAGTGAATAAGCATCTTCTATGCAAGCGCGCTCCACTCCAACCTCATCAGTGTTAAGGTTGTCACTAAATGACATCTCAAAACAAAATCGAAATAATACTGCTTTGAACGTCGTTGGTATACACTGTTGATATAGGCCTTATCAGCCTTATAGACCCAGACCTGGCCCAGACTAACGCATTTATGACGAATGTCTGTAATGTTAGTGGATATGGAACCAGATGTTACAGTAATAGTAACCAGATAGTAGGTATGGCCAGAGAATAATAATAATACAGGTAAGTATAGGCTGTATGGTCATGGATCTTTGCCTGTCCCGATTAGGGACGAATGAAGGGCAACAACAGCAGGTAAGTACAGGTAGGTAGGTACCTACATTCTTTCCTTACATCACCTAGGCTTCCAGAGCAAAAAATCCTCCATATGTAAACATTACATGGAAAACAAAATTTTTTCTACAATTTAAAAAAAATCAACATTACAAAAAAATAAAGCCTCAATAGCCCAACGGTTAAAGGTCTGCACAGACACAACCAAGCGGCCAAAATCCTTCACCAAGAGCTTGCTCTGAAGTACGGTCTCCTGGATGAGAGAGTGCCGTACTATAGGTACACACCGGTGCCAGTACTCGAGCGTGACGGAGTCCGGCTCTATTGGGACCGGTCCATCATCACGGACAGGACGATTCTAGCGAATAAGCCTGATATCGTGCTGATGGACCGGGCACAGTCGAGGGTGTTTTTAGTGGACATCACCATCCCACATGACGAAAACCTCGTGAGAGCGGAGACAGAGAAAAAACGAAAGTATCTAGATCTGGCTCACGAGGTTTCCAGCATGTGGCATGTGGAGTCCACTGAAACCATCCCAATCGTTATATCTGCGAATGGGTTGATCCCAGTCAGCCTCGCTCACCATCTGAGGCGACTGGGGTTCCGTGGCAGTTCGCTCGCAGCCAAGATGCAGAAAGCGGTGCTGCTAGACTCGGCTAGGATAGTCCGTCGGTTTCTCAGCCTGTCGCCCTGACCCCCGGCCGTTTGGTCTCCCCTGCCGGGGCGTAATCCTCCGCCCGCTACAAGTATTTATTTGTGTAGAGTATATGTAAGTTTATTTATTTGTATATATATTTATGTTTATTATATAACTCTTTGGCTATATATGTATTTATTTTGTACGCGGGTGTGAGAGTTAAAGAATATGCGTCATAATAATAAATATTTTTTATTGCTTTCAAAATAGTCAGGCTTACAAGAATAAAGAAAAAGGTTAAACAAAAAGGAAAGCTTACAACTAAAAATCTCAAGCCTAACAACTTAGCAAGTGGCCGCAAACTCAGCTTTATGCTGGGCATTGATGATACCCAGCGCTGATTTTCAGTTTGCTCCTTCTCCTTCTATTTCAATATGGCGCGTCGCCCATCACAAGATTTAAAATATATTACAGAGAATAACAATGTAGAAAAAAAAATAAATAAAATAAAAAAAAAATAAAAATAAAAAAAAAAGATATATATATATATATAGATACTCGTACACATAATATAATATACCTAACCCGAAAGAAAACAACCAACGTCCGTTCCTCTTCTAGTCCGAACAACAACAAAAAGAAGAAGAAAAAAAAAAAAAAAGAATATTACATTTACAAAAAAAAAAAAAAAAAAGGAAAAATTACTATATGTTAAACAAAGAACAAAATCTCAGTACGACTATACAGAATAATCATTAAAAATAAATAAAAAAATAATAAATATATTCACAGTATAATCTGTCCACCCCTATCTTGCTGCCTCTAGTTGTTTATTAAGAAAATACCTCTTGAGTTTTAGTTTAAGGGGTGCGCCAAATTCTTGTGGAGTCTCTCGTTCTATCAGCACTTAACTACTGCGATACAATTTATGGACCTCGGTTGTTGAAGAAAACGGAAAACGCGATACAAAGGGTCCAAAACGCATGCGCCAGGTTCTGTTATGACATACCAAGGAGAAGCCATATATCACCGGTGCTAAACAAGCATAAGATTTTTACTCAGTGTTAGCAAGAGCTGAACATCCCGAGAGCACATGCCTGAGTGACTCACCGGGATGGCGACAAGCTCGACAGATGTCGAGAGTGCCATCCTTCAGGATGTACTTTCGGTAGTTCCGCGTCTTAACCACCTGATCTTGTATCGCACACACAAACCCTTCGGTTTCCCCAAAGAGGTCACCGAAGCGCAGCCATTGCACGGACGCTTTCTTATCCACGTGGGGCTCATTTAGAGCTTTAAAAAAGCGTCCGTGCAACTCCTTCTCCTTCCATACGGTCTCCCGGTCAGAGGTGCTTAGTACCACCGGTTTCTGCCACTCGGGATTGGCCAGAGATAGGGGAGTAAGTCCTTTATCACATTCTATGACGTCTCTATGCATTGGGCACTCCCTCTTCGTCTCAAAGTAGGTTCTGAGGCTGGATACCTCCCGATTATGCATGGTCTTGACGCTTAACACGCCTCGACCACCACATTTTCGGGGGATATACAACCTCATAACAGACGATTTCGGGTGGTGCATGCGATAGAGAGTCATAGTCGTGCGGACTTTTCTGTCCAGGGCGTCTAATTCGGTCTGAGTCCATCTGAGTACGCCAAAGGTGTACATGAGAACGGGCATGACCCAACCGTTATAAGCTCGGACCTTATTGGCACCTGACAAATAGCTTTTACAAACTTTTGTCAGGCGTCCAAAAAAGACCTCGCAAACTGATTGTTTCATGTCCGTCTCCTTTACCCCTACGGATTGTGACATACCCAGATACCGGTACGACTCAGCCTCAGAGAGGGTTCTGATGTTAGTCGGCTCGAGATTGATCTCGGCCGAGTGCGTAACCTGTCCCCTCTCCACATGTAGGACCGCACACTTGTCTAGTCCAAGCTCCATCCTGATGGAGCCACTGAACTCAGTGGTGATATTCAGCAACTCCCTCAGGCGGGTGGCATTGGGTGCTAGCAGTTTGAGGTCATCCATGTAGAGAAGGTGGGGCACTTTTGTCCCTCCTCTCCGAAACTGAAAGCCTGTCCCTGATCTCTCCAGCAAAGTGCTGAGCGGGTTCAGGGACAGACAAAACCACAGTGGACTCAGACAGTCGCCCTGGAAGATACCCCGCCGTATCCTTATCCGGTCATCCGCTGTTGCCAACCGCTCACCATGGAGACAAAGGATCGTGCTCCATTGCCCCGTACACTCTCCGAGGAAGTCTCGAACTGTACTATCAACTTTATACAGCTCGAGGACCCTCGAGAGCCATGTATGGGGCACCGAGTCGAATGCCTTCCTGTAGTCAATCCAGGCTGCGGAGAAATTCCGGCGATTGCGTTTGACCAGTTGGCCCGCGACGGAGTCAATGAGAAGGAGCTCCTTAGTACCACGACTACCACCCCGACATCCGTTCTGAGCCCAAGACATTATGCCATTCTCGTCTACATGACGGGAAATCTTAAGGCTCAGAACGGATGTCAATGTCTTATAGATGGTAGTAAGACACGTAATGGGGCGGTACTTAGCCGGGTCAGCGGTGTCTGTGGACTTTGGAGCTAAATGAGTGATCCCGGTGGTGAAAAGGCTCGGGAGCGCCCTTTGCTCGAGAGCGTCTTGGAATTGTCGAGCCAAGGTAGCATGGCAGAGCGAAAAACCCTTCAGCCAGTAGTGATGCAGTCCGTCGGGTCCCGGACTTTTCCAGTTCGCGGCCCGGCGCACCGCACCAGCTACATCCTCTGGAGAGACGGCGACTGGGTTCATGGGCTCTATCGAGGCACATGCTTCCTCTACCGCCGCAATCCAAGGGCCCTCCTCATGCTCCACCTCTCTTGACCATACACTTCGCCAAAAGGCGACGAGGTCAGCCGGGCTCGGCTGCTGAGAGGTAGAACAGACTGCTGGGCACTCCAGTTTTTTATAGAACCTTTTCTGATCACTCGAGAAGAGGCGATTTTGCCGAAAGCGCTCGACTCTTTCGGAGTATCGTCGAATGCGATTCCCCCATGCAGCGATTTTCTGCTTCAGGTCGTCGATGCGCTCCGTTAGTTTTTGGGCTATATCGGGCTGATCTAGCCTTACCCCTAGCCCATTAAAGGCTATCCTAACGGAGCGCACAATCCTTGGCCTGGTATTGCCCGACCTGAAGCTCTGCAGTCTGCCAATGAGAGCTCTGGCAAGGGTGATACGGTGTTCTATCCTCTTTTTCCAGGCTGGTTCCGTGCTGTGCCTTGGAGTAGAGCGTCCCCGTTTCTGGGCCTTGACACCCATGAAACGGTGAACAGCTAAGGCCGCACCAAAGAGAATAGAAGCCGTATCATCCAGGCCAGTGCTGCGCTCAAGATATTGAGGCAGCATTTGGTTTATGGCCTCAATGACATCCCGCGTCGCTACATTTAAGGTGAGCCGGGAGAGCCGCGGACGGTTCTCTAGAGGAGTGCTCTGGATCTCAGAAATCGCCTCTCCTAGAATCCTTCCCATCCGCTCTATGTCTAGGGAGACTGTTTCCTCCGCGTCCTCCTCCACAGGCAAATCTTGCGCGTTAGCGTCCGTCTCTTCGCGGACAGGGTCCGCCAGAGAGACAATTTGCTCTGTGGTTGAAGTTGTCACTTCAGGAACAGCCTCACGTCGTAACCGTTCGAGCTCGGTAGCGCTAAAGATGTTCGAGCGCTGGATATACCGAGCTCGGTCTGCCAGGTTTTGTTCCGTGACAGTTAAAGTCGGCTCAAGCAGCAAGAACTCGCGGTACATTGCCGCTCGGTAGCCAGTCCGTCCGGTTTCCCCTCCTGTAGCCCTGTAGTACGCACGCATGACATTTTCGTTCATTTGTGATGTCCATCTCATGCGGCGTACTCCACCAGCGGCGGGCTCCGAAGATTGGGTCCTGGAGGACCCTGTCGGCGCCAAACCCTCTGGTGGGGATGATGGATTTGTCGGCCGCCGAGATGTTAGTGGTGGCCGGTTGGTGTGACTGGCGGTTCGCATGCTGTCACGTCCAGCGCCAGTCCCAGACGCGCCCTGGCGCCCCCCAGGCAGCGACCCTATTCGCGCATTCGTATCTTTGTCCATCATCATTTTTTAAAAGGGGGGGGGGGGGGGTGAGTGGTTGTTACATCACTCAGGGTCCACTCAGGTCCCTGAGGAGGCTGTTTGGAGCCAGCTAGCTCAGTTTTGGGGAACCCAGATGGTAAATGGTTCCCCAGTTCCCTTAGTCGCCTCTTACGACACCCACGGGATAGGAAGGGGTGACACTATTCTATTCTGCCGGTGCCACGCGGCCAATTATTATTATTATTATTATTATTATTTCAGACTATAATCTATCTCTGTGCGTTTCAGCCAAATCGGTTGTTGCGGCATGATTGAAATTTGAATAACAAACATCCATACATCGAAAGTTTCGCATTCATAACATTAATAGGAAATAGGAAATAATAGGATAGCGTAGGATAGGATAAATATTCAATGTCAACAAACAGATAACATACTCCCACTGAACATGTTGGCCGTATTATCTCATCCTGTCACTTTGATGCGTATTTTATCCATATGTGTGTGAAAAATTCCGATCGGGACCAATAAGGGGTAATAACCTTTGTATGGGATTAACCCGCCAATCCGCACTTGGCCAGTGTGGTGGACTGTGGTCGAAACCCGTCTCATTTTCAGAGTGGACTTGCGATTGGTTGATGAGGATAAGCAGTGTAACTTCGCAAGGTTAAATTTCGAAGTTACCCTGCTACCATCTCAGACTGGATTGTTATTTATCATCAGGTGAGAATGAGATTACGGTTAAGGGTTATATTGTCATGGATTAAAAATATCCCATTATCTCCCACTATCCTAGGTACTTCCTACTCCTACTAATTTAAAAATGCGAAAATGTCTTTGTTTGTTGATTTGTTGGTTTGTCCTTCAATCGCGCTGCAACATTACAGAGGTACGGATCGAAGAGATTTTTTTGCATGGCTAGAGTTGAGGACCTGGAGAGTGACATAGGCTACTTTTTATCCCGGAAAATCAAAGAGTTCCCGCGGGATTTAAAAAAATAAATTCACGAAGTTGCGGGCATCAGCCTGTATTAAATACATATATTTTATTTTTTCTCACTTTATTTTTTTATACGTACCATAGTCTTTAGTACCTACAATAAAATATAGGTAATTACAATGTCTGCCCACGAGTAGGGATTATGTTTTATTGGCACATCAATCGGTTCCTTTATCCGTTTGGCGCCTAGTCGTAATCCTTACTAATATGTTTAATATAATGTGTTTTATGTTTTATATATCATAATGTGTATGTTCTTTAATCACGCAGCATCAGCTCGACATGATTTTTTGCAAGGGTACTGTTGAGGACTTGGAGAGTGATATATCACTTTCATCCTGGAAGAGCATTTGTTTTGTTCTCGCGGGATTTTTCAACTTAACTCTATGCGGATGAAGTCGTGGGCAAAACCTAATCTATCTATAGTCCAGTCAAAAAACCTCAAAAAATGACTCAACCTCTGGAAAATTGCGAAAGTTTTGAAACTTTGCACATCGAATTATGGGTACCTAGGGATGAATATACCAAAAGTCCTCATGCGTACGAGGCGAGCTCTAGCGGCAATTAGCCGAAACAGGACCCTTTTTTTGGTTTTTTGTTAATATCTCGAGAACCTTTGGTCAGAGGTAAAAGTTTACTACTACATAATTGAAGCTTATTAAATTTGCAACAATAATGATTAAATCCATTTTTCTCGAATTCCTAATAATTACCGAGTTTTAGGCCACTAAAGGATAGCTTTTTCGAAAAATCACGCTAGGGGCGCCCGGTACAATATGGCATTTGTAATAATATTTGACAACCATGTTTTATCATTTTTTTTTGGTACCAAAGGTAAATGAGAAAATAAACTTCACAGTTATGTACAAAAAAAAGACATATTGTTTATTAAACAACTAGCTTTTGCCCGCTGCTTCGCTCACGTTAAGTTAAATTTTTCAAACCCCTATTTTACCCATTGTATCCCCTTAGGGGTCGAATTTTCAAAAATCCTTTCTTAGAGGATGCCTACGGCCTAATAGCTACCTAGATGCCAAATTTCAACCTGATCGGTCCAGTGGTTTAAGTTGTGCGTTGATAGATCAGTCAGTAAGTCTGTTACCTTTGCGTTTTAAATATTTAGATGAAATACAGTAACAATAAAAAATGCTATCAACGCACAGCTTAAACCACTGGACCGATCAGGTTGAAATTTGGCATACAGGTAGCTATTAGGCCGTAGGCATCCTCTTAGAAAGGATTTTTGAAGATTCAACCCCTAAGGGGATACAACGGGTAAAATAGGGGTTTGAAAAATTTCACTTAACGTGAGCGAAGCAGCGGGCAAAAGCTAGTTGTTTAATAAACAATATGTCTTTTTTTTGTACACAACTGTGAAGTTTATTTTCTCATTTACCTTTTGTACCAAAAAAAAATGATAAAACATGGTTGTCAAATATTATTACAAATGCCATATTGTACCTGGCGCCCCTAGCGTGATTTTTCGAAAAAGCTATCCTTTAGTGGCCTAAAACTCGGTAATTATTAGGAATTCGAGAAAAATGGATTTAATCATTATTGTTGCAAATTTAATAAGCTTTAATTATGTAGTAATAAACTTTTACCTTTGACCAAAGGTTCTCGAGATATTAACAAAAAACCAAAAAAGGGTCCTGTTTCCGCTAATTGCCGCTAGAGCTCGCCTCGTACGCATGAGGACTTTTGGTATATTCATCCCTAGGTACCCATAATTCGATGTGCAAAGTTTCAAAACTTTCGCAATTTTCCAGAGGTTAAACCTTGTTTTGACTGGACTACTAAGCTTATAATAAAACTGTAACGATGCTTTATTTTCGATACTGAGCCCAAAACAACTTTGTTTTTTGAATTTTTTGGCCGTCATTTTTTGCGCGCATCACGCGAAAAATACTAAACGGATTTGAATGAATTTTTTTATAGTAGTAGCTGATACTCTGGGTCAACATATAGGATACTTTTTATCCTGATGAACAATAAGGTTTACCCGGGATAAGGGATGAAAATTTTTGTTGATTTTGCTCTATAACTTTGTCCAATCTAAACCGAATTTGATCATTATTTTTTTATTGTAAATTGTGTTCTAATTAGAAATATTTTGTTTAATTTTGGTGAAGATCTGCTAAATATTACCGGAGATAGAGGACATAATTTTTCGCGGATCACTCGCTTGCAAGTCACTCAAAATTTTTTCCACGCAGACGAAGTTGCGGGAATCAGCTAGTACCTGAATAAAGCCTGAAACAAACACAACGCTACGGCGACTTCGTCACATTGAATGCGAATTTTTTTCTAGAGAAATAATCGGGTGAAGGGCAGCAACCAGACACGATATTTTAAGAAACGTGTTTTAAACATTTTCCGGAATCCTCAGATACGTAGAAAGATCAATGACGAGATTATTTCTTGAAATCACCTAAATATAAAAATACACCAACGCGTTCGACGCCAAATCGTTTGACGGCATGTCTTTGATGGAAGGGTAATGAAACTGTCCTCCCGACCGAATTCGGCCACGGCAGCTAATCTCCAGTGAGATTAGCCATCTGCGCAGGAGATATTATAGTGCACAAGTGTGTGAGGAAACACAGGTGCGCTCTCTATTCCTTTACTCTCATTGTCCGATGGGACAGAAAATTCGACACGACCAGAAAGAGATCAGACGCCGGACCGAAGGCTTTACGTGCTCTCCGAGGCACAGAGGTGACTCACCGCCAGATTCCTAACTCCGGGCTAGTATTGAGAATTTCTTGACAGGAAAACCCAATACATTTTTTTGGCCCGACCTGGGAATCGAATCTCGTCATCCGCAGTCGAATCTGCTACAACAGGGTAGTTCGTCCTTCCTTACCCTCAGCGTTGGAATGTTTCGTCGGTCTTTTTTCATTTTTCATTTTGACAATTTTTTTTTCAATTTTTTTCATTAATTACATAGCTAGATAGATAGATAGATAGATCATTTATTCACCAAAATGCAGGTACAATATGATGTAATATAAGAAAAACGAGCCTAATACATTTTACCAGTACTGGTGTATGCTAAGTAGGAATCGATTATAATTTAAAACCCATGAGTCAATGGACAAGAGCACGCAATTGCTACGCGGATGCTTCGAACAATTACTATTGTAAGTAATAAATTCATACTGAGTCGATATTATTTTTTTTATCCTTGTGACGACTTCCCTGGCGCAGTGGTGAGCGCTACGGTCTTGTAGCTGGGAGGTCTCGGGTTCGATTCCCGGCGGGGGCAATTTGGGAATTTATAATTTCTAAATTGTCTCTAGTCTAGTCTGGTGGGACACTTTGGCTTACCACCCTACCACCAAAGACGTGCCGCCAAGCGTTTTAGCGTTCCGGCACGATGGCGTATAGAAACCGATTAGGGGTATGAGTATACTGCCATACCTCTTCCAAGTTAGCCCGCTACCATCTTAGACTGCATCGTCACTTACTATCACGTGAGATTGCAGTCAAGAACTATCGTGTCATCGAATAAAAAAAAATGTATCCTTAGGTATTAGACCTAATATGTACCTATTATAAATACGAGAGTGTCTTTGTTTGTTGGTTTGTCATTCAATCACGCAGCAACGGAGGATGGACTTGACAATAATTTTGCGTGGATAGAGTTGAAGACCTGTGACATAGGCTACTTTTTTCCCGTAAAATCAAAGAGTTCCCGCGAGATGTTTGAATACCAAATCGCGGGCATCAGCTAGTAATCAATAATAAATTATTTATCATTACGATGATATGTTTTGTTCTTGAACGATATAGATTTTGTTTAAAAAGACAGAATTAAAAATCATATTTTAACATGTTCATAATATAAAAATAAATTAAATAATATAAAAAAACCTAGGTAGCGACTACGAACAATAACTAACAAATTTTTTCTTTCAGATTTTCATTTATGGCATACCTACTTCCATACGTACAGTACAAGGAACAATTGGGTTATCTTTGTTACATAATTTTATAGATTATGTAGTAAGTAGGTATGTAAAGGAAATCGTTTATTCAATCGTTACCAATACAGCCTCAGATACAAATCCATTGCATCATTGTTCCTAATAGGTATTTATCTCCGTTGAATATTAATAAATTAGGTATATATATTAATTAGGTAATATGCAATCTGAGATAACAGTTTAATTGATCTGATATAAGATGGAAGGAATTTACATATTATATTATGCAAATACATAAAATTATTCTTATCGAACTTTTTTAAATTCATGCCATACCAATAACAAGAAGCATACATACAGGTAGGTACCCATAATAATTATTTATTGTTACTCTATAAAAGCTCTATCTCTATACCTACTAGTGTTATAAATGCGAATGTAATGTTTTTTTCATCATACCTATTCGAAAAACGAATATTGGCTTCAGAGGATAGCGGGAGCAAAATTTAATTTTTAGTCCCATGGGAGTTTTCATTTCTCTCTTCTGATTGGTCCGCGTTCGTGCTTTTGTGTTTATTACTACTGCGATCGTTGCAGATTCAAATATTTAATAATACAATATTTTTTATTATTTGCACATAATATTAATTCTTAAACAAAACTTTACAATTATTGTGTTAATAGATGGCGCTAAAACTGGAAATTACGATGCTTGGTCTTTGGCGAACCACTAGTTGAATAAATTTTGTATAATGAGCGGCCTCTAACGACAGACATTAACATTACTATGCCGTAAATAATACCATACAAGGTTTAAAGTTGAAGGTTGTCATGACATTAAGTTTTACCAGTACAAGGTGATACTCATAGATGGCGCTATTTATATTCTATAGAAGATATATATTATATATCTTCTATTTAAAACAAACTTATCCTACATTATTTTTTTGATATAATATGGCAAAAAATCGAAAAATATAAAAATGTATAAATCGGAAAATTGGAAAAGAGACATCTAATGCGATCTTATTACTTTTTTGTTTTTCATTATTTATTGCACAGTAAATAGTACCTTTATAATAAACTAGCTTTTGTCCGCGGCTTCGCTCACGTTTAGTTCGATTTTTCAAACCTCTATTTTATCGGATTGAAGTTTCAAAAATCCTTTCTTAGCGGATGTCTACGTCATAAAAGCTATCTGTATGCCAAATTTCTGCCATCTGTCCAGTGGTTTAAGCTGTGCGTTGATAGATCAGTCAGTCAATCAGTCAGTCAGTCACCTTTTCCTTTTATGTATTTATACATGAAAATGACTACTTACCTATAAACTTTACTTTTTCAAGTAAAAAATTTTGTAAGAAATAATAGGTAAGTATATTATGTATCAAGAAAATAATATTGTTTTATGCATAAGCAAAAAAAAATCCTAAATAACTTACCGCCAGCCAGCTAGCGTGTCAAGCCAAGTTAAAGCTAATCTACTTAACTTAGAGCATTTAACTTAATTATAAGTGTCAACTCTCTGGGGATTTAATAATAAGTATTTCGCTATTTCGTGAAAGCTGCGAGTGCTTTTATATTAATTACTTTAAAATAAGTTAATTGCGTGAAAGCAATTTTTTCATAGCTATTATGATTCACTAGTTTATATAGGATTTATTAAAAGTCTAACTTTATGTTAAAGTTATGTGCGTTTTAAATATCACTTGCTTTAAAAAAAAGAGTTAGGTACTTTCGCATGTGAGGGATTCGGTCTGAGCCAGGTCTGAGCAGATTCGGCCTTTGAGCCTAAAATCCTTAGGGCCGATTTCATCAAAGTATAAATAAGCAGCGATAGTCTAATGGTTAGAACTGTGGTCTCCTATTTAGAGGGTTGTAGGTTCGATCTCGGACACGCCTCTGACTTTTCGGAGCTACCTATATGTGTTTAAAGAATGGAGGCGCCAAGTGCCCTGCTCTTGGAGTTAGGGATGTCTGGGCAGCCAAATTAGTTGGCTGTATCCACTTATATTATTTATTTTGTGAAGTTTTAACAAGTTTATAGTGTTAATACCGATCCTCCGTTATGCGGCCGTATCATACCTACCTACAAACCAGTCGATCCGCGCGACCGTCTTAATTATAATAATACTTAATACCGTAAACAAGGAAATTAAATATCACATGTTTCAAGTGAAGGAAAACATCGTGAGGAAACCTGCACGCCTGAGAGTTCTCCATAATGTTCTCGAAGATGTGTGAAGTTTCAATTTGCATTGGGCCAGCGCGGTGGTCTGGAGGAGACTTGCTCCTTCTTCTTCTTTGTCAACTTATAGACGACCACTGCTGGACATACGTCTCCTGCATGGACCTCCACAGGTCTCGGTCTTGCGCCGCCTGAATCCAGCGGCTCCCTGCGACTTGTTTGATGTCGCCAATCCACCTAGTGGGGGATCTGCCAACACAGCGCTTCCCGGTGCGGGGTCCTTGGAACCCCATCGACCTCTTCGAACTATGTGCCCCGACCATTTCCACTTCAGTTTCGCAACTCGCTGAGCTATGTCGGTGACTTTGTTCTCCTACGGATCTCCTCATTTCTGATTTGATCTCGCAGGGATACTCCGAGCATAGTTCTCTCCATCGCCCTCTGAGTGATCCTGAGCCTACGGAGGAGACCTGCATTTAATATAATTTCATAATACATAGTTATCAGTATAGATCTATGCTTGTGCAACATTTACACATGTTTTCAATTCAACACAGGATGTCAACAATTTTTGCGTAATAAAATACGTAGTTTCTCATCTCCGGACCGTGACAAATAATATTCAGCGATACCTACTCATTTGATACACAAACACCCAGTGAGATATAATTATATGTATGTAACGATTCGTTACATAATATACAAATACTAGCTGATGCTCGATAAAAATGCCGTGGGAAATCGTTGATTTTCCGGGATAAAAAGTAGCCTATGTCGCTCTCCAGGTCCTCAACTGTACCCATGCATTATATTTCTCATTTGCGACAAGGGTGACATAATTCAAAATTCAACAATTTTAATGTCGAAAATGTATACTTTTTGCTATAAGAACAACATTACGCTAAGCACAAAAAAATAAGAGCGAGAGAGATTGTGACTTAATGCTCTGTCGCTTTGTTGGCCGCTGTGTTGTTTCGAGACCGCAGCATCCACAAAACATTACACTCTAACGAGAGAATTCTCTCATCGTCGATTTTGAATTATGTCACCCTTGTCGCAAATGAGCGATATTATTGAGAATATTTTAAGATGGAAAACCATCACACATGTTTGAAAAACTAAAAAGACTATGCGAAGGCAGGGAACAGTTTAGGTGCACGCGAAAACCTCTGGGCGTCCCACGTCATTGCTCTGCTGCCTTCAGAGGCAGTTTCAAATATGCCGCTACCCGGTGTTGGAACAACATTCCTCCTCCTATACGCGATTCCCGTACAAAGTTTACATTTAGACATAAGTTAAAGCAATTTATTTTGACGGTCGAATTGTCAATTATTATAAGTAGTAGGTAAGTTACCCAACTATTTAGTAGTTCTCTACGAAAAGAAAAACAAGTATGGATTGAGGTTACAAATTAATTACACTTACAATTATTTAAGTCTTCTTTTATTAGTTATTAATTGTTCAGCCTTTTAAACTGATCGAGAATAAATAGATTATACATTGACATAGATTATAGGAAGGATTTGCTTATAAAACATATTATTATTACGTGAGTAGGTAATTTGAAGATAAGAAAAATACAAAAGTTTTTAGCTAGGAATACCTATTTACTTACTAAAATATTCATTATACTTATCCCTTTTTTGCAAGTAATAGTAATAAAAATAGCTTTGTTTAATATAGTGTGATAGAAGGAAAAACAAATGTTTTTCCTTCTATCACACTGCTACGGATCGTAGTGATTTTTACCCCCGAAGAAAAAAGAAGGGTGTTATAAGTTTGACGTGTATATCTAACTGTGTATAACGAATGGACTGATTTTGATGTGGTTTTTTTCTGTTTAATAAAAGCTAACGTAATCAAGGTAGATCTTTTGTCTAATTTGTGAATATCTGCTTAGGCGTTTGAAGATCATCAGCTCATTTCCTACGTTCTGTAGATCAGATCGTGCAGGCATGGATCTGAAAGCAATCATTTACGGAATTTCATGATAGACAAAGGATCCGTTTTTTATATTTAATTACACAAGTAAAACGCACCTATTCCCACAGTAGGGTTGGCAGATTTTTTTTCAGCCTATTAGCCTATAATGCCTATTAAGCCTATAATGGTTAAATAGGCAAAAAATACGGGATTTCAGTTTTTTACCCGGGACAAATAAATAAGTGTCTTTTTTTATATTTTTCCTAAGATCGAGTCAGTTTTAATATATTTTTATTCGTTTTAACATATCTTTAAAAATCAATACAATTATAATCGTAATTAAAAACGGTCATCAAATCGTTTTTGATTAAATTAGGGGTAGGTACTTACATTTATTTCTTACATCAGTGAATGCGTGTGTGAATACTTGGATCGATTTCATAATGAAAAACGAAGTACGGTTCAAATACGGGACAGAGTCAGTCCCGCCGAGACATTTTAAACTATGCCTAAAATACGGGACGTCCCGGGAAATACGGGACGTCTGGCAACGCTATCCCACAGTCACTCTTTTGCACCTGCACCGCTACGTGGTCGAAATTCCACGATCTCGCACTAAGCGCTTTGCTTCCTTGTTCCTAATACGCACTGTAAAAATTTGGAATGCCCTTCCGGCTTCCGTTTTTCTAACTAAATATGATGTGGGTGTCCTTAAATCAAGAGTGAATACGCATCTTCTAGGCAATCTTAGGCTGCATCTTCACTTACCATCAGTTGAGATCGCAGTCAAGCGCTAGTCTATATAATGTATTTTAGTGGGTCTTTGCGGTGTTGCGTATTGTTCCCGTATTTTTAGTACCGGGAATGTATATGAGTGCGAGTGGTAACTTAACATACCGATTTTTCTGGTTTTAGCGGGAAAAGTTTTGTTTTTCCACTTTAACACTGGTTTTACCGAAATCGATCAAAACACACCTTTAATTAATGAAAAAATTAGAGGTTTTATTTGGGTTTATTGAAATGTGGTTTGACGCAAATCAAGAGTAGTTTTTCCATTTAGTGGTTTAATTAATTCATGGGGACTTTTAAGGTCAAGTGTTTGGTGTATCGTTTTGACATCAAATCAGAAAAAAGGCGATTTATAAGAGAAACAAAGTTCCCATAGCTATGAAGCTGAAGCTAAGCTACTGTGCATATAGTTTCAAGAACCGATGTTTTTTTTTATATTTTTAGCAGGCAAACGAGCAGGCGGGTCACCTGATGTTAAGTGATTACCGCCGCCCATAAACACTTATAGTACCTACCAGAGGCTCCACCAATGCGTTGCCGGCTTTTCAGGAATTTATTGGTCCGCTCCTTGAATAATCCCATATTGTAATAAAGTGGGCACACCGTCGAAGGGAGATGATTCCACAATTTGGTAGTACCTACGTGGAAAAAAAGATAAGAGCAACGGATGGTCGAAGTGCTCCAGGCATCCAGGTGGTGAGGGTGAAATTGCGTTCGGTGGCGTGCGGTGCAGTTGTAGAAGTTAGAGGGTCGAATAAGATGAAAAAGCTCTTCAGAACACTCCCCGTTATATAGCCGATAGAACACGCAAAGAGAGCTTACGTCGCTGGGGTGTTCCAAGCTTTCCAGCGAGCTGGTTAATGTGGGCTTGTCCACAAGCCGAACAGCCCTCTTTTGAATCCGATATTTAATCAGGGAAGGCTCTATTACTTATTTAATTGACGACAGGATTCATACATTGCAAGCTTTCCGCCCTTTTTCGCCTTATCTCTTAACAACCTATTACTAACTCGCTAAACAACCGTTTATTGGCCAATTTATTAAAGAAACCATAAAAAATGTCATCCTACTGACAACAATTAGGTATCTCATATTAGGCTTTCTCAGACGTCGATCGATCACGGAACCGCTTAATGATAATCAATTAGGTACGTTCATGTCAAAAAAAAAAAAAAACTAGTCATCATTTCATCAGTACGACAGTAGATAAGTAATACTCAGTCGCGATTCCGATCTCGCCACGTCAACTTGTAGACGAACGAGTACGATACGTAAACTTTTACGAGCATCGTAATTCGTAGTCTCAATTATTAATCGGGAAAATTTGTAATCTTCCGGAGTGATCGTGTGTGAAGTGATGCGTTAATTTACTTTAATAGGTAAATTTTGTCATGGCTGGTGTTATTTTTCCTGGTTTTCCTTAAATTATTTTACTTTTGTTGACCACTCGAACGTCGCGTTGGTTGAAATGTGAATGCACTTTGGATGGAACCAGTTTTTTAAGGTTGATTTATATTTAAATATTTTGGGTTAGCATTATTGTTTATTTTAGGTAGGTTTCGTAAAATTAGAACGCATATTTTGTTATTTTATTTTGTAAGTTTTATACAAAAGCTGTTTCTCAACTGGTATATAGGCTGCTAGGACATCCTCGCCGCACGCTCAAAGCAGCGAAACAAGCGATATCTGACCATGAAAAATTATCATCTGAAATTACTATCTAAATTTCCGACTTTTCCGATAGATTTTCCAAAAAATGTCCTTCATACAAACCTTATCTTGACAGTTACGAACACAACAAAGAAATCAACCAAATCGGTCAAGACGTTCTGAAGCTTTTTTGAAATAATGATCTTTCGATTTATATACATGCGGCAGCTAATTACTTATTCGTAACGGAAAAATTAATTAACTTGGTTACCTCAGCGTTCCGTTACTAGGTAGGCAGGTATGTTTATGACAGAGGTGTGTAAGCAGCCTTAGATAAGCAACCTTAAATATTTAGGTATCTGAAGACATTATGAGATGCGCAGTTAAGTCTAATCCATTAGTGGAGCCAAGGTACAGCGACTTTTTGGATAAAAATTCAAACTAAGCTTTATTTTTCTTAGCATAGGATTTAAATTACTCCATACGATATATCGAAATCAAAGAGGCTAGATCACAGAATACATTTAAACATTACTGCTGGCTAGGTGCACAGCGTATGCTTTTTTGAACTGTCGCTAATTACCTAGTTATATTAAATCTAAAAGTTACCTCTCTATCTATCGCGTAACTCTTATCCCTGCGGACTACGTTATACATAGAATGCGGATTGCGCCTGGCGTCTCGACTCACTTCTTTACGAAGGTGTGCGTTGCTCGTTAGATGGCTATAACAAGTTAGAACGTTGTTGTTTATATACATAGGTACCTAATATTTTTTCTTTGGCAAGTATAAAAACGTGGACAAAAACGACCATAATAAAGTAATTTATATGAGAAGCTATATATGTATAGTTAGTTTACTTGTATGAATACCTGTTCTCATTTGATTATTATTTATCGATAGGTGTGCGTAAATGAAATAATTCTCTTAGGTAAAACCCGGCAAAACCAGTTTCTTCGCAACCGCAAGCAAGCTTAGGCAAGTTTTTAACAAGTAGGCTGGGGAAAACATAGGTAGGAAAGTACCGACACCCGTATACATAGCATAGGTAGGTTTCGTGGTAGCGTCACACTTGCAGAATGGTTGAGGTAGGTCCCAACTAGCGTTGCCAGACGTCCCGTATTTCCCGGGACGTCCCGTATTTTAGGCATAGTTTCAAATGTCCCGGCGGGACTGGCTCTGTCCTGTATTTGAACCGTACTTCATTTTTCATTATGAAATCGCTCTATGTATTCACACACGCAACGTTCGTAAAACGCACTCTTCTCGCTACTAACTTGCACTCGCAGCCCGCATCGACCAATGACAGGGTTAGTGTCAGCATGACAATGTTAAAACTGACTCGATCCTCGGAAAAATATAAAAAATAACAAAAAATGACACTAAATGATTTTGTTTTTTATTTGTCCCGGGTAAAAAACTGAAATCCCGTATTTTTTGCCCATTTAACCATTTGTCCCTTATAGGCTGAAAAAAAATCTGGCAACCCTAGTCCCAACTAAAGAGGAAATTATTAAAAAAACCCGATTGCGTTAAAAATATCAACTGAAAGTTCACAAGATTCCATTGGTTCTATAGGCATGTAATTAAACAGACTTCTATTTAATAGCATTATTCGCCTCCAAAAATTTACATTGTCCTCTAAGTTACTAAGTCAGCCACAATTAATGTGCTTCTAAAAAAATACTAGGTATTTCAGCTACTATATAGCTTCTATAAATACAACTCAGCATGATAGTTATTTTTTAGCAACTATATTTGTCTCTGACGATTAAATAAAAATCGCACAAATCGGTCCAGAAATCCCGGAGAAATCGGTTAAATATGTTATTTTTTGCTAAAACAGCACCTCTCTAAACTAATTTATTCAGATTTGATACCTAGTTACCTACCTTAGGTAAGTAATTCAGACGTACATATTTATGAGTTGAATTCATTACCTGCTGATACATATAATTAAGGAGATTCATGTAATTAATTAAATCAATTGCTCATTCAGTAAAAGTAATTATTCTCATCATTGATTTTTCCCATTATATTATTGCTTCCAAAGAAAAAAACTATTTTTTTTAATGTGTTCCTGGGAGGTTCCTAGTTTTTAGGGTTCTGTATCCGACTAAGCCTCCGCTGTCCGTCCGGTCGTCCGTCCGTCCGTCCGTCCGTCCGTCCGTCCGTCTGTCTGTCTGTTAGCGGGCTGTATCTCATGATCCGTAGGTAGAGTTGAAATTTTTTAGAGATTGTGTATTTCTGTTGCCACTACAACAAATAATATAAAAAAGACGTGTGGCACTCGGGGACTGCCGCGGTAAAGCTACTGCATAGCATTTTTATCAACGCCATCTAGCGGTGAGAGGAGTCCCGTATCAGGTTATTTTCGTTACGGAATTTCTGGATTCGGTCTCCACGCTCAAGGCCCGCGATAGAAGCTATGCAATAGCTTAATAAAAATTAAAGGGGGCTCCCCTACTAGAATCGTGTTTTTTCCCCCGGCGTTTTTTGGTACGTAACCCTCCGTATGCAAGTCCAACTCGCACTTGACCGGTTATTTTTTCTTATGATATGAGTCGTATTGGTGCTGAAGACTGTTCCAGGTCGGTAGGTTAACTCAGGCACTTTCTGTTTGCTCTTTTTATTTTTTACAAATTCGCCTGCCAGCTTCGTGTCTAGAATTGTGTGTGATATGTGCACTGCCTTATTAGTTAAATCTAAACGTAGAACACGTATTGTGAAAGTTAAGGATATAATGTCTTTTACATATAAATACTTTGTTTTTAGGGTTCCGTACCCGAATGGTAACTAACGGGACCCTATTACTAAGCCTCCGCTGTTCATCCGTCCGTCCGTCCGTCCGTCTGTCTGTCACCGGACTGTATCTCATGATCCGTAATAGGTAGAGTTGAAATTTTCAGAGACTGTGTATTTATGTTGCCGCTATATAGTAAAAATTAAAAAGTAAAGACCCCTCTCAGAAACCTGTTTTTTTTTTCCGGCATTTTTTGGTACGGAACCCTTCGTAGGTATGCGAATCCGACTCCCATTTGGCCGGTTGTTTAATTTGGAACCCTGCATTGCTTATACTCTTACAAAACGTTACAAATACTTTATTCACGATGCAGTCTCTGATGGTAGCGCGCTAACTTGGAAGGGGTATGGCAGTGTACATTCAACCAGGGATTCGACAAGCCATCGTGCCGGAACGCTAAATCGCTTGGCGTGCGTCTTTGATAGTAGAGTGGTAACTAGCCATGGCCAAAGCCTCCCACCAGACTAGAGCAGACCAGAGAAAATTCAGAAATTATAAATTCCCAAATTGCCCCAACCGGAAATCGAACCCGAGACCTCCCAGTTATAAGACCTTAGCGCTCACCACTGCGCCAGGGAGGTCGCCAAAAAGTTTTTTTTTCTTAATTATCTAGGTATTTATTTTGTCAAACAGAGTTCGCTACCTATAGGTAGGTACGTTTAACCATGAACCTTCGACATATCGAAGTATATTTATCAAAAAAAAAAAAAGCCATGAACCAATACTATTATACGGTATAATGTTAAGTTAACGGTAAAGTAGGTAAGGTAAAGAGTAAGTTTAGAATCATCCAAAGTGTAATTACATTTTCTTAAGTACCTATATACTCATCGGGATTCCCTCAATAAATATCAAGCATTTATTAAACATGATTATACCTTGATACAGATAGTCCTAGAGACCAACAACGCTGCAGTTCCTTTGAAACGAATACATTAGGTCTATTGCAAAGAAATTGTATCCAACCACTATACAACCAACCGTACGCCTTGCTTGGTATAAAAAAAGAAAATAAAAAAAAGGATTCCGATGAATTGAGAACCTCCTCCTTTTTGGAAGTTTAAAAATAGAAGAATCATAGACAATATAAAAAAAACGTTGAAGAACAGACTTATTGAAATTCGTAATTGAACGAGCGAAGCGAGTTCTCTGAGTCAACTAGGGCGCTTGTACAGTCGCGGACAGAAAATGTTTACCACCTTAAGATTCATAATTGCATGCACACATCAGTGTCAGAAGGTCGATATGTGATTTGATTAGCCATAGATCATAGACTTTTTAACATGTAGCGGTGCTTAGACAGTCCTTTAGCGGTCTCTTTAGTAGGTGACTGCTAAATAGTTTAGATGTAGAAAACCTTTTTTGGAAAAAAAAATCCTTACTAATGTTATAAAATAATATGAGTGTTTGTTTGTTCGTTGTTGGTTTGTCCTTCCATCACACAGCTACGGAGCAATAGATCCACATGATTTTTTGCATGGATATAGTTGAGGATTTGGATAGCGATATTTATCCCGGAAAAATAGAGGGTTCCCATGGAAATTTTAGAATCCTAACTTCACGCGGACGAAGTCACGGGCAAAAGCTAGTAATTTTAATAAATAGATATCATCTCATATAGACACGAGCACAGGACACGAGTTACCAAAATGAGAAAACGGGAGTAATAATCTAATGAAATTTCAAAGAATCTTTATTTCTTAATTTTATTATTGAGAAACTAAACAATATTAGTATAAATAAATAATTAGCTTGATTAGCTTCCATTCGCTGCTATGACACGTAGACTCTCTCGCATAGACGCGACAAGGCGATAAGTCAGTTCATATCATCCCATACCCCAGTGCAATGTAATCTAAGAGTTTGAGGATTTCTTTGATTCTGACAGTCCCACCTTTGAATCACTAAGCCCCATAAATTTCCAGTTTCAAGTCAGCAGTTCGAGCGGGCTATTGAACGAGATGACTACCACGGTGCAGATTGAACCATGGAATAGTAGCTCAGCGCATTATCTTGAACTTAGGTTGTCGGAATTTTGCTGCAGAGCATCAATGTAAAATGCTGCAGAAACACCACGCATCACCGTAGCTCATCCACCTCCTTTTGACTGTTTTTGCTATCAGCATCATTATGATTCAATGCACAATATGAACTTCACCATTAGAATTATGATTAAGCTTCCATTTTGTATTTATTTTGTATATTTAAATTTCAAATAACAAATCTACTATTTTTGATAATTAATTGTCACTTTTACAAGTGCAATGATCTAATGTGTCAAACTTGAATTTGGGAAATGAGTTTTATTACTAATATTTGTATAGAAAAGTCATTAATACTTTTTTTGATAAAACGATGCATGAAATTTTTATAACGTAACAAATGCCTTGATATAGCATTATAGACCTTACTGAACGCAGGGTTACATTTTTTCTTCTGTGATCGAAGAGGGTTACGGAGAATCTAATTTGAAAAGTGGTAAACATATTTAGTCCCCGACCGTATGTACTGGACAGAGAAGTGTGTACGTCCAAATGTCTGTCAGAGCCCTATAACTTCTGAATTCCTGAACGTAATTACTTGAAACTTGGTTGAAAATTCAGTTATATCCTGTACTTGAACAACAAATACTAAAATTAGATAAATGTTATGAAGAAACAAAATTATTTAATTTTAAATGCTAATAGCTTCACAATAATACTAATAGATGGCGCTGTGTCAGTAATACAGTTTTATGTCAACTATTATTTTTTTTATTGCGTCTAATGTTAAAAGTTAATTATTACAATATATAATTAAAACTTTTGGGAATTATGGGATATCGCGAGGTCTCAGTTCGGGGCGAACCACTAGTAATATTAATAATTAATATTATTTGCGTATACAAATACGTACCTACCTAACTTCTATACAAGGTATGGAAACTTTGTACGAATTTGTAACTCATCAAATTGTTAGCATAAGACCATTAATGAGATTGCCAAAAGTGACGCCATATTCCATGTCATGGTATAATTCAAAATAATATTACTTATGGCTGCGAATTATTTCGATAGAACAAGAGCTTAAGACCAAAATTTGAGTCTCCTTGTCATAAACTTACATTTTTTCAAATAGGATAGAAATCTGTCTAGAATACGAGATTCGTTTTGACTTGAACTCCTTCTGAACTCAGAAGGCAATAATTGCCAAAAATAACTTTAATAAGTAACTGTATAAAACTGCATCAAAAGTAAGCGATATCAATTAATTTCTTTCCGCTAAATTATTCATAAAATTAAACAAATAGATAAGTAATTAGAATTGTAACAACGAAATCACGATGTCTTTGAAACAAGAATGAATGAAACAAGGTACCTTCTAGGCAAACGCGTTCCATCTTAGACCACTTCATCACTTTCCATCAGGTATGATAGTGGTCAAGCGTGCGCCTTTAATCTTTAAAAAAATACAAGCAATGGGTAGGCAATAAAGAGATATTCGTTTCATAGGAAGCCTAGCCGTGTCTCTCAGACTATTAATTTTAAAATCGTTACACAGCGCGATGACAGCGTTACAGCCGAGACAACATACAAATTAAACACACCAGCTAAAAACCAAGGTTAAAGCCACAAAGAAATCAAACACAATGTTGAGACTGATAATAATTTTGACTGGACTCGTATCAACAACTTTGTCGAGAACGTGTGACGACACGGATAGTCTAGACATAACCGATGGTGTCCATATGCCTGATGGAGAGATAAATCATGGAGGGTTACAATATAAAACGTTCGAGTACTACACAGATAGTAACAACACTGTGAAAGGCTGTATTTGCGTCAAGAAGAATTGTGCTTCCAAATGCTGTCCGTTAGGATACGGATATCACAGGCGGAAGAAGGACTGCGTCAAGTTATCAGAGGATACCTTCAATCCTCCAGTTTACGACGATTTCCTTCATGTCGAAGACGTGAACGCATTAGAGCACTTTCATTTCAACGAAGGAAAGCCGAACTGTTCGTCTGAAGAAGCCCGCGTCATGGTTTCCATGTTCAGTAAGGAGTACCATTTGAGAACTGTAAGTTTAGTTTACCTTTTCTTTCTGCCTAGTCTTTAATCTTCGAACAGGTTTCGGTCTTATAACCTATGGATCCGAAATATGCTCGCTATGGGCCTCATAAGAAGGTTCAGGGTCGCTCAGCGAACGATGGAGAGAGTTATGCTGGGAGTATGCTGCGAAATCAAACCAGGTATTAGGAGATGGGTAGGACAATCAGAGTTGCCGATATAGCTCATCGAGTCGCGAACATATAGTTCAAAGAACTGGTGGTCGTTGGGGTCCCAATGTGCTGGAGTGGCGATCTCGAACTGGAAATAAGACGTCAGATATATCGTAAGGCGTTGGCTAGAGGCGGCGCAAGACAGAGTTATGTGGGAGTCCATGCAAGAGACCTATGTCCAGCTTTGGACCTCTACCGGTTGATAAAGAAAAATTGCACATTTCAGTAAATACATTTCATTACTCTTGTAAGTACCGACTAGTCTAAAACATTACCGCTTAAATGGAGAGAAGAGGAGAACTAGCTTGTTTTTTAAACAAAATAAAGAATGATTTTTGTACATTACACCTTAATTAAGTAAATAATAACACCTCTCCGGTTTTATTATACAGTCAAAATCTGTTATAACGACATCGAAGGGACTACTCATATTGAGTCGTAAAAACCGATAGTTGTAACAACCGGTGACAGGTATTAATAGGAAAGATAATATGTATATTCATGTAGAAAATTAAACCGCATTTTGTTTACTTCAATACAAACGTATAATATAAAAGAACAATATCAATAATAAAGGATTTGAATTTTCTCCCTTTCTTTCCGAATGGTTGAAATTGTCAAGTGGGATACACCATATTCTTTTGCCAGGTCTTTGTTTGGAATTCCTTTCTCTAGCTTTGAAATAATATGCGATTTTTCTTCGATACTGATTTGTTTTCTTTTTTGCGACATGTTACAATTTTCACAGTTAACTCAACAATAATGTTTTGGTGCGTCTTGTGTAAAGATAAGTAACAAACTGACTTAAGAGATATGACGAAGCGGGCCTTGAGGCTACGGCATGCATGTGCTTTGTTTCTAAGAATTACAAAAGACCCTAAACTTTGTTTACTTTTACGATAATAGCCATTGACTATTATACTGTGCCAGATGTGGATACAGTTACCTATTCAAATTGTTTACAATACAGCTGAGCCGGTCGTTGTACAGATATAATTCTCCGAAAACATTAACCAAATGTGGTCGCTTAATGCGGTATGTCGTACTAAACAATGTCGTAAAAACCAATGTTTTAGATAAGGCGGTCATATAACATTCAGCCAGGACCTTTGATTTTGGTAAATTTAACCGGTATGTGGTTCTAAACGATGTCGCCATAAACGGTTTTGACTGTATTTACATCGTTTGCCGTGATGTAGTCGGAGACTTCCACGCCTGAAGTACGAGTATCTAGGTAGGTACTTCTGTATATAAGACAATTAGTAATTAAGTATAATTTATTCTAGACTAGTAGAGTAAACGTAATTTTATTTACCTACCTGTTGTCAGTGTTAGAACCTCCTTAAGATTTAAATATAAGGTACATTTTAAACAGATGCACATATAAACCATAGCGCGAAATACCGATAAAAACATAATTATCTGTGCCAAAAAAAAAATTTCAAGTGCCAGTAAAAAACAAATAAGTTATGAGTAGATACTTTGATTATATTCTTTAGCGTAGAAATAAGTAATCACTTAGAAAAACACATGCCGCTCAAAAAAGCGGACTCTACCATGACGCGGAAGAAAGAAACCAATAGCAGATGAAGATGTTATTTTAGCGTCTAATAAAAAATACGTCCTTGCGTGTTGGTGTTGCGTTATTCTTGTTCTTCTAGCACCGAAAGAATACAAATTAATAATTATTATATTTAAAAATGTATTTGCGGAAGAACGGCAGTAATATAATAGCAAAAGAATTTTGTTTTACCTTGGTAACCTACCATACCTATTTAGTTGTTAAAGTTTAGATGCCTATTATGTGGTCAACCTCTGAGTTTCGGACACATTTTTAAGCTATTGCATAGCTTCTATCGCGGGCCAGCATGGAGACCGAATCCAGAAATTTCGTAACGAAAATAACCTGACACGGGACTCCTTTACGGTGAGCCGCTAGATGGCGCATTTTTTATCAACGCCATCTAGCAGTGAGCCGCTAGATGGCGTTGATAAAAAATGCTATGCAATAGCTTTACCGCGGCAGTCCCCGAGTGCCACACGTCTTTTTTAAAATAGGTACTCAATAGTTTTTTAATTGAATAATATTATTAGGACTTAGTACAAAATGTATAAAATAGTAACATAATATTTTTTGTTCCTACAGTTTTGTCCTCCTAATACAAGCCTGTAAGGAAAAATCTAATATCTTGAGTTATGACCAAAAAACGGGGGAATTTAGGTTAATAAAAATCTAAGATTTAATAACTGTACATATATGTATTTAAGGCTTCAATCACTGTTTTTAAAATAACTTAACGTTTTTGTTACAGTATGTATCTTTAACGTATCGCAGCGATACTCCTACGAAGATTTTATTCAATTCGACGACAAGTAGCTCCTTCTTAGAACTTAAAATGTAAATGAACACGTGTTCTGCCATCTTAGACGGAAATTAAGTCTAGGCAAGGAAAATTTTAAGCTGATCGTAATTCATAAGTGCCTAGTGTCTTCCTATATATACTTACCTTTTAAAATGAAGGACATACCTAATTACCTGCTCAATATTTTTACACTACAAAATATTAATTCTGTTGTATAGTTTTACATTTTTTCTTTTTTTTTAACTCTCATTATTTAATATGGGACTTTTAAAGGTGACCTTTACACACAAAATATTACAATTAACTATATACAAAATCAACTACCTATACATGTATCTATACCAATTTGAGAGAATCACTAACAAATCTATATACCTAATTTAACAGCCGAATTACTCAAAGGTTTGCTAAAAATAGATTAAAAAATACCAATATTCATAAAATTTAAATTTAGTTCATACATTATTAAATGCTCATAACTGCATATTTAAACTTACATTTTATATCTCAGACAAAACTTAATAACTTTATGTTAATCTACTCTTCCATTAAACCTTAGATTTCTAGGAACATCAATTAACTCAAAATCAGGGTTTTTTACTTTGCGGCCTTTAATTAATCGAATGGCATCATAATCCTCGTTATAATTCACTTGAGCTATCTTTAATAAACAGCTAAAGGATAATATAATCTATTCAAACTTAAAACATCGATCGAAAACGAATACAAAATTGATTGTTCGCAATAAACAATCGACACTAATAAAACAATCAATTTTAATTTTTAATTCATAAGCACTAGACACTTAGTTTTTAGTGTTAATTCATAAGATATAATGAAATATAGGAACATTTTAAACAATACATCGTTATGGACAATTATAATAATTCCTAGACAAATTATCAATTTCAATGAGCATATAACACCCAATATTAAGTACATAATGATCTATTCTATATCTATAGATAGTGTGTGCTGGAAAAACTAACTGACTGACTAACTGATCCATCAATGTAGAACTGAAACTACTAGACGGATCGGGCTGAAAGGTATTACAGATTGGTGACGTACCTACTAGGCATCCGCTGTCCTAATAAAATAATAATGTCCTCCCGACCAAATCCGGCCACGCCCGGCCGGCTGGCACGGCCAATCTCCACAGAGATTAGCCATCTGCACTGGAGATATTGTAGTGCACAAGTGTGTGCGCAAACACAGGTGCACTCTCTATTCCCTTACTCTCAATGTCCGATGGGACGGAAATCCGACACTACCGGAGAGAGATCAGGCGCAAAGAAAGAGTTATAGACCGTAGTCTACTACGCTGGCAAAATGCTTTGGTTATTATGGTTAACTCTCAGGCGTGCAGGAAAGCGTGCAGGTTTCCTCACTATGTTTTCCTACATATGTAAGCATATTTGTTTGTTTGTTTAAACACACATAACTCCGTAAAGTTAGAGGGGTATGCCTGGGATCGAACCAAATTGTGGAACCATCTCCTTTCGACACTGTTCCCACTTAATTACAATATGGGATTAATCAAGGGGCGAACCAATAAGTTCCTGAAAAGCCTCTGGTACTTACTACTAGTGTTCATGGGTGGGGGTAATCACTTAACATCAGGTGACCCGCCTGCTCGATTGTCCGCTATTTAAAAAAACCCGCGGCCCACCGAATAACAACCCAGAGTTCTAACCATTAGGCTATTATTGCCCGTCCCATATTGTACTAGACTGTTTTCCAATAAGAATGCCTTTCGATTCAGGATGGGACACTTTACACAGAGATGAAGCACAGCATCCCGCCGTGGATGATCAAGAGCCAGGACAAGTACTGCGTGGACACGTTCGTGGTGGAAGACGAGGACGGCACGCAGAGGACAAGCCTGGACGCCTTGGTGTGCTTCGCCAAGACTGAAGACAAGCAGCACTATGCCCTCAGCGCTTCGTGTAAGTAACCACGAGAGATATTTCTTGTTATCAATTTTTTAATTTTTTATTGAAGTGTTAACCTACACTTAAAGGAAATAACCTAATAGATTTATAAATACATATCAAAAATTCCGAGGCCGGCGGGATTCGAACCCACCACGTCTCTCTGGGAATCGCGCCCGAGTGTGTTAACCGCTACACCACGGCCGAACCATACGTCAGCCACGAAATTAGTGATATGTATCTACTTTTTTCAATCAGTTTTATAGCAACTGTTAGCGACATCTAGTAGCGACACATTACAATTGTCGATCTATCAATCAATGTTATCAATTAATATTCAATTCAATTAATATTTAATCCTATTAATATTATAATTGAGAAAATTTGGATGTACTATTCAATTTAATTCCTCCATCACCATTACCACTGAACCACAAGGCATAGTACGAATCTGCACCGCTACGTGGTCGAAATTCCACGATCATGCACCAAGCGCTTTGCTTCCTCGTTCCTAATACACATCGCAAAAATTTGGAATGCCCTTCCGGCTTCCGTTTTTCTAACTAACTATAATGTGGGTGTCTTTAAATCAAGAGTGAATAGGCATCTTCTAGACAAGCGCGCACAATCTTAGGCTGCATCTTCACTTACCATCAGGTGAGATCGCAGTCAAGCGCTACTCTATATTATATTATTTTAAAAAAAAGTATGGATGGGTGGATGGATGGACGTTTGTTACTCAATCAGGCCGCAACGACTGAAACGATTTGGCTGAAGCAGAGAGGTATATTATAGTAATTTGTTCCCGCGACTTTGTCTCCGTGGAATATTTTTTTTAAAAATCCCGCGGGAATCCTTTTTCTGCGTTAAAAAGTAAAAGTTCCGAAAATAGCCGCCAAAAAATTCAAAATATACATTCCTGCATATTTTAGTCCACACATTTTAGGAAACCGTAGTTCATAATAGTCCGCGATTTGCTTAATTTGGTATTTTCCTTCATTATTTTGGTCGGTAGCATCGTCAATTCCGTATAAAAACCTAACAAACCGGATTAAATTCTATTTTTGTTACATGAACTACCTACGATCATCTATTCCCAACAATATTAGCGGCCGCGTCACTAATCTTAAGCTCATTATAATAATTCTGTCTTCGCTAAAAATTAATTTACATTTTTCTTTACAAAATCATATTTTAATTTATAAGACGAGTAGGATAATCTTTGCAATAGTGTTAAAAAATGCAACTGAGCATCGTAATTTGTTAGCAATAAGTATAATAATTTTCAAGATAAGCACAAAATTCTGACAGCTTTATAGAGTTCACTTTTAGATTCTTCGCCTTTAATGTTCTTTATAGCATTTTGTTGAACAGCTCTGTCACAATAGTTGAAATTTAAACAACGTAGCATGAAATTATTTTTTCTTAAATCTAAATATATAAAAGGAAAAGGTGACTGACTGACTGATCTATCGACCAAGATCGACGCACAACTTTAACCGCTGGATAGATCGGGCCACAGATTAGGAAACGTCCTAATCTATGGATCGGGCTGTTTGGCATACGGATAGTTATTACAACGTAAGCATCTGCTAAGAAAAGATTTTTGAAAATTCAACCCCTAACGGGATAAAATAGGGGTTTTAAAAATCTAACTTAACGTGAGCAAAGTGGCGGGCAAAAGCTAGTCTTTGATAATTGGATAGGTACTTAATTATTATCACAATAATGAGTACCTTTCTTTACGCACAAACTATAATATCTATACATAAGTGATAAGTGTGATAGTATAAGTGGACTATAATATCTCCCGCTAAATGGTTGTGGCTGGATTCGGTCGGAAGGACTATTATTTTTTGTATTGCTAGCTTTTGCTGTTCAAACTCCTATTTTACCCCCTTAGAGGTTGAATTTTAAAAATGCCTTCTTAGCGGATGTCTATATCATAAAACTATCTGCCCAGTCCGATCCGCCCGGTGATTTGAGCTGTGCGTTGATAGATCAGAGAGTCTGTCAGTCAGTCAGTCACCTTTTCCTTTTATAAACTAGAATATTATGAAAATTATGCATTACCGATTTCCTCAATTTCTTAAATAGCAATAGTGAACTCTCCACTAGCGACGCCGTCAACCGAACAAATAAGTCGGTGGATCTAACACATGCGTTTATGTACAGATATTATACATGTATAGATATTATAGTTTGTGCGTAAACAACGTTTACATGCTTGCTTTGCCGAGGCTTGGCAAGCGTCCACAAGCTCCAAGCCTTACAAACGCCGGACATTTGACAGGCGACAAGCTCACGCAAGCTAAGCCAAACCGCGCTGTGGACGCTTGTCGAGCCTTGCCAAGCGTCTAAATGTAGCATAAAAGGCTTTACTGGAGTGCTCTTGTCAACAGGTATGCTGATCTCGTGCGTGTTTATCCTCGCCACCGTGGGGGTGTACGGCTGGCTGCCGGAGCTGCGGAACCTGCACGGGAGAGTCCTGATGACGTACCTCATGTGTCTCTTCGTGGCCTTCGCCTTCATCGTGACCATGCAGGTCCTGTTGCTCGCCAACAACATCAGCCCTAACTTCTGCGTCGGCCTGAGTAATATATTTTCTTATTTTAGCTTTTTTTAGAATAGAATAACGTAAAATAATTTTTTATTCAAATAAGCTTTCGAATCGTCAAATAAATCTACCCCTGGTTTAACAGACTTCTGTAAAAGGAGGAGGTTCTCAATTTTTTTCTTTTTTAATGTAGGTTAGGTACCTACTCGAAGACGCCCTGGACCGATTTAGAAAATTCTTCTTTTGTTTGAAAGGGTATACCTTCTAGGTGGTCCCATGGTCATTAGGTCAGGATCTGATGATGAGATCCTGGAAAAATGGAGGCAACTCTTAAAATTATCCTTTGTAGTAGCGTTTGAAGTCGGTTTTGTAAAAAGAATTTTTACGTTTATAATAATAAGCTGAATAAATCTTTATGTACGCAATTCTCTATCGCAATTCATTCACAAACTTTTTGCCATTTATTTAATAAAACCTGACTTTGTTATAGGATTTCTCGATAAGACTGAATTTGTATTAAAAAAATCCGGATATTATTAAAACGCACCTACGCAGAACGTCACGCAAACTTAGGTTGAAGCTCTTATGACGTCATCTGAGGAATATCCCAGGTTCCCGAAAATCGAGTAGTGAAAATAAACTCCACGCGAACATAATATACATTCATACAAGTATCCGTATCTTTTAGCAGGTAGTAGATACAATATTTTTTCTATTAGGTAATAGAAAAAATACTGATAATAGAATGTATAGAATAAATATTAAATAGGTAAGTACACGGATTTTTAGGCTTTCGGCGTAAAATGAATTTCCGTTATCTCTAAATTGATGCTTGATAACGAATCCATTTACGCGTGAAAAAATCTGAAACCAGTAGCGTGAAGCCATGAGCTTTAACATCGGCCCGAATCTAACTTTCCGAAGTTATGATAATATTACAAAGTATGTAACGAATAACGATCGGAGCGTATAACAGTATACCACTCGAGGGAGTAGGGACGTCATTTTTTTTTTCAGTTTTATTTTTTCCAAATATCCTTCCATTTTCGAGAGGTAAGGTTTAAGGTTAAGGTTTCGTAGGTACTCTGGAAATAAAATTTAAAAAAAAAAAAAATTCCAAAAGTTGCTTTAACGCCTCAAATGTGCCTAACTTTGACTAGAAAGATGAGAATTTCAATGCATTATCCTCTTAAAGGTGCAAACTGAAAACTGAAAGGCCTACGCTTAGATTCCCATTCATTGTACCACTGTCGTACCTACCCACTCCTATACAAGCTTTACGCTCATTTGGAGGGGAAAGGGAAACATTAGACAATATGTAATGTTCAACATCTTCTACATGGCCAATATATTACTAAAACTTAAAAAAAAAAGACGTGTGGCACTCGGGGACTGCCACGGTAAAGCTATTGCATAGCATTTTTTATCAACGCCATCTAGCGGTGAGAGGAGTCCCGTGTCAGGTTATTTTCGTTACGGAATTTCTGGATTCGGTCTCCACGCTCAAGGCCCGCGATAGAAGCTATGCAATAGCTTAAAAAAACGCTCTGAGCTGTGAACATGGTCTACTTCAGAGGAATCTACATACAGTTTGAATTGTTAATTAATTCCTACCAAAAAATTGTTGTTGAAACGGAATAGTTTAACGCTATTTTAACGTAGGCAGGTAGGTACACATATAAAATGAGAATTCGCTGATCAAAAACCAGTTTTATTAGAAGTATTCGTAAACGTTCCATTTTCCCTATATATTTACATACATACCTCTACTACCTATTAATAATTATTTTACTTCACTATTAAGGATATACCTACTCTAAATTAGGCCACAGCAGGCTTAATATTTTTAACTGAATTCCAAAAAAGGAGGAAGGAGGTTTTCAATTCGTCGGAATCTTTTTTTTTTTGGATGTTCCCCGATTATTCGAAGACGCCTGGACCGATTTGGAAAATTCTTTTTTTGTTTAATAGGGTAAACTTCCCAGGTGGTCCCATTGTCATCAGGTCCATTTTTAGGTTTATTGCGTAGTTATTTAGCTGGAGATTTGGGCTGTAAGTACGATGTCAGTCAGTCAGTTTTATGGGTAAAGATAGCGAGCTATTACTTGAAAACTAACTCTGATTAATAGAGACCGGATTATATGCAACATAAAAAGCTTGTTATATGCATGCAAATATGCATGAAAAATGCTTGAAATATGCACGAAAACTGGCAGAATATGCAAAATTAAATGATAAATTTTAGGAATCCCTAAAAAATAGAAAACTTTTCTTTAAGTTTATGGGGTAATGCGGCGGCGGCGGAACGCAGAGTGAGTGAAAAATATTGTAAATGTACCGATAATATGCATCATAACTAGATCTTAGGTAAAATATGCTATTACCGCTGAGAATGGCTAAAATATGCAAATGCATATGCGAATATGCAAATGCATATAATCCGGTCTCTACTGATTAACATTCAAATCAAGAGTAATAAATTGCAACGATTAAAAACGTCTGCTTGCGTCACTTTAGCCAAAACATCCACAGAAATTACTTCCTCAAAACACGTTCGAATGACGTATACACCTGTCTCCCATCCATTCAAAGACTCAAGTATCATACAAAAATCTATTTTTACATATACGCCGTCCTAAAGCTAAAATGTCACTAACTATCAAAACACGGGAATCCAAAAACCGGGAATTTATAAAGAACTGACGCCATTTGATAAATAATAAACGACATTTTTCATATTGCTATATACATATATCAAAAACTACAACTATAAATAATAAAAAATTAATAACTTACTTTTTTAGTTTTACTTGTATTTTCCAGTCTTCTTTTCCAGTACTGAAGATGATTCAGTTAGGGGTTACCGCGTGATAAATTAAGAAGCAATGTTTCCATTGTGTTACCACATAATTACCCATAACCTTTGCCCATAACCATCCTACATCAAATCTATTGAAATTTTTTTTCTTCTTTAATTTCAGCTATTGTCATCTACTTCAGTCTCCAATCCGCTTTTTTCTGGTTGAACGTCATGTGCTTCGATATTTGGTGGACATTTAGGTAAATTGTAATGGATTTTATGATATTATGTATACAAAAAAAAAACAATTATATAAATGATAATTACAATGATAGTAATTCAGCTTCAAGTTATATATGTACAGCTACGATGCAGAATTCTGTGGCACCATCCTAATCAGGTTCCTGGCTAAAAATATAATCAGCGCTGTATGCTCTAGTGCATGTACAAAGCATACAGCATTGAGTTGGGGCCTTTTTTCCGGGTTGTGCCACACATGACTTAGTTTTTCCGCGCTACTTCTGCTTGAAGCCTTTTGTCTTTAATGCTCAAATGGTGGAAGCACTGGGACTTAAAGTTTGGCGAGGCCTATGAGTTAATCAAATCTTCAATGCATCCAATATTTCAATTTGGTTCTATTATTTCAGTGGCAAACGCGGAATGACCATAGAGAAGTTATCATTGAGGGCGAAGTTCTGCGCGTATGCGATATACGCGTTCGGGATTCCAACCGTATTGACGGTCATTTTGGTGTCTCTGGAGTTTTCCGGGTTACCGCCCCACCCATTTCTACCTATGATTAGACGACAAGGATGCTTCCTGTATGGTAAGAAGTCTCATTATTTTTATCTATTAAAAAAAATACCTACTAATGGTAGTATTGCACTTTCATTGGCATGGCACATAGAAGACACTGGTTTATAAAGATTATAAGTAGTCTTGTATGCGTGTATGTCTAAGTGTATTTGTTTTTGTGTGTAATGTCAATGAATAAACGCTAAATCTAATAGCCTTATTAGAATTAAGTGGTTCCCTTAGAATTTTATTAGTGTGCCTAGTTTTAATATTATTATGATCTAATGTGGATCAAGTGGATATGAATTATGGGCCAATTTTTCCCCTTACTAAATATTTTCCCCTTTATTTTCCAGGTAAAAGCAGATTGTTCTACCTATACGGGCCTATAATAGTGCTGTGGTTCGCAAACTTATTGTTCTTTATCCTCACTGCTGTAAAGATCACGCAGATTAAGAGACAGACCTCAGTTCTGAAGTCTCGGGAGAGCGCCACTCACGACCGACAAAATAGTGAAAAACAAAGGTAAAATTGCATAAAGCAATTTATAAGTAATTTATTCTCTTCTCTTTCTCTCAAAACTCTCATGTTTGGTGCTCATTAAAAAATTCTAGAGCTGGATCATTCATGTGCTTGACGAGCAACCTTAGTGGATGTGAAACACTTGATATTTCATAATTCATGAATTTAATAAAATTTAATAAAATTCATGAATTATGAAATAAACTTTAATACAGAATCAGAAAAAAATACACCAAAGCAAACTATCACCATCAAGAAACCAGCTTGCAGCAGTAATGATGATTAGTGGGAAAGGTTTAAGGGTGTACGCAAGTTAATAAATAAATTTGAAAACGGCGAGCATATTTGATTAGACCATGGCTTTAGATTTCAAGTTGCGATTTCCCCATTAACGTAGTATAGATGAATCCAAATCTTCTGCTACAAATTGTACTTTTTCAACAACTTAAATTTATTGATGTTCACCAAAACCATAATCAATGTCCGCATAGTGTTGTGATTTATTCCAGACTGCTGCTGTATGTGAAGCTATTCGTAGTGATGGGAATCAACTGGTTGCTAGAGGTGATCAGCGCAATGTATCCTGAGGCAGAAAACTTCTGGCTCTTCACCGACGCGTACAATGTCCTCATCGGCTTCACCATATTCATCATATTCGTCTGCAAGCGAAAGATATTTAGATTGATGAAGAAAAGGTTAGTTTTATTTTTCATTTTCATTCATTGATTGCTTGATTTCATGCGACGAGGCCTTACGGCGGAATTGTACCTCGACAGTCCCGCTTACCACGTATTTGGATGCTATAAAATTCAGTCAATGAAAGATGTCGAGTACACAAGGTATAGTTTAAACCAACCCCAGTTTGCCTGGTGTTCAAATTTGAATAAACTTACTAAAGTATCCAAATATGGGCTAAACGCTTAGTATAATTTTGCCGTTATTTAAGCTTTATATTCATACACAGTCTTACAGGGATGGGAATGGGATATTGGGAAATAGCTTCCGAGTGTAAATCTACGAAATATGATTTACATTAGTAATATAATTATATTATCTACGGAAAGAAAAAATGTTTTTGTTAATTCCTTTGAAGATTAAGCCACGATCAACTAGCATAAATATATTTTGATGACTATTAACGGGAAAAATTATAATTTCTCTGACGTTTATTTTACCAGTGGGTATATAATAACATTTTCCTGCAGACAACTGGAAACAGGACATTATTGTCCCTAATTAATGTTAACTTAGCACTTAATTCGATTTTCAATTTCCCTGTCCTGTTGGTTTTAAGCCTGTCCTCAGTAACGAATTCATTTTATAAAGTAAATACAATATGAATTTTTGAAGGTAAATCTATGGTGAAAAATATGTTATTTCAATTTCATTTAGGATCAAAGAGAGTATTCAACGGCGGAAAGGAACGATAGAAAGCGTGACCCCAAGCATACCATATAGACACCACCTACATAATAATCTTAGAGACTACAAACAAAGAGATAGCGTAGATACTATTAGAACCTATTGCCCCGATTTTGATAGTAATAAGGAAATAAATACTACAAATCTGTAAAAATATGTATTTATTAATAAGTATCAGAAATAAGAAAAAAGTATGAAAACATGATACACGAGATTGAAGAATGATAAACGATAAGAAAATATTGAATGATTTGATGCCTCATCAAGAAAAAGAACTGATCATCTGGACGACATGAACAGTCATCGAAGGCTATAAGCGGTCAAAAAACTGGAAAACAAGATGATTATTAAATTTCAATGGATATAAATAAAACGTTAATTACATGCAGAATTCAAAATAAATAACAGAACTTGAATATCCGATGGATGTTATGAATACAATTATAAATATTGAAAAACTGCTGAACACCATGCAACTATTAATGAGAAAGCAATGGGAGGCAAGCCTAGCCAAATTCGAATCGAATGGACAGAAAAGATGATATGTTGACTTGTTTGGAGACCGAAATGTACTGAGCAAATAAAGTATTAATCGATGTTGAAAACAAAAACAGAACAAAAAGCATCGTTCCTTAACTAAGACAGAGGTATTTAAGATTTGTACAGGGATTAAGATGGTTCTTGCTAGCGGTCTACTAATCGTAGTTAATTTTAACAATTTTGGCTTAGTTACACAGTGTGAACCAGTGTGTGGATTAGCCTAGCCAGTTACTGCCTTGCAGATGTAGTACACATAATACGAGTTACTCGTTTGTACGAGTTTTATTATTATTAACGTCAGAATTATTTTCTGCCATCAAAATTCAATCTTAATTGTCTTCAGCAGAGATTATTTATTCGTTATATTTAAGACATTAAATCATCTGGACAGGTTGAAATCAGTCAGTCTATTGCGTAATGACCTACTACTTAAGGATGGTAATCTACTGCTGTCAGATCAGAATCTCGTCCTGTGTAACCAAGCCTCTAAGCCTTTAATGCGCTTAATTTACCAAATCTTTCTAGTGCCTGATTTACCAAATTCAGTAGTTATCAACATTAATATTTTCCCATTTAAAGAAGTCGAATGGTTATTATCCAAAAGTAACCTTTGATCTAATTTTCTTACAGCATCTAATTTAACTTGTAGTTTAGATTTAAATTGAGCACAATTTCTTCTCTAAGCACTTAGATTTCAATCATTAACATTATATTACGTACCTATAATACTGTACAGGAACCAGCAGTAAATATCACGCATTTGTTAGCTTTAGTTTCATAAAGTATCGTGTCTGTCGTACGAAGAGACAAAACATCCTGAGAGATAAAAAACAACACAAAGACATGACAAACACAAATGATAGAGATGAGATAAAGTTCTACGAAGCTGAGGCTGGTCTCTTTTAGGGACATGGTGTGTAATATTTACTGCTGAATATTGTAGCTCGCAAATTAACAAAAGATATTTTGAACTGCTTTGCTGGTGATCAGTTGGTGAAGGATACAGTTTTAAGTTTGGGTCAAGCTGCTATAGTTCAACGGCGCAAACCTATTTACATCATCTAGGAATTAAGAATGTGAATTACTTTACTTATAGTCCATTTTACCATAGCTAGCGTAAAAGGTAAACAAATTGCAGAAAACAGAAAACTCCCGGGATACAGGTTATCTATAACTTAAATCGGGACTCCTGATACATTTGTAACTGACTTTATTTTATAAATAAATTTTCATTTCATTTCATTTCGTGTCGGAGATAAGTGTAACCGACGAATGTAGCTGGGTACTTACAATGTTCTGAAGTTTCGTAACCTTTACCTTGGTAACCTGCCATACCTATTTAGTTGTTAAACTTTAGATGCCTATTATGTGGTCAACCTCTGAGTTACGGACACATTTTTAAGCTATTGCTTAGCTTCTATCGCGGGCCTTGAGCATGGAGACTGATTCCAGAAATTCCGTAATGAAAATAACCTGACACGGGACTCCTCTCACCGCTAGATGGCGTTGATAAAAAAATGCTATCCAATAGCTTTACCGCGGCAATCCCCGAGTGCCACACGTCTTTTTTACTTGTAGCACGGTTTAATTATATCAGTGTGTGGTAAGAACTTCTTATGCGCAGCTTCTTGCAAACATGCTTAGCCCGTCGCTTACGCATGTTTGCGAGAAAATACTTAAGTATTTACATTTAAGACAGCTGAGAAAAAATAGATCTGCTTATAGGCTTATAGGTACTTTGTGAGTTTTGTGACATTAGTATCGGTCGATCACACCATTATTATGATTGTGAAATGAATACGACTTTCTTATCTAAAGTCGAATGGCAGATGTTTTTTATCTCTCAAACGTTGATTATTTTTTTATACTTTATAGTAGCGTTCGAAGTGAAAAGAATTTTTATTTCAACACTCATGTGTTCACCGACTTCAAACGTCACTACAAAGTATAAAATAATAATCTTAGTCTGTACACGTATGTTGAAGTCAGCCGAGCGTCGCGTATCTATTTCATCTAAATAGAAACGATGAAACCGATAAAACAACGTTTGTGGAGTACCGTGATACAACTATACCCAGCTAATCACTATCATGTACCTACTTACCTACTTGTATTAATCGTTTTTCCGCAGATACAAGCAAGTTACTGGCGACCCCATGTCAAAGAGTCAAATTTCTACGCGCACGTACTGCTCTAGCAAGGATGAAATGGGCCTCACTTCCAAAATTGACAATAAATAGAAACAAGTAGTTAGATCCTCAGGTTGCGATATGCAATTTAGAAAATGACGTATATTTTGGTACAATTTTTCATATTAAAAATACACGTCTTTCGTATTATTAATATTGTCAATCAGAGCTATGGTATTGTATATTACAATAATAATTTCGATAAAACTCGTTTATAAAGCATTATATTGTGCGAAGAAAGACGGCAGTATCAAAATAAATATTAGACGTCCTTTTTGTAATTTGCATATTCAGTTGGGATCCTACCGACTGCGCCAAAGGCATCAATAAAATATAAGCGTTAGTCATACCTATTGTATACTGCTTTAATCTATGACATTTACCTTATTACCTATCATTATAAGATTAAAAAATTATTCACTCATTCTTTCACTTCAATTAGTACAATTTTTTATGCTAATATTATTACTGGTGTCAACGTTATGGTATAGTTTTTATATTTCAATAGGGCGCGTGGCTCATGGTTGTGTGTGTGTCGTATCTGTATTAGTGCGAGCGAGAGCTTGCTCGCGCCTGACCGCTCCCACCTAGATCCTGACAGGCACGGATACATACGCAATGTGCATGTACATACACGACGTAACCACAAGTAAAGCTTACATGCCCTCGTGAAATGTAAGAACTATACGCCTGTAACGACTTAGTTTTTGTGTATAAACTTTTGTAAAAGATAATTAATTATAGTGCTTGTAGCTGCTAAGAAAAATAGTATACTTTTAATAAAAGTGACCATTAGAATTAAGAATACATAAAAATTTGTAAAATAAACAGATTGTCCAATGCCCATTGATCCTGGCATTAGATTCTGTATAAAGACTGCAAAATTCTTAATTCTCCAGTAATAACGAACATTCAATTTCAGTACCTATTATAATAAACCGTAGAGCTAAAATTGGTAGAGGCCTCGACGACCATCATGCATCAAATGACAAGTCGCTGACTGTATATTTTAGTGATTTTACAAATGGTAAAATTGAAAAAAAAAACATCACTTTTAAACGTATCTGAATAAACTTAGGCAGTCGTTAGTAAGACGGACAAAAAAACGATCCGTGTTACTACAGGTAGTAAGACTGGTATTAACACGGGTAATGACGGAAATAAAGCAATGCAGTTTGCATTAAGGATTTCTATAGGTACCTGGTACTTACTTTATCTGTACGAAATAACATTCATGAGGATATCGCCATATTAAAGTTAGCAGGTACCTACCAATTTTCAGACCTATTTAAATTATTCCGAAGTTAAATTGAATCAGTAAATGAAACGGTAAATAAAATGTAAAATGTTTCCATTCATGTAATTCCGTAATTCATATACATAATATATTTTATCTTAGGTAATTAATAAGTTCCACCTTGATGGTTTTCACCATTTATAAAATAATACAGCTGTAGGTCATAAAAGGTTTATGATATAATGTTAAAATAGATTTTTTTTAATGCACGATTTAGATTTTGTACAAAGTATGCGTATCAATATCAATAAGTAAATAACATTAAGTATATATATAATTTAATTAAGTATTATAATAATTGTAAGCAAGGTGGAGGGAAAACACAACCTGGCTGGTCACCTAGCCACTCACGCTGGTCTGACCAAGCAAGAGTCAAGTCAAGTCACTCACTAGCCTTCCACTTATAACCGCATTTCGACAAACTGAGGAGGGACAGAATAGAAGGCTACTATACTATAGTTAGTTACTAACACCACGAAGGCGAATGAAAAATGAAATGAAAATATACTTCATTGTATAATACTAACTTAATGAAAATGTGAAACGTGTCGTCGTGCCGGCTTAAATCGATTTTCACTTTTCACCTACGCTATCGATGTGCTCTCGTAGACTGAACTTACGCCTTGCGGATTGGGTGCTGATGAATATTTAAGTTAAAAAAAATCAGAAATGTCATAAATCTCTAGAAAAGTAAGTAAAATAAAATATAACTTAGTCAGTAGGCAGTAGACTTAAGTATATGATCTCATAATGAAATGGAATTTTTTTATTATCTCACCCAATAATGTCTGAAAATATACAACATAATATATGGCTGCTAAGTACCTAACGGTTAATCGAGGAATAATTTGGACGTTTTGGCAGATTTTCACTAATGACTGTCTGAACTTTATTATTCCTCCGATTTATCGATTGGTGATGACGATGATGACAATTTCGCCATCGGCAAGTTGTTTTTATTAAATGACAAGATAGTCTTTGACTGCGATCTCACCTGATGGTAAGTGACGATGCAGTCTAACAGGATAGCGGGCTAACTTGGAAGGGGTATAAATACAAATATATATCTTCACACCCTCGTGCCGGAACTCTCAATCGCTTGGCGGCACGTCTTTGACTAGCGTCAACTGTCAGGTGGTAACTGGGACATCTCGGGTTCGATTCCCGGCGGGGCAATTTGGGAATTTATAATTTTCAAATTTTCTCTGGTCTGGTCTGGTGGGAGGCTTTGTCCGTGGCTAGTTACCACCCTAACGTCAAAGACATGCCGCTAAGCCATTTAACGTTCCGACACGATAGCGTGTAGAAACCCATTAGAGGTAGGGGTTAAATGCACACTGCCATACGCCTTCCAAGTTAGCCTGCTACCATCTTGGACTGCAACGTCACTTAATATCAGGTGAGATCACAGTCATAAACTATCTTGTCATCGAATTAAAAAAAAAATTTTTACTCGGAATCATAAAGATACTTGATTTATATTATGACTAGCTGATGCTTCGTTTTCCCCAGGTTCTCAACTGTAGGCATGCAAAAAATCATCTTGTGGCATGATTGAAGGACAAACCAAAAAATACACTTTCGCATTTATGATATCTCTATTAGCAAGGATAAGGCAAGGATGGTGCCTACATTGTTTTTTTTTATTTAATGTCTAAGCTATAAGTAGAGATGAAAAATCATAGATTTTTGCTGACGCAGAAATACAAGGAACCTACTTAAGAAATTGACATTTAATTAAACCTTAGTTGTAACCTCTTCACCACACATATAAGCGGTTAATATACCTACACTTATAACACTAAAATTGCACTTTCACGGATTACCAAATTTTATTTATAAATTGATAGTGTATAATTATGTACCTATAACTAAAATAACATAAGTTTGGTGTGACAGGATTTATCCTGGCAACAGTATTTTTTATAACATATTAATAAACAATAGTATTTCCGTGTGTGTGCATACAAGGAAATTTATTGTCCCATTTTATTGGATTTTCCATCGAGACAAAAATGTCTGACACACGTATTTGAAAAACATACAAAAAATAGGTGTTTTTATTAATTTTGAAAATCCGTGTAAGTATAATTTTATTAGTATACCTACTTAATTACGTGTACTATGAACTTTCTTCAGCAAAATTATGTAAGTTTCTATACCTACTTTGAATATGGCATGACACATTTTAAAGTGCTACCATAATAATTGATGATTTATAAGTAGGTACTTATTTATACATTATATTATACCTAAATCTAAATAAATGTGTTCTACCTCACGTATTGTGTTTCTAATTTCATAGGTACCTAAAATGTTACCTCTTTTAAGGGTTCTGTACCTAAAGGGTGTTAAGGCCCAAGACACGGAGCTGCCCGCGAAATTCAAATTTAATTTGGTTTTTCGCCATTTATAAACGAATACGACAAAGTAGGCTTATGGTATTCAAATTGCGCCAATGGCAGTATTATCTTCACAGGTTTATATACTAATCTTTACGTAAAAGTATCCAGTTTAAGAAATTAATCAAAGTAATGACTATTTTGTGAGTAGCTCAAGTCAAACTATTTATATATATTGACTAATTTTTTAAACTGGATACTTTCACGTTAAGATTTGTATATAAACCTGTGAATATGATACTGCCATTGGCGCAATTTGAATACCATAAGCCTACTTTGTCGTATTAGTTTACAAAATGCGAAAAACCAAATTAAATTTGAATTTCGCGGGCAGACCCGTCTCTTGGGCCTTAACGGGACTCTATTACCACAGCCTCCGCTGACCGTCTGTCTGTTAGCGGGCTGTATCTGCGCCACCACGCAAAGGAGGGTAATGTGTTTATTGGATACTTGGCTCGACATCTGCCCATCTTGACATGCTTTGGATTGTGTGTACCTACGTATACATTTTTGAAGCTGCATTGTGGAAGCACTGTTTACATAGCATAGTTTGTTACCTATTGTAAAAAATTTTTTTTTTTTGAAAAGAGCAACTGCTGAGTTTCTTGCAGGCTCTTCTCAGCAGAATCTGCATTCCGCACCGGTGGTAGATTTATGAAGTTTCATAAGAGCTACAAGTTGGCCTACATGAAATAAATAAATTTTGAATTTGAATATTTTATAGGTACCCATATTATAGGAAAGCATAAAAAACTTAGTCCACCATATTGGATTTAGATTAACGTCGCTTTATTTTTCAAGTTATTCTCAGCAAGTCCTTTCATTTGATAGGTACCCATATTGTAGAAAAGCATAAAAAACTTAGTCCACCATATTGGATTTCGAATGACGTCACTTTATTTTTCGAGTTAATCTCAGCAAGCCCTTTCATTTGATACCCATATTGTAGGAAAGCATAAAAACTTAGTCCGCCATATTGGATTTAGAATGACGTCAATTTATTTTTCGAGTTATTCTCAGCAAGCTCTTTCATTTGTTACCCATACTGTAGGAGTGCATTAAAAATAACTAGTCCGCCATCTTGTGTGTTCCACCATGTTGGATTTAGAATGACGTCACACAACTAACCATGCATTGTCATCCCAACTAAACGTGTAGGTCACAGATTTGTGGTGTAGGTATACAAAATTTCAGCTCAATCGGTTGAAGCTATCTGCTTCAACATTGATTTGCAAGATTCCACCCGAATAAACATAGTCACATACATTGCAAGTTAAATAAAAGCTTTTAAAAAACAGATTCAGTAATCTAGAATTCTGTTAAATATTATTGACACGCAGCCGGGTTTTGAATTTTTAAATTAATATTTTATTAATTAGTAACTCTCAAAGACTCTAAAGAACACTGAGCTAGATAATATACTTAGTATTTATAACATTTAAACGAAGCGAGCCTGGCATACTGTTTCCTTCAATTTGTTTACGTTTATCAGGAATTATTAATATTATTCCACACATAAACCCAAATCGGCAGCTCTTGTAACCGCAAAGTGCTCACGCATTGTTCACCCTGAGAGTATTAGTAATATTAGCAACTACGAGTAGAGATGATGTGTTCCAAATTATTCCTAGCGTGTTCTACAATAATAGTGTTAGTGTCAAGAACTATTTGTGCATCCTCTATAATCCTCGGGCCTGGGGACAATGAGACGGCGAAGTGTTCGGAAAGAAAGTGCATACCAAAATGCTGTGAAACTGGAAAATATTTGAATTTATTACTTAGTGAGTGCTACGAATATGGCCAAGAGTTCGATTTTCAAAATGCACCAGTGTATGAGGCGTTCACGAGCAACACTCTAATTCTCAACCGAAAAAATAATGAAACTTTCGGTGATATATTTTACCTGGTGCCTGGAAAAATGTATGATGTAATGGAAGAGAATGGCAATACCACTTTCGGCGAGAACCTTCCTTTTGTTGCAGAATTTTATGAACTAATTTCGTACTTGACTGAGGTTTGTATATTAACGTTTTCGTACTTAAGCGTATACCATTTTAAGGGTTCCGTAGAAAAACTATAAGGAACCCTTATAGTACATCCCGCTCTACGTACCTATGTCCGCAGCATAGCGCAGAGACTATCGGTAGGTACTAAAGAGCTGTAATTTGGCAAGGTTATGCATATTAAATACGTCAAAAAAGTTGTAGGATAAAATTTTGAAAAAGACATTTTGGGTACATTTTGGGTCCTCCCTATACGTAAAGGGAGGATGATATTTTTTTTACTCATCTATCCCATTGTATGAAGTATCGATGGAAAGTTCTTTCAAAAATACGGAACATTTTTCAGATTTAGGGCTTCGTTTGGAAAATATTAAGCTTTGTAAATGAAACTTTTCGTTTGAGTAGGGCATATTTTTTTTTTCAGAGAAGAGGATACAATAAATATTTATTACCTACCACATTTATATAAATTTATATAAATGTGGTAGGTTGGGGGAAAAGTAATTTTGGTTTTTCCCAAAAGATACAATCCCAATCAGAGGCGTAACTATACCGTTTGAGGCCCGTGGCAAATTCATCGGATGGGGCCCTCTCTCCCCCAATATAAAGAAGCTCAACCAATGAGATAATATTTTTTTGCTTTATAATAAATCACTAGGTGAAGTAAGTAAATACAAACGCGAATACAATTACTTGATTTTCTAATAACCTTTAATTCAGAGTGTATGTCACTTTCAAAGATTAAAATTCCTTTTTTTGGGCTTTTGTTCAGCGAAGGTGTTAATGACATAAGAACCAAAAATGTCACTATCGCGAGCGAAGCGAGCGCGAAATTTTTTACGATTGTATTCTGCCACTACTCCACTAGTCCATATACTTGATGCTTAACTACCTGCAATACCAATCCACAACCGATGGTTTCTAAATCGTCACAATTTAGGTGGCCTTACCAAGCAGCATCAGGATTGAGGAGTTGGTACCTGAAGTTCAATGATGTAGCCCAGTATTAACGGCTGCACCGCGCAGTTATGTATTCCATACTTGTTACTCCGAAAATGTTGCGAGCGAAGCGAGCGCGTAATTTTTTATGATTGCATTACGGCACTTAGTAGTCCATTCTTGGCACCTACAACAGCAACGTAAAAGCGACAATTTCCTGAGCAAAGCGAGCGCGAAATTTATGATTGCATTACGGCACTTAGTAGTCCATTCTTGGCATCTACAATAGCAACTTAAAAGCGACATTTTCGCGAGCGAAGCGAGCGCTAAAATTTTTATGATTACATTACGGCACTTAGTAGTCCACACTTGGCACCTACAATAGAAACGTAAAAGCGACATTTTCGAGAGCGAAGTGAGCGCGAAATTTTTTATGATTGCATTACGGCACTTAGTCGACCATACTTGGCACCTACAATAGCAAAGTAAAAGCTACATTTTCGCGAGCGAAGCGAGCGCAAAATTTTTTATGATTGCATTACGGCACTTAGTCGACCATACTTGGCACCTACAATAGCAAAGTAAAAGCTACATTTTCGCGAGCGAAGCGAGCGCAAAATTTTTTATAATTGCATTACGGCACTTAGTAGTCCATTCTTGGCATCTACAATAGCAACTTAAAAGCGCCATTTTCGCGAGCGAAGCGAGCGCTAAAATTTTTATGATTACATAACGGCACTTAGTAGTCCTTTCTTGGCATCTACAATAGCAACTTAAAAGTGACATTTTCACGAGCGAAGCGAGCGCGAAATTTTTTATTTAGCACTACGCCATATTTAGTCCTGCACTTTTGACGCTTGAGACCCTGCGCTTGTATGCGCCGCACACCTGGCATCGTAGGTAAAGTCGACTCTACCAACTATTAAGTTATTGTTTGGGGTACCTATATTCAGTAATTAATTAGATATTTTATAAAATTTTAATATATGTGTTTATGGACCTAATGACATTTAGGTACATACTTATACAAATATGTATCTTTTTCATTTCTGTTAGTCATAAATAAAAATTTTGGCCCCAAATTTACCGCCCCTAAAATCTGCTGCCCTAGGCTCCAGTCAACTCAGCCTTTTGGTAAATCCGACACTGTGCGAAACCTTTTTTGTCCAAAAGAATTTAGTTTATATCAATTTTAATTTTGAAAATGATCGCTCGGTACTAGCCGTAATCACAGGAATGGCTATAAATGTTAGGATCATCTTGTGCTTCTGGCCCTCTCTGATCGGGGTCCCCTTCCAGCTGGGGCCCGTGGCATTTTGCCGTCATGCCACCCTGTAGTTACGCCTCTGATCCCAATGGTGTTCGGAAATATGAATAAATTCGCTGTGAAAATCATGAAATAAATTTTTAGGCGACCGAATTTGGAAAAACGAAGATAGAAGATATAACCAGCAATTTTGAAACACCGTTATTAGGGTTACCCCCATATTATCATTATTTGCTGGGAAACAATAATAATAATCATAATATAACGTAGAAATTCTTTTTACAAAACTGACTTCAAACGCCACTACAAAGTATATCAATTGTACCTATATTTAAAGAGTTCCCTCGATTTCTCCAGAACCCTACCATTAGAGCCTGACCTGAATGAGACCGCCTGGGAAGTATACCCTTTCAAACAAAAAAAGAATTTTCCAAATCGGTCCAGGCGTCTTCGAGTACCTAATCGAGGAACAAACGTTGCACAGCATTTTTTATCAACGCCATCTAGCGGCTCACCGTAGAGGAGTCCCGTGTCAGGTTATTTTCGTTACGGAATTTCTGGATTCGGTCTCCACGCTGGCCCGCGATAGAAGCTATGCAATAGCTTAAAAAGATTCCGACGAATTGAGAACCTCCTCCTTTTTTGGAAGTTGGTTACAATGGTTTTCAGAAATTCATTCGAGCTGGAGATACAATTACCCTTTGACTGCATTAAGAAAACTTTATGTGATCGTATCAAAGCTCAGTTTTAAAAAGCTGGGTTCATCTGACGTAAGAACTAGTAACTACTACCATAAGTTTAATGATAAAATGAGGAAACAACATTAACAATTAACAGGAACATAGTTGTTGTTAATTATATTGCTATGAAAAACCACATTAGATAAAAAGTTTTTGTAACGCACGTTAGCATTACTCAGTTTTAATAATAATTCACTATACTTAATAGAATAGAATAGAATATCGTTTATTCATTGACATGGATAAATACAAATGAAATAGGTACACTTAAGACTTACACATTACAATTTCTTAAAATATAACTCAACTAGTTGGTATCTACTATGTATCATGCCAATGAAAGGGTCCTAGCTCAGCTCAATGCTGTGGATACAAATATGTAACCACAACGCTGTTATTCTGCTAGGGCCCGCCCGAGGGAAGTTCATGATTAATTAAATAAGTACATAAAAAGCGAAAGTGTATTATTATCCTAAAATACTATTAAAATTTTCTTTACTTTTGGAAGGTTTTTTTATTTTTAATTAAATTTTACTTAAATTTACTAACTTACTTTTTACTTAACTATCCATTTCTCAAAATTAATTACTTAAATCAAATTAATTAATTTGTAATTTTATTAATCCTGCTAATGTTTTAAATGCGAAATTTATGAGGATAGGTGGATGGATGTTTGTTACTCCTTAGCGCCAAAACGAATGAATTTGGCTGGATTAACACAGAGGCTACATTTTGGAAAATTAAAGAGTTCCCACGGGAATCAAAACCCCTTAATCCACGCGGACCAAGTCGCGGGCATCGTCTAGTCTCACTAGTAGTATTATAAATGCGAAAGTTTGGATGTATGGGTGGATGGATGGATGGATGGGTGTTTGTTACTCAATCACGCAGCAACATCTGAACCGATTTGGCTGCAATTTGGTAAAAAAATAGATTATAGTCTGGAATAACACTTAGACTAATCTATGTATTTTGTATCTAGGAAAATAAGAGAGTTCTCGCGGGAAAAAACCTCAAACCACGCGAACGATGTTGCGGGCATCAGCTAGTAAACAATAAATTGTTATCTCATAAGGGCAAAAGCGACGTACTAAACCCAGCGCTTAGGATGTTATTACTTCACTGACAATGAAAAAACTGAAAATGTGCCACGAGGAAAACCATACTTAAGAATTTCTTAAGAGCTCGGCTACGTTCGGCTTTTAACGGATTAATTTCCTTCTCCTGTTTACTTCTTGACAGCTAAGGAAAAATAGATTATGGATATAAAAGACTTACTCGAGTAATGTAAGCATTGCTAGCCTAGTGGTTAGGACTCCGGTCTTCTATTCAAGGGGTCGCAGGTTCAAGCCCTACCGAAAGTAACCCTAACTTAGAGTTTTTTTATTCGAAGATGGTAAGTGACGATGCAGTCTAAGATGGTTGTGGGCTAACGTGGAATGCAGTTGTAACGTGGCAGTACACTCAACCCAAACCCGAATCGGTTTCTACGCGTCATCGTGCCGGAACGTTAAATCGCTTGGCGGCACGTCTTTGACGGTAGGGTGGTAACTAGCCACAGTCAAAGCCTCCCATGGAAGTAGATTATAAATTCATACATTTTAAATGCAGCTGCTATGCATCGCTTCAATGGATAGGCAGCCTTATGTCTGTTTTCACCAACCATACCTAATTCATCTCCTAAGTAAGAGGTTTTTAACACAGCCCATAAATACTCTTACCCAAAGTCATTTTCACATTAAAGTATTCCCTAAAGTTTGAACAAGAAATTGGCAGAAAGTAACCTAAATTAGCTTACAGGTAGCCCGTCAAAGTTAGGGAAAGTTGATGAAAACGGGCATTAGAATATCTCTAATCAGATGCAATTTCTTCTCAGACTGGTGAAATGTACATGGAATTTCCCAACTCTTACGACCGATGGACTAAAGTGGAACACTTCTGTGTCGAATACGTGGTCTTGAACGAAACCACGGGGTACGCAAAACTCTACAACTTGTTAGTAATGGCCGCCTCTTCTGAAGTCGGCGTACAAAGCTACTATTATTACTGTAAGTATCATTGCAGCGCTGTCAGTTCATGAAATCGATAAAAAGGCAACGATTTTTACTAGGGATGAGTTATATAGTTACAAAATAAGCGAAAAAATTGTGCCGAACGACGAAGAGTATAATGGAGTACTTCATTGTTAAATGACATGACAAATTACGACAAATATCTGCCATTACGCGCTTCATTTATCGCACGCTTGTAACATATCGACCTCTTTTTATACATATACTATATCATAGTAAAAAGGGGGATTTTAGAGCAATGATTGTATCTAACGGTACAGAGGCATAGGTAGAAAAATCTATGACGTTTTCAAGACCTTTAGGTCTAGCTATTGACTGATCTCAAAAGACACTTTAAACATAAAAAACACTTCAAACATATTTTTCTCCTTATTGAAATTATGATATGTGATCAAACGAACTTCCAAATGAAATTCGACCATATTGATGAGGTACCTATATGAGTCGATCGCTTCATTCGAAGATATAAATCTTTGTCAAACACCCTAAGGCTCGAATTTCGCCAACGTAAAACATTAAACAAGTCTTATTCGAGAGTATTTTAATAGCTTTTGTAATGAAAATCTGCCAAAAAGCAAAACTCTCGATAAGACCTACTTTACGTTGATGAAATCGGCCCTAAGAAACTTACCAATATCCTTTTAAATTCTCGCTAATTATATTTCCAGACTTAATCATATCTTGTGTGTTCCTGGTATTGGTACTTCTCGTCTACATGATACTACCTGACCTGCGGAACCTTGGCGGAATGATACTAATGGCGTACACCAGCAGCTTGCTAATGGGCTTCATTCTACTGGCGATCATGCAGAGCGGGGATATCAGCAAATGTGTCGAATTAAGTAAGTGGAATTGACAGTTCCTGGTGTTGGTCTTTCTCGTCTACTTAATAACCTGCGGATCATTGCTGGAATGAGTTTTTTTTATTTTTCTTTATTTCCTTCGATATGTGAGTCGAAAGCAGTCGAAGTTTATTTATAGGTAGGTACTTAGAATTTGCTACCAAAACCACTTTCTGTTATTTACACATTCTATGTTAATGGTTTTGTTAAAGTCCATACCTACACCACCAAACATGCCATATACGTAACAATAAAGCTTTACAAATATTTTTGTCACGTAATTTTTTAAGTTCATATTTTTTTTTTGTGAATTTTGGATTATGGCAGGCCGAGCGACAGTGTTTCGGCTATCGTCACAGTAACCCTTATTATAAACAATTCAGTTTCATTGAAAATACGTAACCGGCCGCTCTTGTATAAGTGCCAACAATAGCAAGAAGTAAGGGATGTCCAAAATAAAAATTTTTTGCTGGTTACTGCGGATTACGGATGAAATTCATTAGATGTATAAAAACGTAGTTGCACACAAGAAAGAGAAAAAAAATACGTAACTTAAAATACATATGCAATGATGGCCTTATTGCTAACAGTACCTGTCTATCTACCTGACAACCTTCGGTGAGAGGAGTGCCTGAATTGTGAGGGTAGTTTTTATATTAATTATTACTTTTTATACATTATGAAAGGCATATAAACGAAGATTTATTTTGGTTGGACAACCTATTGTAAACGAGCTCTTAAAGTCTTAACACAGTCGGTTTTAGTTCTTTCAATTCACGAGGGTACGCGAGTAATGGTTGTGTGTGTGTCGTATCTATATAACTGGGAGCGAGAGCTTGCTCGCACCTGACCGCACCCAACTAAGTTCCTGACAGGCACTTAGGCAATTTGCATGTACACGACTTAACCACAAGTAAAGCACCCGTAACTTCGTGAGATAAATGAACTTTGTCGATGTTAAGGGTATGAGGTACAAAATGTATTGAAAGTTGTAACCAAAAATTATTTTCAGACGAAAAGATTTTGATAAATGCAGCCACAACGAAAGTAAAGTAGAGGTTAGGGGTAGCGGTTCTCATATTAGGGATGTTAGATGTTTATGTTAATGTAAATATGTATAATTTTGTATGAGTATAATAAAATTTGTTAAGGATATTCGTTACAACCCTAATAACAATAATATTTGTATCAATATGCGAAATCTTGGCTCGGATACTAATTTAATTTATTCTGTTGAGGAAATTATATCATCAGAACAGACCAAAGCAAAAATAATCGCGGAAGACACATTTGGACAAAACAATATAAGTATATACTTATTGGAAACTCGACTGATCTCAGGTCTCTTACATGGGCTCAGCCTATATCTAATCTAAAGGCTGAGTAGGGAACCGTTGAATTGCTGCTGCTGCTGCTGCTGCTGCTGCTGATGATGATGATGATGATAATGATGATGGTGATGATTATAGAGAATGAAGGAAGTCCGATAACATTAAAGTGTTTAAAATAACAGTTTTCTTATTTCAGCTGCCTCAATATACTTCTTCCTCTTGGCCGCATTCTGCTGGATGAGTGTAATGTCACTTGACATTTGGTGGACTTTCCGGTGAGTAATAAGTTTTATTCTAGTATTTGAAAGCTATAGGTATATGTATGTATGCTTTAAGTTTAGTGTCCTGTCGGTAAACGCAGTGTTGCCAGACACCCTATACTAGGACCTAGTGAAAGGTGGGCTGACCACATCAGGCGAGTCGCTGGGAATCGCTACGTTGGTATATAGGCGGCGCGGCGTAAGATTTTATTATCTGTGGAAGCCCAAGCAAGAGACCTTTGTCCAGCAGTGGACGTCTACAAGTTTATGATGGAGAAGAAGTTTAGTAGCAACTCTAACGATTCAAAGTTTTGTGTGTTAAGCCAACCAGGAAACCAGCATGTCTGAGAGTTCTGCAAAAACTTCTCAAATATGTGTGAAGCCAGTCTGTTTATAGATTTTGTTTTCAGTGGGTACGCAAAAGCAAGACCAATCCATAGAAGGGGAGAACGCTTTAAGTTCTGCATGTATTGCCTGTACGGATGGGGGTTGCCTGGCATTATGACAATCGGGATGGTCGTCGTCAACGAAGCTGATTTATCTCATATGCCATGGATCATCAAGCCACTGATACCTAAGGCAGGGTGCTTTCTTCAAGGTAAAGTTTTGTTTGAAAACGAAATTATGAAATTGTGTACCAGGCTGTCAGCAAACAGGGAGAAGTGACGAATGCTCGTGAGGCGAATACCTAACATCTGCCGCTAAACACATCACTTCTTTGGTGGCCAATTAGTTGTTACGATTTAAGTAGTAGAAATAGATACGGTAAGGAATATGTTTGCAAAATTCACTAAAGAAACACATCAAATTACGACGTTTCTTAAATCATTCGTGACATTAACAGTTTTTCCCCCGAATTCTGATTTGAGTTAGTTCTGGTATGTATTGAACCAGCCCGGTGGACTATGACCTATAATAATCTTTTTCTGATAGGAGACCTGTGCCTGTGACCTGTGATCTGTGGATTGTTGATAGGTTGCTGTTGATAATGATGAATAAATCCTTTTCAATCAATTTTCCAGAGGGACAGAAGTTGATGTACTTGTACATACCCATACTATTTCTGATTCTGAGCAACTGGCTGTTCTTCCTGATGACCGCCTATAACATACGAAGATTGATGCGCGGAACTGCTGTTCTGAATTCGGCTGCTGCGGGCAACGCGGCCGCTCATCAGAAACAGCGGAACAGGTAATTCCATTTTACCCACAATATTACCCTTCCATCTCAAGTTGGCCGTCGTCCAAAACACGTAACACTTCTAAACGATAACCGATAACATGACTTTTTCTAACCATTTTTTTTTTTTTAATGAGGGGGAAATCTTCTTTAAAGATACCTAAAAACGTGGGGTAGGGTCCCGGGTTATGTGGGGATTTTACCCACTAAAACCCCCTCCATAGCCACCCTCGCATAATGGAAGGCTCCGAGATCTCCTAAGAACACAACCGGAGTCTTCCAGGCGCGACGCCCATTGAATTTTCTAACCAACTGTTACTTTTTTCAGATTAATGGTATACCTGAAGCTGTCTGTCATAATGGGCATCAACTGGCTGTTAGAGGTGGTCAGCTTCTTCACGCCCAAACTACGAGTGTGGGAGATATCTGACACTTACAATCTGCTGATAGGCTTCGCAATATTTCTCATCTTCGTTTGCAAAAAGAAAATATACAAGAAATTAGTGGCAAGGTAAGCGACAACCGGAATGTGTACTTAAGAGGTCACAGAAAAAATTGTACGTCCACAAAAGTTACAAAAGGTTATATTTCTTGCAATTCACGAGCGCTCGTGAGCTTTACTTGTAATTATGTCGTGTACGTGCACATTGTGTAAGTGTGCGTGTCTGTCAGAGCCTAGGTAGGGGCGGTGGAGCGCCAGCATTACGCTCACTTACACTTATACAGATACGAGTGATATGACACACACACATAACCATGGGCCACTCGCGCTCATGAATTACAAGAACTATTGTATTACATAAACACCAGCACTGCCTAATAACACTCGCGACAAAAGTAGGAAAAATTGCTGACTGCACTCATTTACTATCGAGTTCATTCATACGTTTGGGGCAATGTGTACTAGGCTCTTAAGATGGTAAATGTGGTTCGTTCTAAAATTCCCCTAGTTATAATATGTACTTACTTCCAATGAAATGGATGTGTTCATATTATTAACACTCTAAATTCTAACAGTTTCCCTGTCAACACCTTTTGCTGATCCAGTGAAGAAGTGGGTACGTAGTGTAAAGTGTATGCTGTCTTTTGTTCTGTGCTGTCTGCATGATAATAAATCCACAGTTAAGTTCCAACAGATTCTACTGAAAAACTCGGCAATTGCTCTTTTCAAAGCAAAAATGTTACACTGTATGTACCTGCTACTACTTGGTTTATTTTTTGGACAGCTGAAGCAAAGCCGATAGCTTCCATATAGGAAATTCACTAACCTCTAGTTAATGTGCCCTTAGCATTTACAAAATGTTTTTATGTACTTAACTTATGGTAAAATATAAAAAACAGTGTATTATTGTGTAGCAATTCTTTCGGAATTGGTAGATTCCGATAATTCTGCATGATTAAGGGTCGTGAGTTATTTTTTCGCTGCATTGTTAATATTCCATAGGTACCTCAGCTTTTTCAAATACAAATGTATTGGAATATGTCCACATGGCAGTGAGAAAATGGAGTTTACCTACCTGGACTTGCGCATCAGCTTCTACGTATTTGGATAATCTCCTTTGACAATGACTGCCGTGGCTGAAATTCGTTTCGAACATTCGTATTATTTATAATAAATGCGAATGTATGACTCTGTCTATCTATACCTTTCCCAGCTTAAACGCTGACCGATGAAGTTTTGTCTATTTGGCGCGTTTATGAAATTCTCACCTATTTATTATTCTAATAATAATTAGCCATTGATTGGTTCAATTCGCGGTTGGTCCGTTTCTCGGATTGTCCAATTCTCGTATTTTTGATAAATAGGTATGCGAATTGGACCATCCGCAAAATGAATCAACAAAAAACGGGCATTAGTCAAGAAACGATAATATAATAAACTTTGTCAACTCTTTCAGATTCTATGAATTACGCAGCATCTACTTCGATGGAAAGCGACCAACGCGGACCTTGACCAAAAGTAGCACAAGCAGCAGTACCTTGGAGTCGAATCTTAGTCAAGACATACCGTTGCAAGTTTCGAACAACCCGATGCCTGAAGATAAACGAGAAAAGAGGAACTGTACCGTGTTCAGTTTCAACAGAACGAACTATAAAATCAACCAGGATTTGAAGTAACACTTCTTATCCCAAAGGTGACTTCCGAATTAGGTCTTTTCAAATGTCAACATCATCAGCTTCATTTTTAACCTTCGAGGGAACCTGGGAAGGGTTTAGGTCAATCAATTATAGTCCGCCACGCTTGGCAAACTGCAGATTTCACATATATTCGAGAAAATGCTTTGTTTTTAGGGTTCCGTACCCGAAGGGTAATAATTAATCAACGGGAGCTATCGAAATTAAAATATACAGTCCACTATTCGTTCCAAACCAGTGACCTAACGTGGGATTTACAACCTCGCGCGTATTCTACCAAATTAATTTGGGTGGAATAAAACCCACCAGGTAGAGAGTTGAAATTTTCATAGAATGTGTATTTCTGTTGCCGCTATAACAACAAATCAAACAAATAATAAAAATACGGAACCCTTCCTACGCGATTCCGACAAGCATTTGAACGGTTATTTGGACTTATTAGTAAGTTATTAGATGAGTAGGTATAATGTAATAATAATTAGATAAGACAAGCACTCAGCTTGTAATAAATTTGTTAATTGTATGAAAGTTCAATTTAGTAGCTAGCGGGTAGCTAGGTGTTAATCATATAAGTATTTGTATGGAAGTAGGACTAATTTGTATACTATACGATAGCCGTTGCGTTAGGACTGCGATTGCCTATCCTATTATAAATCCTACCTATCATAAATCTATATGGATTGACCTTAGTGTAAGGATATCGACCAATGATTCTGCCAAACACCTGCCAAAGATATTTTTACACATAGAGCTCATAGAGGCTATAATGTACCAAAGCATTTTTTTTATAAATTATAGGCTTTCGAGAGGACATTGTATTTATTATCATTTATATTATTATCTTCAAATAAATTAAAAATAAAATAATTGAGTAAGTATTTCATTGCTTTTGTTTTCACATAATAACAACCATTTTCGATGATAACAAGTTCATAAAACTCAGCTCAGATTACTTTGCTGTAGCTAACGGCAGCGGCCAGCGACTCAAATGAGTCAAATGCGCGCCGTAGACCCCGTGAACCGCGGTTTCCTAAGGGTTTCCTTTGAGTTTTGTCCATTAAAGTAATTTGATTTTGAACCGTATGCTACAAGTAATAAGTTCAGTTTTTACACTTTACTTAATTACCTATATTCTACTATAATAAATATATACCACTAGCTGACCCCCGCGACTTCGTCCGCGTAGACTTAGATTTTAAAAGCCCGTGGAAACTCTTTGATTTTCCGGGATAAAATTCCTGAATTTTCTTTGCTATAAACCTCACGGAGCCCGAGACCTTTCCAACGAATGCAAAACCGTGGAAATCGGTTCGTGCGTTCTGGAGTTATAGCGTCAGGAAGGAAAACCCGACTTATTTTTATATAGTAGATGACACTACCCTATATAGGTATTTTAATCCAATAAGAGGATAATATTCGTAAATGGATTTTATTGACATAGTTTTAATTTTTAAAAAAAATCCCGAGAATCGGTCCAGAAACCCACAAACATATAAGAGTATGTTTGTGCAGAAACCCCAGAGTAATCGGTGGACATATTACATAGAAAAAAAAAGATACCGCCCGAATTGATAACCTCCTCCTTTTTGGAAGTCGGTTAAAAAGGACACAATATAGTTCTTAGCTACTCAGTGGGTAAGAATACCATTTACTGCCGGTCAGAGTAGTATATTCCTTTAATATTATATAAATATTATATTCCTTGCTGCAGGTGATTAACCAAGAGAATGTAATTAATTTTATTTTGATTTAGACTTCGTAGGCCTACAACGTTTTATTTCAATGCGTAACTTACATTCAAGGAACATAATACTCTCTTACATTTAGCCGGGCAATACACGTCAGGTTTTTTCATCCGATAGTCTGATCCGGTAGCCTGATCAGGCTACCGGAAGGCATTGAAGCCATTACTTTGTATGAACAGTCAATACACGTCCGATCCGGTGGCCGGATCGGACGTCCGAGTCGGAAACGGGCGCGAGGCGTTTCCGATTTTACTGTCGGTCCGATTGTCTGAAGGCGCGGTCTACATACTTCTAGTATGACACAAAATAGACATCCGGTTACTCCTTCCGATTTTGCCAGTCAGGATTCCCAACTTAGGGCTTTTAGCCCCAAATTTAGGGCGGAATTTTGCTCATTAAAAAATCTTATATATCTTTTTTTTTTTTTGATTTTTCAAAATATAATCTTATATTTTGAAAAATCGGATGTGTATCGAGTAAATACGATCCGGTAGCCTGATCAGACAATCGGAAACAAAATCGGACGTGTATTGCCAGGCTTAAACTTCAACTTACATTGTATCACAAACATATAAGAGTAAGCATTGTATACACTAAAGTTACCCACAGAAGTTATACCTCATAGTGAAGGCTACCGTTGGCGTCTTGGTTAGTTGTACCTAATAATTAGGTACTTCCTAACTCCATGGGGCTACCTTAAGTGCGTAATACACATGCTAGTTACTCGCACAAAAGCATGCCAGTAACAAGCAAAACCGAACTACTCGCATGTGTATCGAGGTTCTGCCAGTAACTCACGTGTCAGTACAAAGCAGACGAGTAGATCGCAAGCCGTTTGATTTTTTCCCCTTGAGGGGAAGTGGGACGGGAGATTCGTATTGCCTGTTACAAGTACGTGAAACAGATCGTAACGTGTTGCTAGTAAATCGCAACTCTCAACTATATCTTTTTATTTTTTTGTGCTTGATTTTGTTGTTTTTTGCCTAATATAATTGCGAGTTATATTGTAACACTATTTATTTCTTCATAAATATTCATTTTGTGAACTTTTAGAAACATTACGTACGTAGAACGTAGAAGTTTAGAAACTGACATACCATTCACTCCAAGCATTCACTAGCATGTAGGGTGACCAACCCAATTGCTAGCACTGCACCAGTTTATTCGCACTTTAGCAAAAAAGATTAAAATATAAGTTTCTGATTGTAGTTTTTAAATTTTCAGATTGAAAAATATTTAGGGGAATTCATATTTTTCACAATCAAAACCTTTCTAATCTGGAAAGTTTTAAAATGACGTCAGTATTGTAGTTGAAAGATATTGTTCTGGAGTTCCTGAAGTTTTCGGCCATTTTGACTGATCGACTTACCCGTCAGTACTAACCAGTAGTTAATCCCGTATGTGCTAATAATTGGAGACTGGGTCATTTTTCAATTTTATTTCAAATTCTTGTTGATTTAAGAAAAAAATCCTTAAAAAGTTCTTTAATTATATAAATTATTAAACAGGTAACCTTATGAACACAATTATTTAAAGAATTTGGTTAGATTTTAATTTAAAAAACATATTAGAAATTGGATAAACTCTTAAAGTGCTAATAATTGGGTCAGTCACCCTATATCACGCGCTGACATTCTGCCAGTACCTGGCGTGCCAGTTTACCAGCACCTAGCATACCATCTACTCTAGCATGTTTATCAAGTGCCTTAGTGAACTAAAAAATTGCGGAACTGTCACAAATCAAAATAATTATTATCTGTGAGTAGTAATACCATGTGGAGCATTTTTGGACAAGTCTGGGGAAAACTGTGTAGTGGGTTGTTAAGAGTTTTTCAAAAAAGAAATTAAGTTCTAACTTGTAAAGCTGTGGAATGGGGAAGCCAACTGCTAATTAGTTCCTTAAAAGAGGACCATTTATTGGTTACAAACGAACTGTCAATTTTAATAGAAATTACATATTTATATTAATTTATTATTTTCTTGATTTATAGAAAAATATAGGTCCTTTGCCCTTCAATATAAAGAAAAGGGGCATTTACGAATTCCCAAGTAATATTAAACTTAAAAGAATTCTTTTGTTAGAGATGGCGCTATTAACATCCCGAAACATTCCTTCCTTCGGCAATTCCATCTGGGATATAGAAGTTGCTGTCATAAACTTCAAGCCGAAGAAAAAATGCTTTTTCTTCTTATAATTTTAAGTTTTATAACAAGTGATCTAAGATCTTGTTTATCAATAATATCATTTCAACTCAGATAAGGTTAAAAAATTAAGTTTATTTGACAACACATTATACAAATAATTAATTGCCTAGTTTAAAAGCTTTTTCACAGCGCCCTCTGCCTAAAAGTTTTCAGTAGTTCAGTACCATTCAGTACCTAATTTTCCCCATTTATTACCTCCATAAATTATTTTAGTTTAAGTATTATTACAGTCTTTGAGTTAGTTTATTTTAGTTAGTTATTATATTTTTTATTTTTGTTGTGTGACCATAAATTTCGGGGAAAAACTTATTCATTTCTTGCAACATTTTCTCCTGATAGCTTGATTGATTTTTTGTCAGAGATTTGTCCAGGGGCCAGCTGTTCGCTGCACCGACTGCATTGCGCCTGCTTGAACTGTATGCACTTGAAAAAAACCTTCCCCAGACCTAGCCCGGATTTAATTATAGCTCTAGTCCGCCCTTTGCCGTCACCATGTCAGCCCCTGTCGACTCGAGGTGCGTGATTTTACTAATATGTACCTATAAGTAGGGTTTTACTTCTGATGTTTTTCACATGTTTTATTGAATATATTACAGAGTGCGCGACGAGCTGGAGGCTCTGGAAGCTATATTGATTAACGGGTTCGCTGTTACGAACGAGGATGGTGTTCCCACGGCCATAGAGACCGTTATTCATCCGTCTACTGGCGATCAAGTCGACCAGCAATATGTATGCATAACTTTGGAAGTGAAGCTGACTCCAAATTATCCTGACAGCAGCCCCGAGGTGATTCTAAGAAACCCTCGGGGCCTGGACGATAAGGCTGTGTCCAAAATTCATGCCAAAATAAAAGAAAAACTGGACAGACATGTTGGAAATCCAATTGTCTTTGAACTGATTGAGGTAACTTTTTAAAATAATATATATATATTTATTTATTTACAAGACAAGATAGCCTATCATGTCATATCACACCTGATGGTAAGTGATGATACCATCATCGATGGTAGCGGGCTAACTTAGAAGGAGAATCAATAATCGGTTTCTATAAAACATTGTATCAGTTTCTAAAACAACACTAGAATGGATGGTACGTTGATGGCTATTTACCAGAGCCTACCATCAGACCAAATATGTTTGTATGTATTTATATTTTTATGTAAGTAATTAAGTTTTTTTTTCTTTATTTGCATCACTTACCTCTTTACCTGTGGGTTTTGCACTATTGGTTGCCTTGAAGACATCACTAGGCAGTGATAAGACAGTCAAATTGTTTACAAATTCATGTTTTTTTATGTTGTTCTCAAACTGTATGTATGTACGTATGTTCATTAATTACAAGTGAAAATGTAACATGTAAGAATAAAATTTGTAAACACATAAAATAAATTGGTCAAAAAACAAATAAGTTGTAAGATGTTTCTAGCGAATGTATCTGTCTCTTTTTTGTGTGGAGATTTTATGGTAAACAACGACTGACCAAAGTGATTGATCAGCAGCATTAAATTTCTCCAGCATTTAGTACCTATTTACCTATTTATTTAGTACAATTTAATACCTTTGTTTAAATATTTGGTACCTAATTATTAACAGAGAAATTTAATTTAATAAGTGGTAAGTCATTCTGATATAAAGATGGCTGACCACTTTTGAGTTTCCCCATAAGGGTAAGGTATTCTGTTCAGTTTCATTCCTTTCATAATATCCACCATGCATCATGGTTGTCTGGAAGAGATTGCTTATTAGCGATAAGGCCACCATTTGTGCTCACATTCCTTTAATTTACTTTAAGCTAATTTTATCTTTTGTTCCTATTATGTAATGTGGTGTACAATAAAGTGTATTCATTTCATTTCATTTTCTGCTTATGTTTCTGCACTATAATTTAGTACCTATTTGGTACCTTCACATATATTTTTTCCAGAATTTTTTGACAAAAAATAAAGATTGAATTAAAAAGAATACTTTTTATGTAAGGTAAATGTGCTTTATTATGGCATTGTACCTGGCCACGAGGCATCTAATGTGTATGTATGTGCGTGTGTTAATATGTATGTGTCACCCACAACCCAATTGGCTGGTTTTGTTCCAGCTTGCCCGCGAGTTCCTCACCCAGTGCAACCTGCCCAGCGGGCAGTGTGTGATCTGTCTGCACAACTTTGTGAACGGGGACGTGTTCATCAAGACACCATGCTACCATCACTTCCACAGCCATTGTCTGTCCAAGCACTTGATTAACAGCAACAAGTACTACAACGAGGAGATGGAAAAGCTGCCCAACTGGCAACGGGCGCAGGCCAAACCCTACCAGGTAAGCTTTATCCTATTCATCCTATCCTTATTAATCCTTACTTATCCTATCCTAATCCTAATAATATTATAAATGCGAAAATGTGGATGTTTGGTACTCAATCACGCCACAATGACTGAACCGATTTGGCTAGAATTTGGCACAGAGATAGTCTGGAATCTATGTGTTATAAGTTACTTTTTATCCCGGAAAATAAGAGCGTTCCCGCGGGAATCAAACAATCTTAATCCACGCGAACGAAGTCGCGGGCATCAACTAGTTACAATATAATTTTTAATTTATGAAGTTTATGAACGAATTAGCGAATGAGTTTGTGTGTGTGTGTGTGTGAGAGTGAGTGACTGTGTGAGTACAGATCTGCCGTCCACAAGCTATAACGCCGTTAACTACCAAAACCATACTTCCTAATATAAACCCTAATTTAAATGGTTTTGGATTTATATTAGGAAATATGGTCTTGGTAGTTAACGGCATTATAGCTTGTGGACGTCAGAGATAGCACCTAGTATGCACAGCTAAGTGAACGGCGACATGTTGACCACAAGATTGATTAGAGATTGGCATCCTGTTGCAGCAAACCTGCCCGGTGTGCCGCTGCGTGATCTCGTTCGACGTGAAGAAGCTGGAGCAGGCCCCGCCGCCCGTTGACTCCATTAACGCCCCGCCCTTCCGGCTGACCGAAGATCTGAAGGTATCATTTCATTTTTTTTTTAATTGCTATTTCTAGCAAGAAAGGGTTAAAATTATTTTGCTATAATCCGCCAACGGAAAAAATCTGTATGGTCAAACATGCAGTTACAAGCTAAGCACCGCTTACCTCGTATAAATCAAATTATGCTAAAAATGAACCTACATGGCGTTCTTGATGGCGTTTTTAATGAGTGCAATTTAAGTGTTTGATAAAATTAAGTTATTTATCAATTTATGCTTCTATCTATGTTTTGGTGCTCGGGTTGGTGTTCAGATATTTTTTGTACCAAAAAAAAAAAAAAAAAAGGATTCCCGAGCTATTTAAAAAATTAATACACTGTTACAAAATGTTACTTTTTTTGTTATTTTTGTAGAGAAATAGTGATTTTTACAAAGGCTTATAATCTAATACATTATATACATGCACAGTGTGTGCAAAATCGTTTTAAAGTAAACACAACATGCAGTTAAGTAAATACATTTCAATAGCGGTGGTTAGTAACACAATTCATTAAAATATAAAGTTTAAACATAATAACAATAATTAGTTCCTACTTTCCCTAAGTTTACCTAATGATAAAATTGTCACTATAGTCTGATTTTTAATTGCGTGGAATTCTGACGTATCTTAATGTTACCAGAGATTAAAAAGTCCCACAAAAAAGATACTAAATTTAAACTTATAAAAATCTATTTCCGCACATAGATATTTATGACAAATGCCTGACAGATAGTTTGGGATAAAATCGAACTACAGGTGGTAATCCTGTTTTTCATACAAATAACTCGCTCTATTTATAAAATGACAAGTGTCAGAATTCCACCGAATTAAAAATCAGATGTTAGCTGCAATTGATTCACTCATTCATTCACTGACACACTTGGTTCGTCGAGTGATTGGTCGGTGTTGCGAACAGGCTCTGCAGGCGCGCATGGCGGCGCAGCTGGCGCGGCAGGTGGCGCGCGGCGGCGTGGTGGGCTCGGGCGACGACGGCCCGCCGCTGCTGACCATCAGCACCGCGGCCGATAAGGAGGTATATCGGATTAGTGTTGCAGAACTATCGAGAGTTGCACTATCGATAGTTGACCTCGAAAATCAATCATATAATCGATACTATTTGCACGTGATAATACTATCGATTATATCGATACTACCAATAGTATTGATACTTCAGTAATACTATCGAGAGTAATGCAATCGATACTATCGATAGTATCGCACCTATCGACAGACTGGCTACCGATACTATCGATACTATTGAGCTTGTATTTACTCTTTTATAAAAATCGATAGAATCGATAGTATCGATAGAACTATCGATTGTATGACTGATTTTCAAGGTCACGATACTATCACGATACTTTCGATAGACTATTACTATCGCAACATCACTGTATCGGATATACTATGGAGAGTGCGCTCAGGAACTGCACAACTTAGTTCCTCCTTCACCTTTTTATCACAGAACTGCGAGAAGTCGTGAGCGTTGGCATCCTTATGTGGTAGAAATTCGAACGATACGCTTTCTGTTAAGAACCGCTAAGGCCTGGAACACTCTTCCAGCATCCGTGTTTCCAGCCATTTATAATTTGAGTAACTTCTAGGCAAGTGCGCTCCAACCTAGACCTCATCAGTGCTATCCAGTATTATTGTCGTCAAACGCAAGCCTATTTCGGATAAAAAAAGGTAGTTAAACAAACATTAATCAATCTTTTTCTTCTTCTCCAATGCGATCAACAAGGCGAGTCACTCAGCTTGTGTTGGGGCTCCTAACCTATAAATCTTAACAAGCAATGTGGCTGGTGGCATCTCTAATTTCTTAAAAAAGGAGATCGACAACTGTAATGTGTCGCTACTAAATGTCGCTGACAGTTGCTATAAAACTGATTGAAAAAGTAGATACATATCACTAATTTCGTGGCTGACGTGTGGTTCAATTTGGCCGTAGTGTAATGGTTAACATACTCAGGGCGCGATTCCCGAGAGATGTGAGTTCGAATCCCGCCGGCCTCGGAATTTTTGATATGTGTTATATACATGTATTATAATTTTGAATTTTCCCAGGAGGCCAAGGGCTCCAGCAGTGGCGCCCAGGCCGCGAAGCCCGAAGCGCGCCCCAGCACTTCCGCTGACGCTGCGCCCGAAGCAGAGAAGCAGCCATACCGCGGCCCGTACCGGTGAGCACTATTATCTGCTTATTCCTTGAATCCTTCCTGACATTAGCCTCAAAGGTCTAGCCTGAAAGGTTGTAGGTTCCATCCCGACCCGTTGCACTATTGTCGTACCCACTCCTAACACAAGTTTTCACTTATTTGGAGGGGAGAGGAGAACATTAGTCAAGTTCAGCTTGACCTGATATTCTTTGTAAAAAAAATTATGGTGAGCGAGGTCTCTGGTTCAATTCCTGTGTGTTGTTTCTGGTCTGGTGGGGGTTTTGGCCGTGGTTCTACCACTGTACTGTTTAAGACGTAAGGCTAATCGATTTAGCGTTCCGGCACGACGCGTGTAGAAACCGAAGTATGAGTACACTGCCACACCCCTTCCCAAGTTAGCTCGCTGCCATCTTAGACTGCATCGTCACTTACCATCAGGTGAGATCGCAGTCAAGGACTATCTTGTCATCGAATAAACAAAATAGACCCAATGAGTACAAAATGTATTATGGTGTATATCTAGAATATTAATGACATTATGTTTAATGATGACGAATATGTAACGTACTAGTTTTATATTGACGTTTATTGCCACTGGCAATTTTTATTTATTTTAGTCTGTATGTAGGTACTTATAATTGTATTGTATTGGGTTTTTACCATTTAATAAAGATATTATTATTAAAAGAATATTGTTGTTGCAGCGGCTTCAACCGCCGCGGTAAACCGGGGCGCAGGGGCCGCGGCGGCGCGCGGTGACCCGCCTGCCGCGCCCGCTCCCCGCCCGCCGCCTAGCGCCCGCGCACCACTCTCCACACGCACACGACACCGGTGAGATCCGATACGACACTGTCACCGTCTGAGCCGCGCCGCTGTCTCGCGCGGGCGAGAGAGACGCAACATGCCCCAACTAACAGACCTAACGATATCTCTGTCCCCCTTCCGCTCGAACTTGACCGACCGTTTCAGCCGCGACACTCCCTCGCACGAGTGAAAGAGACGCAACATGCCCCAACTAACAGACCTAACAATATCTCTGTCCCCCTTCCGCTCGGACTTGACCGACCGTTTCAGCCGCGTCACTCCTTCGCACGAGCGAAAAACTACCCTACCCTATCTAACAGATCTATCGACTTCTCTTTCCCCCTTCTACTCGAACTTCAGCGACTGTTTGAGCCTTTTCACAGCCTGTTTCACTTCCTCGCACGAGTGAAAGAGACGCAAGACACCGCAACTGACAGATCTAATATCTCTTTCCCCATTCCAATTCCACGTCCTACCCTCGTGCGAGTGAAAGAGACGCAACACACCCCAACTCACAGATCTAATATCTCTTTTCCCTTTCCAATCCCACGTTCTACCCTCGTGCGAGTGAGAGAGACGCAACTTACCTCAACTGACAGATCTTACGACATCTCCTTCCCCCTTATATTCGAATTTAACCGACCGTCTGAACCGCGTCCCTCCCTCGCACGAGAGAATGAGACGAAACATACCCCTACTGAGGGATCTAACATCTCTTTCCTCCTTCCACGCGAACATGACCGAAAATCCGCGGCTAACACTAAACACATTGTCAATTTTCAAAGTATTTCTTACCCCTTGGTAACTTTTTACACATATCCTGACGTCTTCAAATTTGGAATAGGGCCAAATTTTAAATATATAAGATATACAGATCAATTATTAACGGACTTCAAATTTGAAGTAAAATTCGGAAAATATTTACTTCAAAATATAATAATTTTGTATTTTATTGAGGACTTCAATCTTGATCTCTGCCCAGATGAATTTAAGAACAAACCGAATAAAAGTCTATATCTAATTAAAGGCTATAACAAGTTCGAAATCCTTATGAGTTACAATTTTTCAAGTTACATCTTTGAAATATCGTGTATCATACAGGTTTTACGGCCAACTAGAAATGTACTGGCATCAGTATCCTGGATTTTCGAAAATAGTAATGTTAACGAGAAAAGCTTTAAAACTAAAGAACATAAGACTTATTTTGAAAACAAACGTTCAATATACTCTAACACAATCCATAAATCTATACTTATATTTCCCCCACTTTTGATAGAGTATGTAATATTTGAATTTGTGGGATCGGAGTTCATATTATATTTATATTATAATATTGTGTCAGATTTTGTAAAAACACAGGGTTTTTTACGTTAACCGACCAAAGTCGGGTTACATCGAGACTGACGATTTACCCTAGCTTATCGTACGTACGTAGTTATTTTATTACAAAATAATAATAAAATATATAATATATAACATATAATATTATTATTATACTGTATACCTCCTGTATAAGCAACGAATTGTTTTGCTTTTACCTACTATAAATATACCATCTTCTTTAATTGCGTTTGAATCTAATATAATCTTATTATAAGCTTTTATTATAATCCAACCTATAAAGGAAATAGTATTACTTTTTATACGATATGTTATTCATTATATTCATTATACCTTAATAAAACATAATTAAAATATTACCTTATAAAAACGCACAAGTATTACAAGCAATCATGCTTTAGTAATTTACTTATAATAAATAATTAATTAATTAATTAGTAATTTATTAATAATATTAAAGATGATCTCGTAAAGGACTTTCCCTTAAGGACCCCATCAGTAAAGTTTTACTTTTTTCCATTTTCTTATTTTAATTTGTACTAATATAATATTGAAATTCGATACCACAATACAAAATATAATTTTCATACAAAAAAAAATCCCTCAAGCGTTTATCAATCTTGTAAGAAGCGGTCTATAATAAAATTATTATAAAAATGTAAAAAAAAAAATAGCAAATTACAAGATGGACGCACGCTTCGCTCAATCAACGGTGACAGTTGTCAATTGGACTCTCCATGGAAGACGGTGGGGCGGCACAATAACCCTTTCAATTATAGCTGAAGAGACGGCGGTCAATTTTAAGGAGGTGCTTGATACATGGCTAAACTGCAATTCACGCGTGCAATGCACTGTGTGAAATAACATCCTGCCACCTGTTAGTTCCTGACCAATTTATTATCTTATGATTTGCGAATCCTACTATGACAGTCAGGACTACATTGCCATAACCAGGAAAAGTAAATAAAGCATATTAAAATGCTTATAGCTGTTATTGAGCGCCTCGTCAAAATATCCCACTATCTTTAAGGCATTTATTAGTCGTTCAATGTAATGTTAGTGTTTAAAAAAATACGTTTCTGTGACAATCCTAGTCAATCCCTAGATTCCGCGTACTGTATGTTGTATTAAATTAAATGGTTACTCTAAGTGTCAAATGTTTTAGAATTAAAAACTAAGGGCCGATTTCTTTAAACGACACATAAATTAAACACTTCTAAAGGCGACGAATTGAGACTGTCAAAATAATGATTTTCTAAAAAAATAAACAACTATAAATTTTTAGGCAAATAGAATATTTTTTTTTTTGTGTACATTGTGCTTACAAAAGTATGAGATTATAATCATAATTTATGTAGTGACTGAAAAATCGGCCCTTATGGTATTCGCACACTAGGTAAATAGAATCGTCCTATGACCACTGACAGTTTTCTGACGAGTTAATATGGCATTCCATACTTACAATTTTCAGAGATAAATAGACAACACAATTTTCAGATTCCTGATGGGAAAATTCTTATTCTTATATTCATAAAAATAAATGTTTGTTTGTTCACTCTTTAAGTGTTCACGTAACCCTCCAGTTCGACTCCGTTCGATCAGCTGAATTTGCTACAGATATACCTTTCATGTTGGAGACTGTTCGTGCATAGTTTTCAGTGCGCAAAAGATTTCCCTCGGGAATGAAATTGCCGATATCAGCTTATAATGAACACATATTTTCATGCGAGACTTGAACTTACACCTGGTCATAACACGTTTCTATGATTTTTGTGAATTTATGCTACTTACGATCGACGATCGTAACGATCTTTTTCTATTTTCGTGATATACTCTTAATAAGATATTTATCGTCGAATCTCTAGAAGAAATGCATATTATATTATAGTTTGATAAAAGTAGACTCCTGTTATTTAAAGTCGATTGCACATTAGACCCTGCTGAACGCACCGCACGCAAAGATATTCTTTCATAATCATTTGTATAAAATCCGATTTCCTAAAAATCGCGATCCATATAGGCTAACACTATGTACAATGTGTTCGTCGCGACCAGGTGTGTAATCTTCTTTATTTCATATTTACTTAACTTATTTGTCCTAAAATAGTTTCGGATAATCTATCTTTAAAAGTAAGTTCATTTCAAATAATTATTTATTTTTAGATATGGATATTTTATTGGTATTTTATCTACACAAATTGTAAACCATTTTCTTAAACTTAATTTTAAAATTATTTTATTTTATATTTTGTATGGCAAAATAGCAGGGCTATGACGTATTTACTTTTGCATCTGCAATTATTGATTTGTTAGTGTAGTTAAGTATTGGTGCTCCTTAGGTTGTACACAATCTCTAAGTATAATAATTAAATTGTCATTTTTTTAAAAGACAAATCTAAAAGGATATGTTTTAACATTAATTTTTCTATTACTCGATCAATTTTGTTTAATTTAGAGATTACGTATAACCTAACTAGCACCATTGTTTGGGTTTTTTTTAATAATTTTAGGTAACATTTCATTCGTAATTTTTATTTTCACTAGGATTCTAATGACTTTTAATGTTATAAATAATTAAATTAATAAAAAAAATTGTAAAATCTTTACCTATGTCTCTATTAAATGTAGTTTCCATAATATAGACCGTAATAATGAATATATTACGTGCATAAAGTTTTAAGTCAGATCGGTTTCACAAAAAGCACTTTCAACAAATCGTTCAACTAACTCTTGGACTACAGTTGACGCTCTTATTCGCGAAAGATACGGTCGGTAAATATGTCACGAAAACGGTATGGCACTCGTAATTTGCATGAGATTTTAATATAAATAGTTCTTGCATTTCACGAGGGGGCGTGAGCTTTACTTGTGGTTACGTTGTGTACATGCACATTGCGTAAGTGTGCGTGCCTGTCAGGAGCCTAGGTGAGAGCGGTTAGGAGCGAGCAAGCTCTCGCTCACACTTATATAGTAGATAGGACCCACACACACACAACCATGAACCACGCGCCCTCGTGCATTGAAATAACTATACGACGAGTAAACGAAACCCTTCCAGAAGTAGTTGTTATTATATCAAAAATATAATATGCAATTCATCATTCTAATCTTCGAAATGTATAAGTAAGTAATTTCTGAAATTTCTCTGGTCTCGTCTGGTCTGGTCTGCCCTCTGATTCTGTAACTCAGTGCCTATCAAAAAATGAAAGCCACTGACATGTATTTTTTATCCATTGAAGGTTTACTATGAAATAGTAAATTTTCATTTCTCTTCAAACCTTCAATGGATAAAAAATGCCTATCGTCGTTGATAGGCACTGAGTTACAGAATCAGCGGGCTGGTCTGGTGGGAGGCTTTGGCCATGCCTAGCTACCACCCTACATTCGAAAACCGGCGTGATGGCGATGACACGAGAACCTGAAAAATGAAATTTTCAGCTGCGAATACAGAAAATTGTTTCATTTTTTTTCCGGTAATACTGCAATCGCAAGAAGCGTTAACTGTAGATACTAAGTTGGTACTTGGTTTTTTAATATTAAGCATCACATTCTTAATTTTAGCTTAGTTTAGTATAACAAAGTTTTAGTGTAAATTACATTCCATTTTATGTCGTTAATACCAGTTCGATTGTAAACAAAACTATATATTGAAAGGGATAACACTATTTTTAACCGACTTCCAAAAAGGAGGAGGTTATCAATTCGGCCGGTATCTTTTTTTTAGTCTTAGATTTGATACTTAAATATCGAATACCTACTGAAACACTGCTTCTTATTTTAGTTTATTATATCGTACGCCCAGATCAAAACAACTCAAAAAAGATACTTTGTGTAAGTACCAATTTTTTTTTGTATACATATCGCACCTTTAGAATTAAAGTTACCTATAGATTGTCCAATTCTTTATTTTCTTTTTGGCAGATCAAGAAATTTTGACTTTAGTGACGCCTTCACACGTTACCGATTCGATTTGAAGTAATAATCGATTTTATTTAAGAAGAACTTTCAATCGATTTAATGAAATATTTTTTAATTTTGATTTAACGTACTTATATTTTATTATATATTTTTAATCACTTAGATAAATTGATTTGACATATGTTTGCGGTAACAGACAAACAGAAAAAAATAATAAGTTGATTTGGGTTCTTTATCGATAGTAATAATAATTAAGGTTTTCTTTCAAAATATGTTTAACTAGCGACCTGCCCCGACTTCGTCTGGGTTGAAATATTAAATATTTGTTTTTACGGGGCTGCGATCGCACAGAGCTTCTTATAGGAAACGATTGTTAATAAGATCACCACAGGAACCACAGGAATCTTCCGCGCCGATACCTGCCACCGTGCCCCGCCGCACCGGCTGGCACCATTTTATTATTTTATCACGCGGAAATATTCATTTTCTGATAACTCCGATATTAATTTAAATTGTATAGTTTATATAAATCAGATCAAGTTATTTATACCTTTGCCTTAACCCTTACCTAAATAAATGATTTCTCAAGCAAGGCAGTTTAAATACCTGTAAATTACTTTTTAGTTTATTAAAATCGGACATTCCATTCGAAACATATTACGAGTTTAATAAAATTGCTCAGTGAAATGTTTTTAAAAATTACGCGTTGATGTCACTTGTCCTGCATTTACTGTACGTTTATGCCAAAATGTTTAAAAAATAAATGTCCAGCCGTGCGAAGCCAGGACGAGCCGCTAGTATTTAATATTTTTACTTGTTTCATTTGTATACCCAATTACGTAGCTAGTTGTTAAACAAATAAGTAGGTAGGTATGTGATTTTCCAAGTATATTTGCTCATAACTCTTGATTTAAACTTGGTTTAAATGTTATTAACCACGCGTTTTGAAGTTAACTCACTTCACTAACGCGTGCTAGTTACATTTTAAGGCAGCCGTCAAAAAATAAATAAATTAAAAGAACAATTTCTTTACTCTTGGTTTGAACTTAAATTCCAAGATTTCGACTTAATTCCTTGCAAATATTCAATCTTGGAGTCATAGTTACTATTTTTATTTCCTTTTTTTTTATTAAATTTACAGAAACAATACTTACACGAAGTCAAATTATTTTTATCATAATTGTGAATGATTTATCGTCTTTCAAGAACTGGGTTATAGTCTGTGGTTGTTTGTTATGCACAGGGCACTTCACTAAACGTCAATAAAGTACGACATTATTTTAGTACATTGTTTCGGAAAAAAAAAAACGGTAATTTATAGGCGTGATCTGCCAAAAAGAAAATAAAGGCTTGGACAACATATAACTCAAAATTCCTGTAACTTAAATACATTTAAATTTAATATGATATTACCGATCCATACATAAAAGATACAATACATAAAGCATAAAATCAACTTTTTCCAATAAAACACAGAGATACATTTCAACACAATACTTTTTTAAAGTCTTTTCTACTCATTTCCCACAAATTGCAATTTTTGAGTTAGGTCACTTTAATGCTAAAGGTGTGATATTTTCTAGAGTAATTGATTGGAAAGTGGAAAAGTACTTAAAAATTTTTTTTTAAATGTTTTGAATTTTCAGTAGGTACTAAAAATGCGTTGCGTAAAGTACGCGCGGCTTATACTGAAATGTTTATATTATATTCAAAAACTCATCGTTCTAATATTGACTTCATGGGAATCTCTGCTATCGCTTATTAAAATTGTCTAGTAGGTATGTAGTAATTAAAAAAAAAAATCGTCTAATATGTATTTAATTACTTGAACAGCTATTATTTTACTACTGTCATAGAATCCCATCAGATTGCATCAGTGTAACGATCGCAGTGGCCTCTGATTGGCTGAATTTACGGCGTTCTTGCTGCGTCAATGCATTTTAACCAATAGCGCGAGGATACTAGACAATCAGGGGTAATGGCGATCGTTACACGATGCAATCATTTTTAGAGAATCGACGCACCGGAGCATAGAAGTGACCATCGGTATCGCGCGCTAGTATTTACTATAATTTTCTATACACTTTTTAATAATTAGCATAGTACTACCCTTTATAAGTTCTATAGTTTACATCCACAATTTGATCTTCTTCTTCTTCTTCAACTAATGGACGTCCACTGCTGGACATAAGTCTCCTGCATGGACCTCCACAAGCCTCGGTCTTGCGCCGCCTGCATCCAGCGGCTCCCTGCGACTCGCTTGATGTCGTCTGTCCACCTAGTGGGGGGTCTGCCAACACTGCGCTTCCCGGTGCGAGGTCGCCACTCCAGCACCTTGGGACCCCATCGACCATCAGCTCTTCGAACTATGTGCCCCGCCCATTTCCACTTCAGTTTCGCAACTCGCAGAGCTATGTAGGTGACTTTGGTTCTCCTACGGATCTCCTCATTTCTGATTTGATCTCGCAATTTGATATTTGGCTAAAAATAATTTTTTTTCATACTTAAAAAGGTTTAAATAGAACACAATGTCATTTTCCTTTTTAACCAACTTCCAAAGGAAAGGTTATCAATTCGGACGGTAATTTTATTATCTCATCTAGTCTCGAAAATATAGAGCTATTAAATTCCTATTAAAAAAGAGAGGTTTTAAGATAACGATGATGAGGTATATCGTTGTAACTTATAGAAGTGGTAGTACTGTTAATTCTTTTAAGCTATTGCATAGCTTCTATCGCGGGCCAGCGTGGAGACCGAATCCAGAAATTCCGTAACGAAAATAACCTGACACGGGACTCCTCTACGGTGAGCCGCTAGATGGCGTTGATAAAAAATGCTATGCAATAGCTTTACCACGGCAGTCCCCGAGTGCCACAAGTCTTTTTTTTTTTGAGATGTTTTGAAAATCTAAATTACGCGAGCTGTTCAAGTAACTAAAAGTTAGTAATTAGGTATAATTGTATACTTAAATAATCGTTTTATGAACGTTGTAGGCTTATAGACCACCGTACGTCAAACGTGTATTCGGTATATTGTCAGTTTTGTCATTTTATCTGTGTTTAGATGTATTTGATGGATCAATAAACTTACCAAAGACATTCGTGTTTCATTTATATATCACCCCGCCCGCTTTGCTTGTTTCATATTATATTTTCAATATTGATACTTACCAACTTAAGACTTTTCTTAAGGGCACGATCCTCGGCCGTAGTAACTTGCAAGCAATTGAAGTAAGGTGCACTAGCCACTTTGTTATAAAAAAAGTAAAACAGTCATGATAAAAAAAAAGAAAACTTTTTAGAGAAAAATTAACGGTAAAATATAAAGCTTTTGCCTATTTTTTGTCATTTTTTTTAGTTTAACTTTGATATACTTACTATAAATACAACCTGAAAAACAATTAAAAACTACACTGTTTTCGGAATATTATTTGATCGAGTGAAGTTCAAAATATGGACTTTTGAACGGTAAAATAATTTAGAACGTGTATTAAACTTCGATCACAGAAGAAAAAATATTAAACTACAACATATATTTTTAACCTATCAAAACAAAGAATATTTGATTGTTTACTATGGAATAAAAAAAAAAATCGTACCCACTCCTAGCACAAGCTTTACGCTTATTTGGAGGGGATACGAGGATATTAGTCAACTTCAGCTTGGCTAATGTTCTTTAAAAAAAAATGAAATTTTGAAGAGAAAGTAGATTCAAAATCACATGGGATTAAAGATTTGAACCCTGTGATTTTTTAAATTTCACAAAGAGTCTTATTTTCTTATTAATAACTCTGTTTATCTCAAAATAAATAAAAGAACCCAAGCCACCTTAAGTTTGAAAGCATTCGTCCGCCATTTTACCAATATGGCGCGGAAACCTTCAGCAACTTCCGTTAGAAGCGGTCATTTGCATGTCTGACCTGTACTAATATGGACGTGTCTCGAGATCGTTCCTGGACCGCTGTTTGGTAAATTGGCCTCATAAAAGGAGCAATAGTTCAAACCACGTTCCTTTGAACTACCTGTTTCTACAGTATCTACCTGTAGGTACATCTAGAGTCTACTCTCTCTCTGCATCGTATTCCTAATTGCTGAGGGTCGTGACCCCATCTTCATTTCAAAATTACGGACAAATACTTCAATTTTATTTATCTGAGCCCTGTGGGTTCGACACCAAAACAATCTAAACATTGTAGGCATTACTAACGTAAGGTCGTACGTACGTACGTAATAATAACTTATTTCTGTAACTACCTACTTAGGTGGGTAGGTAAACAAAGTTATTCTTTAATAATACTATGTAAAAGGTCGCTAAGCCATTCCGGCGATAAAATGGCTCGTGTCCAACAGCCTTCGTTATAATATTAGTATTACTCATCAAACTGTTGGAGTAGGGCCCCCATCTCTTCTGGGGTTCCTCGGACAAATGTACCTCATACCGTTCAAGTGGTACCTCACTTTGGTCAGTAATTTTGACGCACAAATTCCTGTGTGTGTACGTAAAAACAATTTTTCACACCTATTGTTTTCACTCCTAAACCGATGAACCAATTTTGATGAATTTTGGTAGCCTATCTCTTCCTATTCCTATTGATGGTGATCAAATGGGGAATGATAGTTTTTGTTGATTTTGCTCCATAACTTCGCCAAACCTGAGCCGACTTTAATAATTCTTTCTTTATTAGAAATTGGATACCACCAGGCAAGTTTTACGCAATTTTCGTGAAGATCTATTTCTTCAGTTAATGATCGGGTGGTCGCCCCAGCTGCTAGTATTGCGTCCTCGCATGTTTTCTCCTTATACATCGATTGAGTCACGAGGACCCAGTATTGGTGTCTTTTTACAACTCTATAACTTTGCGTTTACCCGATTTACTTCACCTTACATATTATAGAGTGGTTTCCTCAGTTTCAATGAAAATTATATCTATACTAGCTGATACCCGTGACTTCGTCCGCGTGAATTTAGTTTTAAAAATCCCGCGGGAAATCTTTGATTTTCCGAAATAATGTGCAAAAAATTACGTCGATCCGTAGCTTTGTTGCAGCACTTGCAGCGTTATTGAGGGATTGAACCCGCGACCCCCTTTATATCAGACCGCAGTCTTAACCATTAGGCTATCACTACTTGTCAACGTGTGCGTAGTTAACTCTCGTTTTATGTTTATTTAATTATGTGTTGATTGCTAGTCGTCGATGTATATTAAGTACATAAGTATTGTAATTCGCTACTAACCGTCATCAATCGTCAATACAAATAATAAAGTCACTTAAATGTAATTCTATTTATATTTATTAGTATTTTGTAATTCTGTGCCTAAAGATAACACGCACGAATAGATACCAATAGAACAATGTCACGTATGACAGTCTGAATGTTTTGTACAAAAAAAAGACGTACACAGATAGTATGGAGGCCTTTATCTTGCGTTCGGCTATACTATACAAGTTCACCCACTTCGTACTTCCTCTGTGATATCAGCCATGAACCAGACAGCTAGTTTGAAAATCGAACGCGCGAGTGACTGACGTGTGTGTTGCCCTTAAAAAATATACTTAGCTATTTACTTTTTTTTTAAATGTGAAAACAGTGGCAAAGGTTTGTAAAATGACAGCCTTACTCAAAAATGTGACGAACTGTATTTGGCACGCGTTTGATTCTTTGCAAAATAATCAGGTGGTCCACAAGTCTAAACTTAAGGTTTGTTAATAATTATTTTATTTTTATTCTAAAGAAATGAATAAAATTAAAGTTTCAGTCTATGAATCGATCAATCGATCTTTTAATTTTTGTCTATCCGTCCGTTTATCTGGGCTAATCTTCGGAAGCGCTAAACCAATTTTGACATTTAAAGGCAGTTAGGGAACTATGCAAGGAATACTTTTTACCTAAAATATCGAATATTTCTCTCGATAACGTACGTTCTAGTACCTACTTATCTACCTGCGGACATCAGCCACTAGGTAGAGGTACCTATTTAATTTTTATACTTACTTTCTATATTACTTCATGGTCGCACATAAAAATGGCATAACCTCGCGAAAATACTCTGACATAATCTTGATGACTAACAATAATTTAATTTTCTTACGAGTATAATAATAATTTGGTAGAGCCATTCATAAACGTTTTTTCTTTTTTCAATAATATATATAATTTTAAGCTAAAGCCTAATAGATTACAATAAATCATAGTCAGGTAGTTAGGTAGGTACATAGTCACTGCACCTTCATGAACTTATAAACTCGGAAGGTCGCGACATTTCAAAGGGGGTGTCCAGAGAAGCAAAAAGTATCACTGAATACGTTCAAAGTATTCTCGTAAGTAGGTTTTCAGGGTTCCGAAGGGTAACCAATGGGACCCTATCTGTCCGTCCTTCTGTCTGTCAGCGGGCTGCACCTCATGATCCGTAAAAGGTAGAGTTGAAATTTTCAGAGAATGTGTATTTCTGTTCCCGCTATAACAACAAATAATAATAATAAAAAAATAAAAAATTAAAGTGAGGGTCAGGAGACCCCCCCTTTAGTAGGAACTAGAAACACGTTTTTTTCGGCGTTTTTTGGTATTGAATTTGACCGGTCATAAACCTTTATAAATTATAGGCATAGTTAACCTTACAAAATCCTAGTAATTTCCAAGTTGAATTTTGGATGGCTTTGTGATAGCGCGAATATGTCTGAAGCAAGTGCTCAAGTGGTAGGAAACCTCGCCCCGGAAAACGCAGCGTTGGAAGATCCCCCACTAGGTTGACAGACGATCTCAAATTCGCTGGTTATAAGCGGCACAAAATTGTGTTCTGTGGTCTGTGGCGATCTTACAAGAAACTATGCAATGGACGACTATCGGTAGAGACGTCGAAGCAGGTACCTAGGTAGTTTTAAATTAAGTCTTGATTCTTGAGGTTTATTGAACTACTAGCGACTTCGTCGGCGTGGATTTAGGTTTCTTTGATTTCTGCGGTAACTCTTTAATTTTCCGGGATAAAATGTAGCCCATGTGTTAATCCTGGGTATGCACTATCTCCATTCCAAATTTCGGTCAAATCGGTTCATATCGTTGTGGCGTGAAGGAGTACCGAACAGCCATCCATCCTCACACTTTCGCATTTATATCAGTGTTGGCCCAAAGTTAATCTGATTAACGATTAAAAATTAATGATTAAAATCATAATCAAAAATTTGATTAACGATTAATTTAATCATTAATCAAAAATTTGATTAACGATTAATTAATCATAATCATTAATCGTTAATCTGATTAATTATTTTTGATTAACTATCTATTAACTACTTATTTATTTATTTTCCGATTTTGCAGTAATTTATTGTTAATTTTGACCGCTCACTACTCACCACCACTCACCAGCACTCAGCACACTAAGCAGTCAGCTCACTCACCACCACTGACCACCACTCACCACCACTGACCACCACTCATCACCACTCATCGCCACTCATCACCACCCACTCATCATCATCCATCACCACCTATCACCACCACTCATCACCACCACTCACCACCACTCACCACCACTCATCACCACTCATTACCACTCATCACCACTCATCACCACCCACTCATCACCACTCGTCACCACCCAATACTCAATATCATATTGGTATTGTATTCGAATTATAAAGGATTTTTCTCTGCCTGTGGTCATTGCTCGTTCTCGCCATTTCTTTTTCGTCGAAATTAAACAGCTATTTGCAAACACAATTTTTGACGACCTCCCTGGCGCAGTGGTGAGCCAGTGTTGGCCCAAAGTTAATCTGATTAACGATTAAAAATTAATGATTAAAATCATAATCAAAAATTTGATTAACGATTAATTTAATCATTAATCAAAAATTTGATTAACGATTAATTAATCATAATCATTAATCGTTAATCTGATTAATTATTTTTGATTAACTATCTATTAACTACTTATTTATTTATTTTCCGATTTTGCAGTAATTTATTGTTAATTTTGACCGCTCACTACTCACCACCACTCACCAGCACTCAGCACACTAAGCAGTCAGCTCACTCACCACCACTGACCACCACTCACCACCACTGACCACCACTCACCACCACTGACCACCACTCATCACCACTCATCGCCACTCATCACCACCCACTCATCATCATCCATCACCACCTATCACCACCACTCATCACCACCACTCACCACCACTCACCACCACTCATCACCACTCATTACCACTCATCACCACTCATCACCACCCACTCATCACCACTCGTCACCACCCAATACTCAATATCATATTGGTATTGTATTCGAATTATAAAGGATTTTTCTCTGCCTGTGGTCATTGCTCGTTCTCGCCATTTCTTTTTCGTCGAAATTAAACAGCTATTTGCAAACACAATTTTTGACGACCTCCCTGGCGCAGTGGTGAGCGCTGTGGTCTTATAACGGGGAGGTCTCGGGTTCGATTCCTGGCGGGGGCAATTTAGTAATTTATTATTTCTAAATTGTCTCTGGTCTGGTCTGGTGGGAGGCTTTGGCCGTGGGTAGTTACCACCCTACCGTCAAAAACGTGCCGCCAAGCGATTTAGCGTCCCGGCACGATGGCGTGTTGAAACCGATTAGGGGTATGGGTTGAATTGATACTGCTATACCCCTTCCAATTTAGCCCGCTACCATCTTAGACTGCATCGTCACTAATCACTTACCATCAGGTGAGATCGCAGTCAAGGGGTATCTTGTCATGGAATAAAAAAAACACAAAGAAAAAAATAGTAAAAATAGTATAAAAAATAAAATATAGCATCGCGTGTACTTTTTCACATACAGTGGATTTTATTTATTACGACCTTGGTTGTAGCGACCATTTGTCTATAGCGACGTTAAATCTCAGTCCCTTGAATTAAAGCATACTTTAGTATGTACAAACATATGGCTATAGCGACTTTGGATGTAACGTCGAGTTCGGGTGTAGCGACTGTTTTTATTGAATAGTTTGTAATAAATTCTTGGAAATCCCAAGCAGATGTTGCGACCGGAGTCGGCCGCCAAAGACACAAAAGAGCTTTCTTATCTTTTGTTTACATCCATACAGATGGTCAGCAATCTTTACTTTTTGTTTATAAATATTAGCTAGGTAATTAGGTAGGTAAGCGTGCAAATTGGTATTCAGAGTAGCAACTGTGTACTTTTGAATAAGTATGGCTCCTAGACGCACGTTTACTGTTAAAGAAAAGGCGGAAATCATTTCAAAATTGAACATGTCTGTATCTTTTTGCCTTTGCCTGTAACGACATCCGGATGTAACGACGAAATAACAGTGGTCCCTTCATCGTTGTTATAGCCGAAATCCACTGTATTTTGGTTTAAACTGAATCTTAAAATAGTATACAATAAGGGTTATTTTAATTTTACTCGGTCACTGGTTTGATATCATTTAAAAATTCAAATTTCAAATATCAATCAGTCGGCGTTTCACCGCCTTTATGAGTGGAAGCTGCTCCGGTTGCAAGCAAATTCTGTCGTCATAAAAGATCGTAGGAACACGAAATAGTTGAGCAAACCAAATTAACACTTTATATAACAGAATCTGCATTCCGAACCGGTGGTAGATTTATGACATGTCATAAGACCTACAAGGTAGCCTACATTAAATAAATAAATTATGAATTTGAATTTGAATATATTTTGATGAAAAGAAAGGTGAGAAACTAAGTACTTCAATATAACCAGTATCATTTTATTATCTACTAGACGATGCCCGCGACTTCGTCCACGTGGATCAAGGTTTTTCAATTCCCATGGGAACTCTGTAATTTTCCGGGATAAAATGGAGCCTATGTTTTATTTCTGGGTATGAGCTATCTCCATGCCAAATTTCAGCGAAATCGGTTCATTCGTTGCGGCGTGAAGAAGTAATAAACACACACACACAAACAAACAAACTAACAAACACATACACAAAAAACTTTCGGCTTTATAATATGTAGGAGAGTAGGATTAGAGTGATTTTTGTTCAAAGCGCCATCTAGTGACGGTAGTCTTGTAACGTTTCATGACGATAGTCTTGTAACGTTACAAGACTACCGTCACTAGATGGCGCTTCTTCCGTTTCACTTCTGATGATTGGTGATGCTCGCGTTCCTACAAATATTAGTGTGACTAGCTGATGCCCGCGACTTCGTCCGCGTGGATTTAGTTTTTAAAATCTCGCGGGAACTCTTTGTTTTTCCGGGATAAAAAGTAGCCTACGTCACTCTCCCGGTCCTAAACTATACCCTTGCAAAAATCACGCCAGTCCGTTGTACCGTTGCTAGTTGCTACGTGATTGAAGGACAAACCAACAAACAAACACACGTTCGAATTTAAAATATTAGTAAGGATTACTTAGGATAAGGAAGTAAAGATTATTAAGACCAACAATATCAATTCTAAACTGACAGTCTCTAAATCCTCACAGTTTAGGTAGACACTACCCTGCAGCATCAGGATTGAAGAGCCAGGACCTAGAGCTCCATGACGTAGTCTATGCTTGATACCTACAATATGAATTTTCAAGCGAAATACTAGTCGTAGGTGCAATTAACGTCAAGTATATTCAATTCTCATTGTTTAGGTACATAATATGATACGCGCTGAGCGCGGACTTCGCTTTACATCGATGCGTAGGGATGATGAAATCGCACTGCCCGCCTTCGCCGACGACCGAGCGATAGCGATTTTTTTGAGCGGTTCGGTGCCGTAGAGGGCGCGCGCGCGCGGTGCGAGGCACACCGCCGCGCCACGCCGCGCGCGCTGTTTAACGCCCGCTGGCTTCTCTCTTGAATCCACCATTTTGAATTTTTTGTCAGCTTCCTACCAATTTGATGAGGTTTCGAATGACTTTTGTTTGAATACTCCCCCTCTATCTTCGATACCCTGGCCGTGCTCCTCACCCGTCTCCGAAATCCTCAATCATCAGCTCTCTACATATTTTTGCACCAAATGAATTTTTGTCCTCCATACCAAACCATGAGTGAATTTTTTTTTTTTTTCATACAAAATTTTACAGGAGAGGTGTTCAATGAGTCAGTGAGCGAGTCAGTCAGCGAATCAGCACGAGTAGCTATAAATATATAGTAAAAACATTGATGGATGTATTAGTTTATAATCAAGTTAATCAAGTTAAAAAAGTTAATCAATTAACGATTAATGATTAATGATTAAATTCATTAATCATGATTAAGATTACTTTTTTAATCATGATTATTTTAATCATGATTAATTTAATCTGATTAAAATTAATCAGATTAATTAATTGATTAAAAAATTAATCGATTAATGCCAACACTGATTTATATTTATTAGTAGGATTCGCGAAAATATTTCTTATATAAACAAGCTTAGTCAAACATCATTCCAGAAAGTGCAATCTAGTTCGCCGTCGTTACCCATTGTTTGATGTTTTAGCCATTGTTTAAACAGTGACTCAGGGCTTTTTCTAGTTCCGACGAGCATTTGACGCTGAATCAGCATAATATAATATCCGATCACATTGTTCTTATCCCTCCCTCCCTCCCTCCCTGACCTCCCTGGTGCAGTGGTGAGCGCTTAGTCTTATAACTGGGAGGTCTCGAGTTCGACTCTCAGCGGGGGCAATTTGGGAATGTCTCTGGTCTGGTCTGGTGGGAGGCTTTGGCCGTGGCTAGTTACCACTTACTACCCTACCGTCCAAGCGATTTAGCGTTCCGGCAGGATGACGTGTAGAAACCGATTCGGGGTATGGGTTGAATATGCACTCCCATACCCCTTCTAAGTTAGCCTGCTACCATCTTAGACTGCCATCAAGTGAGAGCCCCTAACCCTTCTCTAAAACCCTTTTCTAAAAGGAGACCCGAGGGTAGGTGGAAATATCGTGAGGAAACCTGCACGTCTGAGAGTTGTCAGGAGAGGGAAGTAGAGAATAGAGATCCATCGCGCTACTCTATAAATTGCGGTTTGGCGAACTACACTAATTATTCCCAGAACTTCCTATAGAATGAATTTTTCTGTGCAATAAAAGTTTTTTATAGGTATCTATAGAACTTAATGCTGATATCTAAGTATAGAGTGTGCTCGATAGAGCAGAGGCTCTGACATAAATCTGTCTCGTCTTAACTCTGTCTTGAGTCTGAGCTGATTAAGAGTGCGCTCTATAGATTTCAGCCTTAGAGGTACCTGATTAAGATTTGAGTCCACCGGCGATCATTTGGTTAGAAATAGAATGCACTTGCCTCTAAATACTAGGTTGGTGACTAGATACCGCTTGCCACGAACATCAAGGTTTTAAGTGAGATAGGTAAGGTGGGCACCTACCTTACAGTCTCGATAAACATTGCGTGACTGAACTCAGTCGTTTTTGGCCGAGTAGTGGGCTCGCCCTTCGCTTCAGACGATAGCCATTACTTAGAAACATTATATAGCCATTAGGTATTTTATAAATATGACAAAGATAAGAGTTTGAAGTTTTGAAAAGGCGTGCGTAATGTTCGACCATGTTTCATTATCCGAATTTGCTGGATGGCTAAGAACTACTAGCCTAGCTAACATCGCCAGGAGCATATATAATATGTAGGTACATATTTTCGTGAAAATACTCAATGATCGGCACTTTAAGCAATAGGTACGATATAAAAAAATCTCCTCAAAGATTTTGAAAAGAAGAAAGATCTGCCCATGCATGATGCAATGACAAGTGAGTAAGTGCCTACTTAAGATCTTTCAAACCCCAAAACAGGTGAGGCTCGAACCTGCGACCTTTCAGTTTTCAGTTGTTACTTTTCACCGTTGGGCTATTGAGGCTCATGAACTTGGCTTATGAATATGGCTTATTTTAACTAAACAAAACTAAACTAATGGAACGGAAACTGAGGAAATGTACTTTAAAAATCATAGCTCCGATACTAGGAGAAAAAAATGTTACAAACGATTTTTTTTAATGTCCGAAATCAAATAAACTAGCTATGGATTACTTTTATTCCGACAAAAAAAAATTTAAAAAAAACTCATGATTTAAGTCATGGGTTTTTTTAAAGTTACAAATTAGGATAACAATTTTTTTTTAATTTTATATTGCTGATAATATCTTGAAATAATCATAAGTTTGAAAATCATTTGAGACATTTTTCACATAAGCAAGTGATTTACGGATCACTACGTAAATCACTTCCTTCAAAGGGCTGATCGCAGATAATTCACGACTCACCTTCCTAAAATCTCTAGTAGGTGAGGGGTGTGTTTCCGCCTTTTCCGCCTTCCTTTGACCTTCTTAGGCGCCCGACCGGCGGGCGACGCGGCGCAGAAAACGTGCAGTTTTATACGCCTTGCATCGATACTTGTGTATTGAACCACTGCCAATAAAATTGGGTACCTATTTGACTAAATTAAGGTTTTAAGCTATTGCATAGCTTCTATCGCGGGCCTTTAGCGTGGAGACCGAATCCAGAAATTCCGTAACGAAAATAACCTGACACGGGACTCCTCTCACCGCTAGATGGCGTTGATAAAAAATGCTATGCAATAGGTTTACCGCGGCAGTCCCCGAGTGCCACAAGTCTTTTTTTAATATTATAACACAATGTCTTTTTGTTTTTTTAACAGATATCTTAATTAATAGTCTCGAAAATATAGAATCAAAAATATGCTGCTATTCTAATCACTAATGATCTTTACCTTGGTAAGTGTTTCCATCATAAACTTCACTTATCTACTATCAGAATTAGATGTTGCTATCGAAGAACTCGGTTAATTAAAAAAGACATTAAAATGCATAATGGATTCATTAAAATACAGCGACATAATATTATGTAGCTGTATGTGGATACAAATCTGTATATTGACCGATGACAATCATAGGTTATAGGTCGTTTCAAAGGTCATTGGGTCAAGGAGGAAGACAGATGACGTCACTGTCCTCAGTTAGTTGGGCCCAACCTCCCGAATGGGTCGAACGCGGCTACACCTAAGTACATAATATAGGAAGGTTATTTTATTACTATGACATAATTTTTTGAAAGCAATAGGTTTTGCATTACCCACAAGTAGGGTTGCCAGATTTTTTTTTTTAGCCTATAAGGGACAAATGGTTAAATGGGTAAAAAATACGGGATTTCAGTTTTTTACCCGGGACAAATAAAAAACAAAATTATTTAGTGTCATTTTTTTTTTATATTTTTCCGAGGATCGAGTTAGTTTAAATATATTTTTATTCGTTTTAACATATCTCCAAAAATCAATACAGTAAACGGTCATCAACTCGCTTTTTTACGAATGTTGCATGTGTGAATACTTGGATCGATTTTATAATGAAAAACGAAGTACAGTTCAAATACGGGACATAGCCTGTCCCGCCGGGACATTTTAAATTATGCCTAAAATACGGGATGTCCCGGGAAATACGGGACGCCTGGCAACGCTACCCACAAGTCACAACAGTATATTGTATAACAATTTGAAAATGATTTAAAAAGTAAAGCCGAATTTACACTGTGAATTAGTGGCAAGTTTCATAATCATGACATTAACTTCATCAACAATTTCACGTGTGAACTTCTAATTTCATGATGCATGCATTAATTTCATGTATGAAATTAGAAGTTTACACGTGAAATTATTGATGTAATTATTAATGTCATGAAATTAATTTCATGCCACTAATTTCGCGGTGTAAATTCGGCTTTTAGGGCTGTTGAGTTTCTTGCTGGCTCAAATAAAAGTAATTTATGTTGGAATAACCATGGAATTAGGAAGTAGGTAGGTAGTTATCTTAAGTCTACTACCGGTTCGGAAAGCAGATTCTACTGAAAAGAGGTAGTAAGAAAATCACTAATTTCTAAAGAGAAAGTAGTGATTTTCAGTAGAATCTACTGTTTTTCAAACAAAAAATATTACAATCTAATCATCGATTTTTGTTGATTTTATTCAAAGGAAATAATTATTTATTTAAAGTAGGTATGAATTAAATTATATATTACCTATTTAAATAAGAATATTATACTCGTACAAACTACATTTCAAATTTCAATAGATTTCATCGACGTATCTACCTATAAACTCTACCCTTTGCTAAAAGAAATATTATTCTAAGCTATTCTAAAAGAAAAACCTGACTTCATGTCTACAACTTGAACCCATTACCCAAGTGAATGGTTCGCCTCAATGAGTTAACGCGTAGGTACCTAATACACTAATTAGTGTATGTTTTCGGCATCCGGTTGTACGGACTACTGGCTGGCCCAAATACTCGCATCTTTTTAATTGAGCCGAATTGTGCTCTTCAAACAACAACGGATCATTGTTATGTTAGAGCTTTTCAAAGAGTTCTCTTAGCAAACCGTGTACCTACCTATTTAGGTTATGGCTACCGTAGAAACAATAATAATATTTATTATTATATCGACGGGTGAAAGGCTAATTGATCTAAGCGACATTTTGTAAAACTTGCAAGAAGACAGGAAAAAAAATCATAAAAAACAACTATTGGATAGTCTTTTTTATTTAATATAGTATAAATACTGTATTAAATAAATAAAAGGCTAAGTATTCAATTTTTTTTCATTAAAAAAAAAATTTGATCAGTCTTGAGTCTTCCTGCAAGTTTTACAAAATGTCGCTTAGATCAATTACCCTTTCATCCGTCGATTATGATATTATATCAATGCATAATTTTTTATACATATTATCTATATAAATGTAAAAATTCTTTTTACAAAACCGACTTCAAACGCCACTACAAAGTATCTACCTATAACAATCGTGCCTATAAAATTTGAAGAGTTCCCTCGATTTCTCCAGGATCCCATCATCAGATCCTGATCTGATGACAACGGGACCACTTGGAAAGTATAACCCTTTCAGACAAAAATAGAATTTTCCAAATCGGTCCAGGCGTCTTCGAGTAATCGGCGACGATTTGAGAACCTCCTCCCTTTTTGGAAGTCCGTTAAAAATAGTAGATAATTATTATTATTTATGTAAAAGATAATAACTATTATATTATGAACTAGCTTTTTCCTGCGGCTTCAATTACGTTAAGTTTATTTTTTGGAACCCCTATTTTATCCCCTTAGGAGTTGAATTTACAAAATTCCTTTCTTAGCGGATGCCTACATCATAATAGCTATCTGTATGAAAAATTCAGCCCGATCCGTCCAGTGATTTGAGCTATACGTTGATAGATCAGTCAGTCAGTCAGTCACCTTTTCCTATATTTAGATTTCCATAAGAGCCTCCGTTGAAAGCTCGAGTGTTCAGACACTACAAAGGTTGGAAACTACCTACTTGTTGGTTTGATACATAATAAACAAAACCTAACCTATGTATATGCTATTATGTGCCTACCTTTGCCATTTTAATTATCATTTTCTCATATAATAGGTATACCAACCTGCCCGCTATGAGTTGACCTACATTTAAAGTTCCTTATATAGTTCTCAGCAGATATAGCAAAGTGTTGTAACTCGATTAAATATTTATGTCCCAAGAAGGCAGCAGGCACGTATTATACGCAGGCAGGTATTGGTGGTCGGCACGTTTTCCGTATAACTATACTCAACGCACAACGCCTGTATGTAAATGATTTTCAACTGTTTACATTAAATAGCCATTAAACAAGTTCTCATCCGGTGCTGTAGATACATACAGAACGATCTAACGTTTTAATTTAGCACTTTGTTTTGATTTTTTCCGTGACAAAATTATTTTTGTAAATATTTTTCCGGCTGTATCAATGCTGAAAATCTTACTAATATTACCTATAAATGCAAGAGTGTGTTTGTTTGTTGGTTTGTCCTTCAATCACGCTGGAACAGAGCTACGGAGAGAGCTACCTGTAGAGCTAGAGAGTAATACTCGTATTTATCTCGCAAAATCAAAGATTTGCGGCGAGACTTTAAAAACTAAATCCATGCGGACGCGGCGTCAGTTGCGGTTAAACAAATACGTAATAAACATTTAATTCAGACAAAAGTCCATACATTACAAAAGCATATAATAACAATTAAAATTTAATTAGCATCTATGTTAGTGTTAGTAAACAAAATTTCCTATTTCTATGTTAGTATTTACCTATTAGTAGGTAGTTAATTTATACCCTATTTGGTATAAATTAGGTAATCTTCGCCTGATGTGCAAATGACGCTCAGAAGTTATTAACTTACTTACCTCTTAGTCTTAGATACACATTATGTAAAATTCAACGAAATGTTTTCTAGAAAGGGAAAAATTTCCTCGTAGCCTAATAGACTCGGATGTTTTTTCGTTTTATAAATGGCTCGGAGTTCCAGAGGGATCAGTTGTTTACCGACTCGCCTCTATTGCCGCACCTAGTATTTAGTAATTTACCATACATACCTATTTCATATTATGTACGTAAGTATAGTATGTATATGTATCTATCTACAGAGCTATGTATTTTTCCTGAAAAATTTCCATCAGTATCGCGAATTTTCGTTGATATATATAAACTGTAACCTACCGACGATAAACTGAGTTGAGCGCGCATATGTACTTTGTTAAGTATTTTATTAAATAGTTAATTACTATTTATTTTCCCATCTTATCCGAGAACACAAAGTTTCTATGGTGATTCTCGGAACAAAGTGAAAGGCTAAAGCTAAAAGAAGGTATCTATAGAAGGTGATAATTATCTTTACTAATACTTAAATATATAAAAGGAAAAGGTGACTGATAACCACTAAGGGGCTAAAATAGGGGTTTGAAAAATCGAATTTAACGTGAGCGAAAGTATAAATGTGAAAGTGTTTGTCTTTATTCGCAACAGATTTTTGGACCTAGAGAGTGGCATAAGCTTGTTATTCCGGAAAAACTTAGGGATTTTATTTGGAAAACCTAATAAGCTAATAACACGCGGACGAAGACGAATGCAAAAGCTAATCGTAGATAAAGTGATGTGAAACACATCGTCAACTTCCTGCGCTTCTAAGAACTTAGTAAAATGATAAAATATTCTTTGTCTTTATGCCTACGTCCAATAGCTGATACCTTAGTACCTACATACATACATAATATGCAGCTTTGACACTAACGATTGTATGACGTACCTACCTATGACATACCTCCCTATATGAATTGGATATGTGCTAAATTAGTAAAACCATTCAACTGTGTAACAGTGTAACTCTCTCAAAATAACATCAAGATGTTAGATGTCGCTAACAGTTGCTATAAAACTGATTGAAAAAGTAGATACATATCACTAATTTCGTGGCTGACGTATGGTTCGGCCGTGGTGTAGCGGTTAACACACTCGAGCGCGATTCCCAGAGAAACGTGGGTTCGAATCCCGCCGGCCTCGGAATTTTTAATATGTATTTATAAATCTATTAGGTTATTTCCTTTAAGTGTAGGTTAACACTTCAATAAAAAATTAAAAAAAAAATTCTCTCAAAATAAATTCAGCGGTTGCACCGTAAAAAGGTATCAAACAAACAGACGGACATAGGTACATTCGCATTAACATTTTTCCTTATTGCCTGTTGACCTTCATTCTGCAGATGTTGGATTTGATAGGTTATGATGACTGGCCGTTAGTGCATGCAAGTGCATCATAATTCACTAAAGTTATCATCGAGTGACTCAATGAGTCATGAGGCGGCACCAAACTCACAATTCTCTTCGCACCCTATAAATATATCCGTTAGACTGCGTCATAACGAGAGGTCGAATGCCTTGAAAGTTAAGTTATCAATATTTATTTTTACCTTTTGAGCTTTTTTCTTGTGGGAGGCTGTAATATCGACGCGGTCGTATGATTTAGTTGGCACATGATTAGCACCTTATAACGCCAACTGGCTTTATGATCGATGTCTATCGCACTTTAAAGTCAATTTCAAGTTGGACAACTAAATCCCGGACCCGGAGTATCAGCTACCACTATACCATTCAAATCCGCTCAGTAGTTTTCTCGTGATGCGCGCACAGACATACAGACAGACAGGTAAAGAATCCAAAAAAAATTGTTTCGGGCTCAGTATAAAGCATCCTCCGATTAAAATTTTCAAAATATATGAATTCGTCCCGTTACAGTTTTATTATAAGTATAGATATTTTTTTGTGCTCTAGTACACAGTAACTTTCTCGAGATAGATTCAGCGGTTGCACCACAGCACCACAGATTAGAGAAGGGTTGCACAGTAAAAAGGTAATAAACAGACAGATAGACATATTTTGTCATTACAGGTCTACTTGTAATGCAAAAGTTTGTGGAGTTATTTTTCATTGCACGTTGTTATCAAGTTGAGCTGACGAAGTCTGAAACACGATACTTTAAGATGCGCATGTTTTTATTAAGGAATTTGATCCAGTGCAAGCTGCAACATTATTTAACCACGTCCTGAATAGTTTAATGGGACATATTTTTAATGGGAGTTTATGCTATCCTTGGTGATACGTAACTTGAAAACATAAGGATATAATCTCTCATATTATTACTGAAAGAAAACTTACAGGAGATTCGCTATAGCTTGGAAAAAATGTAGAAAAATGCAAGGGGCCACTATCACTACTATGATATTGTACCTATATGTATCATAATCTTGAATCTAGCAACCTAATGAGTAGGTAATAACAATAAAATCATCTGTCAAGTAGAAACGGAGTACAATGAGATAAAGTAGATAGTTTTGTTAATAATGAATTGTTTTTCGAGTATGTCAGATAAATAATTAATTGAATTATAAACAATTATAAGTAAACGGATTGATTTATTATAAGTCCTACTTTCAAAACATTGAAGACAGAACATTGACACTACAGTAGTTAACAGAATTAACAGAGTCGTTATTAAAAAAAAAATAGTTCATCATGAAAGTAGTACCGCACTAGTCAGTGACGCTGTCTATAGCTTTTGCCAAGCTGATGTATCTTATGAATTTTTATCTTAAGTATAGCATGCAGTGGGCGCTAGTGTTGAAGCTATTAACCGGCGTTGTTAGCTTACGAGTCATTAGCTCAAATGGCTTGTAGTCCTTTTGTTAGCTGTCGTGTATTGTGGAGCTTTGATACATCGCCCGTATCCGCGTCTAATGAAACTGACTCATACTCTAGAACAAAGAGTAAATAGAGACGCCATTGCGCTCTAAAGATTTTTTATACAAACCATTTAGGTCCCTTGCGTAATAAGTAGGTGTTACTTCTTTTTGTTATTTTTCTTTATCGACTGATAGGTAGATGTACCCACACTGCTAGATAAAGCTAGAAGGATGCTAGAGAAGCACGGACTTCCACAGGTCTTGGTCTTGCGCCGCCTGTATCCAGCGGTGACTCTGTGACTCTGTCTGATGTGGACGTTCTGCCAACACTGCACTTTCCGGTGCGAAGCGTCACTCCAGTACCTTAGGACCTCAACGACGATCAACGCAAAACTTTTTTTAAATATTTTTTGCGAGCAAACGAGCAGGTGGGCCACCTGATGTAAAGTGATTACCGCCGCCCATGAACATTTATAGCACCGGAGGCACCACCAATGCGTTGCCGGCTTTTTAGGAGTTGGTCCGCCCCTTGAATAGCCCCATGTTGTAATTTAGTGGGAACACCGCCGCAGGAAGTTGGTTCCACAGTTTATGTGAGTATTGTATGTAGCGTTGCCAGACGTCCCGTATTTCCCGGGACATCCCGTATTTAAGGCATAGCTTAAAATGTCCCGGCGGGACTGACTCTGTCCCGTATTTGAACCGTACGTCGTTTTTCATTATGAAATCGATCTAAGTATTCACACACGCAACGTTCGTAAAACGTTCGTATCGCGATTTGTATATGCTCTCAGTGTACTGAAAGCAAATACAAATTACGAAACAGCGCTTTCCGCGTACTATGCTTACGCTTACTCTTGGATGCGGTATGGCATAATCCTCTGGGGCGAAAGCACCAACGCAGAGGATATATTTATCTTGCAAAAGAAATGTATTCGCATACTAGTAAATATAAAACCACGCGAAAGCTGCAGACCCCACTTCCTAAATAAAAAAATACTTACACTTCCATCCATCTATATAATGGAGACTGCCCTATTCGTAAGGAAAAACTACAATTTATACGAAACTATGGAAATTAATACAAAAAAACAAGAGCGAATTACACGTCGCAAAAATAAGCTTGCATACCCCAAATGCAAGCTAAAAATTTCTACCCGTGGCCCATTGCATAGATCGACCAATATTTATAATAAAATCCCAAATTATATCACCAACGAAACCAATAATAAGACATTCAAACGAAAACTTAAACAATGGCTCGTACAAAATAGCTTCTACGAGATAGATGAGCTATTCCAAAGTAGTAACAGGTGGTAGTTACTCTTAGGCTATTAGACCTCAATTGCACGTCCGGTTACGATATAAATTAATTAATTATGCCATTTAATTGAACATTAAAATGTAAAATGACTAGACGAATGACTAATGACTTAATATGACTATAAATAATTCGACTATGTGTTCTTATGACATATTGATATAACTAATTATTATTATATTATAACTAGACATCCAAATTTATAACCATTAATTGCATGTGAAATTTACTAATTTTTTTTTTTTTTTTTTTTTTATTGTATGTTTAATTTATTGTATTTTTTAACTTAATTTATTGATAATTTTATATGATTAATTATATAACTTGCAACGCCCTGACGGGGCTTCATGTAATCTTGCTCACAATTAAACATGTATTATTGTTGTTGACATGTAAGTAGATACATGAATGCAAAATAAATGAATAAATGAATAAATGAATAAAAAAACGTACTCGTCTCGCTACTAACTTGCACTCGCAGCCCGCATCGACCAATGACAGTGTTAGTGTCAGAATGACAATGTTAAAACTGACTCGATCCTCGGAAAAATATAAAAAATAATAAAAATGATACTAAATAATTTTGTTTTTCATTTTTCCCGGGTAAAAAACTGAAATCCCGTATTTTTACCATTTGTCCCTTACCTATAGGCTGAAAAAAAATCTGGCAACCCTAACTGTATGTGTTGTCGTCCCTCCAGGTGTTGACAGCCAACATCGGCACTCTGCTGGACCTGTACGGCGTGGAGAAGGGCCTGGACCACTTCCGCTCGTCGCAGGAGCTGAGCTTCGACGAGTTCCGCTACTACCTGCAGCACGAGGTGTTCAGCGCGCTGCCCAAGGCGCTGGGCCTGCCCGTCGCCAGGGAGTACGAGAAGAAAATCAGCGAGGTAAGGATTTTTAGGTTCCGTAGTAAACAAACAAGAGGTCCTTACAGTTGCGTCAAGTCTGTGTGATCTGTTCATCTCTGACTTAAACTATTGGTAATAAAGATCTTGACATGTTAATTACAATAAAATCTTGAAAAAGCTTTTATTTTAGGTATTTTCGTTAGGTAGATATAGGTAGGTAGGTTATAAACATTTTTTCAATCGAGGGAGGATCCGTTTGTGCAATTTTTATCATAAAAGTGAAAATTTTAATGAGATACATATAAAAGAGAAGGGAGAAGTTGCATGATTTTGATATTTTAATATTGAGTGTTATACAAATAAAATATAGATCAAAACTTACATCATTGCAAAAAAAAAAATTGATAATCCGTCAAGTCGTGAAATATATTATGTAACTAGGTTTTTGCACGAAATGGTGATCGCACAGCGACGTATTTGGCCAGACATACCTGGGTAAAGCCTGGGTAATACGAGTATATTAAGAAAAATATACGAATTAAAGGGACTATTTAACAGCATCCAAAGTTCAACCTAGACTAGAGTAATAAGTAATTATTTACTTTTCTCACTTGTGCGTTTGTGTGTTTTAGGTTTGCTGGTTTGTGTGTCGAAAGAATCTGCTAACAAGAGACAAGCCGATCTTCAGTGATGACTCGGTGTTCAAATTGTTCAGGATATTCTGCCTACTCGCCGATTTGGTTCAAGATGCTGATGATACCAACCATTACGTGGTAAAGTTACTTCATTTCTATTGGTTTTAGAACTGTTAAAGTATCAGTATAGATAGAGACCTTTCAAGAGTGAAAGGATCAGCACAGATCACTATCTCGTGCCACCTGCATTTCGCGGTAACCAGCGACTCGCCTGAGAACTGATGCTGAGATCTATAGAGCGTGCCCTGACTTAGCTTGAGTTTTAGGCTCTGATTCAGCCTGAGATCACCCGTCCACCTAGCATCTACTAAAGCTGTACTTTCCGGTGCAGAGTTGCCATTCCAGCACCTTAGATCTCCAACGTGTATTGAATTTTCGTGCTATGTGTTCCGTCCATTGCCTTTGTCTTGGTTTTGTTCTCCTACGGATCTCCTTCCTGATTTGATCTCGCAGGGATACTCCCAGCATAGTGGCCCGCCCATTTGACACTTTAACGTGCTTTAGCTTCAAAACTTGAGTAGATTCAGATAAATTCAGATTCAGATATTTAGATAAATAAGAACAAAAAAGACGTATAAGCGTATCGCGTTTGACGCATGTGCAACATAATTACTTTTTTTAAATTAAATAGCCCATGTGTGAAGCAGATGCGATTAATATGATAACAAGAATCCCTTTAAAGTGTAAATGGACAATGTTTTTAAAAGAATGCTTCACATACTGTAGTTAACACAGGATCAATACATATGTATGTAGTAACTTCAGTTAAAACTACATAGATGTTTTTGATAGTAAAACGGCTTTATCGAATAGATCGCTGGATCTCCGGAATATTTGAATATTTCGGCCACACTGTCAGAAGGGAGGATGATCTTTTTGAAAAGTTAGTACTGGTAAAGTAAGGGTAAAGTGGAAGTAAATACATAAACGAACCAAAATCGTGCCCTAAGTAGGATTGTCTTTACGTGGATAGCCCCTGGATATGATCCCAATGTAATTTCCATCTTTAGGGTGTTCCCTAAAGGTTCGTGAACTTGACAGAAACAGAACCCGAGCGTTTAGGTAGCCCGCAAAAATTAGGGAACATCGGTGAAAATGGGCTTGAGACGCGTGACGCGACATCATTCATAGAAAGGTGATGATCACGACCTCCAATAATTAGGATTACGACCTACAGAGAGTTATCCAAACTTAACAGACCTTTCAATAATTCCAGGTCGTCCTTCAACCTTCGGAGGCAGGTATAGTGGCAGAGCAACTGGTCCACTGCCTTGGCTTGCGTTGGGACGCCGCTGATTGGGAGGCGCTGGGCTCCTCGATAGGGCACTTCAAATGGGCAGCGTTCCTCGCAGTGCTGGAGGCTAAGTACTGCGGGGACCAGCAGTTACATACTGAAGCACTGATAGAGGCTGTTGATGAGTTATACGATGTTTTCATTGAGGATATTATTAAAAAGGTACCTATGCGAAAATCACTTCTTCAAATTCTCGCATCGTTTCCTCAGCTTTGCTTCCTCGTTCTTAATACGTACCGCAAAAATTTTGGAGTGCCCTTCCGGCTTCTGTTTTTTCAACTAACTATACCTTGGGTGTCTTTAAGTCAAGAGTAAATAGGCATCTTCTAGGCAAGCGCGCACCATCTTAGGCTGCATCTTCACTTACCATCAGGTGAGATCGCAGTCAAGCGCTGGTCTATATATTAAAAAAAAATAGGGCTCCCTCGAGATATAACAGGCACACTGCTGCCCTGTCACTTTCCAACTGTGAGACTGTCTTATTCCTACAATGTAAGGATCGCAGTCATCTCTTTATGGTGGTCTTGCTGCATCAAAGTATTTTAACCAGTAGTGAAGGAGTACTAGCGAATCAAAGGTAGTAGCAATCAATTTAAGGCGAATTCTAGATTGCAGCTTGTACTGTAGTATAGCGATTCAATTAAGTAATTGATAGCAAATATTTTTGTTATTTTTCAGGGATACCTCTTCAAACGCGGCTACCTTCTACCGACTATGCGAGAGTACTGGTGTGTTCTTCAACCGTGCGCCCTAACTTATTACAAGAGTTCCTCACAAAAGGAGCAGTGTGGAAGAATTACAATAGACGAATACTGTTCTGTAGAAGCGGCACCGGGCGAGGGCAAAATACAGAGGTTCCAAGTCATTACCCCTGAAAGAACCTTCGAGTTTGGGACTCAAGACCATAAGTAAGTTCAAGACAAGTTCAATACATTCACCTAATAGAGAACTGAAAAAAGATTGAGAATTTTGAAGATTTTTCGATAGTTTCCAAAAAATGTAGGTAGATATTTTGTTCCAAAGTTCTATTTTCTTCTTTCACGTTCTGTATAACAAATGTGAACTACCAGGATATGTAATTTCGTACCTACTACCCACCAATGATGAGCTTCACCGACCAATCAGAAAGTTGGGCTTATCTTACCCAAATCAAACCTTCAACCCGAAGCTTCAACCAAATCCATTCCTAATTAATTGAAGTGACTAATTTTTTAAAGTTAATTGACTATCAAATTGTATAGAAACGTAGTTTTCTCGACAAAGATTTTTTGCAGATTCAGATTTTCATAAAATGTAATCTACACAATTGTATGAAATTTTCATACAAAGATTTTATGGTTCTGCTGGATTTTATCTGATTAAATTCTGACGAGTGTTATGATTTCTGATTATGGATTTAGGACTCGGAATTAAACAAGGATTTAATAAATGAAAGATGCTGCCGTGCCGGTGGCGTAGACAAGAAGGATCTTTATTCTCGAAGCACAGATTTACACTTTTTTTTTATTTTTTTATTCGATGACAAGATAGCCCTTGACTGCAATCTCACCTGATGGTAAGTGACGATGCAGTCTAAGATGGTAGCGGGCTAACTTAGAAGGGGTATAGCAGTGTAAATTCAACCCATACCTACCCCTAATCGTTTTCTACACGCCATCGTGCCGGAACGCTAAATCGCTTGGCGGCACATCTTTGACGGTAGGGTGGTAACTAGCCACGGCCAAAGCCTCCCACCAGACCAGACCAGATACAATTTAGAAATTATAAATTCCTAAATTGCCACCGCCGGGAATCGAACCCGAGACCTCCCAGTTATAAGACACAGCGCTCACCGCTGCGCCAGGGAGGTCGTAAAACACTTATCTTGTTAAGCCTCTTACATATATTGCATTAAGCCTACAACGTAACAACGAGGTGTTCTAACTTGGAAGTGATCGTTTCATGTTTCAATCAGGAGTCGTCTCCAATGGCTGTCGGCTCTGCGCCAAGCGGCGGCCGTGTCAGGTGGCGCGGAGGGGTACCAGCGACGAGCGCGCGCCGGCAGACGCGGCGCGGGCGCGCGGCGCGAACAGGAGGTCAGGGACGCGCGCGCGAGGCTGCAGCATGAAGTGCGCGCCAGGCTCGCGGCTGAGGCACAAGCTCAGGTACCTTCTTTTCATAGTTCTTTCATCTCACGAGAACGCGTGGCTCATGGTTGTGTGCGTGTCGTATCCGTATAAGTATAAGCGATGCCTTGCTTGCTCCTGCCTAGGCTCCTAACAGGCACGCACACATACGCAATGTGCATGTACACGACGTAACCACAAGTAAAAATCACGCGCCCTCGTGAATTGTAAGAACTGTATTATTTTTTAAGTAGATAACTATAGTACCTAATTGGCTAGAAGAAAGAGAAAGAATTGAAAAAATAAAGTACTTACCTATTAATGAGCTAACGTCATCCAATATGATCAGCAACCCATAAACGGCTTACTTATGAACGCAGGTCTCTTAGAAAAAGTTTATAAACCGCAGTTCACCACGCTGATCCAATGCAAATTGGCAGACTTCACACACATTTGAGAAAACTAGGTTAGACCCAAGTTAGACCACATCATTATTAATGCATGGTGATTGCAGTCATAAGTACGCAAACCGTCTTAAATATAAACAAAATATAATCTTTCGAGTAACTTACTTAAAGTTTGAAGCTCATTTTTATGCTGTTAGGTATACTCAAAGTGTTAGATACATTTTTTTGACATTATAATGTTCCTACGTAATTTTCAGGAACTAGCTGAACTGGCACAACAAGACAACAAGAAATTAGAAGAGTTGAAATCAGCGCAAACAGAACTAGAACGACTGCTCCATGAAGAGACCCAAGCGAAACGAGACGAAGAAATCGTCAGAGCACTCCAAGCCAGGTAACCTAAGTATAAGAAATTATAAAAAGTTGCCACAGAATCATGTAAAGAAGTCTTTACATTAGAATTATTACGAAAAGACGGGAAAGATAAACGAGAACAAACAGAAGGTCAAACAAATCGTCTCTTTCATCATCGTTAATCAATTTAAGCTGTATTCTATTGGAGACAGTACTCTTTTCAAAGTATTTCCACAGAACACTTTCTTCTGCCGCTTAAAAATCATTGGATAGAGAAGGAGACGTGTTTCAAACTAGTGAATGATTCCATTTATTCTGACCTCTGGCATGAAAAGTTATATTAATTTTGACAAGCAGAAATCTTTAGGACAAGTTAGGTAATATATAATTTTTACTAGTGATTTGTAATTCTAGAGTATTGGCAGAAGAATGGGAGAGGCGGGAAGAGTTGGAAAGGTTGCAAGAAGAACAGAACAAGATGTTAGAAGAAGAAAGACTGAAACGCAAACAGTTCGAGATGCTTCAAGCTGAAAAAGAAGCACAGTTCAGAGGTAGGTAGCAAAGACAGTTAATTTATGATCTTTCATTAAATATTAAAAGAATTCTTGTAGCAAAGCCGTTGACTCAGTTTGTTAACTGGGTGACTGACTTAATTTTTCCACACCTTGCAGAGAGCATAAAAACTTTAGGCCCGGTTGTTTTCATTAACATTTATTTTGTGAATAGGCACTCTTTAAAATTTTACAATTCTTAAATCCTGAATAGGTTCATTCAAATTGGTCTAGATATTAGGTACATAATTATGTATTTTATAATACTCAGTAGGTACTTACAGAATACAGTAGCACAAATCCGAAAGTAATAATAACTACATATAAGTCAAAATTAACAATCGTAGAGATATTCGGAGTGATTACATTCTCTTTGGAGATATTAGGCTATTTTTACGTTCACTATAATTATTCCAGTACTATTTAAGCTAAATATTGAATTAAAAAAATAGTCTAATTTAAATAATTTTACTCAAAGTATTTTATTTATAAGATCTTTTACTAATATTTTTGATTCTAATTGGTAAGTACGATAAAAATCATTTTCTTTTACAGAAGCAGAAAGAAGACTGAAAGAGCTGGAAGAAGAGAAGCAGAGACTAGACGCAGAGTTACGCGCAGCGCAGGAGAAGATCTCACAGACGGAGCACAATGCGCATGCTCTGCACGTGCAGCTTAGAGTAAGTGTCTGCCTACCACTTTTATAAGTTACCTTCGTTTTTAACAACCATCGTACCACATTACTACGCCCATACTTATCTTAATTATTATTGCATACGCGTTATTACTTAATGCCTGCCTCGTACCTATATATCGATGCTCGTACCTCGTAACTGCCCCGTTGGTTTAGTGGTTTCTAGTGGTTCACTGCGGACGACGAGGTCCTGAGTTCGATTCCCGGATCGACCCAGAAAAATGTCGTTTTTTGTCAAGATATTCTCATCTTCTGGGGTTAGGAAGTGGTATGTCACCTTCCTCCGTCTGCTCTCGGGTCGTTTTGACTTTCCATCTCATTGGACTAAGAGAATGAGGAAATAGAGATTGTAGCTCTGTTTGCGCACACACTTGTGCACTATAAATTTAAAATAAATTTAAAAATTTAAAATGGCCAGAATAGAATCTGGATTCAGAATACTTAGAATATTTTTTTTTTTAATTTATCGCAGGATATGAACCCAAACCTCCGCAACGGCGAGAGAGCGCGTCGAGCGATCTCCTTCGTGCCCACCACCAAGAGCTCTTCTGACACGCTCATCGACCTCCGGGCGCTGCGGCATCTGAAGACCCTCAACGATGAGGAGAAGCTATAATAGCAGTTTAAAATTCCACTACTGAAAATTGGATGTAACAGCCGTCGTATCGATTTTGTTCGTATAAAATGTCGCCTATGACAGCCGGACTTTAATAACTATTCGATTGAACACTCATTCATCGAAATCGGCTCAGCAGTTGGAACATATGTTAATAGATACGTACATACAATTGAAACATGCTATAATCATAACCCTTCGTTTTGGCTTTGCCGTAGTCGGGTAAGAACACAAATTGCATACAAAATTGCATGAAACTTGCTATAGTATTAGTTTCTGCAGCAAGTTTCGTGCAATTTTGTCAGAGCGGTACTACTATGCCGCGATGGACGCATCAAAACACTGTGCACATTACAAATACGTATGAGTGACGTCGATACGCAGAGCATAATATTTGGTTTAATACTTAAAGCATAACATAAATGATCTGTTGCATAAGTGTGACAATCGCATCTGACTGGCTGAATATTTATAGCGTTCTTGCTGCAACAATACATTTTAACCAAAAGCCTACCAGCCAATGAGAGGCGATTGTGATCGTTTTACTGATGAAATCATTTTTAGACAACCGCATTGGGCCTTATTAAATTGCAACTTATTGCATATCTTGCTGTGTCACTATATTGCCCAGCAACGTAAAAATGTGTTTTATTTCACGGGACCCTTGTTGCGGTCAGTTGGCAGCTACAAAATTGCATATAGAAATTGCCAAAAATCTGCGCCTTTACTAAACTTTACAACTGATTTCAATTTTTTGGGATTGATTACAAAGAAAGGCAATCATGGAAATAGTATTAGAAAAATTGTATTAAACGTGTTTTCACAAATAAAAGCATCTATCATTAAATAATAAAATTTATTATATTAAATTAATTAAATAAACAGTATACAAATATTTATTACACAGTTTATTTTCCTTCACTGATCCTAAAAAATACGCAAAAAAGTTTCTATCAAAACCATGTCAAAACAGGTTTTTCTTTTAAAGAATATAAACCATACTGAATGTGACTGAAAATTGTAAAATGAGTATAAATTATACATATTTGAGATTAATACCCCAACAACAATTTAAAAGACTTCAACACAAAAGCTTAAAAACTTTTTTGCTGAAGTCTGAAGAAGAAAACCTGTTTACGGAAAATTTTAACTAACTTACGTCATGTTGGTTTTTTCGTATAAAATGTAGGCTGTTTCGCCGTGACCTTAAAAATCTCACTCGTTCATCAAAATCAGTGTTTTAGCTGCTACGGTGGATCATACCTAAATAGACATAAATATCGCACCTTTAGAATTAAGTGACCGAACAAAATTCCTGTAATTTCTGTTTAAGTACATTTAATATAATATTACCAATCCATACATAAAAGATGCAATACATAAATCTGCCAAAAAATATTTTTTTCCAATAAAACACGGCAGACAAAGGTACATTTACTCAACACCTTATTTTTCTATGATCGAAGCTCAACACTATCCTTTTTGAAGTCTTTTTTGCTCATTTCCTACAAACTGCAATTTTTGAGTTAGGTCACTTTAATTCTAAAGATTAAGGCTAAATTCTAATCGGCTAACATAATTACCAATAATTAACTACCCTACGATTCTAAGTCTTGGCTTCCTTCTTCGCCGCCTTCTTCTCAGCAGCAGCCTGCGCGGCGGCTCTCTTCTCGGCGGCGGCGGCTTCGGCTTGCATTTTCTTCTGTAACTTCTTGAGCTAAAAATGATAAGGTTTTTGCATAGGATAGGTACGAAAAAGCAGGAAAGGATATAAGGCTAAGGCATGGAAAAATATTTAGGATTTTACGCTTTCTTCTTCCCTTTCTTGCCTTTGGTTTTGAGCTGCACAAAAATAATCTTATCAGATATTATCAGGTAGAATAACGGAATTAATGGAATAGATGTGGTTAGGTTAAGCACCACATTAAACGATCACTCTGGTTAAGCAACTTTGACCCCTGTCGGTAACTGGATGGGTGTTCAAATTTGTCTCTTTTTTTTGCTTCCTCCGTGCTGCGGGGCGCACATGTTATAATCACTAACATAACTGTTAGACCTATGAGTCGAAATCTCGTTCTCTTAGTTAAGTCATATGCGGAAGGATCTGGGAACGCACAAGGATATTTATATGAGAGAGAAGGAGAGAGAGAGACACCCTCAGAAGCTCCTATGTATCAACTTACTTTCTTCTTCTCAGCCCTGTTCGCCAGCACATCTCGCCAGGCCATTTGAATGACCCGCGCGGCGTGCTCCAGGATGAACTTGTTCATCTTCTCCGTCATCTCCTGGTGGTATTCTTCCTCCCTTTCTGCCATTAATGGAATGTATTCTTTGTCCTGCTCGGCTAATTTAATCTAAGGAACAAAACTTGTATTATTTAGCTTTTTCCTAACTATTTTAAGACGAGTCACGAGGAACCCCTGGGTACATGCGTCGCAAGACTGACATCTGTAGAAGTTCATGCAAGAGACCTTCGTCCAGCAGTAGACGTCTATCAGTTCACACCAGGCACCAGGATAGAGTGACTGCTTTAGTTTTTTTCACTCAAAAATAAATTCCACAACTGAAGAAAGTACATATTGCATGCCGGGAGCTATAACTTGCAAATAATTTGGTATCCAGTTAGATTCTATTTCTTTTATTAGCGAAACCGTCATTCGAGTACCTACTGATTTTGCTTTGTCTTTCAATTGAATGTTTTTGGTGAGATTGATAAATATAAATAGGGACCTATTTATTTGGTCTATCTTGTTTGTCTTATGCTGTAAGTTGACCAACCAAGACGAAAATTGAGAGGACATTAAAACTATTGGAGAAACCTCTAAATTCTCGCATTTCTCCATCTCGTCCTCATACTTCTCCGTGAACTCGTCCAACTCAACCTGCTTGTCTCCCATCTCGAGGTCATATTTTTGCAGCCACGACAGCAACTGCGTTTCCACTTTGAACCTTAAACATTAAAGCCAAAGGAGACGGTCCAAAATTGTATGGAGCGTGGGACAGGTTTTGTACCAGTAATAAAATAAAATAAAATAAAATATTAAAGCATTTTTGATCGATCAAATCCACGAACTCATCTTAATTTCAATGCAAAATATTATTTATTTTCTGCACGTAAGGCAACATAACATACGTATCATGGCGGGCGGATTCATGTTTCTGACGTTAGCTGTCAAAATCTCAAGAGGTCATTGATCTGCATTTGAAGAAGATAATAAATACCTACCTGTTCTTTGTGAATTACATATTGGATAATGGATACCTACCTATTATTTTATGATACGATCATCGCCAGAGAAAATCCACAAGAAACATAAAAAACGCATTCACGAGTTCACAACACCACAACAAAGCTCGGAATCAGTGATGTTGCGATAGTAATAGTCTATCGATAGTATCGTGACCTCGAAAATCAGTCATACAATCAATAGTTCTATTGATACTATTTGCACGTGACAATTAGTATCGATACTATCGATTTAAAAAAAAGAGTAAATACTATTGGTCAATAGTATCAATAGTTATCTCAATAGTATCGATAGTAACGGTCGCAAGTCTGTCGATAGGTTCGATACTATCGATAGTATTACTGAAGTATCAATACTATCGATACTATTGACAGTTTTATGTCATCGATAGTTAGTAATATCGCTCAAGCTCAATAGTATCAATAGTATCGATAGTATAGGTAACTAGTCTGTCGATAGGTTCGATACTATCGATTGCATTACTCTCGATAGTATTATCACGTGCAAATAGTATCGATAGAACTATCGATTATATGACTGATTTTCGAGGTCAACTATCGATAGCGCAAATCTCGATAGTTCTGCATTCAATACTCAGAATAAACAAAAAATATCACGTCACTTGTCAGATAACTCAGAAATGACATTTGACAGACTTGCGTCTAGGGTACCTACCTACTGCCTTCTCTGTGGTTGAAACGTAGCCATCTTGTAAGTGTTGTGAGCAGTACCGAAAAACTTGAAATTAAATTTTTATTTTTGCAATTTATTTATTATGATTATGTAATTGATTTTATTGTGAGTGATCTCTTTGTATTTTTTGTTTTTTCGTGGTATATGGTACACGAGTAGTCCCAAAATGGACCGTCTCCTTTACACTGCGAAATTAGTGGCATGAAATTAGTTTCAATTGACAATACTTTCATCAATAGTTTTACGTGTAAACTTTTAATTTCATGATGCATGCATTAATTTCTTGCATGAAATGTAAATGTAAATTCGGCTTAATAGAGTAGGAAAAGTTTAATATTTTTAAGCTATTGCATAGCTTCTATCGCGGGCCAGCGTGGAGACCGAATCCAGAAATTCCGTAACGAAAATAACCTGACACGGGACTTCTCTACGGTGAGCCGCTAGATGGCGTTGATAAAAAATGCACACACACGTCTTTTTTTTCAAACTTTTGTTTTAAAATACTTAGAGTTAGCTACAGACTCCCTGAAAAAATGTTATAGCCGTTTTATTTACGTAGTTTCAATATTACCTACCTTCGTGCCCGCTGATTCTTCTCATCAATGAGGTGCACTCTCAGCAAGTTTTCATACATCTCCCTTGACTCGACTTCCTCTTCCTTCAGCATCTCGTTCTTTACTAAGTGCGCCCGAGTCGCTAACACCATTTGACGATCTGAATCCAAGCTGTGAACACAGCATCAACGTTACAACCTTTGTTACAACCTTCTTCTTTGTAAACCTATAGTCGCCTACAGCTGGGCAAAGATCCTCAGTCAGGCTTCCACCTGTATCCAGCGGCTTCCTGCCATTCAGCGAATGTCAGCAGCCTACCTAATTGGGTGTCTGCCGACCCTTGGGACGCCAACGACCGTCAGTTCTACGAACTATGTGTTCCGCTCATTAATTCACTTCAGCTTCGCGATTCAGTGAAGGCGCGGGCGGTCGCCAGTAAGTAGGTAGTATATTATAAGTCCATCGAGTATTGACTTACATTTTCTTCTTCAGTTTGACATCCGCCTCGTAGTTCAGAACAGCCAACTCCTTCTCCAGCTTCGATATGATATCGGCTTTCATGGCCATCGTCTCTTCGAACCTTTGGCTCTCCACTTTTAAATTTTCCGTGTACTCTAAATAAATATAATTCAAAAATCATTGTAATATAATATTTCAATAAGGGAAGATATGCTTACGGCGAATTAGACGTTTCCCGCGACTTCGTCCGCGTGGATTAAAAGGTTTTTCATTTCCCAGCGGGAGCTATTTAATTTACCGGGATAAAATGAGGTATTTATGATTTCTGAATTGTCTCTGGTCTGGTCTGATGCGAGGCTTTGGCCGTGGCTAGTTACCATCCTACCGTCAAAGACTGCCGCTAAGCGATTTAGCGTTCCGGCAAGGTGAGGCTAGAAACCGATAAGGGTATGGGTTGAGTGCACACTGCCACACCTCTTCCAAGTTAGCCCGCTATCATCTTAGACGACATCGTCACTTACTATCAGGTGAGATCGCAGTCAAGGCCTATCTTGACATCGAATTAAAAAAAAAGGTGTTAGCTATCTCCATTCCAAAGTTCAGTCAAATCTGTTCTTTTGTTGTGGTGTGAAGGAGTAACAAACATACACACACCCACACATATATACAGACTTTCGCCTTTATAATATTAGTGATAGCTCCAATAAACGTTATGGTCCCGAAGTGCTGGGATGACGAGTTTTACGAGGATAATTTAAACAGATCATCCCATTATATCTACAGGGACGTTTATAGGTCGAGACTCGAGACGACGGATATTTTGTAATAAAAAAGAAATACAAAAATTAAAAAAAATATATAATAAGTAGGTATAAAAGTATATTACATTGGCCCATGAGGGGATCGAACCCGCGACCTTCGCGTTATTAGCACGACGCTCTAACCAACTGAGCTAATGGGCCACAGAAGTTAGGTTTCAAAAATCTTTTCAGTAGGTACCTAGGTATTTTATGCACTTCTAATAATTGCAGTTCTATAATACATGGAAAACTTTGAATTTACACAAAATGTAATAATTTTATTTATCTAATCGAATGAAAAGTAGTAGTTTTTAAGATAATTAAAAAACAAAATACACGGCGCGGCGTAGGGATTTTATTAAAAGGTTTTGTTTATATATTGAGGGTCAATTTTTTTAGAACTATCGATTTGATGGGGTCTAGGAGCTATAGGAAAGCCCTTCGACCATTTAGTCAGGACTTGGCAAGGGCACGCATTCCCCTCTGTCGAAGTATATGTACAAACGTACGGTTCAGCTTGTAAGTGTGACAGCTTTTGAGTTAGTGTGCGTTCATAGAGACATTAAGTATTTATTAGAGTGTACAGAAGTGAGTAAATGTGTGCTGTACATGATTACCTCACCTCCCGCAGAAGTAGCAGAAGATATTCAGTACTAAATATGCGTAAAGGCAAGTCCTTTTTGAATCGTTCAAGGGAAAGCCCACCACAGCAGGGGCGATCAGCTATATCGCTCATTTGCGACAAGAGTGACATAATTAAAAATCGACGATGAGAGAATTCTCTCGTTAGAGAGTAATGTTTTGTGGATGCTGCGGTCTCGAAACAACACAGCGGCCAACAAAGTGACAGAGCATTAAGTGACAATCTCTCTCGCTCTTATTTTTTTATGCTTAGCGTGATGTTGTTTTTATAGCAAAAAGTATAAATTTTCGACACTAAAATTGGTGAATTTTGAATTATGTCACCCTTGTCGCAAATGAGCGATGTGAATATGTCACCTGCTATTTTCTCAAGGAGCTTTTCGTTGGACGCCTCCAGCTTCCTGGTGTTGATCTTGGCGGCGAGCTCCTCAGCCGCCGTGGTCTCCATCTGCCGCACCATCAGCTCGCGGAAGTGTTCCAGGACCTGCAAGTACTCTAACCCAGGGGAGCACTGCTTTGCCTAAAAAATAACGCAAGATTAACCCAGCTTTTTTTTTTAAGAATATTACCCAAGCTGAAGTTGACTAATATTCTCCTATCCCCTCCAAATAAGCGGAAAGCTTGTGCTAGGAGTGGGTACGACAATAGTGCAACGGGTGGGCTTCGAACCTGTGACCTTCCAGTTTTCAGTCCGCACCTTTAACCGTTGGACTATTGAGGCTTATAAAGACTTTGTAAGTTATTAGGTAGGTACATAAACATGCAAGTAATCTCTGTCTGTTATCTTTTCACGGATCAACCGCTGAACGTTTATATAATAGCTTGCTACTAGAAGAAAGAAAGAAAGTAAGAAGAAAGAAACGTTTATTTTATGAATTGTGCCACACATCACCCAATAGGTATACCTAGATTAGGTTGTGGTTTTGGTTGAAGACGGACAGAGGATACTTTTTATCCCGTAAAAGTAAAGTTCCCAGGCATTCTTAAGACACGTGAATGAAGATACGAACGCCAGCTAATAGGTATAAAACTGAATAAGTACTAGAGTACGAAATAGTCGTGAAAAAGAAATAAAACAGACCAAGTGCAAGTTGGACCCGCATATTATGAAGAGTTCCGCACCATTGTCAAGATTTAACAACAGCTACCTACCTATTATATAGAACGAGCAAAAACAAGAGTTTATTGTATTGAGATTCTCTTTAATTTCAAAATATTTTTTTTTAATTTGTTTTACCTCACCAGCTTCCTTGAATTCAGCCTTCATCTGAAAAAATACAATTTTATTACGTACTAGATGATGCCCGCGACTATCCGCGTGGGTTAAGGATTTTATATTCCCGCGGGAACTTTAATTTTCGGGGATAAAATGTAGCCTATGTGTTAATCCTAGGTGTAAGCTATCTCCATTCAAAATTTCAGTTAAATCGGTCCATTCGTTGTGGCGTGAAGAAGTAACAAACATACACACACATACAAACTTTCGCCTTTATAATATTAGTGTGATTATCCGTTATTATCAGTGTTGTAACTGCCTCGTTGGTCTAGTGGTAAGCAAGTTCGACTGCGGATGATGAAGTCCCGTATTCGGTTCCCGAGTTGGATCAAAAAAATATATTGGGTTTCTGTTTCAAGAAATTCACAGTAAGTACTAACCCGGAGGTAGGAAGTTGGCGGTGAGTCACCACCGTGTCTGGGGGAACACCTAAAGCCGCGTCGGTCCTGCGCCTGATCTCTCTCCGATCGCGTCGAATCGGACTATGAGAGTGAGGGAATAGAGAGTGTACCTGTATTTACGCACACACTGTGCACTATAATATCTCCTGTGCAGATGGCTATTATCTCTGTGGAGACTGGCCGCAGTGGCTGGATTCGGTCGGATATTATTATCAGGCGTAGGTACAACTAACTTTGACCAAGTACAGTGCAACCTCGATATAACAAATCGGAGGGGAACAAGAAAATATTCGTAATATCAAGTAATTCGTTGAACTGAGGTTTGTTATGTTGAGGTTAGATTGGTCTAAAATTCGTTATAAAGAGGTAAAATTTATTCACCTCAATATTACGTATGTACTTATCTTGTTATAGCGAACAACTTCTGATTAACGAACAACAATGATTATTTTACAAACAAAAGCGTGTCGAAACATGTCGAGACATGAATCACATTATAAGATTAAGAGTTATATTATTGGTGGAAACTTTATATAAAGGTTTTGGGTTGGCAAAATTCGTTAATTAGAGGTATGAATACTTTTTCTTGATAGTTGAAAATTCGTTATTAAGAGGTTGTACGCAAAGAATGTTCGCAATGTAAAGGTATATTTTATATTGACTCTTATGGACAATTCAAGGGGATTACGAAAAATTTGTTAAATCGAGGAAGTCGTTATATTGAGGTACGTTATATTAAGGTTGCACTGTATTATAATACTTATAACAAAGATTTAGGTATAAAAACTCTCCCACCTCTTGGATCATTTCTTCAACTTTCGGCTGCAGTGCGGGATAACTGTTCATGATGTACATCAGGTGACCCAGTTCAGGGTTGAGCCGGTTCTTTAACGATACGTCACCCTGAAAAATAGATTATATTAGCTGATGCTCACGACCTCGTTCGCGTGGATCTCAATCCACGTTCAATCAAAAAAAAAGCGGCCAAGTGCGAGTCGGACTCGGCCATGAAGGGTTCTGTAGCAGCAATTGCGGTTTACGATTTATGACGTATTAAAAAAAACTACTCACTAGATCGATCTCGTTCAAACCAATTTTCGGTGGAAGTTTGCATGGTAATGTACATCATATATTTTTTTTAGTTTTATCATTCTCTTATTTTAGAAGTTAGAGGGGGGGGGGGGGGGGGGGGCGACGACACACATTTTACCACTTTGGAAGTGTCTCTCGCGCAAACTATTCAGTTTAGAAAAAAATTATACTAAAAACCTCAATATCATTTTTGAAGACCTATCCAAAGATACCACGATATACATGAATTGGTTTGATGAAAAAAAATTTTTGAGTTTCAATTCTAAGTATGGGGAACCCCAAAATTTATTGTTATTTTTCTATTCTTGTGTGAAAATCTTAATGCGGTGCACAGAATACATCTACTTACCAAGTTTCAACAGTATAGTCCTTATAGTTTCAGAAAAAAGTGGCTGTGACATACGGACGGACAGACAGACAGGCAGACAGACAGACAGAGAGACATGACGAATCTATAAGCGTTCCGTTTTTTGCCATTTGGCTACGGAACCCTTAAAATGGAAAAAATCACGTTGATCATCAGATCAGATTTTTTTATGTTTAGTTTTTCTATGGGTATAGAGGAGGACTTGAACAGTGAAATAGGCTACGTTTATCTAGGAAAACATACAGATATTGTAGAGTGACACAGACTAATTTTTATCCCGGAAAAACAAGGGGCTCTCGCGGTAGTTTCCATAAAAGTAGTTCCAACTTACTTACCCCCTTAATGTCCTCCATAGCTGCCATATTGAGTAAACTAGTGGAGAACAGCGGATTATCATACTGCTCGAAGATAAATATAAGGTCGTCCATGTGCTGAGCGGTCAGTATAGAACTGAGGGTGCGGTATTCCTGGACGAGGTTTGGGAGACAAAGGGCCAGCTTGGTCTTGTAGACGGCTTCGTCCAGGATCTTTGTGATGCGCTCCGCTTGAATGTGGCACTCCAGGTCGATGGGAGAAGCGGCTTTAAGAAATAGGGAAACTTTAATAAGGAGAAAAAACTTAGTTTAGAAATTCTTCAAGCAGTTGGGAAGTTTTTTTAATGAATACTTAGCGAGCAAACGAGCAGGCGGGTCACCTGATATTAAGTGATCACCGCCCATGAGCATTTGTAGTACCAGAGGCACCACCAATGCGTTGCCGGCTTTTCAGAAATTTATTATTGGTCCGCCCCTTGAATAACCCCATATTGTAATTAAGTGAGAACATAGTCGAAGGGAGAAGATTCCACAATTTGGTAGTACGTGGAAAAACGGATGGTCGAAGTGCTCCAGGCACCAAGTTCGGGAGGTTCGCACCTCTGACTTTTTGAAGTTATATGTGCGTTTAAGCAATTAAATATGCTTCGCCGGTGAAGAAAAACATTATAAGAAAATCTGAAGGTTTCTTCAAAGTCTGTGAAGTCTACCAATTCGCATTGGCTCAGCGTGATGGCCCTATTAAACCTTCACTGAGAAGAGATAGCGCTCAGTAGTAGAGAATGCAAATCTCGCGAGATTGGGGCTCAAGCGAGATCTCGCGAGATTGTAAATAACAATACTGCGAGATCTCGCCAATTTCGAGATCTCGCGAGATTGGCAGTTTTGTGTTTTTTTGCAAATAATCACAATATTTGAATAAATTAGAAAAAAAAAATAATAAAAATTATAAGTATTATAAGATAACATTTATTTTCACGAATTTTTTCAATAGACTTTTATGAATCAAATTGTCTATAATTTTTTAATAAACTTCTAAGTAGTAAACTTTGACGTACGTTTCAATCAAATCACTGTGGAAGCACTGTTATATACATAGCACAGTTTGGTTACCTATTTAAAAAATAAAAAAATATTTTTTATTTTTTGAAAAGCAACTGCTGAGTTTCTTGCCGGTTCTTCTCAGCAGAATCTGAATTCCGAACCGGTGGTAGATTTATAAGAGCTACAAGTTGGCCTACATGAAATAAATAAATTTTGAATTTGAAATAACAAATGAGAAAACAACCAGTCTTCTCTTCTAATTAGGGAATGCAAATCTCGCCAATTTCGAGATCTCGCGAGATTGGCAGTTTTGTGTGTTTTTTTTTTGCAAATAATCACAATATTTGAATAAATTAGAAAAAAAATAATAAAAATTATAAGTATTATAAGATAACATTTATTTTCACGAATTTTTCAATAGACTTTTATGAATCAAATTGTCTATAATTTTTTAATAAACTTCTAAGTAGTAAACTTTGACGTACGTATCAATCAAATCACTGTGGAAGCACTGTACTGCCCTCGTAATTGAAAACAAAGTAAGTTAAATAGAAGTTACCTTTAAGTTACTGTGTTTTCAATTACGAGGGCAGTGTAATACATAGCACAGTTTGGTTACCTATTGTAAAAAATTTTATTTTTTATTTTTTGAAAAGCAACTGCTGAGTTTCTTGCCGGTTCTTCTCAGCAGAATCTGCATTCTGAACCTGTGGTAGATTTATGACGTGTCATAAGAGCTACAAGTTGGCCTACATGAAATAAATAAATTTTGAATTTGAAATAACAAATGAAAAAAACAACCAGTCTTCTCTTCTAATATCAAACGCAAATCTTTTAGTAATTTAAAAATTAATTCGCGCACCAAACGAAACCGACAGGTCGCAACTACGTCAGTGTCAGTCCGCGCTTCAAATAAGACTTTTTATGCTGGAGTGCAATCTCGTTAATCTCGCGAGATCTCGCCCTTTTTTCGGCCGAGATCAATCTCGCTAAAAAAGGCCGAGATCTCGCGAAAACGAGATCTCGCGAGATCGAGATTGCGTTCCCTACTCAGTAGTGAGTTGTTAATAAGTTAGCTATGATTATGACGATGAAAGACTTCTGTGGTCAAATTTTAATAATAGGTCATGTTAGGCCACAGGTCAGAATATATCTATATATATAAAATTCAAAGTCCTGACTGACTGAGATATCAACGCACAGCCTAAACTAGTGAAGTTAGAAACTTGAAATTTTTAGTTGGTTCCTTTTATGACGTAGGCGCACACTACGGACGGATTTTTGAAAATTCAACCACTAAGGGGGTAAAATAGGGGTTTGAAAAATCGAACTTAACGTGAGCAAAGCCGCGAGCAAAAGCTAGTTCTTCATAAATGACATCATTCACTGGCATTCCGAACCCAGTGGTAGATTCATTTGACGATTCGAAAGCACTTTGTAAAAGTTTATTTGAATAAAAAATTATTCTACTTTATCCTGGTTTGGATGATGATCTACAAACCATTATCCTTGGTAAGGTCCTCTTCCCTTTCAGCAGCTCCAGATCGACTGCTGCCGGTCTTTGAACTGCCAGAGTAAGTGGATGGTGACTGCAGAGTGCCTGACGATTGTGCATCCATTTCTCACTTTACCTGGAATCTGGATTCCATTCATTCAGTAGGTAGGTATAGTTCTTTCAATTCACGAGGGCGCGTGAGGTTTACTTGTGGTTACATCGTGTACATGCAAATTGCGTAAGTGTGGGTGCCTGTCAGGAGCCTAGGTGGGAGTGGTCAGGCGCGAGCAAGCTCTCGCTCCCACTTATATAGATATGACACCCACACAACCATGAGCCACGCGCCCTTGTGAATTGCAAGAACTATAAGAGAAATGCATTTGGACTGCAGGTTGACAGTATGATTACAGTTTTGAAGCGGTTCGTATAGTACTTTATACAACTGTATCTCTTGCAGTCCGTTGGTAATATTGTGGTCTATAACTTACACTCTCAATCAATAATGCTAATTATCCCTTTAATTTTTCCAATCCTGATCTAAGCATTTATCACAAGTATTCGTTGACATCAGATGGAAAAACATCAAATATTTTTTGTCATATTCGTTTGTGTTTGTCACTAATTGGTCACTAACTTTCATCAGTTGTCATGGTAACAACATGCAAAGAATGAATATTTTTTTCTATATTTTATTTTTAAACTGACATGCCGCCTAGCCTATTTTACCGTCTACTGGTTAAAACTTAAAAAGTGGTGATTATTACTTGATTAATAGTTAAGTTTACTTTGACGATCTCCCTGGCGCAGTGGTCAGCGCTGTAGTCTTATAACTGAGAAGCCTCGGGTTCGATTCCCGGCGATTTGGGTCTGGCCTGGTGAGAGGCTTTGGACTTTGGGAGCTATAGTTACCCCCCTTCCGTCAGACGTGCCGCCAAGCGATTTAGCGTTTTAGTACGATGGTGTGTAGAAACAGATTAGGGGTATGGGTATATGGATTAGGGGAATGTACAATGCCATACTCCTTCCAAGTTAGGCTGCTACCATCTTAGACTGCATCGTCACTTACCATCATGTGAGATCGCAGTCAAGAACTATTTTGTCTTCCAATAAACAAAAAACTTACCTACTCCAAGAGTAATATAATCACTGTGTTTTAGTTATACCTACTCTTGGATTATCTTGCACCCTCAGGTACTTTTACCACTTCTATACTTATTCTGAATTCTGTGTTTTCTACCCTATAATTTACGCTGAGCATTAACGCTATCACACCACATTATCACTTTGTTGCTATGACACTTTAAAGTTTGCTCAATACCTTAAATTGCCTTTAGTTCTTTAGTTTTGCCTTACCTATAATTTAGCTACCACCCATAGAGTTAGTCACCCGTACTTGGGACTAGGTATACTTACTTAATACAAAGCAGTCTTAAGATAATATAAGATTTTTCTCCCGAAAAACAAGTAATTGAGTACCTAATACCTATACAGGAAGTCCGGTACCTTGTACATTAGCTACTCGCAAAAAACGAATATTTAGTTGAATACCTGTTCAGTTTAGGTCACATTTTGATAGTGCTGCAAACAGCTTGAAACCACAACAATGCCGAAAAAGGGAAAAGTGAACAAATTGGCGCGCATGTCTGATGAGGAACGGGCTCGGTATCTCCAGCACCGAGCTGACCTTGAAGAAGAAGCTCGCAGAAGGAAGCGAGAACTTGTGGCTCGCTTTATTAAGGTAACCTACTTATAAAGAATTTTAACCATGTTGAATTTGACTAATATTACAGTTTATAGAAATAGAAATAGAAATATTTTTTATTCAAATAAACTTTTACAAGCACTTTTGAATCGTCAATGAATCTACCACTGGTTCGGAATGCCTTTCCCGCCGAGAAGAGCCAGCAAGAAACTAGGCGGTTGCTCTTTTCAAAAAAATAAAATTTTTACAATATTTAATGAAACTATGCTATGTATACACTGCTTCCACGATGAATTTTCCTAAGTCCAATACAAATACAAATAAATACAATCCAATACAATGTATTTTTGCCTACCTGCCTATCTGTCAAAAGCAGACCCATTCCCGTTGGTGACACCCGTTCACGAGCATGACGCTCAATGAAGTTTAAAGAGAATACTACCCTTACTCCTTAGTTCCTTACTTAAATAAGCGGAAAGCTTGTGCTAGGAGTAGATACGACAACGTGCAACGGATGGGGAATGGGGATCGAATTGTCGACCTTTCAGTTTTCAGTCCGCAACTTTATAACCGTTGGCTATTAGGCTTCAAACTGTTGTGTTCTTGTTTAAAATTGATTGGAATTTTGAGAAATGTTTCTAGCCTCCTAGAGTGCCTATTAGAATCCATTTAAAGATAATAACAAATATTATGTGGCACTGGCAATATGTTCTCGGTAGAGTAGTATATTCCTTGGTAAAGGTGGCACAATGTGCCTTGAAGTCCTTGGACCTTATAATTTGTTGAGGTTCATCACATAAATTAATTTATAATGGCGAGAGACGACAATAGATGCCTGGATGAAAAATTTCTTCGATAAAATTGTACATATTCGAGTGGAGTGATTTAAATCCAACTCCGCGTCTCGACATAATGTTGATTTATTATTTTATTTTACTACAGAATAAATTGGACAAAGAAGAATCTTTTGCAAAAATAAACACAGCGAAGATAAATCAAGAATGGCGATACATTCTCCGCAGGATAAAATGCAAGCAAATGGCTGTGGATATACAGGTAACATTCTTGATTAGATTAAAAGGTTCTACCTCTTTTAGGGGTATTCTTCTCCAATCTTAAACCAGCTTGCGGAAATATTCAACTAACCAATGCCGTGTGGAATACAGGATTTTAAATTCACCGCCTACGGGAAGAGACTTCAAGAAATTCCTCTTTGGTGCGCCTTTAGAAAGGAAAATTTCAAATCAGTCCATCTACCGGTGTAAGCTGGGTTTAGGTTGTTCGTTTTCTGTCAGCTACGGTAGGCTTACTGTTTTATATTAATAGATATCGCCAAACTCTTACAGGGCATGATGAACAGCTTCAACTTCCTGTTGGACAGGAAGAATCGTCTTTTATCTTTCTTGATGAGTTCCATAGAAGACTCAGATGACCAGCACCGAAGAGCTTTTCAAGCGCACACTGAGACTTTAAGCTACTTTCTTAGTAAGTACCTACCTTCCAATCCTCTGTACCTCTTAGATATAGAAACATCCAAAATCAACCGATTAAAGTTTCGAGTTTTTACTGAATTCTTAATGTAGACGGTCGCTCACTATACAATGTACCCTTTGTATACTCAATGTAAACCCTTTCCTAACCGCAATACTAGTGAAAATCTTACAACCATGCTCCATCCCAATTTCTAAATCATCCATTATTATTTTCCTTTCTGGAAGAGTTTAAGCGATATCTTTTACATCATAAAAAATTATGATTGCAGAAATAGGTTCCCAACGTCTTGATAAACTACAATCTGCATACGAACTTCAAAAGAACAACTTTCTCGAGACTTGGGACAAAGAAGAAATGGATATTACGGATAACCAGGACAGAGCTGAGTTCAAGTTGACTCTGGTAACGTACATCCAGGATCGAGACTTTCAGAGCTATAAGAAGGAGAAGGAGATTGAGAGAGCAACTGAAAAAAATGATACACGTCTTGAGGTAAGCACAAATATTTACTTAACTCAAACATTTAATCGTCAACCACATAGCCTAATAGATTATTTCTCTGATAGTGCTCAGCCATATTATCAAATTCTAAAGATCGATTTATAAAATCTAATTCAGGAAGTAAATAAAAATAAAAATGAATACTACAAAACTGTATAATATCAGATATTTAGTTAATGAATGCATCGTTTTTATATCGAAATCTTATTGATTGTCTAAGTCAAAACAGAAAACTTGGCTTCCCATTCCAGTCGTCGCAATTAGAACGTCCCTTTTCTGACAAACAAGTCAATAAGTTTTTTGAAAATTCGCACTTATCTTCTGTATTCTCTGAAATCAAAAATATAGATCAACAAACTAGACCACTCGTTTTAACATTTATTATAGTAATAAAATCATGTTATTTACCATTATCAAGTATTTGAAAGCACTCTTCAATAGATTCTTGTAGGAAATCTCTCAAATCTTCATTTTTCTCATCCTTAGTCAAAGCATGTGTGACTAGATATCTGTCTGGCATTCCACGATCATCTGTCTATAATAGAACACACCGTAACAATATGAATTTGCAATCAAAGCCGCCATTTATATTGCTGTCTTGCAGGTACTGGATGCTAAGTGGAGTGCTGAGGCAAGACAGCTTAACATTTACATTCCGTATAGGTACATACATTCCGTATTCAGAAAATCATATCTTTCCACAAATGTTCAACATATTTTAAACATCCAATTTAGACAAAAATAAACCTACTTATTTAAATGTTTGGTATTATCTCAAAATATGTAAAAATTCTCACCTACCATATGTAAATTTTCCATAAAACAATGTAGTACGCAACCCTTGTCTATTTCTTTACTAGAGTTATTTTCACTGGAATTTCTGCTCTCGCCGTTATCATTGTCGCGATTATTCTCGTGGTTCCCGTTAGATCGTTGCGAGTGAGGATTGTATTGGCTCCTCTGTCCTGAATTCATTTCTACGCGTTTCTCCCGTTTGTATCTTCTTGGTGGCTTTATTGATGCGTAGTAATAATTATTCTGTGAGGTATCCTTAAAGATAAAAAAAAAAAACTTGATTTATAACTACACCGATCGACACCTATAATCGTACTGTTTTACCTTTACACATTGTTTATTTAAAAATATCTGTTTTACCGTCTTTTTAATGAGGATATCAAGTTCTATTAATTTTGACTTACACCATATTCTTCACTCTGCAAAAATTCATCTTGACTCCTTAAACGGGTAGTGGTGCCATAACTGTTTGTCATATCATTTCTACCTCCATTATATCCTTTACCCATACTGTTAGAATTTCCCATTCTATGATCCCTTTCACCATTCGTGTTATATCTTCCTTCCATTCCTCTGTTTTCATTCATGTTGCTCCCATCATTTCTATCGTTGTTGTTACCTCTGTAGTCTTTATTTCTATCTTTATCCTTTCTGTTATTTCTATTACCGTTCCTATCCTCTCTGTTCTCATTACTGTTGTCATTTTCCCACTCATTTCTTTGATTGTCATTTCGATTTCTCCACTCGTTCTCTGAAGACGGACGTCTTTCATTGCTTTTTCCTTGCTGCTGGTTTATGCAATTATTAAAAACTTTTTTCAATTCTTCATTTTTTGGGCCATGGTCAGATCGGCATGTGAGAGCCTGATTTCGAAAATAAAATACATCATTGGAAAAAAGTTGTTATATGTTAATATTTAATTTAAATATTTACTAGTTAAAGACATCATTTATTACCTCCTACTATACTTACTGAACACTCCATAATGAGCAAAAATAATAAAGCACAATACACCAAAGATCCCATTTTCACAGTTGCGCTTACAGACTTGAAATCACAGTGATGTCCACATCACACCATATTTATACCAATAAATCTACGCTCCACTACCTCGAAACCCAAATGGACTTGATAATACAATGCGATAATTAGGTAGCTTATATAGTTAGTGGGGAAAAACGGCGTAATTACTTGTATGAAGCTCGTATGTTTTAATTCCTTTTTTCGACACAGTGACTTTTCCACTGCCTTTTTAGTTCTCATGCCTAATACAAGTCTAAATACTATGTTTATGTACCTAACATTACTTTAACACTTGAATATTCTTAGGAATAATTTTTACACTTACAGTAAACCGTGGACTTGGACTAGGTGAGGCCATAGACTAATTTTTCGAAATCAATAAAAGTTTCTGGTAGAGTAGTGTTAGATAGAGGATATGTACCTATAAGATTCAGGCTAGGAACTGGATCTACCTAAAAACAATAGTCTCTATCTCGTGTAACTTTTGCCTCCAAAAGTTGCATGTGCCGTTTTCAAAATTCAAATTAGTGCAATATTTAGGGGTGACGCAAGTAATCAAATTTTTGATCAAATCTCCTATTTTGTCCGCAATTTGTCACGGTTGTCGGGACGCGTGACGAGCGGAAGCTCAGTGTAACAGTAATCGCAGGAAGACAAGCTGTGACCAATGGCAAATCACCTCGTTCATTTACATGACGGGTATTTATCGTAGGGCACTTTGTTCAAGTACCAAACAATACACTTGCTTATGCAATTACGCATTGCAGAGCAAGGGATGTGCGAGGATGCGTAATCTAAATCATGATGATGGAACTACGTAGGTTGGAAGACTTACTTTGGACGATGTTGCCTTCACTCACTTCACGGAGCGTCCATTTCCGCGAAAGTCATGACCTGCCCACAATCACTCCAGCTTGCTAATCCTTTTATAATCTTCTCCTTCACAACCTTTTTTTATCCGTTGCTAGATATAAGCCTCCTCATCTGTAGGTACGTCATTCTTCCCGGTGTTGAGCGAGTCTTCTCCAAGTTTTCTTTAAAGATTTGGCAATGTCGTTTGCATTATCTTGTTGGTTGTCTTCCGTTTCTTTTTTCAATGCGTAGTTTCTATTGGGGTAGCAATTGGTATAAACCTACCAATCAGCAGCAACTTTTTATGATAGTCCTACTAATATTATAAATGCGAAAGTTTGGATGGATGGATGTTTGTTACTCAATAACGCCGCAAAGTCTGAACAGATTTGGCTGTTTGGCACAGAGATAGATTAGTCTGGAATAACACATAGGTTACATTTTATCCCGGAAAAAAGAGTTCGGGAGTGAATTAAAAAACCTCAATCGAAGAAGTGAATTTAGACTAGCTGATAACCGAGAACGAAGTTAATTTTGTTTAACTAATTAACTTTGCAGTATGAAGAAGAAATGCACAACCTGTGCAAACCAAAACAGCTGGAAATAGACATGTACTGGACCAAGCTCCGTGACATTTACAACATGTACTTGGAAAAGCATAACCCCATCATGGGTCACTACAACGCTCTAAGGGAAAAAGACGAATTTTATCAAAGTGACATCGCAAAAAACGAAATCCAGATACAACACGCTACGGTAAGTGGGAATTCATATCCTTGGATAATTATCCTAGGTAGGTACTGTGGAAGTAGATCGATAGGGTAGAGAGTAAGGTCTACCTTCTGTAAAATAAAACCTACCCAGGCTTTGTAAAGTAATGCTAAATATTGATCTCGCTATAGGAGATTCTGGTGACTCTCCAAAGTGAATGGATAAAATCGACGAATGTTATGAACAACAAACTAAGGCGTATGAACAATCATAAGGAGGAATTGGCTAAGAAGTATTGGCAAATGAAGAGGGAAACAAAATTAGCGAGAGGAAACGAAGAAGAGATCCTAGCTGTATTGGTCGATGCTAGTCAAGATGCTATAAAGGTAAACAAGGTATCAAATAATAATATGGAAAAAATATTCTATTAGGTACCCTATCTTTTGGATAGCTGAAGCAAAGCAGATTGCGATTAAGTACTGGAAACCTTGAGTTTATGTATATAAGCCCGATCCAATAATTCGTATTTGTTCCTATCACAGGTAAACTTAACATAAATATAAAAGAAAAAGGGACCTAGCGAGACCCTTGGGCGACCCCTTAGATTTTTGTTTTGTTAGTTTCCGCACACTAGGCACTAGTTCTAAGCAAGAAAAAAATACAAACACGTAAACACGTAATTTTAATGTGTAAAATGGAAAGGTGCAAATAACTTTATACATTAATCCTATATTATATCGTTAAACAACGAAATAAATCAAAACTTATTACAAAACAAAAGAACAGGACAACGCAGATATCATCGCGGGCGAATGCTAGTGTTTTATTTAAGTACCTAATCATAGGAGATAGGAGTTACTTTCATTTATTTAATTCGATTACTGATTTCACCTGATGGTAAGTGACGATGAAGTCGAAGATATGGTAGCGTGATAACTTGGAAGGGGTAACTATAGCATGGTAAAATAAATATGAAATTCCTATTCCAACATCCCTAAAGGCTAACAATGGCAATGTTTTAGCAACTCGAAGACGTGAATGATAAATTGGAAAAGATTAAACAAATGCGTGACATCTGTAGTAAATATGAGAAAGACAACGACAAGTTAAGTCTTGCGGAGTCTGATGATGGATCAGGTGGTGACTTTGAAGCCTTGGACAGTGACATGATTGTAAGTGACCTTCAATTGTACTAACTATAAATTAGTGTTTTTTATGACAAATCAATAGCCTAACAGTTCTCCATAATCTAATAGATTTATAAATACATACCAAAAATTCCGAGGCCGGCGGGATTCGAACCCACATCTCTCTGGGAATCGCGCCCTGAGTGTGTTAACCGTTACACCACGGCCGAACCACACTGTGCTGAAGGCTGCCCATTTGGGCTAGGGTGGTGGACTAGGGCCTAGATGTAACTCCTCTTTGAGAGGAGACTTGCGCTTAGTAGTAAGATCAAAGGGACTGAAACGAAACTAAAATTCTCTGAATATTAACGTAGGACGAATGCAAGGAGTATAAGAAGATGGACAAATTCCTCCTAAAAGTCAACAGAGTGAAAGTCCAAACCATGTGCCTTAGAACGGAGAGGATTAAACTAGCCAAAGAAAACATCCAGCTGAAGCAGTACATCAAGAGATATCTCACGGAATTGGCTCTCAAGGGAGGAAAGGAGAGGCCCTTGAGCATGAAGATACAGTCCGAAATGCAGAAGATCGACTTGAATGGGAAATTGTTGTACGTATTGCAATAACTACATCTCCGTATTTTCTATTACTTCAACAGTAGGTATATTGTTGACATCTTTGATTGGGAGACTACCGATTTTAAACAATAATTACTGAATTGGGATGTTGCCTTTTAGAAAATATTTCTAGACGATTATTAAATAATATAATAAATAGGGAGGACCCCTATTAAATTAAAATCAAATCCTCTGTTTTGTTTAGAATGATAGAAAACTGTGTACCTACTTTGAATTATCGACTATATAGATAAGTACCCACTACAAAAAAATGCGTCAAGTGTTTATGACGTCACAGTTCATTATTTTTTTTTTTTTTTTTTTTTTTTTTTATTCTATGACAAGATAGCCCTTGACTGCGATCTCACCTGATGGTAAGTGACGATGCAGTCTAAGATGGTAGCGGGCTAACTTGGAAGGGGTATAGCAGTGTAAATTCAACCCATACCCCTAATCGGTTTCTACACGCCATCGTGCCGGAACGCTAAATCGCTTGGCGGCACGTTTTTGACGGTAGGGTGGTAACTAGCCACGGCCAAAGCCTCCCACCAGACCAGACCAGAGACAATTTAGAAATAATAAATTACTAAATTGCCCCCGCCGGGAATCGAACCCGAGACCTCCCAGTTATAAGACCACAGCGCTCACCACTGCGCCAGGGAGGTCGTCAAATTTGTTTATGTGGGTATTCCATCGTAGTCACATTATTTTTTCAAGACAGTACCAGTGTGACAAAAATTGAGCGCGTGCGGGGCAAAGCGATCGAAAATATTTCTCGCCCATCCATACATCTGACGTGCAATCCATTATTTTAAGATGTGCATATAATACTTGCTTGATGCTGCTCCCTAATGAAAAAAATATTTTGCAAAAAACTTTAAGCCTCAATAACCCATTGGTTACAGGTTCGAACTGAAAATTTAAAGGTTGCAGGTTCGATCCCCACCCATTGCACTATTGTCGTACCCACTCCTAACACAAGTTTTCCCTTATTTCGAGGGGAGAGGAGGACACCAGTCAAGTTCAGCTTGACTGATATAAAAAAAAGATAATCTAAATGGTTAACCAAATTATCTTATTCATAAATGATTTGTTTATTCATACAGAAATCGTCCCGTGACCTGCATTGAAGGGGCTCTCTCAAATGCTGTGCTGCATGAGAAGAGAATGAAGATGCAACAGAAGAAGATTAAGGAACTGGGAAGCATCAGAGCCTACCCTCGCGTTTTTTGTTCATGATTTTGTATTTTCTAGAATGAACATTATTATTTTATTTATATTATTTTATTTTAGCGGTATAGGTTCTTATCTAATATTACACATTTAAATAGTAACAGCTAGGTACACAATATTGAAACTTTTTGTTTTGCTGGCTATTCTTAGTAGAATCTATTTTCCGAACCGGTGATAGAACCATGACTCACCACAGGTAAGACCCACAGGTTGGCTTACATGAAATAAATTTTGAATTTAAAATATACAAAGTGCATATTTTTTTAGGAATTTTTTATAAATCAATAAATAGAATAGAATAATTTTTTATTCAAATAAACTTTCACAAAGTGCTTTCGAATTGTCAAATGAATCTGCCACTGGTTCGGAATGCCGTTCCAACTGAGAAGAACCAGCAAGAATCTCGGCAGTTGCTCTTTTAAAAATAAATAAAATCTTATTTCAAAAAACATACCAATAAGATTAAGAATGTTCAAATTAAATTCTTTTATTTGATTTGATATTTAGACCCTTGCAGTTTTAACAGATAAACAATAACATGCGAGTGGAGAGCAATAAAATTATAATAGTGTACCAGAAATATAATATAATAATTATGTATACTTACTTAAGTAAAATTGTTATTGAATAAAGATAAGGATAAAGTTTTGTCTAATAAATACCTACTGGTATATTTTTTGGAAATATGTGACAGAAATTATAAAAAACCTTATTCGCAATCGCAATACCTCATTTTAATAAATAAAGTTTAACAAATTAAGTTTCTTCATGCATTATTTCAAGTACTAGGAATGAAATAAAGTACAGCACACGAGCAGGATCAGGACAACGCAGTCAATTAAAAAAAAATATATTCAGAGCAGAAGTTGTCTGTTTTCCTTTCAATATTACCAATTCAACTTTAAATACAGAAGGGTTTTAAGTTGATATTTAATAGATCCCGCACCTGGCTGCATTCATATGGGTCTCAGAAAGCACTAATTAAAAACAAATAAATTTATAAACAGTATGCAATATATTAAAACGAAGACAAACTTAGAAATAGGAATGCTTAATATAACATCACTACACTCCTCAATTAAAAAACATCATCCATAGCTGTCACTCCTTGCATCGCGTTGGATTCTTCCCCTAAGTTCCACGGATCATCCAACGCTGCCAGCAGCTTTGCTAAACTTTTATGACCTTCCACATCAATATTCTTTGCCATATCACCCGAAAATGGAACATATTCATCGCAAATTACACTCTTTCCTTGTGAAACTCCGTGAATTTCATACCAGCCTTCTAAAGGCTCACTCAAAGGCTTTTTTAGTCTTATAAGGATCTCTTGGTCATCAACAGTTTTCACATAGAATCCTTCGCTAGCGGAAACTTTTGTAACTTTTCCCCAGAGACTCACTTTGGCGCCATTCCTTTGTGCTAGGTTACCGGCTGTCACGTACGGGACGTATTCATCGTTGTCCGGATATTGGCTATCTTCGAAGTCATCTTTATCTGCCATATTTATTTATTCCCTTCTTATTAAACTAATAAAATTTTTATTTGTTAATTTCTAATTTTTTTTAAACGTGTTTGAAAAGTGAAAACATTGAATCACCGAATCGAATTTGAATGAAAAGTTTGTTGACAATGACAATCAATGACATTTAACATAGGGATATTCGATATACATCGATGTATCGAATTCACTCGATGTTTATAATTCGATGCATCGAAACGATTCGATGCTTTGAAAAGGTATTGATTTACTCGATGTATCGATGTTTTTTCATAAAACATCGAATCAATGGTAACCAGCTAATCATTGTACATCTATTACTGTTCAGGGCCCCAAGTCTGCTATTTTACATGTCATTGTCATTGATCCGCAATACAATTACAATACAATTATCATTGGTCCAAAATTTCGTAGTCTACTAAATTCACAATGGTCGTTTGATTTCTTATAATTGGATTGTAATTCAATCATACCTTCATATTGCTATTAGCTTAAAAAGCGTTTGCCGAAATGAGTTTCAAAAAAAACTACATATTAAAAACGTTTATTTAAGCTAGATTCAAAGCTAAATGTGTCAGTGGCAAACTATCGGAAAACAATTGTGACGCCATTGAATTAGTAGACTACCAAAATTGCTAAAAGTAGCAATTGGGATGTCATTGATAGGCAATGTAACTACAATTGCAATAGCAGACTTGGGCCCCAGTAGCTCTGATTTAATAAAATTAAAACTTAAATCTTTTTTTTTTACTGGCGCTAGTTGGCTAATTTGAAAATTGACATTGGCAACACTGCGCCAGAGAGAATTAAAAAAAAAAACTTCATTTGTTTTGGTTCTGTCATCTGTTTCTGTCATCTGTATAATAAAAAATGTGTTCAGGAGACCGACTACAGCTTGTGATGCAATGTTAGAAAAAGTACTCGATTTTGAGAAAACATCGATGTTTCTAACCGATGCATCGAAAAACATCGATGCACAGCCGCGATGTATTGCATCGAAAAAAACATCGATGTATTTTTTAAGTGGACACCCCTAATTTAACATCATTTGTGCTGAACTGGCACTAGCTAAAGCCAGAAAGCAAAAACAACAACAACATCATTGACATAACATTGACAGTCACTCATAGAGATGGGCATACATCATAGACGTAGACAGAGAAGGCAATAGACCAAGGTACTGTGTAACCGCGACTGAAATAGAGATAACATGACGTAACGATGACGTCACATGACAAGTTTGAGTTTAATGTTGCCACAATAACTGCACTCCCCTGTTACCCCAAATTAGATGGAAAATTCTTCCCAGGATTTTTAAATAAAACGACAAAACAGATGCTGAATTGTTTTATTTTTTAAATAACATACCTACACATATAAGGTTGTCTGGGAGAGATATACCTATTAGGGTAAGCTTCTATTTTTTACATATATCTTAATATTGTGTGCAATAAAGAATAATAATATTAAAATAAGTATTTTTAAAAAACCGACTTCAACCACCACTTAAAAGTATGAAATAAACCGACTTCAACCGCAATACGTGTACAAACTAAAATTATAATTTTAGTTTGTACACGTATTGCGGTTGAAGTCGGTTTTTTAAAAATATTTTTTTTATATTAAAGTTTTTTTAGTGTAGTTTCATAGGACCAATTCACTAGATAATTTTTTGCTCCTTAAAAAAAATATTGAAATGCCGAATAGAAATTTAACATATGTGAGTCATTTTGAAAAAAGATGCATGTAACACAAAGGAATATTTTTTTTCGTTTCACAAGTTACTAGTAAGAATGTTACACAAAATAATTTGTAAAGAACAGTTTATGATTTTCCTTCGATCGAGTAATGCTATTGAATTAAAAGCAACAAAAATTGTATATTTAGTCATCAAAATCATCATGAATGAAATTAACAGTATATTCCTTTTTTCAGGCAGTCGTATAAAACTGCAACTCTTCAAAGTTTCAGTTAATAATTATTAAAAAAAAAACATAAAAAGTCTGCCTCTAGCTATTTAAAAATGGCTTTAAAAATTAAGAACTTTGCAAATAAAATAATTCTTAAGATCGCTAACAGTTCTCGACTGGTCGTTAGACATTCGAACGAAACTTCAGGATAATTCAGAACAGTAACCGACACTATCTAACTGAATACACTTTAATCATCGCCGATATATATTATGTAGTATCCATCATCTTTCTTTTCTTTTCTCATAATATTCATTTCTTCCATCACGACCTTATTTTGTTTCAACAAAAATTTAAAAAAAAAATTGAAAAAGTAGCCAAAGTAACCCGCCGTTACGGTATGTCAGAGGACATTACTAAAAAAACCTATCTCCGTGCCAAATTTCAGCCATATCGGTTTAGTATGGCGTGATTGTGTAACAAACATCCATCCATACATACATCCAAACTTTCACATTTATAATATTAGTAGGATAGGGAAAATCGGGACATTGTATAGGTACCTAAAGCTGGCAACACACATAGGTACTAAATTTTTCTTATAACTGTCAGTTTGTTTCGCACAAAAGTGTGCCGACCTTGAAAAAAACTGGTTACACGATGAGGGACAAAAAATTGGGTAGCTGCGTCTCTGTTTATCACATTAGTAACTTTATTTCTGCTCTCTTTTTAGTGTGAGTGAGAAAGAAATCGTCACTGGCTCTATGTCTTCTCTCTCTACGATCATAGACCAGGAACAACTCATGTAGAGACATGCATACATGTAGAGGTGGGCTAAAATGTTATAATTTTTCAATGAATAATATACTGTTGTAATATACTGTTTTAATCGTTTATAATATAAACGCAAGTAAAAATAGCTCTTATTATTATCTCTAGAGGGTTTACATTGCTCTGCAATGCAAACTAACGCTGTTATAACTTTATTCTTGTTAATCGCAATGCAAACAAACACATTAAATGTTGTGGGCATTCATAGATGCCAAATAGCTGAAATGGCAACGAGACCGCCCGCACAAAAGTACGGGGTTGTCGAAAAAAAAAAACAATAGAACGTTCCAGGCGCGTTAACGCACACTTGACTTTAGTTGTGTTGTGCTTTAGTCCGTGTTAAGAGATGGACCCAGACCCGTTTGGAAATGTCTTTTCACAATATTTGCTTCCATATTCCATAGCATAAGCTTCGCTAAACTTCTGGCGAAAAAATGTTCCACGCCGTGTGCGTTACGTCCGCGTAGCAAGTTCTCGGCGGACATTTTATCTACGCTTTGGTAATTTTTCAAATAGAGCAATATTTAACCTTTCGTTTGCCGAAACGTGGATCCACGCAATCCCGTTATAGTGCCGGAACGTGGATCCACGCTGAAACGACTTCACGCGGTTTTTTGCGTGATACTGAGTTATTTACTGACATATAAGGTCGAAAGTCCTATATATAGGTTCCTATTGAATGAGGTTATCAAACCATTCCGTATCAAGCCGTCAAACCATTCGTTTTCGTTCATAGATCTGGTGAAAAGTGATTCAATAGTTCGGTCATTTTAGTGTTTCAACGGGTTTTACGATTTATATATAAAATAGCTCCAATCATAGAGCACTGCAATAAAAAATTCGCTGACTCGCAAAGCTGTAAGCATTTACACTTTTAACAGAACAAGAAAATCTCAAATTAAAATAAATATTTTTATATTATCTGTGTTTTTCTATATACCAACAAATTTTTCCCGTCTCATAAGATAAGAATGAGTTGTAGTAAATACTCGACTTATTATATTCCACTAAATTATGCACTAATATAAACTTGATTTCATTGTCATTAAAAATCATAAATCAGATAAAAGGTAAGTTTTATATTCTTGGCGGAATTTGATTTTTAAAACCGTATGTTGCGCGGCTGCGCAACAGTCGATATTTCTCGGCATACAGCGGTATCGCCGCTGCGCCAGTCGCGGCAAACGAAAGGTTAATTAAAAAACCTACTTCCATGCATGTTTGGTTTTTTTCTGGAATTTCTCCAAGCCAATGGACAAAATTGTGAGCAAAAAGCTGGGTTGGAAATAAAACTATAAGGACAATTTTACTTTTATTTATTTACAGTTTTCATACTCATCTCATACACAACACAAACAAAAATGTCCTCAATCAAAAAATATAAAAACTGGTTACAATCGGCTTAAACGTTATTATTTAAACTAAGTGTATAGCTTATTTTAAGCGAAGTGGTCTTCCCTATCGGCGGCTAGAGTTGGTGCTGTTGCGTCCTCCATGGCAGCGAAGTTCATGAAGTGGGCTGGCCGGTGAACTTCGTGGTAGAACTCACGAGGGTTGCCCAGTTGCACGCCGTACTTCATGTTGGGGTCGTGACGGACACCTGTAAAAAATTGTCGAGTTTTAAGTCATTTTCCAATTGCTAACGGTATATACTGTTTCAACTGTTGATGGGTCTCATACTCCTATCACATAGCCACATGTGGAAGGTTCCACGCTAAAATAAACATTCAAAATTATCTAAATATATAAAAGGCAAAGGTGACTGACTGACTGACTGACTGACTGATCTATCAATGCACAGCTCTAACCACTGGACCGATCGAGCTGAAATTTGGCATACAGGTTGATGTTAGGACGTAGACATCCGCTAAGAAAGGATTTTGGAAAATTTCAACCCCCAGAAAGTTAAATAGGGGGTTAAAAAATCGAACCTAACGTGAGCGAAGCCGCGGGTTAAAGCTAGTCTTTAATAATAATTTGAAGCAATCTGTCACATGTTCCATTAGGTATATGCCATTTAATAATACAAAATGGATCAATAACTACAATATTATGATGCTATAATGCCACTAACAGCTTTTTAAGTATTGTGACAATGTCTAAAAATGATTGCATCAGTGTTACGGTTGCAATCACCTAATTCAATAAATGGTGTGCTTGCTGCTTCAATGCATTTAAATCAGAAGTGATTGCAATCATCCCAATGATGCTATCATTTTTAGACAATCCCACAGTTGATTTGAAATAGATGCATATCACTGCATGATGCTACTGGTGGTCATATACGACATTTGCATCGTTCCAAACAGCACAAAAGCCATCGCTCAGTGGTGTAAACGGTCAATACACTCAAGGGTACGATTCCCGATGTTGGACCCCACATCTGTAATTTTTAATATGAATTTAAAAAATGTACTAATAACTTACCCATGAAGTTGTAATTCCAACTGCCCTGCGAGGGCACCATGAAGTAACCCAGGAAGCGATCAGAGAGCAACATTTGCACCCTCTCATAATGGCTGGGAAGGTATCCTTTGGGATTGTTGCCCCTGTCGGTATTCTTCGCGCCCCACTCATACCCGCTGGGTGTAAGCTTGTACGCGGTCAGCGAACATGAGCCGGGTGTGAAGGAACAGGTGATGATGATCGTCTTCTCGCCATCCCACGTCGGATTCTCGGCCATTATTTTCGCGTGTGACGTTATGTCCTATGTTTGGAATATATACAAAAATATTAATTTAGGAACTACCCACCATTGCTAATTTAATAACTACCCACACTTTGTTGTTTGTTGGATGGAACACTTTGAATTTTTAGACTAAGTCGTCTGTTTTATATTGGACCATCAATACAAAATCTATATGCTAGCTGACGCTTGCGACATCGTCCGCGTAGATTTAAGTTATCTTAAAAATTTTGTGGAACATCTTTAGTATTCCAACATAAAAAAAAGTATCTTAAATCCTTTTCCAGAATACAAGTTATCTCCTGTCAAATTTTGTTCAAATTGGTTCAGTAGTTTAGTGGTGTAAATATGACAGATATGTCATACACTTTCGATTCAGTAATTTTACATGTATAAAAAAAATTATGTCTGGACTTACTAAAAACTTTAATAACATATTCATATTCATAGAAGTATATGTTGCTTGTACACTGCCATACACCTTCCATGTTAGCTTACCATCACGTGATATTGTCAACGAATAAAAAAAAAAAAAAAATCAGCATTAGCTAGCTTAGTCCGAGCCCACTAAACTAACTTTCCTCACAGTTAGATTTCACCTTACCTGAGGCGAGAGCTGAGGTAGCTCGTTGGGTTGCGTATGCATCCAGCCGAGGGGTTGCAAGTGCGCCAACGCGGGGTGTTTGGGCAGCTGGCGAGGCAAGTGCACGGTCTGATGCGTGCCCCACTGCGGCGGCAGTACTGCGCAGTGCACCTCGCGGACTTGGGGGTTGTCTGGCGGTGACGTGCCGTATAGGTAGCACGCGATCTGTAATACGTAAATCAATGTAACACCATGATACGCGGACTATTGTCTAAGGCGTATATCTATAGTGTGCTATGACTTTTGAGATAGAGCTAAAATGAGATATACATTGTCTGAAATAAATGTAACTCATTTTTACTCTATCTTAAGCTGAGCAGAGAGAGAGAGAGAGTGAGTTATCTATACTAATATTATAAAACTGAAGAGTTTGTTTGTTTGAACGCGTTAATCTCAGGAACTACTGTTTCAAATTGAAAAATTCTTTTTGTGTTGGATAGTCCATTTATCGAGGAAGGCTTTAGGCTTTATAACATCACGCTGCGACCAATAGGAGCGAAGCATCAGTGAAAACTGTTGCAAACATTTAAAAGATATTCTTTTAAAAACTTCTTAATCGCGCAGGCAACAGTTAGTTGTACATATAATCTTTTTACTGATGCAATATGTTTTGAAGGTGTATTTAATTAATTATTTATAGTTCTTTCATTTCACGAGGGCTTGTGGCTCATGGTTGTGTGTGTGTTGTAAGTGTGAGCGAGAGCTCGCGCCTGACCGTTCCCACCTAGGCTCCTAAAAGGCACGCACACTTACGCATTGTGCAGGTATACGACGTAACCACAAGTGTGCCCGTAACTTCGTGAGATAAACGTACTATACCAAGTGGAATTGCTAAATATCAAAATTTTTTTTGAATAACTGGGGTGGCATGCTAAATGCAGGACCTAAGCACTACAAACATGCAATTACCTCTATTGATCATCTAAAACTAAAATCAAATTATTCAAAATATTCCATACCTGTGCCCTCAAATCGGATATGGTGACGAACTTCTTGAGCAGGTTCTTGGGCAGAATGTACGTGTAGCCACTCTCCTTGATGTCGTCGGAACTGACGTATATGTGGTTAGTTCGCAAGTGGAGATTCGTCGCTGAAATGGCACGGACACGCCATTCTGTCTTTGAGCTGTAAAAATGTAATAAATGGAAAACATGTTATGAGATAGCACTCTCACTTCACTGTGGAATTTTAAATTGTGCTTCAATTTCTGTAAAGTTAAACTTTCACTTAATTTACGGCACGATTTACCTCTAGCACGATTTGCAAAACAACAAAATTTTGATCATACAATAGAATTCCTAATTTTCGCAAAGACAAGCCTTTCGAAATCATACTTTATTTACAATAAGTTACATTTTTCAAATCCAAGGTAACAGAATACCGATATGTACATATTACAAAAAAGAAAAAAAAATCTATGCTTCCAAAACGCTTGATGCATGAAAATATATTCAAAATTCAAAATTTATTTATTTCATGTAGGCTAACTTGTAGCTCTTATGACACGTCATAAATCTACCACCGGTTCGGAATGCAGATTCTGCTGAGAAGAGCCGGCAAGAAACTCAGCAGTTGCTCTTTTCAAAAAAATTTTTTTTTTACAAAGCTATGCTATGTACACCAATCTAACGCATGTCAAGACGGGCAGTCAAAGCAGACCCATTCCCGTTGGTGGCACCCGTTCACGAGCATGACGCATGATCCAGCCATTGCTTCGCTCAACCATATTTGAGGGAACGTAACAACCCGCACCACACGACACCACCACAGAAATGTTTAAAGAGAGCATGACTACTCATATTACATCTTTTGCAGATGTGATTATGTAATTTACATCGGAGTCTAACTATAAGTTAACGTTGAAGTGATACAGTAACCAGCATACCTGAAGGTCTGCGACTCGTAGTTGCTGGTGGTGGAGGTGATGATCTCGTCGCCGTGCTTGTTGACGGTGCGCGTGGTGGTGGCGGTCAGCTGGCTCTGCTCCTTGCTCTGCTTCTCGATCTCGGCTATCTGCTGGCGCTGCGCGGACGGCGCTGATATCTCCATCCCCAGGATGATGTCGCGGATCTCGGATTGGGTCAGAGACGCCACGTTTACGCTTTGAAAAAAAAAAAAAAAAACCGTTAATATCGATATCAAGATTCGTTTGTGTGGATTTAGTTTTTAAAATCCTGTGGGAATACAGCAGGACCTCTTTAATCCGAACCCCTTCTAATTCAAACACCTCGTAATCCTAACGCCCTGCCCCACTCTTTTTTCACTCACCATCTCACCAGTTACTTATCGAATGTCTGCACATTTGTTATTATTACTCGTCCGCCAAAACTGTAACGTTTATAGGTGAGTATACATTTAAAATTTCACAATACTGTTAGTTTTTTCTCATAAAATATACCCTATAAATTCTCTGTATTATAATCCGAACGCTCCACGAATCCGAACGGGTGGTAAATTTTCGGAGTTCGGATTAAAGAGGTCCTGCTGTACTTTAATTTCTGGGATAAAATTCTTTTTATGTCACTCTCCAGGTCTGACTGCAATGAATGCAAAAATAACGTCTATATCTTTGTTGCAGCGTAATTGAAGGCCAAACAAATACACTTTCGAATCATATCAACCGATATTCGACCATAGCTGGCTTGAAGATCTATTGCGTGGTCTGTATCCAGCGGCTCTCGTCTGACATCGTTGGTCCACCTAGTGGGCAGTGTCAACACTACACCTATGACCTTTCTTTGAGGGAAGACCTGTAGTGGGGGGAGGGGCAATAAACTAGCTTTTGCCTACAATTTCTCCTGTGTGGAATGAGGTTTTATAATCTGCAAATAATCATGTCTATCCATTGCTCCATTTTTTTTAAATATTTTTTTTTATTAAACTTAACCAAGCTGAAGTTGACTGATATCCTCCAATCCCCTCTCCCAGATAGAAATAATTTATTTTTAACATCACCAACATGCCGATAGTGTAACATCTCCACTCACTTGTTTTTCTTGCCATAATCAGCGAGAATGAGATCTTTCAGCTGCACTTCAACCTTGATCCAGTCGTCGTCAGTGAGCGTGGGCCAGATGTGATGCGGCTCTGTGAGCGTCGTCTTGTCCGGTTTGAGGAGAACTTTAGTCCTTTCTGTGTTCACGTGGAGCGCTCGCAGGATCAGGATCAGTCTGCTGAATGCCTAAAACACGTGTAAATTAAAAATTTAAAACATTCCCGACATGTTACAACATCCTAATCGCTAATCAGATCGTTAAAATAAAAATATGTAATCCGCCATTTTGTGGCGGCGGCCATCTTGGACTGATTTTCATCAAACATAGTTAAGAACATTCCAGACTACTTCAAACAAAAAAACAAATCAAAATCGGTTCATCCGTTCAGCTGCTACGATGCCACAGACACACAGACATGTGTGCGCGAGTGCGCGTGCGTGTGTTTACACGCACGCGCACTCGCGCACACATGTCAAACTTATAACACCCTGTTGTTTTTGCGTCGGGGGTTAAAAAAGGGTTCATTTTGTACAAGTCAACTTAAAAACATCTAATAAAAAAAACATCCAAGTTCGACTAGTAATAGTCCCTTGGCACCCTTTTCGTACGGATAAATTACGAAAACACCCATTCGTCAAAGAGGTTTTGGTCAAAATATGTACATCAATAATCTTCTGTACCTGTACTATTATGAATCCTGTGGTTTAATCAAATTGATGGCGAAACCTTGGCCAAAAATGGGCATTTCTCTTTACTACTTACAGTGTACGAAGAGATGGTCTTCAACCAGTCGTCGTACAGGTTGAACAGCACCATCTGCGGTTCGGTCGCCTTGAGGATGAGGTCGCCGAACTTCTCCACCTTCAGACACGCCTGGAACGGCAGTTGCAGCTCCGAGCCCTTGATCACGATGTTGGGGAAGTCGAGCAAGTGCACCTTGAAAATGAAAAAAACATTGTTTATAAAATAATTAAACAAAAGAAACATAATTTTGTTTGGTGAGAGGCTTCGGCTGTGGCTAGTTACCACCCTACCGTCAAGCCAAGCGATTTAACATCCCGGCACAATGGCATGTAGAAATCGATTAGGGGTATGAGTTGAATGTACACTACCATATTCCAAGTTAGTCAGCTACCATCTTAGACTTAGACTGCATCGTCACTTACCATCAGGCGATATCGCAGTGAAGGACTATCTTATCATTGAATAAAAAAAACGATTTTATCTTCTTTATAAACCGAGATATCCAAAGCTGGACAAAGGTCTCCTGCACGGACTTCCACAGGTCTCGGTCTTGCGCCACCTGTATCCAGCGGCTCCCTGCGACTCCTCAAATGTCGGTAAATTTGGTTTTCCTACGGATCTTCTCAATTTTGATTTGATCTCGCAGGGATACTCCGAGACCATTGTTGTTACCAATATGTATTGAAGTATAATAAAAAATGGGTATAACGTTATGTTGATCAAAGTTCTACTATTGATATCCTAATAGATTTATAATTATACTATTGATATTGATTGATTTTATAGTAACTCTTAACCGATTGGGGTTCTAGATTACAAAGTATCCAATAAACAGACACTTTTTTGAAGAATGTGTGTGTGACAATAAAAACCATCTAACACATACCTCAAGGGGATCCAACATTCCTTTTCTGGTGACGATAATTTGTTTGGGCTGCTCTTCAACTGGCAAGGAACGAATGAGAGCCGCCACTTCTTCAGCCGTTTTCCATTTAGCAAGCTGGAGTGAGAAAAATATAATTTATCCTATACCTGTATCCAATAACAAACTAAAATTTATATTAACTGGTCAAGAACCCATATTCAGACCTATTAAATGAAAACATACACATCAAAATATTAGTAAGTATCTTCTTCTTTTACAAGAATATACATTATCCTCATTCCCCGAACATCATTTGGTCTGGTGGGAGGCTTTGGCCGTGGCTGGTTACCACCCTACCGTCAAAGACGTGCCGCCAAGCGATTTGGCGTTCCGGCATGATGGCGTGTGTACATTACGGGAATGGGTTGAATTTACACTGCTATACCCCTTCCAAGTAAGCTGGTTGCCATCTTAGACTGCATCGTCACTTACTATCAAGTGAGATAGCAGTCAAGGACTAAAGATTTTAGACTTGATTTGTGGTTTACTGACATAATTGTTATAAAATACTATGAGTACGTACCAACTAAAATAATTACGGTGGTATGTACTCGTAGTATTTTATAACAATTAAGTCAAGGACTACCTTGTCTTCTTCTTCTTCTTCTTCTATTGAACTAAAAAAAAAAAATACAATCCCTGAAAGCCTAGCCTCATGGCAACAAGAAGTGTTCCCATACCTGTCCAAGACGTTTCTGTCCGGCCCAGACACTGGTGTGAATGATCTTGAGGAACAGTTGTCCAGTGCGCGGGTTGAAAATGAAGATGGCTCCGTTTATGGGCTTCGTTGTCAAGTTGCCTTCAAACGTTTTGTGGATCGTCACACGGTATACATTCGTGTCGTCGACGAACCTGTAAGAATTCATCAATTAATTATTATCATCTGCTATCGTTAATGGACTAGCTACTAACTTTTGCCCACAACTTCATTCGCGAGGTTTTTAAAATGTTGTTACTAACTAACTATATGCCCCGTCCATTTCCATTTCAGTTTCAGGAGTAGGTAAGGTTTAAAAAATTTATTCTCAAAGAACAGTTTGTTCACTTACAGAGAACTTAAGACTATAAAATTAATTTAAAAAATCAAATCAAATCAAATTTTATTTATTTCATGTAGGCCAACTTGTAGCTCTTATGACGAATGTAGATTCTGCTGAGAAGAGCCGGCAAGAAACTCAGCAGTTGCTCTTTTAAAAAAAAAATGGTGACTCCTTATAATAAAAAAGACTAATTCCTAGACACAAGCATTTTGAAAATGCATTCAAGTTTTTTCTTTAAAGTTACAAATGACTTTTCAATAATAATCTCTTGAGGCAAACTATTATATTATAGTAGTGCTCCCTCAAATTGTACAGTTTTCGCACCATAAATGTCTTATGTGTTTAGGAGTAGATAACTTAAATACTTGTAGCTTACCAAATGATCTGGTTGGAGAACAGTTCACCGTAGTTCTGACTGGACAGGTAAGGCTCGGTGGGTTCTGACGAGTAAAGCTGCAGAGCTTTGCGTATGCGTTCACGTAACACGTACAACGCCGGGTTCGCCTTCATGATCTTGGCCATCGCTTGCTGTATGAGCGGCTTGCATCCCGGGAACCAGTTGCCGTACGCGCTAAAAAATTAATAAACAATTTAAAAACACATTCTTTCACACGAGATAGTCTGTAAGGCGATTATGTAAAAGTTACATTAAACATTGTTGCAGTCTCAATTGTGGTGATTGGCTGAATTTATCGCGTTCTTTCTGCAACAATGCTTATTAGCCAGTAGTGAGTGAGTGTCGGCCAAGTGAGTGAGGCGATTGCAATTTTTTTTCTTTCTTTTTTAACACACTATTGCAATCATTTTTAGAGAATCACACAGCTAAGGGCACACGCGCGCTTTTTTATCCTGCAGAGCAGTTTGTTGCCCTTTGTGTCGATGCACACGCGCGTTAGCATCGCGTTTGAATCGCTACAAACGCGAGTCAATGGCGCGTTTAATAAACGTGGTGTTGCAAAGACCCTAAGTTATTACTATCTTTTGCGCGCGACTCCGTCCGCGTGGAGTTATGTTATAAATTTACTACAAAGGATAAACCAACAAAGAAACACACTTTCGCATTTATAATAACATTTTAGTAAGGATTTTTTTTAATTTTAATATTTTTGTTTTATAATTATCCTTCTTGAAATTAAAAAAATGTAGAAAAATAATAATAAAGGAGCATTACCTGTGCAAGTTGTACGCCAGGTCGATGGCAATAAGCAGGCCAGTGGGCGACGGGTATATGGACATGTTGTCCGTGGTGTAGTCCAGGAACTTGGCCCGCGCGTATCTCTCCACGTCGTGCGAATCGTAGTCGCCCCAACGGAGCTGGATGTCGAGCCAGTACTTCTGTGTTGTTGTGTTGTCCATCGTATCCCTGTGGAAATATTATATTATGTTAAATCTTAAACTAGCTTTTGCTCGCGGCTTTGCTCACGTTAAGTTCGATTTTTCAAACCTCTATTTTACCCCCTTGGGGGTTGAATTTTCAAAAATCCTTCCTTAGTGTGCGCCTACATCATAAAAGGAACCAACTGTAAAAATTTCAAGTTTCTAACTTCAGTAGTTTAGGCTGTGCGTTGATATCTCAGTCAGAACTTTGAATTTTATATATATAGAGAAATAACCGGACAAAAGGTGAGATCGCAATCAAGGACTAATTTGGCATCGAATAAGGAAAAACAATCAACAACATCAGCAGCAATCTAAACATGGATAAGACTTATTTTATATTGGTGAATTGGTTAGGGTCCAAATGTAATTAGAAAAATAGTTACCTATTTAATTATCCTGAGAAAGAAAAAAATATGCACATTCTGGTCCATAACATTGGTGCAAATCTTTGTTAGACACAGCATCGTATTCTAGAGAATCAAGACTAGAGTAGTATTTAAAAATTGCAAATAGGAATGAGTAAAAAACCCCAGTTTTATACTTTACACTAACTTGGTATCGGCCAGCAGCGAGGGCCGGGAAACGTTCCATTTGTATGCGGAGAACAGGAGTATGTCCGCACACGAGGAGTTCATCTTGTAGGATTTACGGGGATGAATTGTTTCCTTTTGGACTGTTTCAATCTCGAGGGCGTCCAGTTCTTGATCGAATACCTGACAAATTTTATGAATTACAGTTTATTTATTGTAGCACGTTGTGTGTGCGTGCGTGCGTACGTGTGCGTGCGTGCGTGCATACGTGCGCGTGCGTACGTGCGCGTGAGTGCGTGCATGTGTCTGTCTGTGGCATTGTAGCAGTCGAATGGATGAACCGATTTTGAATTTTTTTGTTTCAAAGGTGAATTAGCCGGGAGTGTTCTTAGCTGTTTGATGAAAATTGATCTAAGATGGCCGCCGTCACAAACTCACAAACACCAACTACCCTCAATATGGGTATCAAATCAAAGGGCTTGACTAGTGCAATACTATACACTATGATAAAATTCAAATCCAAGACCGCAGCCACAAAATGGCGAATTACATTTTTTTTTTTTAATTTCGTGTTGGGAGTGTTTTAAATGTATACTCGTGACAATCAAATCAAAAACAAGGTTCAAATTCACACTAACAATACTAAAATCTATTGAAACCTCTATGATACAATGGCGAGTTCCCCGCCGGAGCAATTCAAAAATTTTTATAATACTATATTATAACTAAGTTGTTCTGTCTTTAAGAATTGTTTGGAGAAACTCGCCGCGTCTTCAGAGCTACCATAAAGATTGGCGACTATTATAAGCTTACCTGACACAAGTCCATAACAATGGACTCGTGGACTTTCTGCCACAAGTGAGCCCTGAAGATCTGGATGAGCGAGATCTTGAGTGTGGGGATTTTGCCGTGCATGAATATACCCGTCAAGTCCAGTTGCACCTAATAAACAAAAATAAGTAGTTTGTATAAAAATGTAGTTTATAATTAACTAGCTACTGACTAGAAGACGTTGGAAACCATCGTGTGGAATTTTTTCTTGGAGAAAAGAGCCTACTCCACATCTTGTATAATCCCTAACTGCCTATGAAAATCAAGTAAAAATTGATTCAGCTTTTCAAAACAAGCCTGTACAAACACAAAAAATTATGTTTTTGTCTATCAAACAATACCAAATGAAAGATAAAGGTATTTTTATTTGCTCGAATATGGGTACAAAGTAGATGTTATATGTAATGTCATTTCCAAACATATTCTGCCATTCCAGCGTGCAAATTTTATACATAAATCAATATTGTTGTATAAAATTAAAATCAAAAATTTAGTTAATAAAAATTTAAAATTAAAATGAAAAATTATTACTTATATGATGTCAATAATATTTTTCTCTCTTGCAAACAATTTAAACTTATTTGGTTAGTATATAGAAATCTATAGAAAGTAAATAATTATTTACCTGGAAGCCCACGTAGACGTTGGCACGGTTGATGGTGGGTGACCACCAGAGTGTGAAGCGACGATTGGGGATCTGGTTTAAACCGGATCGCTGTGCGTTGGTAAGCTTCTTGTACTTCATCGACTCTTCGAAACCGGATGCCTTTTCCCTATAAATGTCAATAGGTTAAAATTTGGGAAGCTTTGAAAATGGTACCTATAGAATAAAGGCTGTAATTTTATTATTTGGTCATCTTAATAATTATGTATTTTGTTAGCAATAAAAAGTTTTATCTATTAAGTTTCTTTCTTACCAAAACAACCCCTCCCAAGTGGGGAAATAGGTCCCCTTGAAGAGAGTGTGCTCCAAAATTCCCTCCACACCTCCAAGAGCCTGAATCATGTCTGTGCGGTAGTTGTTCAGGTTCCACAGTTTGCCGTCATGCCTTTGATGTGTCCACCAGAAGGGGTTTTGCTTCAAGACCTGTACACAAAATGGTGATTATTATTAATATTTACAATTGCTTTTAGAGTTGCTAAGCTGAGCGAGGCATGTAGTTCGAAGGTAGCTATCACGCTATTCAGCCAAGTTGAGAAAAATATCAGACACAGATAAAGTCAGAAATACCATCATTATTGGTGGGTGTCCCACTGCACTATTGTCGTACCCACTCCAAACACAAGCTTATCACTTATTTGGAGGGTAAAGGAGAATACTGCCATCCACAAGCTATAATGCCGTTAACTACCAAGACCATATTTCCTAATATGAACCCAAAAGCATTTAAATTGGGGTTTATATTAGGAAATATGGTTTTGGTAGTTAACGGCATTATAGCTTGTGGACGGCAGAATATAAGTCATCATTTTGGCTGATATTCTTAAAAAAAGAAGTCAGATATAGAATCAACATTTCACCTGATACTGTTTGAACTCTGTACGTATACGCCATCCCTTGTCGTAGGCGAGCGTGTGACGGTCCTTTTGGAAAAGCGTGTTGATCCTCGGTATGCCCCTGTCCCAAGAATCTTCTAGATCTTCTAGAGTCAAGCGCCTGTAGGAAGTGACGGGAAGACTTTAGCGACTATTGCAATATCTTATTTAACTAGGAGTCTGTCATGTATTGATCAGATAGCGTATTCTCAGACAAAAGACGCTGCAGGGCGATGCGATCGGCAAGGCCTGCAAGCGCCAGTCGCCTCCAGAGCACAGAGGTTCTCTGGTTTCAGGACCCCTACGCGGTTCATCACATCAGAAGTAAGAAACAGTCATATATCAACCGTTCCGTAGAACAAAGTCTCATCTGCTAAATTCATAACGTGAGATTTGAGCCTTAGAAATTTTAGTTTTAAGGCTCAAATTACAAGTTGTGAATTTAGCAGATGTGACTTTGTTCTACGGAACGGTCGATATATATTGAAGCAATTTTGAGGCTGTGAACATTTTAAGCCTACACAGCCTCAATAGCCCAACAGGACTGCGGACTGAAAAGTCACAAGTTCAAGCCCCACTCGTTGCACTAATGTCGTACCCACTCCTAGCACAAGCTTTTCGCTTATTTGGAGGGGAGAGGAGAATATAAGTCAAGTTCGGTTTGGGTAATATTCTTTTATAATAAAAAAAAATGTAGATAACTTCAGCCACAAACCATAGCAAAAATTCTGAAGTATCGCCGTTACTTGAAGCTTACGATATTACAAAAAGTTAGTTAGTTTTGACCAACCTGTTCTGGGCATTTGCCTCTTGTCTCTTGAGGGCATACTCGGCCCACACTCGCTGCGAGTCCACGAATTCCGCTTCCCACGGCTGGATGTAGCGGTACAGGTTGGGAATCAGCTGATCTTCGTCGTGGGACATGCCTGACCGGAAGTGGGTGATGCCGACATCCGTTTGTTTTGACCAACGGAGATCCGACTGTGGGGGAAAAAATTATTGTGTTTAAGTAAATTGTTAACTATATACCACTAAATTTTTTGGTAAGTACATATTTTATCACTGACTTATACAAAATTCAGTGATAAAATATGATCCAACATCTGAGTGAAAACTTTCAAAAACTTTGCATAAGCAGGAATCCTTCCTTTAATCAAACACTTTCAGGGCTTTTTTTTTTTGAGAAAACTGTTGCATTATATTGCACATTGTTTTTGGCACGCGTGCCCCGCTTGCTGGTCCAGTTTATCTTGATATATTACAACCGATATAGCCCATATTCTTTAAAAAAATTATTCCTTCACTTTTTTTTTTTTAAATAAATATATACACTAGCGCTTGACTGCAACCTGATGGTAAGTGAAGATGCAGCCTAAGATGGCGCACGCTTGCCTAGAAGATGCCTATTCACTCTTGATTTAAAGACACCCACATTATAGTTAGTTGGAAAAATGGAAGCAATGGGCATTCCAAATTCCACTTACCTGTGGAATCAATACATGGCCCATGGACAACATTCCAAGCCCGCCCAGCTCCTTGGGAGTGTAAAACACGACGGGCGGGAACCGCGAAGGCATTTTCGAGTTCAGACCAATCTTGATACGCGTCTGGATCTTGTTCTCGCACTTCACGAGCAGGTCCAATAGCTCTTGCGTGTTCACTACTGCCTCGCGGAAGTATGTCATTAGACCTGGGGAAATGCAAAACATTAATATATACAAAAAATAAACATTTATTCAGCTCACTCATATATAAAAAGATACAACATTTTAGTAACACTAAGGCTGAAAAAGGGGTGGCGCAGATTAGCTCACGACAATTAGGGACAAATGGAAATTTCTAGAGGAGGCCTATGTCAAAGGACAACCTGATCTGTAATGCTGGGGTTACGATCCCTAAGATATATATATAAGAAAAATGAACCAATTATTATTAATATTAGCAATAGGAATAGTAATAATGTTAGTTGTAACTAGTATATAAGAGATCAGAGAATAAAGGCTATTTTTATTTTATTTATTTATTTTAAGGCTGAAATCTATATGTGCGGTATATAGATTTCAGCCTTAGTAGCCCCACTCCTTTCAGACCCAAGACAGATTACCATATTATAATGGTAGAAATTATTTTATGGTCAAATTTAACTATAGTAGAAATTAACTTTTTTTTTTATTCAATGGCAAGATAGACCTTGACTGAGATCTCACCTGATGGTAAGTGACGATGCAGTCCAAGATGTATCTGGCTTGGAAGGGGTATGGCAGTGAACGTTCAACCCATAGCCCTAATCTGTTTGTATACGCCATTGAGCCGGAACGCTTAGCGGCACGTCTTTGACGGTAGGGAGGCAACTAGCCACGGCCAAAGCCTCCCACCAGACCAGACCAGAGACAATTTAGAAATTATAAATTCCCAAATTGCCCCAGCCAGGATTCGAACCCGAGACCTCCCAGTTATAAGACAGCTTAACAGTTATAAGCTAAAGAAGGTGTCTAAATATTGCAGTTTTGTAATGATATTTATTTAACATTTTTTGGCTTTTTAAATTAACACACAAAGCTTATTTTGTTCGTGCCGGAACGCTAAATCGCTTGGTGGCAAGGTTTAGTGATTTTTTAAACGTTTGGTATTCTGTAGATTTTATGGCATAGCCTAAGCTTCTTATGCTTTAAGTTCTTACCAATAAGTGCAGTGTTCCACTTGTTAACAATCTTCGTAAAGGTGGTCGACCCTGATGCCATCAGAATCTGCCTCACCCTGTTGTGGAACCGCGCCAGAGATTCATCGTCAACTCGAAGGTAGCACTGTGCTGTCCTTTCCTTGGTCACTTCGTTCTGGAGATTCCAGACGCCATCGCGATGAGAGAGCTCTTCGTGTTGACTTCGGCACTGGAAAATAATTATAATTATAATAAAGCCTCAATAAGAGAATAAGGGTAAAAACATGCCAAAGATGCCTCACTGCGATACCTCGCGGTCACGGTTTAACTCGCTATCTCGATGTCACCTCCATTTAAAACAAATGTATGCAGATGAGCACGAACATGCCGAAGGATACATCGCGGTACAGTGAGGCATCTTTGGCATGTTTTTACCCTAAGCGGCGTGCAAACTTCAAAAAGCTACTACATAATACAATATAAACTGAAAAATTCTTTTTACCAAACCGACTTCAAACGCCACTACAAAGCATAATTATCATTTCTGCAGGATCCCATCATCCTTCACATATAGCCTTTCAAACAAAAAAAAAAGAATTTTCCAAATCGGTCCAGGCGTCTTCGAGTAATCGGAGACGTATATAATAAAAACTGACGAATTGAGAACCTCCTTCTTTTTTGGAAGTCGGTTAAAAACTTACTTTAGGCAAAATCCTGCATTCGAAGCCCGCCATATTGAACAGGAGGTTAGGGTTGTCTTTGGAGTAAACCGAGACAAAGCTGTTTTCCCACTGGATCGTTGTCACGGAGCGAGGCAGGCGGTTTTTGATATCCCAGAACACTGCGCGACCTCTGTTTGACAAAAAAAGTAATAAAATTAGTTTAATTAGTTTTTATGACAAAAAAAAGTATTTAAAAAGATTACAAAATATGAGATTTTAGGGTACAGAAGTCAGTATTTCATATATTATACTACCTACCTACTTATTAGATCATAACAATGATCTAATAGCAGATCACAACAATCCAATAGTAAATCACAATGATCCAATAGTAACCCTTCAATATAATATGTCAAACACTGACTTCTGTACCCTAAAATTGTATGTGAATACAATACATTCTGACACAATCTATTTCATATTTTGCTAACACAGGTATCAGTTACTTTATAATATTAGTAAGGTGATGGAAAGACTTACAGATTGACATCGTGTTTCATGAGGCGCATCCTCGCGTCTCTGGGCCAGCACTTCTTGTTGTTGTAGCCGACGATGTTCTCGTTGTTCGGATCTGGATGTTCAGTTAGATATCTTTGGATCAGATCTCTCGCTTCTTCTGCTGTAAACCTGTAGGAAAGAGAAAAGATTAGTTAAGATTAAGATAAAAGATCAGTGCAGGCGACACTGCGTTGAGCCCGCCGGCCGCAAATCCAAACAAGTTTCAAAAGACATCATTAATTTAAAGTGCTATATTATTTTTGAAAAGTTGCAAGGTAAAAGTAATTAATAGTCTGCGCTATCAAAACTTTTCCTTCTTTACTCATCGTAGAAGACGATACCCTAACAATAGTAACCAAACAAAAATAAACAACTAATTTAAAGCTAACAAGAACATTAAAAACATAACAATAACAAAACTTTGAAAAAATTTGGTAAAGACAATTGCGAGCGGTATGTTGCTATCTGTACTAAGCGGGACTGACTTGAGGTGCGGGCGGAAAGCGCGAAGCGAAGTAGCGGCAACTTGAGATAGAAGGGTAGTACATATAATGCCTTTCAAATGAGAATAGAACTGTCAAACAGCCATTTTATATTTCTGTCCTGCTCATATGTGGTTTACACTGAGTGAGATAGAAACAGTAAATGGCGGCTTCTCATTCCTATTGTAATTTGAAACGCATTATATATTTAGACAAACTAACCTGAAGAATATGTGTATCCTGTCGATGTATCGGCAGTAAAGGCGTATAGGATGCGCCTGCTCCGCCGCTCGGTCTTGATACGAGAGGAAATCGTTCGGCAACTGCGGTGGGCCTGCCATCTCGCTCGCTCTTTGCAGACCCAACACCAGCAGATCCAACACGAGCCCGTAGTACTGGACTATGAACGACGCGAATTGGAGACCGCGTATTATGCCATAGGAGTTTGTGTGGTTCATGTCCTAGAACAATTTTTTTTTGTACCACACGATGCTTAGAAAATAAAAAAGAAATAAATTCAAATTCAAAATTTATTTATTTCATGTAAGCCAATTTGTAGCTCTTACGACATGTCATAAATCTACCACCGGTTTGGAATGCGGATTCTGCTGAGAAGAACCGGCAAGAAACTCAGCAGTTGCTCTTTTCAAAAAAAAAAAAAAAATTTACAATAGGTAACAAAACTATGCTATGAATACAGTGCTTCCACAATAACCTGTCAAATGCTGGAATACAGGTTCCATACCAAAAAACGTTTCTAGTTGGGGAGCCCCTTTTAATTTATTTCAGTCATTTGTTGTTATAGCGGCAACAGAAATACACATTCTTTGAAAATATCAATTCTCTACCTATCATTATGAGATACGACCCGCTGACAGACAGACAGACGGACGAAGGGAGAGCAGAGGGTTAATAATAGGGTTCCGTTGGTTATCCTTTGGGTACGGAATCCTAAAAATGGTGGACAAGAAAACACTTATTGCTATAAATCTCTATCCCAGGTCCAACTGCTTAGGCTAGAGATCTCTCTACATATCATGAAAATATCTCTTGCATGGACCCCACAGGCCTTCGTCTTGCGCCACCCGTATCCAGCGGCTCGTCGGTCCACCTCGGTATCCAGTGAGATGGACCGACGACATAAATATAGTGGCGGGAAGTGGCTGGATGAGAAGAGCTGAGGACCGGGTGTGGTGGCGCTGTTTGGGAAAGGCCTATGTTTAGCAGCTGTGGACGACCGCAGGTTTAAAAAAAAAAAAGAAAAGTGAAATGATGATTATGATGAATATGTTAAAAAAATCACCTTGTAGTTAATGACCACGTTGTTCTTCGCAGTCATGTAGTCGGCGATGTTGTGATCTACGATCAGACGCAGGAGACGGTTCAGGAGCGTCAGATCTATCTTCTCGTACAGCTTCTCGAAGCGAGATTCCAGCAGCACGTTGCATTCGCCCTCGCCGACCTCCCACACGTCTTGCAGGTTGTTGATACCTAATAAACATACAATAGTGTAAAATGTAACCTCCTCCTTTTTGGAAGTCGGTTAAAAATCACGCTGCAACCGAGCTACGGATTTTTTGCGTGGGTATAGTTGGGGACCTGCCTTGGTAGCATGGGCGGGAGAATTTTTATCCCCGGGAAAAGGATAAAACGTTTTTCCCTCGCTTAGCTTTATCCACACGTCGAGCATGGGCACAGCGGTGGAAATAACACTCAGTGGATATACTTATAGAAATATACATCGCCTTCTCTGTCGCCATGCTTTAGTATACGGAAAAGATAATTTTATCCCCTGTCAGTGGATAAAATCGGGGGATAAAACTTTTATCTCCTGCCCATGCTACCAGTGCAGGAGAGTGATATAGGCTACTTTTTATCCCGGAAAATCAAAGTTCCCGCGGGATTTTAAATCCACGCGGATGAAGTCGCGGGCATCAGCTAGTATTATATAAAATTAGAAAAAAGTTCAAAAGACTGACCAGGGAAAATTGGATATTAAAATCCTTACTAATATTATAATTAATGCGAAAGTGTTTGTTGGTTTGTCCTTCAATCATGCTGCAACACAGTTACGGATCGACGTGATTTCTTGCGTGGGTATAGTTGAGAAAATGTAGGGCAACTCGATCTCTGTAGAGATTCACATAGAGATAAAGAGTAAACGTGTACACAAAATTTTCTCGTGTCGCGCATGTTAGTCCCACTGGAGAGTGATATAGGCTATTTTTAGAAGAAGATAAACATAGGGTTCCCGTAGGTTGTAAGTCCACGCGGACTAGCCTAGCGGGCAAAAGGCTAGCTGATACCCGCGACTTCGTTCGTGTGGAATTCGTTTTCAAAATCCCGCGGGAACTATAACTTTTTCGGGATAAAAAGTAGCCTATGTTTTAATCCCAGGTATAAGCTATCTCCTTTTTAAATTTCAGCCAAATCGATCCAGTAGTTTTTGCGTGAAAGAGTAACAAACATACACATACAAACTTTCGCCTTTATAATATTATTATATCGACCGTAGCAATTAACATTGTCGGATCTACATTTTAACGATTTTCGTTTTATTGCCTTAAAGGTCTTAGAATAAGAATAGAAATGCCCCCACCGAGTATGAAATTTTTAAAATCAACCAACCATCTTTGGTTTTTGCAAGTGCAAAAAGTAGGTACATTGACTATTCTTCACTTTATACATATTTGAAACTTTGAACGGCCGTACTCTAAAGTACTGATTTTTCACATACGACTATGTTAATTGCTACGGTCGATATATTATACAGGGTGTCCCACGGCTATGCCACATGGAGGGGAAGTACCTTAAATATTGTAGATGGAACATTTTACTGAAAGAAGACTTCATTTTAATTTTAAAAACAATTTAAACTGCATTCATAGATTTTTAAATAATTGCCTGGATTTATTGGTTTGTTCTTCAATCCCGCTGCAATTCGTCGCTCTGTTGCAGCGGGATTGAAGGACAAACCAATAAATCAACAAACAAACACACTTTCGCATTTATAGGTAATATAAGTAAGGATTAGTAAGGATAGTAAGGATCGGGAAATGATGCGTACTTCTCAAATGGGTACTCATTAGTAATAGTTCATGTCAGTTGTATGTCGATACGCCAATGTCAGCTTTTCATTTTTCTGAACAAAATTTTACATCAAAAGCTAAAATTCATGGTCTTCCTTTTATTTCTCATGCTATGTTACTTAACAAAAAATAATCCTTACGATGAAGCCTTCCGATCGGTATGATAAAGATACAGGTTAATTTTTTTTCTGGTATAGCGGGTTCGAGTCCCGGTTCAACCAGGCAATTATTTAAAAATCTATGAATGCAGTTTAAATTGTTTTTAAAATTAAAATGAAGTCTTCTTTCAGTAAAATGTTCCATCTACAATATTTAAGGTACTTCCCCTCCATGTGGCATAGCCGTGGGACGCCCTGTATAGTAGGATAGTAGGATATAATATTAGTAGGAAGTAGGATAAAATAAATCTAACTATGGAAAATTGGATGAAACATCTGTTGTATTGATTTTGTTTGTATTAAATAGACATATACTACTTAAATAATAACTCTTCCTTTTGGCTTGGTACTTATCAAGTAAATGAACATGAAAAATACAGTCATTTACTTCACCCATTATTATTTTTTATTACACCCAATATTTGATAGAAGCGATTGATACTCCGCAATAGTGATGCTGGTAATGAATGTATCATTACCAGCATCAGGACTGAGAAGTTGTATCACGGAGTTTTTTATTTATTTATATGGTTTACAAACAGCTTATGCATACATAGCTACAGCTTTGTGAAAGGTTATTTTACAACTATAACTACAAGTGAAAACGTAAAAATTCTTTTTACAAAACCGACTTCAAACGCCACTACAAAGTACAAATTGTGTCTATAAAATTTGAAGAGTTCCCTCGATTTCTCCAGGATCCCATCATCAAATACTGTCCTGATGACAATGCGACCATTTGGGAAGTATACCCTTTCAATTTTTAATTTTTTTATTAAAGTGTTAACCTACACTTAAAGGAAATAACCTAATAGATTTATAAATACATATTAAAAATTCCGAGGCCGGCGGGATTCTAACCCACATCTCTCTGGGAATCGGTGTAGCGGTTAACACACTCGGGCGCGATTCCCAGAGAGATGTGGGTTCGAATCCCGCCGGCCTCGAAATTTTTGATATGTATTTATATACCCTTTCAAACAAAAAAAAAATTTTCCTGGCAATGATATGTTTTATATTAGTTTATATTATGAAGCAATAGTATTATTGCACTTAAAAAACATCCTGTCCACTGGTGCTCTACCCTTAATAATAATGAATACGAAGTACGAACACAGAAAACAAAGCTTATATTCAAAACATGATTGAATTGGTAGTTATTGAATCAATGTCTCCATATGCGAGTCTTCATTTCTTCACCTGATGATGCGCAATCAACCAAAGTGAGGTTAGTAACAAGGGGATGGTACAACCATTGATCTCCTTTGCCATAACGCACACTTGGGGCAATCGCATTTGCAAATTCTTCTGTCTTCATAACCTTGATTTTTAAAATAGGCAAGCAATATCAGTAACCATCTATCCATAAATGCATAAGTGTTTGTTTGTTGGTTTGTCCTTGAATCACACAGCAACAGACGTGTTACTTTTTTGTATGGGTATAGTTGAGGAGCCGACATAGGCTACCTTTATCCAGAAAAAAATGGTCCTTGGGGCTTTTTTAGAAACCTAACCAAAATGTCTTGGACTGTGCACCAAGGATCTTAAAAACTAGCTGATGCTCACGACTTCGTCCGATTTTAATACGTGGATTTGGATTTTAAAATCTGGGAACTTTTTGATATCCCAGGATAAAAAGTACCCTAAGTAACTCTCCAGTAGCCTAATCACGAACTTTTTTAACTTTCGAATAGTAAAGGTGAAGTTAACGTCAAAACGCAGTTTTGTATGAAAACGCACGTAACGCGCTAAATACGGTAGCACGAAGCAACTGCAACTACGTAAAGTTAAACTTGACGCAGCTGTGACGTCACTCTCCGGTTTCGTCACGTTTTTCTCGAAGAAATTCAAAAATCGGTAGCACAAACCTTTTTTTGACGTTTGGTTTCGAGAATTACGAAAGCTGGCTATCGAGAATTACCGAATTATAGCTCACTGAACTTTTTGAAGTGAGTGAACTTACGTCGTCATCAAATGTGTTGTTTTTGCGGATTTTTCTTACTAAAAACGTTTTAAAATAATGTTGAGTGTGTCTAGGAATCACTTCAAAAATGATTCAAGACTATAAGACGAACAAGAAATAATGAAAGAATATAAATGCCTACACCTATAGTCTAGGCAAGACGGATATTCAATTCATCGACGTCTGCGACTTAAAACTAAAAGTTTTGATCCAGTCAAAGAATAAGTGTAGGATTGTAACAAAGCAAGTAAGTACCTAATAAACAAAATAATATTATTAATAATATTATAACTTCATACGTCATAGCATTTTAGTACCTAAACCTATAACATTAATTAATATCATTAATATATCATCTTAAATAGTCAATGCTTATGTAAAGATATATTATATTTACTATCATTTTCAATACACACAAGTTTAAACAAAAATAAGAAAATAAACTCAAATCAAATTTGCCGCGTAAAATTTGCCGCGTTTGATTTTTATGTAGGACCAATGGGCAAATAAATGGGCGAATGGCAATGACAATTGACAATTGATATTAAAAACATATTGTAACGTAAACAAGTGTTGAGTAAATAAAATTATGTGTTGTTAAAACTTAGATTTACAGTTTATTTAGGACAAAAGTGTTTCGGAGTGCTAAGATACAAAAAAGAGTTGTTGCATTGCAGCCTTAAAACTTGCTCAAAGAATGATACCTAATAGTTATTTCGAGTGTTTTTCTCTATGAGGATATTATGAGGTTTTTTCTATGTTAAATAAACATAGCACCTTTGTAATTTCATCATGAAATTAAGTAGGTACCTACATCAATCAGTGAACAATATAATATGTGTACCTACATTGCCAATTTGAGGTTAGAAGTTAGATGCATTGCAAGTGTTAAGTCTTAGTATACCTACTAAGTTTATTGAGCATAACTATAACTATTGATACCATATTGCCCCCTAAACAGACTAATAACTGTTTCCATTCAAACTAATAATAGGTACATTAATTGAACAATTGAATAATTAAACTTGACTGGACATACTTAAAATACTTAAGTAGTACTTACCTAATTTGCATTTTAATATTTCAGATGGAGAAAGGTTTTGTAAACTTCAATAAATACAAAATGGACTTTCAACAAAAGACCACTAACTCAACCATACCTATACCATCATCATAAAGCAAAAATAATAATAGACCATAATCAAGAATGTGATAAACACAACTAACCAACTAGCTAGTCTCAATCTAGAAGCAGAAAGTTATTATTTCATGGCCCATAGGTATGTACATAAAATTCCTGGAAGATTGTTTTTGAATCATCGTAGGTGTTCATTATCTTCATCAAACAAATCACAATGCATTCGCTGTGTATATAGGCCTCTTTTGGGTAGCACCAATGTTGCTTAATAGTTACTAAGTATGTATTGTATAAATTTCATTTCATATACCTAATATAAATTCTATTTATTCAATTGCTTTTTTTTAATAAATTACTTATAATTACTACTTCCATGTCATTTTGATTTGGTTCAGTGGTTAAGTTCAGTTAGATGTTAGTTAGGTGTAAAAGGGTCACAGGGAGAGTTATTTTCATATTTATAATACCTATTACTGAACAACATTTTATTTTCAGATTGACCATGATGCATCATGAATATAGGAATACATTACAAAAGCCATCCCGGCTTGATAGCAGACTGAACTTCAAATTTATGAAGACCCGGCAAGGAATTCAATTGAATCAAATCATTGCTAATTTAATATTTTATATTAGGAAGTTTCATATCATGTTGAAGTAGCTTTTTGTGGATAAATGATACCTATTGTTAGAGTTAAGACATATTAGAATAATAATATAAAATAAAACCAAGAATAGAAAAATTGCTTTTATTACACTTAGTTTTAAATAAAAATAGGGTTTTTTCTTATAGAATTCTCAAAAAGCCCTGAAGGTCCTAAGTAGTAAGTACACATAGAAAGTCTTGACTTATAGTGGCATTCTTGCCACAGCTTAAATGGGCACTTTTGATTGTAGACCAAGGTCTAGGTTTAGGTAGGTCGTGTTAATTGTGGTGGTAGCCTTCAGACTAGGTCCATGACTCACTGGGGTATAGTGTGTTCCACTCTTGATCATCTAGAAACAAAAATATTAGGTTATCTCAAGTTTTTATACTAAAAAAAATATATATTGGGGTTAATTGATGCCTCTCTTAGGTAGGTACATTACTTTAAAGTACAACTTGATTAGGTGCTGCCTTTCAATATTTTTCAATCACATCAAATAAAGGTATCTATCTACTTATGATTATATCAATGATAAATTATGGTTTATAAGTATGACTATAATTTCATTAATAGTATTTTAGGTTTTAACCCAACTAGTCTTTTACCTAGGGTCAGGCGGGGTAAATATGGGACGAAAACAGATCTTTACTTTTCTAATGCTGTTAAAAATATTATAAGTGTAAGAAAAACTGATTATATTATACTTATAATTGGTATCTTTCACATAATACCAATTCAATTCAAAATAGTCAAGCGAAATGTATATTTTTCATACAAAGTATATGTCTCATTTTTTTCCTCTATAAAGGGGAAAATATAAGACATATAAGGTTAAAAATGAAACATGTTTGAACTTCTATGCCTTCAGTGTTTTATAGAGATGGTGGTAATAATAAAATAGAGCTGGGAGATATGATATAAAAAAATCATTAAAATTAACAAAACAAAAAACTGGTTTACTTTTTTGGTAATAATTACAGTAGTCGGTACTTAATGTTTCAATATTAACCTTAAATAGCTACAAAATATGATAGGGAAGTCCGATACTATCTGTATCTAATCTAAATATGAGCCTTGACACTCCTCTGTTATATATAAAAGCTTTTATGTAACTTGCAATGTATGCAACTATATTTGTTCGGGTCGAATCTTGCAACTCAATTTTGAAGCAGATAGCTTCAACCGATTGAGCTGAAATTTTGTATACACGGTAAGTTTGGATGACAATGCATGGTTAGCTGAGTGACGTCATTGTAAATCCAAAATGGCGGAACACTCACGGTGGCAGACTAGTTATTTTTAATGCACTCCTACAATATGGGTATCAAATGAAAGGGCTTGCTGAGAAAAACTCGAAAAATAAAGTGACGTCACCCTAAATCCAATATGGCGGACTTCTAAAGAAGGCGGACTAAGTTTTTATTGCTTTCCAAAAAATATCAACTGTCTTAATATTACCCCATACACTGTCTCATTTTTTCCCACTTACGTGTCTCATTTTTTACCCTACAAACAACTTGAGTTTTCCTATCAACGACTGGATGCAGAATAAAACCACCGCTCTCCCCCGCAAGCACAACTCGTCCGGAATGCCGGGAGCGGGAGATGCGGCCGCGCTTGCATGAACGGGTTAACGCAAACGAAAAGTTCCTAGATCCCAATGTAAAGTTTTCGCGGCAATATTTTCGGTACTTTATAAAATGTGTTATAAAGTATACATGCAATAAGTTATCAATTTAGTAATTTGAATTCTAAGACATTACAAATGAAGTATACTTTTTAGTTTAATAAAGTTCTTTTTTGGTCTTTTTCTACGGAATTACAATCATGTCTTATTTTTATACGAAATTTGAGTGTCTTATATTTACCCCGACTGACCCTATATCAACCTAGCCAGCGCAAAAACAAACACCCGTGGGTCGCGACGCGATCGTCGGCGGACAGCCTATAGGATGTCTAAATTATGTATTCCAACGTTTATTCAACATAACATAGGTTCATTTTAAGATTTTAATTGGATAGAATATTATATTTTATACTTACATTATCCATAAAATAGACCATTGGTATTGCATATTCTTGATGGTAAGTTTGCCTCAGCGCCTGTCTTTACAACAGACAGGCGACCTCAGGAAAACACTAATAAAGCTGCTATTGTATAATATTTATATATATAACGGACACAACTAAAAAATGACGACTAATTAATAAATTAAAATACCTACATAGGTAGGTACTTATTTAATGATTTAAAGATAATGGATTATGGAATGTTAGGTTAGACATAATTTTATAAACATGACAGTTCAAAAACATAGGTAGGTACGTTAAAAATACAAATTCAAATTATTTAAATTAAATTCGGTTTTATTGGCTATTTTATTAAAAATCATACATAAAAAGATAAAAATATTAATAATTTAGCTAAAAATATAATTATTATGATGTAGTGTTTGAAAATTTTCGAAATTATTTTTCTATATACGAAATTATACAATTATACAAGTATTTAATTTTTGAACGTGCAGCAGACTGCGTTAAGTAATCGTATCGAGTGACGAGAGTTAATTTTAATGATTCGTGCTACCAAAATTCTGCGTTATCGTATCGTCATCGTCACTCGATACGATAACGTAACGCGGAATTCAAAAAGTTCGTGATTAGGCTACAGGTCCTGAACTATACCAATTCAAAAAATCAAATTGATCCAAGCTACGGATCGATTTCCCTCGAACGGAACAGAGCTCTGTCGCAACATGATTGAAGAATAAACCAACAAAGAAACTCACTTTCGCGTATAAAATTGGTTAAGTTGTTATACATACCCTGACACCACTTATACACCAGCAGCGGAGATGGCTCTGTGTCAGCTGGTTTAACCCAGGGTGGCAGCAGACGTCGCTTGTCTGCTTCGTACCACAGATACTGGTCCAGATAGGCGTCCGTTATCTTCTCCAAGGGCTCCACGTCATACACCGGCACCAAATGGGAGTATAGGTCCATGAATTCGATTCCCACCTGTGTTGATGAAAGAAATTCGAATGTTATACAGGAATTTCGTATCTTGTTTTACTGATTTAAACGGCACACTTTTTATCAAATACAAAACGATGTCCATGAATTCGTCTAGGTGGATTAATGTACGCGCACGCACGCACGCACGCACGCACGCACGCACGCACGCACGCACGCACGCACGCACGCACGCACGCACGCAAGCACGCACGCACGCACACGCACGCACGCACCCACGCACGCCCGCTCGCACACACGCACGTACTAATATGGAATGAGTAATAGCTGTACAATCTTTTTTTTAACTATTGCACTTCTTACAAAGGCAATTTCTTTTACTGCATTTAATGAGCACACATTCAACATTGTCACTACATAGTATAAAACAAAGTCGCTTTCTCTGTCCCTATGTATGCTTAAATCTTTAAAACTACGCAACGGATTTTGATGCGGTTTTTTTTAATATATATTGATTGAAGAGGAAGATTTATATTATGTATAATAACATCCATTAACAGTGAATGACATAGGCTATATATTTTATACCCGTACGAAGCCGGAGCGGGCCGCTAGTTTACAATAAACAAACTGATACTATCCTATGGCGATTATGTCAGCCATTATGTGATTACAAGACGAAAAACAAAAAAATGACTACATACCTCTCGGAAAGTCCTCTGCGTAAGCAAATGACGCTTAATCCTCGACAAGGCCTCGTGAGGGTTATCATAGGCCTGCTCTATGAGCCCCAACTCCTCCCTCTGACTCTGGTTAAGCCTGGACTTGACGCTGTACGCCTCCTTCAGCCGTTCCAACGCCAGGATCAGCAACTTGGTGTCGTGCTTGTAGGAGAGAGGCGGGAACGGAATGGGCGCGAAGCGACGCGATTCCAGCCAGTGGACGGTTGTCGTGTAGATCGCTACAGCTTCCTCGGGCGAGATGTATGGACCGTCCTTAGGAAAACAGGCAAACACATTGTGTGAATCAAAGCTTGGTAAGCTGACAAATAATTGATGACAACAGAATCATTAAAGTTAAAATATATGAAAAAATTGTCAACCACTTCTTCAAGACACAATGCATTCCTAAGTTCTTTGTTTCTAAACTACGTTACTGAGACATGATTCGGTAACGAAATAAATATTTCTTTCTTCACTTTATTGTATAGTAACAAGAGTCGCTGTTTATTTATCATTTTGCTGAGTGAATCTTCTGTACCTTTAAGTACTATTAGGTATTCTGTGGTAATATTTCGATACCTCCTATGTATGTTGTTGTATCCCCAAAACGCTTACGTGGGGAGTTAATTTTTGTGAAGGTCAATACAATGGTTTAGGTCGTCGTTTTAATAACGATACAACTTTATACGTCTTGAAAGTATGTTAAAAAACGCTGTTTTTTTTTTTTTAAAGAATATCAGCCAAGATGAACTTGACTGATTAGGAGTGGGTACGACAATAGTGCAACGGGTGGGATTCGAACCTGCAACCTTTCAGTCTTCAGTCCGCACCTTTAACCGTTGGGCTATTGAGGCTATTGAGGATAGAAACAAATGATATAGTGCACAAAACCTAAAATGCCAATTTTGTGGGATACCACAACTTACGTAGAAGGTATCGACTTACTTTGAGATAGTTGTGCTGTCTCTCCTGTTCAGCCTTCAGGTACAGGCGGGTCAGACGGCCCAGGTTCTTCTTGCACACGGTCTTGTCGACGGTGGCGCCGCGGCGGATCCTCTCGCGGTTGTAGTGGGCGGTGTTCGTCCACCAGTCCGCCTTCATTTTCACGTAACGGAGAATCATGTTCTCGATCGGCGTTGGGAGACCTGGCACCTAGTATGCAAAACAAGTATATAATTTGTAATAAAGTTAATGATTTCGTTCGCGTGGATTAACATTTTTGATTCCCGCCGGAACTCTCTTATTTTCCGGGATAAAAAGTAGCTGATGTGTTATTCCAGACTATAATCTATCTCTGTGCCAAATTTCAACCAAATTGGTTAAGTCGTTGCGGCGTAATTGAGTAACAAACATATGGATGTTTGTTAGTCAATCATAGTGGATCATCATTAAAGTGGATGTATGGATGGCCATAAATCCACTTTCGCATTAATAGGATTAACAGAATCCTTGAATTTCAACTATACAATACAAAATTGATTTATACCTAACCCAACTTCAACATCAAGGTTTGTATTTCACACTAATAATATCATTCACAATAACCGATTATTTAGAACTAGTAGTTTACAATGGATTTCATAGTATTGGAAGAATCTCTTTATTCTCATTTCCGCGTCCGTGTTGGTACCTTACCTTCCAAGGGATGTTCGCCTTCCAGCAGCGCCAAGCTTCGGACAGATGCTGCAGGATGGTCCTCGCCTTGTTCTGCTTGATGCCTTCGGGCATCATGTCCACTATGTCGTGCATCACGGACGCGCGCAGCTCGAGGTCGAAGTGAGACTCGACGCGCTGTTTGGTGACCGTCTTTGCGACACCTAGGACATACAAATAGAAATATTTTTTATTCAAATAAACTTTTACAAGCACTTTTGAATCGTCAATGAATCTACCACTGGTTCAGAATGCCTTTCCCACCGAGAAGAGCCAACTCGGACATTATTGTATTTAAGGAGTGGACGCTTGCCAACGCCAGCTGGGTGATCTATGTCAGCCCCCTGATTCTGTAACTCAGTTCGTATCAACGGCGATAGGCATTTTTTATCCATTGAAAGTTTGAAGAGAAATGTCATTTACTATTTCCTAGTAAACCTTCAATGGATAAAAAATATGTCAGTGGCTTTCATTTTTTGATAGGCACTGAGTTACAGAACCATTCCATCAAAAAAAAAAAGTTTTTTTCCCATTTTAAGAACAATTTCCAATGGGATCAATTAATATAACAACTACCAAAAGGCTGAAATCTATAGACGGACCCAGAGCACGCTCTATAGATCTCAACATAAATGTGTGGGACTGATATTTATTCATTCAAAGTTTAAAATTTGGTGGTCTATTACTATTTTAGCCAATAAATATAAAAAATCTTTTATTTTTTTCTATACTTTCTTTTTTGTCTAAAGTAATATTTATTTACGGGATCATTGAAAAAAACGCAATTACCTTTGGAATGTCGTCCTTCGAACTGCCTGGAAAGTAGGTTGCCAAGCCACCTCTCGAGCAGTGGCGTGATGCCGCGCATGAAGAAAAGCCATACGCGCCACCCTGGGGCCCAGAAGCCACAACCTGGACCTTTTGACACGGGGCCCTGGAAGAAGAGTCCATCTAAAACATTGCCTAAGCCCAGGTGTCCTCTTGAATGAGGACTTAGGCCATAGTTCACCCATCCATAGACTCTTTGTACTTATCGCAGGTCATCGTAAGGGTTTGCAACATTGGTAATCCCTATAGACGCGCTCTGAGCGCTGTTTGCTTTTTTCAAATTCTCACTGCCATGATTAGGAATATTCACAACAAGAAGAAGAACAGGAACAGGAAGAAGAAGAGGCAGAAGAGAAAGAGCACGCAGAAGAGGAAGAGCAAGAGGAAGAAACAGGAAGACGAAGAGGAGGAGAAGAGGAGGAAGAAGAGGAAGAAAAAGAAGAAGGATCACAGTTAAGCATTAGTGTACAATGTACATAGTAAAACAGGATGCACCGCGACTTCCGCGAACTTGTATAGGAATAACCATTGTTTGTTAACTAAAGCACAGAAAGATTCTCGTGGAGATTATTATGGTGTGCATAGACCAACCCTACAACAGTCTCAGAGCTAAAATTCATTTTGTGAGGATGTGTATCATGGTTGTTTGGACCCATAATATACATCGACTCAGCACACTAGAATTGAACATACCTAGTAACCTACTAGATACAACTACTGGATAAAACTTGGTAAATGGAAAAAGGTTAGAAAATAAAAAAATTGCCTTACCGTATTAAACCGGTAATATATGAGATGTTTCAAGTCCTTGCACATTCTGATCTGCCGCATAAGTTTGTACTTGTATCTGTACATTCCGGTAAGTTGACCGACGTGTGCGAAGATGTACTGCAAGCCATCGGCAAGTTGGAAGGAGTCCACGTTGTTCAGACGGTATTGGACATGAGAGTCCACAATGAGTTTGGTCAACCGGAGAATCTCACGGCATAAGTGGAATGCTGTAATAAAATTATGTATAACTATGGGTTCTTCTATTAGAAAAGGGTTATAGACCATTGTCTGCCACCCTCGCAGGTCCATGCAAAATTGTAGCCTGCACACACCTTTGACAGCATTATGGAGAACCCTTTTGCTGAGATCTATAGAGCATGCTCTGACTCAGCTCAGCATCAAGATAGAGGTTAAAACGAGAGTCTGAGCTGAGTGAGAGTGTGGTTTATAGATTTCAGCCTGACGTGTAGGTTTTCTTACAATGTTCTCCTCCACTGAAGGGTGAAGCTACACTTTTACCAGTATCAGTGTGACATTCGCAATCATCTTTGATTAGCTGTTACTCTAGCTATTGGCTACAAAAATAAACTGTAACTCAACTACGGAAAAGAGGCTGTAACTTCCTTCATATTGTTTTTGTTCATATAAAATGTAGCCTATGTCATCCAGACCATCATAAAAAATCGATTGACACCTCATTCCTCAAAATCGGCTCAGTAGTTTATTCGCTGCAGTGGAACATTCGTAAGTAGTCATAATCCTATTTTTTAACTTTGCCATAGTAAAAGTGCATTGTTGCAGTGCAGCATTTCTGTCATAAACTAACAATGATTGAACTCACATTTACGTATTTATGTATTCTTATAAGCTTAAGTCATAATGCACACATAATACACTTACCATTGCCAAACCGCGACTTTTTTCTCTCTTTAGTGGTGAGAGTCTTCACAGGTTTCAAGTTGAAATTATAGTCCAAATGGAGGTAGTTCAGATTCTTTCGGTGGATCAGCAGGTTTAGCATGTTGTAGCCTTGCCTGCAGACCTGCAAACCGGCTTCTACCCAATCGAGGGTTGTGGTTTGGAAGAACTTTGTTGATTTGAACGAACGGAAGAGGTATCTAAAGGACAAAAATGTATTAATTAACATGATTCAAGCATTTGAATATGTAGTGTAACTTTCTGTGATCGAAGAGTGTAAAAGTACGTAGGTTAAATATTCATGTAGTCACAATAGACATAAGATTTGATATTGACATTTCAAAAATGTTGGTGCACATGAAACCATTTTACACAAGTTGATGACCGCAACTTCGTTCGCGTGGATTATGGTTTTTTAATTCCCGCGGGAACTCTCTTATTTTCCGCGATATAAAGTAGCCTTTGTGTTATTCCAGACTCATTGACTGCGATTTCACCTGATGCTAGGTGACGAAGCAGTCTAAGATGGTAGTGGGCTAACTAGGAACAGGTATAGCAGTGTAGATTCAACCCATATCCCTAATCGGTTTCTGTAGAAAAGCGATCTAGCATTCCTGCACGATGCAGTACACTGCATCGTGCAGGAATGCTAGATCGCTTGGCAACACGTCTTTGACGGTTGTGTGGTACCCAAACTCTCCCACCAGACTAAAATCGGACTATGCTTACCTCTTCTTCTGCGGTTTGGGCGGCCTGTGCTTGAGCGCGTTAAGCACATAGTATTTCAGCAGCTTCTGGTACGACACGCGCACTTTGACGGGCTGGCCGGGCGGACAATGCTCTTTGTACCACGTCTTTACTAGCGGCACGTCGATGGCACGCCGAGTGCGACCTTAGAGTATACAATAGATGGTTGTGAATTATATATTTTAAATATTAGCCAAGCTAAAGTCGACTAATATCCTCCTATCCCCTCCAAATAAGCGTAAAGCTTGTGCTAGGAGTGGTTACAATAGTGAGACGGGTGGGGTTTGAACCTGTGACCTTTCAGTTTTCAGTCCCCACCTTTAACCATTGGAATATTGAGTTTAGGAATCATTTGACGATTCAAAAGCACTTTGTAAATGTTTATCTAAATATATATAAAAGGCAAAGGTAACTGACTGACTGATCTATCAATGCATAGCTCTAAACGCTGGACAAATAGAGCTGAAATTTGACATACAGGTACCTAATATGTAGGCATCTGCTAAGAGGGTTGAAAATTAGACCCCTATGGGGGTAAAATCGAACTTAACGTGAACAAAGCTGCAGACATAGTATATTTTCAATCAGTCTTATGCTTGAACTCTGCATTAGAATAGGCATTTTGGCTTGTTCTGCTTGTCAATTCTTATTATTATTATTGTATTAATTACATTTCTTACACTTAAACTCAAAATACAAACAAAAATGGTAAAATATTACCTGATCTCATGTTGAAAGGTCTTGGAGCCCATAACAATGCAATCCCATTAGCAGTGTTGTCTGTATACAAAGCGGTCTCTTGTAGGAATGGAGATACTTCTTCTGGTAGCAAGAAATCTTCCTCCTCAGGTACTGGGTCTAAGGATTTCACTGTGTGTCTATGGGATATTGGGTTGATAAGAGGGTCAAAGTAGAACGCCGGTAAGTCAGGGTCTTCTGTTTTGATATACACAACATTTGGAGTGTGATACCTGTGGAAGAATATGATAACTTTGTATAACTTTTGATCACACTGAAAAATGGCTGCATGACCTGCGTAAGCTTATATTTCTATATGTGAATATAGTAAAAAAAAAAAAACATGTTAACCATGGGGGCGAAGAGAATTTATTTTCAAACGCCAACAAATCAAACATGCATAGGCATGGCAGATCAACGCAAGAACCATCTAGGATCCCCAGCCTCTCTTTAAGAAGTTCTTGGCAACCTGGGCTGCCTGCTAGGCTTCTGGAGAGAGCTGGGATGGTTGGAGTAAAGAACATTGGAAGGATTGGTGCATCACATACAAGACCATGACTGGTTTACAGCCCAGCAAGAAGAAAGAAATAAGAAAGAAAATCAACCTTTAGCTCAGTGCATATTACATAGGTGGATCACACACAAAGTAAGTGTCTTCAACTCATTTAATATGTTACGCAACCAGAAAGTAATTATGAGCTAACGAGAAGTTATACTAGTTATTGAAAATTGTTCTTCTTGTGAGAATACAAATAGGTTTATTTGTGGAACTTACCAAGACAGTTGAACAAAATGGGGCAGGTTGTTGTACAAGTACGGAAAAGCTATTCTGTACTCTGTCCTGATTGGCTGGCGAATAATAATCTTGTTAATGTCATTAAACTCATTCCAATCCTCATCACCCGCTGAATTATCCTTCACAAGTGGTTCAAACTTTGGACCGCCAGGTATTGCCATGTTTAGAGCTTTGGCAGTGAAGAAACTCTTTGAATCAAACAAGTAGAAATAGTTATCATCAACAAGGTCTGTGAGCAGTTGATTTGCAAGTCGGTACAGTGTTGCCATTTGTGGTAATGTCAGGTTCCATTTTCTGTAAGTCGACCCATTCACATGTCTCGTGTTTAACAGAGGTTTGTGGTCGTAGAACCACGATGCAACCGCTGCGTCTTCGTCTGGGTCCATTTCTATTTGGATCGGCTCCAATGGTTCAACATCTAAGATGTTATCAGCGTAATCTAACGGCGGTTCCTCATCGTCGAACGGAGGGAACCGCATACGTTTGAAATGACGTCGATCACGCTTCTCTCTTCTCATCATAATCCACATAGTACCCCACTGTGCTATGTATACAGGTTCAATGACCCATGGGATTTCGTTCACAAAAGTGATCGCACCGGTAATGTGGTAAAGGACTCTCACATCCCTGATCTGTTCCCAAGGCATAGGCATGTTTTCCAAAAGTTTCATGACAGCATGGGGCATATATTTCAGGGCTCCGAGGTACACTCGCTTGTCGTGTCTGTATTTGCGGCTGGTCATGTCGCCGTGGTCGCGTATGATTTTGCGGATATGCTCTGGAGGCATGTCTTCTTTTTGAGCGTCGACGAAACCGAACTTTCGCTTTTCGGCAAAACGCTTTGACTGCAGTTGGAGCCATTTTTGAGCTGTTGTGAAAATAACAAGTGTAAATTTAAAATTTGAAACACCCCTAACATGTTACAACATCCTAATGGTTAAAATAAAAATATGTAATCTGCCATTTTGTGCTGCCACAAAATGGCCAATCACATCTTGAACCAATTTTCATCAAACAGGGCACTCCTGATTAATTCACCTTTCAAACATACTCTAAAGCTCTTTAGAAACTAGAAATGCCATGTTGCTTTTTACTATTTTTTTTTTAAAGTAAATATCTGAATACACTTATAGGAAATATCAGATTTTTTTTAAAGTTTATTATGTATTTAGAAAATATACTACATCTATTTTACATGAGTATAAGAATATCAGTAAAGTTAAAAAACATTATGAAATCTGCTTGAGTGATAACAATTTTGTATTATTTTAATGTGTTTTTTTAAAATTCGAAATAGGCTTCTGCTTGACGACAATCAATACTGGATAGCACTGATGAGGTCTAGGTTGGAGCACGCTTGCCTACAAGATGCCTATTCACACTTGCCTTGAAGGTACTTTAATTATAAGTGGCAGGAAACAGAATGTTTGCAGCGAACAGCATTTTTCAATTGTACTAAAATGGAAAAATTATATCTATAACTGCAGTTAATTTAATTTAACCCTGCGAAATATTTCAGTCACTAACATTCAAATGCTGAAAATTGGGCCTCAGGGTGGATGCCTCAGTCAGAAGAACCATATTTCTCCATCACTAGTGAATTTTTCACTGAATATAAGCATTACATTTAGCTGGGTGCCAAAAGACTATTGTATATATTTCTTTGGCAAGCTCTGTAATCTACTTTTTTTTTCTAAATAGTCTGCAAGGTTTTCCATTATTCATAACTAGTTGATGTTCGCGGCTCTGCTTGCATGGATTTAGTATAAGGAAATCCCACAGGAACTTTTTCATTTTCTGGGATAATAATAAAAAGTAGCCTATGTTACTCTCCCGGCCCACTATAATATAAAAAAAATTATAGTATAAACTATACCCATGCAAAAAATCTTGTCGATCTGTTACTTTGTTGAGGTGTGATTGAATGACAAATCGACAAACACAGTTACACATTTATATTATTAGTAAGCATAAGACCTCACCTTTATCCTTGATTTTCTCCTCAGATATATGATGAGGCTTGGGAGGCTGAGCCGGCGGCACGGGGGGCGCCGCGGCAGTGGCAGCGGCGTGCGCCTGCAAAGCCGCCTGCTGCGCCGCCGCCAGCTGCTGCTGCGCCATCATGGTGGCCCAGGGGTTGGGCCCCAACAGGTACGGCGGCAGCGACATGGCTGCGGCTTCCTAAGAGATATGCTCTTGGATTATACATACTTACATAAAGTTTAATTATTCATGCGGAAGGATCCTGGGGACCCACCACATTATTACCCCCAAAAAACTCAGCAATGAGGAATATGTATAAAGAGGATATGGCTGATTGTAGCTTGGTATTTATTCATCTTTGCCGTGTGCGGTGAAACGCTGTAGGTAGGTACTTAGGTACACATCTAAATATGTCATGTGTAGGCGTATGCCTCGCAATGGACGCAAAGCTTGCGATTGATTGATGGGAAAAATAATTTAAATGCTTCAAATATAAAACGTACACCTGTAAATAACTATTTAACTACACTCCACACGTGGACTTCTAAACACAAAACCCGGACCTTGCAATAGCCACAAACTAGATACCGGTAACCAAATTATATACATTCCGACACATGAAAATTACTCACTTTTATCTTTTTCCGCCTACTTAACTATAAAACTAACACAATTGTTGAAATACATTGAATTATTTATAGAATTACTTGTTGAAATAAAGAAAACGCAATATTTCATGCGGCGGCCATTTGCATTCACTTTGCATCATAGACAAAGAGAATGTAATCACTCCGTTTTAATCATAGACAAGATCATAGACCACTCATAGACTGTGATGATCATAGAGTAAAGTAGATAGGTAGGTACCTAATAATACTTTTGCCGTAGACAGAGAAGGCAATAGACGAAGGTACTGTGTAACCGCGACTGAGATAGAGATAACATGACGTAACGATGACGTCACATGACAAGTTTGAGTTTAATGTTGCCACAATAACTGCACTCCCCTGTTACCCCAAATTAGATGGAAAATTCTTCCCAGGATTTTTAAATAAAACGACAAAACAGATGCTGAATTGTTTTATTTTTAAAATAACATACCTACACATAAAAGGTTGTCTGGGAGAGACATACCTATTAGGGTAAGCTTCTATTTTTTACATAATATATCTTAATATTGTGTGCAATAAAGAATTCTTAGGGATCAGAATTGGGATAGGCCTATGCTCACTACTAGCCTTGATAACGTCACACACAGCCGTTAGTTTTTGTATTTTCACGTTCGAGCGAATAACTTTTACTGAATACAATGTTCTTGTTAAACGAGTCCTTAACTCGTTTAGGTAAACGAGTGTGTGCTAATTTGTTTTACTTCAAGAGAATAATAATATTAAAAAAAAATATTTTTAAAAAACCGACTTCAACCACCACTTAAAAGTATAAAATAATTTTAGTTTGTACACGTATTGCGGTTGAAGTCGGTTTTTTAAAAATATTTTTTTTATATTAAAGTTTTTAGTGTAGTTTCATAGGACCAATTCACTAGATAATTTTTTGCTCCTTAAAAAAAATATTGAAATGCCGAATAGAAATTTAGCATATGTGAGTCATTTTGAAAAAAGATGCATGTAACACAAAGGAATATTTTTTTTCGTTACACAAGTTACTAGTAAGAGTGTTACAAAAAATAATTTGTAAAGAACAGTTTATAATTTTCTTTCGATCGAGTAATGTTATTGAATTAAAAGCAACAAAAATTGTATACTTAGTCATCAAAATCATCATGAATGAAATTAACAGTATATTCCTTTTTTCAGGCAGTCGTATAAAACTGCAACTCTTCATAGTTTAAGTTAATAATTATAAAAAAAAACATAAAAAGTCTGCCTCTAGCTATTTAAAAATGGCTTTAAAAATTAAGAACTTTGCAAATAAAATAATTCTTAAGATCGCTAACAGTTCTCGACTGGTCGTTGGACATTCGAACGAAACTTCAGGATAATTCAGAACAGTAACCGACATTATCTAACTGAATACACTTTAATCATCGCCGACATATATGTAGTATCCATCATCTTTCTTTTCTTTTCTCATAATATTCATTTCTTCCATCACGACCTTATTTTGTTTCAACAAAAATTTTAAAAAAATTGAAAAAGTAGCCAAAGTAACCCGCCGTTACGGTATGTCAGAGGACATTACTAAAAAAACCTATCTCCGTGCCAAATTTCAGCCATATCGGTTTAGTGTGGCGTGATTGAGTAACAAACATCCATTCATACATACTGGATGTATGTAACTTTCACATTTATAAGATTAGTAGGATAAGGAAAATCGGGACATTGTATAGGTATCTAAAGCTGGCAACACACATAGATACTAAATTTTTCTTATAACTGTCAGTTTGTTTCGCACAAAAGTGTGCCGACCTTGAAAAAAACTGGTTACACGATGAGGGACAAAAAATTGGGTAGCTGCGTCTCTGTTTATCACATTAATAACTTTATTTCTGCTCTCTTTTTAGTGTGAGTGAGAAAGAAATCGTCACTGGGTCTATGTCTTCTCTGTCTACGACTTTTGCATTTTTTGGTGATTTTTTGGTCACTCAACAATCCACATTACCCACTAATCTCTATAATTAATCTATGATTAACACTGGATTTGCTGTCCCTATATGACATTGATTTTTAAGCTATTGCATAGCTTCTATCGCGGGCCTCGTCAGAGTATTATGTTCCTTGGCCTTGAGCGTGGAGACCGAATCCAGAAATTCCGTAACAAAAATAATCTGACACGGGACTCCTCTCACCGCTAGATGACTTTGATAAAAAATGCTATGCAATAGCTTTACCGCGGCAGTCCCCGAGTGCCACACGTCTTTTTTTTTATGGATCGATTTGAATTTGCCTTATGAAAGCACTACATCTAACATACCTAGTCTTGGAAATAATAATATTGCAAATAGCAAATGGCGCACTGACCTTTATAATTATTAATCTATGAAATCATCAATGAAATCGCAAATTCATTAAAGAGGTTGATGCACTATTTGCAATATTATTAATTCCAGAGACACTGGTATCGGCTAATTCGGCTTATAGCGCCAAATAATTGGCATTGTTGGAACCACCAAGGTTGCTACTAGAACATCCATATTATATTTTTTAAATCTCTATCTGGACTCTCAGTAGGGAGAGCAGTATGTTCCTTGCTCTGGAGTCTGGACTCTAGTCTTTGCACAAGTCTTTGTGGACACTGGACATTCTTCTAGTATAGTAATCCGTGCTTCCAGTAAAATGCTGTGCAGCATTTGCAGCAAGGAACATACTACTCTCAAACGGAGTGATTATATTCTCTTGGCCAATCTCTATAATATATAAATGTAATCCCGTTATGAGTGAATGAGAGCTTGCCAGTGCTTGCTTATCTTTTGCTTATGCTGGGAACAAACTATATGCGTCCATAAGCCGCGGCTGCCATCTAATATAAGAGGCGTCCTATATTAAATGCACACTGAACACGTAAGTACATTTAGTTACATAGATGCATTGAACTGTGCAAAATATCGGATGTAATAAGTCGCGAACGTAACTTTGGGCTGTCCTTGAGCGTCCGATAAAAATCTGGCCCGGTGGACATTTTTGTCAGCCGAAAACTGAAAACGTCCACGGACGGTGTCCGCGGCGTATGGGACGCGTCCGTGCGTCAGGAGCAGGAGGACGACGACTACACGGACGCTCGGAGGTAAAAAATAAGCTGGAACAGGCAATCGGATGAGTTCACAAGACGAGTTCCAAACGATTGTTCATTGTGCACACTTATCAGTTGCGCCTGTCAACTGCGGCATACGGATACATCCCATAGTTTTTTCCAGCTTTCAATTTCTACAGTGCAATCATTGTAAAACGTTGCAATGTGATGGCAATCGCCTCAGATTGAGTGATCCTCACTTGCTACTGGCTAAAATCCATTGTTACGCGCGCGAAATTACGTGAAGGAAAGAGATGTCGCCACGAGTACGGTGTGACGTCACGCGGGCGCGGGGAGCGGATATATGGCGCCAAAGAGTCTGGACAATGATGGCGGCGGTTGACGCGAAGTAATAGTGTTCTGTAGTGTGCGGAATAATGTAAAATTGTAATGTAGCTGATGTTGCCATCGATATATAAGGATAGGCCCTTAGAAGAAAAAAAACGCGCTCAAAAAGACAATAGAATTTGCAAAAGTCTATTGTCTTTGTTATCAGTCGGCCGCACGCGCTTCAACGCATCGCTCGTGTTTTTGATCGTTAAAAAAGCCGTCGTGTGCAGTCAAATCATGCAAAAAACGTTCGGAAATCCATCAAAAAAGAGATGGAATAACATTTCACTTGTAAGTATATCGTTTTCTTATTTAATTTACAGCATAAGCTGGGTATTGTTAATTTTGCTATGATAAAAAATGTGCTACAAAAATATCGTATAACTGCATTACAAAAAGAATGGAGTCGTGTTATTTTTTTCGAAGTAAAACTTTTTATCCGCGTATGAATTATGATTATGTATGTATTTTACTATGTATATATGTTTGTATGTATTTAGCTATATAACTATGTTTGTATGTATACGTCGTACGTATTACGTACCTATAGATTAGGTAAGTTGCGGATATTCCGCATTGAGTTGGACATCCGTATCTGCATCCGCAATAATCAATGCGGATGGTCATGCGGATGCGGATGTCGCTAGTTGCGAAAACTGTGTACTGTACCTATGTTTGTTTGTATGTATTTAACTATGTATGTATGTTTGTATGTATACGTCGTATGTATTACGTACATACAGATTAGGGATGCTACGGATATACGCATCCGCATCCGCAACTTTAAAAAAAAACTGCATCCGCAACATCCCTACTATAGATATTATAAACACTGAAAAAGTTATAAAAATAAAAATTGTACTTAATCGAAAAGAATTACAATCCATTAAGTTTTTGTACAAACTGTAATATTCAGCTTTCTCATAAACAAAAAATAATGCCATATAATATCTTTGCGGCGACTTTTACCAAGTCTTTATTCTGTGGCCTATACTAATAAATAAATACATTATATTTTTAAATTTTGTTTTATTTTAATTTAAGTGATTCAATTAACTAAGGCAAAAATATGTTTGTACGTGTATCCGTTGCGTACATGCATAATAAGTGAATATCCTTTGATTTATATTCATTACACGCTCAACCGCAATTATATTATTTTATATAAATGCAAAAGTCTGGTTTTCACGTCCCATCCGTATAAAATTTTGATGAGATTTTATACGAAAATAGTACTAACGCCACTCCATTCCATCTTTGTTCTTGACGGCGGTTTGTCCTCGAACGTGATTGGTTGACACTCGCGTCAAAGGAACCGCCGGCGACGCGCGTCGTTCACTGACGTAATATTCGAGCGCATTTTTGTAGACGGAATTATATAGGAAAGGCATATGGTTGGATGTTGCGTTGTAATTCTAAGTGATGTGAATTAATAACTGGACAAGTTAATTATTAAACGTGGTTGTAAACATAACCTGAGTCTGATTTTCACACCATTGTTGCAGAAGGAACGCGATAAATTCAGCCAATTACTACAATCTCAGCTTTGATAGGTTTGATCCTTTCTCATTAATTAAAGAACACGTCTGGGCTAGGTCTAAGAAAAGAGTATAACTCCAAATTAATTAAATTGTTTATTTACATCTCTAATAAGTTTATCTAAATTGTAATGGAGGTGTAAGAATTAGGGCCTCAGTAGATTCTTCAAATGTCAGATGGTTTAATTCTTCGTTAATTGCATTCACAGTCTCATGTATCAACTCTTGGTCGGATAACGTCAGACTATGATCTATATCCATATGATATTGTGATTGTTTTTCAATTAATTGTGTTGGTGCCGACGCTATATCGGAATCTAAAGATGTATTGTTTTCGCTATTCATTTCTACATCGCTGATTTCTGACCCACATTGTTCCATATTATCATCTAAATTACCCATATTTGACATTGGAGAATTTTCAATTGAATTAGTTCCATCAAATTCAGTTTCTGAATTTTCTGGTATGACAGATTTGTAGCTTTCAATTGGTCCATTAACTAACTGAGATATATTTTCTTGTACCTTCATATTTTCGTTTAAACTTTTATATGAAGTATTCAATCCGATGTTATAGTCTTTAGATTGAATAACGGTGCTCAACATATCAGTTGATTTTACCGTAGTATGCACGTTGTTATTATTGAACTCTAAATCTGAATTTGTATATTCTGCTGTTGAAGTGGAACTTATTTGTAGAGGAGGCCTAAATACTTTTTTATTTTTCATAACTTCACTTTGTTCCGAATCGTTGATTTCTTCGAATTTATTAATATTTTCTGATGCAGAATTTGTATTAGTATCTGATCTGTACTTAATTGTGCTTCTTTCTACGCGTATTTTATCGATCAGTTGAGGGTTATCATTTTTGAATTGTTGTAAAATTATTTTTACGGAATCATTATTGTTTTTTCTAATTTCATTTCTGATTTTTGCATTTAGTCCATATAATAGTTCTTCTTCAGTTTTGTCTGATGAATTCAAAACTGGAGGCTGAAAATATGTTTATTGCTTGTTATTAAAAATCTTGTAAGCATTACGTATTTTTATATATTGATGAATATTAAACGATATTTATGTACCTGTCTATTTCTATTGATGACTTCACCGAGCTGTTTTGCTAACTCAACAGTTTCTTCAGGTACATTTGTTTTAGCAGCTAAAGCCAAACCATAATGATCTATTTTGGTTATTCCCAGCTCAATTTTATGCTGATAAACTAACCTTCGTTCTGAATTTGAATTTACTGTTTCTTCGGTTACAGCTGTATGCCGGCTAAAAAAATTAAAAAAAAAATTAAAATAAGAGGTAAACAAAGATTTAATTTGATTAAATTAACAAATATTATTTTATTACTTGACGACGTTAAAATACAGTTCTTGGAGCCTGGTTAGGTATAAAAAATGCGTGGTAAAGAAAGTGAAGGCTTCACTCGATATAAGTTGCTCACAAATCGCCCAAGCCATACTTGTACCTTCTTCCACGCTAGTTCCCCTGAAGTCAAAGTGAATGAAATATTGATAATTAAAAACAATATAATTAGTATAGACTAGATTCATTAAACTCCTTGATTATTACAGCTTTCATAAGATTAACACTAACCTGCATAATTCGTCGATAATAACCAAGCTAGTTGAGGTCAGCCCCTTTAGTATGTGCTGGGTTTCTTTCATCTTTAAATAGATTAACGGTATTAAATTCAAATTAATGTATATCTCTAATTTATCATGGGAAGCAAGGTAGTTATTATTTACCTCAATAACATAAGTGGAAGCATTGAATTCCACGCTGTCATTGAATCCGATTCTTGAGAACAGCCGATCACATAATCTAAGTACACCGTTTGTTGCCGGCAGGAAACAACCTAACTGAATTTAGAGAAATGTATTTAAGAATAGTTGTAAAATGTCTAGTACAAATCAAATACGTATTTCGTTATGAACCTGATTAAAATACTTACTTGCGCCATTATTTGCATAATAGCAATTTGTTTTATATAAATGCTCTTGCCTCCCATATTCGGTCCAGTTATTATTGTGAAATTGTGCTCGGGCGTTGCTAACTGAAATAGGTCATTGATTGAATCATATCTTTCATATTTCTTCAGATTAATACTCGCATAAAAACTCACGATATCATTTGGAATTGGCGTATCTTGAGTGTTGTAGTCCAAAAGTGGATGCACGCTGTTTCTGACTTCATAATAATTGTCGAATTCAGGTCTTATATATGAACCTACTGTACTGGTCTGTAAAACAATACATAAGTAATTATGCATAGCTTTTTTTAAATTGTTGAATATTAGGGAAACAGACTCAAAAACTCATACTTGTGCCAATGCTAGCAAAATATCCAATTCCGCGACATCTTCGCAAAGTTTATACAAACTAGACATAAATGGGCGAAGTTCTTTCAGTAAAGTGGAAATTACACTGGAAGAAAAGAATCATCATAAATCTCATGAAATACAGAAAATTAAGAGGCTGGATCTAAAATATAACGATACATGTTGCTCATCTTCTGAATTTCATTTAGTGATTCCTTCGCTTGGTGGTCTAATACAACAAGTTCTTCTGTAGTCATCGTCACACTTGCACCGTTGAAAACTACCTGCAAATATTTTAAACAAATTAAGAAGTGCTTATCTCCGTCAATATTCTCAGAAAACAAGTCATTGATACAGACGATCGATAAATGTATATCTACCTGGATAAATATGGGCGGTAAGTCATCAACGTTAAAATATCTTCGATTCTTTGGAGCGACTGGCAGAACAATATGGAATCCTTTCATAACATTCTGGTTCAGGCGAATAGGCAGGTCGTACGTCTCGCTTAGTTGTTCTACGATCTTTTGTATATCCTCTATCAGCTCAGAATAGGTTCTTCTAGCTACATCCAGAAGACCGTTTATTTCTGGTTTCACTGCAAAGCAACGCTGGAGACTTCCCATCGCTCCTTTTTCCACATGAGCTTCATCTTGAATTATGTTACGAATTCTATCAGCTATTTGTCCGTAATGTGGATTTTCAAAATCCTATTTTGAAAACGAATTAAATATATTTTAAAAGTTTCGTCGAAATTTCAAAGATTTAAGAAATTTTATTTACTTACCATTTTAATCTTCCTTAACCTTCCACTTTCAACCGATTTCAATGCTTCCAGTAATTTAGGAACCATTTCCATAGTAGTTTTAAGGAGAATTGTTTGATTTAATTGAGCTTCACCGTATTTGTCCATATTCTGATTGGGTGTTTCGATGCATAGAAATAGAATTTTATCTATTTCCGAAAGCTTTTTAATAACATCCTGTAATTCCAAAAATTCATCATGATATAGAAACAAATTGACATCCTCAATAGCCCAACGGTTAAAGGTGCAGACTAAAAAAATGAAAGGACGTTTCAATTTCCACTCGTGGCACTATTGTAGTATCCACTCTTACTTAACACATGTTGTACGCTTAAGTATTTGGAGGTTAGAAAGGAATATTAGTCAATTTCAGCATGGCTTATTTTTCAAATTTATTTTATTGAACTACCTGTAAGTCTGCCATTAGTCCTGTTTCACTTTCTATCAGTTCTTGAACTGAGTCAAGTCTGGCTTCAATAAATTCCTTATTGCAAGACGGTTGAAGTATTGCAGCTCGAAGCGCTCTAATACCACCAACAGTGTATGTAGGACCTAGAACTCCTAACAGACAACAAGTAGGTCCTGCCGATGGTACTAATGGATGCACCAGTTCTAATTGAGTTGCTGTGCCTACATCTACAAATAAATATACAGTTTTAACTTCGATGTTCCAATTGCGTTTGTTTTATTTTGTGAATAATGTTTTTTCACCTATAATCATAGTATTTTCAGACGAGTGATACTCTATTTTCAACGATTCTCTAGCGAAAACGATGCACTGAATGTATTCTACATATTTTAGTACTGCCGCTGCAGCGGTGAGTGCGTAAAATCTGAGGGAAAAAAAATATTCGCATTATTTACCTGAGGTAACAAAATTAATTTCTAACTACCCTAGTACGTTTCAAGTTACGCTACCTTCCCAGAATAATGGCTTATATTCGCTGGCAATAACTCATGGTGACACACGTCAACGAACGCTTGCTATTGCAAGCATTGCTTCGGCAGCTTACTGACCTCTACGTAAGTTGAAAGCGCACGAGGGTAGTCAGACTAATTTAGTGAGACACTCCGTACTTATGAAGAACCTGAAGATATACAGCGCTGTATTGAGGGGCACAGAGGGTTTGTATGTTCTGACGGCCAAATGCGTCGTTGAAATAGCGTCTCTGCACCGCAGTTACATTAACAAAGGGATATTGATCTTTGATCAGTTTATAAAGCTGATTGGGCTGTGCACCTTCGCAGAATGTGTGCGGGACTATTATCTGCAACAATGAGGTCAGAAATACGTTCAAAAGGTTATTGTGAAATTTACAAAAGATATAGAGAGCTTAAAGGGACATACTAAATTTTTCTTACCCTAGCTTGTAGCCTTCAAGTATTATTGTAAGCTTTTAGCATGCCTTTACTAATCCTAAGCCTTTTTTATTCGAGAGCAGATTTGCGCCAAGTATCTATTAGGTCGGCGTTGGGTTGAGACTTGACATCACATCACACTTCACACTAATCACACTATCACACTAATATTATAAAGCCGAAAGTTTGTATGTGTGTGTGTATGTTTGTTACTCCTTCAAGCAACAACGTATGAATCGATTTGGCTGAAATAAATTTGGAATGGAGATAGCTCACACCCAGCATTAAAACAGCTAGATTGTATCCCGTATTACCTAAGGAGTTCCCGTGGGAATCGAAAAACCTTAATCCACCCAGACGAAGTCGTGGGCATCATCTAGTGAACTATAAAATCAATCACTAGATCTAGTGTAGATTTTGTGATAAAATAGTTTGGCTTCAAACTGTTATAATGGAAACCTGGCAGTTGAAAAGTAAAGTTGTCATACAAATACCTCTACGGGATTAAAATAGTTGATCTTAGTGAGCGTATGCGTGTAGAGCAATGTATCGCTGAACTGGCACAACACGAGGTGAGGGTGACTTAGGTCTATTGCTGCCATGCCTATTTCACCCCGAGCCATTCCGCGACCTTCGCATATAGCTGGAAATTTAATTTCTATTTCTATTAAGGCCCAAGAGACGGGTTTGCCCGCGAAATTCAAATTTAATTTGGTTTTTCGCAATTTCTAAACTAATATCGCAATTATCGCAATTTGAATACCATAAGCCTACTTTGTCGTATTCGTTTATAAATGGCGAAAAACCAAATTAAATTTGAATTTCGCGGGCAGCTCCGTGTCTTGGGCCTTAAGGTTCTATTACATACTTATTTATTGACTGCAAGCAATTTTAGAGATTCTATTACGTATTTATTCCAATATTCTGGTGGGAGGCTTTGGCCGTGGCTAGTTACCACCCTACCGTCAAAGACGTGCCGCCAAGCGATTTAGCGTTCCGACACGATGGCGTGTAGAAACCGATTAGGGGTATGGGTTGAATTTACACTGCTATACCCCTCCCAAGTTAGCCCGCTACCATCTTAGACTGCATCGTCACTTACCATCAGGTGAGATCGCAGTCAAGGGCTACCTTGTCATCGTATTAAAAAAAACGTAGTTGTGAATCCCCTTCCTCCAAATCAAAGTCATTACAAAAAAACAAACCTTTACAATCCAAACAAAAAATAAACAAAAATTAGGTAAAATCGCTCCGAACAGACCTTTATAATATTTCCTTAGCTGTATTTTTGGATAGAAAAACCACTTGTTTACCTTTATAAACAAATAGTTTTTCTCAGAAAGACATAAGTGACGCGCTAAGCACAGCGCATAGGAAATTATTATCGCACTAACAATAAAAACAAGTGAAAAACCAACCATCTACGTTTGTCGGTTACAAGTTTCTCCAAACTAACCTTCCTACCTTTTAAGAATTATTTACCAAAATTAAGAAAAATAGATTAAAGACGTATCTATATAGTTACTTGGTCTTAATCAACAGTTGACTGATAGGTAGTAAGGTAGTAAGTACCTACATACTAGGACACATCAGCTGTTCACACCACCCGCGTGTTAGCTAAAGTAGGCATACGATAAGATAAGTAATTTTATTGGGCGCAAAAAGTGTTTGCAACAATTTATTATAATGACATAATTTTATCATAACCATGATAATGCTATATTATATTTAATCTCACCTTTTTTTTACGAGCGGAAATCCTCATGGACATTAGAAGCAACGGATAGCACCGGCTAAAGCAAAATTGTTAATGCTCTATTGGCTTACCAAGCAATATTACCAATACTTGCTAATACTGCCGCAGGCTGCAGCTAGTCTCAAAATTTTTTTTAATCTCACCTAATATAACACTAGCTTGTACGATGGATGCGCTTGTAGATCTGGCTGATCTTGTGCCACTATGCCCGCCTGAAGGTAGTTCAATAAAAACTCACTCAGTAATTACTCATACTGCAAGTAACTATGTATAATATCTATGTTTGTTTTATATAACCAAAAAATCCCCTTACCCTGGGATGTACTTGGGTAAAATATTTATTACCAATAACTTTACTAACATGAAGATATTATATCAGAGGTTATAACTAAGTGAACCTCATACGAGGTCGAGGTAAGAGACGAGGAAAATGTTAAGGATAAGGGGATTTTACCCTGCAGAAACTAGGTACCTAATTATGTTATCAAATCATACATCAATAATTATATAATTACTAGCTGATGCCTGATACTAGCCTATGCCAATCTCTATGTCCTCAACTATACACGTGCAAAAAATCACTTCAATCCGTTGCTTTGTTGCCGCGAGATTGAAGGACAAACGAAAAAACAAACACACTTTCGCATTTCTAATATTAAAGTAAGGATAATGGATTAGTAAGGATAATATAGGGTTAATAGGATAAATGAGCGAGTATTATCCACGCTGTTAGCAAATAAAACTCGTACGTACATACCTCGACTGCTGCTGCTAATATATCTAAGAGCCGTGGGTCTATTTCTAGGGGTTTTAAAATCTGAACTATCATTTGGAGCGGAATCACTGGCTAATACACGATGCTGACCGCTCGACGAAGATTCGGGTTTCGAGGAAATTGAATTTTGTAACCTGTGCGAAGAAAATACTCGATAGAAGTAGTACAAAAAAAGACGTGTGGCACTCGGGGACTGCCGCGGTAAAGCTATTTAGCATAGCATTTTTTATCAACGCCATCTAGCGGCTCACCGTAGAGGAGTCCCGTGTCCCCGTATTCCCGAGGTGTGAATTTCTGGATTCGGTCTACACGCTGGCCCGCGATAGAAGTAATGCAATAGCTTAATAATGCAGACGGACAGGAAAGTGATCGGGTGCTGTTTTTCCAGTATGTGGTACGGAACATCGCGCATCTCTCGAGAATGTTCCGCCGGTAAAGGTTGATTGAAATAGGATTCTCTTATTGTCGATCACGTGATACCTACAGAAGAGAAGTGACGACCTCTCTGGCGTAGTGGTGAGCGCAGTGGTATTATAACTGGGAGGTCTCGGGTTGGATTCCTGGCGGGGGCAATTTGGGAATTAATAATTTCTGGTCTAGTCTGGTACAGGGTGGCTTTGACCGCGGCTACCCTCAAAGACATGCCGCCAAGCGATTTAGCGTTCCGGCACGATGGCGAGTAGAAACCGATTATAGGTATAGGGTGAATACCCTGCCATACCCCTTCCAAGTTAGCCCGCTACCATCTTAGACTGTATCGTCACTTACCATCAGGTGAGATCGCAGTCAAGGACTAGGTTGTTATCGAATAAAAAATGTAGGTAATCTTCACTAAGACTGCGTCATCCTATTCTATCATCGCCATCGGTCATATTATTATGATAATTTCAGTTTAGTTCTAACTTGTCTGCATGACAAACTAAACTGAAAAACTGCTAACTGGGACTTATCTGGATGACCTTACGATATTTTCAATATTTAATAAATAACGGCTGCAATCGTGCAAAACCGTGTCGTGTGTATTTTGCTTATATAAAGATAACGCTATATGTAGACCATGCAGTGAAAAACAGATTGAAATCTATCAGGGCAAGGTGTGGACTCGAGTTCTCAAGTATTCTAGTTTTATAATTTGGTAAGTACCTAAATAAATAATCAATTTATTCATTTCACTTAGTGAAGCGGTGATAGCCCAGTGGTTAAGACTTAGGTCTGCTTTTCGAGGGTCCGGGTTTCAACCCCAGGCACGCCTCTTTGTCTAATAGGAGCTGTGTACATTTTAGGTACTAATAATTTAATTTAAGTTGCTTTAACTGTGACGATAAACATGATATGTTTTTCGTCACAGTAAGTACAGTAATATAATGTAGAGAAACATGAGAGAGTTCTCCTGTGACGAAAAACTTATAGAGAAACATGATAGAGTTCTCCATAATGTTTAAAATACATAAGTATGATAATCCTATCCCAGACCTGTAGCCAGAGATTGAGATGAATGAATGAATGAGGAAAAATAAATGTCATTGTGTAATGATCATAATAACATATGTATTTCGCGCTATTATTAGTTATACCTAGTTCATGACGCGATATGGTAAGTGAGTGTTTTTATTTATAAGTAACTAAACGGTAAACCGTCTTTCGTAAATTCGATTTTTCATATAAACGCAGTTTCATTTTAATTTAGAAACTACACAACAAAGAACGCCAAAAAAATAAGTTATGTACTATGTTTTTTATCTGTTTTATTATTTTTTCTGAACGAAATCATTTCTAAACCTCGAGAAGATTACGTCGTAATCTTTATATGTATATCAAAATTATCTGATACTTACTTAGATTAACAACCTACTGTTTTTGTATGGAACCTCGAGTTTACCCGATCTTACGGAAGTCTCGTAAGAAAATTATTATCAACATTTTCACTGATGCATTAGTTACTGAGGTTAGTGTTAGGGTAATAAAATTAATAATAACGTACCTTAGTTAAAAGATTAATAAAACTTACTTTCGTTTCAAACTTGGGGGAGGCCCGGATGGTGGGCCCATTGCCGACTTTTTAGTCATAGCAAGGGTTTGCATATTGAACTGATATCGGGGCTCGGGATCTTTATTTACTTTACGCATCGAGTTAACTGGCTTGTAAGCGGTACTAGGGATAAATATTGAGCTTCGTATGCCTTTAAAAAATTATCACAATTTGTATTATTTTTACTTTTTTTTACCTACCTAATTATTTTTGTTGAATATAATAATTAATATTAGGTCAAAGAATTATCTTACCTAAGGCATTATCCTTTCGGACTAAATCATTTTTAGGTTTCGCTAATGATTTATAATTCCGACTTTCTCTTTTTACGACATTCATTTTAATTTTGTAGATCTTTCGCTTGTGGGGTTTAGGGTTAGGTACATAAATGTTGAAAAACAAGAATTTTACCGCCAATACCTAGGTACAACCTAGATACGTTACTATTACGAAATTTTGAATCTGTGACATGACAAAGTAAGACGCATAGAGGCGCTGACCTCTATATTTAATCTATGATTAACGCTGGACTTGCTGACCTAAACTCCCTATTATTATGGATCAATTCGAAGCGCCACTTTTAATATACGAGTGACTGGCACTAATAAAATTGCAAATGGACCTCTATAATTAATCAAAATGAAATCATACAACAACAACAATGAAATCATAGATAGATTTCGATAATTAGGTACCTCTATCCCCTATTATGTCCGTTTATTTCCTAAAAAGATATCTTTAAATTATTGTCTCCTTACGACCATCCATGATCTATCAGCCACGAAATTCTTTGTACGGTGCAGTCAAAAGTATTGCGTACGCTGGAAGGGACAAAATTATGCAGCGTATGTCTCGTTTCCACTCCTAAATATTGGTACAGCTGCATCACTTTTACGCTTACACTGTCATTCTGTCTTGTCATAATATTTCAGAACTGTCATTTATAAGTTGTCAATGTCAAATGTCAAATCTATTAAAATAAAACAAAAATAAACAGAAAACAATCCTCAACAAAGCATGCATATTTTTACTTTTAGATAAATTCTATTTTACTATTAGGTGCCTTAGTAGGTGCAGTGTTTAGCCAGAATACTTTTAGTCAACTCTCAAACATATTAAATCTTGTTTTAAATTACAAATAATGTCAATCTAGGTTATAAAAATTGAAAGTTTGGAGATCATAAAATTACGTAAGTGAGGACTTTCTATTCTACTAACTAATCTAAAATGATGATTAAAATAGAGGGAATATAATTATATATCTTTTAATTAAGTGTACTGATTTACTATGCATTAGTTTGTTGACCTTGGTGACTGATAAGAATAACCTCTAGTCATTGAGTCATTCCATAGGTAGGTACTTATTTTTCACCGCGTTCTTTAGTAAAGTGTACTTATCAGAAAATAACACATCAAGATTTTCAAGATTTTTTTTATAGATTTTTAACAAACAACTGTTTGGCATGAACAAATTAAAAAATGATAAAATATAATTTAACATGGTTTTGTACCAGAGATCTTTCATTTATTCTTAAATCCATGGGTTCTCAGACAAAACAATTTTCCATTTATGGATGCCATTCAATGAAATCTGGTTTAAACTTGTTAGTAATTTTAAATTTACCTACACACTTATTGTTCTACTTGAATCATGAAGCTTGTGGAATATAACAGGATGTTTTATTTAAGTAGGGAATTTTACATTTATTTATGTACATAGTGTATATTTTTTACATCAAAATTCTATACTTATGCCGAATTTTGATAATGTTTAAGTAGTAAAAATGTAAAACTTGTTTAGGTAAGTAGATGTTGAGTAACATTTAATTATCTCTGATACGTACATATTTTATGTATTCCTTATATCTCCAAAACTTCTTATAATTTTAATGTTCTTAGAAAGTAGCTACGGGCTGGATATTACAAAGAAATATATTCTTTAATAAAACACCCAGTGAACATCAAGATATTCTGAATTATCTTAGTTTTGGAAATAATAAAGTAGGTCACTTTACTTTAATTTTTTTTTTTTGCTGATGATAAAACCCCTACTAATTTATATGAAAATAGATTTGATTAACAGGTAAAAAACAATTTTTGCCCCCACTAATTTCTAACACAGTTTTGAAAGCATTCTAGCATTGTTACAAAATTTATGCCCAGGGTGACCAATTATATTGAATTTTTCTGAGACACTCCAGTCTCCAATATTTTTTTTTTTTTTTTTTTTTTTATATTTTTAGCGAGCAAACGAGCAGGCGGGTCACCTGATGTTAAGTGATTACCGCCGCCCATGAACACTTGTAGCACCAGAGGCACCACCAATGCGTTGCCGGCCTTTCAGGAATTTGTTGGTCCACCCCTTGAATAACCCCATGTTGTAATTCAGTGCATTTGTAATATGCATGTTCAATTGAAAATTTTCCATATCTTATTTACAGCATGAAAGCTAAAATTTGGAAACCTATTCCTCTTAAAACTAATATTAATACAAAACAAATAGGTTTCTTCAATATATAAAATCAAAATGTAAAGTAACTACAATAATAATTAGATTTACATAAATATAAAATAATATAATGTTAGCAGATATTATGCTTGTGTGTTCATGAAATAATCAGTATGACACTTGATATTTTTACTTGAAAAGTGCCAAGAGGGTGTGACTGTTCTGTAGGACAAAAATCATGCAGCACTCGCATGGGCATTATAAGCTACTGATAACCTTGCCGTAAAAAGATAATATACTTCGCATTATGTACTCTCAATGACATGTTTAAAATCTATAACAATAAGGTCTTATCATTACTCTTCTGATAACTCGTTTTGCCTAATCTTGCAAAAAAACAACAAAATTCTCAAAATAATAAAATCCTTATACTTTATAGATCTATGTTAACCAAGTATGGTGGTAGTCCTCACTTGTCATTAAAGACTCAGGTTGGTTTACATGAAAAATATAATTTAGGATTTTATATTTTTTCATTATTTATTTACATTTAATAACAATTACATCTTTTATACAGTGGCTTTCAGCCACTTTTACAACAATTACTTAAATATATATCTATACCAATATCAGTCAATTGTTATCAATTTGTCACATACATAAAACATCTAAGTCTGTGATCTAAGTAATCTTATAAGAAAAAGTCTTAGCGTGAGGTTCAAGTTTCGTGAATTAATTATCTAAAATTAATTAAATAATATTAATTATGATATTATCATTTATCATATTATGTATTATGTAGCTGCATAATATTACTATGATATGTTACGACGCTGTATAGAACCAACTTTGAGATTTTTAAACAAAACAAGTTTAATATCACTACCATATTACGTATGTAAATCTAGATAACATGATTTTGCACCCGACGCAATTTGCAAAACAAGTGTTTCCACAAACATTCCATTTCGCTTCTATCGCGAGTGAAAGAGATAGGTGCTGTTTCATCGCCCTTACTTTAAAGACATCTCTTGTCTGGCACAACGTCTTTAAATGAAGATGACGCTGTGACGTCAGTCATAGTACGTAGCTTTCAGAGAGAAGTGTTGTAGCTCGCATCATAACGTTATCTTGGGGAGGCTGGTAGATATAAGGCGATAAAATAGGCCGAGTACACTGTACTTTATGATATCACCCTCAGCGAAGGCGTGTGCGCGATTGTTTTTGTCAAGTGGGTTTCAACTTTCATTAAGAGCGTAGCAGTTATCGAGGTACATCGATTTTTACTTTGAAGATTCGATCAAAATGGCTTTGTACAGGTATTAATGGAAATAAGAATATTTGCACGCTATGCATGTTCTGATTTATTAATATTTTAAAATTTAAGATATCTTTGAATCAATAATTTAATACGAATTATTTTTCTCGCAATTTATGAGTGCTGTAATTATTTAGTTCATGGTCTTCTGATGACGGTTACTGAATGTCGATATTGAATTAATAATAATAAATAATTATTGTTTACGCAATTCTTGAGGAAAATAATAGGGAAATTGTGTTTAATAAAATAATATAATAGTATAAATAGGCGGGCTGGTGTCTTACAGTGAACAAAAAGTGTCTGTTCTCTAATAAAGTCATATTGTGATTGTGCATTATTTAATTCTAATATTCTATTCGTAAAGAGAAATGTGTTAATGAAATATGATAATTATAAGCTTAAAAACTTTTCAATCAGCGTTGCATAAAGTTAAAACAAGTTTTTTGTTTCCAAATAGTCTGTAAACTTCAGATTCGTGTTCATTGCAATAATTATTTCGATAGGTAATAAAACTTATCTGACTTTGAATCTGTCTCTATGTATATACATATATTGTATAGGTATATCTGTCCTTTTGCAAATTTGGAAATTCCTTGTCACCCTTGTCATACAATTTCTATTAAAAAAATTGTATTGATTATTATTTTATGACTTTATGAAGTTTCCTTATCGAACAATCACTAAATTGCGTACTTTTACAGTTTAGTAGGTCAACGTGTATTGTATGCGTAAACGGGGAACTTTGATTGTGATACAATCGGTGTCCAATTACATATATAGTTACACATGTTTAAAATGTGCGGGCTATCATAAGTCACTATGCCTATTAGTATACTTTATTTTAAAGAATATCAGCCAAGCTTTAGTTCACTAATATTCTCCTGTCCAAATAAGCGGAAAGCGCGTGCTGGGAATGGGTACGACAATAGTGCAACGGGTGGGATACGAACCTGCGACCTTTCAGTTTTCAGTCCGCACCTTTAACCGTTGGGCCTTTGAAACTCTATTCTGCGATTTAGTTGCCCAACTTGAAATTGTAAGTCTGCGGGTAGTCTAACATAAGCTTTCCGTGTGTTTGGAGGGTAGAGGAGAATACAAATCAAGTTCAGCTTGGCTGATATTAAGGTTTAGGTTTAAAGAATTTATTCTCAAAGAACAGGTTGCTCACCTACAGAGAACTTAAGACTATAAAATTAATATAAATAGTACACGGCTGCCCCATTTCAAAACTTAGTAAGTGTGATTGACAAAATTTAATAGGGGCCAAAAAAACATGTTTTATAGATAAAAGCTTTCAAAGTAGTTTATTTACGAATCTTTAATTTACCAACAGATACTGAAGAGTTCAGAGTTCAGAAGGGCTACCACAAATATGTTATTTGGTCTCCTTTAAAATTTTGTCAATCACACTTACTAGGTTTTGAAATGGGGCAGCAGTACAATCATATGATATTCTTTATTAAAAAAGAAAAACGCTTTTTTCACGCAGTTTAAAAAGTAATCTCCACCTGGCGACCTTGAAGACACTCTCCCTGGTGTCGATTAGCGTGATGTCACCACAGCAAAGTGTTCAAGAGTTGTTCCGAACTGCCGACTGTGTGTGCTTCGATGTGGACTCCACGGTCATCCGGGATGAGGGGATCGACGAGCTCGCCAGGTTCTGCGGGAAGGGCGACGAAGTCAAACGATTGTAAGTGCGCTGTGAACCTTGTTTAAAAGTTACGAAAGAAGTCCTTTCAATTAGAATGTGTCCGGTATCAATCCGTTAGAGTCCGGTTGATGGAAGATTTAAGACTGAACAGACTGCACGTTGATGTCTTTCATAATTTATTGGCAAACCCAAATACCAGGAACTGTAAATTGCCTGTTGTAACACAGACATTTAACTTATTCATCTATCTCGTTTGCTATGTCGATCTATAAATTCATATCTATCTCTTTTGCTCCTTTGCTATGGTTTCACGATGTAGATTCTCTCCAAAAATTTGCGCTTTTATTTTGATTATTTTTTACTGACTTCCAAAAAAGACGGAGGTACTCGATTCGTCGGAATCTTTTTTTTTTATGTATGTTCCCCGCTTTCTCGAAGACGGACTGATTTTGAAAATTCTTTTTTTACTTGAAAGAGTATAGGTACTCCCAGGTGGTCCCATTGTCATCAGGTCAGGATCTGATGATGGGATCACGGAGAAATCGAGGGAACTCTTCAAATTTTATAGGCACAATTTATATACTTCGTAGTGGCTTTTGAAGTCAGTTTTATAAAAAGAATTTTAACGTTTAAATTATTTGTAATCCTTGTTTTATTATCAGGACAGCAGAAGCAATGGGCGGTAACATGACCTTCCAGGAGGCCCTGAAGAAGCGGTTGGACATCATCAGACCTAGCACTAGTCAAATTAGAGAGTTCATAGAAACCTTCCCTATACACCTAACACCTGGAATAACGTAAGTACTAGCAGATAAATACATCATAGCAATATATGTATTAGGTATATTTAAGTATGATATAGTACATTATATTGGTTTAGTTAATTTCGATATTAGTACCGACGTAAGTTTATCTTTTTATTATAGCAACACCTATTAATTTATTTTCTGTTTTCCTTGAGACCATAATCTATAACCCTTCTCTAACAGGAGATTGTGATATTCAATACTAGCTGATGCCCGCGGTTTCGCTCGCGTTTATTTAGTTCTTAAAAGCGGGAACTCTTTAATTTTCCGCTATAAAAAGTAGCCTACGTCACTCTCCAGGTCCCCAACTATAACCATGCAAAAAATCACGTCGATCTGTAGCTCTGTTATAGCGTGATTGAAGGACAAACCAACAAACTAACAAACAACTTTTGCATTTATAATATTAGTAAGGAAGTAAGGATAGTAAGGATTAGTAAGGATTAGTAAGGATAGTAAGGATAGTAAGAAATATTAGTAAGGATTCCTTTCATAATAAATAATATTTTTTATGCACTTGAATTCTTATTTCCCTTTGTATTTTCTTTAAAAAGTGTGACCACTTCACATTTATCGATATTAGTTAATGTTTTCTAAATATTGTTATAGCGTTAACTTGATTATACAACTAATTACCACGGAAAACCGGTTTGAATCACTTCACTTACTATCAGGTGACCCGGTTGACTCAGATACTGGTTGAGGAATGTATGCAACGAACGGGGATACGATACATTTGTCCCAAATGTTACTTGACGTAAAAGTATGTCGTGTTATCAACTAATTCGATTAGTAGCTGATATTTGCGACTTCGTTTGCGTGGATTTAGTTTTAAAAATCCCAAGGGAACTGTTTGATTTTCCGGGATAAAAAGTAGCCTGTGTGTTATTCCAGTCTAATCTTTCTCTGTGCCAAATTTTAACCCAATCGGTTCAGTCGTTGCGGCGTGATTGAGTAAGAAACATCCATCCATTCATACATCCAAACTTTCGGATTTATAATATTAGTAGGATTAAATTAAGATTAGTAGAAAAGGGGCCACAAGTTGGCCTATCTATCTAAGTATATAAAAGGAAAAGGTGACTGACTGACTGATCTATCAACGCACAGCTCAAACCACTGGACGGATCGGGCTGAAATTTGGCAAACAGATACTTACCTATTATGACGTAGGCATTCGCTAAGAAAGGATTTTTGAAAATTCAACCCCTATGGGCCTAAAATAGCGCTTTGAAAAATCGACCCTAACGAGCTAAGCCGCTGGCAAAAGCTAGTATGGAATAAATTTTTTTGATTTAAAACGCTCCTTTTGTATTGTTAACAGAGATCTAGTGAAGACCCTGCATGAGAGAGGAGTTGTAGTATATCTAGTATCTGGAGGCTTTAGAAGTTTAATAGAACCAGTCGCTGAGAAACTGCACATCCCACCGAGCAATTTGTATGCGAATAGACTCAAATTTTATTTTAATGGTAAGTAATATGTAATATTTTCAGTTCCTGTTAGAATAACAGTAGTGATAGGCTGTCAATCAGAAAGGTTTCCGCTTAATTTTTTCGAAAACAAAATAAGCAACGTTTAACAATATTACCGTATATTTGTTAAAGTGAATTCCCGAGAAAAAACCCTATGAAAAACGTAAAAAAATAACTCAATCCAAGATGATGAAATGGGAGAGAATGGGCGCTTATCGACAAAGCAAAAGCATATTATTATGATGTTGATAAACACGCGGGCACGCCTCTTTAGAACGAGGTCAATGTGTTATCAGACAGTACAGCAACTGAGACGCGGTCTAGCAACACTGCTCTTTTATATACTTAATATAATAAGTACATATTTTTTGGTTAACACAATATTCCGAAAGAATTGGCAGATTTACCTTTACATAAAAAACAGTGTGTACCACACTACACAAACACATTTAAGAAGTAGAGGCTATTATACAGTTATTGAATTTCTTATGGCAAAATTGCTTGAAAGCAAACGGCTTTGCTACAGTTGTCCACAACCACAAGATACTCGTATTATAAAGTTATTGAATTTCTTATGGCAAAATTGCTTGAAAGCAAACTGCTTTGCTACAGCTGTCCACAACCACAAGATATATAAGAGGCCAAAGTACTCAGGCTTTTGTACTTTTATTGTCTTAAGAGTTAATAATAGCATCTGAAGAATTAATTAGAAAAAAAAAGGTAGCCTATGTCAATCTCCGAGTCAAACCAAACAAACACTTTCACATTTGTAATAAACGTAAGGATTAGCAGGGATAGTGGGTAAATAAAGAAAAAAAAAGTAGGAAAGATCTAGGTTTATCTAAATCGATATAATATCGACCTCTATTCTTTCATGAGGGACCTCGCGCACTAGGCGTCCTCGACCACGACTTTTCGTCGCCGTGCCCGTAACCTTGGTCGCTGAAGCTCATACAATTAAAGGCCTATATAATAGCAAAGTCACAAGGTTTGGTCGCAACGGCTAGTCACGGCACCGTAAGGCCAACTGGTCGTCGCAGCTAAGTGGGTGACGCGTATTTGGGTAACGGTGCTAAGGCCACTCGCAGGATTTTTCATACACACGTATTACGCTGATAAGTCTATTTTTTATTGTTCTAGATCTATAACTTAGTCCGATAACGATTTATCTCTTCATTATCTATGCCTTGCCGCAAAAAGTAGTAAAATGATATTTGTCAGCTTTCAGCAGAATCTGCATTCCGAACCGGTGGTAGATTTATGACGTGTCATAAATCCTACAAGGTAGCCTACATGAAATAAATAAATTTTGAATTTGAATTTGTATTTAGTTATGACCGTCCAACAACACATCTCTAGCGTAAACTTGAAGGAAATTTAATGGGAGCAAGTAAACCCTGTAACTTATATTAAACTTTACCTAATAAAAATTTAACATACCTTACTTAGTAAAAATTTCAAATGTCTTTAGTTTGTTTTAAAATATTGATTAGTTTCCAAAAAATAGCATACTGATTAGTACGTTATAAACATCTAGCATCTCGCTCTTGAGAATGTCCCATCCGTAAATGTTCATTGAAATAGCATTCTCTCACATACATGCATGATATTGATGAGAGCTATTTAACCAAACGTGGTAGTTGCTGCGTAGTGCGGGAGGTCCCTAAGTGTTAATCAAAAAGAACGTTTTTTTTTTCAATCAATAACCATGAGTTGACCTCTGATTTTTTATATCAGTCAATGACTTCAAAGTCCTTGATAAATGGCTGTCGGTAATTTTCCGAAGCAGATATAACAATAATCTAAAGTATAAATGATTATAATATACTATCGAGATAAGGTTATCTTAAATCCAGGTGTAGGGGGTCTAATGATTCTAAAGTAAGAAAATAAAATATATCATATCAATTGGCAGGAAATCGAATTATTATCTGATAAATATAATATATCTATTATAGTGTTAGTAGTTTATAAATCAGCCAATAAAGACTTAAATAATAAATATAATTCACACTATTAAGTAAGCAAGGAAATCTAGAATTGTGGTTTGTTGTTAGGAAAATCCAATACTTAATTACATACTCGTTACTAGGGTTTAACTGTAGATTTAGCAAAAAAAATATTATATCTCCTAAACCCAGGAAGCTTTTTAAACATGTTGGTGTTTTACAGGGCTAACTTTTGGGTCCATTTTAATTTGTAGTTTATATTAATGTCTAATGATCATATTATACTGATGTATTATGTGTAATATGTACATGGATTAGACCATATTATATTTCGATTAAAATAGATAAAAATGATTGTAAAATAATACGTCTCACATTCGTAGAAACTTAGACCGTTAGTTCTAGTTGTCACCGCCCTTCTAATAATAATAAATTAGATCAAACATTTCTCTAGCACTTCAACATATACAGTCCTAACGATAGTGACATCATAATCATTCGATTAGGTAATAGATCTCGTAACTCAATGACATAATTAACCTCCTTTCTCGTGTGAAGGCTAAATAATAAAATTGGCCGAGTGTACCCTCTGATAGTATAAAAACTTAAAAACATTAAGCAAATATTTATCATAACGAAATATATGACAATAAATATAATTAATGATTGCAAGTGTCCTCAATGTTTTATTTGATAAAAAAATGTAGTTCAATTACCACAATTAACTTAGCTTTTTAAGTTGGATCATAAAAGTGAAATTAGAGCCACTTTATGAGCAAGTGTGTTGAAAAAAATATTTAAATAATTGATTGAATTGGTTGGATAACTGGCTGATGAAAGAGGGTAGATGATGTCTTATTCGTTGATTTAATTGATATGGTTTTCTTGTTTATACACGTTCGCAGTCATTTCGCAGTAGTTAAATCACAGATAACATACCCCACTGGGCTTAACATTTGACCTACCTACTGCAATAAGCGTTAAACATTTCTCCACCACGTGTTTACTGTCACCACGGACAAAGATAAAAACAAATTGATGTTATAATACTCAAAATTACACCTTCTGTTAAATTAATATGGCACATATTACAGTAATTAGGTGTGATAAGAAATGGTTATTGTAAACTGAACTTTAATGCTAAAGACAGAGAGTTGTTTTTTTGTCGGCCATAATAACATATAACAGTAATACGGGCTAATAAGGAGTAATATGTAGTTATCGCGCACGCATTCAATACGTGCTCGTTGAGAGAACTTTACGCAAATGCGCCTCGCATTGGCGAAGTGGGCCATTGCGATGACATCTTGGTTTTATCTAGTCTATTTTTATATGGTTAATGACATGTATATGATATTTACATCAATAAATTATACAGAGTTAATTTTAATTAATATTTCGTGATATATTATGTGTATGTAATACACGTAATTGTTATGCGCATGCATGCATGTATTTTCAAAATTTCGTCTGAATTTTAATAGATGGTACATTAATTGCATCATGTGTGTTAATCATGACATACCTAGTGTAATTTCTTTAAATCTTCCTGTCAATCAAACGGCTTCCAATAGAACTTTCGACCCTTATTTTGACTGATCTACTACTCCTTTATATACTCGTAAATAACGTATATTATTATTTGTATTTAATAGGTAAATAAGTACTTATATTAGCCAAGCTGAATTTGACTAACACTCTCCTCTCCCCTCCAAATAAGCGTAAAGCTTGTGCAAGGAATGGGTACGAAGATAGCGTAACGTGTGGGGTTCGAACCTGCGACCTTTCAGTTTTCAGTCCGCACCTTTAACCATTTAGACTATTGGGGCTTAAAGGCTTTTTGTTCAGTACTTGCGATGTAATTCTTCAGTAGGTACTTATTCGTTGTTTTTATCGGGCATTATCCTTGAATGCAGTAAACAATGTTATTGTTGTTTGTCGTAACTTGTTTGGTACATAGCAATTTATTTTTAAATTCTTAGTATCCTTTATTTGTTGTTTTTCTTAAGTACAAATGATAAGCCACAGTTGTTAGTTCACTGCGCCATATTTTATCTTTTTCGCAGATAGGATATCAAATAGAACTTTTATAAGTCAGCATGCGAAATACGTTGCGTTACCTATTTTTTTATGGTTTTTCCCAAAGTGTATTTATTATATAATTGTCATTTTCTGACAATCATATTAAAACTGAGATAGAAGTAGTAAGTAGGTAAGAATTAAGAGCGCGAGTAATGGTAGACCTACAGATTTGATTTTTACAGCACTAGATCTAGTATTAACTATCCGAAAAAAATTGGCAAAAACTACATCATACTTCCAAGGGACGATACTGAGTAGAAAAATAAAATAATGAACGTTTGACAAAGAAAATATTGCGAAGTTAGGTTTAATTTTTAAGCAATTTGCATTTATTTTCAATGTATTGCATATTACAGAGCCAAAGGGTTTATATAAAATTCCTATACATATTTACCAAGAGACGATACAGCCATTTAAAAAAATATATTTGGCGTACATGACGTTTACTACACTCGCATCTGTCGCATCGTTCGGTCATGTTTTATTTCATCTATCGCGGGGATATTTTTCTGGCATTCTGCGCACTGTTAATTTTTTTTTTTTCAATAATAGTATTGAGTATACTCTACTAATATATACTCACTAAAATTACAATCTAGCCTAATATTCTGGCTAATGAGCAATTATTAGGCTAAGTTGTAATTTTAGTAACTATTGTTAAATGATTTTTACGATTGTTTCAGGCGAATATGCAGGCTTTGACGAGAACGAGCCCACCTCGCGGTCGGGAGGCAAGGGGCTGGTCATCCGGCGGCTGAAGGAGTTGCACGGCTACCAGAGGCTCGTGATGATCGGCGATGGAGCCACCGACGCCGAGGCGTGCCCGCCCGCTGATGCCTTTATAGGTAACTAGTTGATAGAAATAGAAATAGAAATATTTTTTATTCAAATAAACTTTTACAAGCGCTTTTGAATCGTCAATGAATCTACCACTGGTTCGGAATGCCTTTCCTGCCGAGAAGAGCCAGCAATAAACTCAGCGGTTGCTCTTTTAAAAAAAAATAAAAAAATTACAATAGTTAATGAAACTATGTTATGTATACAGTGCTTCCACGATGAAGTTTCCTAAGTCCAATACAATACAAATAGAAATAAATACAATCCAATGCATGTTAAGACGATACCCGCGGCTTCGCTCGCGTGGTTCTAGTTTTTAAAGATCCCGCAGGAACTCTTTGATTTTTCGGGGTAAAAGCTATGTCACTCTCCCGGTTCTCAACTATACCCTTGCAAAAAATCACGTCGATCCGTTGCTTTGTTGAGGCGTGATTGAAGGACAACCCAGCAAACCGATAAACAAACACATTTTCGCGTTTATAAAATTACTAATTAGTAAGGATTCCTTAACTGCACTGACCTCTTAACTTTAATCTGTGATTAAAACTGGACTGATGCTGTCCCTATACAAATGACAGCGTAATTTAATAATAATTTATTGGCCATTAAGAATAGCAACCAAGATGGACTAGTAAACTATACATATAATAAAATTGTAGAAAAGTGGTGTCTGTACAATGGAAATATATAAAAAAAAGTAGCAGGGCTTGTTATTATATCGATGCCGAACCCGAATGTAATTAATTTTTTTTTGTCTGTTTGTCTATGTGTTTGTGCACGCTAATATCAGAAACGGCTTATTCGATTTAGATACGGTTTTCACTAATATATTGTAGTAAGCTTCACTTAACATTTAGTGTTTATTTCATGTCAATCGGTTCATAAATAAAAAAGTTATGTCAATTTAAAGAATTACGGCGAACATTTTTAACGTACAGAGTACGTACTACACGCCTCGCGCCTGAGCGTCGACGGTATATGTAATTCAAAATATACTGCCCGAAAAGTCACTATTCTACGCGAACGAAGTCGCGGGCACAGCTAGTAACAAATTAATTTGTGGATTTAATTTTAGGTTTCGGCGGAAACGTGGTTAGAGAAGAAGTGAAGAAGAAGTCAGCGTGGTACGTCACAGACTTCCAAGAGCTCATCTCTCATCTGAACGTCCAGACCAAATGAACTACAGTAGCTACGTGCGCGTTCAGAAGATGTTGTAAACTCGACCATAGTGCTTTGGAATAAGAATCAGTATCAGTATCGTTCAAACGGAACATGTATGCTACTATAACGTACGAAAAAAGTTAACATCTAGCATTTAATATAAATTCTAATCTTCTCTCATCTGAACATTCAGACCAAATGAACTACGTGAACGTTTAGAAGTTAATCAAAAGCCGACCATATTGCATTGCAATAAAAATCAGTATCGCATATTTTTCATTCGGAACTTGTATGCTACTGTAACGTAGGAACAATGATAACACCTAGCATTAAAAATAAACTCTTATATACGCTAGTATATTTACATTTATCTCTTTCGCTCGCTTACAAAATTGTTCAGCAAGTGAGAGAGATAAACTATAAGGCAGAGCTGAGGAAAATAATGATAAGGACATTTTTTACTATGTAGTATGTATTTATATGACAAATGACTACAGACTGTGGTCAGCACAATTTTGATATCGATAAAGAAATTCCTAGATTACCAAACAATAGTTCAAAACTACTATTTGTAAGACATATTTTTGTGATCGAGTTTTAATATAAAAAAAATAATATTAAGCTCTAGTTTCCTCACACACACACACACAAAGCTGCTTATATAAAGCGTCGAATGACGTCACTGAAACGTCTATTGAAACAAAATGGCGTGAATGTCGAGAGAGCTTCTAAAACGCTCTCTTTTTCTCGCTATGTGACTGCTTTACCGACACCTATGTATCGTTTATTTTCTGTTATATTATTTTACCTTACCTAATTACTATATTTAGTATTGTTTTAGTTAAAAAATTGCCATGTAAAACTATTTTTGCATTTACAAGGGTTGGTTGATTGGTACTTTAAGTACAAAATATTTAGTTGTTTCGGGACGAAGTCTCGATTAAGGGTGCTGGTATATGTGATGGATCAAAATTTAGTTTTAATTAGGCTCAAGGCATATTGGACTGGAGTCAAAGACAATGAAGTAAACATGAGTGAGAAAAAATTAAATAACTGAGAAAATTTTATCTCGAACAACAATTTACAAAGAAGGTTTGCAATCAAAATCAATGTTTTGTAGACACTCTCTAGAAATTAATATCTGGCTGCGGTTCCATAAAAATATGTATTTACAAAATTTCACGGACTTGAAAGATTTTTATGTAAATATTTGAGTCAGTGTTCTTTTTTCCCTCTATTTTATTTTCTATCTCACATACATCTGTATTACCTAGTAGATAAAGTTTAATTTATTATTTAAAAAAAAAATAAATTAAAGTTACACTTAACACGGCGTCAATGTGCCTTGTGCCTTAGTTATAATTCATTATTGAAAATATATTTATATAAATAATGGTGTTAATTCAGCTTCTTAGAATTCTGAACTAAACTAAAAATCGCTAAGTATAGTTAAATCTAGTACAATTGAAGAACAAGACCAACGATTTCATAATTAATTTCAATACCTTTTAATAAGTTAAACACTTCTAGTATTATCACGTAATAAATAACAGCGCATTAACATAATATTATTAACTAAGTTAAAATTTAGTTAAGTGTAGTTTATTTTGTAATAACCGAATTAGCACCAATATTAAGTTATCTCGAACTCGTTTATAAATAATAGTGAATGTTGATTTTATATAATATAATACGTTACTGCTATGGTATTAAATTTTATAAATAAGTTTTTATAATTGTGACAAATGTTTAAATAATTATATTATTCGATAACTATAATGCGATCAAGATAAGAATAGGAATTTTAAATCGCCATTTTGTATATCTGTCTTGCTCAGTGTAAGACGCGTGAGCAGGACAGGAATAGAAAATGGCGGAATGCTTATATTGATTGCAATATTATGTACTAGAGTTAAGTGGAATAGCTTTTTGTACTATCAAAAATGGCTGTGTACTTCTTATGATTAATAAACCAAGTTACATAATTCCTTTATTCTAAGAATAAAAAAATAAGAATCTACATATAAAAAATTATAATTGAAAATTTGTTTTAAATAAAATTGTTTGTCGCTTATGATTAAATAAGTAAATAATTATTTTGCATTACTTGTTTTATTTTGATTTCATTTTAACTAGGTTTCCAATCTTTTAATCTATAATTATATAAAAAGGCTTGTCCTGACTGACTGACTGACTGACTGACTGACTGACTGACGATCAACGCACAGCCTAAACCACTGAAGTTAGAAACTTGAAATTTTGACAGTAGGTTCCTTTTATGACGTAGGCGAGCACTAAGAAAGGATTTTTCGAAATTCGCCCCCCAAGGGGGTAAAAAGGGGGGTTAAAGTTTGTATGAAACTCCGTCATTTTTCGAGTTATACTCATGAAATTCGGTATTTAGGCTTTAAATTGAAAACAAAAAAGTACGTGTTTCACAGTTTTTAAAAATTCTACCCCCTAAGGGGTTAAATAGGGGTTGAATGTTTGTATAATAGTCCTTCGTTTTTCAAGTTATTTTTCAAGTTACGTTTATGAAACTTGATATTTTGGCTCTTGATTAAAAATAAAGAATTACGTATTTTACATTTTTTTTAAATTCTCCCCCCAAGGGGGTAAAAAGGGGGGTTAAAGTTTGTATGAAACTCCGTCATTTTTCAAGCTATACCCATAAAATTCGGTATTTAGGCTTTAAATTGAAAACAAAAAAGTAAGTGTTTCACACTTTTAAAAAATTCTACCCCCTAAGGGGTTAATCTATATATATAAAAATGAATCCCTATTTCCTTGGTCATCGCATCACGCGTGAACGGCTGGACCGATTTCGCTAATTCTTTTTTTGTTGTGTTTGTTATTGTCAGGAGAAGGTTCTTAAAAAAGAAAAAATTAAGAAAATTGCGCGAAAAATTAGAAAATTTAAGAAAACTTAACCACCATATTAAATTATTTCTAATGTAACCGCTTTTGCAATTCAAACTTTTTTGATGTAACCTTATGGCGTTTGACATAACATTGACAGAATGCGTGCTGCCAATTTCGTCAAAGAGTTTCAATATTCATAGTTAAGACAGGACAACGTCTGTCGGGTCCGCTAGTATACATATAAAACAAAGTCGGGTTTTTTCGAACACTAATAACTCTATACGGCTGGACCGATTTTCATGGTTTTTGATGGCAAGGAAAGTAACCCTTTTACCCCGGAAAACCAGTAACCGAAGTTGCGGGCAAAAGCTAATGTAATATAGAGGTACAAAATAATAAAACTAAATATAACAGTAATAATGTTCGTTCACCGAAGTAGACAATGGTAGCCAATGAAGAGTAGCCAACTAAGAAGGAGATACAGAGTACAAGTGTGTGTGTGTGTGCAAACAGGCGTTCTCTCTATCATACACGGTTGGTCTAGTGACTCTAATGGTAAGGATGCTCAACTGCACAGGTCCTGAGGTCGATTCCCGAGTCTGGTTAAAATTAGTTTTTCTGTGAATAAACTTGCTTCGAAAAACGCCTTATTCCTTATCTTTATTTACGGTTATGAGAGTGAGGGAATAAAGAGTGCACCTGGTATGTTTGCGCGCACCATTGTGATATCTCCCGCGCAGATGCCTAATCTCTGTGGAGATTGGCTCCCGTGGCCCATTTAGGTCGGTATATTACGATTTTGATTAAGTACCTATTAAAACTAGCAATGTTCAAGCAAAGACTATTTGCTTTAACTTTTATCACAGGCGTCAAGACTTCATCCAATGATATTCCAAGCGTTTATTTCGCCCTTTTATCACAGTTCTATTTCACTCTTATTTTACAACTGGCTGATGCCCGCGACTTTGTCCGCGTGGATTTAGTTTTTACAATTCCGCGGGAATTCTTTGACAAAAAGTAGTCTATGTCACTCTCCTGGTCCTTAACTATACCTACCTATGCAAAAAATCACGCCGATCCATAGCTCTATTGCAGCGTTATTGAAGGACAAACCAACAAACAAACACACTTTCGCACTTATAATATTAGTAAAGATATCATACAGTCCGTCGTTTAAGCAAAAAAAAAAAATAAATCAATAGCTCGCTCTTAAAGATCCTAACAATCTGGTTGATAGAATGCCGTACAAAGCTCAGAACGATTAACATCTGACCTTTAACTAAACCTAGAGGTCGAGCCGGCACGAGCCAAAGCAAGTAGGAACAACCTGAACGCACTTGTGGGTGCAACAATGTTAATAGTTAGTTGGTATTTTATGTAATGGTGAAGTATTTGAATCGTTCTGTCTGTGGGTATATTATCGTTGTTCCTCCGAAGTAGGCACTTTCTGCAGGTAACAACAATATCAAAAGATAAAGACGTGCCGTCAAGCGATTTAGCGTTCCGGCACGATGGCGTGTAGAAACAGATTAGGGGATTGGGTTGAATGTACACTGCCATAACCTTTCCAAGCCCGCTACTATCTTAGACTGCATCGTCACCTAGCATCAGGTGAGATCGTAGTCAAGGATTAATTTGTCATAACGTCAGACGAGACGTCGTTGTCAGACGGACGGACAGACAGCCGTTTTTACAAAACCGACTTCAAACGCCACTATACAAAGTAGGTAGGTATATCAATGATTGATGCAATGATTTCTACTATATACAAATTATGCATGTACAATATACATAGATCATTTGTGCATATAAAATTTGAAAAGTTCCCTGGGTTTGTTCAGGATCCCATCATCAGATCCTGACCTGATGACAATGGGACCACCTGGGAAGTATACCCTTTCAAACAAAAAAGGAATTTTCCAAATCGGTCCAGGCGTCTTCGAGTAATTGGGGAACATACATAAAAAAAAATAAAGTTTCCAACGAATTGAGAACCTCCTTTGGAAGTCGGTTAAAAACAGAATGTAATCAGTAGTAAATGTTTCAAGGGTAAAAACATGCCAAAGATGAAAAAAAGCCTTCGTCATGTTCGTGCTCGTCTGTTTGCATAGTTACATTTGTTTTACATGGAGGTGACATCGAAGTAGGCAGCTAAACCGCAACCGCGGGGTATCGCAGTGAGGCATCTTTGGCATGTTTTTAAGCTATTGCATAGCTTCTATCGCGGGCCTTGAGCGTGGAGACCGAATCCAGAAATTCCGTAACGAAAATAACCTGACACGGGACTCCTCTCACCGCTAGATGGCGTTGATAAAAAATGCTATGCAAAAGCTTTACAGCGGCAGTCCCCGAGTGCCACACTTCTTTTTACCCTTACGCGTGCAAAGTCTCGAGCAGTTGCTAGTGTAAAATAATAGTTAACGCAACATGACCGACCTTCATAATGGCCATAGTGTTTCCTTGTATCGAGCGTCAGTTAATTTTAACAGCTGGCAAACTAGACGAGAATGTAAAATTTGAAAGCGAAAATTAGATATAAGTAACTAAGTTGCGATTAATAAATTTATCCTGCTAATATTGTAAATGCGAAAGTTTGGACGTATGGATGTATGTTATCCATTGGCTAGTATTGGCTGAAATTTGGCACAGAGACAGATTAACTATAGTCTGGAATAACACATATGCTACTTTTTATCCTGGAAAATAACAGAGTTTGGGAGTCCTGATGATAAGTGACAGTGAAGTCAGAGTGAGAGTGAAGTGATGCAGTCTAAGATGGTAGCGGGCTAACTTGGAAGGTATGGCAGTGTACTCAAACCTACGTTTTTACACGCCATCGTGCCGGAAAGCTAAATCGCTTGGCGGCACGTCTTTGACGGTAGGGTGGTAACTAGCCACGGTCAAAGCCTCCCACCAGACCAGACCAGAGACAATTTAAAAATTATAAATTCTCAAATTGCCCCCGCCGGGAATCGAACCCGAGACCTCCCAGTTATAAGACCACAGCGCTCACCACTGCGCTAGGAAGGTCGTCGAATACTATACTTGCAGCTATACTACAATATAATTGGCGGAAGCGTCGTTCTGTAAAGATGGCTGATCGGTGGCTGAACGTATTTCGAACTTTCAACTCTAAAAATATCGCGTTGGTGACCCCGCGCGACTCTAGCGCAGTCTCGCCGACTCCTGAAAGGTCAGGGCACGCCGCGTGCGGACCATTGTCTCGACGTATCGGTAATATATTAAATACTTTTCCGTTGAAAGGTCAGATAACAATACGCGTAGACTATTGTGTTGAACTGCCGATTTATTGATTGGCATGTTCACTGTTCAGTATTAAATAATTAATTATTAAGTGATTTCAGTGATATGATTAATGAATATTATGTTTTAGCGATGAAAAATGTCAATTGGATAGTGAAAATTGAAGTGGTTTTCAGTGAAACTTAGATCGAGTGATGTCAAGTTGATGTTGGTTTCAGTGTTTATTCACGTTTCACACTTAACGAATTTACTTGTCTATGCGCTACCCATATCGCTACTGCTATTTTATTTTTTACTTATTTTAAGTACGTAATTCTCACAAAATCTAAATCTTGAAGTCTTGAATCGACATTTTAATACTATTATTGTGTTCGTGGATAAATTGTATCGTGCACTTTAAAGTAATATCTACTTATGTAGGTATTTTTTTGTAGTCGCAACAAACAGTCAACATTAAAAATAGTTTTATACGGTTCACAATTTTTTTTGAAGAATGTAAAATATTAGAAAAACAAATTAATATGTGACCATACTTCGTCGCAGTCACTTTTACCTTGCTTTTACCATTATGGTGATATAATTTTTATGATATCCCAAAAATTTATTTCAATACTAGCTAATGCGCGCGACTTCGTCCGCATACTATCAACGCTCAAACAGAGCTAAGGATCGACGTGATTCTTTGCATGGGTATAATTTACGACCTGGAGAGTGACATAGGCTACCCCGGAAGAGTTCCATTCCAGGATTCCAAAAACTAAATCCACCCGAACGAAATCGCAAGCAAAAGCTAGCTAGTAAAGCATACTGCAAACAAAAACCAAACGCATTGCTGATTGTATTGCCTGCGAAGCCTTGATAGAGCGGCCTTGACCGTGACTTGCCCATAAAATATACAATCCATGTTTCAATATAATCGATTTTTAACCGACTTCGAGAAATTAGGATGTATAACTGCCAAATTACAGCTTTTTAGTACCAATAGTCTCTGCGCTATGCTGCGGACAGACGGACAGACGGGCGGACTTGGCAAAACTATAAGGGTTCCTTGTAGTTTTACTACGGAGCTCTAAAAACTAAGGGGTGAAATAACAAAGATATAATATTGTATAATAGACTGTTTAATTAATTGCTCAATTCTTTTATTAAGCTATTGCATAGCTTCTATCGCGGGCCTTGAGCGTGGAGACCGAATCCAGAAATTCTGTAACGAAAATAACCTGACACGGGACTCCTCTCACCGCTAGATGGCGTTGATAAAAATGCTATGCAATAGCTTTACCGCGGCAGTCCCCGAGTGCCACACGTCTTTTTTTTTTAACTAGTTTAAATTGTGGGGTTTATCTTCATTAAATCACGAAATGTTATTTCTTCGCCAGTTGCGATTCAAGTAACTCGCGACAGTTGGTCTTTCAACCAAATCTTCTTCATAGTACCTGCCTATTTTCCTAACTGTATCTTTTCGCAAACAATTATTTCGTAGGCATTGCTTCTTTTTAGGGAAATAATGTTGAAGCTTTTTTATATTTTCGTTTATAATGTATGGAAAAGTTGAATGTGTAGGATCAATTGTAGAATGCTTAGGTTCAGTAGTAGCATTTTCTTCAACTTTATTTTCTTCTGCCGACTTATCTTTTGGACTGCTTTTCTTTTCTTTTTCTTTGCTATCCCTTTCTATGTCGCCTTTTGTGGTAGTTTGATCTTTGTCATCTTTTTTACTAGAACGGTCCCTATCATCTGTATCAGATCTGTCTCTATCTCTTATCGGGGTAGTTTTATCTTTATCATCTTTTTTACTAGATTGGTCCCTATCATCTGTATCAGATCTGTCTCTGTCACTTATCGGGGTAGTTTTATCTTTATCATCTTTTTTACTAGATCGGTCTCTATCATCTGTGTCAGATCTGTCTCTGTCTCTTATCGGGGTAGTTTTATCTTTATCATCTTTTTTACTAGATCGGTCCCTATCATCTGTGTCAGATCTGTCTCTGTCTCTTATCGGGGTAGTTTTATCTTTATCATCTTTTTTACTAGATCGGTCCCTATCATCTGTGTCAGATCTGTCTCTGTCTCTTATCGGGGTAGTTTTATCTTTATCATCTTTTTTACTATATCGGTCCCTATCATCTGTATCAGATCTGTCTCTGTCTCTTATCGGGGTAGTTTTATCTTTATCTTCTTTTTTAGTAGAGCTGTCTCCATCTTCTATAGTTATATTTTTATCTATGTCTTTTATGGTAGTGTTTTCAACTTCTTCTCTATCATATTTTTTAGTACTATGTCTGTCTAGTTCATCGTTTATACTACTTTTGTTTCTATCTTCTTTCTCATGAATTCTTTCTTTAGTATAACTTTCATGGCTATGCTCCATTTTTGGTGTTGTCTTAATTCCCCATGTTAACCAAGGAAAAACTTTACCTATATCAGACAGATCAAGTGTAGGATAATTCATTGATGCAAAAGGAGAGGAAAATTGAGGTGGTCTGTAAAATCCATTATTTTCCATAATACCTGGATATTGAGTTGGAGTGTAAATTCCATTGTTTATCATATCTGGATATTGATTTGGAGTATAAATTCCATTATTTACGATATCTGGATATTGATTTGCAGTATACATTCCATTATTTACGATATCTGGATATTGATCTGGAGTGTCAATTACATTAGCAGCATCAAGGTTTCTATCACAATAAGATTGACAACATGGATCATTTTGCTCATAGTCTTGTATAGGCTTAGTATCATACTTTCTTTTGCATGTGCATTTGCATTGTAATCTCTTAGGACCGTAATCCATTTCAGCGCTAATGTCGTAATCATTGTACTTCTTTCTTCTTCTATATGGTTTTCGACTGTTACTACCATCGCTTTTAGTCCAACTATATTCCTCGTTGTGAAATGGTAGGTAATAGGCTGCTTGAGTGTAATGTCTCGGGCGATGAAATTTCTGTATCGGTTCGTACTGTGATAAAGTTTTTTGAAATAGAATAAAAATTTCTAGTTTCATAATCTGGAAGCGTGATATTTTTTGTATCAGTCAGATTATTATTTAAAAACAGTGGCATAATATTGTATTTATCGTACTTACCAAGTTCATATTAGCGAGTATACTAATTTGCTACATTTCCCGAGCTTTACAGTCAGCAGAATTACTTTAGCACAATTCTAAAACTCGCTGAATACATCGATGTGAACTATTCAACTACTTGCATGTATTTATGGCAAAATGCAAAACAATCTGTATTTCGCAATAATTTTATGTAAATAATAAAAATACTTCATTTTTGACACGGTTTATATTTGCTTTTCTACTATTTCAATTCTTGTTTTCTTAGCATAATATATTATATTATGTATTATATACTTTATATTGCATAGTAGTGTTAATTGATAGTACTTATCTATTTTTTAGCACTCTAGTTTTGAATTTATAAAAAAGTAAAAAGCACAAAATTATTTAAAATCTAATGTAACGGAGTTTTGTATGAACTTATAATCAGTGTTTCAAATATTATCTCTCTGCGGGTGCAGTACCTTCATGCTTCTAAGTTGTAACATCAATTTCTCTGCAAATTTATCTGAAATTGGTACGATACCATATTTGGGTAACCAATTAGGTTTGGTACGTCTTAATGCTGTTAGAGTGAATTGACCTTTATCTTTAATATCCAAAGGAGCTTTGTCTCTCAGTATGTCATTGCTATCTTCTGGAAAAACGTTAGAAAATGTCACAGCTTCTGATGTAAGCGTTTTAACTCTTTCTGTTCTCATTTCTATAGTACTTTCTTTTGTAGTTGTTGTTACTGTATTCACAATAGTTGAAGCTGTTGTAGTTTCTGCAGTTTGTGTAACTGGGGCAAGTGTTGTATTAGGAGTAATTGGATAAGGATATGGGAAGGGTAGAAATACGTAGCTCGGTGCGATAACAGGAGGTTGTGTAGCAAAACAATTCGGACACACATCTCTACACGAGGGTTTTGTTATAGTTTCTTCACATTTATCACAGGCACAATTCTCGTCTGCAGAATCGTTGTAGTCCTCATAGTTTTCTTGAATCTCTTTATTATTTTCATAGTTTTCGTAAATTTTTTGGTTAGAGTACTGCGGGTAACCTACATTTTGGTAGGCATACTGGTATGCATGTTGAATCCCACCGTAGACTTGAGGATTGTATTGAGAGTTTGTATATTGTAAAAGAAGGCAGTAAATATTTATGTTGGTTACCTGAAAAAAAAAAAATAAGTACATGAATATGTTATTTTTTCTTTCAAGCTTAAATTTTAATAATACGTATTTTTTAATAAAACAAAGGTTGAGGTTTATTATAGACTGCATAAAAGTAATTATTACAGAACTTATTAATGTTTGTTTTTTATCTACTATTAAACCTAAAGAAAATATAAACATTTGGTAGGACCTTACCACTTTGTATATCATAGTGTTGCTAATATAACAGAATGATTTAGATCAACTATACTGTCCCACATTAACTCTTAAACAGGTATGGTTGTGATTGTTCTAATATGCCAGTACGAGTTGTTCATTGTTTGGCGTTGTGTAAGTGATTATGGCTGTGTAAAACAATAACCCCTGAAAGGAAAAACAAAAAGTTTCAGTTCATTAGGTTATACTTACGAGTATGTTAAGTAATTTAAACACTTTCTTATTTGCCATACCCAGTCAGCACAGAGTGAAGTTGGGAAGGGTATGACAAATAAGAAAGTGCTTAAGTGGTTGGGAGGGGAAGTGGGGAAGGGCTTTAAAATAATACCTAGGCTCGAAAGTCATTTTGTGTCTCACAGACACAAAAAAAGACGTGTGGCATTCGGGGACTGCCGCGGTAAAGCTATTGCATAGCATTTTTATCAACGCCATCTAGCGGCTCACCGCTAGATGGCGTTGAAAAAAAATGCGCCATCTAGAGTCCCGTGTCAGGTTATTTTCGTTACGGAATTTCTGGATTCGGTCTCCACGCTGGCCCGCGATAGAAGCTATGCAATAGCTTAACAAGCTAGCAGACAACGCAGTACAACGGAAATAGTATTCGAAACTGATTAATCGAATGGTTTAAGAAACTGAAATTGGAAAATTGAACACAATAATTCATTATTTTTAAAAGTTTAGAATTATACAGCCAGCATGGTTGTACAAATCCGTTATTCCCGATTTCTAATAGGTAACTGAAGCAGAGCTGATTAAGGGCTGACTTAAATAAATTTTTTTTTCTCTGCTTACAGTAAGCTCGTAGGTTGGAACTGAGGTACGTAGTTAGGAGTAGGTAGGAGGTGGTGGTTCACGACCTCGGCCTCTCCTGAAATACATACAGACGTGGAACCACGCCAGAATCGGAGACGCACAAACAACGCTAATCGGTCAATCGGACGGCAAATTAATAGGTTATATCTTATTTTATTTTTACGCTGTAAGAAATCGGCATACCTACTCCTGCCCAAATAACAATTTTCTTATTGGATAGAAGCACGCGTTACTTTGCGGAAGTTCATAATTAGCAAGAAAAGGTTAGAATTATTTTGCTATAATCCGCCAACAGAAAAAATCTGTTTGGTCAAACATGCAGTTACAAGATAAGCACCGCTTACCTGCCTAACCAAGCAAGAAAGTCAAGTTCCCAAGCAAGCAATGCCACCACCACTCACATGCACCACCATACAAGACTTTTATACTACTCTCGACGCCCGTTTCGCCCCGACACCGGGGCATCCTCAGGAGATGTCGACTTTACAATGCTGTATTGTCTAGTGATTAGACAATACAGCTAGAGTTAGCTGAATTTATTGCGTGCTTGCTGCATCAATGCATTTTAGCCAATAGCGGGAGGGTACCAGCCAATCAGTAGTCATTGCGATCGTTATAATGATGCAATCATTTTTAGAGAATCGACACACAGGTTGCAAATGCAAGGACCGGAATGGCCTGGAACTAGGTTGAGGGTGGTCAAGGTAGTTCAAAGCCGCTATGAATAGCGAAGTGTCCCAATGAACAGAACTGAAACAGACGGCGTGGCGTAAACTGCTGACGGTGCAGTGTCCCGAACAGCACTGTTGCAGCATGATTGCAGGATAAAGGTAAGACCGCACTACGCGGAACTGCGCTGCAGCGGAGCGACGCGACACTGCACTTTAAAATATTGTTTCTATACTCGGAATTATAATTCGATTCCACATTTGACATTAGCTACTGTCATTTTGTAAAATAATGATACCACATATAATAGTGTAGTGATGAACACAAAAATCGATAAACAATCGCGATTTATGTTTATGTAATCATAATATTGGTGTGCCAATTAAAGACTAAATTATTGATTTTTATTTAAATAAATACATAATTATTCATAATAATTATTTATTAATTAGTAACCGCTGCTTTATTTTATAAAAAGTTAATATATTTTTTTTTTATATTAAAAACAAAACTTATAATAAAAGAGCCTATATATCCCATGTTGTCCAAGAATAGGAAAAAAGAGTAGGCTAGATAATATGTTAATTGACAATATCACAGATACATTTATAATAAATGTTACAGAAAGTGACAGCGATAGAAAGCGATGACGGCGACGATTTATAAAATAAAATATTACCATAATATATATTCTATTTCTTTTATTTCTCATGTTCCTTCATGATCACATTTTTTTATTTATTTCACACACAATTATTAAAGAAAACTCTCAGATCCTTAATAAAATTAATCGTCATAACTAAATTATCCGTTCAGAAATATTTAATTTCCTGATATACTTAGTTTCTATTAAAGTAGTAGTTGTTTAGATATACTACTATAAACGAGAGGAATCGATCCGGAAATATTCCATTTCCGTATCGAATAATTTCCCAACGTCACTATTTAGTACTTGTCATAACGTTGCAACACTGAAATTGTCAAATCTGGAATCGAATTAAAATTCCGACTATAAGTAAACGTATTAGACATATCGCACTACGCGGCAGCGGAACCGCGCTGCGCGACAAAGTTGGGCAACTACGCAAAAGTGTCGCGACGCTCCGCTGCAGTGCAGTTACGCCTAGTGCGGTCTTACCTTTAACCGACACTTCCGCATTTATAATACTAGTAAAGATAGTAAGGATGTCTCCGGGTATAAACTCCAACCTAACCTACCTTCCGGCCGAAACGCTTAGCGAGTCAGCTATAGTCAAATAGTAAATAAAATTGAAAGCTCAAGATATTTTAGGGAATGTCATAACGTCAGGTCGCCTGGTGGGTTGGCACCGCCTCGCGGGCTAATTCGAGCGTCGAGGTCGTGACCCGACGCCCCGACGCCCTGGCGCTCTCAGCTCGCATGTACCCATTTTCATGCTTTGACGTAAGCATATACCTATAGTCCGCCAGGCATACGTTCTGTGGGATTGTTAAAAAACCGGCCAGGTGCGAGTTGGACTCGTACATGAAGGGTTCTGTAGCATCGTTACAGCAATAGTTAAGGTCGAGCAATAAAAGGTGAAAAAAATCACGTTTCTTGTATATTGTGTTACATATATGGACGTATTTTTGGAATCTACTCATCATTTTCTACTTAGATGATGATTATATACTTAATCTTATTTTCTAATTTTTTTTTCAACTTTAGCCTTTAATGCGAGTGCATGCTCACCCCATCATTTTTTTTAATTTTACTAGCGGAACTAGTAAACGAATGAAACGGAATTTTACCGGAATAAGCTAAGGATTTTGACGATACCTCACTCATCAAAATCGGTTCAGGCGTATAGAAGTTATGGTGGAATATAGAAACTCACATACATACATACATGAACCCTGAAAACAATATACTTCTTTTTTCAGGCAGTCGTCTAATAAGACGAGTATAGAGCTCGCACGGAGGGCGCGGGGTCACGACCTCGCGCCGCCCAAATTAGCCCGTGACGACATCAACTACATGCCAACTGCTGAACCCAAGAATATAGAGCAAATCAGCCAAGAATATAGAGCAAACACAACACCAACCAATTAATACTACGCGGTTATAAGTCTATTTATTTATTATTTATGAACATTTACAAGAATATATTATTAGAAGAAGTGGACACAGGTGAAGCTTATCTATCAAACCTACCAGCTTCCTTGAAAGCGAGTAAGGTGAAATTATAGAGTGGTGGTGGTGGTATTGGTCTAAAATGTACTACATCACTTGAAAATTTAATAAACAAATGACGTTACAAAGATTTTACTTTTGTTTTTCATCAGGCGCTCTGCAATAAAATATCAATAGACTTTTAGCTTATGCAAGTGGTGGATTTATCAGCAGGCTGAGCAGGCTGTGGCCTAGGGCGGCAGATTTTAGGCCAAATTTTTTGTTTTTGTCTTATAGAAATTAAAAAGATATTGTAGAGGTCGGTAGGGATTAGGGGCGGCAAAATCTGAATAGTCTACCGGCGACAAATGTGTAAATACAACATTGGCCATAATTTCCAAGGACCTTCTATTGAAAGTTATTGAAAGATATTGGTTTAATTATGGCTTTTTAATGAATATGGCAATGTATCTCGAACAACGAACGCCGATACCTACACTCGCTTTAGGTACGGCGCGTCGCAGGTGGCGGTTTGTACGAAGTTTGTACGTAGGTACTTACATCACGGGCGCCCATTACATTGCAGTTTTGTATTAAATATTGCCATTTCGTATTTTTATTACAATTTTACAATTACAATTAAAACTCAGTATACACGATTCCATTTTGTAATTATTAAAAAAAATTAAACGAAAAGACCAATGAAAAACTCCAACGCTGAGTGATTTAGAATCACGTACTGAATCCCTGGTTTCAGTTTTCGTTACGGGGTTTCCCTTACACCCTGTATGCTATGCTATGTATTGTGTGTATAATACAACGAAAGGTAAGCAATTTATTGTAAAGATGCAAGTGTATAATGTAAAAAAGGCAAGTTTATTGTAAGGCTGCAAAAATGAGGCATCGATAAATAAAGCATTATTATAGTGTTGGTACAATGAAAGGGCGCACAGTGCCGGGACAGACGACCGGTCACAGCGTCGTGACTACTGATAAGCTGATAAGCGTAAGGTGATAGCAGCACACCGCCGGACAAAGCGGAACGGTACACGGTGAAACTGCGGGGCCACTGGCACGGTGTACCACGCGACAACGCGCGTTTGGAACCCTCGAAGGTTTGCTGTAAGCAGTGGCGTAACTATAGGGTGGCAAGACGGCAAAATGCCACGGGCCCCAGCCTGAAGGGGCCCCCAGTCAGGTATCTCAGTGGTTGAGCTTCTTTATATAATGGTAGGGAGGGCCCCATACGATGAATTTGCCACGGGCCTCAAACGCTATAGTTACGCCACTGGCTGTAAGTGCTTCTATTAGGAGCATGCAAGGTTGTGCCTCTCGTTATTGCCATTCAAAGAAAGAGAGAAACTATCTTATTTGATCAATACAATAAAAAAAGACGTGTGGCACTCGGGGACTGCCGCGGTAAAGCTATTGCATAGCATTTTTTATTAACGCCATCTAGCGGTGAGAGGAGTCCCGTGTCAGGTTATTTTCGTTACAGAATTTCTGGATTCGGTCTCCACGCTCAAGGCCCGCGATAGAAGCTATGCAATAGTTTAAAAATAACTTAACAAAAATAATCGCATTTGATCTAATAAGGTCTCCCACTCAGCATCATTTCTTCATCACCATTTCTTGTCACGAATCCTACTAATATTATAAATGCGAAAAATTGGATATATGGATGGGTGGATGTTTGTTACTCAGTCACGTCGCAACGACTGAACCGATTTGGCTGAAACACAGAGGTTAGAAAGGTAGAGGAGATCTGTGGAGGTCCATGCAAGAGACTTATGTCCAGCAGTGTACGTCTAAAAGTTGAAAAAGAAGAAAAGAAGAAGAGACAGAGGTTATAGCCTTGAATAACACATAAGCCACTTTTTATCCCGGAAAAACCTTAATCCACGTGTACGAAGTCGTGCATCAGCTAGTTATTTAATTATAAAAGCAGCAATTTTTGATGGTAAAATGTAACCCTTACCTCATGAATAGCAAACCCTTCAATACTTCATTTGTCGCTTTGGCTGCTGTAGAGTAACTAGAGTTTCTACTCTCAATCGATGCCCACGAACCCCCGCCTTGGTGTTCAATTGAAACACACGTAAAAAGTGATCAAGATAAGAATACAAATGTAAGCCGCCATTTTCTATTTCTGTCTTGCTCTATTTAAGACATACGTGAATGAGACGGAAATAGAAAAGGAGAGTTACATTTGTATCTTCATCATATTATAGTAAACGCATTGTATATTTTGTGTTCATCACCTATCGTACTGGACCAGGCGGCCGCTTATGCGACAAAGCTGTGGCCCTACGCTTACTATTGTTTTTATATGTTGCTCAAGGAAATTCATTGATAATGCATATTGTCTGTGTAACCTCTTCACTCGCTAGAGTTTTAAATGTAACGGTGACTGAATAATACAGTATAGATATAAATATGCTGCTACATACTGCTTTAGTGAGTGATAGAGCCAATTTATATTTAGGTACATAAATACATTCAGTTGCTTGAAACTACACGCTGACATCAAAAGAAGGTCCGATGAGTTTTCAAAAATAATATTAGTATGGTTATAAACCTGAATATTTAATCCCTTAACTCCTCCAATTCAGTCTACGAGAATTAATTTTTTGTGGCTGAAACAATCAAATGCCTACTTGTTGCTACTGAAATGATGGTAATTGGTAAAAAGATTTATTAGCTACATAAAGCCACCTTTTCATGGTTCAACCACAGCACCGATTTGACGTAGTTTGGCACAAAGATAACTTGGATTCCTGGTCAATTGCGGAAAAGCTTTGTTAATCCTTGCCACAGCCTACAACCACAATTTATTGTGGTGATTGGCTGAATTTAAGAGATTTTTGTTGCAATAGTGCATTTTAGCAAATAACGAGAGAGTGTCGGCCAATCAGACGTGATTGCCATTGTCACACTGTAATAATCATGATGACGAGAATTTTTTGAAAATCTAAATTCATGCAAACGACATCGCGATATATATGTCGCAAGCATAAGCTAGTCTTGAATTACCTATTTCCATTCTAAATTGCAGCCAAATGAACCAATTTGGCTGCAACTTAGAATGGAGATAGCTCGACATACCCAGAATAATCACATAGGCTACATTTTATCCCGGAAAATTAAAAACTTTAATCCACGCGAATGAAGTCGCGGGCGTTATCTAGTATCATTATTAAGGCGAAAGTTTATGGATGGATAGATGGATGATTGTTACTTCTTCACGCCAGAACGAATGAACCGATTTGGCTGAGGAATGGAGATGGCTTATATCCAGGTTTAATAGAATATAGGCTACAATTTATCCCGAAAAATAAAAGAGTTCCCGCGGGAATCTAAACCCTTAATCCTCGCGTACGAAGTCGCGGGCGTCAGCTAGTAAGGTCATATTTCTGTACGTAATAGGTAACTCATTGTCATTAGGATGTAGCCGTTCAGACTTGCAGGTAAGTGGCATCGGAAGGTTAAGAGCCCGTTATCGGCTGTTATCAGTTCTGTGCCGTGCCCCATTTGCTCGTTTGACCTGACACCGCAGTTATCAGTTGAACGCGCGATAAAACGTACCTGTTATTACCTTTGCCCGGTGTTTTTAGTGAAAATATTTGTCGATTTGAGGCAAATAATTGTGTTCCAACTGGATGTGACTCCTAGGATTCCATGTAAGAAGGTTGAGCGTTCACGTAGTTGACACAAAGTCGACTAAGTAAAGTATTAATTGTATTGCATTTTATTTTGTAGTTTTCAAAGTGACATGTGGCTTGATAACTTCGTTACTAATGCTATTTTATTCCATGACTCTTCATCGCTTTTCAAGACTTCTCATCACCCGTAACGATGATTCAGGTTTTAAAACATTCCGTGGGAACCCTTATTTTTCAGGAATAAAAAGTACCTAATCGTAATAATTGTGCGTCCTTAGAGTGCAAACTATTTATGTGATTATATTAACTACTAGCTGTTGCCCGCGACTTCGTCCGCGTGGATTTAGTTTTTAATAATCCCGTGGGAACGCTTGAATGATCTTCCGGATTAATAAATAGCCTTCGGTTCGGTTCTTGTTCGGTTCTCGTCGGGTGACCGCCCTCGACCACCGACTTACCGCATCGCATTGTTCGCCCGCGCTACTTTTTCTTGTTGCTCGGCTTCTAAGAGTCGTACAAAGATATTGAATAGCCTATAACCTTCCTCAAGAATTGGGCTATCAGATACAAAAAGAATTTTTCAAATCCGACTGATAGTTCCAGAGATTAGCGCGTTCAAACAAACAAACTCTTCCACTTATATTAGTACAGATTCATAAAACTAGGTAACAGGATGTCCCCGATTCACATGTCAGAGGTGTTTTAAATTTTCAATTTACACTTGTATTATAGTTTCAATATTGTCCTTGACTCCTAAGTTAGGTTTTACCTCATAGGCCGAACGGTAACCTTTACTCTACAAGACATCTGTTCCCCAAACAATGGTAGGCGGGATCGACTGCCGCAGCATTTGAATGATACATTACATTAAAAGCATATTCTTGTTTGTGTTGCTCGCGAATGATTGATTACAACACTTGTGCGGCCAGAATTTTATAGCTGCTCAATTGTATTAGTATTATTTTGAGACAACTTCATTTGTTATATCGAATGTGTGTTTGATGTCTTGAGTTGGCTTATCCTATTATCCTATTAATATTATAAATGTGAAAGTTTGGATGTATATTTGTCACTCAATCAAGCCGCAAAGCCTGTATCGATTTGGCTGAACTTTGGTACATAGATAGATTATAGACTGGAATTTATAGCACATAGGCTTTTTGTCCCGGGAAATAAGAGAGTTCCCGCGGGAGTAAAAAACCTCATTCCACGCGAACGAAGGCGCGGATGTCATCTAGTTAATAATATAAACGTAAAAATTCCGTATCAAAATCAATCCTTCCAGATGCACAGCTAGCTGCACACTTCCTCTTTTTCCGTTTGTTAATGTGAAATCTGAAAACAGAAATTAGAATTTAAAAAAAACATTAATACCCCACCCCGACTGCATTAAAAATACCAACTGAAAATTCAAAACATTATCCTTTTTCAGCAGTTGGGTAAGATAACATAAAGACATATTTTTCTGAATAATATAAATGTAAAAATTCTTTTTACAAAACCGACTTCAAACGCCACAACAAAGTAGGTATATCAAATGCGCCTATAAAATTGAAGGGTTCCACCGATTTCTCCAGGATCTCATCATCAGATCCTGTCCTGATGACAATGGGACCACCTGGGAAGTATACCCTTTCAAACAAAAACAGAATTTTCCAAATCGGTCCAGGCGTCTTCGAGTAATCGGGGAACCTACATAAAAAAAAGAAAAAAAAAGGTTCCGACGAATTGAGAAACTCCTCCTTTTTTGGAAGTCGGTCAACTAGAAAAGTGAAGTACAGAATATTTTTTTTTTTTTAAATATATAGACTAGCGCTTGAGCTTAGACTAGAATATATAGAAAACAACAGATTAATGCTTGGTAGTTGCTCGAAGCGACTACCAATCATAAATCTATGGAAATCGAGAAGTTCATAGTCACGGATGTTGTGTTTGTTTATCATTTTGATTGTCTATGAGTAATCTACCTGCTCAGTAGGTATACGTACTTGTATGATAACTAAATAAACTTACAGATAAAGACTTCTACGTATATGAGGGCCAATGGATAGGTACTTTATTAAGAAATACGTATACCCATCGATGTAAAATAGTACCGTATACCCGTAATATATTATAATACGTACCTATCATTAATTCAATAATATCTATAATACGTATCTATAATTATAATTAATCTATGACTTTTCGTCTTTCCAAATAAATTAAATTTTAGATTTTATTCAATTCGATTACAAAAAGATTACAAGTACAAAGGTGTACATCGAAAAATGTTGAAAAACTGTTTGTAAAGTTTTTACATATCCATAAAATAATTTCCCACTCGAGGCAAAATTTTTTTAACTTTAATTTTTCATGTTCAGAATAAACCCTGACAAAACTGTTTTTCAAAACTTAGAGAAGACGTATCGTTTGAGACAAGTACATACCAACACACAAACTTTGTTTGTTAAAAACCCAGAAGAATTTCAAATAGATATCATTTAAGAAAAACCCACTCACTCGTCACCTTGAAAACATTTTCTTCTAAGTAAACATTAGTTTAGCAGCGAAAAATCTCATAGGAAAATGGCGTTACACCGCGAGTCTGATAAATGCAGTGATGAAGTGATAAAAGGTGATGATTTAGTGAAAAGTGAAGTGATGGTGAAGGAGGAGGGTGATGAGAGGAGCACCAGCCACCGTGAAAACAGGCTCACGAGCATCATCGACCAACTGCGGTGCCAGAGTCAGCTGAAAGGTAAGTTGAGTCAGCTAAATTGAGTCCTATGGCTTGTAAAATTACCTATCTAATCCAAAATCAATTGAAGTTCGAATATATCATCTAAATAATAATATATCTACTAGTTGATGCCCGCGATTTCGTTAACGTGATTAGGAGGTACAAATATCACAATACTTCAAAATTTATGTCAATTCTGTCTCAAAAAGTCATTATTTTTATCTATAGTCGTGATTTTGACAGTTAATAGGTGATTCGTAGGTGGTTTTTGTTTTCGTTCGACCCTTTCAAAAGTCAAAAAAGGACAAAGGAGGTGGGTTGATAAGGCCCAAAATCCGCCCCTCATACACTCGAAAAAAAAAGTTTCAGATTCTGACAAATTGTAAATGTATTTATATACTTGAAGATATAAACTTTATTTTAATATAAAGTTTAGGTGATAAAAAAAATAGTAAGTTACAGAAAATATTACCCAAAAAGAGAGTGTTTCTTTTACTTTTCTTACATTTTCATACATTTTAGTCGTTTTTTAAGCTTTGATTTAATATTTTAGAATGAGGCGCTCCATGAACCAAAATAAATTAATACTCATATAAAAGCTTATAAAAAGGAGCATCATTATCAGTTACGTTTACCATGGTTCATGGAGCGCCTCATTCTAAAATATTAAATCAAAGCTTAAAAAACGACTAAAATGTATGAAAATGTAAGAAAAGTAAAAGAAACACTCTCTTTTTGGGTAATATTTTCTGTAACTTACTATTTTTTTTATCACCTAAACTTTATATTAAAATAAAGTTTATATCTTCAAGTATATAAATACATTTACAATTTGTCGAAATCTGGAACTTTTTTTTTCGAGTGTATGAGGGGCGGATTTTGTTGCCTTATCAACCCACCTCCTTTATCTCTTTGATTTGTTCCCATGCTCTAGCCGGGGGAAGTTGCTCCACTTGTAATGTCAAATAGGGATATACTTCTCCTTTTCCCTGTCGCCATGCTCTAGCATAGGGAGAAGGCAATTGTATCCCCTGTCAGTGGATAAAATCGGGGGATAAAATGTTTATCTCCTGTCCATGCTGCCAGTGCAGATCCAAATCGATCCAGGCATCTTCGAGTAATCGTGGAACATACATAAAAAATTAAAAAAAAAAAAAAACCGACGAACTGAGAACCTCCTCCTTTTTTTGGAAGTCAGTTAAAAATCAATTGCTATTCGTTAGTCTGTTCTGTCTAAAACTCAAAAAAAAAAAAACTGCCGTCGATCCGTTTTTCCACTGCAGCGTCATTGAAGGACAAACGCACTTTCCCATTTAGATATAATATTAATAGTTAGTAGGGATTCAAATTTTAACTTTTAAATTGGTGCTTCCCTAAATCCACGGAAGACCAGCGCTATGCCTGTGCTTTTACCACAGGGATAGTATATGCTGAGTGAAGCTTATATTCATTCGCTGGAGTGAAGTCCATTTTGGGACCACACATATTTATTTATTTTTTTGTTTTGTGTGTCTCTCTGTCATTAACTGTGCTGTGTGTCTCAAATAAATGATTTTTCTTTCTTTCTTTCTTTCTAAATCATGCGTTTAAGGGGTCATTTCGCCGCTGCCGACGTTAACGTTGGCTTAATAAAAGGCACGCGTCAGTCTCGTGCGCAATTAGCGTTGGTCACAGCGCGGCTCAACAACAATAGCGTGATGGGAGATAGCGATATCTGATCGCGACGCTCCTCTTTGAATTATTTTGCCTAACCTTTGTCTATGTTTAACCTATGTAACAAAGTGAAGCGATAGCGTTTAGCTTCGTGGTTTAAAAATACATTAAAAAATAAGGCTAAGTACTCGTAACTACGTGGATGTAGAGCGATGCGGTTAATATCCCACGGACTAGCAGCGCTTTGGTTCCTGTTTGCGGCTTCCATTTCTTTTTTATTCAATGACGAGGTAGTCCTTGACAGTGATCTTACTTGATGGTAAGTGACGATGCCGTCTAAGATGGTAGCGCGCTAACTTGGAAGGGGTATGGTAGTGTACATTCAACCCATATCCCTAATCTGTTTGTACGCGCCATCGTCGTGCCGGAACGCAGGGCGGCAAGTCTTTGACGGTAGGGTAACTAGCCACGGCCAAAGCCTCCCACCAGAGCAAATTAGAAATCAGAAATTATTTTCCAAATTGCCCCCACCGGGAATCGAACGGGAAAGTTATTCGTACAAGTATTTCACCTTAGGTGTTTGATGTATAACTATATTTAACGTGAAAAAATAATTTATAAAATCAATGAATGGCGTCCGGCTCTTTTACCACAATGTCTAGCTGAACTGGCTGCTCTGTCCGGCTTTTCTGTTTTAAAACCAGCATAGCTAGCATGGGTAGGAGATAAAAAATTTATTCCCCGATTTTATCCACTGACGGGGGATAAAATTATCTTTTACCTATGCTAAAGCATGGCGACAGAGGAGAAGGCTATGTGTATTCCTATAAGTATTTCCACTGAGTGTTATTTCCACCGCTGTGCCCAAGCTCGACGGGTGGATAAAATTAAGCGAGGGGATAAACATTTTATCCTTTTCCCAGCGATAAAATTTCTCCCGCCTATGCTAGCCCTGCAGAAGGGCTAACATGTGCGCCACGAGAAAATTCACATAGAGATTAAGAGAAAATGTGTAGAGAAAATTTTCTCGTGGCGCGCATATTAGCACTACTGGCAACCCTAAATGTGCGCAAAGTGCAAATCTCCCATTTATAAACGTAACCGATTTAGGGCCGATTGCCTGAGTGGCCGTTTAAAGTTAAGTTAAAGTTGTAACCGCGGCTACATTTGACTTTAACTTTTTCCGTAACCGAGCTCTGACCTCCATTATAGGCGTTGCACAACGCCAATTTTGACCCCCGTCAAAATTAACTTCAGCTAATGGGGCTGCCAGTAAAATGATGATTCCCTTCTCGGTTTTTTAGTCTTATTATGTTGAATTATTTTATCAACATGCAACATTATGCTGAAATAACAGTCAGTGTTCTAGTCTGTGATTATGTGATAGTTGTCTTTTCATCTGTGTTTGTTGATTGTCAACACGGAGTGATTACATTCTCTTGGATTGTCAACTAAAAGATTTTTGTCGAAATAGTCATTTTATTTAGTTTTATTACAAAGAAAAATAATATGGATGTTAATGCAAAGTAAGTGACACTGATCACGGAAAAAGGGATTTTTCACAGTATTATTAAAAAGCGTTCACACACACTGGTCCCAACTATACTTATTAACATGTGCCCCATAGAGCATGTGAAGGATCATTTTATAAATATATCAATAAATGATGATTTTAAACCACAAACTGTGAGTACCTGTTTATATTTTAACTAGACTATCTCGGAACTTCGTCCGTGTGGATTAAAGGTTTTTAATTTTCGCAGGAGCTCTCATTTTCCGGGATAAAAATGTGTTAATTACTGAGCCGATTTTAATGAATGAGGTATCAATCGATTCAGTCCAGGTCGGTCCAGGTGACACAGGTTACATTATACACAAACAAAATCAATATGCCTACCAAATACTTTATGGTAATTAATGGTAATTATGAATAAAATACCATACCAAAATCAAGACTGTAAATCATTGACTATATCACAACTCAAAACACTGGACGGATCATACTGATTGGCATACAGATATGTATAGCTATTATGAAGTAGGCATCTGCTAAAAAAAGGGGTTTTTATAATTCAACCCTTAAAGAGGGAAAATAGAGTTTTAAAAAATTTAACTTGATGTGAGCGAAGGTGCAGGCAAAAGCTGGTTTGTAATTATTTATTTTTACAGGTGACTGAGGAGTCAATTGGAACTGAATATTCAGACTTAAAAGAAAGTCAGGAAGTCACATTTATTAACAACTAGCGGACCCGACAGACGTTGTCCTGTCTTAAGTTTTTTACATCCTCTTTGACGAAATTGGCAGCACGCATTCTGTCAATGTTATGTCAAACGCCATAAGATTACATCAAAAAAGTTTGAATTGTTAAAGCGGTTACATTAGAAATAATTTAATATGGTGGTTAATATTTCTTAAATTTTCTAATTTTCCGCGCAATTTTCTTAATTTTTTCTTTCATAAGAACCTTCTCCTAACAATAACAAACACAATAAAAAAAGAATTAGCGAAATCGGTCCAGCCGTTCACGCGTGATGCGCTTACCAACACATTAAGCGATTCATTTTTATATATTAGATAATACGGAAATAGTAAGGAAATAAACCATTTTTTGGTACTTTGTTGTACATACATACATTGTAAGCTAAATAAAAGATTTTAAATAGAGGTTTTTCTTTTATTAAAAAACATTCTAACTATTTACAATACTGATACAATGTTATAATTTAATTAGATATTCAATAGTAACAGTGTCTTTAAGTACATAACTTATTGACAATATCTAAAGAGCTGTTGTTAATTAAAATATGTAATAACTAGCTAATTCCCGCGACTTCGTCCACATGGAAAAAGTTTATAGAGTGACTTGCAACTCCACGAGAAGTTATGTTCTCTATCTCCGATAATACTTATTAGACCTTCACCAAAATTGAAAAAAATACTTCTAATAGTACACACATTATATTAAAAAAAGAAATATCAAATTCAGTTTACAGTGGACAAAGTTATGGAGCAAAATCAACAAAAACTTTTATCCCCTATCCCGGATAAACCCGTATTTCGTTTATCAGGATAAAAAGTATGCTATATGTTGATCCGGAGTACTAGCTATCACTATACCAAATTTCATTTAAATCTGTTCAGTAGTTTTCGCGTGATGCGCGCACAGATAGACAGACAAAAAATTCAAAAAAAATTGTTTTGGGCTCAGTATCGATACTATAATTAAAGCATCCTCCAAATAAAATTTTCAAAATAAATATATTTAATGTATGGAATTCGTCCCGTTACACAACACACATTAACAGTTTTATCACTAACACTACAGCCGACGAGCAGCTAGCTCGGTGGTTTGCGATCCGCTTCCACAAGAGCCTTCAATTCTTCATTATCAACTTTGGTCTCCGGCTGTCCACGGAGCTTGTTCTGCAGGTCGAAATTTCCAGAACGAAAACGTTGGAACCAAAAACGCACTGTTTTCTTTTGCGACACCACCACCATACACATCATTAATCCCTCGAGCCGTTTCTGCACCACATTGAAATCGACGATTTCTGGTGAAGAGTCGACAAGAAACTCTGCATTTGCTCCTGCTGCTTTGTTTTACTTGATCTGCTACGGACATTGATTGATTTGTGTAATGATTTTTTTCCTTGGAAAAGATATTCTACCCATTATATTTTCTTCATCACTGGAACTCTCATCTTCAATTTATTTTGCGAATAAACACTTCGGAAAATACTATTTATTTTATTGGTACTTTTAACAAAATAACAAACTGTCACAATCCATCAAAAATATTGAAAAATGTCTATTGAAGTTTTATTTTGAGGTTAACTTGACCGTAAACCCTCGCATTCGGTCGGTAAGGTTTAAGGCTAAAGTTAAAGTCAAAAGTTAACTAAAAAAGGACTCGTGCAACGCGATTTGCTTGTTTCGGCTGTCACATTTAGCTTTAAACCTAACTTAGCCGTAACGTAACCGTGCCGGCCACTCAGGCAACGGGCCCTTACTCGTTAACCGCGATAGTATCATAAAGGTTGTGGCCGCAGCCCGTGTTCCGGTTCAAACAGTATTCTATTGCGGGGAGATTTACGGCGTGTTAGTTGCTCCGTAACTCCGTAATTATAAATGATGTAGCTCTAATTATTGGGTGTAGTGTGCTGTGTAGGTTTCTGAACTTCATTGTTATCTCGATATGCCGATTAAAGTTGCATTTGTTAGCTATTAAACGGTGAATATTCATGTTCCTCTAAGTTGAATGAATTCTGGAGTTCTTCGCTCACATCAATACTTACTAATATTTACGTGAAAGTGTGTTTGTTTGTTGGATTGTCCGTCAATCACGCCGCAACAAAGCAACGGATTGACGTGATTTTTTGCATGGGTATAGTCGAGGATCGCGAGAGTGACATAAGCTGCTTTTTAACCCGGAAAATTAAAAAAAATTCCGCGTGATTTTCACGCGACCGAAGCCGCAGGCATCAACTAATCAATAAAATAAAATAAATAAATAGTATTCAGGAAATAATAGTCATATAAAAAAAAAACAAAAAAGAACACACTTATAACACTTGTTGTGTTTACTCACGTAAAGTTCGATTTTTCAAACCCCTATTTTATCCCCTTAGGGGTTGAATTTACAAAAATCCTTTCTTAGCGACTGCATAGATCATAATAGCTATCTGTATGCTAAATTTCAATCTAATCGGTCCAGTGGTTTGAGTGTTGATAGATCAGTCAGTCAGTCACCTTTTCCTTTTATATATTTAGAAAACATAACTGCGAAACAGTCTGAGATGCGTGCCTAGAATCGAGCCCTATAGATCTCCCGGGTATCGATTTCAGGCTTCTTTAACTTTTCGGAACCGCGTGCTACATACAATAGTTTAAAAAAAAAAACCCAAAAAAAAAACAATTTGAATGAATAATTCCCTATACTCTAAACTTGATTAACGTTTTAAGACATCAATGATCTGAATCCATTGAGAGGTTGTGCATGTACCCGCAATCTTAATTAACGGAGCGGGTCAGTAAATACGGCGCAGCGACGACAGGGTCCCCGGAGTTACATGTTAATTCTTTAAACCTCAATAGTAAAGTTACTTTTGCCCCACCATCGAATGGGTTCTGTAGACTTTTATGACATGAGCAACCCAAACAGAGACCGAGGTTTTAAAAAATGTATTCGATAACGTGAAAGTCTTTCCTATGATAGTTCATTGGGCGCTCAAAATCTTAGACGTTTTGAATCACACTTCACACTAATATTATACCTAAAGGTGAAAGTTTGTATGTGTGTCTATGTGTGTGTTTGTATGTGTTACAACTGTAAGGATTTTTGTAAATTCAACCCCTAAGGGGATAAAATATGGGGTTTGAAAAATCGAACTGAACGTGAGATAAGCTGCGGGCAAAAGCTTGTCTGCAATAAATCTATCTCCTTTTAATAATTTATTTGTATACAGAACCCTAATATCTTTATCAATACCCCAATTAGCGGATAAAGCGGTCATTTAGCTAATGAATGAATAAATCCCCGTCGCAATGCTTCCGATGCGATAGTGTTTAATCAGCGCGATTTATTCAGCAACCACTGAAATACGGCTAACATCACGTAGTCTACGAGCTAGTGCGCCAAATCAGGCTTCTATAATACTACAAAATATATGTGAAATAAAATATAATTGACACCTAATTTAATTATCACTGTACCTACTCAATTGCATAATATGGCAATTATAAAAAGAGTCCACTATGCAAGAAGTTTGATCAGGTGGACAAATTATTCCTGCTGGACAAATTAGTTTGACGACTGAGTTTCACCACCCGGACGCGCCGGTGTCGATCTACGTACTCTGTCTACGTTGAACATAGTTTGAGAGCTTCCAAATGATGTCACAATTTATAGGTACCATGTACGAAATAAATTTGTCGCTTAGTGACGGGTTACATTGCACCTAGTTTAGAGCTCTTGTCTTTAAGACATCTCACAAATACTACGTAAATAAACGTGTCAATCTGCGACATGCTGGTGCTACTTACATGGTTAATTTATTTGCAGATATGTCTCTACAAATATATCTGGATACCCCTATCCATAGATTAAGGCCTCAATCAGTGAAGTTTCGGGACTAATAAATAATTCCCGGCGGGGGCAATTTGGGAATTTATATTTCTAAATTGTCTCTGGTCTGGTCTGGTGGGAGGCTTTAGCCGTGGCTAGTTACCACCCTACCGTCGAAGACGAGCCGCCAAGCGATTTAGCGTTCCGGCACAATGGCCTGTAGAAACTGATTAGGGTTTGGGTTGAATGCAGACTGCCCATGCCAAGTTAGTTCGCTACCATCTTGGATTTCATCGTCATTTACCATCAGGTGAGATCGCAGTTAAAGACTATCTTGTCATCGTATAAAAAAAATGCTACAATAATTTTTATTTATTTATATTTAGTCTTAGGTTCACGAAAGTGCATTCTCAGCATTCTCTCATAAAAATGCGATTTCATTCGCACGCGCACAGAAATCTCAATCATGCTTCAACGCAGTAAAAGCTTTTTGTGTTCTCAATACAAATGTTGTTAATGTCTATCGGCGCACAGTGAGGGATATAGAGAGCAAGCGCAGTGATCTATAGATCTCGGAACGTGGAGCGATCTACGAGGTGTAATGGCTGCAAAGATTAGCAAGTTGTCAGACAGGCAGATAGGTGTAGGCATAAATTTATTCTGCTTAAAAAAATTACAGATTTTCAGAAATAGGTTATTCAAGATTTTTTTTGAAAAAATTGAAAGTTTGTAAGTATTTACAACCATAACTACAACCATAACAAGTAAAGCTGCGTTTATGGTTACAATTACAACGAGTTACTTTTGCAATTTTACAATGTAGAGTCATAATCTCTTGAAAATATTCGATGTCTAAACCAGTTTTTTTAAATGATTTATTTTATGAAGTTAATGTTGATTGCTCTTTTGCTCGGTTGCATCGAACTATAACGATTAGAACAGAAGTTTCTAACAAAGTTCCATTCCAAACGTAGGCTGAAAACAACCAATGGTACTGGTACGAATAATTATGTTTTTGATAAAATAAGTTACATTCTATTAATCTGTGGTAACAGATGCGGTGCGGTCAGGTGCGGTGTTGCGGGTGCGCAACATGCTAAAATGAAAAAAAAAACTGTAGAAAATTTAATAAAAACCGGAAATCAAAACCTTCCCCTGGTTTGAGTTATTACTAATTTATATTTCTTAGCACCTATATCAGAGGTCGTTGAAGTTATGATATGTTATCTACAGTTAATTGTAACAATAAATGATCGTATGACGCAGATAAGAATACCTATCGTCATACTTCACCTTAGGAATGTTATAACTACCTACCATTTGCAATTTTTTTTTGTACTGTTTATTGAGATTATAATTATTTATTATTGCTTGCTATAAAACTTGAAGGATATAACAAGCTATAAAATCTATAAAGAGCGCACTATGTAAAGCGTACGCTTTTTTATCTTTCTTATAACTAATTAAAGTTTTAGCCACGATATCAATACCGAAAATAATATTGGTCCGTGCATTATACAGGTGCACTGTCAACTTGGGTTAGAACCTAACGCACACATGCATGTTTATGTAGCTAGCGCATGCGTCTAGCCGTTGGATACATGTCTGTGATGCATGTGCATTGTGCAATGTGCAATGTGCGTGCCTCGAAATGTTCACTAGTTATAGCTTATGCATCTAGCTCTGTTGCGTTTGCAATACTCACTCTTTGTCATTTGCTATATACACTGATACAAGCATTGAGTTATAAAACGAGACAAATATCACACCCAAGAAGCTTATATTAGAACACAAGCTTCTTGATCACACCGCATAAAGTTTGTAACGGTTTAATTGTCTTGAGATTGAGATAGAATGCGATCTATAAATCTTAGCCTCACACTTAATCGGAATTGCTTTTATGGATTCGAAATTCGAATTTGAAAGAAGTGGTTAATGAATGGTTCTGAGTTTTCTGCAGGTTGAAAGGAGTAGATAGTCTGTGGCAGATAGTTATTCTATGGCAGAGGTCGCGTGCGCAAACGCCGTTAGCGCGCGCTGGATATTTATAATGATCGATATTCCCCTCATTTCTACCGGACCCCGCTCCGGTTACTGGGGTCATTTTACTTTAAAGGCTATTACGTTGGTAAATTAATTTAGATTAAGTAAAAAGTTAAGCTCCTTGTATTTAAGTTTTGCTGTTAGATCGAAGAGCTTTTCGCGAGAGTTTTTATGGTTAATTTGAGCTACTGAAACGGTTGATTTAGAAGGCGGTCAGCATTGCCGAGAGATTAAAAACAAACATTTATATCAATGAAGAAAGCTCTGCTGAATTTGACTACATTCTTCTTTTCCTTCCAAATAAGCGGAAAGCTTGTGTCAGAAGTGGGTACAACAATAGTGCAAGGGGTGGGATCGAACCATAGGACCTTTGAGTTTCCAGTCCGCACCTGAAACCATTGGGCTGTTGAGGCTACAAGGCTATTATTGTACCCACTCCAAAGTAAGCTGTACGTTTACTTGGAGGGGAAAGGAAATCCTAGTTAAGTTCGATACGGCTTTTCTATAAACATTTTTAAAAACAATGAATTGTAAATGCGTTTGACGACCTCCTTGGCGCAGTGGTGAGCGCTGTGGTGTTATAACTGGGAGGTCTTGGGTTCGATTCCCGGCCGGGGCAATTTAGGAATTTATAATTTCTAAATTGCCTCTGGTCTGGTCTGGTGGAAGGCTTTGGCCGTGGCTAGTTACCATCCCTCCGTTAAAGACGTTCCGCCAAGCGATTTAGCGTTCCTGCACGAAGGCGTGTAGAAACCGATTAGGGGTATGGGTTGAATTTACACTGCTACACCCTTCCCAAGTTAGCCCGCTACCATATTAGATTGCATCGTCACTTACCATCAGGCGAGATCGCAGTCAAGGGCTATCTTGTCATTGAATAAATAAAAAAAGCGTTTGCTCGCTATTCATAGAATAGAATAGAATAGAATAGAATAGAATAGAATAGAATAGAATAGAATAGAATAGAATAGAATAGAATAGAATAGAAATATTTTTTATTCAAATAAACTTTTACAAGCACTTTTGAATCGTCAATGAATCTACCACTGGTTCGGAATGCCTTTCCTGCCAAGAAGAGCCAGCAAGAAACTCGGCGGTTGCGCTTTTCAAAAAAATGAAAATTTTTCAATTGTTATTGAAACTATGCTATGTATTCAGTGCTTCCACGATGAATTTTTGAACCTAGTTTAGAAATAAAAAGCAACCTATCTATACAAAGTTGGTATTTAACAGTTAGGAGTGGGCAGGCGAGGTAGAAGCACGGCCGCCGCACAATTAGCCATATCGCCTGCATCTGATAACCGGGTGAAATGGTATCACCGCGGACAATAGCGGCCTCCTGAGTTATCTGCACTTTGTTTATTGTTGGGTTTGTAGAGCGGACTGAACGCTGCGCGCGCGCCGGCCGCCTAGCTTTATGTATAACAAGATGGTGCCCGCGGCTTCATTTCTGCTTATTTAGAGGATAAAAATCTAAATATATAAAATGCAAAGGTGACTGACTGACTGACTGACTGACTGACTGATCTATCAACGCACAGCTCTAACCACTGGACCGATCGAGCTGAAATTTGGCATACAGGTAGCTGTTAGGACGTAGGCATCCGCTAAGAAAGGATTTTGGAAAATTTCAACCCCAAGAGGGTTAAATAGGGGGTTAAAAAATCGAACCTAACGTAAGCGAAGCCGCGGGAAAAAGCTAGTTAGAGTATATCCTTTTTCCTTTTTACCCGACCTCAAAAAAAGGAGGAGGTTATGGGTATTTTTTTTGGCGATGCTACTCCATAACTCCGTCAAATCTGGACCGATTTCAAGATCTGATGAATAACTTCGAAGATCGAGGACGGAACTCCTCAATGAATAAGAGCAAATCGCGGTCAGAGAATATGTGGATCCAATGCAACTACACTGAAAAGGTTAAAATAAACATAAATAAAAATTCTTTTAAAAATCGACTTTACACGCCACTACAAAAAATAATTTTAGTTTGTACACGTATTTTGAAGTCGATCGGAAGGTTTTATCCTTTCTATTTAGGCCCGTCCGATTTTTTTTTTAAAGAATTTTAAAGAGAAGAGCGTTTAAAGAAGAGGGTTCCCGCGTGATTTTTAAAAACCAAACACCATGCGGACAAAGTCGCAGTCAAAAACTAGCTAATAAATAATAGTTGTACAAATCCAATCCATCCGATGCAAGACTAATTAGTTTAACGCGCGTTTTCTCAATTTATTATATCGCACCGTAATTAAAGTTTACGCACATTCTGTATTAACGTAACGCGTATTAATAAAAAAACCAAGTGCGAATTTGACCCGCACACGAAGAGTTCCGTACCATTTTGTAAGATTTAAAAACAGAGGCTGAAATCTATAGACCGCACTCTCACTCCGCTCAGACTCAAGACAGAGTTAAAACGAGACAGATTTTGCTGGCCCAATGGGATTTGGTAAACTTTACACACTTTTGAGAACATTATGGGGAACTTCAGGTGTGCAGGTTTCCTCACGATGTTTTTCTTCACCTTTTGGGTAGGGAACCCTAAAAAGAGATCTATAATTAAGATGAGAGCTGATTGCTTCGTTAGGGTAGTCGCCGGTGCGTATTGCTCCGCACGGTTGGATGGCGCTGTACCGCATGACCGTTCGAGTGCATCTCGACTTTTTGCCAATATATCGCCCCTCTGCGCACTGCGGAGAATTGTATTCCTGGAATATGTCCGCAACGAAGCTGAGAGATGGGATACTTTTGTCCGTTTTCCCATGCTCCGGCAGATCGGCGGCTGTAACAGCGCTCTGGCCCAACCTTTGTCGGATGAGGCTAGAGTGCTGGTGCAGCTGTACAGAAAGTGTAGGAGGCGAATTGCCTAGAGTTATTATGAAGTCATACGGATTGACATAGTCCATAAGGTCCAAACTCCTTGAACCCACATCTTTAACGGTAGGGTGGTAGCTAACCACGGCCAAAGCCTCCCACCAGAGACAATTCAGAAATTATAATTGCCCCCGCTGGGAATCGAACCCAAGACCTCCCAGTTATAAGACCACAACGCTCACCAATGCGCCAGGGAGGTCGTCAAAATTGACTGTTGTTTATTAAATGGTGCCTGCAACTTCGTCCTGTAGCTGTTTAGGATTTGACTGCCTGTTTGAAAGATTATTCACTATTAAGGTGCATTCTGCTTCGATCACAGAAGAAAATCTGTGATCGATTTTTATTTCGCGAAACCTAAATATGTTCAGATTGTAGTAAGGACTCGGCGTCAAACTTGGCATAAAAGCCACAAATTGGCCTAGGTACATGAAATAAATAGTTTTGAATTTTACCGCAGTGCGCGGAGGCGTTCTACTCGTATCAGCAATTAATTAATTACCTACCGCGGGATGTGAGTACAGAGCGCGGGTCACATTTGCGGGGGAATGAGACCGTGGCAGCACTGTTGCAACTCTCAAGCCACTTCATTGCTACACTGCAACTCTAAACACGAATTAGAGTTAAGAAAAAATAACCACAATAACTGTGGAACCAACTCCTTTCGACGGTGTTCCCACTTAATAACAACATGGGGTTAGTTATTCAAGGGGCGGAGCAACAAATTCATGAAAAGCCGGGAACGCATTGGTGGTGCGTCAAGTGCTATAAGTGTTCATGGGCGGCGGTAATCTTAAAATCGGGTGACCCGCAAAAAATACTATTAAGTTATTATACTGTATTTAAAATTAAAAATATTGTTAACGTGTTTCAGCATTTCTAAATTTACATTTAGTTGTACATTTAATAATAATTAATTAGAGTAAGACGTTTTGATAGGTTTTGTCTGGGCAATCTGTAAGAACGTCTTTATTTGTCGATTAAAGTTTAATCGGGGATGGTGAAATCCTATTAGTATATTAAATGCGAAAGTTTGGCTGTATGGATGGATAGATGTTTATTACTCAATCAGGCCGCAACGACTGAACCGCTTTGGCTGAAATTTGGCACTCAGATAGATTAAAGTCTGGAATAACTAAAAACTTTTTATCCCGGAAAATAAGAGATATCCTGCGGGGATTAAAAAGCCTTAATCCACGCGAACGAAGTCGCGAGCATCAACTAGTAGGCCCTATGGGTGTAACGAGTTATGATAAGCAAGCGTATAAAACAAAAACTGCGTCGCATTCCGCAGACAATGCGGGTGTCAGCGGCGGACACACTTCGGCTCCCGGTCGGCACGCGGCTCATATTTTACACGACAGTCTTCATTGCCTCCGCAATCCATTACTTTTTAGTGCTGTTCGTTTGTCGATACTCGATATCAATGAAACAAATCAGCGTTGAAAGGCTGCCTGTCCACGATTCTTTTCTATTCCAATAGATTTATAAATACATATCAAAAATTCCGAGGCCGGCGGTATTCGAACCCATATCTCTCGGAAATCGCGCCCTAAGTGTGTCAACCGTTACACTACGGCCAAATAGAACCACACATCAGCCAGTAAAATTGGTCCTAAAACAACTAAAAAAAAATCCTACTTCCTACTAATCCTACTACATATTATAAAATGTGAAAGCCTGTGAAAGAAATTTCCTTCATGCCTGAAATTTGAAATGGAGATAGCACATGGGCTTCATTTTATCCCGGATAGTTAAAGAATTAAAAATCTTAATTCACGTGGACGAAGTCGCGGGCATAATCTAGTGCATTATATTTTACCAACTGATGCCCGCGACTTCGTCCGCGTGAATTTAGTTTTTAAAATCCCGCGGGAACTCTTTGATTTTCCGGGGTAAAAAGTAGCCTATGTTTTAGTCCCAGGTATAATCTATCTCCATTTTAAATATCAGCTCTAGTAGTAATCGGTCTAGTAGTTTTTGCGTAAAAGAGTAACAAACGTACACACACACACCCACACACACACATAGACATACAAACTTTCGGCTAGTGTGATGTGATTTTAACAGACTTATCGATAAAACTATTCGCACACCCCTAGGCCGCGAGTGAAAGAGGCGTGCGCGGGTTGCTCTCATTAATCTTTCATTTCTACGTTATATTATTAGAGGAACGGGTTTGCACGGATGCTGCGCGCGCGGGGGGGCCGTGAACCCGGTTGAACCCGCGGTAGCACCTGCCGCGTCCGGCCTCTGCCGTGTAACGATTTACTTCTATCCTATGTTACGGCCGGGCTTACCTTAATAAGCCTATGTTACTTTACTTTATACCCGACTTTGTTAATGCGACTTTCTTGTTCGTCTACACTCTACCTACTTTATAATTTAGATTGTTTGGGTCGTTATTTTCGAAAGATACGGTTTTTAACCGAATTCAAAATAAGGAGCAAGTTCTCAATTCGTCTGAATCTTTATGTCCTGACTGATTTGGAAAATTCTTTTGTTCGAAAACAACTGTCCATCTTTGGTTAACGGCTAAAAATAACAAAAATCTTTGCTTTCAAAATTTTTGCAGCTTTTTACAGATACTAGGTAGATGTAACATGTCTTAAAATGGAAGCATAGCAAAATTTTACTAATACTGATATTAGGCTAAATGTTAATGCAAATATTTCAAACTTAGATCTTCTTATGCCCTAAGAAGTAAATACCTTAGTAACCAGAGCAATAACATGCATTTTGCATGTTATTGCTTACTTAGAAAAACGGTAAACTGTGAGTAAGCACAGATTAGCCAATGTTAACTACAGTTCTACAATACGAGAACAGTAAAACAGAACAGTGTATAGGTTTGGAATTGCAAAGCAAATATATAACAATAGTAAATCATCGGCACTAATGCTATCGGCTTGATTTACGCCGTTGCACTGCTTTAGCTGCGGGCTGCCCGGTGTTGACCGCTGGTCATTATAATCAACTGTTTTATGTGTAGGCTCACCATGTTTTTGTTTGTACATAAGGGCTATCTACGTAAAGCCTAATAGCCTCAATAGCCCAACGGTTAAAGGTGCGGACTGAAAACTGGAAGGTCGCAAACACAACACCAATACGTAGCTCCACACAATCTCCTTCAAACTCGACGTACGTTTCGCTCCGACAACGGGGCATCATCAGGAGATGTTGACCCCACAATGCACAATAGGCATGATGACCGATTTTGAAAACTGTTGGATAATGTAAGAAAAAAAAGGTTTGGTAGATTTAATTTAATTCCTAAGCAGTGCACAGTGGCTGGTTTGGTAGATAAAATTGCCATTTCAATTTGAAGTTTTAAAATTCACGCAAAAACACTCGACGGTGTCATGGCGACACTCGTGACGTCACTTCTGTATTTTTTTATAGTTCGTCAAAGTTTGAACATAGATGTAGAAATCGCTCTGATTGGTGTTCAATCCAACATGGCGGATTGCTGTAGTCATAGTTTTATTTTATCAAAATAACTATCAATTTCACTCAAAATAGAAAAGTTAATTCATTTTTTATAATCCATGGATCCTATTTCATCAGAAATAAATCATAATTTAATTGATTCTTGGTTACTGTCATCATGCCTACTGCAAAGTCAATTTTTTTATAAAGAATATTAGCCCAGCTGAACTTGACTTATATTCTCCTCTACCCTCCTAATAAGCGAAAAGCTTGTGCTAGGGTAGTGGGTACAACAATGGTGCAACGGGTGGGGCTCGAACCTGCGACCTTTCAGTTTTCAGTCCACACATTTAACCATTGGGTTATTGAGGCTTGTGCACACAGATTAATTTTACACACATTTCGGATTACAGCAAAATATTACTTCTTTTGTAAGTATGACCCAATATTATGATTCTCGTGGTGTCTCTACTTGCAAGTGTTGGATCGTCCACCAATTACCGGTGTGAGGTGCTCGATAATTGAATGCATGGTTTATGGCGGCTGCTCGCCGGAGCGACGGCATCGGGGGAATACTGCACTTATGATGTAGTGTTATACGCTCGCCAGTTGCATCCATTGTTCTCATAGCTGTACTATTATGTTTTATGTGTTGAACGCCTTTCAAAATCTGATCTTTCTATTACTTTATATATTTTGTATTTCTGCGGGATCGTCTAAAAATGTTTTTTTTTTAAACCCTTTATTTTCCTGGGGGCTTTTATCAAAATTGATAATGTCACTCCTGTAAGTTCAACAATAAATAATATTTAAACTAAAAAAGAAATCTAAAACTACGCTCAAGTAAGTAAGTAGTCTTTCTATTACTTTGTATATTTTGTATTTCTGCGGGATCGTCTAAAAATGTTTTTATTTTATTTTTAATCCCTTTATTTTCCTGGGGCTTTTATCAAAATTGATAATGTCACCCCCGTAAGTTCAACAATAAATAATATTTAAACTAAAAAAAGAAATCTAAAACTACGCTCAAGTAAGTAAGTAGTCTTTCTATTACTTTATATATTTTGTATTTCTGCGGGATCGTCTAAAAATTATTGCGTCAGTGATTTAGATTTATATTTACTTATAACTAGATTTTGCCCGCGGCTTCGGTCACTTTAAGTTCGATTTTTGAAACCCCTATTTTACCCCCTTAGGGGATGAATTTTCAAAAATCCTTTCTTAGCGGATGCCTACATCCTAATAACTATCTGTATGCTAAATTTCAGCCTGATCCTTCAAGTAGTTTGAGCTGTGCGTTGACAGATCCGTCAGACGGACATTTTTTCCCAGGATTCCCTATTTTTTTAAGTGTTTAACCAGTAACCACCCCTGTATTCGATCGGAAAAAATTCTAACCGGTCAAACCGTTTTTGAGTTTTAGCCGGACTAATGAATAGCAATTGATTTTATACCTAATAGTTGCAGAAACTAGTTTTATCATAGTAACGTAATAATGTAGATAAGCCAGTAATAATTATTCATTTATTTAGAAAATACAGATCCCGTTAACAGTGATTACGTACTAGTGTGATAAATTGATCCAATTAAATACAAAATAAGCTTCCATCATAATTTGAAGAATAAAAAGCATAATATTATTATTATGAAGCCACTCGTAAAACCAAGCAAGCATTACCTGCACGCGCCAAGGCGGGTTATAAAAAACATCTTAATGGTTTATTTAACGTTGCGCGAACATGGTGAAAAAACCCCAACATGTATTCCTATGTGGGGTTAAAAAGACCCTCTCTCTGTGGTCTTCGTGATCTTTATCGCTGAAGGTTCTGACCCCATCATTTAAATTTTTAGTCTAATCCTATAAATATTATAAATGCGAAAGTTTGGATGTAAGTATGGACAGAGACAGATCATAGTGTCACATCCATCCATCCATCCATCCATCATCCACATTTGTCGTCTGATTTTACTGTGACGATATCATCGAATACGAAGATTTGTTTTTTATTCGATGACAAGATAGCCCTTGACTGCGATCTCAACTGATGGTAAGTGACGATGCAGTCTAAGAGGTAGCGGGCTAACTTGGAAGGGGTATAGTAGTGTATATTCAACCCATACCCCTAATCGGTTTCTACACGCCATCGTGCCGGAACGCTAAATCGCTTGGCGGCACGTCTTTGACGGTAGGGTGGTAACTAGTCACGGCCAAAGCCTCCCACCAGACCAGACCAGAGACAATTTAGAAATTATAAATTCCTTAAATTGCCCTCGCCGGGAATCGAACCCGAGACCTCCCAGTTATAAGACCACAGCGCTCACCACTGCGCCAGGGAGGTCGTCAAAACACATACGAACATGAATCGAGTTAAATGTTGTACTAACCCTACTGTTCATAACGTTTGCTGACAGTCCCTGACGGTAGGTCCGTGAAGCTAATAGAAGAAATATTCATAGGAAAAAAAAACAACAGCAACAGATATAAAACAAGAAGTATCTTCTAGGCGAACGCGTTCTATCTTAGATCACATCATCACTTTCCATCAGGTATGATAATGGTCAAGCGTGTGCCTGTAATGTATAAAAATAAAACTTCGAAAAATGATGTTATTATTTATCGATTATTACTATTTGATTGATTTTCTTCGTATATAAATAACTAGCTTTTGCCCCCGCGACTTCGTCCGCGTGGAATTAGATTTTGGGGTGGAATTTTCAAAAACTGTGACACACGTACTTTTTTATTTTTAACTGTAAGCTCAAATACCAACTTTGATGGAAACAGCTTGAAAAATGACGGAGTTTCATATAAACTTCCATCCCCTATTTAAACCCCTTAGGGGTGGAATTTCCAATAATCCTTACTTAGTGTGCGCCTACGTCATAAAAGGAACTAACTGTAAAAATTTCAAGTTTCTAACTTCAGTAATTTAGGCTGTGCGTTGATATTTCAGTCAGTCAATCAGTCAGACAGGACTTTGAATTTTATATATATAGATCTATGTCACCCGCACTATATTCTGTACTATTCTATTCTAGATAAGATATTATTCTGTAGGATCACAAGCAGATCAAATTCTTTGAAGAATACCTTGAGGTTGTACACCTATGACTTCCGCAATTTTTTATAGGTATTTATCATTCTCAGTCAACCGTGTGTGATAGGTTAGTAAGTAGGTAAGTACAGCTAGAGAGAGGCGCGTGGCGCGCGCGTGTCGAGCCAGTCGCTTCTGAGTTCTGCAGTTTATTGCCCGCCTTCGCTTTTCAAAATCTTTACCTAAAAAATTCAAAGTCCTGACTGACTGATTGAATGATTGATTAACTTGTATGATATCAACGCACAGTCTAAACCACACTGAAGTTAGAAGCTTAAAATTTTGATAGTAGGTTCCTTTTATGACGTAGGTACTCACTAATAAAGTTTTTTTTTGAAATTCCCCCCTCAAGGGGGTTAAATGAGGGCTTAAAGTTTGTGTGATAAATTTACCGCGACAGCGTGACAGGAATTTTCGCAGGATAAACTAGCCGCAGTATTAGAAAAAAACTTTAATTCAATCACACGGCATCGGAGAAATAGATGTAGGTAATTTTTTTTGCATCCATTTTTTTTTGGACTCGGAAAGTGACATATTATACCAGTTGTCCGGGAAAAATATAGGTTACCCGCGGGATTTTTAAAAACCTAAGAGCTAGGGGCAGATGCGATGCTTTTAGCAACGACTGGCGTTTTTGCATTCGGACGCGGCATCGAGCTTCCGAACAGCGACAATAAATTGCAAAAAGCATCTATAGCTGCTTAAAGCATCGTGTCTGCCCGGGCCCTTAAATCCACGCGAACGAAGTCGCGGTCAAAAGCGAGTTCTAGATAAAATGTTCGTTCAGATACGTAAGAGCAAATTCTTTGAACAATATATAGCTACATTATAGAGGTTGTATTTCTACGACTTCCGCAACTTTTTATATGAGTTTTTCGTTGTCAGTCAACCGTGTGCGATAGGTTAACAAGTACAGCTAGAGCGAGGCGCGTGGCGCGCGCGTGCCGGGCCCATTACGCTTCTGCACCTTATTGCCCGTCTTATTCTCATTACAGCGATTGAGAATGCGCAGCCGACTGTATCGCCTACCAGGTCAGCGTAGGCCGCTTACAGAATACGCACCCTTTTGTGCGACTTTCTAGTTTTATTTTTCTTTCTGTGTATATTCCTAGTATTATTTTTTATTTATTTTTTTCTTCTGATACTCCAACTAATATTATGAACTGTCTTCTGGCCGTGACAACGTCCAATTGAAGTTAATAAAAACCTACAAGCAAACATACATTCTCTAACTCTGCTCAGACTTAAAAAACTGCCTAAAAACTGCTCAGACACAGTTTAACTGAGATAGATCTATCAAGACAATTTCGTGTTTCGTTTCACCTCCATCTCAAGTACGAGTCGAATTGGTACCTTCAAATCTAGAGTGAATAGGCGTCTTCCAGCCAAGCGCGCTACATCGGCTACACTTTCAGTAACAATGCATATATTTTATGTAATAAGTGCTAAAGTTTCATTGGAGACAATATAGGTTTAAGAAGTTTAATATTTTATAACACTGTATGTTTCCTTAAAAACTAAAAAATAAAAAAATAAAATTTTTAAAGTCTTACAATCTATTAGGTTCACCATGAACGAGCGCTTACCAAACGTTTTTGTAAAGCATTTGCTGAATCCGCGATACGTTTTTGCGAGGCAGCGTGTGTGAACAAGGTAGGTAATTTATTCTAATTACAAAGTTCATGAGCACAGAATAACGTAATAACGTTGTTATTATGAATTCGATTAATTATTCATTCACTATTTTATGTACGAGTATAACAATTATGGTGGATAAATAAAACCTGATAAACTGTTTATATTTAGAATGTACCTATACCTATTTGGTTTGGTAATATGTACTATAATAAACTGATTGAGTCCCACTTGAGGCGACTCGTTAGCTGGATTTAGATTTAAACCCTCCTTGAATTTTATTGATAAGTACAAACGTAGATTTAGGATCTTTGTTAATGCTCAAAGTTTAGGATACGAGCGCAGCGGCTACCTACCCTAAACCTTGCCTTACCGGCGCAACCCCACTAACTATTAACTCATGTAGTCTAACTAAAAACTATACTAATACTAATATACTTTTCATAGATCATTAAATGATTTTTCTGCATTACTAGTTAAATCGCCATCTTGTTTATCGAAAAAGAAAAAACAACATTCGTAAATTAACGGCTTGTATATTTTGAAACTCGAGGCATAGGGGTAGTACCGCCTACTTCCTAACTCCGGACTAGTAAAGAGAATTTCTTGTTTTGTTCTTCAAGGTATACCTACACGTAGCATATACTACAATGGGATGGCGTAGGGATATACGTGCACACGGTGAATTGCTGAACATCTTGTTTGTTGGCGTGATTACCGGTTGACAAACGCACCGACCCGTGGCAGTAAGTGGCGCGGGCCACTTCCGTTACCACGACGCGTGCTTGACATCTGACTACTAGTACACGAGGGAGCATTGTTTTGAGCTAATCAATCCTTCGAGCCAATCCTCACTTGGTCAGCATGGTAAAAACTTGCACGCCTGAGAGACTCTCCATAATGTTCTGAAAGGGTTTTGAAGTAAGCTAATCCGCACTCAGCTAGCGTCGTTCCAAACCAGATGCCTGAGAGTTCTTCACAATGTTCTCAAAGGTGGTTGAAGTCAGCCAATCCGCACTGGGCTAGCATGGCTCCAAACCGGATGCCTGAGAGTTCTCCATAATGTTCTCAAAGGTGGTTGAAGTCAGCCAATCCGCCCTGGGCTAGCATGGCTCCAAACCGGATGCCTGAGAGTTCTTTACAATGTTCTCAAAGGTCGTTGAAGTCAGCCAATCCGCCCTGGGCTAGCATGGCTCCAAACCGGATGCCTGAGAGTTCTTCACAATGTTCTCAAAGGTGGTTGAAGTCAGCCAATCCGCCCTGGGCTAGCATGGCTCCAAACCGGATGCCTGAGAGTTCTCCACATTGTTCTCAAAGGTCGTTGAAGTCAGCCAATCCGCATTTGGCCAGCGTGGTTCTAAATCTGCACGCCTCGGAGTTCTCCACAATGTTTTCAAAGGTGTTTGTAATCAGCCAATGCTTATTTGGGCAGCATGGTAGAAACCTGAATGCTTAAGATTTCTCCATAATGTTCTCAAAGGTTTTTGGTCAGCTTGGTGGACTGTGGGTCTGCCAATTCGCACTTGTTGTACGTTGTCGATTATGGCCTAAACCCTTCTCATTCAGGAGGGGACTTATGCCCAGCATTGGGCCAGCGAGGGGTTGAGACGATGATGATAATAAATGAACAGAAAGTGTTGCTGGAGAGCCAATGTATCTTTGACGTTGGTCGGATACACATCTGCATTTAAACAGTCTCGTCGCCCTCTATGCAAGCAGAGGGTTCGCGCGGAATTTTTAAACCCCAACTTCACGTGGACGAAATTGCAGATAAAAGCTAGTCTTTATATATAATGGCTTTCAAAAGCTGTAAAAACTGAACCTCGTAATTTAATCTATAATTATATAAAAAGGCTTGTCCTGACTGACTGACTGACTGACTGACTGACTGACGATCAACGCACAGCCTAAACCACTAAAGTTAGAAACTTGAAATTTTGACAGTAGGTTCCTTTTATGACGTAGGCGAGCACTAAGAAAGGATTTTTCGAAATTCGCCCCACAAGGGGGTAAAAAGGGGGGTTAAAGTTTGTATGAAACTCCGTCATTTTTCGAGTTATACTCATGAAATTCGGTATTTAGGCTTTAAATTGAAAACAAAAAGTACGTGTTTCACAGTTTTTAAAAATTCTACCCCCTAAGGGGTTAAATAGGGGTTGAATGTTTGTATAATAGTCCTTCGTTCTTCAAGTTATTTTTCAAGTTACGTTTATGAAACTTGATATTTTGGCTCTTGATCAAAAATAAAGAATTACGTATTTTACATATTTCGAAAATTCTCCCCCCAAGGGGGTAAAAAGGGGGGTTAAAGTTTGTATGAAACTCCGTTATTTTTCAAGCTATACCCATAAAATTCGGTACTTAGGCTTTAAATTGAAAACAAAAAAGTAGGTGTTTCACAGTTTTTAAAAATTCTACCCCCTAAGGGGTTAAATAGGGGTTGAATGTTTGTATGATAGTCCTTCGTTCTTCAAGTTATTTTTCAAGTTATGTTTATGAAACTTGATATTTTGGCTCTTGATCAAAAATAAAGAATAACGTATTTTACATTTTTTGAAAATTCTCTCCCCAAGGGGGTAAAAAGGGGAGTTTCAATATTCATAGTTAAGACAGGACAACGTCTGTCGGGTCCGCTAGTCTAATATAAAGCTTTAGTAAATGTCGCGTACCTAGTTTTAATACCTCTAATAATAGTTATATTTAATTTAATGCCGGAATGAAGAAAGCGGAAACATTTATTAATCTGCGGTAAAATAGCAATTATGCAGTTTACGTGTTTATTTTATTATAAGCGTAATTAAAATTTGTATTTTATTAGAGTTTTTTCTCAGTGTCGAGTCTGGGAGGTACGTTTTTTCATATAGAGCAAACGCGCAGGCCGGTCACATGATGTTAAGTGATTACTGCCGCCCATGAACACTTGTAGCACCTGCACTGGTAGCATGGGCAGGAGATAAAAGTTTTATCCCCCGATTTTATCCACTGACAGGGGATAAAATTATCTTTTCCCTATGCTAAAGCATGGCGACAAAGGAGAAGGCGATGTATATTTCTATAAGTATATCCACTGAGTGTTATTTCCACCGCTGTGACCATGCTCGACGGGTGGATAAAGCTAAGCGAGGGGATAAACGTTTTATCCTTTTCCCGGGGATAAAATTTCTCCCGCCCATGCTACCACTGCTGACGCACCACCAATGCGTTGCCGGCTTTTCAGGAATTTCTTGCTCCGCTCCTTGAAGTAATTTGTCATGTTGTATTTAAAGGGAACACCGTCGAAGGGAGTTGATTCCACACTTTGGTTTGGTTCGCCCGATCGTGGAAACTTTGATTTCCAGAAATAAAGAGTATAAAAAGCCCAGTTTAATATTTTTATCTCAAAAAAATTGAGAAGAGATTGAAGAGAAGAGAAGGGGTTGTGTCGACGAATTCTTTTTCTAGCGTTCATAATCCAAATAAGTTACCCACATAAGTTATTATGTATCGTAGCGCCGTGTAACACCGTCATTGGAAATAAACGGTGAAAGAAAATTGCCTACGGAACCATCGCGTCGTACTCGCGATGAAATTGTGATATATTGCTCCAAAGTAGGGCAACCATATTGATTAAAACAAGCTATAATTAAAAAAAAAAATAAAAAACACGACTGCCCAGCCAAAATAAAGCGCTCCGGGAAACACGCCAAGAGCAAGTACCGGGCGTTCTCCCAAAGTTTCGGCCGATATAACCGTGAGGTAGGAGGGGCCATGGGAGGTGGCGGGTCCTGCCCAGCCAAAATACGAACTAAAAAGTTAAATACCACAGTCATTACCTTTGGAATCTTATTCACATTTTTAAATGATATTTTTTAGTGAATCACTGTTGTGTTATATATTTTTGGAATTTACTCATCATTTTCTAGACGATGATTATATACTTAGATACTTAATCTTATTTTCCAATATTTTTTTCAACTGTAGTCTTTAATGCGGGACCATGGTCACCCCATCAATTTTTTATAATTTTGCTAGCCTATGTCACCCTATGATACCTCATTCATCAAAATCGGTTATCGGTTCGAAACTCACATACATACATACGTCCATACATGAACCCTGAAAATAATATACTCCTTTTTTCAGGCAGTCGTATAAAAACATAGGTAGGTAACTCGATTCTGTCAACAAACATGTTAAGTAAAAGCACTACAAAATGATTCAATAAACGGCGGTTCCGATCTGCTGGCCGCCGCATTAGTCTTTAGCTCGCTTCTTTGTTGCAATTACCCGCGTAATTTGCATGCTCATATATCACTGGGCGGATGGGGGGATTTCCATTTGGTCTCCGTCCATTTCTATAAAAAATCAAGTTATTAAAAAATTTAAGTTATGGAAACATAGAAAACAGTTTCATATTTGCGCCATTTGATGTTGAAACCCTGAATTCATGGGGCGAAGATGCTGGATCCTTTTTTAAGAATCCGTCTAAAGTTCCGTTTGTCAAAAATTCCGGTATACTATTTATTAAATCTTAGTCTTAGATTTTGTCTGCATCAAGAATTTTTATAAAAATCTTCCTCCTCATTTCCCAGGATAAAAGGTACCCATATCGATCTCCAGCCTTGGTAGCATGGGCGGGAGAAATTGTATCCCCGGGAAAAGGATAAAACGTTTATCCCCTCGCTTAGCTTTATCTACCCGTCGAGCATGGGCACAGCGGTGGAAATAACACTCAGTGGATATACTTATAGAAATATACATCACCTTCTCCTCTGTTGCCATGCTTTAGCATAGGAAAAAGATAATTTTATTCCCTGTCAGTGAATAAAATCGAGGGATAAAACTTTTATCTCCTGCCCATGCTACCAGTGCTGAATGCAAACTATATCTATGCCAGACGTTAAGATCACTTCAGCAGTTAAAGCGTGAAAGGATAAAAGACAAATAGCCAGTTAAATTCGTATATTTTATAATATAAGAATAGATTCTTCTTATAATTATAAAATTAACTTATTTAAAAATGTAACAATAAAACTTATAGCTATAATATTTCTAATCTAGTAAGGATTGATGTTATTTAAAATTTCATCTTATTAAAATGCCATAGGATAATACTCGTACGATAAACGTGTCGGCAACAGTGGAAAACTCACCAGTGCGTGAGAATACAGGCCCGTCCGGTTTTCTCAGCCAACAAGAGCATGCCCTGTGATTATAGTATGTTTGCAAATACGTGAGTGCCGCAAACTCAGGAGACAGTTGTAGTGTTTATGAAACCGATCTGGGTCGGGGGCTATGGAAATTACACTGAGATCTACCTATGCTCTGACTTAACTCAGACTTAAGATACAGTTAAAACAAGATAATATAAATATGCTCTGACATAAATCTGTCTCGTTTTAACTCTATCTTGTGACTGAGTGAAAGTGCGATTTATGATTGCTATAGATCTCAACCTGAAAGTTCATGCCTCAAATAACTACGAGAATTGGGTATTTAACTAATTTTTTTTATATACTGAAAATAAAGGTTCTCAATGTTATAACCAAATACTATTTTTCTTTTTTTGATATCTTAACTGGTCTCGAAAATATAGAGCTTTTAAGTTTCCTGCTAGGCAAGGAGAGCGCTACTAAATCATGACGTCATATGAACGAGTTGCTCCATACACTCTCCATGAAAAATTAGTTTTAGAAAGAGACAAATACTGTCGCAGTAAAACAGCTTATAACTTATTTGTTTTTGTGACCGTTTTTTTTTTCTGTTTTTACTAATTTTGTTTTTAGGCACCGGCTAAGACCTCAGTTTCAGAAAGATACCTAAAGTTTAGATACCTACTTACTCGACAGCAAATTTTCTTCTTCGCAACTGGAGGACCGTAGTGTAAGTAGAACTGTATGTACTAGTTTTATATAAGCACAGAAGTTGTCTACTTTAGTCTGTGATACAAGACTCTGTGATATAAGATCAATAAATAAGAAGGGAGTACATTATGTGAAATTGTAAAATCAGGTATTTTGGATTTCTGATTTTTCTGTTTTAGGCGAGTGGTTTTTCAAAATTTTCCAGCTGAAAAAACTCTTTTAAGCTTATCGTTTAATTCACTTTCCTATACGCCAATCTTCAGGGCAAAATAAACCATCCCCATCGGCAAATAATGTTTAACCGACGAATAAAGATGTTTGGACAGATATTCAATACAAAATGCTGTCTGAACGTCATGTTTACTTCGCGGTTAAATAAAAATTCCCCGCGATAGCGAAACTCGCACTTAGAAACAGATCTTATTAGATTACCAATTATTATGGCACGTATTATTTTTCTTGAACGTCTCTTTATGTGCAGCCACGCACCCGTAGCATTGCGAAACCTGGTTAACTCAAATAGACATATTACATTATACATATTACCGTCGTGAAATGTCTCCAACACGACAAGAGGCCCTGTTACTTTGATTGCCAGTCGTGGTTTATGCTCCCGCGTTTTACGCGCGCTCTCCCATGACGCCATCTTGCTTTTGGGCGGGAAATTGTAATTACGTAATGGGGTACCTACTATGAGTGAATACTTAATAAAGGCTGGCGAATGAGCTATTATTGTTTTCGTTATGTTTTTTTTTTGCACTATGTACCTATGTATTTTCTTGAAGGCATATTTCTAAACAATGGATATGCAGCCAACGTGAAACCTGTTCGCTTTGAATACTTCTATTCATTAATGTGTCAGCAACACTGGCTAACTGATTAATATTAAGGATAATTATTTGTAGGAAAGTAGGATTAGAGTGATTATTGTTTAAAGCGCCATTTAGTGACGGTAGTCTTGTAACGTTTCATGACGGAAGTTTCGTATCATTGGTATCATTATTCCCTCCCCACTCGTTCGGTCCATAAAAGGGAAGCGTACAGCGTGTATTGATTCATTCGTTATTCTGTGTCGAGTCAGTCGTCTGAAGTTAGTTGTCGCTCGTCATCTCTAATCAGTAGAGAGTTAGATTAGCGGTTGGTTAGAGTTGTCGTGGTTATTATTTGATGAGTGTAATTAATTGTTGATTAAATAATACTTTGATATTTTTGATAGTTACCCCCACGTTCAGATGGTGGTTTGTCTGACGTGTTGCGGTTAAATAGATTTGATGTGAGGACAGGGGCCGTTATAGGGGCGGTTGGAGACGGCTTAGGGTAGGGTTTCAGCGTTTTGAGAGATCAGATCTCTTAAGGCGTGATTAGTTTAGAGTTCTAAATTCCCATTTCTGGATTGTGTCTTACAGTTCAGAAGTGGGATAGAACCACGTTGCCTTGATTTGCTCAAGTCATCTTTACAGTTGTATTGTTTTGAATGATTTGGAGTCAAAAAAATGAGTCATGAGGTTAAATATTGAAACCGAATCTTTTGTTATTTTTGGTAAAATCTTAGAATCAATAAGATAAATTATTAGAGGTTGTATGAATAAATTGGATTAACGTTTTATCTGGTATTCCCTGATGGTAAAGTGGTAGTTTCATGATATTAAAGAAAAACCGAGTCTGGTTTTGTTTGATTGGAAGAATATTAACAAGTGGAATCAGTTGTGGTTGTATACCGCAATATTATGGTTGTGTTCCACAGTATTAGATTATTCTATTACTGCGGTTATGTATGCCGCTGTTAAAGTAATTATTGATTAATTAATTTATTTTATTATTGCGTTTATATATGCCTTTACTTATTTGTATATATTTATTTGATTTATTTATTGTTGCTGCGGTTATGCGTGCCGTTATTAAAGTAGTTGTTTATGGATCTATTTGGAGGTTTTAAGTTCAAGTTAATTGTTGAGTTCAAGTTAGTTATTGAGTTCAAGTTAGTTATTGGGTTCAAGTTAATTGATGGGTTCAAGTTAATTGATGGGTTCAAGTTAATTGATGGGTTCAAGTTAATTGATGGGTTCAAGTTAATTGATGGGTTCAAGTTAATTGTTGGGTTCAAGTTAATTGTTCGGTTCAAGTTAATTGTTGGATTCAAGTTAACTGTCGAGTTATAGTTGAAGAGTTACATTTAACTGTCAAGTTAAATTTGACTATCTAGTTAAAGTTCACTATCGAATTAAAGTTGACTGTCTAGTTAAAAGTTGACAGTCTAGTTAAAAGTTGCCAGTCTAGTTAAAAGTTGAGGGTTTCAGCGTTTTGAGAGATCAGATCTCTTAAGGCGTGATTAGTTTAGAGTTCTAAATTCCCATTTCTGGATTGTGTCTTACAAATGCTTTGAAATATGAAGGCAACCCTAACGCTAACGCCTTTATTGACTTCGTAGAGGTATGAACAACAAGACAAGAAAAAAATCATATTACTTACACATTTCGTATCATCTATGTAATAGGTGGGTCTTTTGAGCCAAACCGTACCCTACTAGCCAATGAACATTCTGCGTCGCGACCATAAAGTATTGACTCTCTAAAGGTAAATAAGTAACTTAGTTTGTTTCACTTGTGCTGTATAGTCCATGTTACGTATCATGTCTTCCCCAAAACAGATAAGTAGTTAAAAGTTTGATAGAAAAGCTTATGTTAAAAAAGCGGCCAAGTGCGAGTCGGACTCGCCCATGAAGGGTTCCGTAGCAGCAATTGTGGTTTACGATTTATGACGTATTAAAAAAAACTACTTACTAGAACTCGTTCAAACCAATTTTCGGTGGAAGTTTGCATGGTAATGTACATCATATATTTTTTTTAGTTTTATCATTCTCTTATTTTAGAAGTTACAGGGGGGAGGGGGACACACATTTTACCACTTTGGAAGTGTCTCTCGCGCAAACTATTCAGTTTAGAAAAAAATGATATTAGAAACCTCAATATCATTTTTGAAGACCTATCCAAAGATTACATTAATGGGTTTGATGAAAAAAAATTTTTTGAGTTTCAGTTCTATGTATGGGGAACCCCAAAATTTATTGTTTTTTTCCATTCTTGTATGGAAATCTTAATGCGGTTCACAGAATACATCTACTTACCAAGTTTCAACAGTATAGTTCTTATAGTTTCGGAAAAAAGTGGCTGTGACATACGGACGGACAGACAGACAGACATGACGAATCTATAAGGGTTCCGTTTTTTGCCATTTGGCTACGGAACCCTAAAAAGTGAAAAGGAACAATCTGGTAGAATCAATATTGTTCCTACTGTTTGTAACTAAGTTAACCTTTGGTCAGCCAACCGTGTGCCAACATCCGTAGCCTTTCGTAGCCCTATAATCCGGTACTGTAACCTGTCATTTGACGTCATGACCACTGCGCAAGAAATGTCAGGGGACAGCGTGCGGTAATTACGGTCTTGCGTCCCTTGTGCTATATGGAGGTCATAGAAATATCCCATTGTGTTTATGGTTTGTTGATTTTTGTTATTGAATATTTTGAACTTAACACACTAAAATAAAAAAAGCACATTGATTATTGTTGTTATTTATAGTTCTTTTTCTTCAACTCATAGACGTCAGATGAAAAGACTGGCAGACTGTCTGCGGGGTGTTTGCCAACACATATATTTAGCTTTTAATTTTTGATATATAGGAATTTTTAAATTAAGATTTTTTTTTATTCGATGATAAGATAGTCCTTGACTGCAATCTCACCTGATGGTAAGTGACGATGCAGTCTAAGATGGTAGCGAGCTGACTTGAAAGGGGCAGTGTTCTGATATCCCTAATCGGTTTCTACACGCTATCACGATCGTGTCTGAACACTAAATCGCTTGGCGTCACGTCTGTAACGCTAGGGTGGTAACTAGCCGCGGCCAAAGCCTCCCACCATTAGATTTTAACTATGTAGTATTTGATGTCATAGTATTATAAAAGATTATTATAAAAATCCATAAATAAAAACTTATTTCATGTAGAAAACCTGCGGCTCTTATGACAAGTCAAGGCTACCACCGGTTCGGAAAGCAGATTCTCTTGAGAAGATACAGATACGAGTACTATAGATACAGTGAAACTGACACATTGACTTCTGCGGTAGCTGGAAAATAGTACATAAAAAAGAGAGCGCTGTATCCGCAAGCAGACCGCCGAGCCTCGAGCCGTACAAGACTGTAATTATTAACTTCACCGGATACCTAGCAAAAACATGAACAGACTATACATCATGCAGGGAAACCGCAAGTTCACACCGCGTGTACGAAAACACTTCGAGCAATTATAACTTTTAGCATTGAACACATTGAGATGAAAGTTGTTTGAGGTAATTAGCGAAATGATACGTTGTTCGTGCTCAGTTCCGTACTCCAGCAGCTAATAACTGGCACGAGCCAAACATTAATGTGATGGGAAGAGAAAAACATGATTGCCGCTCTATACGCTTACTGTATCATTATGATGGATGCAGTATTTTCTTTTGCTTTCATTTTTTGTATCAATATTTTGTATGGCCCGTTTTCACCAACCATACCTATCTTAATAATATCTCCCCTAAATACAAAGCCAAATAAGCGTAAAAGCTATATAACGAACTAGCGGCCCGCTCCGGCTTCGCACGGGTATAAAATATATAGCCTATGTCATTCACTGTTAATGGATGTTATTATACATATAAACCTTCCTCTTCAATCACTCTATCTATTAAAAAAAACCGCATCAAATCCGTTGCGTAGTTTTAAAGATTTAAGCATACATTTGTTTTATACTATGTAGTGAAGATTTCATTTTCATTTTGTTTCATGCTTACCATAATTCCCTTTCTTTAAAAGAAACGCGGGCAGCTGTTTGTCCATACAAACGTATTCTTCTGTTTTCTTTGTGGATAATAACAAATGTGGCACAGTTTAACCGCCATTTTTTGAAAAACATACCGACAGACTTCTGAATGAATTAGCTTAGTTAGGTCTACTTCGCAGGCCCCTGACCCGCGAGTCGACTCCCTAATCTAAATTAATATTATGATATAACTAGCTTTAACCCGCGGCTTTGCTCACGTTAGGTTCGATTTTTTAACCCCCTATTTAACCCTCTTGGGGTTGAAATTTTCCAAATCCTTTCTTAGCGGATGTCTACGTCCTAACAGCTACTTGTATGCCAAATTTCAGCTCGATCGGTCCAGTGGTTAGAGCTGTGCGTTGATAGATCAGTCAGTCAGTCAGTCAGTCAATCAGTCAGTCACCTTTGCCTTTTATATATTTAGATAAGAAGAATCACTCATTGTCACTTACCATCAGGTGAGATTGCAGTCAAGGGCTATCTTGTCATCGAATAAAAAAAAAAATAAGATTTGAAGAAAAATATTCGCCAAAATGTACTTAGAAACCGATTAATATCAGGAGAGTGACATAGGCTACTTTTCATCCCGGAAAATCAAAGATAACCCGCAGGATTTTCAAAAACTAAATCCACGTGAGGGAAGCCGTTCATCAACTAGTTAAGGCTATAATTGATACAAAGAACCATTCATAGCTAATTATCAAGCATCTCTCTATCTCATCATTTAAAAAGAATCAATTTCACCAATCTCTCAGTCATGTCGGCCGCGGCGGCCCGCCGTCCGTCACTCGTCATAACAGCCACAAATCATCGGCTATTAGACAAGGTGAATCAATTTTAAAGTCATCAACACTACGAAGCCGCTACTAAGGTCGTTACACATTCGACCGATTCGATCGACGCCACGTTTTAAGTTTTTTCTACTTTAAGTAGAAAAAACTTAAAACCTTGCGGTTAGGCAAAGTAGCAGTTTAAATAAAGTTCAGTATTTAGAAATTTTCTTCAATAACAGCCGAATTGCCACATTGAAAAATTAATAATAAAGTTTTCTTTTAGGTAGGGTCAGGCGGGGTAAATATAAGACACCCAAATTTCGTATAAAAATAAGACATGATTGTAATTCCGTAGAAAAAGACCAAAAAAGAACTTTATTAACCTTTAAGTAATGACGTGGGTGTCTCACAGACGGCGTGCAAATAAATTTGAGTATTATTTCGTCGTGTTTAATGAGACCCCCTCGCCCTTTCCGGTAGCTTCGGGATTTTTCGCGTTGATTGGTCAGTCGAGGGTTCAGAAGCGGTACGGCAACATGTTCGGCTGTGTAGCTTGGCAGTGTCTCTCAGACGTAAGGTCAGTAGAGTCTGTTGAACATTATTACTGTATATTTTCTAAGTTTCAGACCCTAATTTTATTTTGGAAAGTGATCATGATACGGAATCAGAGCATTCAGAAGATGAACAAGATACGGAGAATCAGAGTCAGCTACAAAACAGACCTATCACCAATTTCAACCAAACTACAAGATCTGAATCGAATTACATGTTGCTTAAATAAATGTTGATTAAACATGAATATTTTTTGTTTTCTTATACATTCTTAGCAAATATATAGTAGATGGAATATATTTGAAATGATTAATGTGTTTATTATTACATAATCATACTATTTATTAATTATTTCTATAGCCGTCTGAGATACGTCACGTCACCATTTATGACCTGGCATAACCACGTCAGTACTTAAAGGTTAAACTAAAAAGTATACTTCATTTGTAATGTTTTAGAATTCAAATTACTAAATTGATAACTTATTGCATGTATACTTTATAACACATTTTATAAAGTACCGAAAATATTGCCGCGAAAACTTTACATTGGGATCTAGGAACTTTTCGTTTGCGTTAACCCGTTCATGCAAGCGCGGCCGCATCTCCCGCTCCCGGCATTCCGGGCGAGATGTGCTTGCGGGGGAGAGCGGTGGTTTTATTCTGCATCCAGTCGTTGATAGGAAAACTCAAGTTGTTTGTAGGGTAAAAAATGAGACACGAAGTGGGAAAAAATGAGACAGTGTATGGGGTAATATTAAGACAGTTGATATTTTTTGGAAAGCAATAAAAACTTAGTCCGCCTTCTTTAGGAGTCCGCCATATTGGATTTAGGGTGACGTCACTTTATTTTTCGAGTTATTCTCAGCAAGCCCTTTCATTTGATACCCATATTGTAGGAGTGCATTAAAAATAACTAGTCTGCCACCGTGAGTGTTCCGCCATTTTGGATTTACAATGACGTCACTCAGCTAACCATGCATTGTCATCCAAACTTACCGTGTATACAGAATTTCAGCTCAATCGGTTGAAGCTATCTGCTTCAAAATTGAGTTGCAAGATTCGACCCGAACAAATATAGTTGCATACATTGCAAGTTACATAAAAGCTTTTATATATACCAGGGGAGTGTCAAGGCTCATATTTAGATTAGATACAGATAGTATCAGACTTCCCTATCATATTTTGTAGCTATTTAAGGTTAATATTGAAACATTAAGTACCGACTACTGTAATTATTACCAAAAAAGTAAACCAATTTTTTGTTTTGTTAATTTTAATGATTTTTTTATATCATATCTTCCAGCTCTATTTTATTATTACCACCATCTCTATAAAACACTGAAGGCATAGAAGTTCAAACATGTTTCATTTTTAACCTTATATGTCTTATATTTTCCCCTTTATAGAGGAAAAAAATGAGACATATACTTTGTATGAAAAATATACATTTCGCTTGACTATTTTGAATTGAATTGGTATCATGTGAAAGATAACAATTATAAGTATAATATAATCAGTTTTTCTTACACTTATAATATTTTTAACAGCATTAGAAAAGTAAAGATCCGTTTTCGTCCCATATTTACCCCGCCTGACCCTACCTACCAAAATTTTTTTAATTCAAATTTTTTATGCACGGCAGATGCAAGGCTACGGCACTTGGCCAGCGTAGTGGACTATGGAAGGAAAGAAAGTTGAAGTGGAACATTTGTTGCGATTAAACAGAATGTGGAGCAGGAAGAAACATAAATACACACACACATTGAACGAGCGAAGCGAGTTCTCTGAGTCAACTAGGGCGCTTGCCTACTAGACAGAGAAGTGTGTCCGTCTAAATGTCTGTCAGAGCCCTATAACTTCTGAATTACTGAATATTAGAACGTGAAACTTGGTTGAAAATTCAGTTATATCCTGTACTTGAACAACAAATACTTAAATTAGATAAATGTTATAAAGAAACGAAATTATTTAATTTTAATGCGCCATCTATTAGCATTATTGTGAAGCTAATATCACTATAATGCTAATAGATGGCGCTGTGTCAGGAAAACAGTTTTATATCAACTATTATTTTTTTTATTGCGTCTAATGTTAAAAGTTAATATTACAATATATAATTAAAACTTTTGGGAATTATGGGATATCGCGAGGTCTCAGTTCGGGGCGAACCACTAGTTTTTATTTATTTATTTATTTATTTATTTATTTATTTAGGACGACCAACAGGTTACAATAAATTAAAAACTAAGAAAACTACAAGATGAAAAAATTATTATGCAGTAATGTACACCTACTTACAGGTAGCCACAACATGCTTAAAGTTTAATACCTACTACTTGAGAAAATGTTGAGCAAACAATTATAACTACGAACAATTAAATAAGGTTTTTAAGTCGAGTGAGGGATAAACTCTGTGTCCACTAATGGCAAGAGCGAGCGATAAATATTCATCGCGGCAAAAACACGCAGCGCACGCGCCGGCGACGCGCGACGCCAGACATCGCGCTTTCTTCTCGCGGCTGTGTGAATACTTGGAGGAGGCTTTGGAAAATCAAATTTTTTTATATTTTTTTGGTTAAAGTGTTAACCTACACTTAAAGAAAATATCCTAATAGATTTATAAATACATTTCGAAAATTCCGAGGCCGGCGGGATTCGAACCCACATCGCTCCGGGAATCGCGCCCTGAGTGTGTTAACCGTTACACTACGGCCAAATTGAATCACACGTCAGCCACGAAATAGTAAATCTATTAGAATCCAAATTTTTATTTTTGAACCCCGACGACGCTAAAACGACGGCGTGTTATAAGTTTGACGTGTCTGCGCGTGTGTGTGTGTTTGTCAGTGGCATCGTAGCAGCCGAACGGATGAACCGATTTTGATTTAATTTTTTGTGTGAAAGGTGAATTAGTCGGGAGTGTTCTTAGCTATGTTTGATGAAAATCGGTCCAAGATGGCCGCCGCCACAAAATGGCGGATTACATATATTTTTTCTAATTTCACATGTCGTGAGCGTTTCAAATTTTCAATTTACAGTTTTATTAAATAGATTTACCAGCAAGAAAAAATCTGTAGGTATGGTCAAATATGCAGTTACAAGCTAAGTACCGCTTACCTCCCCAACCAAGCAAAAAAGCCAAGTTCCCAAGCAAGCAATGCCACCACCACTCACATGCACCACCACACATTTGGCTTTTTTGCTTGGTTGGGCAGCTAAGCCGTGCTTAGTTTGTAACTGCATGTTTGACCATGCAGATTTTTTCTGTTGGCGGATTAGAGCAAAATAACTCTAACCTTTCTTGCTAATCATGAACTTTCGCAAAGTAATGCCTGATTCTATCCAATATTGAATAGATTTATGTTCGTAGCTCTATGCGTGCAGAGTTGCGCTCTCGATCGCCGCAGGTCAGAGCGTAGAAAAAGTTACGAGGCCGACACGCGTGCTTTACTTACCCTGCCTACATCACTTACCCGACAGCGCACGGAATTATGGGGGTTATGGAGGAAAAACAAGATTCTTTTGCTATAATCCGCCAAATTAGAAAAATTTTGTAAGCAAAGTGTTTTTCTGGTTTGGCGCATTATAGCAGAATAATTTTGTTTTATGTCGAAGGAAAAAAGGAACGAACACTAAACGTAATGTAGAAAAAAATCGGCATTTGCTGCTCTATGAAAACTAAACTACTTTAAAAAGAAACTCACAGACGACTACCATGAAATCAAAAACTAAAAAAACCCCCATTTGAAATCGGGATTTTTGGGATAAAATGAGCAGATGAGCGATATACCTACTTATGTACCAATGTATATGTAATCCAAATAAGTAAGTATCAAAAGATTCTTTGAGTAAGTATAAAAATCTTTAATTAAAGAAGTGAAGTGAAAAGTGAAACATGATCTTATGTTTTATTCAGCGCCTTTAATTGAATGTCCTGCTCTGCTTATGCACTTTAATTTGAATAATCCCTTAAGCTGTCCATTGTTTTTTTTTCAATCGGTGACAACACTAAGTAGGTAAGCGCTTAGCAGCGAGACCTTTCCTTGGATGGGATCTAACAATGACCTCTCGACCCAATTTCAGCGTCGACTGTGCAATGTGCATCTCAATGATGAATCTGTCAACTAAGCAAAAGATAGTAAGTACACCAATGTGCAAAAACACGTGCAATACCTATTCCCTCACTCTCGTAGTTCCATGGGCCAGCAATCAAACAGGACTGGAGAGAAATTAGAGGAACAACAACTTTACATGTTCTCTGAGTTATATAATATTGCCAAGTTCGAATTAGGTACTTGATAGGAAAACCTAATACATAGATAACTTTTTGACCCAAATTCCGGACCTGAACCCAGGACCAAGCTAGCCACTAGACCAACGAGGTATTTAAGAAGGGATATTATAGGAGTTTGTTAAACCGATGACCCCACAATCGATTTCTACGCGGCATCGTATTGGAACGCTAAATCGTTAAGCTAAGCGGGTAGGCTTTGACAGGAGGGTGGTAACTGCTAGACCGGACCAGACCTCATTCCTGGGCCTTATGCTTGTTCTGCTTCTATATGACATCATATAGGGAAGGTAGTACCATAGAATTTTGTACCAGACCAGGAATCTACCACTTCAGAACGCAATTTCTCCTTTGTATTATATTTCTTGCATTTTAAATGCCAACGAACCGACTATCAATGAATATTGAACCCATGTTCGTACGAAAACACCTAATCTATTCAAGTGGCTAGTCGTAGGGGTCGCGACATGAGCGACGAGGATGCAAATATATTTAAAACAAGCGATAAAAGAGGACAAAACACCGCCGATGTTCGGGTCATAAGGCGACCGATATGTCATAACCTGTTGAAATGAAATGGTATAACACGTTGTGCGTAACGAAAGAGAGGGATGGTTGTAACAATGACGTGAAGGGTTAGATGTCAAGCAATGTGTCGCGGCCTGTGCGAAGGGGACAGATTTATAATATCACCATATGTAAGTGAAGGACGGTTGTATGGAGGTCAAAAGACGTGCGTCGGCAACCCTGACCTCAGATGTCGAGTCGTGGGCCGTACTCAGGTTTGAAAGCGTAAATAAAATGTTTAAAATGTTTGCTGGGAACAGAGAATGGATTGTTCGCGGTTTTCAATAGCCCAGCGTTCAGCGTGTGGCGTAGAATAGTTATAGTTTCCTGCTGTCGTTAAAATAACTACGGGCATTGTATTGTTTAACTTGTCTGCAGTAAAGTAAGGTTATTGACAATACGTTTATCTATACATAGATACATATTTAGTTCTACGTCTCAATTAGGTGTTTTGTTTCAAGGATATATTGTTTCAGTCTTTGGTTTCAATGCAATAATCCTTTGCTACTCTTGTTTGTAGAGTCAATAGGCATGATGCATCAGCATGATGACAGTAACCAAGAATCAACGAAATAATGAATTTTTCTCATGAAATAAATCGATTCGATTGAAAACTTAATTATCCCCCTAGGGGTTAAATTGTGAAAAATCCTTTCAAAATCCTTTCTTAGCGGATGCCTACGTCATAGTAGCTAGTTATTTCTATTCCAAACAGCCTGATCTGTGCGTTGATAGATCAGTCAGTCAGTCACTCAGTCACTAATGATCAGATCTATAAAAAGTGTTTTGGCTCAGCTCGGACTTAAGATACCTAGAGTTAAAACGATATATAGATACATTATGCTCTGACATAAATCTGTCTCGGTTTAACACTGTCTTGAGTCTCTGATTTCAGCCTCAGTCAGTCAGTCAGTCAACTTTTTCTTATACTTATCGCGCATACCTACTTATTCATGTAGGTCCTACCTGATATTCATAAAAAATTCTTACGATATCAACCAAAACCTAATAGATTTATAAATACATATAAAAAATTCACTAATATCACTAATTTTGTGGCTGACGTGTGGTTCGGTCGTGGTGTAACGGTTAACACACTCGGGCGCGATTCCCAGAGAGATGTGGGTTCGAATCCCGCTGGCTTCGGAATTTTTGATATGTATTTATAAATCTATTAGGTTATATCCTTTAAGTGTAGGTTAACACTTCAATAAAAAATTAAAAACCAAAACCTAACTCCGGACGGACCAAGTTACGGTCAAAGGCTAGTAGGTACCTCATAACCGTCCAACGGCCGTCCCTGATTCGGTGCACTAATGAATCGGGACTGGCGGCATAATTAAACAGTTCGCGATCCGAACGACGCGATGTTCGGAAAGCAATATGTTACAGTGTCAGTTCCGAAAAAATAACCATAGACAGTGAAGTAAAAACAACCATAAACAGTGAAGTAAAAAACCTAAACAAAAACTCAGTTTCAAAAATACATAATTACTTACGTGATGATGGAGTTTATACGCGGCTGTTTTCATTTTTAACCTTTTTAACCGACGAAAAAAAGGAGGTTCTCAGTTCGTCACGTATATTTTTTTGTTATCCATATTTTGGCAAAAATCTAAAACAGTAAAGCCTTATTTTTGTGCATAGAGTTATCACTTTCACTGACAAGATTTCTTGACAATAACCAATAAAGAAATTGTATGAAAACTTGAAGTGGTGTGGACTGTGATGGATTTTTTTGTGCTATAAACTGGATAAGATTCAAGGCTTTAACAATGTGATTTGCTTGGGTCTTTGTAAAACCTTGGGTCTTTATACTTAACTTGGTTGGTGAGAAATTATCTCGCCTAGTGAATTACACGCGTCTTAACATCATGACGTAATAATATCTGAGAGTGAATTGTAATGATAATGTATGAAAACTGTAATATACATGTAAGATAACAATGTACGCGCAGAACATCTTAGGTGGTCTGAAATGAGTGTTATAATTTATAATTAGTGGTGTTGCTAATCCATTATTGTATATCTAAACGTTAAATTGATAAGAATGTTTACACCAGAGTTTCACTTTTCGAGCAAGCTGTTAGAGTTGCTGACGAGAGGTAAGTACTTGCAAGAAAAGCTCTATTAGACTCTGTTCTGATCTAGTGGGAGGCTTCGGCCGTGGCTAGTTTTTTTTAAAAGAACATTTGCCAAACTGAAGTTGAATAATATCCTCCTATCCCCTCCAAATAAGCGTAAAGCTTGTGCTAGGAGTGGGTACGGCAATAGTGCAGCTTGTGGGATTCGAACCTGTGACCTTTCAGTTTTTCAGTCCGCACCTTTAACCGTTGGGCTTTTTTTAAAGAATATCAGTCAAGCTGAACTTGACTGATGTTATCCTCTCCCCTCCAAATAAGTGAAAACTTGTGTAAGGAGTGGGTACGACAATACGTTAGTGCAACGGGTGGGGATTGAACCTGCAATCTTTAAGTTTTCAGTTCTCACCTGTAACCATTCGGCTATTGAGGCTTTACGAAGTTATGTGCGTTGAAGCATTTAATATTACATGCTTCAACAGTCAAGGAAAAGTGTTGTCTGGTGGGAGGCTTTGGCCGTGGCTAGTTACCACCCCACTGTAAAAAACGTTCCGCTAAGCGATTTTGCGATCTGGCACGATGGTGTGTAGAAGCCGATAAGGGGTAGGTATAGGTTGAATGTACACTGCTATACCAAGGCTATACCCCTTCCAAGTTAGCCCGCTACAATCAGTCAAACAATCAACCAATTATAAAGTCTTTGTTTGTTTCAGGAAACGCTCAGCGCGAAAACTTCAGCTTTACTGCGAGTAATGGTGAGACAATGAGTAGACAATGATAATATTATAGGTATACTTGTTAACATGATTCAAATGTTGGTGAGGCTACATGATAATTTATGATATTTTTATTTTATTTCTTGTGTACCCAAGTTAAGTTACTAACATGTAACATGACAAAATGTTGTCAGTTGCTACCAATAAAAAAATTAAACAAAAAAACTTAAACCTTCGACATTATGTGGAAATTAACTAAATTAGTTTCTTCGCTGTCTTTTTGCGGCGTGAATGTGCTACCGCCCTGAAACACTTTCGAAACATTGTTTGTTCAACGTTTAGATTAGAATTATTGTGATAAATATCATTGAAACAATTTAATTATATCCGTAATAGGTACCTACTTTGTTGTGTTATTTTCGAAAAAACAAAAAATTTACTTTTAGACAACGTTTGGTCTTGCATGCACATCGTTTAAAAACTTTTTGACCAACCTCCAATGTACATCAGCCAACTATACAGGTGATATTATAGTGCGCAATTATGTGTGCAATCTCTATTCCTTCACACTCGTATCTCTACTCCTATGGGAATGTAATTCCATACGAATAGATATCAGACGCAATAGACGGCTTTACGTATGTACCTACCTATTCTAAGGAGGAAGGTTAGGTTAGGTTATAGGATAGAAGATTAGAGAATATTCCACGAACTTTATAGATATCAAACTTAACCTCAAAATACGTCTGTTAAATAAAACCGGGTATACAATTGGCATTATCACGCCTTATCACGCTCGGATCAAACAGTAACGGTATCGGTCACAGAGATTTCATATCACTGGAGTGAGCAATTTCTCGCCGAATGGTAGTCTTGTGTACTAAGTAGGTACTATAAAGAATGAATTCCCGACACTAAACGAGAACGAACTAATCCTATTATCCTATTTTATATAATTTTATAAATGCGAAAGTTTGTATGTTTGTTACTCAATCACGTCGCAACGACTGAACTGATTTGGCTGTTTGGCACAAAGATAGATTATAGTCTGGAATAGCACATAGGCTACTTTTTATCCCGGGAAATAAGAGAGTTTCCGCATAAATAAAAAACCTTAATCCACGCAAACGAAGTCGCGGGAATCATTTAATAATACATCGTTCTCTTGTACTTGATTCGCTCGGCGAGCGACAGTACATCTACAGTGCAGTACATCTTTCATTTAGTACTTCTACGTAGATTAAACTATAGTTGTTTGGCCAATTAAATATGTTATCAAAATAAAAACGATAAAAAGTAATTTTTGTGAGAGTGAATCAAAATATGAAAACAGGTATGTTTGGAAAATTAGTAAGGTTTTTACAGTTTAGTTTGAATAGGAATCATCAGGTTGGGGCGCTCTTTGCGCCTTGTGGACGAGGTTCGCTCCTCCAGTACCTCTACCTCTACGGTATCGGTATAATATTATTTCGCGTTCATTTATTCGCGGGTCTGGTCGTGACACCACAATGAAACCTTTCACCCACTTACTACCGCTACCTGTTGCTGCTGCCCGCCCAAATAATCTAGATCTTAGGTATACCTATAGGCATTATATTACGATCTATTTATTTAGAGCACGGTGTGAAGGATCTAGATTGAACTTGGCAGCATCAATTCGCATTTTTGTTCGTTAATAAAAATATAAAAGTTTAAAAAATCAAAAACCAACCGCGTAAAAATTGAATTTTGAATAAAAACAGAACAGGAAAAACAAGCCCAGCAATTTAGAATTCTGTTAAATGATATTAAAATAGTTTCATAACACACACACAAAACAAATAATTTTGCGGAACCGAGTATGTACATGTAGGGTACCTCTTTTTAAAGCTTTTTAATGATAAAATAAATAAATAATTAATCACTTGCGCATACAATATATCGTCGGTCAAATTCGTTATTGGTACAATTCAAAATATACAGTTTCGAGTAATTGAAAGTCCAAAGTTTTGAGATAACAGCTAAAGTCAATATTTCTCTGGCAGATTATGTGATTTCCTGTCAATTAGAACCAAAATTTGACTTGTACTGTTAGTGCTTCGGAAAGTTTATTCAATTTCCAACCATTTTTAATACTGAAACACCTGAGTTTGGAAATGTTTCACTAATGAATTTGACCGACGATATATCATTTCCACCTGTTTAAAAGTGTATAGGATGCCTTAAAATAATGGCTCTTTTTTGTAGTTTGAACTGCTACCATTTACCAAATCTTGTTTGTGGGCAGGTACCTACTTATATTGCGTAGATTACATTATTTCGAAACACGCGTTAGAAGTACTCTCTACGTGGTGTGACCTCATAATACGACATTAACATTTCACCTGGTCACCAGACGTTGTCGGCATAACTTTGAAGTTAAGATTTGTTTTGAAGGTGAATAGAAGGTGATGTAGGTACCTTCTTATATAGTAAATAATAATAAATTCATACACAAAATAGCGGGTTCCGCGGGAATCGAATCCATATTTCTCGGAAACCGCGCCCCGGGTGTGTTGACCAGTTTACTCTAAAGCCATAGTTCAAATGCACGTCAGCGCTTAAATTTGAGATTTATCTATTTTCTATCTACTTTTGAAGCCCCAATAGCCTAGCGGTTAAAGGTGCGGCCTGAAAACTGAAAGGTCGACGGTTCAATCCTTACCCGTTGCACTATTGACGTACCCGCTCTAAACACAAGCTTTAAATTTATTTGGACGGCAGAGGCAATATTAGTCATGTTTAGCGTGAATTCTTTAAAAAATTGTTTAAGTGACTGTCAGCGACATCTAGTTGCAACTTGTTACAATTATTTATCGCTTTACGTCTTTTCGACGGGAAATATTCTTATCTTTTCCCTTCATTTGTGAAGTTTGTGTGACTATAATATTATATCTTTTAAGAGTATAGACGATAACATAGTGAATGGATTTTTTTTATTAGGTACAGTACGCAATCTTCCCCCTTATACAGATCGCCCATGGCGACTTGTTACAGCGATTCAGTAGCGCGTTTTGTTAACGCGCGTCTACATCGCTATATTTGGTGGTTCGTCACATTTGCGATGCGCAAGACTGTATTGATGCTGTATCGAAGCTGTATCGTATCTATATCGATGCTGTATCGCGACAGTAGCGCTGCAGAATCGTTGTTACGTTGGCGAAAATGTACGACCTGCGACAGCATCGCGATTGTATCGGTCTTTATGCGAATGTATCGCTACTGTGCTGCAAAAAGTCGCCGTAAGCGACCTCCCTTAACTATTGAGCACCATCGATGTAAATGAATAGGCATCTAGAGAAAAAAAAAACGCGCTCAGAAAGGCAACAGAATCTCTTTTCTTTAAAGAACTTAAAAGAAGTTTAAAAAAAATTACTACTGTTCTTCATTCAATTTTTTCTCCTCGAACGTGATTGACTGATACGAGTACTCGCGTCAAAGCGGACCGCGAGAAATGCGCGATGAATATTGAAGTAATATTCAAGCGCATTTTCTTTCATTTTTTTATATGGGACAGGCATATCCTTATAATATTTTCTTATAATATTTTAGTTCCGTATATCGCGTAAGGCCGCGGGGCTGACCAGCACGCCTTGACATGGCGCCATAAACACTATGTTATCTTGTAAAGGAAACTTGAACCGTTAGATCTTTTGGCCGGCCGGCTGTGGAGGTCATTCGTCATTTTATCTGATAAGCGAGACGGAACACGACTGACTTACTGAATTTTAGTGTTTTCAGTTAACTGCCCCGCGAAGGTTGCACGACTTTTTGATTAGCTGTGATACCATAGATTTATAGAGATGAACCATAGATGCACCTAGATCAAATATTGGATAGAAGCAAGCGTTATAACAAGCTCATTTTGCTATAATCCACCTAACTAGAAAAAATAATAAGAAAAAAAAATTACTATGTTCTATGCTATGTACTAACGAACATAGCTACTCGTTGATTCAAAGTAGGTATTATCTTCAGAATTATCTATTTAGAGTTGAAAAGTTGAAAGTGTAATAAAATAGAATTTAATGATTGTGTATGAAGGGTTTTCCATAATATATCGTAAATTTCACATGAAAAGACCAGTATTTTCTAAAAGAGAACAGGGTTCAATACAGCATAAATCGTTCCCAAGTTCTCACCATTGAGACGATGAGTCCAGCCTATTAGCGATCAACAGGTAAACTGTGAGGTTAACTATGCCCAAAACTAGTAAGAGATACGCCATACAATTTGTATGAAACACCCTGCGGGCTGTAGTTACCAGGTTGAAGATCAAGATAACGCCACGGCAGCCGCGCTGTGACTGCTGTTGATTTTATCTCGCCTCGCTATATATATCTGCGCTACACAGCACATAGTCTACTATGTCATTGATACAGACCAATAAAAACAACAGCATAGAGAATTGTTTTATTTTTAACCCGCGACTTCGTTCGCGTGGATTTAGTTTTTAAAATCCCGCGGAAACTCTTTGATTTTTCGGGATAAAAAGTGCCCTATGTCACAACTACTCCAGGGGGGCGATTCAGACCTGGTCGATAACATACCATGTCGATACGGTTAGATATCGATCTCGTATAAAAATTTTTTGTCGTGTGATTCAGAGCGTTTGGTTTGAGGATACGATTCGGTATCGACTACGTTATCGACATCGACAAGATACATTCGATTACAAGAACATTTACGAATTGAAAATATATGTTATCGTACGGTAACAAACCGAATCGATCGATAAATAAGTTATCGGAAGGATCTGAATCGGGTCCTCAACTATACCCATGCAAAAAATTACGTCGATCCGTAGCTCTGTTGCAGCGTTATTGAAGGACAAACAAACACAATTCCGCATATATTTATAAGGATAAGGAAGGAGGAAGGATTTCTGTAGGTACCTAATTAAATTATTCCTGACGACCTCCTTGGCACAGTGGTGTGTGTTATGACACTTTTCCCTTTTCAGTTCTTTATTTCGCAATTTTGGTATATGTATTGAAGTACGGTAAAGATCCATTTCAGTTTTATTTCAAAAAATTCAAATTCAAAATCATTTATTTCATATAGGCCAACTTGTAGCTCTTATGACATGTCACGACTCTACCACCGGTTCGGAATGCAGATTCTGCTGAGAAGAGCCGACAAGAAACTCGGCAGTTACTTTTTCATAACAAAATATTACAATATTAATGTATAACTACATAATATTACAATGTTATAACTTATTACACTATCTTGTGGGTAGCTGGATGCCAAGCCGATTGATTCCATACAACTTTGTCATTAATAAGAATTCTTTGTACTTATAGAATTAGAACATAATCTGTCCTGCGATTGCTAGTCGTTTTCCTCGAAACTGTATTAACAAACAACGTCATTCGCCTACCAGTACTTGAACGATAGTTCTGCCCAAAAAGAGTGGGAGGTGGTGGGCGGTGGTGGTAAACAAATGGCCCCCTGTCGGACGTTTTGTGAGCCCTCTTAAACAGGAGCCTCTAACGATGCCCCTCATTGTAAGGAGCTTGTTTATTGTTTGAACAATGTGCCCGGTAAAGGTAGATCTACTGGAGAGCTTTATGAGTGTTCGATATCCTTACTAATATTATAAATGCGAAAGTGTGTTTGTTTGTTGATTTGTCCTTCAAACACGCACCAACAAACTTTTATCCCAGAAAAATAGAGAATTCCAGCCATATTTTTAAAAACCTAAAACGCGGACAAAGTTGCGTTCAAAAGCAAATTTCAAAAATTTTGATGTCGGTTAAAAACTGCCCGTTATTCATGTCATAATACGTTGGACAAGCGAAAAACGTCCAATCTTTTCGAAAAACAAAAACTTTTCGAAAGTGTCGACCGTCGCGGCAGGTACTCTCAAATAAGGTCTCCATAATATGATTTTTATATTATAAGTAGTGATAGTTTATTGGTCAGGTCTGAAGTCTCCTATTCGGGGGGGTCGCAGGTTTGATTTCAGGCACGCACTTTGACTTCGGAGTTATATGCTTCTAAGCAATTAAATATCACATGCTTCAACGGTCGTGAGGAAATCTGCACGCCTGAGAATTCTGCATAATGTTCTCAAAGGTGCGTGAAGTCTTCCAATTCGTATTGGACCAGTGAGATGGACTATGACCTATATAACCCTTCTCTGAGAGTAGACTGTTGGTGATAAATATATTTTCATACTAGCTGATGTTCACGACTCATGTCCGCGTAAATTTAGTTCATAAAAATCCCGCGGGAACTCTTTTTTTTTTGTATGAATAGCGGGCAAACGAGCTGGCGGGTCACCTGATGATTAACGCCGTAGAGGCACCACCGATGCGATGCCTGCTTTTCAGGAACTTATTGGTGCGTCCCTTGAATAACCCCATTAGTATTGTAATTAAGTGGGAACACTGTAGAAGGGAGAAGATTCCACAATTTGGTGGTACGTGGAAAAATAGATCTGGAGCAACGGATGGTCGAAGTGCTCCAGGTACCCAGGTGGTGAGGGTGAAATTGCGTTCGGTGGCGTGCGATGCTGTTGTAGAAGTTAGAGGGTGGAATAAGATCAAACAGCTCTTCAGAACACTCCCCGTTACATAGCCGATAGAGGACGCAAAGAGAGCTTACGTCTCTGCGGTGTTCCAAGCTTTCCAGCGAGCAGGTTAGTTTGGGATTTTCTGGGATAAAAAGTAGCCTATGTATTATTACAGACTATACCTAATCTCTCTTTGTGCCAAACAGCCAAATCGGTTCAATCGTTGTGGCGTGCTTGAGTAACAGCCATCCATCCATCTATACGTCCAAACTTTTGCATGAATAATATTAGTAGGATTACATAGTAGGAAGTAGGATAAAGCGTGTGCAAAGCGGTGGCGCGTCATGGTGGCGTACCTAAAGCGTAATATCGTCTTGCCATCAGACAGAGTTCAGGCTTGTCAATAACAAAAAAGCCCCGATCGCGATACGAAAACTCGACTGTCTGCTTTAAATCTTATCTTCAAAACTCGTCAACAATAAACTGGGGACGGCTCGCCAGTAGCCAGTGGCTCGCAAAAACGTTTTCACTATAATTACTAAACTGAGCTTGCATCACTGCTCGTTATTCAGAACCATTAAACTGTCGATTCGCAGTCCAAATCTAAGATTATCTTCGAGTTGCTAGATTATCTGCGGATGGTTGCGCAACCGCGCTCAGTTCCTATTGAAAGGACAGTAAACAAAAGTTTCGAAAGTCTATTTTATATTAATAATCGTTTAGTCGTAAAAGATTTAAGTGAGATTATTATACAATGTGCATTAAGTTAACTAGCTTACTGCTTAACCGTTGGCAAATTGACGTCGTTTTAGGTATAAAGTTTACTTAGTTAGAACACAGGGAATGAGATTTAAGTAACACTTACTGTATAGAGAAAGGCCCAGGGTCGCTTAGCGGGCGATAGAGTAATGTTTGAAGTATCTTTGCGGGATCAAATCGGGAATCCCTCATTCCTCAGGAGGAGGAGAACCAGAGTTACCGACATAGCTTATCGACTCTGTCTCTGCTCTATATGCAGCGAGAATACCACAATTTCTGGTTTGGTGGGAGGCTTTGGCCGTGGCTATAGTTACCACCCTACCGTCAAAGACGTGCCGCCAAGCGGTTTAGCGTTAGGCGTGTAGAAACCGACTATGGGTCGGTAGGGGTGAGGTATGGGTATGGGTTGAATGTACACTGCCATACCCCTTCTAAGTTAGCCCGCTACCATCTTAGACTGCATCGTAACTTACCATCAGGTGAGATCACAGTCAAGGGCTAAAATGAAAATGAATGAAAAATGAAATGAAAATTAGGCTATCTTGACATCGAATAAAAAAAAATTTCAGTCTATCACTACTTGAGATTGTAGGTACAACTGATTGATACAGCTGTTTCGCAATTAACGAGCAAGAGGTATAGTGTCCGTAGCCAAAGATTTTTAATCACTGCTTGAAGTGGCTTAATTTGCCTCGAAATTACGAAGGCGGGTGTGTAGGAACTCGCTAAAGTTCTCACGAATTTCCAACTTACTCCAAATTAATATAAGTATTTCCCATACGATTGCATGTAATACGAGTTTTTTTTTAATATTTAAGACTGTATTTAAGTGTACAGCCGTATTTGGGGTAGAAAATTAAGACAGTATTATTTTATGTTTTTACGTAAAGTTTCGAACACAAATAATACACTTGGGAGAAAATACATCGAAACAGGGTGCAGTTTTTTAGGGTTCCATGCATGAAGAGTAACCAACGGAAACCTATTTCCCGCGGTTTCAAAAAGTTCCCGCAGGATTATAAAAAATTAAGTCCACACACACACGAAGTCGCGGGCGTCAGCTAGTTGTATATAACGTATGTATTATAAAAGTATACTGGTACTCGGTATTGGCAAAAACACATAATGTTATAAATATGACGACCTGCACAACGCGTGTATCGGCGGCGGCAGATAAAAGAGGGCCTGCACTTACGCGCCCTCGCGTATCCATAGTGCGGTCCTGAAATTGCAATAAAATCGGCAATTTTTTACCGTACCAGTAATAAAGCCTCAATAAAAGACGTGTGGCACTCGGGGACTGCCGCGGTAAAGCTATTGCATAGCATTTTTTATCAACGCCATCTAGCGGCTCACCGCTAGATGGCGTTCATAAAAAATGCGCCATCTAGTGGCTCACCGTAGAGGAGTCCCGTGTCAGGTTATTTTCGTTACGGAATTTCTGGATTCGGTCTCCACGCTGGCCCGCGATAGAAGCTATGCAATAGCTTAAGAAATCTTCAGATGCAGATTTGATTTTTACAGCAGTAGATTAAGTTTTAACTATCCGAAAAAAAAACAAGCAAATATTACATCTACATCCAAAAGACGATACTAAGTAAAAACATAAAAAGTATGTTCGACGAAAAAACTTTAGCATACTACACTTCTATTCGGCGCAATACGCTAGCGTCTGTCGCGCTTCACACGAGGTTTCGGGCTTATTTCATCGCTTAGTCACGATCGCGTGGGTGAAATCTGATTTTTTTCTAGCGCAGTCTCAAGCACCACAAACTGTACTGGTAAACTGGTACATCTTATTCCTACAAACATCTTTTTATTCAACGAAGGCAAGCGATAAGGAAGATTCCAGTCACGGCGGCGAAACTCCTCAGAGATTAGCCATCTGCGCGGGAGATATTATTGTGCACAAGTGTGTGCGCAAACACATGTGCACTCTCTATTCCCTCACTTAGTCCGATTCATAATCCAATCGGACACATAGTCCGATTGGACAGAAATTCGACACGACCGGAGAGAGATTAGGCGCAGGCTCGAAGCTTTACGTGCTCTCCGAGGCACAAAATTCACTTACAGAGAAAAAAAGTATTACATTAACATATGTCAGCAGTGAGATGTGGTTACAATAGATTTTTAGATTTTCGGATTACATTGTTAAACTTTATTCCTGATAAAATAATTACTTAATGTACCTTTTCACTAAATACAGCAATGCATGCCGCATAGTTAAGTAAAAAAAAGCTTTCAGGTATCGTAATATAATCGATACTCTTACGAAACCTGAAAGACCTTTTCTTTGGTGCGCTTTAATTCAGCAATTTAATAATACTAATTATTATTGACAATTATTGTAAGAGTACCGCACTATAAATAACAAGTGACCGCGGCGCAGGAATGTGCTACAGTTTAAATGAGGCTGCGCGGGTCGAACCGGTCGCGCCGGCCGCGGCCAGCGGCAGCCAGCCGCAGACCGGGCGCGACCACGCTTTTGGAGCTTCCGGGACTCCTCCTGAAAACTGTATTTTCACTTCAGATGCTATAGCCTAAGTACTTGTTCACACAAACTCTCACGGTTACGGTAGAGGGCGCGATCATGAAATATCAAACACTAACTGATATCCGCGACTTCGTACGCGTGGATTGAGGTTTTTTTGGAGTCACACGAGAACTTTAATTTTTTTCGGGATAAAAAGTAGCCTATGTTTTAATCCAAGGTATAGTCTATCTCCATTTATGTCGCGGGCAAACTCGCAATAATTTTTATGCTATTTAATGCCAATGCTATTAAGACTGAGTAACGTCGAGTCACAAGTCATCACTGCGCCATTTCCTTCCTGAGCCATAATGCTTCCTGGGGAAAAAGGCAGCGCTAGATTTAGACCTGTCATTTTAGTCTACTTTAGAAGTTGTGTGTATAAATGAGCAACAATATATCCCGGAAAAAGTCACATAACAAATGGACTGCCTTTCAGAGTTCGGGGAAAGGGCGAGAATCAAGATTTATAACTAAAATTAAAACCCGCGTGGAAACCAGATCACTCAGCCGCCATTATCGATCGTTTTGTGTCATGTGTTTTTCTTTAATGAATGTTATTAACATCGCATGATGCGTTGAAAAATCAACAGCGATCTCGTAGAGCATGTTTTTTGGCAATCAGTAACTTTTTCCCATATAAAAGAAAGGCAAAAAACATTAAGGGCGTATTTCACCATTATCAAGTTAATTTTACCTGAAAATTTTCACGTTTTGACAAAACTAATATTGGATAGAAGCAAGCGTTACTTTTTTTTATTGGATGACAAGATAGTCTTTGTCTTCGATCTCACCTGATGCTAAGTGACGATGGAGTTTAAGATGGTAGCGGGCTAACTTGGAAGTGGTATGGCAGTTTACATTCAACCCTAATCGGTTTCTACACGCCATCGTGCCGGAACGCTAGATCGCTTGGCGGGACGTCTTTGGCGGTAGGGTGGTAACTAGCCACGGCCAAAGCCTCCCACCAGACAAAATGCTACAGATCTCTACCCTGGTAAACCAAATATAGGCCTACCTTGCAGGCATAAATGGTTATTCACTGAATATCAGTGTACCTACGTTGGGTAGGTAGGTATGTACGTATTGTAAAAACAACGATGCAATTATTTTATTCGCAGAAAAAACGTGAAATCTTTAATAAGCTCGAATTTAAGGCGTTAAGAATTGACCTCAAGTCGTGCGGGTTAAGAAGCGAAATTTTGATTTTTAGGGTTCCGTACCTGAGGATAACCAACGGGACCCTATTACTAAGCTTCCGCTGTCTGTCCGTTCGTCCGTCCGTCCATCCGTCTGTCAACGGGCTGTATCTCATAATCCGTAATAGGTTAATAGTTGAAATTTCACAGAATTTGTATTTCTGTTGTGGCTATAACAACATATAATAAAAATAAATATTAAAGGGGGCTCCCCTACTAGAAACGTGTTTTATCGGCATTTTTTGGTACGGAACCATTCGTCCGCGAAACCGGTCAAATGCGAGTCCGACTTGCATTTGACCGGTTAATAACCGGTCAAATGCTGCCGGTCAAAAGTTCACACACGCTTTTATTGCGTAGCAAATATTTATTTACCAATGCAAATATTTGGATATTGGAAACCACGGCGTGAACCAAGACAAATGGTAAAGAAAAAACCGACCAAGTGTGAGTTATACTCGCGCACTGAGGGGACCCTGTAGTATAGCGTTGCCAGACTTCCCGTATTTTCCATGACATCCCTTATTTTAGACATAGTTTAAAATGTCCCGGCGGGACTGACTCTGTCCCGTATTTGAACCGTACTTCGTTTTTCATTATGAAATCGATCCAAGTATTCACACACGCAATATTCGTAAAAAAGCGAGTTGATGACCGTTTCTGCTTACGATTATAATTGTATTGATTTTTACAGATATGTTAAAACGAATAAAAATATGTTAAAACTGACTCCATCCTCGAAAAAATATCAAAAAAAAAAAAATGACACTAAATACTTTTGTTTTTTATTTGTCCCGGGTAAAAAACTGAAATCCCGTACTTTTTGCCCATTTAACCATTTGTCCCTTATAGGCTGAAAAAAAAAAATCTGGCAACCCTAGACTCCCGTACCTTGTGAGGATTATTTAAATTGACCAGCTTATAAGCTGACACTATAGTGTCAAAATTTTGTAATTCATATCAGTGGAGACGTGACGTCTCTGGAACGTAATGAAAATACGCAAATTTGAAATTTTTACATAATTAATTTTACATATGAATATTGACATTTATATTTAGTATTTTCAACTTAGTACCACAAGCCTTATCTGAGAAAAAAGGGCCTACAAAAAACGAGAAATTAAAAAGCTAATATTAGATTGATTGGAAACCTTTACTTTACTAACAAGTGGTTCATAAAAGCTATTCCTACAACCTCGGATATAAATTATACGCGTCGATATCACAATAATCTATTCTAACAAGGGCCGCTTACGCTTATCTTCGCAAGCGATAGCCGATGTTTCCTGGTAATCAAATTTCAAACTTGTCGGGATAGAAAATATAATCCTATCCCATCCTATTAATATTAATGCGAAAGTCTGGATGTATGGACGGATGGATGGGTGGATGGATGTATGTTTGTTGCTCAATCACGCCGCAACGAGACCAACTAAGTTTGACTGAGGATGAAAGTAGACCGCACTCTCACTCAGCTCAGACTCAAGATAGAGTTAAAACGAGACAGATTTGTGTCAGAGCATATTTGTGTCTCGTTTTAACCTCTATCTTGAGTCTGAGCAAAGTCAGAGCACGCTCTATAGATCTCACCATTAGTTTGACTATTTTACTTAGCTTAATTGTTATAAAATAATACGAGTAGGTACGTACCACGGTAATTATTTTAGTTGGAATTGTCGATATTTCAATCCAATTGCATGGACCGTGGTTATCGTGGTATATACTCGTATTATTTTATAACAAACTAGTTGATGCCCGCGACTTCGTACGCGTGGATTGGGGTTCTTTAATTCCCATGGGAACTTTGTCATTTTCCGGGATAAAAAGTAGCCTATATGTTATTCTAGACTATGATCTACTTCTGTGCCAAATTTCAGCAGAATTGGTTTAGTCGTGGCAACGTGATTGAGTAACAAACATCCAAACATCCACACTTTCACATTTATAATATTAGTCGGATATGTCATTAAACCACGAATCAAGTCAAAAATATTTACCTAGCTTAGCTGACATAACTTGCGTTGGACGCAAATGTATGAAAAACTGGCTCAGCTATCCGAGCTAAGTTGAAGTTGCGGTGGACGTTCGGCTAACAGTCTTTTTTTAATTGGATGACAAGATAGTCCTTGACTGCGATCTCACCTGATGGTAAGTGACGATGCAGTCTAAGATGGTAGCGGGCTAACTTGGAAGGGGTATGGCATTGTACATTCAACCCATACCCCTAATCTGTTTCTACACACCGTCGTACCGGAACGCTAAATCGCTTAGCGGCACGTCTTTGACGGTAGGGTGGTAACTAGCTACGACAAAAGCCTTCCATCAGGCCAGACCAGAGAATTTAGAAATTATAAGTTCCCAAATTGCCCCCGCCGGGAATCGAACCCGAGACCTCCCAGTTATAAGACTACAGCGCTGACCAAGGCGCCAGGGAGGTCGTCGTCTCCGTTTGAAGTTACTTTATTTCCTAGGGGTTTGCTTCGATCATAATTTCTCGAAACGGCGGCGATTTGTGACGTCACAACCGCTTCGCCCACTCGTCCGTCGGAGCTGTGATAAGCCTAGATAATTGCGAGATAACAGCTCGCCTAACTGATGAGGTCTGACGAGGGCTACCTATTTTAAATGGACGTGTAATATCTAGGACTAGGATCATAAAGGGAAATTTCATAGTTGCTAATTATAGACGTTTTATAACAGACTACGTGCTTGCCTATGCTTTAAACTCTGCGCCTTCGCTTTCCTGGTTTTACACGCTTGTAGGCACACCTACGCGGATATAGAAGCCTACTTTCATATACTCAGTAAGAAGGGATTATTACTGTTTAATAGATGATACCCGCGCCTTCGTCCGCGTGAGTTAAGGTTTTTGATTCCAGCGGTAACTCTTAATTTTCCGGGATAAAAAATAGCCAATCCGTTCAGTAGTTTTTGCATGAAAGAGTAACAAACACACACACACACACACACACACACACACAATCTTTCGCCTTTATAATATTAGTGTGATGTTATATTAGTATGATATGATGTGATAATATGATATTGTGTAAGATTCGAACGATACCCACACAATGGGATAGACGAGTAAAAAAAATATCATCCCCCCTTTGCGGGTAGGGGAGGTACCCAAAAATAATAGCTTCTTTCAAATATTGTACAAATTTTTCAGCGTAATTAATAGGCATAACCATGCCAAATTACAGCTCTTTAGGACCACAATAGTCTGAGATATGTTGCGGACAGACGGACGGACTTGGCGAAACTATAAGGAAGAATAGGTTAGAGTTATTTTGCTATAATCCGCCAATAGAAAAAATCTGTATGGTCAAACATGTAAAAGCTAAGCACCGCTTACCTTCCCAACCAAAAAAGCCAAGTTCCCAAGCAAGCAATGCCACCACCACTCACATGCACACACAAGACTTTTATACTACTCTCGACGCACGTTTCGCCCCGACACCGGAGCACCCTCAGGAGATATCGACTTTACAATGCTGTATTGTCTAGTGACGTTTGTGTTAAACTATAAGGGTTTCTTGTTTTACTACGGAACATCTCTCAAGTAATCGTGGCCTAACATTTTTCAAGCAATAGACGTTGAGACAAGTTACGCCCACCACAGTAAAAGCCCTCGAGCAAAAGCTACTTTATTCGCCCGGGGTCCGCGCTGCTCGTAATTTCGACAGAACGGCGATCCGCCGACACCGCAATGGTTCACCCACTCGTCCGTCAGCCGTGATAAGGCCAGATAACGGCGAATAACAGATGATATCTGTTGATAGCTTTAAATAGACGAGAATGTTACGAAGCTTTAGCTTTAGCTAATTTAGGGTTTGTACCATCGTTCATCACTTTATACATAAGAAGGTCTCTTTTTGAAGACCTCCCTGGCTCAGTGGTGACAACTGCGAGGCCTCGAGTTCCCGATACGTTCCCGGGACCTCATCAACCTAATACGAGCACCTAAATATACGACGACCTTCCTGGCGCAGTAGTGAGCGCTGTGGTTAACTAGGAGGTCTCGGGTTCTATTCCCGGCGGGGACGATTTGGGAATTTTATAATTTCTGAATTGTCTCTGGTCTGGTCTGGTGGGAGGCTTTGGCTGTGGCTAGGTACAACCTCACCGTCGAAGACGTGCCGCCAAGCGTTTTACGTTCGGGCACGATGGCGTGTAGAAACAGATTAGGGGTATGGGTTGAATGTACACTGCCATACCCCTTCCAAGTTAGCCCGCTACCGTCTTAGACTGCATCGTCACTTACCATCAGGTGAGAACGCAGTCAAGGACTATTCTGTGCTTAAACAATGCTTATAAAATTAATCCACATTTTTTTCAATAAAATAAGTAAGTTCAAATGGAAGCAAGTAAACTATTAAATTATCTTTATGTTTTAATCAGGTTTTCATAGAGATCCGCGACCTACCATAATATGTCTCGGCTGTTGTTGGAACATTTGAATTAAATTATAAAGTATCCTAGCGGTCGATTCGAACTGGATATACTTAATGGATAATGTAAGTACATTTACTAGCAATATCGAAGTGGCAATTCTCTTGGTACTGTTTGTTGTTAAGAATCGATAGAGCACAGACTACCTAGAGCATAGATATTATTATTAAAATAAAAATAAAAAGATGCATTTTTAATCTTAGATGGAAAAAAGTGGTGTTTATAAGTTTGACTTGTTTATCGTATCGTGTCTATCTGTTCCCTCGTAGCTCCCTAACGAATGCACCGATTTTGATGCGATTTTTTTTAAGTTTGAAATTTAACGTAATCGATATTCGAGGTAAATATTAGCTATAATTTATGAAGTTACGCCACTCCAGGCCTTAGCCTAATAATTCCAACGAGCTTCTCAAGCTATAATATGCCCCGTTCATTTTCACTTCAGTTTGGCGACTCGCTGATTTATCTCGGTGATTTTAGTTCTCCTACGGATCTCGTCATTTCTGATATGCCACTATTTTTAAAAGGATTTTAGCCAAGCTGAAGTTGACTAATTAATATCCTCCTGTTCCCTCCAAATAAGCGGAAAGCTTGTGCTAGTAGTAGTAGCTTGAGTAGGTACGACAATAGTGCAACGGGTGGGGTTTGAACCTACTTTAACCTTTCAGTTTTCAGTCCGCACCTTTAACCGTTGGGCTATTGAGGCTTCAAAGGAGTTATATACCTAGCTGTTACCCGCAACTTCGTCCGCGTGGATTTAGTTTTTAATAATCCCGTGGAAACGCTTTGATCTTCCGGATTAATAAATAGCCTTCGGTTCGGTTCTTGTTCGGTTCTCGTCGGGTGACCGCCCTCGACCACCGACTTACCGCATCGCATTGTTCGCCCGCGCTATTTTTTCTTTTTGCTCGGCTTCTAAGAGTCGTACCGAGATATTGAATAGCCTATAACCTTCCTCAAGAATTGGGCTATCAGATCCAAAAAGAATTTTTCAAATCCGATCAGTTTTCAGTCTGCACCTTTAACCGTTGGGCTATTGAGGCTTTAACTTGAACTTTTAATCACGGTCTGTGTAGTGGGTGCCCTGTGGCGGTGCTCCAGTACGGGGGACAGGGCAGGCTATCTTATAATAAGAGTAATGCGGCAGTGGGCGATGGTCACTCGCGAGTCGCAACCGAGTGCCACTTTCCTATCGTTATTGTCCGCTCGCCCGGGTCACGTGAAAGTTAGATTGTAAACAATGAAACTGCAGTGTCGCCTTTTTCTGTGATATAATTTACTAGCTGATGCCCGCGACTTCGTTCGCGTGGACTTAGTTTTCAAAAATCTGGCGACAACTCTTTGATTTTCCGGGATAAAAAGAAGCTTACAAATTCTTGCTTGCCTTAAAAACCAAGCTTGAATTGTAATGATTGCTTCTTTTGGAAAGTAAACGACATTCGGTACGAAAAACCTGTACTGTTGAACATCCATCAACGGATGTTTGGTGGGAAGCTCTGGCCGTGGCTAGTTACCACCCTACTGACAGACGTGCCGCCAAGCGATTTAGCTTTCCGGCACAATGGCATGTAGAAACCGACTAGGGATATGGGTTGAATGTACACTGCCTTACCCCTTCCAAGCAAGCTAGTCCGCTACCATCTTAAACTGCATCGGCACTCACCATCAGGTGCGATCGCAGTCAAGGGTCTTCTTCTCAAAGAAGGGTTACAGGTCATAATCCACCATGCTCGTCCAATATAAATTGACACCATCCACACAACTTTGAGAATTATGGAGAACTCCTCAGTTTAATAGCATGAGTTTTGTTTACGCTTAATCTCAAGCTATTAAAGTTTTATCACAAAAAAGGTAAGCGTTCAAGTAAACATTAGAAAACGATTTTCACTTCGAGAATCTCCAGCCTTTCCGGTGACGGACGGTTCAAACAGAATCATCTCACGTTGTCGGTGTGCATCGGACAAGTAAAACGAAAAGATAGTAAACTTTACATTGTAATATCATCATCCAAAATGCATCCACTGTTGGACATATGCCTGTTTTTTAATACCAACTTAAGGCACTAAGAACGTCGGGCTAGGAGACTCATTGGCAAAGACTTACCACTTTTTAGGCAAACTCCAAAGTCTCGATCCACGCCGAAAAGTTTTTTTTTTTACCACCGCACTGCAAGACATCGGGAGAGCTTACATCCCTACGTCGTTGATATTCCATCTACGCCCACTAAGCGCTTCAAAAAAGTCTTCATTCCGGGATATGGGATAAAATTTTGTCCATTTTGATTTTCCTCCATAACTCAGTCAAATCTAAACTGATTTTGATAATTCTTTCTTTATTATAGATTTTGTACTATTAAAAATATTTTGTTCAATTTTAGCCGCGAGAATCAGTACATATATATCTATGCCAAATGCTAACATATCAGTTAAACGAACTTAGTAGTCAACTGTAAAAGGCCACTTACCGTTCAGACTTTAGACTCAAGAGCCAGTATCGATAATTGCAATCTGAACACCGCTATGAGCGATAGCTCCCATACACTAGATTGTAGTGAACATGTGATCATTCCAAATCTACTTAGTTAGACGAGGTGAGAAGAATATTAATTAGCCTAAATGTGTTATTAGTATGAGCAGAGAAAAGTCTAGTCGTTAGGACTGCGGTCGCCTATTCGAGAGGTCACGGGTTCGAATTTTTTTTTTCAACTTTAGTCTTTCATGAGGGACCATGGTCACCCCACCCCAGGAATTTTTTTAAAATTTTACTAACTTATGCCACCCGAAATAAGCTAATTATTCTAACGATACCTCATTCATCAAAATCGGTTCAGGCGTATAGAATTTATGATGGAATATACAAACTCACATATATATATACATACATGAACGCTGAAAACAATATACTCCTTTATTCAGTCGTATAAAAAATCACGTGCAGCATGATTGAAAACAAATGAACTAAGAACATTAGTACTTTTTTTAAACTTCTTTTAAGACAAGAGATTCTGTTGTCTTTTTGAGTAGGTACGTTTTTTTTCCTCTAGAGGCTTAACCATATACATCGATGATTATATTACAGTAGACTTAGTAGAGTAGGATAGTAAGGATGGCAGTAAAGTAATAATTATCCTATTTAATTTATCCCTGGGGTATGGCCGCTGAACGTTCAACTTAACTAATCATATCCAGTCCCGCTTTAAATGCCATATTTAAAACTATTACCATATAATTTCAATTTGCATACACAATATGAACACGAACTTCGTCCATACATTAGCGGGCACACTAAAGTACTATGATTAAAGACCTTATCGGCCTATTTCATTTGCAGACTAGCCGGCGAATGGATATTTGAACATTCATTTGGATTTGTCGATAGTAAAATGTTGTCGTAAACGAAAAAAGTGTCAGTTCAAACGCCACTACAAAGTATATCAATTGTACCTATAAAATTTGAAGATTTCGATTTCACCAGGATCCCGTCATCAGATCCTGAACTAATGACGACGGGACCACCTGGGAAGTATACCCTTTCAAACAAAAAAAGAATTTTCCAAATCGGTCCAGGCGTCATCGAGTAATCGGGGATCTTACATAAAAAAAAAGATTCCGAAGAATTGAGAACCTTCACCTTTTTTGGAAGTCGGTTAATGATATGAAAATAATCACAGTAGTTCGTTATATACTTTAATGAGGTTAAGATCCTATAAAATTTTGCTTTTTGTAATAAAAAAAGTTACTTTGCATTTATCTATAACAGAGCTTTGCAAGCATACTAGGTTGACGCATTCCCATTTTGAATAATATTAAGCATCTTTATGTAAAATACGTTCAGTTTGACATAAATATACCTACATAACATCATGAGACTATAAATAAGTAATATTATACCTATTTTGATTCAACTTTCATTGAGTCATAATCAATAGTAAATTGTCCAATAACTTATAATAATGGCTTGCGTAAAACAATCTGATTTATTTTTATTGTGAGACAAGCTAATAGTACTAAATAAGATGTAAGCGTAATTAAACGAAGCCAAGTAGTCGAAGAGACTGTTGAAAAACTTTTAAGCAAGCACATACATATAAAAAAATCCTTTAAAGTATGAAGTACAATGGAAAAAATAATAATGAGAATAGAACATTAGGAAACAGGAAATAATGGTAGTGTAGTTTATTTTCTAAGACATGCTCGATTTCACCTAAATCATCCCCTAAGTAGAAGTCTGTTCACTTTGCTCTTCGTGGAGGCAACACTGGAGGTGTTGGAATGGGGCTTCACTTCGCGTTTTTAGATGACAAGGATTAGCATAATAAATGAGTTTGTAAGGTAATTTTATTATTAAAATAATTGCTATATAATAGTTCTTGCAATTCACGAGGGCGCGTAACTCTTAATAATCGAAAACGACGAATCGTTCGGAACAAGTTTTCCGCTTGTTTTGTGAGTATATAACTCATCCTTAATATAATATCATAGGCCACAATAAACAATGGCAAAAGCTTAACGAGTAGCTGTAAAAGTACAGAACAGAGCTCTGAAATTATAGAAAAAGGTAAGTGGTTACTTATAGCCATTACAAAATGCATTAACTCCATAGGATATGTTACAACCGTCTCTTATTTTGTAGTGCACAATCAAATACGGAAGCCGAGTGCGATCGGACAATTTTACGAAATTGCATCAAAGCGTACTTTCATTGTATGTAACGTAACCCGTTGCAGACGGTTGTTTTTTTTTTCTTATGACATTATTGTCCATATATTGCGTAACTGTTTGTTGTCGCGATGACAACATAGCTGTGGATAAATGACACTCTACATTGCGTCGGCGCGGATGAAAAAACAAACAGTGTCCTTTTACAAAATAAACAAATTTTGAGAACATTGAGATTAAATTAAAAGCACTTGATGTAAGCCAAACGATATCAATGCCTTGCTTGTGTTAAGCAAAATAATAGTGGAGCTACCTGTTCTAACGAAGGCATTTGACTTTGTGTTTATATCACTCGGTTATCCCTAAGGGCCGAACGATATAACACAAGTGTAAATTGAAAATTTAAAACACACCCGACATGTGAAATTTTAAAAAAATCTAATTCGCCATTTTGTGGAGGCCATCTTGGATTTGTAATTTATCATAGTGTATTATAGTATTCTACTAGTCAAGCCATTGACATTTGATACATTTGATACCCATATTGAGGGCGTTGTGAAGAAATATGTAATCCGCCATTTTGTGGCGGCGGCCATCTTGAACCGATTTTCATCACACACACACACACACACAGATTCGTCAAACTTATAACACACCGTCGTTTTTGCGCCGGAAGTTAAAAACGGGCTTAATGTGAGTCGGACTTACACACGAAGCTTCCGTAGCATCGAAAGGTCGAGTAACAAACGCCATAAGAAATCACGTTTCTTATTGCGGTTTATGGGATACAGTCTGCTTACAGACGGACGAACGAACAGCGGAGGTTTAGTATCCGTTCACACCCTCTGGGTACGGAATCCTAAAAAATTACGGAAATTACGGTTAAAATAGTAAAAACTTGTTCAATTGTAGTTTATGTAGTGGATTTCATTACAGTGTTGTGTAGAAACTATGCTAATACGGACAAAGCCCCAGGCGAAAGCTCGCTATTAATATTTAATATACAGAATATTATATTTCACGATCACTTTAGGCCTTGTTTACAAGTTGTTGTATTCAATACTCACTGCTCATTTAGGGGCTGTTAGTTTAATGGCGCACTTATCATCAAAACAATGTAAGTGCAATGTGCGCAGTGGGTCAGTGGCGGAGGTGAGACACCCGGTAGGGCCCACTTGAGAATTTAGACGAGATACCCATTGTCTCTGGTCTTTAATGCTGAGATCTATAACGCGTGCTTTGACTCAGTTCACACTCAAGATAGACGTTAAAACGAGACACAAATATGCTCTGACATAAATCTGTCTCGTTTTTACTCTGTCTTGAGTCTGAGCTGAGTTTGAGTCCAGTCTATAGATTTCAGCCTAAATGGGAATGGGAGGTCCACACTGACTGATTTAATCTATGTTTGACACTGAACTTGTTGTTGTAATTTCTTTTTTAGAACTATTATTGACGCCATTTTGGATTTGATTGACGCCATCTTGACACCCTACGCATAGATATGAGTGTCTATGACACTAATAAATAATAGGTTTTTAATTGCAAATGGCGCACTAGGTCAGTGGAGGTCCGGCAATGCCAATTTGCGAATTTAGACCAGAGACAAAAATTTGTCTCTGGTCTCTTTTAATGGAAGGTTTAGGCCGTGGTAAGTTGCCACCTTTTCGTTAAAAACGTGCCACCAAGCGATTTTGCGTTCCGGAACGGTGACGTCTAAAAAAACCAATTAATGGTATGGGTTTAATTTACACTGCCATAACAGGGATACGACCAATTAAATTATCCCGCCACCCTTACCATCACTTAAGATTGCAATCAAGGTTTAACTAGTTAGCGTATAAAAACGCATATCATAAATTATTTATTGTAACTAAACAAGTAAAAGGTTGTTTTAGTTGATTGCTTTGATTTATTTTGTACCAATATCGTAACATTTATGTTTTAGATAATGTATGTCAATTAAGACACAAATACTATGGCCGTTCATAACACTCGGAAATGAAATAGTTAGGCACAGAAAATTCATAATAGTATCAGAATCCGCTCGTGCCGTAGTATCGTAGCATTTAAAGCACATTTATTATCAGGACTTAGAATTAAATTTCTGCCCGTAAAATGCTGCTACAGTAATTAAATGGCCTTACTGTTTAACTTTACTGAAGTTAGAAATAATGGCGCTTAATTGCGCGCTTGTAGTTTTTTCATAATTTCTAATATAGGTACCTACTGAGAAAACTCCTGTTCCGATGTTATTAAATAATAATTAGCTATTAAACTTCAAAATTACATATACTTACAACATGTGTTTTTAATGGCACTTGTAAAATTTTTAAATTTTCTATTTTGTAAATTTTTTATGGCAATGAATTCCAATAGATGTTGCATTAGCAAAAACCTATAACTTTTTTTGCGTTTTTTAATCAGTAAGTAGTATCTATTATACCTTTTCATTGTAGAACAGATATTAATTAAATACTTGTTACTGTAATTGTGTATAATTTAACTGCTAAAATTTTTCATAGAACGATATATTTTTCAAATTCATAGGGGAAAAAAGCAGGAAAATGAATTTTTTTTACAGATTATTTCACTTTTTTTAAAATAATGTTAGCTATGCTGAATTAAATATGCTTAGTAGTATGAGTCCACTAGACAAAATTGCCACGAATGGGATTTTTTCAGTTTACAGTGCGTGTCCTGACCGTTGGCTTAATCTTAATATTAATTTTATTGGAAGCCTCGGATTCGACCAATCCTACCTGCACTGCAGTCGGACTATAACTAGTTTTTTTTTTTTTGTAATACAGGTGTCCCCTTTTGTAGAAAGGGATTTGTTGTGATTGTTTTTAATTTTCATTTTATTTAATTTATATTTATATGTTTATCATTAATATTCTTTTATTTTAAGCGAATTTTCAATTTTTGACAATTTTTTATCAATTTTATTATTTTTAACTAATTTTGAATCATTATAAGTTGTGGCCATTCTTCGAAGCTCGGAGTACGAAATAGCAGAATAGAAGACTGTTCCGGCTATTGCGAGGAAAAATACAAAGCGATTTATATGCGAGTGCCATCTATGTATGCTTACGATACGAGAGGCACTATGCATCTCTAATTTATATTACTAGGTTAGTTTGGGTTAGTTACTCAGCGATAGTGAAATTGGCACTTAAATCCATAATGAAAGGCGAGAGACATTTTAGAGGCCTATTAGCGTAGCAGCGGGCTGCGCACGCGCCAGTCCCGCCATCTTGTTTAATCTAATGCCGTTGATCGCGGAAAAGCGCGCCAACTACAACCTTCAACGACCTTCGCTCTCCGACCGCCCCGCCCAGTGACAAACGTCGTAACCGCCCAACAACATCAAATCAAAAATCATATTTAACTTGATTTTAATAAGGACCACATTAGATTGAACTCACTTAAGTATTTTGGTCTAGTGCCCTGGGTACGCCTAATGCTCCACAAACACGAGCAGTTTTGAATTAATGCGCTGGACCCATAAATCGATCAGGCTGATAATATAATACTTTGTCACTTATAACTTTAAGCGACTTATAAAATTTAAATAATTTTATTGTGACATTGTTTTATGACAGTAATAACGCCTGTGTTACAATTTATAATTAACACTAGCACAGGTCCGTGAATTTATATTTTATGACATTACGTTGCATTGATATTATAATATAGCGTCCTTACTTTACTCTATTCTATGTTTTACTTTATTTTCGTACAGAACTGAACTTGAGTGATAATATACTCTTTTGCCCCCAAATAAGGGAAAAGCTTGTGTTAGGAGTGGGTACGACAATAGTGCAACGGAGGAGAGGGCGTTCTTGGGCGCGTGAGCTTTACTTGTGGTAACGTGGTGTACATGCACATTGAGTAAGTGTACGTGCCTGGCAGGAGCCTAGGTGGGAGCGGTCAGGCGCGAGCAAGCTCTCGCTCCCACTTATACAGATACGACACACACACAACCGTGAGCCTCGTGAATTGCAAGAACTATACCACTTTTTACTGATGGGAATTTTTTCTGGTGGAAGGCTTTGGCCGTGGCTAGTTACTACCCTACCGTCAAAGACGTGTTGCCAAGCGATTTAGCGTTTCGGCACGATGGCGTGTAGAAACCGACTAGGGGTATGGGTTGAATGTACACTCCCATGACCCTTCCAAGTTAGCTCGCTACCATCTTAGACTGCATCGTCACTTACCATCAGATCGCAGACAAGGGCTATCTTGTCATTGGATTAAAAAAAAATAGTTTAAAAAAATCTTGTTTAGAAATGGACATAGTGGCAAGGCTGTTGGCAATAGTAATAGATAGCCGGTAGCTGATAATTAGATGTTTGGAGCGGAATGTGGTTCGGTTAAATTCGAAATTGTGCTCTAAAGTTCAACAGTAGCCGGTAATGCCATATTTGGACGTTGATTTATATCGCAGCTCAAATAGCTGTTTCACATCGCCTTACACCAATCCTGACTTATATATTGAATGCGAAAGTGTGTTTGTTTGTTGGTTTGACATGATTTTCTAGGGTGTTTTTGAGGATTGATGGTGAGTGACCAAATTTTTTTTTATTCGATGACAAGTTAGTCCTTGGTGTAGTGTGTGAACCAGTAGGTTCGAATTGAAAAATTCTTATGTGTTGGATAGTCCATTTATCAAGGAAGGCTTTAGGCTATATAACATCACGCTGCGACCAATAGGAGCGAAGCATCAGTGAAAATTGTTGCAAAAACGGGGAAAATTATCCATATTTAAAATATATTCTTTTAAAAACTTCTTAATCGCGATCATAAGAACAGAAATTGACGCGGACGAAGTCGCTGGCAACAGTTAGTAAATAATAAAAATATGAGAGCCAATAAATTAAAAAAATCGGATGCAAGATCGGGAAATGTACGTACTTAAGCTAGAGAATACCGGAAAGCGGATCCCACTAATGGAGTTAGTAGTAATGCTTAGTCGATGAAGTTAGATTAGATATATATAAATTACAATCACGGACGCTGAGTCAGCTTAACTTTTACTTAGCAATATTAATTTACTTGCCGCTTATAAATAAAGGAGATGAATTGCAAAATAGTTTTCACGCAGAAAGTTATAAAATCAAGGAAAGTGTGTATAATGCGTTTACAAGTAAACTAAACACAACATGATTCGAACAAATTATGATGCTGCAGCTAATATAGTACGTAAAGATAAGAAATAATTTTAATCAGTAGTAAAATTTTTGTAGTTTGGGGTCTATTTCTCAATCGTCATAGTAAACTTTACCGTATCGAGTATCAACGCGAACGAAGTCGCGGGCATCATCTATATATATAAAATTCAAAGTCCTGACTGACTGACTGACTGACTGACTGACTGAGATATCAACGCACAGCCGAAACTACTGAAGTTAGGAACTTGAAATTTTTACAGTTGGTTCCTTTTATGACGTAGGCGTACACTAAGAAAGGATTATTGGAAATTCCACCCCTAAGGGGTTTAAATAGGGGATGGAAGTTTATATGAAACTCCGTCATTTTTCAAGCTATTTCCACTAAAGTTGGTATTTGAGCTTTCAGTTAAAAATAAAAAAGTACGTGTCACAGTTTTTGAAAATTCCACCCCAAAATCTAATTCCACGCGGACGAAGTCGCGGGGGCAAAAGCTAGTCTAGTTATACAATAATTACTAGCCCGCTATTAAATTCGTGTGGAGCTATGTTTTTAAAAACAAACCAACAAACAAGCATAGTACCCATAACTGTAAAATTAGTAAGGGTGAAAGCAAAACACATTCAGAAATCTAAGTAAAGCGAGTGAATAATGAATGAGTTTGCACAAGTAAACTAAAAACAGCACAATGCTCACAAATAAATAATGATCCCGCGCTCGCGGCCGGCTCGCGTATAGCTAATAAATTATAATTTTTGATTAGGCAACCGCCGCGCGATAGCCGGCGACAGGTCGCGGTGTTCCGATGCAGATAGCCGAGTTTGTGCGCACAATGTCCCATCCGCGCCCGCGCGCCATTGTGCCAGTGGGAACACGGCCTTAATTGCGGCCCGGAATAAATTAAAAGCGGAATGCTATCGTATACGACGTGTACTACAAGGATCTACGAAGCTGCCTTTGCCCCTATATCTCAGAGGAGATCGCGTGTTTTATCTGGTGATTTGAACATTTCTCCTATTTCTCCAGTATAGGCTGTGATGTCTGGCTTCTTTGAAATCCCTGTTTAGCCGTAAAGCTGTAATGAAGCAACTAGCAACAGTGATTTAACTATTCAAAAATCTAAAGAAACCGCGGAGTTGTTTGCCTGCTCATCTGGTGATTTGAACCTTTCTCCTATTTCTCTAGTATAGGCCGTAATGTCTGGCTTCTTTGAAATCCCTGGCTGTAAAACTGTAGTGTAGCAACTAGCAATAGTGATTTAACAGAATCGAACTTAACGTGAGCGAATCCGTGGGCAAAAGGCAAAAGCAGGCTCAACATGTCCCGTTAATGACCATAGTTTAGAAACTATAGATTGTTATGATAAAAAAACCCTCATAAAATTCTTGGAATCAAATTCATTGTGCTCGTAGCTCCGTGGCAAACTTTGCGCATGGCTTATAGTTATCGCATGTTGTTCGAGTTGTTTGTTAATTGAAATGCGTGTAAATACTTGTGGCGTTCACCAGGGTTCTTTACGAAACAGGCATTGCGGACTAGTCGTCGCACGTGACTCTCTCTGACAGATTTAGGATCTATGTTTTATGCATGTTATGTTCGATCAGAGTGGATTTAATATTCCTATGTCAATGATAACGTTTAATCGAGTTCACTCTCACTCTCGTTAGGGGATTGGATAGTGTTGCATTGGATTTAAATTTAGCCCTCTCGATCCAAAACTCTGAGTATCAACACCTCTAACTGCGTGAAGAGTCAAATAGAAACACAGTTTCAACCAATAGACGTGAAATTCTGAACAATGGTCGTATGTCCAACACACGTCAAATTCTAAACATAAGTCGACGTCTCAACTAATACACGTCCAATTCTGAACATATGTCATCGTAATAGATTTATAAATACATATCAAAAATTCCGAGGCCGGCGGAATAATCAATAAAAAATAAAAATAAAAAAAAAATAGGTCATCGTCTCAACTAATGGACGTCAAATTCAGATAAATGGTGATCGTCTCACCCAAAAGATGTCCAATTCTGAACTTAGGTCGTCGTCTTAACTAATACACGTCCAATTCTGGACATAGGTCATCGTCTCAACTAATAAACATCCAATTCAGAACATAATGATCTTCTTTTTCTTCTTCTTGAGAATACTTAACAGCGTACGACTCTTATGGTGATAGCCTCAACCAATAATTCCAATTCCAATTCTGCAAGTAGGTCATCATCTCAACCACAAGATGTCCAACTCTGAACAATAGTCGTTGTCTTAACCAATACATGTCCAATTCGCGACACAGGTCATCCTCCCAACAAATACACGTCCAATTCTGGCCACAGGTTGTCATTTCGACCAATACACGTTCAATTCTGAACACAGATTACAAGGATTAACGTAGAACAGCATCTTGTGCCACTTATATCCAGGTTCAACAAATCTTTCGGACGAAATCGAGGGCATCTGATCGTTAGATAAGATATAATATCATCGCAGCAATAGGCAACGCAAACTAAAAAACTTATAGTTAATTACCATAATGTAACACTCACCCATTAATCAATAATAATTTAATCTATTGAATATTAAATCATGCTGTAATAATCTTAAAATAACAAGAGCAGGTTAAATAAATCTATACTACATAGTACAAGATCATGTAAGGAAACCTGTTTTTTTTTGTCACTACAGTTTCATAAATAGGTGGGCATTATATAATGGCTTCGACCTGTCAACAATGCCACGAATGGTGTCTAAACTAAAAACGTCAAAGCCGAACAAAAGAGACCCAATCAGCTACGGATTGCCTCGTATGGCCGATAATCAATCTAGTTTTACATCTGATTAGGTGCAAATTACAATACAAATAGATCGGTCACGACTTCTGTCAAACGCCATATAAAACAGCATTACCGTCTTATAAGGAAAATCGAAAGTTAACTTTAATGTCATAATTGTAAAGTTCATTTTACTTTAAACCGCCTCGGTGTTAGTACGTTTTTGTATAAAATAGACGTTTTCCATAAAAGGCTCTACTGACTTGTTATCAGTTAGACGAATAAGGCCTTTAAAGTCGTGACAGGTAAGTTTGAATATAGAAGTTTAATGTTGGCAGTTACATCGTTCTAGTTGTGAGTGCGAAATGACAAAGTCTTTGCACTTACGTCAAGGTGACATGGGATGTTAATACCTATTGTATTAGTGCTAAAAATCCGTGACCTTACACCGTATAAAGTTCACTAATGTGCAGATGGCACGATCTCACCCACGTAACTATGTGGAATAATAAGCATGTGTTACCTACACATGACGACTGTAGGTTGAAGTCGGAAAATTTGAATTGATAATATAATGTCAGTATCTAAACAATTTTCAGTTTTCCGACCGAGCGGAGAGAAGACTGTGTCTACTTGGATGAATTTGTACCTGTCTGTTTTACTTCAATTTTTTTTAAGCTATTGCATAGCTTCTATCGCGGGCCAGCGTGGAGACCGAATCCAGAAATTCCGTAACGAAAATAACCTGACACGGGACTCCTCTACGGTGAGCCGCTAGATGCCGCATTTTTTATCAACGCCATCTAGCGGCTCACCGCTAGATGGCTCTATATTTTCGAGAATAGTTAAGAATTAAGATATTAAAAAAAGAAAAATGTGATTGTGTTATATTATTGAAAACCTTTATTTTAAGTTTATAAAACAATTTGGTCAAATACCTATAAATCCTAATTTATATAAATGCTTTTGTGTTTATATTAGGAAATATAGCTTGTGGACGGCATTTAATGCCGGAGTATCCCTGCGAAATCAAATCAGAAATGTGGAGATCCGTAGGAGAACCAAAGTCACTGAAATAGCTCAGCGGGTTGCGAAACCGAAGTGGAAATGGGTTGCGCACATAATTCGAAGAGCTGATGGTCGATGGGGTCCCAAGGTTCTGGAATGACAACCCCGCACCGGGAAGCGCAGTGTGGCAGACCTCCCACTAGGTGGACCGACGACATCAAACGAGTCGCAGGGAGCCGCTGGATTCAGGCGGCGCAAGACCGTGGCCTGTAGAGGTCCATGCAGAGACCAGCAGTGGACGTCTATCGGTTGGCAAAGAAGAAGAAGAAGAAATGCCGATAAGTGCAACTTAACGCTAAGGAACTTCCATTCTGTAACGCGGTTACAGCCTCGCGCGACTACTGGACGCGAACAAAACAATAACAAGCGAAATGTATGTCTTTCAGACTTATAAGATAATACGTATCTTACACAGCCCTAAACGAACAAAAACATAATAAGTTGCGGGGGCACAACAGGTAGGCACACACGCGCGCCTGACTTGTGACCGTACTTAGGCCGTTTGTACACTATTATTTTTTCATCATTTATTTATTTACTAGACGATGCGCGCGACTTCGTCCGCGTGGATCGAGGTCTTCCAATTCTGTAATTTTCCGGGATAAAATGTAGCCTATGTTTTAATCCTGGGTATGAGCTATCTCCATTCCAAATTTCAGCCAAATCGGTTCATTCGTTGTGGCGTGAAGGAGTAACAAACACACACACACACATACAAACTTTTGCCTTTATAATATTAGTGTGAGTGTGATTGGTAAATGGTAATCAACAGCGTTTACAACATAATTTTACAAGATTGTTCTCAAATACAGCCAAAAATGATTACATTGTTTGAATTAAAAAAATTTAAAGTTTAATAGAGAATTCATAATACAGTATGAATGTTAATTTAGGGTAGTTTTCAGAAGTGAAAGTAAAATTAAAAACAATTAAGATATTCACAACGTGTATTCGCGTGGATGGATCATAAATGAATAGTATGGTACATATGTGATCCAAGTAACATTTTGGTCAAAATCAAATATCTAACGCCATTGTAAACTAGTAATAGATTCATTTTACGATTTGAAAGCACTTTGTAAAAGTTTATTTGAATAAAAGATTATTCTATTTCTATTTTTATGTGCATTTTCACCTTTTTGGGGATCGTTATCGACGTTTTTGTAGACATAATATCATCATTCTGCATTGTAACCAAGTGAAAACTTCAATGTCCTTGGATGCACATGAGATTTGTAGGAATTGAAGAGTTTGTCTCAATTACGTCAATATCTCGAAACTTGTACTTGGATCACTTGTGAACCAAGTATGATGTGATGTCATATCTGCCATTTCAGCTTAACCATCTTAACTAATTTTATAAATAGGGAAGTGTGTTGGTTTGTCAGGTCACTTTTTAGTTAAAATAAATTATAACCCTTCCTTTTGTGTTTGCCGAAGTCGGTAAAAATATTACGATACTACGTCACGATTCCTGAGGAATTTTGAAAACCTCACTACTCACTAATAATCATTTTGCTAAACAGCAAACGCATCCTACCAACCCTACTATATTAAAAATGCAAAATATGTGGATGGACGTTTGTTACTCCTTTACGCAACAATGATTTGGCTAAAATTTGGAACGGATATAGCTTATACCCAGATTTAACACATAAGCTATATTTTATCCCGGAAAATCAAAGAGTCCTCGCGGGAAATTAAAAACCTTAATCCACGAAGTCGCGGGCATCACCTCTGAACCGTAGAAGTAGGATCATTAAAAAACAATCGTGGATTAGCGGCCTTATACAAAAGAGATCACCTGTAAATATCACTAACACATGCAACCACGTAATAAATCTATAGCGTTAAGCGTTCCACACACGAACGAAATGGTTCACGCAAACACGCTCGAGACTCGAGTCACCTCCACACGGGGTCGCCTACGAGTGACACCACACTGTTGCATTCTCACCTGTTGAATGCTAGATGTGTGTGTTGATGTGAGCCGCGGGTACTGAGTCAGCAGTCAGCACACGGGCCTGGTTCAGTCGTGTTGACTATTTGGAGCGTTGAGGTCGTCCGTGCCCGCTTCTGCCGTGTACCACGTGTGATAAGTGAGGACATTCGGACGATAACGTTTTCGGTTGTGACGTGACGTGTTTTGATTTTCGAACAGTGCTCGGTGACTTTGGCACGCTGTATCTAAGGGAGAAGTTGAATATTCCCGCGCCGGACTGTATTTGGAAACACCTGAAAGGTAGGCTTGTTGAGTTTTCCGCGGAATTCGGTCCAAGTTTCCACTCGAATGATACGTGCGTTGATAATTTTGTAATTAGATCCGTCACCTGTTATACGTAGCAACTTACCTTCTATTTACTTACCTACTGCTATTTACTTACAGAAATTAGCGTAAACGAACAAGAAATAAAGTGAATTCGTTTTCATGATTAAGAATAGAAGTTTATTTTGAATACTAAGTAAAATATTATTATTAACATTATAATTGACAAATAGCTAATTCCTTCTTTATTTTGTATGCATTTATGATACATAGGTACCTACTTTATTTTTCCGTGACTTCGTCCGCGTGTTTTGAAAATCCCGCGGGAACTCTGTTTTCCGAGATAAAAGGCCTTTGTCACTCTCCAAGTCGTCAACTAATGTTATAATCAATCTAAAATCATGTCGATATCCTTTGGTCCGTTTCTGCGTGATTGAAGGACAAACCTACAAAAAAACACTTTCGCATATTCTATATCTGTTTGATTTTGCGAGTTACTGAGTCAAAATTCATAACATTTCATTCGTTATCGTAATCATTTGAATCGGATAATGTTAATAAAAATTTGAAATACCTACCTATGTACTATTGATCTAATTAATGACTACCCTTTCATTACAAGTTCAACTCACCACCTCAAGCAGACCCGCTTAGTACAGATAGCAACGTACAGCTCGCGATTGTCACTGCCGTGTTTTTTTCAAATTTTTTTTATTGTTAGGTTTAAATTTTTTGTTACGTTTTAATTAGTTATTCATTATTGTTTGGTTACTTTTTTCGCGTGTCGTTTTCTAAGATGAGTAAAAAAAAGAAAAATTTTGCATAGCATAGACTATTTATTAATTTAATTAATGACTTTCTTTGAGAGAAGAAAAATAAGTTATTAAAAATCACGCCCTTCGACATTCAAAACGTCATTGCCTTGAAAAGCATTGACAGGGAAAAAACTTCCGCCACAAATGTCGTTCCAATAAAAATATTTTTTTTTGTCAACGGTACCAGTATGACGTCATTTTGAAAGGGTTGTCGACGGCCAACTTGAAGTGAACGTTTAATACCTACTACCTGACTTATGAAAACTTTTTGAAAGGATTCAGCATTGTTTTATGTAATGTTAACCTACCTAGTTTATGTCTTACGTTTTAAAACCGCTCAGTAAATTGTTTTTACTAAATAGTTTTGTTCTTTGGTGTTTGAATGCTGACCCCGCACCAAAATCGCCACATTATAAATCTTGCACTTGTTGGAAAACGCTGGAAACAAGCGGCCAACGACCGTGTTCTGTAGAGGTCATTCCAAAAGACTTGTGGCATGCTTCATTGCTCGTCTATCGATTAGTCTAACGTTGATGTAACATAATATTAAAATGTTTTTCATGAGTTGGAAAATCCATTTTTCTAAAGTTAAAAACCAACATTCCATTTTTGCAAAGTTTTAGTGCTGTCTTGTCTTTACCCTTTTAAAACTTCAGGTTAAGTTTCAAATACTATGAAATTAAAATAAATACCCAAGCTGATATACCAACTCACTGTTGTTCAGTGTATTTGGAATAAATTTCACGCTAAAATCAACAAAATTCTTTGCAGAAAAATGTTCTTTACGCGTAGATAATTACAGCGACGCGACGCCACCGATACCGATTACAAGTGTAATTGTCTATAATTAGGGATATTAGTGACATACTAGTTAGTACCTGTGTAGTGTGAACGTTCGTTATCATCATCAACTATGCATCAACGGCTCACTATTTAGTGTAGATCTCCTCTTAGAGAGTTTATCACATCACATCACACTAATATTATAAAGGCGAAAGTTTCTATGTGTATGTGTGTGTCTGTATGTGTGTGTGCGTGTATGATTGTTACTCCTTCACGCCACAACGAATTAACCAATTTGACTGAAATTTGGAATGGAGGCAAATTACATCCAGGATTAAAACATAATATACTACATTTTATCCTGGAAAATTAAAGAGTCCCTACGGGAATTAAAAAAACCTTAATCCACGCGGAGGATGAAGTCGCGGGCATCATCTAGTTTTTGTATATCATCTGGTGGGAGGCTTTGGCCGTGGCTAGTTACCACCGCACGCACCGTATCCGTTAAGAAAGGATCTTTGAAAATTCAACATGCGATCAGTCGGCGGACTATGAGCAGATGTGTTGTGGTAGTTAATGTCTTGCGGAGACAGCTTCCCCAGTGAGAAGAACTCCATGCGTCTTATGAAGCTATATTGTCCCAATATATGCCGTCTCTTTAAGCTGCGTATCGCTTCTGGCATTGTTAACTGCCCTGCAAGGTTGTTGGGATGGCTGGACAATCTTGTTCTGTAAGTACAGTTGAAGTTCTTAATTTCTTGCTTCACTGTGCTCACATTTAGGTTTTCATGGAGTTCCGATGTCCGTAGGAACCATGGCGCGTTGGAAACTTGTTTTAAAATATAATTTTGCCATCTTTGGATGATTTCAATGCTGGAACCGATCGCATGATGCAAAAATCGATTTTAATGTAAGCGAAGCCGCGGGCAAAAGTTATAGTTGCGTTATATATATCTATATATATAAAATTCAAAGTCCTGACTGACTACAGAAGTAAGAAACTTGAAATTTTTACAGTTGGTTCCTTTTATGACGTAGGCGCACACTAAGAAAGGATTATTGGAAATTCCACCCCTAAGGGGTTTAAATAGGGGATGGATGTTTATATAAAAGTCCGTCATTTTTCAAGCTGTTTCCATCAAAGTTGGTATTAGAGCTTTCAGTTAAAAATAAAGAAGTACGTGTGTCACAGTTTTTGAAAATTCCACCGCAAAATCTAATTCCACACGGACGAAGTCGCGGGGGCAAAAGCTAGTATATACATATAGGACGCACGATTGTCGGTATGTAAAGCAGGGTAAAGGTAGGTACACACATTCCGTGGAGGACGCAGCCGCGACCTCGGGGAGCACTCGTCAGTCCGCGCACGCGCACGCCGGCATCCGCATAACCTTAGGCGACACGGCCTGCACTCCGCCGCGCTGTGTGTCTGTGTGTTTTATATTAGGTATAGAACCATTTTTTTTATACATTATAGGCACACGCTTGACCACTATCACACCTGATGGAAAGTGATGATGTGGTTTAAGATGCTTATTCATGCTCGTTTTAAAGATGCCCAAATTGTACGTGTTAGGAAACACAGATCTTCAAAGAGCATTCCAAACCCTAGCCGTGCGAATCAGGAATGAAGACTTAAAGCGCTTGGTGCGCGTAGATGGAATATCAACGACGTAGGGATAGAAGCTATCCCTATGTCTTGCAGTGCGGTAGTACCCTCCTACTAATATTATAAATGCGAAAGTTTTGATTGCCCCGGAAAATGAAACAGTTCCCGCAGGCTTTAAACAACCTCAATCCACGCGAACGAAGTCGCGGGCTTCAACTAGTCTTTTATATATTATCAGTTTCTGCCCGCGACTTCATCCGCGTTTCACGAAGACCGTTTGTTTTTCCGGGACAAAAACCCTATGTCACTTTTAGGTCCTCAGCTATACCTATCCTTGAGAAATATCACGTCGATGCGTTGCGCTGATGCTGCTACTAAAGATGTGTGTACTACAAATCCAATACGAATTATACAAAAGACAAAATGAACATCTAGGCTTGCAGGCTTGCAGGCTTAATCGGTTTTAAAAGAACTTCGCAAAATGGAGTTAGACAGGATACGTAGCTTGCTCTAATTAAAAAAAAAACACGTCGGATTGAATAAAAACTGAGAAAATGTAATTTAGAGTCTCCAGTAAGGAATATAAAAAACTTGGAGCTCAGTCAAGTGTTTTATAAGTATTTTCCCATATCCCTTCCAAGTTAGTCCGTTCCCATCTTAGACTTATATCATCACTTACCATAAGCTGAGATCGTAGTCAAGGACTATCTTTTCATCGAATAAAAGAAAAAGTGTGGAATCCGACTTGTAACAGTTTCTAAATTAATGCAAACTACGTTTATATGTTTACTCGAGCTTGTGGGAAACTCATAAGTAAGTAATATTATGGTATTATTATAATGTTCAGTGCTGCTTAAAGGAAACTATTATTTCCCTAACCTCAAGTGACACGTCTTGCACTTTGCCACATTGTTGCTTCGTATACTTACTTTGTATTTAAATTAATAATAATCAAGATTTTACTGTCCTTTGACTGGGAAAGTTTATCTGTCAAAGGTCATTCTGGTGCCTTACAGTTAACTGCAACCTTAGGTAACTAGACAACTCGTCTCTTACTTAACTTAAAAAACAAATCAAACCATCTCTTAAGGAGAATCTGAAAAGTGATAATATAAACGAAAAATTCTTTTTACAAAACCGATTCCAAACGCCACTACAAAGTATATCAATTGCGCCTATAAAATTTGAAGAGTTCCCTCGATTTCTTTAGGATCCCGTTATTAGATCCTGACCTGATGGCCATGGGACCACCTGGGAAATATACCCTTTCAATCAAAAAAAGAATTTTCCAAATTGATCCAGGCGTCTTCGAGAAATCGGGGAACATATATAAAAAAAAACCGACGAATTGAGAACCTTCTCCTTTTTTGGAAGTCTGTTAAAAATAAGAACAGTTATGGGATTGTCTAAAAATGATAGCTATAGTGTGTGCTGCAACATTTTTTTTTTGAATGAGAGAGTATCAGTCAGTCAAAGGTCTACAGCAATAGTCACGCTGTAGCAATCCTTTTTAGAAATTTCCACAGCTTATTTCTAAATACAGTAAAATACCTTACCGGTTACTTTTACTCACACTAATTACTGTTTTTAATTACAGCGAGTAACTCGTGTGTCAACCTACTTTGATAAAGCCATGATAAAGCAATATACCTACCTCCTCGTAACTATGTAGGTAGGTATATCTTATTCTTCTAAGTTCACTTTTCCTTTAGCTAAACTATAATATGAGTGGTGACATCACTCAAAAAGCTGTATCGAATGTTTTGTGTTATGTTTGACCCAAAAATACTTTTTAAAGATACGAAATAACGTAAGTAACAAGTGATCCGAATAGAAAACAATCCAAAGTGAAATGCTGTTATTTTGGTATCGACAGGTCGTCACCGTCAAGAGAAACGCTATTACCGATCTTTATGGCTTATGAATAACAACTCTCATTTCAGAGTATTTAGGTATCTAAAGGTTGAAACAAACGGAACGCGCGACGGCAACTTGTTTAAAGCGGGTCTTAAAAGTTGTAATAATAACCAGAAATGGTACTCGGTACCGGTAACGGTAAAGCACTCGCACTCCAAGTCAATGAGGCTGAAATTATGTTGCTTTTTAAAAAAATCGCGGCACCCTTGCCCATTTGTGGACTTGGACTAAGTTCCATCGTCCAACATTTACGAAACGCACTATTTGTAACGCAAATCTTATTAATCCTTTTCAAGCCTAAACGACTGTACTGATGGCGCAAAATTGGGCGAGACATAGTTTGCATTCTATTATCCACGTGATTTCTTAAAATAAGTGAAATAAGAAAGCTACGGCATCGATCGTAGAAACATAGTTATCTGATAAATATTACAGATAGAAACTTTACCCCTTTTACTAGTGTCGTATCAACTTCTAAAACAAGGTTAACACCTAGTTGAAGGGGGAAACGTAATATTACTCATGTTCAGCATGGCTGATAACTAGGGTTGCCAGATTTTTTTTCAGCCTATAAGGGACAAATAGTTAAATGGGCAAAACAATACGGGACTTCAGTTTTTTACCCAGGACAAATGAAAAACAAAATTATTTAGTGTCATTTTTTATTATTTTTTATATTTTTCCGAGGATCGAGTCAGTTTTAACATTGTAATTCTGACATTAACATTGTCATTGGTTGATGCGGGCTGCGAGTGCAAGTTAGTAGCGAGAAGAGTACGTTTTACAAACGTTGCGTATTTAGTTTAGTTGCGTGAATACTTAGATCGATTTCATAATGAAAAACGACAAATACGGGACAGAGTCAGTCCCGCCGGGACATTTTAAACTATGCCTAAAATACGGGATGTCACGGGAAATACGGGACGTCTGGCAACGCTACTGATAACATTCCTTTTTCAACAAAAAAAAAAGAGTAAAAAATAAAACACGTCCGTTTGTACGTTCAATTCATTCTGCCGCCACGCGTTCGCTGTGTCTCAGGCTTTAAAGTCGATAAAAAACGATCTCCTCTAGTATTTACGAAGCAATTCGAACAGGCGACAATCCATTCGAGCTTCACAGCTTGTTAGCATCTATCGCGCCATTACAAGACCTTCCAGCTCATTAGGCAGCAGCTTGAACCGGGAAGCCGTCAGAGTTTGTTCCCAGCAGTTTGTCACGTAGTGCGGTCGCAGTGGTCGCCGCGCGGTCGCGACCTGCCTCGTCGCGTGGAACGACCAGTAAAAAACCCCATTCGTGATCTCGAATTACCGAGAGGAGTGCTTTTATTTTGTACGCGGCGGATCGTCAGGTTCATCGCTTTCTACCGATCTTATGCTGATCGCATATTGCCTACCTGCGTACGCACCGCAAAATTAAATCAGGCGCACGGAACCGTAATTAATTGTGTTTCAAGACAAAAAGATTTGACAGATATACATTTGCATCTATTTTATGATAAGGATGATATTTTATGATATGATGGATATTATTTAACCAAAGTAAACAGATTTTTTGTTCTATAATATGATAGCACTAGACTGCGACCTCACCTGATGGTAAGTGACGATGCAGTCTGAGATGGTAGTGGGTTCATTTGAAAAGGAAATGGTAATGAAAAGTAAGCTCATATCTCTAATCGGTTTGCAGCATGTCTTTAACGGTAGGGTGGTAAATAGACACGGCTAAAGCCTCTCTCCAGACTAGATCAGAAACTATTGAGAAATTTCCAATTCTATAATTACTTATGCGAGGAATACCACCAGGTGTGACTCCCACTTACAAGGCTACAGCAATACACCATGGAAGCAAAACTCCACATTTAGTCGTGAAAAATACCTACGTATGTTAGTACGTATCTACTTGAAAAATGCATTGCGGCACGTACGGCATAGATTCAAGGTAGTATCGGTTTTTTCGATGTGCACACATAAAAAGTCGATATCATTTTTATTCCTTCTCAGAACTATTAATAAAGAACTGGAGTTTGTGGTTCACTTCGAAGTTGAAAGTGTGGCAAAATTATTAAATTACAGATACTAAATCAAAATTAAATAAAAATTTATCAATCAAAGGCTTTCTGGCAAAACATTTTAAAATATTTACGAAAAAAAAGAATTGCCGACACATCAGGTGTGTGGCAGTATCTTGAATATTAACATAAGATAAGCCATCTACAAATGTTCCAACAAGTTGGTGAGCGACGCGGTTTTACCAGGAACATAATATTAATCGAATGACCGCTGCCGAGGTCTGCTATTTATTTCTGATTCGCTGACACGATGCATTTTAGCCAATAGGGAGAGCTATCGGCTGAAATGCATTTTTGTATAGCAAAATTGGCATTAATTCAGCCAATCGCCATAGTTGAGATTGTAGCAATGATTAATTTTTTTTAAAGAATATCAACCAAACAGTACCTGACTAATAAGGTTCTCGTCTCCTCTACAAATAAGTGAAAATTTGTGTTAGGAGTGGGTACGATAATAGTGTAACGGGTGGGGATTGAACCTGCAACCTTTAAGTTTTCAATTCGCACCTGTAGTTTTTAAAGGGTTTTTGAATCTCTTATAGTAAATGAGATTATGCCAGACCCATAATATCCTAATTAAGTTACAAATATTCTTAAAACTAAAACTACTCTTTTTGTTTAAAAATTCTTAGAATTAGATTATAAAAGTTGCAACTGTTGTGCTATTGAGGCTTGCTAATGATTAATACGGCTCTTCCACAATTGAGTAAAGAAGAACAGATTGTATGTTGGTGTCGGAAGTTGACGCGTCTGTAGATGCTAATTTTGTATTCTCGCGCTCCAAATGTTATGAGATTTTGAAATTTTTGACGGGCGCACCACGTTATTTATGTATTTATCAAGTCGATGCAAAACATGGCGTCGGAGTCACGTCGCGCATAAAATTGACAGTGATCTCGATCTCGCATTACCATTGAGATGTGTCCGTTAAGCGCAAAGCTGACAGCTGTGCATTTCTGATGCTTTATTACCATGCCGTCCCGAGTGATGGCGACATGTTTTATCTCAAGGCTCTATGACTAACGCCGCGTTAAAAAGATGCTTATAAAAATAGTTAATTTCGCTAAAATCGAGCTCAAGAATCCAGTCTTAAAGGAGGATGGGTGAGAGTGTACCCAAACACAAAGCTAATAGTACCTAATAGTATTATTACTGAACTATGTTGGTATTTGTTGCTCTTATAGAGAAGTTAAACAAATCGTAAGACGTACGTACGTAGAGGTATCGTAAGACGTTTCTTGTTTTTTTTTTTTATCTTTAACCGTTGGGCTATTGAGGCTTTCAAGCAAGAATGCTCAGGTTTCTAAGTAAGCGCGATCAAACTTACTACTATACTAACTTTACTTCTGCCTGCGAGGCTTTGGCTGTGGCTAGTTACCACCCTACCGTTAAAGACATGCCGCCAAGCGATTTAGCGTTCCGGCATGATGGCGTGTTTCTACATGCCACTACTACAGTTAGAAACACATTACGGGTATGGGTTGAATTTACACATTCCGATTTAGCCCACTACCATCTTAGACTGCATCATCACTTACCATCAGGTGAGATCGCAGTCAAGGACTATCTTGTCACTGAATAAAAAAAAAACTTGTTTGTAAAAGAAATTTAAGGACTCCTCGAGGGTTTCGATTTTCATTTTCATTTTTAACACGACTGGTTGGTTTTTAACTATTTCGTTTTTAAACACATTTTTCCACCGCGACAGGTGCGGGTCACGATCACTTGTCACGTAGTGCGGCATCATGATTATTTAACGAGAGCATCGCTGGGATGGCCTTTAATGGAATTCTCTGTGAAATTGATCCGCTAAAGGAATATTTAAATCAGTACCTACGGCTTAGTTTTATTTTCGTTCCATTAAAAAAAATATTAGGCAAACTAAATTTAACTTTTATTCTCCTCTCTCTTCCAAATAAGCGGAAAGCTTGTGTTAGGAGTGTGTACGACAATAGTGCAATGGGTGGGGATTGAACCTGCGACCTTTCAGTTTTCAGTACACACCTTTAATCATTGGGCTATTGACTACTATTGAGTGGTGCTATCTACTAGGATAGCACCACTCAATAGTAGTCAATAGCCACTCAATAGTAGTCAATAGCCCAACTACTAAGTTAAGACCTCTGCCTTTTTTTCCGGGGTTAGAAGTCGGAAGAACGTGCCCGGGATGGAAGCTGCGACCACAATTATTAAGAGACCACATTCACCTAAGCTATTACTGCTTCACTTATTTCTTGCTTAACTAGCAGATGCCCGCGACTTCGTTCGCGTGGATTGAGGTTTTTTAGTTCCCACTTGAACTATATTATTTTCCAGAATTTAAAGTAGCCTATGTGTTATTCCAGACTATAATTTATCTCTGTGCCTTTCGGCCAAATCGGTCAATACATCCAAACTTTCGCATTTATAATATTAAGTAGGATTTCAATAACAATGAAATTGATTTTAAATACCTAAGTGTAGCTTTGAGCTTTAGCAATAGCTAGATTCCGAAAGCTGGTAAATACATGCCACAACGTATATAAATACAGGGTATATTGGATTAATTATCTCCTAAAGTGTCTTACTGTTGTAAGTGTTGCTTTGTCTCAAGTGCCTAGCTTAAGGGCATTATTAAAATTCACTTTCCGTTTAGGCTGCTTTGTGGCCAGCTTACAGGATCTAGTTTCGTGTAACTTCTGAACGTTATCAGATATAGATTAAATCATAATAATGTGATTGGATTGGATTGTTCCTGTAGTAGTTAAGGGCATTTAAGTGCCCAGTGTCCTTATATAGAATCTCTTATGCTGCGGCTACATTATTGTGCGAAAATTCGTCGCGATAAAGTTATCGTGTATATACGCGACTAGCTGTTGCCCGCGACTTCGTCCGCGTGGATTTAGTTTTTAATAATCCCGTGGGAACGCTTTGATCTTTCGGATTAATAAATAGCCTTCGGTTCGGTTCTTGTTCGGTTCTCGTCGGGTGACCGCCCTCGACCACCGACTTACCGCATCGCATTTCGCCCGCGCTATTTTTTCTTTTTGCTCGGCTTCTAAGAGTCGTACCGACATATTAAATAGCATATAACCTTCCTTAAGAGTTGGGCTATCAGATACAAAAAGAATTTTTCAAATCCGACTGACAGTTCCAGAGATGTGCGCGTTCAAACAAACAAACTCTTCCACTTTATTATATTAAGTACAGATGTTATCTGGTCTGGTGGGGTGGAAAGGCATATCCTCACAAACGACGAAAAATAACATTTGACTACCTAGTCGCCACCTGTAGTTACTTGTATCAAAAAAAGGTTTAGTTTCTGGTTGGTCATTAAAGTTAACGTTCGTGACTTACGACTTCACTTGTCATCCACCTGTAGCCGAAACTAATTCTCACGTTCCACAGGACAAAAGGCGTTCCGAACGAACCCAGCAGGAGATTATCGTGACACCTGCCCAAGCCGAGAAATTAATCTAGGAATTACAAGAAAATGTTTAAAAACTGTGACTCGATCGACTAGCGACGTTTGAGTCTCGCGATGCGTGTGACGGAAACCTTCGAGCTAAATGCAAAATGATGCGGACAGATGTGATTCCACCCTAAATACTTAGGGTGGAATCACATCAGCGGTTCTTTTTATTTTTTACTAGCTTATACCCGCGACTTCGTACGCGTGAGGTTTTTTTGGAGTCCCACGGGAACTCTCTTATTTTCCGGGATAAAAAGATTATAGACTGGAATAGCACATAGCTATTCCAGTCAATAATCTATCTCTGTGTCAAATTTCAGCCAAATCGATTCAGTCGTTGCAGCGTGATTGAGTAACAAACATCCACACATCAAAACTTTCGCATTCATAATATTATAATAGGATGTTTTCTAGGGTTGTGCTAAGATTGTCATTGGTGGAAACTTTCAGTGCGGTTTACTCAAAAACTATAAGGGCTTCGAGTCCAGTGCCAATGCTGAAGTGTTCTGTGTGAAGGGTACAAACTACAAAGATATCCTTCAGTATTATTTCGGACTTTCTTTACACGTGGTATAAAATAGGTTTAATAGTAACCTATTATATATTAGGAGGAGATATGTGCATTAAGTCCGTTCAAAGTTATATTGCTTTGAAGTTCTCGAAATTTTAAATATTATTCTTCTTTGCATTCGACTTTTAAGTATTTCACCAAACAAAATTTTACTATTATAAAACTGTTATTAACTTTTAAAGACAGTAAAAAAGTCATTCCACAATAAAATGTTAATATAATTTAAATTAAAATATCTTCGCAAAGCATAAGTATAACGTTAATTTGACTCAATAATGCCAGTAGCGGTTTTATAAAAGCATAATAATTAGGCTTAAAGCTGATCGCACACTAGACATAAACCGCAATCAATTTTCAGCAGTAGAAAGTGGTTTGGGTTGTTAGGCTCAATATTCGCAAGAGCCCCGGAAATTGCATGAATCGTATTTTTCAATACTGAAAAGTCTTTGACGTCTACTATATCCTTAAAGATGAAATACCCTTTGATGATATCACACACTCTTCTTCTTCAAGGGGTCGTGCATCGTGTAGGGGTCGTCTCGGTCCTACGCTACCTGTATTCAGCTGCTCGGTCCACTTAGTTAGGGGGCCGTCACTCTGCTCACACATTTTTATAACGCACCCGCGCACGGTGTATCCAATGCTGCTAACATCACTCACATTTTTAGTACCTACAAAAAGTGCGGATTTTGCGGCTCTGGCGACTCTTTGTTCTCTGTTAGGTTTTAGTGCTATGTGCGATTATCTTTAGTCTGCGATTAACTTAAAAAGTACAATATTGAAAAAATGATTTCCTGCAAATACAGGTTTTGTCACTCGATACGTACACCGAGTTGTGATGGGTGAAGCCTTCGCTCGTTACAATCACTCTTGACCGCCATGTTTTATACTTTTTACACAACACTGCTCGAATTTCGTGTGCTCTTTGAACTGGTTTAATTGAAAATGCATAAGGCCTTTTACACACCAATTCCGGTTGCAATCCGGTCGCATCCAGGTTCGACTACTGTATTATTATGTAGTCTCTCTGTGTGTGTAATATTTTGGTTGTTTCTATTTATGAGGCCGTGTATCAATATGTCAACAAGAAGGCTGAAAAATATGTAATTCACTTTTAAATACTATTACAACTCACGAAGTATCATTTTAATGACTGTAAAGTCTTTACAATCATTAAAATGATACTTTTTGAGTCGGTTTTACTCAAAAAGTATCATTGCACTCTGCTGTTTAACTGTCGATCTAGAAACTAATCAACTTTATTTTGCCAAATTATTATTGGTATAAACAAAAATTGCTGTACAAAATTTGAAATGTGTACAATTTACTGCCAGACACTAAAAAATTTGTAAAAAGTTAAATACTTTTTGATTCTATAACAATTTGAACCGAGTTTCAACGACTATATAATCATGCTTCACATTACAAGTTACGATATAATCGCAGAAAGTAGAAATTTGAGTAACATTTTTCTTAGATTTTATTAAACTAAACCGCGTTGAAACCGGATGCTTTATTCCATGTAGTCCGCACCTTAATTGAAACGGCGGGTGTAAAAAACCGTCAGACATACCTACAGATCGCGTGCTCCGGATCAGTGCTTGCTCTATTTTATTTTATTACTTGTCGAATTCTTCGATTTATTTTCGAATGCGTTTTTGGAGTTCAAGTTTTTTTTTCTTTTTAAATGTAGGTATAGTTATTTAAAGGCGCCTTGCGGCTACTAAGGTTGTGAGATGAACCGATATTTTAATGTTTAAATACAAACAAATATTTAAAAAGATAACATAATATGCTCCCTCTCATTTACTTCAAGGATCACCTAGAGTTTTTGCGACTATTCTCGTGTTCCAATTTCGATTATTTCCGCAAAAATAAAATTTAATAAAAGACAAGTTTGAATTGTTTATTGAAATATTAGCTTTCGCCTGCGCCTATCCTTGTGGAGTTAGATTTTTAAATCCCATTTTTGGGGAATCGTTTTTCATATAAAAAGTACCCTATGTCAATCTTCACGTCCTCAACTATATCCATCTAAAATCATGTCGATCCGTTGATGCGTGATTGAAGGACAAACCAACAAACTAACAAACTAATAAACAACACACAACAACACACTTTCGCATATTTATAATACGTATATTAGGAAGGATTGTCCATTACAATATGGTCTTCCTATTCTCACGTGAATTACCTACTTTGCTTATAAGCTGGCGATGACCTAAGGTCATGAAAAACTGGAGTGAAAGTAAAAATGTCGAGTGATTGGCGGAACTGAAATACAAATCGAAGGTTGTAAACATCCAAAAATGGATGAATACATGCATTACGGCTTCTGGAGCGAAGTTGCGTCAGTTCAGACAACCGTTCCAACGGCCAAGGCCCCATAACAAAATAATTATGCTTAAATGTATAATTTAATGCATGATCCAATTAATTTAAACTGGAGCAATCCGTACGGCTTATATTTTTTACAAAATTATCGCTGCCATTTTCGGTTTCGAAGTTTCCGATTTGTAATGAGCTTTGCGGTGTTTTCATATCATGCGATCCGACAACTGGTTCGGACATCGGTCCGACCTTACATGCTTATATATTCCTGTTCAATGTGTCTAACAACAATACCATGCAATTTATGTTATTAAAGTTTTCTTTCAAGATATTCGTTACTTAAAATTTCTTTTTCATTCTGATCTTCTTACTAATATTGCTTGATTAGTAACATGTATTATCTGCTCTATCTGAGTTAGATAATATTACTAATATAAATGCAAGTGTGTTTATTTGTTAGTTTGTAATACAATCATGCAGCATTAAGGACTTTGAAAGTGATATAGGCTACTTTTTGTCAGGGAAAAACAAAAACTTGCTGCGAATTTGTTTACATCTTGATTGGGACAAAAGCAAGTGTGCTATATAAGTATGTCCAACACGGAAATCGTCTTTCCCACCGCAGTTGTATACGCTACTTATTAGACTTCCGAGATAGTCAATTAGAGGCAATTGAAGACTAATTATAATTTAAAATGTATAAAAATAGTCTATCTTTTGCCTTTAAAACGGCATCGAAAAATATTTCATACGCTTTACTCATCGCACTCGACCAACCGAAGACTCAATGGCCGAGTCCAAAATTGGAAAAATTTCGGGAAATCACGAAAAACTAAATTTACTTGATAACATACTTATTAATTAGCTCCTTTAAAATTGAACCCAATATTTATTACCTTTCTTAAGGAAATAAGGGGTTTTGTTTTAGCTAGCTTATATAGTTTGCCCTTTTCGGTATTTTACTAATTTACCTATATTGCCAAGTTTCGTATTTGGCCTTTGTTTTATTAAAAGGACGTCGTGTCGTCTGTCGTATCGGATGGTGTAGCTATTCACCGGTTATCGATGTTTTATTTACATTAAGATACAGTTTTTAAAAGGCTTAATATTAAAAAAGGTCTCGTTATTTCGGATCGTGGACTTTTTTATGAAAATGTGAACGCATGAATTTGTTAATTATACGATCTTGGTTGAAAGAGTAATTAAAGATACTGCGGTGGTCCCTTGAGGTTTTTAGGAACACTCACGTATTTATGGTGTATTTTAAAATACCAATAACCTTCTACAGGAACCTTTTGCAGCACTAGATTTAGACTTGTTAATTTTGTTTCGAGTTTGTGTACAACAGAATTAGCCCAATTGTATAGATACCTACTTATAGAAACCTAAAATGTTTAAAATACATTTGTTATGTTTTATATGTTGTTCTCTATGTTTTCTGGTGTCTCATTCATTCACTCATAGAAGATCCTATCCCATCCTTGTTTATGCGAAAATGTGTTTGTTTATTGGTTTGTTCTTCAGTCAAACAACAACGTAGTATTGGATCGTCGTTATTGTATAGGTGTATTTGAGGACCTAGACAGTGATATAGGCTACTTTTTATCCCGGGGAAAAAGGGTTACTGCGGATTTTTTAAAACGCAACTCTTGGCGGAAGATAGCTAGTAAGTAGGTAAAATCTTACTATTTTTAGTATTTCAATAAAAATATTGTTTTATTATTTGGAACAATAATATCGCAGGCATATTATTGTTCCAAATAATACATACGTCTTCCTCAGCTGAGCACGCCATTTAACAGATGCATACACTACACTATTCTTCATGCACTTTTAACCCTGAAGTACCTAAGCTGACGAATTGTTGAATCATCGTAACAACCGTAAAACGCTGCCATTTGTAATAGCACACTGTACCCACAAGACATCGCGTCGTAACCCCAATCCTGATTGACGTATGACAATTATCCCGAAGACCCTGTTTCAGAAATGTCATTTTATAATCCCGATTTATAAATGAAAGTTGAGCTACTGTTCATATATTTGCATACCGATGCCGATTGCTCCACATGATGACCACTCGGTTTGCGGACTTACTCTTGAAAGCGATTCTCATTTCCGTTTGATTTTTATCTTATAAACACCCTGTTTCAGAAATATTAATTTATAATCCGATCCCGATTGGTATATGAAAATTGAGCTACTGTTCATATTATTTTTTCATACCGATGCCGATTGCTCTACATGATGATCACTCAGTTTGTAAAAATGCTTTAGTAGCTTCGGCTCAGAGTTAGTCAGGAAATGTTCTTTTATATTAGATTCTATTAGTTTTATTTTTAAGACTTTACGTGTACGGGTTTATTTTTTGTTTTTTAGTACATGACATTGCACGGTGTATTTGACATTTGTATTATGAATAGAATAGAATAAGGAATTGATTGTTACTGAAAATATCAAGTTTACGAAAATCGCAATAGCATTTTTAATTGAACGGAATCGCTTTCAAGAGTAAGCATGCATCGGCCACTGTTCGTTAGCCGGATCGCGATTAAACGTCAATTAGACGCATTGTCGCACGGCCCCAGCAAATAACAGGACCGGGCCGAATCCGACCGGCCGCCGGGTCCGGTTTGGTCGCTCGACATAATGGCCTCAACTGGGACCCGAGAGTGACGTTTGACATAAGTAAATGAGGCGTCAGTGTCTTATTTACTTACCGTGATTTATGCGGTGTATAAATGCCACCCATGTTAATATTCTTGCCACGGTCTTTTAAAGTATTCTTTGCGGGAAATTTTATTTGTGCACCTTGTTTCAAATCAAAGTTTATTATTATTATTGCCATCATTATTGGCTGTCGAATAGCAATCGATCGCTTTCCTTATCCCATGAATCCGTTTGTTACCCGTGCTACTACCAGTCTTACTGCCAGTAGTAATAGGGGTAATTTTTTTTCTCGTCTTACTACTTGGTTGGTACCTTGGTTGTAATATGGGAAATTTTTATTCAGTATTGGCTAAGTTCTGATAAGAAGTCCTTTCTTTTCTTTCAAAATTTAGTCTTTCAAACAAAAAAAAGAATTTTCCAAATCGGTCCAGGCGTCTTCGAGTAATCGGGGAACATACATAAAAAAAATAGCGACGAATTAAGAACCTCCTACTTTTTTGGAAGTCGGTTAAAAAAACAAAGGGGTTTTACGGGATTTAAAAAAAGACCTAACTCCACGCGCTCGAACTGGTGATCAGAACAGTTTTCTTTTTTTATTATATTTTGGAATCGTCATAATATCGATCGCGTTATTTGTAATGGCACGCTGAAAGTATTGAGACTGCACACTGCACAGCCCTGATGCAAAACAATAAACGTATTACGAGTATAACTAAGTGATCGTTACAATGCACGTCCTTTGAGCGCGAGACGCAGGTTGATCGACCCTAAGGTCATGTCATGTTTAATGCATAGGCTCTATGGGAAATTGCGTATAGGTACAGTTCACCGACCTGGAAACACGAATTTTTGTGCAACGCAAGTATGATTAGTTAAGCATTCTGATCAGTAATTGAGCCGGTGACACGCGCGACCTCGACGTGACCCGCCGAGACCGGGGTCAACGACCGATACTAGTGGACGATGCGGCAGATAAGTAAGCAGTTGTGGGTGCAATTTATCTTATCCAGGCATTTTTATTGGGCTAGCAGCGATGTTGAGTCAAAAATTTGCTGAATAAATTAAAAAGGTTAAAACCTACATGTTAAAAATTGCGACTTGCGAACTGTCTCGTTAATGGTTCGATTGTGTATGACGAGGGTCCGAGTTTGATTCCCGGGTCAGGCGAAAAATGAAGAATTTCTCAGTACTAGTCCGGAAATTTGGAAGTAGGTGGTGTGTCACTCCCGAGCTTTGGAGAGCGCGTAAAGCCTTTGCGGTTCGCGCCCGGATTTCTCTCCGATTGTGTCGGATTTCAGTCACATCGGACGAAAGTGAGGGAATATAGAGTGCACCTTCTGGGTGTCTACTACTACTCCATCTGCATCAATGTTCGTGTTAACGGCTGCGCTCAAATGGATTGGCGCTTAGCGTCTAAGGTCATTACATACATTTAACGCAGTAAAATATTGGCCCCATCTGCGTAATGCCTTTATAACAGTAAATTATCGTGTTAATTCACGCGTTACGGCGCAGGTGGAGCCCGGGCAAAACAACAAATAATGAAAATAAATGTAGGGAGGCTCCCCCGTTAGAAACGTGTTTTTTCGGCGTTTTTTGGTGCGGAACCCTTCCCGTACGCGAGTCCGACTCGTATTTGGCCGGTTATTTAATATGTTTGTAGTGGTAGAGATAACCACAAAATGTCTTCGTACCAACCTACCTTCTCTAACAGCGCAGGCAGAAAAATGAATGCAGATAATTGCCAGCTATTACGGGCTACAATAGAATTGGGCGGCGCGCGCGGGCCTCCGTAAAATTGCGCTTTTTATACTTACCATACTTTCTATTGCCTACTGTTACTTGTTACCGACTATTTGAGTTCACGAACTACATTAATTTTTAAGTAGCTTTGACCACCGGCTAGGCTCAGTGGTGAGCGCTGTGGTCTTATAACTGGGAGGTCTCGGGTTCGATTTCCGGCGGGGACAACTTGGGAATATATAATTTCTGAATTGTCTCTAGTCTCGTTTACCACTCTACCGTCAAAGAAGTGCTGCCAAGCGATTTAGCGTTCCAGCGCGATGGCGAGTAGAAACCGATTAAAAAAAAAAATTCAAAATTCAAAATTTATTTATTTCATGTATGTAGCTCTTATGACACGTCATAAATCTACCACCGGTTCGGAATGCAGATTCTGTTGAGAAGAGTCTGCAAGAAACTCAGCAGTTGCTCTTTTCAAAAAAAAAAAAATTTTTTTACAATAGGTAACAAAACTATGCTATGTATACAATGCTTCCACGATGAAGCTTCAAAAATGGATACGTAGGTACATATAATCCAACACATATTAAGACGGGCAGACAAAGCAGACCCATTCCCGTTGGTGGCACCCGTTCACGAGCACGACGCATGAGGGGTATAGGTTGAATGCACACTGCCATTACCCTACCAAGTTATCCTCTACCAAGTTAACCTTCTACCATCTTAGACTGCATCGTCACAAACCATCAGGTGATCAGGTTGAAGGACTACCTTGTCATTGAACAAAAAAAAAGCGAAACTACGGGTTATGTGATGTGATAATGATCACACTTCTCTTCACTCACTCAAGCGACCGTGAGTCGCGAATGTTTGAATATAATCTGTTTACTCAATACTTATTATTGAGTGCACACTTAACCTTGCTCTGGTCAGCGGTGAGTAGACATTCTCAATGATCACACGTGTGTGTGCGATGACGATGACTTATTATCTATCTTTCTAGAGTTTCATGACCAAAGGGTGCCAGCGGGACTGTATTACTAATAAAAAATGTTAGAATTATTTTGCTGTAATCCGCCAACAGAAAAAATCTGTATGGTCAAACATGCAGTTATAAGCTAAGCACCACTTACCTCCCCAACCAAGCAATAAAGCAAAGTTCCCAAGCAAGCAATGCCACCACCACTCACATGCACCACCACACAGGACTTTTATTCTACTCTCGACGCACGTTTCGCCCCGACACCGGAGCATCCTCAGGAGATATCGACTTTACAATGCTGTATTGTCTAGTCTATTACTAATGCTGAGATCCATAGAGCCAGCTTTGACTCAGCTCGGACTTAAGTCAGAGCTAAAACAACACACAAATCGACTGTTCCGTAGAACAAAGTCTCATCTGCTAAATTCATAATTTGAGATTTGAGCCTTGCAGGTGTGACTTTTAAGGCTCAAATTTAAATATTTTAAAACGGGCATAATAATCTGTTTAAGTTAAGAAAGTGTACAAAATTTTCATACCATTGCTGAAATTAACAGATTGTGTTGTTCCGTCATTTAATATTGGGCAATCGGTATGCGAGGTTGTGAGCCCACGTGGCGTTGGGAATCAGATTATTGTGAAATAAGGAATGCATGCGCTTTCGACAAATTGCGTTGTCGGAATTCGCGCATTGAGATAAAGTTATTATGATTTTTATTTTTTGGACATATCGTCGGGGATAGTGCAAATTCGCGTATGTACATTTGATTAAAACCGCGGATCTACACCAGTCTCAGTTTTACAGGGGAAGTTTAAAAGTTTATTTTCTTATTTCTACGGCTATTGGGCTTATTTTACACAGAGAGTATTAATTCCTGTGTTCTATGTATTGATAAAAATAGATATCTTTTAAAGTGATTAATTTAGTCGCTACGACACTTACGCGGTTTTGATTTGACCACAAACGTATGAAAATGGATTTTAAGGTACTAATGCTAGTTACGCGGATTTGCACTATCCCCGACGATATAGCTTATCAATTAAATGCATAAAGTTCATCATCACGTTGTGAGAGGGACGACCTCCCTGATGAAATCCCTTTAATTGCAGCAAACTTTTTTATTCAAATAAACTTTTGCATAATAATTCCATAATTGTCGATTAAGCTAACTAAATCGACAATTCGCTGCTTCAGAACTAAAGGGCCACAAAACAAAATTTTCCAAATTCACTTTTATTTCAAAAATAGGGCCATAAGACATTCGTCAAAATCGGCCTTTAAATCACAATAATTTACGCGTACGCCCTTTTAGCATTTTCATACATTGTAAGTTGGAGAGCCAAAAAAGCAAAAAATCTAAATAAAAATTTTCAATTTGCTCTCGTGAAAAAATTTAAATTTTGAGATGTGGCCCTTTAGTTCTGAAGCAGCGAATTATGCAATGCCAGTCCAACCGAGTAGAACCAGTAAGAAACTAGGCGGTTCCTTGGTTATCGCTCCTGATCCATTTCAACAATTATGCTTTACCTACATAGTTTATTTTACGGATGTCTACATATTAATATAATAAATATAAACTACGGTATGAAGGTGAGACCTTAATGTATAAATGTATGAAATTACATTAAAATCATGGTTAAAACAATCTGCCGAGTCGGAACCGATCCGTAAATCTTTACCACCTAGAGCGCAAAAGTTATTATGCGCATGCTTTTTATTATGACAGCGTAAGTAGGTGCATTTTATCTGCTGCACTAAATATGATTTTTTTTTAATATTGCTTTTATTTTATGCATAATTTTGGCATTACTCTGATGTTACTTGATTATTATGTACTTATATTTGTGTCACTCGGCATCCGTCAAATATATAAAATAACTAGCTGTCCACTCGCGACTTCGTCCGCGTGGAATTAGGTTCTTTGAAAATCCCGTGCGGACTCCTGATTTTGTCCGAATAAAAGTAACCTATAACACACTGTCTGCAACCATACCCATCAAAGAATCACGTAGATCCGTTGCTCGATATTAACTTGAAAAATTATGGATTTTCATACAAACATTCAACCCCCATTCAACCCCTTTGGGAGTAGAATTTTTGAAAACCGTGAAACACGTCCTTTTTTATTTTTAACTGAAAGCCCAAATACCGAATTTCATGGGTATAACTTGAAAAATGACGGACTTTCATACAAACTTTAACCCCCCCCCATTTAACTCCCTTTGGGGGAGAATTTTCGAAAAATGTAAAATACGTAATTCTTTATTTTTGATCAAGAGCCAAAATATCAAGTTTCATAAACATAACTTGAAAAATAACTTGAAGAACGAAGGACTATCATACAAACATTCAACCCCTATTTAACCCCTTAGGGGGTAGAATTTTTTAAAAGTGTGAAACACTTACTTTTTTGTTTTCAATTTAAAGCCTAAATACCGAATTTTATGGGTATAGCTTGAAAAATGACGGAGTTTCATACAAACTTTAACCCCCCTTTTTACCCCCTTGGGGGGAGAATTTAAAAAAAATGTAAAATACGTAATTCTTTATTTTTAATCAAGAGCCAAAATATCAAGTTTCATAAACGTAACTTGAAAAATAACTTGAAGAACGAAGGACTATTATACAAACATTCAACCCCTATTTAACCCCTTAGGGGGTAGAATTTTTAAAAACTGTGAAACACGTACTTTTTTGTTTTCAATTTAAAGCCTAAATACCGAATTTCATGAGTATAACTCGAAAAATGACGGAGTTTCATACAAACTTTAACCCCCCTTTTTACCCCCTTGGGGGGCGAATTTCGAAAAATCCTTTCTTAGTGCTCGCCTACGTCATAAAAGGAACCTACTGTCAAAATTTCAAGTTTCTAACTTCAGTGGTTTAGGCTGTGCGTTGATCGTCAGTCAGTCAGTCAGTCAGTCAGTCAGTCAGGACAAGCCTTTTTATATAATTATAGATAATATTAAAAAACACAATAACCGGTCAATTGCGAGTCGGCCTCGCTTACGGTTCCGTACTGTAAATAGTGACAAAAAAGGAGCCTATGTGCTATTCCAGACTATAATTTGTCTCTGTGTCCAGCCAAATCGGTTCAGTCGTTGCGGCGTGATGTTTGTTACTCAAACATCTGTCCATTCATCCATGCATCTATCCATACATCCAATCTTTCGCATTTATTTCGTATCTTTTTTTATTCGTTGACAAGACAGTCCCTGACTGCCTCACCTGATGGTAAATGGCGCTGCAGTCTAAGATGGTAGCGGGCTATCTTGGAACGGGTATAGCAGTGTAGATTCAGTCCATCCTCTAATCGGTTTCTACACGCCGTCTATGTATCTATGTCGATGGTTTAAACGTAATACGGCGCGTCGCGTCGTTTCAACGGAATCAGTGTAGCGATATGCGGCGAGTTCCCGCTAAGGTCACAAAGGCTGGCGGGCTGTTTGGTAAACACACCACGCGCCGAGATGCCTGCGACCCGAGGAATGTGACGTTTTCACTTCACAATGCAAATCGATGCGTACAGCGTCAAGCGCGATGCCCGTAAATGTTCGTTTGCAAACATCTTTGCAAAACACGCCTCTTACAATAGCCTCAATAAAGGTGCGGACGGGTGACATACGTAGTCCGGCCATAGATACATTTCGGGCGTGTTTTAAATTTTCAATTCACGCTTGTTAAACTTTTTCTTGTTATAAAATAAAACGAGTACGTACCACGGTATTTATTTTAGTTGGGATTGTGGATATTTCGATCCAATTGCATGGACCGTGGTCACGACAAGACTGCGGTGTTGCGAGACGTCAAGTTGAAGCTGTCATGGGTAGAATCTATCTACCCGCCTTCTTGATCTTTTCGGAGGACCGTCATTTAAAGTTCGGCAAAAAACACTAACAACGTCACTTTTTAAAGGTGCCTATACGACGCTTTTCTGGTTTACATAATTCTACGACTGGATTTCACATACTAAGTAGCTAGTTTAAAACCGTCTTGAAATCCTGCTGTTTACGAATTTCAATCGCTTCGCGCACCAACCTTTTTCTTGTTATTAAACCCTATGCCTATCTTTTGAGACGAGACCTACGCTCAATAGCTCAACGATTAGAGGCGCGGACTGAAAACTGAAAGGTTGCAGGTTCGATCACTATTGCACTATTGTTGTACCCACTCCTAACACAAGCTTCCCGTTTATATCTATGGGAGAGAAGAATAGAAGTCAAGTTCAGCTTGACAATTTTTTTTTATGTAGAAAAACAGCAGTAGTAGCCTAATGGTTAAGATTTCGGCCTTCTTTTTTGAGAGGTTCGGGGTTCGAATTCCAGACAAGAACTTCTAACTTTTCATTTATAGCACGGATTCATTCTATTTGCGGTCAGTACGTCCCATGCGCTGTGCTTAGCGCGGCGCTTACGCCTTTCTCACCTTGTTTACTTTTTAAGACAGCCAAGGAAAAATAGGTGCTAGATGCTGTTAGGAGGTACCTAGGTGCGCAGACCTGGCTTAGACCTATCGTCATAAAGCTTATAATCACACCTTTCCAACATTTCACTCAAATTAAAATTCCAATAGAAAGCGCTCCAATCACAGGCAGGATATTAGCTATTACACTGTCAATTCCAATACGCCATATCTCCGTTTAATTACCACCGCGGCGCATACTTATTTATGTCATCAGGTATAGGTAGCTAGAGTCACCAAGCTTAACACTTCTCCTGGACAAGGCCAGTGTTGTACGATTTGCGTAACAATGAAAATCAAAATGAAAAAGCATATTTTGTTACGCAAAAACAACTTTTACAGTATTATTGATATAATATTTATTATCCTTGGGGTCCGCACATTAGGTAATTGTAGACATCGTAAGTGCTTAAATGGGTAAAGGTTGAACTTTTGGTAGCAATAAGTTACTAGTTATGTTTGAATAGTTACGAAAGTTAAACAAATTGTGTTGAACTGGTAAAATGTCATAAAGAAATTTCGTTATGTGGCCTTCTATATGGTCTATGTATTTTTTTTTATGATTAATAAATTATACTAAAAAAAGACTAAGTCATACAGGCAGTGATGTAAATTGTGTCATAATGTCATTATAATTTACCTGGGAATATATTGACATTTAATTTAGTACGGGGTTGAAATACTAAAAATCTTTTTAACAAATGAATGAAAAATTCAAAATTCACCAATTACAATGTTTCGATAACTTTCCGTAAAAAGTTATCCTTTTCCTTCATCCCTCAAAGTTAATTAGGACAGTCTCGGAAAATACAAAACGGTTGGTCGCCATCCTGTCAGGTGCATACCGGCAGGTAATTACCTATCGGTAGTTATGGCTATAGTTATAATACCTATGTCGCCATGACAAATGACGCTGGCACCTTTGTGTTTTGACCTTGTCGGACTGACCCCGCTGCGGTAAGTCGGGTCAAACCTGTATATTTATTATTGCTCGTAAAACAAACGACTGTTATCTGTGCCGCATGAGAAAAATACTATGTAAATGTCTTGAAAATGTACTTTTGATGTAAATACTACGTAGGTACCAGGTATTTTTTCCTACCTACAGAAATCTTGAAGAATCAAAGAATTCGCGCTGGAATTTTTAATCCTACTTACCTATTTTATAAATGCAAAAGTTTGGATGTATGATGGATGGGATGTTTGTTAATCAATCACGCCGCAACGATGAACTTATTGGGCTGAAATAGTTTATGGTCTGGGATACATAGGCTACTTTTTATCCCGGAAAATGAAAGAGTTCCCGCGGAAATTGAAGCCTCCGGCATCAGCTAGTAAAAATATAAATCCACATATGTGTCCACTTGAAGAAATACAGGAATCTCATCTTTTAATTTCATCTTTAAAATGTTTTCTTAGCACGAATTTTAAACTTTTTAAAAGTGTCGCTATTTTAAAATGTTTTAATGATAAATTACTATATTAATGGCATCAAATATACCTTCCTGTGTTTTTGTATGGTTAATAATGGTAGAACAGATGCCGCGTTTTTGAATCTGTACCTACTTAATTACATAAGAATATTAATACCTACCTGATACACATTCTTGTACTTATCAAAGTATAAACAGCTGTTAATGAAGAAAAGCAAAGATATGCGCATATCAAGAAGATGCTCTGCGTTTGAACATTCTTCATACCGAGCATTTTGCTGTCGCAAATAAATAATTTCTAAAAAAAAATTGTTTTCACAAGAACTAAAATTAAATATTATGTACCTACTTAAATTATATAATACAATTTTTATAAGGGTGGGACATCCCTTAGATAGATAAAAGAAAAGAAATTGAGCATTGAGTATTTTTTGCAGAGATTTAATTTATGACCATTTTTGCGAATTGAACATTCCGCCTGAAGACGTTCTTATTGCGAGTTACATATACTGCTTTTTCACGTTCTACTTAAACTAGATTTTCTAGGTTTAAGAATAACTATCTATCCTATCTAGATATCGTTAATAGTATGCTAGGTAAAAAAAAAGTTACTTCTTATTGCTACACGCTGTAGTTCTACGTTTCTGAAACTTACAGCTAAGTTGTAGAACACACTTCCGGTCCCCCTGTTTCCGGCCACGTGAATAGGCATTTTCTAGGCAAGCGCGCTCCAACTTAGACTACCAGTGCTTTCCATTATTGATTGTTGTCAAGCGCAAGCCTATCTCATAATAATAAAAAAAAAACCGGTAATCTCAAGTTTCAAAGTGTCAAATGTTGTTGTGACCTCCGCCGGACTCCACTGACCTTAATCTGACACGGATTGGTCTCGACGGCTTTGTTGTGCCGAAATTAATCTTTATTCTTAACTAACCTACTCGTACGAGCATATACCTAACATTTGCTAGAGCTATGTTTTATCTTGAGAAAATAGTGACTTTGACTAGGAATGTAGAAAAATCGCCATTTCATACTCTAAAAGTAAATTAGATGAAAAGTAAACTCAAAGTTTCAAAAACCTCTAGACATTAAAAAAAGACGTGTGGCACTCGGGGACTGCCGCGGTAAAGCTATTGCATAGCATTTTTTATCAACGCCATCTAGCGGCTCACCATAGAGGAGTCCCGTGTGAGGTTATTTTCGTTACGGAATTTCTGGATGCGGTCTCCACGCTGGCCCGCGATAGAAGCTATGCATTAGCTTAAAAAAAATTCAATCTCAAAAATCCCGGTTGTTCATATGTTAAAATGTCGTCAGATTCTTAACATAGACAGGTAGCCTATGTCCAAGTCCTGAACCATGCAAAGAATCACGTCAATTGTCAAATGATTGAAGGACAAACCAACAAACACACTTTCGCATTTATAATATTAGTAGTAACCTGATGTAGTTTTGATTTATGGAAGTGGTCATACAAAAAACTTTTATAATACTTTAGTAACGAGGTAGCTCTATATTTCGACCTTGCGCCTACGCTGAAGGCTGAGCTGCTCCAGTATTGTAATGAAGCATACACATTACACATCTTCCATCGCTGTAACTAGCACATTGCCGTACTTATAAACTCGTCGCCTTATTAGCTTTTTCCTGCGACGTCGTCCAAGTCATCAACATAATCATCATTATTTCAGCCTGTGGACGTCCACTGCTGAACATAACCCTTTCCCAAACAGCGCCACCACACCCGGTCCTCAGCTCTTCTCATCCAGCCACTTCCCGCCGCTCTCTTTATACTCTCTCTCTCGTCGGATTAGATATACAATATGTAACAAAAACCCTGACGTTAATGTGAGCTACGAAATGTGCTCATGAAACTGAACAACTATCCCCAAGAAACATAGGTCGAAATATGAAAAAAAAAAAAAAATGTGGACCTCCCATACAAAATTGACGATCCGCTGATTGATTTACTATTTAAAAGTTCCCGCGAGAAATATTTGTTTTTCCAAAATTAGACAAGCACAGTTTTACATTTTTAAAATAACTCGCTTTTGCCGACGACTTCGTCAGCGTGGAGGTTTTGTTTTGAAAAACTGCGGAAACCTTCGGTTTATCCATGCAAATATCGCGTCTCTGTTACTGCATGATTAAAGGACAAACTAACAAACAAACATGCTTTCGCTTTTATAATATTAGTAAGGATAAGATGAGAATTTGACCGAACTGAGACAGTTCATTTAAGTGAAGGGTGACAGTTAACATAAAAGTTAAATCCGTTGCCCTTCCCACATCGGACTTAACCTCTGGTGCCATTTCAGTAAAATGTAAGCCCTATTACCGGATTATAATATTATTTTAATAACGTACATATAATAAACCTTCTGACATTCACATAATTTTCATTACGACTATGTAACTACACGGAATCGCCGTATCATTAACGCTCATAAATATTCACTTGACTAGCTCTAAATGTCATAAATCGGTTACCACTGCTTACTTTTGTGTCAAACAAATCTCATATTGCATCTAATATTTGCATTACATAACTTGTTTATGTAATCAACATAATACTATCAAAATAGCTCTTAGGCCTCCTTCACATTATAAGACCATAAATTATTCGCCTAGTGATAGAGAAAATAAACACCCAGTTTTAGGTTTAATCCGTACCCACGAATGGGAATGTGGTTTTTATCTAAATTACCATAAAATAAAAGTTTTTAATATTATAATACCATGTAATTTTTTAATATCTTAACTAGTCTCGAAAATATGGCGCTTTTAAGTTTCCTTAAAAGAGAGCGCTATTGCAACATGACGTCACGATCCAGTAGCTCCATACACTCTCTATACAAAATTTCTTTTTAGAAAAAGACGGATTCGAGATCGCAGTAAAACCGCTCATAACTTATTTGTTTTTTGGCCGATTTATTTTTTGTTATTCTTACATGTTACATTTTCGATTGTAATTAATGAATATCCACATTTTGACATTTTGTTTCAGTAAGCCCATATCAGCTCTATGAACTGGTTTGCACCACTTGGTAGACGAACGACCAGTGGACCATGGCAAAAGATCTATGTCCAGTACTTGTGAAGCTATATGGTGAAGACGGTGTCCAGTTACACTTTAGCAGTATCAAAACTCAAACTGTTTTATCACTTCCTCCCGTGACAAAAAAACATCTTCTCCATAGACAAGCGGTGTCGTATAAGAAGTTCTTACAATGTACATGGGCCTTTACGTCGAACTTTACAAAAGTATTGTGTTCTTTTGTCAAATCCTATGAGTGCTAATTGACATTGCAGCGAGGTGAGGCCAGTGTCTGGGTGACCTTCCTCTAATGGCCGCATCGAACCGGTTCGGATCTCTGAAAAATGGATATCATAAATTTTCGCGAGTTTTCCATTATATCTTACACAGAGGTGTCATTTTCTAGAGGTGGTAATGTCCTGTAAAACGGCATCACTAATGAACAAGAGGGGGTTTTTTTCGTCATTAAGTAACTGGGACTGTATCCGATGTTGCCGTGTTTGTCATTATCACTGTCATAATCTATTAAGGTAACGTAGAAAGAGAGAGCAGAGAAATATCCTTACTATAATATTATAAGTGCGATACTGTGTGTTTGTTTGATGGGTTTGTCCTTCAATCACGGCGCAACAAAGCTACATAACGTGGTAATTCTTTGCAAGGGACTAATTAAAGACTTGTATGGTGACAAAGACATTTTTATCCCGGAAAAACCAATCGTTTCCTGTTATAAACTTAAACCCACGTGGTCGAAGTCGCAGGCAAAAATTTGTATATTTAATAGTAACAAAAATCCAATATTTATTTAATAGTAGTTCAATTACGTTCCTTATTATGTAAAGTTTAGGCGAAGAGCGTTTTTTTCGTGACAGTTTTAGAGATACAGAATCTCTATGATCTGTAACTCAATGGATATACTCGTGATATACCTACTTGTAATATTATGACGCGTATGGTTTGTTTGAGCTGTTCGAGTTATAAGATCGCAAGATGTTTTGATCAAATTTTATTGTTTGCTCGCTCATTTTAATCAAACCTACAATATTAATAATTATGTCGGTCATTTTGGTTTGGTATTTTACAAGTTTCGATCAAAAAAAATTCTTGGCACGATACAATATCTATCTATCTATAACGATACGATATCTACCTATTTTAGACAAACAACGACTTTAATATCTACCTGAAAAAACCTGAACAAATAATAATCTGTAAAATCCTCTAGAAGTACCTACGTTAATATTTAGCAGAGATTTTAGTATTTTTATTTTTTATCAGCGAAAATGACATCACGTATTACAAAAATAACGACAAATTACTGAACGTTAAAATAACACGATTTCCACGTGACCTCCGTTCGAAAACGATCCTCTTATCAAATGACCTCTTTTCTAACCTTCGATTGTTGTAAAAATGATGTATTTATGAATTTCCGTTTACAGAATTTAGACTGTGTTCATATTAGAGCACAGTTTATTTTCCTTAGTGTACACTTTGAACAATGTTTTTCGTTCTTATCATTCGGTTACGTTTTACTACACCTCAATACGTCGATATACGGCGAGTAATATTTAAAATGTTTTTCTTTTATTATAATATTTTCCAGTTGATGGTAAATATATATTACTAGTCGATGCCCGCGACTTCGTCCGCGTGGATCAAGGTTTTTCAATTCCCATGGGAACCCTGTAATTTTCAGGGATAAAATGTAGCCCATATTTTAATCTTGGGTATGAGCTATCTTTATTCCAAATTTCAGCCAAATCGGATCATTCGTTGTGGCGTGAAGGAGTAACAAACATACACACACACACAAACACACACATATACAAACTTTCGCCTTTATAATATTAGTGTGATTGTTTTGCTATTTCGTTATCATTGCCTAAGAGATGGTCTTCCAGGGTCCAAAGCTGGACTTAGATTGACTGGAGTGGTTAGGCAATTTCCACACACCATGTTCTTGCGATTACAAAATGACATAAGGCATTTTGGATGTCCATAAGAATTTCCCTTATTGCATAAATTAAACGTAAAAGCGAATTGGACTCAGTCTTTAGACTGAGGTGCAGAAGTCAGACGTCAATTTTAGTCTGTGAAAAACCTTGTAGTTTTTCAAAGAGCAAATACTTTGTGATCTTATAAGCCCACCAGACAAATTGAGATTGTAGCAATGATTAATTATAGCAGCAACTTTTAACAGCTTTTCCGCAATGCCTTCATGTCTTCAGGTTGTGTTCAAGTACATGAAGCATTTCATACACAAAGAACCTATTGTTTCGGACTCATATTCGGGGCTGCATTACACACCTCATGAAATACCCATAGGTAAATCCATTTAGATAGAAGATTCAAATTTATTATTCAAATAGCTTAATTTTCATCTAACACGATAATACAAATGGATTGGAATTTATTGTTCCTAATAGACTTTATTTTATCATTTTCGTATAAAATAAAGATAAAAATGTTGTTTGCGATTGTGTTAGTTAAATTTATTTGTCACTTTCACTGCTTGCTCAGCCACCCGAATAGGAATTTAAAATATATAGTCGTGTATTTAAACTTCTTGATCGGTTTGATCTTTAGCCTTCCAAAACCTTAATAACCTAATAGTTAAAGGTGCGAAGTGAAACTGTAAGGTCGACAGTTCAATCCCACCCATTGAACTTTTGTCGTACCCACTCCTAACACAAGCTTTTATTTTTAGAATTTCACTCCTAATAAAAGCTTTTATTTTTAGAATTTTTAGAATCTATTTATTTATTGCGATTTCATTTATTCAGAGGAGGGGATATTAGCCAAGTGAGTATGGCTAATACTCACTTGCCATGTTCACTTCATTTGTTAATGGGTGAGTTCTTTGAAAAAAAAATACTATGTGAGCTTTTCCACGTTTGAATAATTTAAACGTAAAAATTGTTTATACAAAACCGACTTCAAACGCCACTACAAAGTATATTAATTGTGTCAATAAAATATGAAGAGTTCCTTCTATTTCTCTATAATCCCATCACCAGATGACCTGATGACAACTAACTGACTCACTGATCTATTAACGCACAGATCAAAATTACTGGGCGGATCGGCCTGTTTGGCACACAGATAGCTTTTATGACCCGCTAAGATAAGATTTTCGAAAAGTCAGCCCCTAAGGGGACAAATAGGTGTTTGAAAAATTTAACTTAAGATCAACTTTACGGTATAATTTGTCAGTCATCGATGCCGTGTTGCAGTCAAGCAGATCAGCACGCTGAGATAAGAGAGGCAGACCACCGCTGACAGCTTGTGACATTAATAGGTCACGCTAATCTGCTGCACAGCATTTCCTTATTGCGATACGGTTTTCCTCACTTTCTAGAGCCCTGATCGTTTTATATGGGCAATAACTAAAGAAAGATAAGCTATCTCCTTCGATAGACGGAGAGCATGTGGATGAAGAATTATTTGATGTCGATATAGCTCAAACTTCTATGTGTGTTTGACGCCATTTTGGCGCTATATACGGTCTCGAGTGACCAAGGAACTAAAATTAGTGAAGGCACTATTTGGCAACTGATTGTTGATACGTTTTGACACTTTCTGCTTCCCTATATTATTAGTTCCAAAGACACTCGTATGTCAAATGTGGCGCTTTAAATCTTTACTAATATTATAAATGCGAAAGTGTTTGTTTGTTGGTATGCCCTTCAATCACAGAGCAAAGGTTTGACGTGATTTTTTGCATGGATATAGTCGAGAAACTGGAAAATGACATGTTACTTTTTATCCCGGAAAAACGAAGGGTTACCGTGGGATTTACAAACCTAACTCCACGCGGATGAAGTCGCGAGCTTCAGCTAGTTGATCCATAATTGGAACTGTCATTTGTATAGGGGCCGCCAGTCCAGTGTTAGTCATAGATTAATTCTAGAGCTCAGTGGTCTGGTCGACTGAAGTTTCCAAATGCAGAAAGGTCTTGGTATAATTGCCGGCAAACTTCTTGAGCATAAGGTGACATAGTGGGGGTAAGTTGGCGCAAGGTTGGCGCATTTGGACGCGGCGCAGGAAGCAAAGGTTGACTGATCTACCAATCACGCGCTCGATACTATACTCCCCGCTTACTTACCACAAATGAGACCTAAAATTCGCTTGCCAGTCAAGGTCATTTAAGAAGTTTGCCGGTAACTATAACAACCACTAGCTCTCGTTAGGCCTCAGTAACAGGTACTCGGCCGGAGCTAGATTTATTGAATGCGTCAGACATTAGTCCTTGCTATCGGATGGTGATTATCGGTCAATCCGGCAGGTCAACTATTGTTCCGCGCCCGAGTGACCAAGAGGAGTATTGTCTTAGGCGTTCGGTCGGGAATGTTGTGTGTAAATGAATCATATTGCAATCTCACGGGTGCATCTTTCTGAGGCGTCAACTTATTTACTTAGTTTACTTTACTAGTTTATTTACTTATACCGTATACATTACCAGAAAGGAGGGACACGAGACAAAGATTGTGATTACTGGCAAAGTGGACGGAAAGAGACCTCGGGGAAGTAGCCCGATGCATTGGTCAGACCACATCCGCTCCACTCTCGATTGTAAGGTTCACGAAGCCTTGCATGTCCCAAAAGAAGCGAGAAACATGGCGCGACATCATCTACAAAAGAGGCCTCGGTAGAAGGGGTCACGACCCTCAGTAATGGAAAACACGACGCAGAGAGAGAGACTCGTACGTTATAGATTGAGTGCCAATAATATTCGAATAGTATCCATACAACCAAAACCACATCGAAATCGATCCATTTGTCATGTGCAGCTACAAGGGAACAGACAGATACACACACAAACTTATAACACCCCTCTTTTTCGTCGGGAGTAAAAACAAAGTGATACTTACGTAATGACAGCGTAGAATAACAGAGTTGTGGTTAAGTACATATTTGTATCCACAGCATTGAGCTGAGCTAGGACCCTTTCATTGGCATGATACATAGTAGATACTAGCTAGATAGGTAGATACAAGTTATATTTTAAGTAATTCTGTATATGTGTAAGTCTAAGTGTACCTATTTCATTTTTGTTTGTCAATGAATAAACGATATTCTATTCTAATCTATTCTAATGCTAGGCCAAGGTGTAAATGCGTTTGGTGTAAACAGGAGCATGTCGTGTGACCTACCGTGACCTGCAGATGAAGGTCGTTCGTCAGCTCGCCGTGTTACACGAGGGGACCAAGTTACACACTTATCGCTCGAATATTTGATTTCAATGAATGATCAACGACATCATGGGATGCTTTGGCCGTGGCTAGTTTTTTTTATTAAGCTATTGCATAGCTTCTATCGCGGGCGTTGAGCGTGGAGACCGAATCCAGAAATTCCATAACGAAAATAACCTGACACGGGACTCCTCTCACCGCTAGATGGCGTTGATAAGAAATGCTATGCAATAGCTTTACCGCGGCAGTCCTCGAGTGCCACACGTCTTTTTTTTTTATTTTTTTTTATTCGATGACAAGATAGCCCTTGACTGTGATCTCACCTGATGGTAAGGGACAATGCAATCTAAGATGGTAGCGGGCTAACTTGGAAAGGATATGGCAGTGTAGATTCAACCCATACACATTATCGGTTTCTACACGCCATCGTGCCGAAACGCTAAATCGCTTGGCGGCACGTCTTTGACGATAGGGTGGCAACTAGCCAAGGCCAAAGCCTCCCACCAGACTAGACCAGAGACAATTTAGAAATTATAAATTTCTAAATTATCCCCCGCCGGGAATCGAACACGAAACCTCCCAGTAATGAGACCACAGCGCTCACTACTGCGCCAGGGAGGTCGTCAAAACCCTTTTTTTGTCCCTTTAATTTTTATTTTTATTATTTGTTGTTATAGCGGCAACAGAAATATTCTCTGAAAATTTCAACTCTCTACCTATTACGGATCATGAAAAACAGCCCGCTGACAGACAGACAGACGGACGAACGGACGGACAGCATAGGCTTAGTAATAGGGTCCCGTTGGTAACCCTTCGGATACGAAAACCTAAAAACAAAGTACACCTCGCGGAATTTTAAAAAACCAAACTCTCAGTCGAATTTGCGGGCATCAGTTAGTCGCCTATAAATTGACACCCAATAGTGATCGTCTCGATGCACCGACTGCACAGACCGGTGTCACCTTTACAAGACAAAGTAATTGTGTCAAAGACATTGAATCCATCGTAACCTTAACCTGTTATGACTCCTAACACCTTATTTATTGATCGTTCGCTCCAACACTTTATTGCCTTGAATGTCCTTCAACTGTACATTGATCGTTTTATGATCTTAGGTTCGATTCTAAGTTAAGTTATGTAGGTAGGTACCTACTTACCATGATCTTTAAGCGAAATCTATAGACAGTGGCAATAATTATTATGGCATAGACATTATAGAAACATGTTATACCTATTAAGGAACGATTTCACCAACGTCACCCTTACAGGGACTATCTTGTCATCGAATAAAAAAAAATCAGAAGAGTCACAGGGAATGCTGGATACAAGCAGCACAAGACCGAGTGCTATGGAAGTCCATGCACGAGAACTTTATTCAATAGTGGATGTTTAACCTGAACAATATTATAAATGAGAAAATGTGTTTGTTTGTTAGTTTGTTGGTTTGGTCTTACTTACCACAAATAAGACCTAAAATTCGCTTGTCCGAACTTGATGCTGAGATCTATAGAGCATACTCTGACTTAGCTCGGACTCAAGATTAGAGTTAAAACGAGACACAAGTATGCTCCGACATAAATCTGTCTCGTTTTATCTCTGTCTTAAGTCTGAGCAGAGTACGTTCTATAGATCAGCCTCAATTCATTTGCTCAAGAACTTTGCTGGTAACTCTACAAGACAATAATGCAAGTTTGCAACGTGCAGTTTGATTCGTTGACCTTTCAGTTTTCAGTCCGCACCTTTAACCGTTGGGCTATTGAGGCTCCAAAATTTGTAGTATGTATTTATATTTATTTGTATTTGTATTGTATTGGACTTAGGAAACTTCATTGTGGAAGCACTGTATACATAGCATAGTTTTATTACCTATTGTAAAATTATTATTTTTTTTTTTAAAAGAGCAACCGCCGAGTTTATTGCTGGCTCTTCTCGGCAGGAAGGGCATTCCGAACCAGTGGTAGATTCATCGACGATTCAAAAGCACTTGTAAAAGTTTATTTGAATAAAAAATATTTCTCTTCTATTCTAAAAGTTATCGACTTGATTTTATTAACTTGGAACGTATTCGTAAGTTGTAGTTTAAGTTAGCACGTATTTAGATTCAATATTGCTGGCTTCGCAACAGAACTGTACCTACCCTTAGTGCAAGTTTTCACTTTATACTTACGAATAGATTTCGAGTATTGATTTCGCCTACTAATAATAAAAATCCTTGTGTTGGAAACGCGCATTCGGTAGGTAGATGCTACTTTTTAATTTAATTTGATTTAAATATCTTTATTCCGTAGGTGTACATAATTAAAGAGTTTGAGGTGCAAAAAATATTTTACACAAAAGGTGACCTTATCACTAAGAGCAATCTCTGCCAGGCAATCTATACAAAAGAACTTCGTGAACTGAGGGACAGAGGATTGCAACAACTAATTAAAATTACATATAATTATTATTATTAAAAACAGTGATAGCTTACTGGTTAATGACTGCAGCCTTCTATTTGGGGTCGCAAATTCACTCCCGGATAAGCTTTTTTTTTTTAATAATATTAGCCAAGCTGAACTTGACTTATATTCTCCTTTCCCCTCCAAATAAACGAAAACCTAGGAAAATGGGTATGTACGACAATTATAGTGCAACGATTTCAGTTTTCAGTCCGTACCTTTTACCGTTGGGCTATTGAGGTTTTTCGGAATAATGTGCGTTTAAGTAATAAAATATTGCATACTTCAACGGTGAAAGAAGATGTTGTGAAGAAACTTGCACGCCTAAGGGTTCTGCATAATATTTTCAAAGGTGTGTGTGGAGTCTGTAAAGCATTGCGCCAGCGTGTTGGATTATTTCCTCTTATTGCTCTTCTCTGAGATCTGCGCTCAAGATTGAGCCGTTTATGGATTGCTCATAATACTTACACAAACTATTACGGTTATTAAGAATTTTTAGGGCTGAATAGTATTCGACAGAGACAAAGGAAGCCTTTAATAGAAAAAAAGTATGTTGAAAAAAAATGTGGTTTATGTGGTTTTTAAAATGACAGATTCAATTAAAGTCTGGATTCCTTTTTTTTATTCGATGACAAGATAGCCCTTGACTGCGATCTCACCTTATGGTAAGTGACGATGCAGTCTAACATGGTAGCGGGCTAACTTGGATAGGGAATAGCAGTGTAAATTCAACCCATACCCCTAATCTGTTTCTAACGTCATCGTGCCGGAACCCTAAATCGCTTAGCGGCACATCTTTGATGTTAGGGTGGTAACGGCAAAAGCCTCCCACCAGACCAGACCAGAGACAATTCAGAAATTATAAATTCCCAAACCGCCCTAGATGGAAATCGAACCCAAGACCTCCCAGTTATAAGACCACAGCCAACTTGTATATTAGCTCTTATGACACGTCATGATTCTACCACCGGTTCGGAATGCAGATTCTCGAAATCTTTCGAAATCGATCATCGTTATGCTCTATCTATTTACGTTTACGTTTTGTAAACCCGTGCTAGGCCGCGCCGCTCGCGTCCGTCCTACAAGCGACCTTCGCTCCCGGCAGGTCGCCGCGGTGACCGCCCACCGCTCATTAGCATACGAACAAAGCGGCGAGCAAACACTACTTGACGTGCGACATTCGAGGGCCACTAAAACGCTACGTAAACATTTTTTTTTTAAAGAATATAAGTCAAGCTTGACGTTTACTAAAATCCTCCTATCCCCTCAAAATAAGCGGAAGGCTTGTGCTAGAAAAACTACACGGCGGGCAAATGACTTAAACTTAAATCTAGATCGGTTCAGATTTTCCCAATAATGAGTCTCGGCTATTAAGTCCCATTATTTAACAGTATTCTAGATTACTGGACTTGTTCTTTTCTTTTCAGTGTTTATTTACGCAGTCGGGTTTTTGATTTTTTAAATTTAATATTTTATTTTATTACGCACTGCCATATAGGTACACCCTCTGAGTTGGTCCGCTACCATGTCACTTACCAGCAGGTGAGATCGCAGTCAAGGGCTTCGAATAAAAAAAAACTAGACCTGTGAGGAAAGTAAAAGTATGATGTTAAATTGACTATTAACAAAAAGAAGAATTTAATACATGAGTTGTATTAATTCGAATAATTTGTACTTCTTTTAATATGTCCGAAATAAAAATAAATATTCTGGGCGGCATTTTAGCTGTCCACTCTAAATCGGCCGCTTTTATCATGCAAAACGTTACGAGTTTTCGTCCATCCAAGATTTCTTAAAAAGAGATAAATAATGGTTACCGAGACATATTTTTTTTTATATTTCTTTTCAAACGTCTTGTTAGAAATGTCTTGTTGTATTAGGGTTAAGTCAAAATAGAATTAAAAATTTATATTTCAAATGGAGCAACGGAGCCTTAGTTGAACTCTTTTTTTTTTAAATAAAAAGAATATTAGCCAAGCTGAAATTGACTTATAATCTCCTCACTCCTCCAAATAAGCAGAAAGCTGGTGCTAGGAGTGGGTACGACAATAGTGCAACGGGTGGGGCCCCAACCTGCAACCTTTCAGTTGCGCTATTGAGGCTTTGGGTACGGAACCCTAAAAATAAAGGCCGACTTGCGTGCTGAAAGTCGCTGCTCTTCTAATCATGTTTAGTTAAAGTAATGCTGTTACCTTTTGACACGTATATTTCAAAGCTGACAAGAAAAGGATAGATATAGTAAGAAACTATGTATTACTTAAATATGTTTAGTGGATTACTGCACCACGATCTTAAATGACGTTCCTCCAAAAATACCAAGAAGGCGGGTAGATAGATTCTACCCATGACAGCTTCAACTTGACGTCTCGCAACACCGCAGTCCCGTCATGACCACGGTCCATGCAACTGGGTAGAAATTTCCAGCTAAAACAATTATCGTGGTATGTACTCGTATAGTTTTATCACAATTATACCACGACCTTTAGTTATATAAAAATGCTGTACATAAGGATTTACAATAAATCCAACAAAGACATAAATCAATCGCAGTAAAGTCACCTTTACACCTGACCTCTCAGTGCCAAAGGGTCGGCTATAATAGGGCTGTCACACAATTTTTTGCCTTATTTTTTAACTGATACAATGAAAATAGGTACGTACTTACGTTCATATTGTGTTTTTGGGATAAAATTTAACACTTTAAAAATTATTGCGATCTATTGGGTGTTTGATTCTGAACAAAGTATTTTCAGCTTTATTTATTTCTATCAATAACTTTTTTTTTCTCCTACCATAAAGCACCATTATGTAACAGTGGCTTTATTTTATACTACCATCTAGCCTGTGGGCTAATTATTATTTTAACTTAAACTTCTATTTATTATTAATTTCTATATCTAATTTACAGTCCAATAATTGTCCTTAGTTTATACTATATACAATATACATACATGCATTATACCAAGACAGCTGAAATCATAGCCCTTCCAGGCTTTGCAGTAGTCAGGTAAAAAATAACGCATCTCCTAGGCAAGCGCGCTCCAACCTATCATCAGTGCTATCCAGTATAGATTGTCGTCAAGCGGATTAAAAAAAACCTTGTGAAAATAAATATTCACCAAAATTTTTTACTCTTCGGGTTATTGTGTCTTGTATTTCTTTGAGAAGCAAGTGGCAGCCCTAGTTACAGTGTTACGACTTACGAGTGAGGTGCTAACGACGTTAATGTGTTTGGTTACGTGTGTGTGTGCACTTGCTGTTAACACTGCATATTAGGTGTACGGCGGCGGCTAAAAATTATTTAATATCTACGTGCCTCCACAATGAGCTTCGGTGCACTTAGCGAGATCTATGTTTTTAACCGACTTCCAAAAAAGGAGAAGGTTCTCAATTTTTTTTTTGAAGAATATTAGCTAAGTTGACTAATATCCTCTTATCCCCTCAAAATAAGCGGAAAGCTTGTGCTAGGAGTGGGTACGACAATAGTGCAACGGGTGGGATTCGAACCTGTGACCTTTCAGTTTTCAGTCCGCACCTTTAACCGTTGGGCTATTGAGGCTTTTTCGTGGGAATATTTTTTTTATGTATGTTCCCCGAGTACTCGAAAACGTCTGCACGTGGTATACCTCCCAGGTGGTCCCATTGTCATCAGGTCAGGATCTGATGATGGGATCCTGGAGAAATCGAGGGAACTCTTCAAGTTTTATAGGCACAATTGATATACTTTGTAGTAGCGTTTGAAGTCGTTATTGCAAAAAGAATTTTTACGTTTATATTATCTCTGGCAATAGTCCAATTGATAAGAAACACGGAACTATTACTATCCTTTAGTAGCAATAATTCGGTTAAAGGTTAATATTTAGTCTTCTTTCTTTTAATTTCAGCCAAATCGGTTCAGTCGTTGCTGCGTGATTGAGTAGCAACCATCCATCCATCCATACATTCAAACTTTCGCATTAATAATATTAGTCTGGATTAACACTATTACACCTACTTCTAGCCTATAGATACAATAAAATGACCTACTTATGTACCTCGTTGTTGAGTTTAACTCATCTTCGGCGGAACAATGGTGTATGTGGAGCGAGGATGCGCTGAGGTCGGGCCAAGGTTCGACGCCGGGTGATGCCTTTTGTTCTCTAACTAGGTTATGACAGGTCTACATCTCGTGCAATTAGCTATGAACTATTCAATTCCTAGTACTGTAGTAGAATCGTAATAAGAACAATACAAGCCGCACGATAGCTCTTGTATCCTTGAAAGTGTAGAAGTTAATGATTTTTTTATAACATCTCTACAGGTAATTTGTTGCTCTTCGGATTTGCTGTTTTGAAATTAAATTAACGATAATGTTTTTGGTATCTTGTTAATATCAAAACCTCTTTATTGATGTTACTCCTGCTACCAGAGAGTACAATCTTGTCAGTCTCAAAACCTCTTTATTGATGTTACTCCTGCTACCAGAGAGTACAATCTTGTCAGTCTCAAAACCTCTTTATTGATGTTACTTCTGCTACCAGAGAGTACAATCTTGTCAGTCTCAAAACCTCTTTATTGATGTTACTCCTGCTACCACAGAGTACAACCTTGTCAGTCTCAAAACCTCTTTATTGATGTTACTCCTGCTACCACAGAGTATATCCTTGTCAGTCTCAAAACCTCTTTATTGAAGTTACTCCTGCTACCAGAGAGTATAATCTTGTCAGTCTCAAAATCTCTTTATTGATGTTACTCCTGCTACCAGAGAGTCTCTGTCAGTCTCAAAACCTCTTCATTGATGTTTATAAGAAAGTTACCTAATACGGCTTCTAAGTACACATATAAAGTTTCTTATCGTCGGTTTTATCTTTTTTCGGTGAGCTACCAGTTTTTCCACCTCCCGATAACCATCTGACCTCTATGATCTCTCAAGTGCAAAACAATAACACATTAGGTAACATAAATCAAGAAGCTAAGATTCAAATGATTATAATAACATGCTCAATCGTAGGTGTGTATGCGATGGTTATCACATTCTGGAATATAGGCATGATGACCGATTTTGAAAAACTGTTGAATAATGTTCGGAAGTATCTGGGTAGGTATTTCGAAAAAATATTTTTTTAAGCAAAAAAAAAGGTTTGGTAGATAGAATTGCCATTTCAATTACGAGTAAATTCACGCAAAAACGCTCCGCGGTGTCGTGACGTCACTTCTGTTTTTTTATACCTAGTAGTTTGTCAAAGTTTTAAGATAGATGTGACTTATCACTCTGATTTGTTTTCAATCCACTCGATTAACACCTCATTCATCAAAATCGGCTTTGTAATTTAGGCGCTACGTTGGAACATTCGTAAAGAGATACATACATACATAGACTCCAAAATAATGGCTTTCGTGGTTGAGTAAAAACCTGAATCCACGTGGATGCAGTCGCGGATATCAGCTAGTATTGTATAGTATTGTGTTCGTATAATGTATAATTGTATTCGTATAATGGTGCGGTTCAACACGCAACTGTAAATCTGATAACACAAAGGTCATGAGCACCTGCAATGCAACACTATAATTACTTTCCCGAGTTTTGTTCAACAAGCCGTGTACCGACCGGGGGCTTATTAAACTGTTAATTTAAATATTAAACTTGCATTCGCCCTTCCACCATGAAAATGGTAATTTTCTGATGATCAACCCGTAATTGAGTAGACAAACTCCCCACTCGGCGAACAGACGATATCAGACAGAAATACATCACTGCAAGAAATCAAGTCATTCTGAATCGTGATTGAAGGACAAACCAACAAAAACACACTTTCGCATCACACTTCACACCGATATTATAAAGTCGAAAATTGTATGTGTGTGTGTGTGGGTGTGGGTGTGTTTGTTACTCTTTCACGCCTCAACGAATGAAACAATTTGGCTGAAATTTGGAAAGGATATATCTATTACCCAGGATTAATACATGAGCTTTTTATTTAAAAAAAATATATGAGCTACATTTTATCGGAAAATAAACTTTATTTTCCGATAAAATGTAGCCCATATTTTTCCTGTTCCTGCGGGAATAAAAAAATCCTTTAACCACGCGGACTAAGTCGTGGGCATTATCTAGTTTATTGTATAATTTGAGCATCATTTTGTATCACACTTAGTGCCTTAGTGGTAACTATTGCAGTCATGTAGAGTATGCCTTAAAATTATATTATTGCAATAACGTATTTCGATAAAATCAAACGTTATAAGCACGTGTGTGGAATAGCCTTTAAAGGTATTTGAAAACATTTAAAAATGAAACAAAATATTGTTTCACTTCTCTGAACAAACACTGCGCGAGTAAAACAACTAGAAAATAGATAAACTAGAAAATAGATTTGTAAATTATGAGTTAGGTATCCAGTTATCTGGTCCAGTAGAAAGTTGGCAATATAATGCTAACGCAACTCATTATTAAAGCTACGCAGTGAGGGGACATGAGAAAAGACATAAATTGTAATGTTTACTGCAGCAACTCAATTATTCCGATCACTCCCAATAATTAATGATCTCCGATACAATCTTACATTACCTCGGATCGTACAAATAAACACGTGAACGCTGATTATGAAGATGCTAGCTAGAAGACGCTCTGTTAATTAAACATTAAGTAGGTATAAATAAGTGTTATGGGGAATCGGAATTAAGTACATACTCAAACTAATTAATCGACAATTTTTAAACAGGATCGCCTATGACGTATAGTTATATGCTAACTTATTGCATATAATATATAACACGAGAATTAATAGGACATTAAGTTCAACGATACCTTTTTTGCAGCAATGAATTTGTCTTGCAGTAAAGTATATAATTGGACCTAGTACACTATTTATTTATGTACTCGTGAATGGTATTTTACGAGTAGGTATAGCGCAAGTATCTCTTTCAGTAGGTCTTTGCCTAGAAATGGGATGAATAATAAAAGTGAAGGTAGAAATTAATAACCTTTAAATGACTGAATGTGGCTCATGGTAGTGTGTGTGCGTCGTAGCTGTATAAGTGTGAGCGAGAGCTTCCTCGTGCCTGATCGTTCCCATTAAGCTCCTGACGGGCACGCACACTTACGCAACGCACATGTACACGACGTAACAACAAGTAAAACTCACGCGCCCTCTAGAATTGCAAGAACTATACCTGCTCCCTAAAAATGAACAGTATGGGATCAATTGAATGTTGAAAAGTAGTTTGTGTTCAGAGGATATCTCTACAGAACCCTAATCTCCAAATTCACTAGTCGGAAACAAAAATGTAACAGGTAAATGTAACGATATAAAGCCCATTACACATTTCGCGCCTCTCAATCATTTCTAGACGATTAAAAACGTGAGCGATGATGACATTCACAAAATTAATGATAGTTTATTTGATATCATTATTAATTACTTGAATCATTATTTCGAACTTTTTTTGTTGGTATAAAGATTGAATAAGATTGACTAAAAAAATATTAGCTGGTAAATTAGCGGTTAACGGTTTTCTTTTTTACTCTACCAATTTCGTGTATCTAACATATCAATTTAGATTTTCTCGATAATTGGTAGAGCGTAGGACTCTTGTAAAACTTGGAAGTGTTAATCGTTTATTAGTTAAACTAATCAGAAATTTGGAATAGTTTTTAAAAAAAAAAGAAGAATATTCAAGAAGAAATGAAGAAGGTATTAAGTTGAAGGGTGATAATAATCCATTTTAATTCGCCCAGATGTTTGTAAACACTGAATTGCAGACAGTGCTATAGCGATCAACAAATCATTCTTTAGATACCATTCTAATCATGATAATGGACATCAAGAGTTTCTAGAGCAAGGGAACGGAACATTTTATACATTTGAAGACATTAAATATATCGATAGTATTACAGCTCGTGAGGTCGCCGCAAAGTAAATAGACGAGTATGAATCATTCGCCTCCCGTTCCCGTCATATTGGAGCTAATAAATCATATCATTAACGGACCAGAGACCACCTCTTTGATCTACCGCTTACCTTCGACCCTATCATTAATACTGAACATGCAACGGACAACTCTAATGAATTGCTTGTAAGCGGTCTTATATGGCGTGTGTGTTAACTAATGTTTTTGTTTAGTTGACTTTTGTTAAGCTTTTGATAGCGTTTGCTTTTTTGTTTTTGTTGATGATCCGTTTGACGTTTTTAACATATCGATGAGATAAATAGTTCAAAAATTATTTATTTATGATATGGGAGACAAATACAATTATGGAGCTAATACAAATAAGTATTAAGAACTTATGCTGAGATCAGAGTTTGCTCTGATTGAACTAAGACTTAAGGTAGAGGTTTAAAAGAGACAAATATGTTCTGACAGAATCTGTCTCGTTTTAACTGTCCTGAGTCTGAGCTAAGGGAGAGTGCGGTCTATAGATTTCAGCCTTAGTGACGATTTCACCAACGTCGAGTGATGCTTAACCGAGGAATAAATTGGGTCTTTCTGACAGTTTTTGTATCGAAAATCTGCCAAAATAAGCTAATGAGCTACTCGGACAGGAATTTTTTTTTGGGTTGGTGAAATCGATCTTAAAATTTTTGAAAATTCCGCGGCAACCATTAGTTTTTTGGGGAGAAAAAGTAGCCTATGTCATTCTCCATGTCCATAATTATATCCATGAATAAAATCACGTCGATCCGTTGCTTTGTAGCGGCATCAACGAAGTAGAAACAGACATCAAAAGACTTTCGCATTTATAATATTAGTAAGGAATAGGGATAAATAATGATTCAAATAGCAATTCAAATACTCAATTCTGTATCCTTACTAGGTAAGCTGATCATACAAATGATTAATTATGGTCTAAGAGCTTCATTCCTTAATATGAATGATAAATGTAACGAGCTACTTGCAAACGAAGGGGTTGGATAGGGACGGGTGATCTCACCTGTGTTTTTAATGACGTGTAATTTAAAGCTACTATGTAAACTAATATAGAGGATTAAGGTTCTAAGTGATTATCTACACGGGAGGTTCGTTAGTGCCCAGCAAAGTGATATCGATGATTTATGCAAATGCCTCCCAATAAATTATTAATATTCACATTTATATTTGTTTGCGTAAATTGATGCCTTTGGATGGATGGCGCTATAACGTCAGTAATTATGGTTATAAAGCGCATTGACCGGTGTCAGAGGTGAACGTTTATTTTAAGTGGCCATTACATCGACTTATTTGTATTCTTTGGCTACTTCTTGTAAAGACATCCAATTTTGCCTACATTTGTTGAGCCAGCATAATTCAATCGATGGCGTTGTACCCTATTTGTAGTATATTATCTATGTTGGTAGCCATCGATTGAATTAGGTTAATACTTAAGGTGAATTCTATAGACCGCACACTTATTCTGCTCAAACTCAAGACATAGTTAAAACGAGACAGATTTATGTCAGAGCATATTTGTGTCTCGTTTTAGCTCTATCTTAAGTCTGAGTTAAGTCAGAGCACGCTTTACAAATCTCAGCATTATCGTCATTTTCGGGTGTTCCGAGGTTCGAACCCAAAGCAAGTATCACTTGTTTTAACGGTGAAGGAAAACATCGTCAGGAAGTTAATGTTCTATTGATGTCCTTAATGTTCTTGAAGGTGTGTGAAATCCAATTCGCAGTTGGCTAGCATGGTGGACTCTAGTCTTTTTTATATTTTTTTTAGTATAAAAAAAGTCCAGACCCCTAATCGGCTTCTACTCGCCACCGTGCCGGAACGTTAAAGCGCTTGCCGGCACGTCTTTGACTAAGTTTTGAACAAAAGGTAGTTAGTTAATAAAATATAACTTTAACTTAGTTAAGTCGAGGTTGATAAATAATATCTTTATGACGAAGTTGCATGGAAGCAATCGGCTTTGCATTCAGCTGCCCACGAGATAGTGTAATAAATTATTACACTATTATAGCTACAAATATTGTAACACTCACTACCGCACTCTAAGTCATTACTTACGGAACTTCATAGAATATATTTTAAAAACAAAACAACCTATATTTAGACTCTAAAGCAATTTTGTTTTATAACTCAATTCAGCTCCGTGGAAATGTCTGTATAGTCCGAAGTTAACTGTAGGGACATGGCTTTATCTCCAATAGCGGCTATTTCCGTGATATATAATAGCATAAACTTCTATCGACTATCGATAGTCGATACCCTATTGTTTCGCTTCACTAATCATTTAAAATGTTAGGGGCACCTACCGCGGTCTCTGCACCATTCATAAATTTCAAGCCGGAGTCTGACCGTTACGTCACAGATTAGCCAGCGTACAGTTGGGAATCGCCAATGTTCATAGGTAGTTAATAATGAGAGTTGCCCGCTACTTAAACCGCGTTGAAGATGAGTATGCCATCCATATTGACTTTCCATGTGAATTTTTCTAAATGATGATGAAATACACAACTAACGTGAATCGTACCTTAGTTTCATACTATTTAAAGAAGAATTAACATTTTAAACCACTGATTGCTGTTGAGTCTTCTTTTCTGCCCGTTAGGAGACGTAGTCCAGAAGAAACTATTCTTTATAGATATTTGCTTTAAAGTGGCTGTCATGTGCCATTTTATTGGATTGAAATAACGCTACACAAAAAAAGCTGCGTCTATGTCCACTTTGATGTTGACACCCCCTAAACACTTACTCTGAGATAGCAGCTAGTACATTATTCACATTGGAAGAAACGTAAATTGCATTGAAAAACTGATGTCAACTAGCAAAATTAAGAGAAAAAGACACAGATGTAGCCCGAGACAAGAGGCACTTGACCCGCCCATTTTTATGTACTCCTAGGTATAATGTAGCGTAAAATTCGATCTCAGGGGAGCTGCGATCCTTAAAGTAGAGGAAATGACGTGAAGAAGAAGAAGAAGCTGGTACATTCGTAACACCACTGTATGTTTGCTGAACATGGGCGATGTCTACAACCGTTATCAATGATCTTATGTCTATATCGAATTAATAAAGATAATATCGAATTGCATTTGGTGCATCGAGGGTGGTGCTTGAAGTTATTACAGCGATTGCTTTGATTAAGTCATTTTGACCCAGGTCAGCGATCGGATGGGTGATAGAACATCGTCGTTATTTACGCTGTGTTGGAGATTAAAATAAAATCAAAATCGGTTTAGCCGTTCCGGAGATAAGCCTGTACAAACAGACGGATTTAAATTATCTTTCATAACGCGTCTCTGATATTTATCAAGGTGACTTTAGTAGGCGCACATAAAACAACACAATTTCACATCTATATAATATACGAGTATATTGGTAAGGATATTTTTATTATTTTAAAATATACTAGCGGCCCGCTCCGGCTTCGCACGGGTATAAAATATATAGCCTATGTCATTCACTGTTAATGGATGTTATTATACATATAAACCTTCCTCTTCAATCACTCTATCTATTAAAAAAACCGCATCAAAATCCGTTGCGTAGTTTTAAAGATTTAAGCATAGGGACAGAGAAAGCGACTTTGTTTTATACTATGTAGTGATAATTTGTATGGTTATTATAATTTTTCTTTTTGATAATGTATTGATTTTTTAAATTTTGATACTGCAATCCAAGATGGAATGACGTTTAAGAGAACGCAAGTCAAAAATGTTTGCGCAGATACACTTTTAACTTAGTCACCTACATCCTAGAAACTAAACTTTCTAGAGTTTCAATCTAGAGTGTATTGAAGTTGTTTTGATTGGTACAACAACCTTATAAGTAAAAGTTCACCGCGAACCACTTGACACTCGCAAATTGAATACTTAATTTAGCACAGAGCAAGCCTACAGAGACATGATAGTACGGTACCGAACAGGAGTATCGCCCCACCTCTTTTGTGGGGGACGAGATAAACGCAAAGTTACCGTTTACTAAAGTACTGGACCACGGGGTCAAAATATCTAGAGGTAGCACACAGCACGCACGTACGCACGCATGCACGCTCCAATCTTTGCGAATATCAGTGTCGTATTTCTTTTCTATTTTTCAAGTAGGTAACATTATTTTATTTGGACTTATTCTAACCATGTAATTAATGTAAATGAATCAATAAATTAATAAATTCTTTAAAGTGTGCGTCAATAAATAATAATTAATTGTCACGCTGTTCCACTTCCATCTTCATAGCAACGGTTAATTTTCCAATGCAAATTTTAGATTAGCTAACAAGGAAATAACGTATTACCATAACAGCAATTCTGCCAAAATAAAATATGCAGGATATCTTATTAGTTATTACTTATAGCTTTTCTAAACCTTTATTTTATTCATTCATCTCAACGGCCATGCCCTCTCTTCGATGTGTTGCTCATTGTATGTTACGGACAGCATTCTAAATGTCTATATAAATCGATCGAGAAAGTTTTATTTATTTTCATTAGTATTTTCTAAGGAATCTCATTACGGACATTTTTCTTTGAAATCGGAACTCCTAAGTGCCTATTAATTATCTCTACAAATTGTTGACATTTTCTCGATACCTTGTTTAGATTTATAAAATATCAAGTTGAATTTAAAATTATTATTTATTCAATTAATTTGTATTGGAAAATTGTTACTGATTAAGAATTTTTAAAATAAGTTAGGATCATTATTATATATTTTTATTATAAAACAAAAAGTAAAGACGGTAAGCAAAGAAACACTTACCGCTAAAATGATAAAAATGAAAAAAAATGAAATTACGTCAGGAAAAATAAAAAAAATCATCATAAAAAGTCGCATAATGTTTCTCTTTTCTATTATTTATTTTTATTCATGTTCATAATATATAAGTTACAACTTATACGCCCAGGGCATTGCAAAGTACATTTTCTTAATTACATTATAACGTTTGCAATCTTGCACTGAGAGTGACTTTTTTGTAAAAAATACCTATTAGCCAAGTCGAACTTGACTTATTCTCCTCTCCCTCCAAATAATAGCTTGTGTCAGGAGTAAATACGACAATAGTGCAACGGGTGGGGATTGAACCTTTGACCTTTCAGTTTTCAGTCCGCGACCTTCCTTTGCGCTGACTCTAAACCTAATCCTAAGACTAATTATTGATAGCATAGTTAAAGTAGGAATCGTCCGAATAGTATCTAATCACCCAGTAGAGTTGAAGTGATCTAATTAGTAGTGGAGCACGATTTCCATCCGCAGTCGGCGATCTGCGCCCGCGCAGCGAGCGGCGCGCAGTGTTGCCAACTCCGCCCGGTTTCCACCGCAAAAGGGTATAATTACCGGCAAACATCTTGAGCACAAGGTGATGTAGTGGGGGTAAGTTGGCCCAAGGTTGGCGCATTTGGACTCGCCGAGGGACGGAAGGGTCGACTGATCTACCAGTCATGCGCTCGATACTATACTCCTTATCACAAACTAGCGGCCCGTCCCAGCTTCGCACGAGTGGACATAAAATTAAATATAGCTTATGTTACTTAGGGTGAATGTAGCTTTCCAATGGTGAAAGAATTTTTGAAATCGGCACAGTACTTTTTGAGTTTATTCATTACAAACATACAAAAATACAAATCTTTCCTCTTTATAATAGTAGTGGAGATGAGATACTAAAATTCGCTTGTGCGAGCTTGTGCTCAAGAAGTTTGCCGGTTACTATACTCGTAATAAGCGAGAAATGTCTAAGCGGAGCGGACTCTGTGAAGACACTTCCACCAACAAAGAGTTTTTATTATTTATCTTGAGCAAGGTAAAAAGGCAGAGAGTCCACTAGTTTGTTTAAAGAAGCGGGCCAAAAACTGCACTATTTTCATAGCAATTCCTAACATAAGCTATCTGCGTATTTGGAAGGGCGAAGAGAGTATTAAAAGGAGAGTATTAGTAGTCAAGTTTACCTTGTCTAATATTCTTAAAAAAAGGCAAAAGCCGTCATTTCTAGTGACAAAGATGTCGCTAAGTTGGCAACACTCGCGGCGCGGTGGTCCGCCGCCGGTACCGGGTAGCGCGTAATTGGCACCGCTTTCTACACATCGCGGTACAGACTACAGCGTGATCTTGCTTTTTTTCTTGTTGTCGGTTTTATACTGGGCTTTTAGTTTGTGGGCTAGAAATGGGTCAAAGTTAATGTTATCTTTGACACTTACATCACGAATCGGACTTGCGATTGTGTAAGAAAATTGTATTCATTTTAACGTATTCGTAGCTTAAAACGTATGTAAAAGTATAACATTTGTTAAATTTTATCAGCTTTTGCCAGCGACTTCGTTCATGTGGACTTAGAGTTTTTAAAAAATCCACGAAAACCCTTTGTAATGACCATGAAAAATTGACAAAAATCAAAAAAATTGTGTACTAGCTGATGGCCGCGACTTCGTTCGCGTGGTTTGATATTTTTTTTTAATTACCGCAGGAACTCTCTTATTTTCCGGGATAAAAATTAGACGTTGTGTTATTTCAGACTATAAGCTCTCTTGTGTAATCTCTGTGCCTTTCAATCGCTAACAAATCGCTATAGCTTTGCGGCGTGATTGAGTGACAAACATTTATCCATCCATCCAAACTTTCGCATCTACAATACAAGTATGAGTAGGATTGTATTACAATTGAAAATCTACCTACTTCATTTTCAAAATGCGGTCCCCACTTAAATGCCGGTAATTTAACTGAGTGGCCTCATCAAAGAACATTCGAATTATAATCGGAGAAACTAAAAAGGCCATTTGGCCGACGTGACACTCGTGACAACATAACTGTCGGTCAAATTAAAAACACACTGTTCGAGTGATCACTACAACGCCTCGCGTGTGCGCACTAATGGAGGCTCAGAAAAACGCTGAATTGCCCGCAATTGATAGCTCAGGAGCTGGTGGCTGGTTAGCCCGTATTTTTTTTTTTAAAGAAAGAAAGAAACGTTTATTGACCGAGCGATGCGAGGTCGCTGAGTCTACTTGAGTGAATTTGCACTTGTCCGTCCGTCCGACCGTCCGTCTGTCAGAGCTTTATAACTTCTGAATTATTGAACGTAATTACTTCAAATTTAAATAATTAAAACTATCTTTTGGGAATTATGGGATACCGCGAGGTCTCAGTTCGGGGCGAACCACTAGTTTTATGCATTGTGCCACACATCACCCAATAGGTATACCTAGATTAGCTAAAATTTTGTACGCCCTTCCGGCTTCCATTTTTTTCTACTGCATTTGTGAATCCGTCGCAATAAATAGGTAAATTTCGGGCCCGGTTAGTCACTGATCTTTCAAGAACTTTATTTGAATAAAATTTATTCTATTCTATTCGTTAAGAAATACTGTTACCAGCTCCTAAGCTATAATGAGTGCAGCCGAGTTTAGCGGATGTCGGGCGCACGACCGCGACACCTGGCGAGCGCGGCCAGAGCCACTCGCCCGTGGGCATAAACCGCACGCGCAGCCTAGCGGCCGAATTAGAACGAACTAGGCTGAGAGCTTGTGGAGATTTTTAAACGTGGCGATATCTTACTCGCTTTTGCCCGCGACTTTGATAGTCCAGTCAAAAAACCTCAAAAAAGCAGCTCTAGCTCGCCTCGGTTTTATGAGGACTTTTGGTATATTCATCCCTAGGTATCCATAAATCAATGTGCAAAGTTTCAAAACTTTCGCAATTTTCCAGAGGTGAAACCTTGTTTTGACTGGACTATAACGTGGAGTTAGTAGGTATGAACTATGAACACTAGCATAAGTCACTTTCCAGTAGGGTTAAGATTCGCGCCACGAGAAAATTTTGTCTACACTTAATCTCTATGGAGATTCACATAGAGATTATGAGTAAACTTGTACCTAGACAAAATTTTCTCTCAGCCCTATCTTAGCCCTACAGGTCCTCCTGTGCCGTTGCAAAAAATCACGCTCTATTACGGTATGGTTGAAGGACAGAGCAACAAATAAACAGTAAACAACTTCGTGTTTATTACATTAGTATGATACAGTTCATACTTTTTCTGTGTCTAGAACTAGACGCAACAAAAAGGATGTTTGAATGTGAGCAAAAATTCATGTTTCAAGATTTTCAGAAGTCGATCTCTAAAAGCTAATAATACAATAGAGGAATAACCTCAGAAAACTCACCGCATCTGATCTGAACTGTAGAATATCGAATTTTACGCCTCAACCGCGGCTCCAATTATCCGCGCCCACAACCTGTCGTCTCGTCGAAAAATCGAGTTATTACTCGTTTTTTTAATCGATAGTTTTTCTCGATCGAATAGCGAGCAACTCGTGAAGGAGAAGACGTAGAACTTTCATCCGATGTAAAGCACAAATGCCACTCAACAGAACAAATTGACTAAAAATCCTATGCATAATAGAAAAAAATCAAGTACTAGGTATTTATTTAGTCATGTCGGACATTTCCTACAAGTATCTAACGTTATGTAACGAGTGGGCACGACTATAAATTGATGGGGTAATCTTCAGTCCAAGCCTTAACCGTTGCGTTATTGAGGCTTACTTAACAATTAACGCATTTTATGATCAAATTAAATGAAATTAAAAAAATAGTTCTCAGAGATACAAAAGTGTTATTTTTATTGTTTAGAATAATTACTTAGGTGAGTTAGTTATTATTATTTCATTAGGGTTATTAGATAATTATCTATATCCCTATATCCATTCTAATGTGCTAATATTATAACTCAAAAGTTACGCTATTTGTCTGTCTGTTAGCTTGTCACATCTGAACCGATTTTGACAGAATTTGCCAAAAAATAGCTCTCATCGTGAAGAAGGATATAAGATTATTTTTATTTCTGAACATCGAGGAATTCTCACAGGAGTTTAAATCTAAAAATCCACCCGGACAAAATCCTGGGCGGATTGCCCAGGATTTTGTCCGATTTGTTTTGCTAGAAATAAAATGCAATAGGTACCTACCGAATCAATCGCAGAACTGCTTTTGGTTAATCAAAATCTCTTTTAGCCGCGATTTCCATTCTCCATAGTATTTTTTGGACCCAGTGGTCTAGAAGTTCTGCGAGAGACGGCGATGTTGCTTAAAGCATCTCCCGTCGATCAGAGAGCCCGTACTACTTTTGCATTTAACAATTCGAGACACTAATACTTTTTTGTGACAATTTTAGGTTTTTTAATTTATTTTGAGTTCATTTATTTTTATTGTCTTGTCGCGGTTCAGTGAATGTGCGCGTTGGAATTTGATTGAACTTGGACCGAATTCAGTGTAAGTAGATTTTGAGTTTTTTTTTCTGTGTTCTGTTATTTTCCTCTTCAATTTCTTTTTGTAGTTTGTGGCTAGATTCCATAGAGGTTTAGTAGAGTTAGATCTTGGATGATATCACTTGAATATCTACGCAACCTGTCGTACACTAAACTGAATACTACTATAAAGAACGTAATGTCTTTAAAACAAGAGCTCACTAGCTCTTCATATTTTTTTTTCATTATTGATCGTTTTAAAAAGCGTATGCAAAATTGAACATCAGCCAAGATTTAGAAATTTTCTGGTTTTTCCTAGAAACTTAATTATTTTCTCCCAGTATTTTATATCAGGACGACGTTTTTAAAAAAATCTATTAACTTGGAAAATCCATCACAAAAGTTAGAATTTAGGATGGATTTTTTGTAAAAAACATCAAAATTGCAGTCGAAAAAAGCGCCGCGGTGGGTCGCTATATACCCAGATCAGATTAATCTAACGTGGGTAAAGCAAAACAAAAAGCAAGGCTAACTTCGGGGGGGGGGGGGGGGGGTACCTGAAGGTCCTTTTTTTCTTAGTCTAGTGTGGGTAAGCCAAAATAAAAAGTATGGATAACTTCGGGGAGGTACCTGAAGGTATTTGTTTCCGTGTCATACGATGGCCTTTGTTTCCGTTGTCTGACGCCGTGGTTCGTTTGTAGGCGAGGGCGATGTGAGGGCCCATGCGCGGCTCTGATGCTGGCTTCGCTGGCGCGACGCGATCTGGACGCCGAGACGCCGGTCGTTTGGCCTGCATGGTGTTATTCAGGTACCACATTCAAATTAAATCTCTGGTTCCAGCAGGATTTCTAAAAAGCGAACAAAGTCGCTTCTTATACACGTTTTTCGCTCATTTAGAGGGGAGAAATTCAGCAAAGTGTTTAATTTGTTAAATCATAATTTAAGTATTGTTGATGTTATTGGTTTTTTGGCTTTCCCCTTATGCGGTCCATCTAAATTGATTTACTCAGTATTCAGTAAGTACTTTAGAATTAGGAATAGAAATAAGATATGAAATTATGTATGAAATAAACTTACACTACACTAAGTGATCAAGCTCTTAAATAAAGAGAAAAAACAAAAAAAGATTTTTTAAAAATTCAACCAGCATATTCAATTTTAAGAAAGGCTTTCTAAAAAAATACATTCATTAAACATATACACACACTCTAATACATTACCCACCTTCAGCAATCGAGTAAAAACAGTCAACGTAAAGTCGTGCTGTGAGCGCGGAAGTATGGAAATGCACCTGCCAGTTGCCACTCACGCCACCCACAGCGCTGAATGCTGATAAACGGGGCACTTAACTAACGTGCTCCCGTGCGTCCGTGCGCCCGCGCGCCCGTGCCCATGCTCTCCTCGCCTGCTACCGTTTGATTGAACGTTTGTGACTGCACGGACGTGCGCCTAGATTGAACACATTTTAGCTAGATAAAGCGAATGTGAATTACAAGCCTTCGCTGCTTGCACATAAATCAGCTCACTCAAGCGTTTCTTTGCAGACCTTAGCTAGGCATTAGTTAAAGAAGTATAGTATAATATAGTAAGTATAGTAGTAAGAGCTGCGACGAATATTCGGTCAATTCGGTGTTCGCTTATTCGGCCGAATACCATATAGCTAAATACAACGTAATTTAATGTCCTATAATGCCTATAATGTATAAAAAAAAAAAATCTACGTTTATTTAACGCAACTGATAATGTTATGTTATTTTTTTTTTCGAAATTGTTTACTTCGAAAAATAATTTCGAAAGATAACAAATCAAATGAAAAATTATTATTTATAACTCTATGTACTTATTAGATGACAATATCAACTAAAATTTCATTTTTAAATATTTCTAAAAAAAATAATAAGTTTTTGAGAGTTCATCTTTAGTTTCTTCGTTGAGATGTCACAAGACAAACGAGAATAAAAAACAGTTACATCACGTAATTCAGCAAACCAAACACTGTTAAAAATTAACGTGATTCAAGAGATCAATATTACTACGTAGTACAATGTCGCTACTTACAGTCATGTAGGTATTGATCTACAAGTATATAAAAACTGTCTATACGGAATGTAGTTTACTTTTACTCTACAATCCCTAGAAATAGCTAAATCATTGTGCAATAACAGTACCTAGGTATACAAAAGTGGCTCCATCCTAATCCTATTTGCATTGTGCATGCTAGGCTGTCAGACTGACTCGAGAACAAATCCCGCCATGTCATCCCACCCTTGATTTACGGGTCTCGCAAATCTGTTTAATATTAATGCTATGTAACGACCGAAGCGTGTAATTTAATTTACGTCTTCGCAGAAATGTAAACGTGTCATTGTTGCGATAGCCAGATAGTTATAACCGGTCAAAGTTGTTAGGGCGAACAAATTACAACAACGCCAACATTTATCGGGTTTTGTTTACACGAAACCAAGCGACACTATCCGTGCGTACACGCTATATCAATCCGTATTCATGGGTGAGATTCTTTTTAAGCTATTGCATAGCTTCTATCGCTGGCCAGCATGGAGACCTAATCCAGAAATTCCGTAACGAAAATAACCTGACACGGGACTCCGGTGAGCCGCTAGATGGCGCATTTTTTATCAACGCCATCTTGCGGTGAGCCGCTAGATGGCGTTGATAAAAAATGCTATGCAATAACTTTACCGCGGCAGTCCCTGAGTGCCACACGTCTTTTTTTTTTTTAAATCTAAATATATAAAAGGCAAAAGTGACTGACTGACTGACTGACTGATCTATCAACGCACAACTCAAACCATTGGATGGATTGGGCTGAAATTTGGCATACAGGTACCTATTACGACGTAGGCATCCGCTAAGGGATTTTTGAAAAGTCAACCCCTAAGGGGCTAAAATAGGGGTTTAAAAATTGCAACTTAACGTAAGCGAAGCCGTGGGCAAAAGCTAGTAATAAGAATATATAAAAGCCAAACTGAAGTTGACTAATATCCTTCTATCCCCTACAAGTAAACGGGAAGCTTGTGCTAGGAGTGGGTACGACGAAAGTGCAACGGGTGGGATCAAACCTGCGACCTTACCGTTGGGCTATTGAAATAAATGTAAGTACGAGAGCTGAAACTAATGCGTAAACTGATATTCTATATTTAACTATGCGTAGAATAACAGAAAAAATCCCTGCGATAGAAGAAATAAAACATACCCGAAACCTCGTGTGAAACGCGACAGATGTAGGAGCGCCAAATACATCATATAATTTCTAATAACTTATAAGATATATATATATTTTTAATAGCTGTATCATCTCTTATTAATATTATACTCTATATCTACGAAAACCTTAGAGCCTTTCAAATAATCAGAGATGCAAATACGTTTATAATCACGTAGATCCGTAATTTTTGTGTGATGCAAAGAAAATCCATTAAAAACAAACTCACTTTCGCATTCATAATATTAATTACCATGATTTAATTATTATATATTTTCACGTAACATACAGGAAACACTACTTTATATTACGGGAATGCGCCACTAATGTTTTAATTATTACGGCGCCAAGTGACATTTCTACAGCCGTAACTCGTTTGTATTGCAGTCGTATTACGTTAAAAGATTTATTGATTTTAGAGTTCCTTTCTGCTCGTTTTAATTGGTCCTTATTTTTTTTTTCGATGACAAGTTAGTCCTTGACTGCAATCTCACCTGATGGTAAGTGACGATGCAGTCTAAGATGGTAGTGGGCTAACTTGGAAGATGTAGTGCAGTGTATTCATACATCTAATCGGTTTCTATCATGCTGGAACGCTAAATCGCTTGGCGGCACGTCTTTGACGGTAGGACGGTAACTAGCCACGGCCAAAGCCTCTCACCAGATCAGACTAGAGACAATTTAAAAATTATAAATTCCCAAATTGCCCCCGCCGGGAATCGAACCCGTGACCTCAAAGTTATAAGACCACAGCATTCATCACTGCGCCTGGGAGGTCGTAAAATTTGACTTTATTCCTTGTGAGTCTAGTCATGACGAACGAACTGCATTTGAACTGCAAGACGACTGCAAAATTGCAGATAAACTATGTGCATAATTTACAGTGTTTCGTGTTATGACCAAGAAACTCCGTGTCCATTTGTACCAAAGTAGTCGTTTATTACATAAATATTGAGTGATTTCGTGACTGAAGCAATGCCGATCATTGGTTGACATGCGGTAACGGAAAATGGATCAATATTGTCACGATTCGATATTTACATATTGGGCCCTCGTTACGCTAAAGAGTAAGGTTGCGAATTAATTCAGTAGCTACCTAAAGCTGCCCAGTGAATAAAATTGGCAGCCGCTTGTTTGGATGATTGATTTTGTCTTCAAATGGCGACTAAAAGGTCTTCATCATCTCAATGCACCGCTACGTGGTCGAAATTCCACGATCTCGCACCAAGCGCTTTGCTTCCTCGTTCCTAAATACGCACCGCAAAAATTTGGAATGCCCTTCCGGCTTCCGTTTTAACAACTAACTATAATGTGGGTGTCTTTAAATCAAGAGCAATAGGCATCTTCTAGGCAAGCGCGCTCCAACCTAGACCTCATCAGTGCTATCCAGTAGGTACTGATTGCCGTCAAGCGCAAGCCTATTTCGGATAAAAAAGGGTAGTTTACATAATTTAAAAATAGACATTTATGCAACATCATATTGTTGTAATATGCATTGACAGAAAATTGCATGCATGGCTTGCGGGGATCTGCCAACACTACGATTTTCGCTTTGGGGTCGCCATTCCAAGATTTGGGACCCTTACGAGTTACGACCAAAAGTTCTTGGAACTATGTGCTCCGCTCCCTTCCACTTCAGCTTCACGACTCGCTAAGCTATGTCAGTAACTTTGGTTGTCCTACGGATCTCCTTATTTCTGATTTGATTTCGCAGAGATACTCTGAACAGTATGAGACCTATTGTTATGTTTCTATAGAGTATTTGAAATTTGCCCTATGTTTTCTCTTCCTAAATAATAATTAATTAAGAAAATATTATCTTCTAGTACCTAATTGAATTAATTAGAATCGAAATGTACCTAACGACTAAAATCTGGCGCAAGAATTCAAAGAATACGTACCTACCAGCTGCTACAAGTTACAACTAGTAGTGCAAAGTACAAAATATCTCCGTATTGAATTCATTTACAATAATTTCAACCAGCTCGTTATCTGTACTACAATACCGTTTTATTATGTAAATGATTTCAGCTACATTATTTCCGACAGGCTGTATTAATAAGTCGCTAAGGTCGTATGGAAATGCGGAGCCAGCCCCGGCCTAGCTCAGAGTTCATTAGTCTAGGCTCATGGTATTTAAACTAAGTACGAGTACAAGGCATTGACATGGAAACATTGTTTTACTAATAAAGTTAAATGAGATAAAATCTATACTAATATAATAAAGTGCAAGAGTGTGTTTGTTTGAACGCGCTAATCTCTGGAACTATCAGTCGGATTTGAAAAATACTTTTTTGTATCTGATAGCCCAATTCTTGAGGAAGGTTATAGGCAATTCAATATCTCGGTACGACTCTTAGAAGCCGAGCAAAAAGAAAAAATAGCGCGGGCGAACAATGCGATGTGGTAAGTCGGTGATCTAGGGCGGTCACCCGACGAGAACCGAACAAGAACCGAACCGAAGGCTATTTATTAATCCGGAAAATCAAAGCGTTTCCACGGGATTATTAAAAACTAAATCCACGCGGACGCAGTCGCGGGCAACAGCTAGTTAATAATATACTAAATGCCAATTGGGTATTTGATCGTTGTCAAAATGTACACATATTCATTACAATCAAAGTAAAAACAGAAAATAAATCTGTAAAAAACAAACAAGTTATTTCAATCTTGCTTCGCTTGAGACTCTAGACTACGATCTCACCTGAGATCCAAGTAAGATCCATGTGGGTAAGGCAATCACCACCCGTTGCACTCGTAAAACAAGCTTTATGTTTATTTAGAGGGGAAAGGGGAATATTAGTCAAGTTCCGCATAACTAATAATCTAAATATATAAAAGGCAAAGGTGACTGACTGACTGACTGATCTATCAACGCACAGCTCTAACCACTGGACCGATCGAGCTGAAATTTGGTATACAGGTAGCTGTTAGGACGTAGACATCCGCTAAGAAAGGATTTTGGAAAATTTCAACCCCAAGAGGGTTAAATAGGGGGTTAAAAAATCGAACCTAACGTGAGCGAAGCCGCGGGTTAAAGCTAGTAATTAATATATCCTTTGAAAAAAAAATACGCTAGTATACAGTAAACCTATGACTAATTCTAAATATATTTTTATTAAAGAACATAATTCATAGAAATGTCATTCCAAAATTTTTTCGCTCCATTAGAACAGTGATAAATCACACACGGATTACCATAATAGTGATAATAGGAAGGCGTAAGTCGGTGTATCGGTATCAAGTTTGCGCGTGTAAATCCGTGTGCATTATACTTGCTAATGTGTGCGTGGGACGCGCACGCGCCACTCCTCTCGTCTATTATCATAATATTTATACTATGCCGTTTACTTTATACGTAGTAAAATACTTTTAGCGAAGTTTTAGAGGCAAAGAGTCGCTAAAACCAAAAGGTCATTGGCTAAAACCCATTCTGAACGGGAAAGCAGGGAAAATTTTGATAAACAAGGTTAAGAGTTTTTTTATTCGACGACAAGATAGCCCTAAGTGACGATGCAGTCTAAGATGGTGGCGGGCTAACCTGGAAGGGGTATGGCAGTGTAAATTCAACCCGTACCCCTAATCGGTTTCTACACGCCATTGGACCGGAACGCTAAATCGGCATGTCTTTGACGGTAGGGTGGTAACTAGCCACGGCCAAAGCCTCCCACATGACACTTCGACCTCCTCGAAATAAAATGAAATGAAATTTATTTTCTTTAACATGGCTAATAATAATTAATCATATCGTCCTTCAATGTTTCGTTAATACATTCTTTAAAAAAATACTCTATCTATCACATACATATTATGCACAAAGTATGTTTTGTCCAGTAGACAAGGCAAAAGAAAAAAAAAGGCAAAAGATGTCAAAAAAAAAACCGCTCTATATCGTCATGATACCTACCTTTTTATGTCACCTACGATATATTAAGTATAAACCACTTAATTATTCTTTAGAGCCAAATAATCTGATTTGATTAATGATACACTGATACGAAATGTTTGATAAATAAAATATACTCGTAATTCATCTGCGAGCGAGTTTGAAAACGGATTTAAATTCGTATTAACGGAACGGAGCTATTGTTCTGGCGACACTATCTGTTTTCTAAAAGCTTCTTAAAAATATATATTCCTATAATATATTCATTTGAGTTTTTTCATGAGATTTTATTGTACTATAGTTGTCTTGACTGCTATAGCTACTATCACAATCAGATCATAAATAATAATGAATCACATTTGTGGTGATATAACGACGGAGATAAAATCACTTTATGTTTTATACACGGTGAAATGGTTATTTTCCCGCAGCGAAATGATTTCGTCCTGGTAACACGAACGATTTATATGAAAAAAAAGATACCGGCTGAATTGAAAAGCTCCTCCTTTTTGGAAGTGGAAAAAAAATTAGAATCAAAATTTTCGCAGATTTACAATGATGAAAAAGAAAACTCGAACATTTACGAATCGCTCTACATTTTATCGACAGCGCATGCGATTAAGTACATACCTACTTAGATTCTACGTTATGTACACATTGTAAAGGTCCTACTGTAATTAGGTTCTATTGTTTCTCACAATTTGGAGTTGATAATTTTTTTTAATTATTTCTGGAAAAAAGAGTTTTTATTATTTTGGATAACTCTATGTTTATATTATTTTAGACAACTCCATTGAGGGTAAATCGTTAAAAACGATATACATTTTTAGTTATTTTTATATTAAAATGTTTATAATTCAACTTTCTCTTTTCGACAGGCAAATAGATATTGTATTAATTACTTAGAGATAGTTCGTATTAAGTTGCCAGGTCGAGGTATGATTAAACAAAATGTTATACTTAGTTACATTAAACTTAAAGGTCAAATTAGAAATCTTTAATCTATATTACATACCGATTGCTGCGTCAATTGAGTGATCTTTAGATGATTTACTCAGAATTCTTAATCACAAGCTTTTGCTCGCGGTTTCGTCCGAGTGGATTTAGGTTTCTAATAATAATATTCGGGAACCCTTAGATTTTCCGGGATAAAAGGTAGCCTATGTCATTCTCCAGGTCAACAAGGATAAAATCATGCTACAAGGATCAAAGCCTCAGTAGCCCAACGGTTAAAGGTGCGGACTGAAAAACTGAAAAGTTGCAGGTTCGAACCCCACCTGTCGTATCATCCACTCCTAGCACATGGTTTTCGCTTATTTGGAAGGGATAGGAGGATATATGCCAATTTCAACTTGACTGATATATTTAAAAAAAAAAAAGACGTGTGGCACTCGCGGACTGCCGCGGTAAAGCTATTGCATAGCATTTTTTATCAACGCCATCTAGCGGTGAGAGGAGTCCCGTGTCAGGTTATTTTCGTTACGGAATTTCTGGATTCGGTCTCCACGCTCAAGGCCCGCGATAGAAGCTATGCAATAGCTTAAAAAGTCTAAAAACTGTAAACTTTGAAAAATTATTGGAAAATAATATCCGTCATATTGATTACTTTCAAATAAAATGTAGCCTAAGTCACAACAATAATAATATTAGGTATGTCCCTACGCGAATTAATGCCTTTTCCCCGATAGTAAGAAAATGCATATAGGTACATAAGAGCGCGCGTAATGGTAATTTTTCAGATGCAGATTTGATTTTTTACAACAGTAGACCAAGTTTTAATTATCCGGCAACAAAACAGGCAAAAACTTACATCATATTTCCGAGGGATGAACTCAGTAGAGTAGAAACATAAAATAATGATGAAAAAATAACCGCCATATTAGGTGTAATCTTCTAAAAAAAATCTTCTCAGCAGAAACAGCATTATTCTCGGTAGATTCTCGACTTGTCATAAGAGCCACACGTTGGCCTACATAAAATAAATAATTTTGAATTTGAATTTTTAACCAATTCGCATTCATTTTTAATGTGTTGCATATTACCGAGCCAAAAATCTATATATATAAAATTCAAAGTCCTGACTGACTGACTGAGATATCAACGCACAGCCTAAACTACTGAAGTCAGAAACTTGAAATTTTTACAGTTGGTTCCTTTTATGCCGTAGGCGCACACTAAGAAAGGATTATTGGAAATTCCACCCCTAAGGGATTTAAATATGCAAGTTGCAAGGATGCAAGTTTATATGAAACTCCGTCATTTTTCAAGCTGTTTCCATCAAAGTTGGTATTTGAGCTTTCAGTTAAAAATAAAAAAGTACGTGTGTCACAGTTTTTGAAAATTCCACCCCAAAATCTAATTCCACGCGGACGAAGTCGCGGGGGCAAAAGCTAGTTTTATTTAAAATTCCTAAACATCGTCTCTTAGATACTAAGAAACGATACAGCCATTTTTTTTTTATGAATATCTTACGAGTTATTAAAATACATGATATATTTGGCGCTTCGCAACGCTAGCATCTGTCGCGTTTCACACGAGGTTTCCGGTGTGTTTTATTTCATCTATCGCGATTTTTTTCTGGCATTCTGCGCACTGTTGTCTCGTACGAGAGTCCAAAATGTCTTTATAATCTGGTATGATAGCTTTACCGCGAATCGGTATCAAAAGTTACGACATTGATATTAAAAAGACGCTTTTAAAATGTTAATGCTTTGATACAGTTTGTTTCGATATTGTATCAGGTTAAAGACCATTTTGTTAATTTTTATTGCTACCGTATGAGGGTAAGTATTGCACTGGAATTTTATAATTAAATTTCGAGATTTCAAATAATTTAATTGAAATGAAATCGTACACATAAAGAATTAGTTGCATACTTAGATTCGATTTAAAAACCTTTTGAAAGAGATGAACTAAATAATGTGTAAGATAATACCTACTATAATTGAAAAAAAAATATTTCATAAAACCGATTTTTTTAAAAGAATTTTTATTTTAAGCTTTTTAATGCAGCTTCATACGAGCAATTCACTAGGGTGCTTTGTTTTAGAGTTATGAAATAACATCGACGAAAAAAACTATGCTGCGCTGAAAGACTCAAAGGTCGCAGGTTCGAGTCCCACCCGTTGCACTATTGTCGTACCCACTTCTAGCACAAACTTTCCGCTTATTTGGAGGGGAGAGGAGAATATAAGTCAAGTTCAGCTTCCTTTTTAATTAAAAAAAAAGTCGGTTAAAAATAGAAGTAGATGGGGAAAAAAAAGTGCTTACTGCAGAGTACCACATTTACGCGGTTTTCAAATCTCACTTAGTGGAATCTTATTATTTTGTTACGCGGTGAAACAAGTCGAAAGTAACCCTAATGACCTCGAACGAACCCGTTCACGGAACTCAGGCGTCTCGGTCTTTTTGCAAAAAAGTCGCTCCCAACAAAGTGATGACTCTGTTTGCTCTTTTTACGAGCTACGCGTTTGTTTACGATATAAAATTTTATGTAAGTAGCCCCTTTTTTAATTTATTTTTCATTAAAATTCGTATACTACTATAATTATTATCACTTTAAATTACAGTAGCTCTTAGGGTCTAGACAGACAAACTTCATTTTTACTGCAATTATAAAATTGCAGTAATTCAATTGCAGGACTACCTCGTTTGCGGTTTCGAGTCGAATTCAATTCGGAACTGGGGTTCGAATTTCGAGTGGGGTCAAAAAAAATTTGGATTGGCCGTCAAGAAATTCTAATAAATAATAAGAAAAAAGAAATTGAAAAAAGAATCAATTCGTAAAAATTTCGTAATGAAAACTGAAAGGAAAAAGAAACGGAAAATGAAAAAAAAAAAACGGAATCCGTAAATAGAAATAGAAATAGAAAGGATTTATTTGTATGATTGTAAATACAGATAGAGATATTATAAATTATCCGTAGTGAATTCACAATCAACCATATAACTGGCGTGCTAAACTTAAAAGGAAAAAGAAAAGCAAAACAAAATGGACAAGGAAACGGAAAATGTGACTATTGCTAATAATATATTTCCAGTAGGTATAACTTAGTACTTAGTTGTATCGTAGGCAACAAGTCTAAAACACTGATGAAAAAAATGTGGTCACCCTTAAACTTTAAAGGTCAGTTACAGTGAATGTACAAATAGAAATAGAAATAGAAATAGAAATAGAATAGAAATAGAAATATTTTTTATTCAAATAAACTTTTACAAGCACTTTTGAATCGTCAATGAATCTACCACTGGTTCGGAATGCCTTTCCTGCCGAGAAGAGCCAGCAAGAAACTCGGCGGTTGCTCTTTTCAAAAAAAAATAAAAATTTACAATTGTTATTGAAACTATGCTATGTATTCAGTGCTTCCACGATGAATTTTCCTGAGTGCAATACAAGTAAAAATAAATACAATACAAATACAAATAAATACAATTCAATACATGTTAACACAGGCAGGCAAAAGCAGACCCATTCCCGTTGGTGGCACCCGTTCACGAGCATGACGCATGATCCAGCCATTGCTTCGCTCAACCATATTTGAGGGAACGTAACAACCCGCACCACACGACACCACCACAGAAACTTTAAAGAGAGCATGACATACTTAGGCTACCCATGTTAAGGCATCGAATTGAATACTAATATTAAACTACTAATTTTAAGACATGACTGAGACAAATAAAGTGGAAACACCGTGGAACAGAATACAATAAAATCATGTTACACAGGATAGTTATTACTGTCTTATGAATCACTGGAGCGAATTATATCCACGCTTTTTTATCATTTACATAGTCTTCAATTGTATAATATGCTTTTTTCATGAGAGCAGATTTAATTGATTTCTTAAACTTGTGTAGAGGCAAGTCTAAGATTGACTGTGGAATTTTATTGTAAAACGTCACGCCCATTCTCACAAATGTCTTTTGGACCCTCTTGAGGCGCAGCCCAGGAAACATGAGCCTATTTGGACCTCTACTTGGTCTATCGGACAAATCACTCTTTTTTTTGTAACTCAAAATGTTTTGTCTGACAAACATTATGTTGTTATAAATATATTGCGAAGCTACTGTAAGAATGCCTATCTCTTTAAATCTTTCTCGAAGGGAATCCCGCGGCCTCAAATTATAGATTGCGCGGATTGCCCTCTTCTGCAAAACAAAAATTTTTCCAATATCGGCTGCCTTACCCCATAGTAAGATTCCGTATGACATAATACTATGGAAATATGCAAAATAAACAATTTTTGCAGTTTCTATGTCAGTCAACTGTCGAATCTTCCTAACAGCGTAAGCAGCAGAGCTAAGTTTGCCAGCAAGCGTTGCTATATGGGTGCCCCATTGTAGCTTTGAATCCAGGGTTAACCCCAAAAACACCGTGGAGTCCTCAGTTTTCAAAGGTTCATTATTTATTTTTAAATTTTTACTGACAGTTCTCGTGTTAGGTAATAAAAACTCAACACACTTTGTTTTTTTAGCATTTAAAAGGAGATTATTTGCCGTAAACCATTCAGAAACTTGAGATAATGCATTATTTACATCGTCAAAATTGTCTTTCATCCTATCGACTTTAAAAATTAAAGACGTATCATCAGCAAATAGTACAATATCGCAAGTATTTTGGACAAAATGTGGTAAATCATTTATGTAGACCAAAAACATGAATGGACCTAGAATAGAACCCTGGGGTACACCCATTACTGAGGCTGATCCGGATGATTTTACATCATTGACACATACTCTTTGGACTCGGTTGCTGAGATAAGACGCAATGAGACTAAGTGCAAAATCTTTAATGCCATAGTGGCTCAGTTTAAGCAAAAGAGTCTCGTGATCAACGCAGTCGAATGCCTTTGACAAATCACAGAAAATACCAATGGCATTCTGTGAGTTCTCCCACGCATCGAATATGTGTTGTAATAGCCTTGCGGCTGCATCGGTTGTTGATCGACCCTTTGTAAAACCATACTGCTCAGTGTGTAGGAGTTTATTTAAATTAAAGTGTAAAAGCAGTTGGTTGAGCATTATTTTTTCGAATATCTTGCTGAGAGTTGGCAAAATTGAAATTGGCCTGTAGTTATTCGGGTCACTTTTGCTGCCCGATTTAAAAAGCGGTATTAGCTTACTACATTTCATAAGATCTGGAAAAGATCCAGAATCTACTGATTTATTAAAAATTAAAGCAAGATACGGCGCAATAATATCAATTACATTATGAATTATTTTAACTGATATCCCCCATAGATCTGCTGTTTTCTTATTTTGTAAAGATTTAAATGTTTTGACTATGTCATATGGGGTAACGTGTTCAAACCTAAATAACTTATTGCACTCAGAGACATTGCTTCTTAGAAGACGATAGGCTTCTGCCGGCGAGGAATTTAGAGAACTGGTTGTGGTAATTGGAATATTTTTGAAAAAGTTCTCAAATGTATTTACAACTTCTATATCGGAGTTAATTACATGATTATCAATTTTAAGCTCCAATTTATTATTATTATGCACCTTATGTTTATTCGTTTCATCGCTAATGATGTCCCATGCTGTTTTAATTTTATTATCAGAATTGACAATTTTTTGTTTTATGTGAAGTGACTTTGCTTGTATGCATACATTTCTAAACAATTTAGAATAATTTCTTACATATTCAATAAACGCGGGGGAATAATTATATTGTTTTTCTGCATACAAGTCAAACAGCTTATTTCTACTTTTATAGATGCCTGCAGTTGCCCAGTCACTAAACTTAAGATCTTTAGACAGTCTTTTCTCTATCACCTTAAAGATAGAGTTATATTGTGAGCTTAAAAAATCAAAAAACTCTGTATAAATTACATCCGGATCATCCTGTGCAAGGTCAAGCGTCGGCAATATAGCTGAGATGTTTTGTTTGAAATGCTTTACTTTTTTAGTGGTAACTGGCCTGTATTTTATTACTTTTGTTATATTCTGTTCACTGCTTGGAATAGATATCATTTGACCGCAATGATCAGATCTGAGATAAGTGATAATAGATTTTTCAATAATGTTACAATCACAAAAAATGTTGTCAATACAGGTAGCTGAGTTTGCAGTTACTCTCGTAGGTTCATCAAAAATATTCTCTAAATTAAAGCTTTTAAATAAGTTAAGTAGCCTACCAGTAAAAGGAGTGTGAAGCAAAATATCAATATTAAAGTCTCCACAGACCACTATTTTTTTTGATGACCTACATAGCCGCCTTAAGGCATCCTCCATTACCTCCTCAAAAACAACAAAGTCGCCCGAGGGTGGGCGGTACACGCAAACTACAATATATCGGTCCAGCTCAACACAAGACAGCTCAATAGTGCGTTCTATAGAAAGACTAACAACGTCTTTTCGCTCTTTATAATTAATGTTATTTCGCGTTATGATCAATGATCCCCCGCGTATAGCAGTCTTTCTTGAGAACGCACTTGACAGGGAATAATTATCAAGGTGTACAATTAACTGATGAGTATTGAGCCAATGCTCAGTGAAGCACTGCAAGCAAGCAATGTACAAATCGTTAAGAAGTTATTATTTAATGAAACCTTTTGTACTATAATATACCACAACTAGTTTTTGCCCGCGGCTTCGCTCACATTAAATTATACCTTTCAAATACCTATTTTACTCCCTTAAGGCTGAAATTTTCAAAAATCCTTTCTTAGCGGATGCATATAGCATAGCTATCTGTATGCCTCAGCACCATCCGTCCAGTGGTTGGAGATGTGCGTTGATAGCTCAGCCAGTCAGTCAGTTAGTCCGTCAGTCGGTCAGTCACCTTTTCTTTTTATATATTTAGATGGAATGGAAAAATGCTCTAAAGAAGCAAACATTTAAGCAAAATTGCCTGTTGTTTTTCGGATTTTGCATGTCCCTGAAGATTTATTTTGAAAAATTGAGAACTCTACCTAGCTGATATTAGTTTATTCAGCGTGGCTATATTAATTGAGTTTGATGGGTATAATATCTAAATAAGTAGGGAAGCGCTTGATATAAACTCGATATATCGATATAACGCAGTCAATTACATAAAATCAATCGGTCGATTGTTTTTTTTTAAATTTATGTCTACATCTACTATTTAATACATAGGGATTTAATAGTGCTGTGTAGTAATCATAATCTATAATGTGTCAACTTCCAAAAAGTTTAATACCTTATTGATATAATGTGAAACACATAATGATCTATGGTCAAGCACATGACGGTCTATGGTCAAACAATCCTCGCCTAGAGCAGAGATTACGATCGAATTTCGACTAATGAGAACCCACTAGTGTTCTTAATTCTGCATACTTACGATATCTATTAATTAATATAATAGTATGTAACTACCTGATTCGCGAATCTCATTGTGTAAACAGACTTTCTCTTTGCCTCAAAGTGTCACGCTTTATCGATATATAATTAGATTGATTAATAACAACATGAGACAACTTCATTATGTTCCGAAAGAACACTATACGTTCGACTACTGAGCATTTACTAATTTCTTACTAGGCTAGCTAAGACCTAGATTTCAAATTAATATTAATATAATAAAAAGAAGTTCTCTTAATGGCTAAATAATTAAAAATTTGGGCTCGCAATCGAGATTAATTCACTAATATATAATATATTTTGCGTTATAATTAGTTTCCTAGAAAATATCAGCGACTATAATATTATCTGCGTTTAAAAGAATTCAGAAAGTTCTAAAAACATTAACATTAGCCGTAATAAGAATCTAATAACAAAATGTATCGATATCGATACAATTAAACGGGCCAGTAAGAGACAAAAACGTGATTTATCATCGATAAATAACGAACCAGATTTTGGTAATTACCGAAACACGACCCGGCTACCTTTATGCAAGAGTTAAATAAAAAGGGTCAAGAGCCAGTCGTTTTCCCATGATATGGTTCCCTTCTAATAAAGCCAGCCCTCTACGTCATCGTTCCTCAACTTGGGGGAGTCGGGTAATTGTTAAAGGGGGTCACGATCTGGTCAAAATCTGGGAGAGCCTTGAAACTTTAAACGTATTCATAAACTATGAATGAAGATAATATTTATTATTATAATTATATAGGATACTAGCGGCCCGCTCCGGCTTCGCACGGGTATAAAATATATAGCCTATGTCATTCACTGTTAATGGATGTTATTATACATATAAAACTTCCTCTTCAATCACTCTATCTATTAAAAAAAAACGCATCAAAATCCGGTGCGTAGTTTTAAAGATTTAAGCGTACATAGGGACAGAGAAAGCGACTTTGTTTTATACTATGTAGTGAAGGGTCGCAAGGCTTTATTTAACTTTATCTACACTATACTGTGGCACTATACTACTAGCTTTAGCACTTTGTCCGCGTGGCGTTGAGTGGTAACTGCATCAGCTAATCAACAGATTTCCAATACAAAAACTGTCAACGCTTAAATATTTTTTTTTCCTAAAGAATATTAGCCAAGCTGAACTTGACTTATCTTCTCAACTCCCCTCCAAATAAGCGAAAAGCTTGTGCTAGGAGTGGGTACAACAATAGTGCAACGGCTAGAGTTCGAACCTGTGACCTTTCAGTTTTCAGTCCGCACATTTAACCTCAAAATCTACCTTTACGGTACCCTAACATAACATTTAAACTGGTCCACAGTTCGCAAGGTCTGGATGGGGTATGAAAATAAAGAAATTATCGGACCGGTAACGAGCTGCGGAGGGTATCGATAAAAACATATCGACTTTTATATCGATGCCTAACGGTCGGTGTAAATTCTTGGTATTATTGCCTCCACTTCGCGTATGGCTTTATTAGTAGACCGAGAGCCCACGATCGTCAGACCTGTGTTAGAGTAGTAAGTCTAAATAATATCACTTACTAGTTTTTGCGTAATCTTTTTTTTTTGGTAAGCCACGGCCTAAGCCTCCCAGACCAAGAGATAATTTAAAAATTACAATATTACAAACCCGAAATTGAGCTCGAGACCTCCCATTTACTTTTTTCTTTCTTAACACTTTCGCTCGTACACGTGTAGTCAGATTCTTAAAAACCCAGTGGGAAACCTGTTTTTCTGGGATAAAACTCTCCACCTGTAACTCTCCAAGTTCACAACTATATCTATGCAAAAAATCACGTCAATCTGTTGCTCTGTTGCTGCGTGAATGAAGGAAAAAGTAACAAACAGGCACACTTTCGCATTTAAAATATTATAGTAAGGATAACACTCACAACTGGCTATAACATGGCAGTTTTAATTGAAGTTGTAGTTTATGGTGATGAAATTTTGTTTGTACGCGGGCTCTTGGTCTATAAGCTTAGTGCCCCAGTATTGAGCACCTCGGATAACGTTTGTGATCGTATAGTACTAGGAGCAATGCTATCATCGTAAATTAAGTATAACGGACATGTTTACTTTCCATGTGTACATTCCTTCACCAGAGTTAAGGAATGTACTTGTTGCTAAAGCATGGGTCTTTTGAACGTGGGCTCTTGGTCTATAAGCTTAGTGCCCCAGTATTGACTATCTTGGATAACGTTTGTGGTCACTGGTCGTATATAATTGTTCTACGCGAGATGCTATATCGCCGTAAATTAAGTATAACGGACATGGTTCCCTCTGGTGAGGGAATGTACTTGTTGCTAAAGCGTAGGTCTTTTGAACGCGGGCTCTTGGTCTATAAGCTTAATGCCCCAGTATTGAGTGCTTGGATAAAGTTTGTGATCGCTGATCGTATAGTAATTGTACTACGCGAGATGCTATCACCGTAAATTAGGTATAACGGACGTGGTGTCTCTGTTGACATTCGAAAGCACACCGTAAAGTTTCACTCACTCTTGTGTCTCACTCACTATGTTCACTGTAAATGTTAACACTTTTAGAAATTAATTAATTTAATTTAAATGTTACAGCGGATTGTGACAAATATTACGACTGTTGTAAAGAAGTGTTTCTAATAGTCCGGGAGCCACCAATCCTGAAAGCTCCGTGATCACGGATTCTAATATTTTTAATAAAAAATAAAAGTTAACGTTTAGACGAACAAGATTTGCTTGGTCGGTCGGTTGGTTTTTTTTATTTAATTCACGCGTTACATCCTTTTTTTTACGTTATACATTTCAATTTTACATAATTATAAATCCAAAAAAAAATGTTTTTTTTTTAAATATTCAACAGTGAATTTTGTTAAATAATAAATATATTTAGAATGCTGATGCGTAGTAAGCTCTACAAAATAACGACACTTTCGACAGTTAGGAAAACAGCAGACTGAAATTTCGAAATGATCTGAACCCTCAAAATGCTGACATTGTAGGTATGCTGTGACCTTTTAGGAGTAAGAGGGAAAGACCTATGGAACTTTAACATAAATTCGATGTTACTCTTATCTCACTTAATCTTGGAGCAGTCTTATGGACTTAAAAAGAAACCAGAGTAAGAGAGTTAACACTATGCAGCCCTGTCGTAGAACAACCTCATTTTACGGTATTGTGTATCTTTGAGGCAGGTAAATTTTAAATTCGTAGGGAATAGAAAGAGACGAACTCATGCAAGGTTTCAACTTGAACCAAAAATCTGCCTCACTCACTCTTTACAGAAATATAGAAACCGTTAAAAAGCGAAAAGTTAAAATTTGGTATGCGCGATACTTTCGGCAGTTTGTAAGCACGCATACCAAGATAATTATAAATGTGACATTAAAACGCGTGAATTAAAAAAAAAAATAGTTTCCGTGATAAGGGACAAATTTTACCCCTTATCACTCCATTCAAATAGGTATGCGTGACCTTTCCGGCTAAAAATCATTGGTCGGCCGGATTTTTTCTTGTTGAACTTAAATTTACACAAAATTCTATATAAGATTTATCAAAATCAGTGATGACGGAAAAAAATTATGGAAATTTAATAATAAATAATTTAATTAAAATCGACCGACAAATGGCGGTATAACCATTTCGCACTGGCTAGACTGAACAAATGACACAGGCCGGTGTCGGGCAGCAGCGACACCGGTGCGATCAGTCTAGCCCTGCGATGACCAACACGCCTGCCCAGCGCGGTCATTACGGGCAAAACCTTGTATGGTGCACAACACAAGGCCAAGGCCCCTAGTTCCCGGCGGCCCCGTTATTCCCGACCCTGGCAGCGGTCGTGGTAATGGCGGGGCAGGGGGTGCTAAGAATCTCCGGATGGGATTCCGCTGCCAACCCCGACGACTGGACCTGGCGACATACAACGCACGCACTTTGAGGACCGACGAGAAGATCATCGAGCTGGAAGAAGCAGTGAACAAGTTGCGCTGGAATGTTATAGGTTTGTCTGAAGTCCGAAGAGAGGGGGAGGACTCGATAATCCTCAATTCCGGCAACTTGTTTTACTACCGGGAGGGCGACCAGCAGTCCCAGGGTGGTGTTGGGTTTATCGTCCACAAGTCCCTCGTTAACAACATTGTCGAAGTCACAAGTGTGTCGAGCAGGGTAGCGTACCTTATACTCAGAATAACCAAACGGTATTCGCTGAAGGTTATACAGGTTTACGCACCGACAACTGCACACACTGACGAGGAGGTGGAGGTTTTGTATGAGGATATATCAAAAGCCATACACGCCTCCACTACTCACTACAATGTTGTGATGGGGGATTTCAACGCAAGGTTAGGTGAACGAAGCGGTGCAGAGACGAGGTTGGGGCAATTTGGGCATGGGCGAAGGAACCATAGGGGCCAAATGTTGGCCGACTTCATGGAGAAGGAGGGCCTCTTTATGATGAACTCCTTCTTCAAGAAGCGGCCACACAGAAAATGGACATGGATGAGTCCCGATGGTTCCAGGAGAAATGAGATAGACTTCATCATGTCGACCAAGCGGCATATATTCAATGATGTCTCTGTGATCAATAGGGTAAAAACCGGCAGCGATCACCGTATGGTAAGAGGCACATTGAATATCAACGTGAAGCTGGAACGGGCCAGACTGGTGAAGTCAACTCTCCGACCTACTCGTGCTCATATCCAAAACCCCGAAAACTTCAAACTCGAACTGCAGAACCGATTCGATTGCCTAGCAGATTGCGTTTCTGTGGACGATCTTAACAACAGGTTTGTGGAAACTGTCCATACTGTGGGGTCTAAGTTCTTTAAGACCCATTGCAGGAAAAGAACCAAAAAGTTCTCTGACCACACACTCAAACTAATGGAAGAGAGACAAGAGATGAGACTTCAGTCGTCGGCAGACGCGGATGCCTATCGGCAAATTAATAGGCAGATCTCTAAGGCTCAAACCCGCGACCTTCGTATCTTTAATACCGAGTGTATTAAAGATACCATCGAGCGGAACCGAGGCTCCAAAGTGTTCGCGAGAGATCTGTCTATCGGACAGAGCCAGCTGACGCGGCTGAAAACTGACGACGGTCGTCTCGTTTCTTCTCGTCCTGAGGTTTTGGGAGTGGTCGAGAAGTTCTATGGACAGTTATATACCACGACACAGAAACCTGTTGAAGATTTGGCCAAAGACCCTAGAGCCAAACTGACCCGACACTATACCGAAGATATCCCGGACGTCAGCCTATACGAGATTAGTATGGCTCTCAAACAACTCAAGAACAACAAGGCGCCAGGTGATGACGGAATCACGGCGGAACTCCTGAAAGCGGGTGGAAAACCGGTTTTAAAGATCTTTCAGCGATTGTTCAATTCCGTCATTCACGAGGGTACAACGCCGGAAGCATGGCACAGGAGCGTGGTGGTTCTGTTCTTCAAAAAAGGTGATAACACCTTGTTGAAGAATTATAGACCCATCTCGCTGCTGAGTCATGTTTATAAGTTGTTCTCGAGAGTCATTACGAATCGTCTCGCCCGTAGGTTCGACGACTTCCAGCCTCCCGAACAAGCCGGTTTCCGAAAAGGCTTTAGCACCATAGACCACATTCATACGCTGCGGCAGGTTATACAGAAGACGGAAGAGTATAACAGGCCACTTTGCTTAGCGTTTGTGGACTATGAGAAAGCCTTCGATTCGGTGGAAACCTGGGCTGTATTGAGGTCGCTGCAGAGATGCCGTATTGACTACCGGTACATTCAAGTGTTGAAGTGTTTGTACGAAAACGCCACTATGTCAGTACGTATACAGGACCAGACTACAAGGCCAATCCAATTGCAGCGTGGAGTGCGGCAGGGAGACGTAATCTCCCCGAAGCTCTTTACCGCTGCGTTGGAGGACGTCTTTAAGCTTCTGGATTGGAACGGACTTGGCATCAACATAAACGGCGAGTACATCACTCACCTTCGATTTGCCGATGACATAGTCATTATGGCAGAGACTCTGGGAGACCTCAATACAATGCTCAATGACCTCAGCAGGGTTTCTCAACAGGTGGGCCTTAAAATGAACATGAGCAAGACGAAAATCATGTCTAATGCTCATGCTCCGCTCCACCCAGTAATCGTGGAGAACTCTGCACTCGAAATTGTAGACGAGTATATATACCTGGGACACACAGTCCAGCTAGGTAGGTCCAATTTCGAGAAAGAGATCAACCGCCGAATCCAACTCGGCTGGGCAGCGTTCGGGAAGCTTAGAGATGTCTTTTCGTCCAAAATTCCTCAGTGCCTGAAGACTAAAGTCTTCGAACAGTGCGTGTTGCCAGTGATTACTTACGGATCCGAAACATGGTCGCTAACTATGGGCCTCATAAGAAGGCTCAGGATCACTCAGCGGGCGATGGAGAGAGCTATGCTCGGAGTATCCCTGCAAGATCAAATCAGAAATGAGGAGATCCGTAGGAGAACCAAAGTCACCGACATAGCTCTGCGGGTTGCGAAACTGAAGTGGAAATGGGCGGGGCACATAGTTCGAAGAGCTGATGGTCGATGGGGTCCCAAGGTGCTGGAGTGGCGACCTCGCACCGGGAAGCGCAGTGTTGGCAGACCCCCCACTAGGTGGACAGACGACATCAAGCGAGTCGCAGGGAGCCGCTGGATTCAGGCGGCGCAAGACCGAGGCTTGTGGAGGTCCATGCAGGAGACTTATGTCCAGCAGTGGACGTCCATTAGTTGAAGAAGAAGAAGAAGAAGAATTTAATTAAAATATTTCCGGCCAATCAAATCCACGCCAAATCAAATCACGCCACGGCAAATCTTGTTCGTCTAAACGTTAACTTTTATTTTTTATTGAAAATATTAGAATCCGTGATCACGGAGCTTTCAGGATTGGTGGCTCCCGGCCTATAACTAGCTGATGTACGCAACTTAGCCCGCGTGGATTTAGAGGGGTTTTGCACACTTTCACTGGTGCGATTTATTTAAAACTAGCTTATGCCCACGACTTCGTCCGCGTGGATTTATTTTTTAAAATCCCGCGGCGACTCTTTGATATTCCGAGATAAAAAGTAGCCTATGACACTGTCCAGGTCCTCAACTATATCCATGCAAAAAATCAAGCTCTGTTGCAACGTTATTGAAGGACAAACCAACAAACCAACAAACAAACACACTTTCGCATTTATAATATTGGTAAGGATTAGTAAGGATTTGGTGTGCTGTTACTTTTGATTATTTCCAAGGCATGGTGACCTTGAGCTGATGCTGCAGCAACAAGTAGTTTGCGTCCTGCGGTATTTCCAACTCCTCAGCAACTTACAGCAGATTACTATAGTAGAGTCCAAACACTCATTAGAATGCTCTCAATGAGTAGGTGTTAGTTGTTGATCGAGGAGGAGTATCTAATGATAGAGAAGAAAACTTGGTAACAGGATGTCAACATGTATAACATACCTCAAAGTTGGTCCCACTTAAAGAAAAATAAATTCCGCACGTAAGGGTACACCAAAAGCTAGCTTGCAGCCATGCTGAAAAATAAAGCTCGTAGTTATGCTTTTAAAAAAGCTTTTTGCCGACCCAAAATTATATAGTTTGTAAGTCTAAAAAGATTTATATTTTATTTCTCCCTTATTAGCTGCTTATATCATCTGTAAAATTTTTTGTAAAAAGTAATTTACACTAATTATTGCACTATATTATGGCCTGAATACACAACAGACAATTTAGTGTTTCCATACCAAGTGAATTTAGGATAATAGCAAATAATGTAAGATAATGTCTTAAGCGACAATAACTTGTGACACAATATGAATGCATCGTGTGATGAAGACACGCGTGTCCAAATTCTGATTATCTCATATTATAAATAACACACTTGAAATATAAAATCCACCAAGGGAATATAGTCTTTGAGTTAATAGGTTGAAGTTATATTTTTCAGTGCGATAACAGTTTGAATTAAATTAAGTGGTTACCTTACCATTATATCTAGTAATAATTTATTGTGAAAACGTGGAAATTGTTCCAGATTTTAAGTCAATATACATCTTCATAATTCAACTAATATTATAAATGCGAAAGTTTGGATGAATGGATGTTTGTTACACAATCACGCTGCAATGACTGAACCGATCTGGCTGAAATTTGGCACAGAGATAGATTATAATCTGAAATAACACATGGGCTACTTTTTATCCCGGAAAATAAGAGACTTCTCGCGGGAATTAAAATTCCTCAATCCGATGTCGCGGGCGTCGGCTAGTAAAAACCAGAAGACTACAACATGCGTCTGCGCATAACGTAAATAACACATACACACCACACTATGCCAAAGACGATAAATCAAAGTGATGTTATGCCAGTATTTACAAGGGAATCCAGGCCAGAATTGTGGCGCGGACTACGGCAGCTGCGGACAATTGTGCGAGCTAATGTGGAAAATTGTTCCGCGTAATGGCTGGTTATTAGAGGAGAAAGCTCCATGTAATTGTCAAAAATAACCAACACCGAATTACGTGTGGGTAACTTTCGTTCAGATTAGATGTCTTAGGATAGTAGATAGGTACATGCTCTCATTTTACTTATGCTGAGATCACGCTGAGATCTATAGAGCGTGCTCTGACTCAGCTCAGACTCAAGATAGAGATTAAAACGAGACACGAATATGCTCTGACATAAATCTGTCTCGTTTTAACTCTGTCTTGAGTCTGAGCCGAGTGAGAGTGCGGTCTATAGATTTCAGCCTTAGACTCAATATAGAGAACGAGATAGATGGCCAGGGCATAGTTTAAAAGTAATTTAATAATATCCCTACTTCCTTACTAATATTATAAACGAGGAAGTGTGTTGGTTGGTTAGTCTGTTGGTTTGTCCTTCAATCACGCTACAAGAGAGCAACGAATCGAGATGATTTTGTACATAGTTATGGGGCAGGACCTGGAGAGTGACAAAGGCTACTTTTTATCCCGGAAAATCAAAGAGTTCGCCCGGGATTTTTTAAACTAAATCCATGTAAACGAAGTCGCGAGCATCAGCTAGTTTCAAAAAATTCAGTCATGCTAATTTCACAACTCCTTTTTTTTATAAAAAATATTAAGGGTTTTTTGGTGCGAGTAAAAAGTCCATGCAAGAGACCTATGTCCAGCATTGAACGTCTATTCGTTGATAAAGAAGAAGAATTTTGCTCGACTTTGTTCTAGATTGTTTATTATTCGCATGTCAATATCTGACAACCACAGATCAAAACATACGCTTTTAATGCACCCACATCTGTCTGTAGCAATCGTTTAGTGTCACCTCATTACCGTTGCATAGCGTTGCATACATTGGAGCAATAAAGGCGAGTCCACATTAATGTACAAGGGGCGAACGCCTCCGCTTTACCTCGTTATGTGAATTAGCCACGCCTAATGCCATAGCGCATGCGTTGGAAATGCTTCAGGTGATTATAAAATAGCACTGAGATTTGATAACTATCGTACATTATGTAGTGCCGTGTGTTGAACTTATTAATCCTTACCAATATTATAATTTCTGTACTGGTTTGTCCTTCAATTACGGAGCAACAGATCGATGTGACTTTTTGCGTGAGTATAGTTGAGGACTTGAAGAGTGACATAGGCTATGTACAATTTATCCCGGAAAAACAGAGGGTTCCCGAGGGTTTTTTATAAAACTAATATATTATTCGGTCTATACGACCGAAGTCGCGGGTGACATTATTTCATGTAAACAATCTAGACTCCCGCGTAGATTGTTGTTTTTAAAAACTCTTTAGGAACCTTTTGATAGTATAGCTTTCAAAATATTCTTGTTATAATATTATGCCCTCTCTTATGAAGCAAGGCTATCGTCTAAAATTTCACTAAATTTTGTCATAATCAATTCAGTAGATATATAGACAGACAGACGGATAGATTGAATTACTTTCGTATTTATAATCTTTTTATTTAATAGAAGGAAAGTACGCTTTTCAGAACCATAAAAAATTTAATTAAAAAAATCTGGATCAAAATACATTTTTAAGTATCTCGTATTAGTTTTTGCGCAGATAATCATTATTTACCACCTTTTTTAGACGAGAATACATCGAGGTAATAAAGGCGCGTCCACATCAGTGCGCCGGGGGCGACGCCTCCGCCGTACCTCGTTATGTGAATTAGCCACGCCTAATCGCGCCGCGCATGCGCCGCTAATGCTTTAGATAATAATAAATAGCATTGGATTATGATGGTCCAGTGGTTTGGAGCATTAGATTGGAACATAGCTGTTACGAATACGTATAAAAATAATGTATTTTAGAAACTTTCGCTTAGTACTTGGAACAAGGGCAGGATACAGAAGGCGGTACTCCTTGAGACGGATGCATTGTGAGGACGTGCCACGCATTTTGACGACGCATTCTGGAGCCCTGACCAGAAACCCTACCCCGTCACATAAGCAACTTTTTATCCTGGAAAATACAAGAGTTTCCGCGGGAATTTAAAACCTATAGCGAAGCAACGTCGATCATGCGTCGTGCTCGTGAACGGGTGCCACCAACGGAAATGGGTCTGCTTTGTCTTCCCATCTTGACATGTGTTGGATTATATATGTATTGCATTTTTGCAGCTTCAAGCACTGTATACATAGCATACCAAAAAATAAAATAATTTTACATAGGTTACCTAATGTAAAATTATTTTTTGAATAGAGCAACTGCTGAGTTTCTTGCCGGTTCTTCTCAGCAGAATTTGCATTCCGAACCGGTGGTAGATTTTTGACGTGTCATAAGAGCTACAAGGTGGCCTACATGAAATAAATAAATTTTGAATTTGAATTTGTATCCATGCGTACAGAGTACGTGGGCACCATCTAGTAAATAATATAATTCTCAGTGGTTCTGAACAAAATTCTACAAAAAACCCTACAAATTTTTTCATAAACTGCTATCACGTAGTCGCGTGCGCGTCGCTTAATCGCGCGTGTCGAACCGCGCTAAACAAATCACCAAGTTGCTTGTTATTTGCGTGCGCAGAGTTTTTGTGCTCCCAGCGCCGTTAGTGATGGTAAATAGGGGTCAGCACGGGTAGTGAGGGGAATACGACGATAAACTCGGGATTTATATTACAACAAGCTGATGCCCGCGACTTCACACACTTTAAATTGCATTTTTAATCCCCTATTTTACCCCCTTAGAGGTTGACTTTTCAAAAATCTTTTCTTAGCGGATGCCTACGTCGTAGTAGCTATGCGTATGCCATATATCAGCCCGATCCATCCAGTGGTTTGGGCTGTGCGTTGATAGATCAGTCAGTCAGTCTTTTGCCTTTTATACATTTAGATAGAAGATAGACTAAAGGAGGATAGACAATGTTAATTCCCACGAGATTCTTAAAAGTAAAATGCGGACGAAGTCGCGGGTATCAGCTAGTAATCAAATAAATTGAGTAACGCGTTTTGATATAACTATTTCACTTTGTTCTAACTTCTAACTCGGCGTTGATGACCATTGCATACAATAGCTAGAAAGTCTTTTTTAATTAAAGTTGCGAAAGCGGCCATATTATATCCGAGATAGTAATCAATCTGTACCTAAGTTTCATTTCCATCGTAAAGTGCACTCGTAATTTTATTTCAAACATCTATTTCTATTTAATTGCTTGCATCATTAATGTGTACTATGCTTTATGGGAGAAGTTAGTATCTACTTAGTAAGTAGTAACGCTTCATGAGTTACAATACTACGGAAAAGAAAAAGTTGTAAAACGTACTAATATCATAAATGCGAAAGTGTAATTTTTTTTATTTGATGACAAGATAGTCCTTGACTGCGATCTGACCTGTAGGATTAGTATAAGATTTAATACGATTGATCGTATTCGTATTCGACGACATTAGCATCAAAGTAAAATTTGTTCGTAAATGACGATGCAGTCCATGATGGCAGCGGACTAACTTGGAAGAGGTTCGAAGATTGACCACACCTTATATTGATTTATTATATAGATCATATTATTTTAAAATTGACAAAATTGAAAAATGGCTTAAATTAATTAATTAAAATGATTTAAATAAAATGAAAACTAAAAAGATGATCACCAAAATCTCTTTCTATGAAAAGGGACTTGGAAGAGGTATGCCAGTGTACATTCAATCCATACCCCTTATCGGTTTCTACACGCAATCGGCCCGGAACGCTGAGTCGCTTGGCGGAACGTCTTTGACGGTAGGGTGGTAAATAGCCACGGCCAATAAAGAAGAAGTCATTATCAATACTCTGATTTGACTAAAAAAAAAAACTTTGAAATAAATCTATTATTGATATAAACACTTTGTATTTTCACTTGGTTTTCCACCCACCATCAAATCGCTACCGCTATTATAACCATAAAGTATATCTATCCATTATATTTTTTATTAATATAATAATAATGAGTTTTATTTTTCTTTTTCAGGTAATACTCTCAGATAACATTTCAACGCTTCTTTCAGATAAGTAAAAAAGCAAGATGAATAAAAGATGTGGAATTTTTTATTAAAAATATTGAAAAGTACACTAATGAAAGTTTTCAAGTTAGCAAACGTCAAATCGGCGTTCGTTATCGTTATAGCGGGTTTCGTTAACCTGCCTTTTAGAGTAACTGAAACTGATTTGACAACTCCATAAACTTCTTTTATTTTATTTTTTTAAGACGCCTCTGGGGCCCGCTTGTTTACTTATAATAATTATGTTATTTTTTGTGAGAATGCTAAAAATTAACTTGCACAACGTAATACCCAGTTTGGTAAGGTTAGTCGAAGCTTCAATTCGATTGATCGTATAAGAACTCGACGATATTAGCGTCAAAGTAAAAAGAACCTTAACTGTATTTATTTAAAGTCACAAATTCAGTACAACTGATCTTAATTTGGAGCTTATCGTATATGTAAAAGTATAAGGATGCATACACGAAATTGAGCTTTAATCCAACGGACTTGTGTTTCATTTTATTTTGACGCCATTGTCATCGAATTCTTTTACGATCAATCGAATTGAAACTTACACTAACCCTACTGATATACTTGTACGGCGTACCAACGCCAATAAAGTGCTCCCGCATAAGTTATAATGTTCATAACAAGGATCATACACCTTAGTACACATTAACCATATTTTATGACACCATAAATCACTAATATTCATATTTTAATATGCGAATGTGTTAAATTGAATATAACTTACACAAACCGTTAGTTTATTGAAGCAAAACTTCTCGCACCTTTGCGACCTACTTCATGTAGTAGTGATAAGTTAGTGGTTAGAAAATATGTGGTCTCCTGTTGGAGGGGTCGCAGATTTATTCCCTGATAATTGGTATGTTTCTCTGACTTCTGGAATTATGTGCAATTTTGACGACGTTTTGTTACCTATTGTAAAAAAAAAATTTTTAAGCTATTGCATAGCTTCTATCGCAGGCCAGCATGGAGACCGAATCCAGAAATTCCGTAACGAAAATAACCTGACACGGGACTCCTCTACGGTGAGCCGCTAGATGGCGCATTTTTTATTAACGCCATCTAGCGGCTCACCGCTAGATGGCGTTGATAAAAAATGCTATGCATTAGCTTTACCGCGGCAGTCCCCGAGTGCCACACGTCTTTTTTTTTTTAAAGAGCAACCTCCGAGTTAATTGCTGGCTCTTCTCGGCAGAAAGGGCATTCCGAACCAGTGGTAGATTCATCGACGATTCAAAAGTACTTGTAAAAGTTTATTTGAATAAAAAATATTTCTATTCTACTCGTATTGTACACCACTACTAAAATAAAACTAATAATATATCTATTTAGAAGCAACTGGAAGCTGGTTGTTGACCATGCAATGTTGGCAATTTCGCCCATTATTTAAAAGACAAAGCAGTAAACATCTGTTAGTTAAATGAATAATGCAAATTAATTGGTGACAAAGTGTGGTGCGGTGTGCACAATGATTTGCATTTTATCTGGGCGCCAATTAATTTTACACCATATTGCTATTAATTGCATCCGTTTTATGCATGACTTGGATTTCCACTTTAATTTAGGGGCCTGTTAAGTTTGATGTGTCTGTGGATGTGTGTGTGTGTGTGTGTGTGTGGCATCGTAGCTCCCGAATATTTTGTTTTTTAAGCAATTGCATAGCTTCTATCGCGGGCCAGCGTGGAGACCGAATCCAGAAATTCCGTAACGAAAATAACCTGACACGGGACTCCTCTACGGTGAGCCGCTAGATGGCGTTGACAAAAAATGCTATGCAATAGCTTTACCGCGGCAGTCCCCGAGTGCCATACGTCTTTTTTTTGTTTAAAAGTGAATTAGTCGGAAGTGTTCTTAGAAGGTTCTTAGCTATGTTTGATGAAAATTGGCCCAAGATGGCCGCCGCCACAAAATGGCGGATTACATGTTTTTATTTTAACGAATACTGACTAGCGATTAGGATGTTGTAACATGTCGGGGGTGTCGGATATTGAGTCAGCTTAACACATAAAAACCAGTGAAAAGATGAAATCTACAAGATGAAGTTAGGTTTAAAACTAAAGAGGCCATGTTTTTTTATATTTATTTATATAACCAACTGTCTCAACATAATACAGCATTATTAGAATCGGATTGCTTCGCTTGAAATATCTTCATCAGATACAATTTCGTTAACTTAATTTAAATGTTCGGCCTTTCGGCCTTAAAGGGGAGACACTTAAATTCTTGTCTCAATCATAAACAATTTTTCTTAAATTAATAATAAGCTATATTTTTTTATTAATTATAAGCTATCGTAATCATTTAATTTTATCTAATCTTCCTGCAATTAACGGAATATTTTTATAGCAACACCTGACCATTAATTTTGTCGTCTCACAATTTTAATTCGAGATTTCCTTTCGAGATAAGTCCCAAGAGTCAAAGGGGTTGCACAGTGAGATACTGTGGTAATAACTACCCGTTGTATTACCACCTGCTATGATTCAGTCATAAACGCATGCCTTTATGTGGTATTGAAGTAATCTTATGGGTTGTAACACTGCAAGAGCCGGTGATTCGAAAATTCACGTTGCTTAAACAAACTTCATTTGAAGGACGGAAGATGGGTGTTCGTGTCTTTCTTTGAAGTATAAAATTGAGTGACATAGTGTCAAATAATTCTCTATTCTTTCTATAGGTAATTGTTATAAAATATTAGGAGTACGTATCACGCTATTTATTTTAGGTGGAATTGTCGATATTTCGATCCAATAGCACGGACCGTGGTCACGATGGGATTACCGACCCGTCCTGTGATTCATGAGTCCCGTCGTGACCACGGTCCATGCAATTGGATCGAAATATCGACCCATAACCCAACTAAAATAATCCATATCCCAACTAAAATAATTACCGTGGTACGTACTTGTAATCTATATAGGTATATAAAATTCAAAGTCCTGACTGACTGACTGAGATATCAACGCACAGCCTAAACTACTGAAGTAAGAAACTTGAAATTTTTACAGTTGGTTCCTTTTATGACGTAGGCGCACACTAAGGAAGGATTTTTGAAAATTCAACCCCTAAGGGGGTAAAATAGGGGTTTGAAAAATCGAACTTAACGTGAGCAAAGCCGCGAGCAAAAGCTAGTATTTTATACGAATCAAGTCTCCAATCTTTAGTATACTTTCTATATTCTCTCTACATTCACCTTTTTTCGAAATAGCCTAAAAGTACTGCTAATATTACTATATGTTTTTCAAAAGAATATTAGCCAAGCTGAACTTGACTAAAATAGCTCTTCTCTCTCTAAAACATAAATAAGCAGAAACCTTGTGTTAGGAGTGAGTTCAACAATAATGCAACCTGTGGGAATCGAACCTCGACCTTGCAGTTTTCATCCTGCACCTTTATTGAACCGTTGAATTATTGAGGCTCAGTGGTTTAGTGGTTTCATTAAATCAATGATTGATATTAAAACTAAAATAATGTCTAGCTCTTACACTATAGCAGCGGCGCGTATTGTACCTTTTGTCACATTGTAAAATTAATTTCTCTTTAATCTTATGGTATGTATGAACGATTCTCGCTAATGGCCCCATAACAGTTTGCACATAGTAACGTACTCAATTAAAAGGGTTATTTTATTCGTGTGTCAGCGCAAACTGCGTTTTATTATACGAGTACTTTGCTTAGAACGTCCGCTAGAATCACTGCAAATGGAGAATTTTTTTCCCACTGAGAAAACCAATGTGAACACGTAACACGATGTCTAAGTATACTTCTAGAAGAGTTTAAAAATACTATAGTTCTTGCAATTCACGAGGGCGCGTGATCTTTACTTGTGGTTACATCGTGTACATGCACATTGCGTAAGTGTGTATGCCTGTCAGGAGCCTAGGTGGGAGCGGTCAGGCGCGAGCAAGTTCTTGCTCCCACAGATACCGATAGATACGACACACACACAACCATGAGCCACGCGCACTCGTGAATTGAAAGAACTATACTACTAATTTACACAAGCTGTATTTAAATATTCACAACTATACAAGTTACATATTTTTAAAAACTGGCCAAATGCGAGTTGGACTCACACACGAAGGATTCCGTACCAATGTAACAGCGATAGCAGAAAAACGCCGAAAAAATAACATTTCCCGCTGACAGACAGAGGGACGGACGGACAACAAAAGCTTAAGCAGCTTAGGCTAGTATTAGAGGGTACGGAACCCTAAAAATACTACTAAAAACACAATTATAAAAGTGTAAAAGCTTTGCATAAGTTTAAAAAATGTTTCAAAACGTTCAGAATTGAACTGAACTCAGCTAATCGATTGTATCTTCAATTTTACTTCAATGTGAATCGACCTTTAGACGGCTATTCTTTCACTAGAATGTATACAGTTCAACGGAAGGAAAGGTGGTAGTTTCTTCGCGCATAAAATAAAACTAAACACTTGGCTTCGATTGCCGGTAATTTCCGTTTCTTGATACAGACTGGTTCAGTTCGGAACGGCAGGAAGTCATCGGATTGATTGCCTCCTGGCTTTGGTACCTAGTTTTTAACCGACTACAAGAAAAGCAGGTTATCATTTAGACACGTATGTATGTAATTGGATGTATTAGTAACATTATTGGACCTACAAATTATTCACATGATAATCTATTGCGGCTTCCATACAAATATACAAAATTTTATAGATGTAATGTATGTCTGCATTAGGTATGTACGTATATGTATGTTTGTCCACGCATTTCTCTGAAACGGATAAACAAATTGTTGATCATTCTGTTTTATTTGCTTTCATTTACTTCAACTTAGGGAACAGTAAAGATTTCATCAAAATCAGTTCAGTAGTTTTTATGATATGGACTAATGCGTGCAACTACCTGACTTATTGAGTTACGAGTAAGGTGTCGAAGGGGAAAAGAAGTAATTATAATATTGAAGTTAATTTAATTTTTTTTTTCGATTACTTGTTGAATAAATAGATCACTATCGGTATATAATACCGCGCATTTGACACGAACGTCTCTACACAATACAGCATTGTAAAGTCGATATCTCCTGGGGATGCTCCGGTGTCGGGGCGAAACGTGTGTCGAGAGTAGTACAAAAGTCTTGTGTGGTGGTGCATGTGAGTGGTGAGGGCATTGCTTGCTTGGCAACTTTGCTTTCTTGCTTGGTTGGGGAGGTGAGCGGTGCTTAGCTTGTAACTGCATCTTTGACCATACAGATTCTTTCTGTTGGTGGATTATAGCAAAATAATTCAAACCTTTTCTTGCTGTTTCCCACTTGCCCGAGTGTCAAGCAAAATGTGTAACTTTTAAAAGCACAGTTTATAAAGCTATCCAGCCGTCAGATCCCCCGCAAACTCCTTGTAGATCACGCTTCGCTAACAAGATGCGCAAGCGCAGCGGAAGGCGTTCGTCGCAACGATCACTATCGCTCTGATACATGCCTCCTGTGTTGCCCGATCGAAATGGCGACTTAATTAGACTACCCGCGTTTGTATCCTTAAAGACTGGTAGCTATAACTAAGCTATTAACTGTTGATGGATGGACGGATGTGTTGTTTGTCCGCGAATCACGGGACATAAGAAGTAAAAATTTGATTGTAAAAATGACTACAGTTGTGTTGATAGACATATTGAGTTACATACGAATAAAAAAAATATAAATAATAATACAGATAGCTGTTATGACGATGTTTGATGAAGGATTTTTGAAAACTTAGCCCCTAAGGGGGTAAAATAGGGGTTTGAAGCTGCGGACAAAAGATAGTTCTCAATAAATAATAATTCTAAAGTCTCAATAGCCCAACAGTTAAAAGTGCGGACTGAAAACTGAAAGATCGCAGGTTCAAACCCCGTTGCACTATTCTCGTACCCGCTCCTAGCACAAGCTGTCCGTTTATTTGGAGGGGATAGGAAGATATTAGTCAACTTCAGTTTGACCAAGCCTTTTTTTTCCAAAGAATATTTCTTTGAGAAAAAAAGCTTCACCTGTTTAGCTACTAAAGAGTTAAATGTAAAGGTTACACTTTCAGTCAAAAGGTTTGTCTCTCAAACTCTAAAGCTGTAGTCTAGTGTCACGCATCTATCTATTGAGTAGTGCTATCTATAGAGTATTCTTAAATAGTTATTATAACTAGTGGTTCGCCCCGAACTGAGACCTCGCGATATCCCATAATTCCCAAAAGTTTTAATTATATATTGTAATAATTAACTTTTAACATTAGATGCAATAAAAAAAATAATAGTTGACATAAAACTGTTTTACTGACACAGCGCCATCTATTAGCATTATAGTGAAGCTATTAGCTTCACAATAATGCTAATAGATGGCGCATTAAAATTAAATAATTTCGTTTCTTTATAACATTTATCTAATTTTAGTATTTGTTGTTCAAGTACAGGATATAACTGAATTTTCAACCAAGTTTCACGTTCTAATATTCAGTAATTCAGAAGTTATAGGGCTCTGACAGACATTTAGACGGACACACTTCTCTGTCTAGTAGGCAAGCGCCCTAGTTGACTCAGAGAACTCGCTTCGCTCGTTCAAAGATACTCATAATGACGATGGTCAACCTGAACCGGCAGGGCATCGCACCTGCGGTAGCGGCCTACCAAACGCGCCGTAAGATACAATATTAACGCGGCTTCTTTTATTTTTAAACCGATCGCCGAGAGCTAAAGGTTACGTCAGGGACGGACTTCGATGCGGCTTTTCTTTTTATTCGACGACCAGGGCCCCAAGTCTGCTATTTTACATGTCATTGTCATTGAACCGTATTACAATTACAATTCAATTATCATTGGTCCAAAATTTCGTAGTCTACTAAATTCACAATGGTCGTTCGATTTCTTATAATTGGATTGTAATCCAATGATACCTCGATATTGCCATTAGCTTAAAAAGCGTTTGCCGAAATGAGTTTAAAAAAAAACTACATATTAAAAACGTTTATTTAAGCTAGATTCAAAGCTAGATGTGTCAGTGGCAAACCATCGGAAAACAATTGTGACGCCATTGAATTAGTAGACTACCAAAATTGCTAAAAGTAGCAATTGGGATGTCATTGATAGACAATTGATCTACAATTGCAATAGCAGACTTGGGCCCCAGATAGTCCTGTGATCTCGCCTGATGGTCAGTGACGATGCAGTCTAAGATGGTAGTGAGCTAACTTGGAAGGAGTATGACAGTGTACATAAATTCAACCAATACCCCGAATCTGTTTCTACACGCCATCGTACCGGAACGCTTTATTGCTTGACGGCACGTCTTTGGCGCTAGAGTAGAGAGGCGCACCCCAAAGACAATTCAGAAATCATAAAATCGTAAATTGCCCCTTACTACTTAATACTTTGGGAAAATTCCTAGAAAAACCAGAAAATCTCAACATATTATATCTAATAATGAAGATCTACGTAAAAAATATACGCAAGTTTTTATGATTATTGTGGTTGACGAACTTAGTCGTAGGTACAATATAACTTTAGAGAATGGAAAAATTTCAAAGAAAGTATAATTTAGTGCATTCATATGTAAAACAGTTATTTGAGTTAAAAATAACAGGATTCATGCAGCCGCGAAATGTTTTGTTTTGTTGTAGTTCTCTTAGAACTATTAAAATACTAGTGGTTCGCCCCGAACTGAGACCTCGCGATATCCCATAATTCCCAAAAGTTTTAATTATATATTGTAATAATTAACTTTTAACATTAGACGCAATAAAAAAAATAATAGTTGACATAAAACTGTTTTACTGACACAGCGCCATCTATAGTGAAGCATTATAGTGAAGCATTATAGTGAAGCTATTAGCTTCACAATAATGCTAATAGATGGCGCATTAAAATTAAATAATTTCGTTTCTTTATAACATTTATCTAATTTTAGTATTTGTTGTTCAAGTACAGGATATAACTGAATTTTCAACCAAGTTTCACGTTCTAATATTCAGTAATTCTTGACATATGGCTCAAATTAAAATCTCCACTTTGAAACCCCCCCATTTGGTCAATTTTTAGGGAAAAATTAAAAAAAATATATTTTTGTACTCTGTTCAAAGTCGTCTTTAAAAAGATATATCGCAAGTCTATGTAGAGCAACAAACAAGATTTTACTTCAAATACGCTTCTATGAGAGCCCCCCTGAAATAAAGCTTTTTATATTTTTTTATACAATGTTCGGCTGAAGGCCATCAGTTTACATATTATATTTAAATTTGAAGTAATTACGTTCAGTAATTCAGAAGTTATAGGGCTCTGACAGACATTTAGACGAACACACTTCTCTGTCTAGTAGGCAAGCGCCCTAGTTGACTCAGAGAACTTCGCTTCGCTCGTTCAATCAAAGAATATGACTACTAAGTGTGCATTTACTATAATATTTTTGGGTTTTTCGCCAATACAGGTTTACGAATCTCGATAATAGGAATGTATTATAAATAACCAAAATCTGTTTTGGTATAATAGTATAAATTATATAGAAATAAGTATAGAAATGGGACTATAGGCACAAACGTAGTGTTTAGTATTTTTTAACTGACTTCCAAAAAAGGAGGAGGTTCTCAATTCGTCCGAATCTTTTTTTTTTAAATTTTTTTATATAATATGTTCTCCGATTACTCGAAATGTTCCAAATCGATTACCGATTTGGAAAATTCTTTTTTGTTTGACAGGGTATACTTTCATACTTCCCAGGTGTAGTACCATTGTCATCAGGTTAGGATCTGATGATGGGAACCTGGAGAAATCGAGGAAACTCTTCAAATTACGTTTGAAGTCGGTTTTGTAAAAAGAATTTTTGTTTATATTATTAGTATAATAATTTAAAAAAAACATTATTTAAATGGTCAGTGTCAGACGAAATCCGTGCCTGTCTGACATCTTTCGGCATCTGGCCGGTCGGAGGCTGCGATCTCCGCGATAGCGGGGTCACTGTCCCCACTCACACTACCCCGCCTGAATGGGGCGGCTCCACTTTTAAACTATCTATCATATTGTTAGCTTTTTTTAGTTAGTTGTTTTTCATTTTGTTTTTAACTTATTAATTTATTTTAATTACTGTAATTAATTTTATTTGAGGGTTAGAGGAGTCGTTTCAGCTCTCACATTGCTGATAGGTTTAATACAGAAGCTATTGGCTCGAATCCACAATTTAACCTCCAACAAAAAAAGAGGAGTGTTTTAAGTTTGTACTATAAAACGTGAGGCTATTTAGGTCCACAGTAACCCTAGAGCCCTAGTTTTTTCCGCTTTAATTTATTTCACCTTCCATTGACACGGCCGAGGTCACTCGTGTCATTCACGATTCAACGGCGAACAATAAAAACACCTCATTATCCTTACCGAAGTACCTTACTCATTATACTAATATTATTTTAAAACAATAACAGACATACTGTAGCACCTACCTGTGGGTATATCTAAAGACCGGCTAATTAACACGAAGAGTTCCGTGCCATCGTAAAAGATAAAGAGGGGTCCAAGAGGACCCCTGTTTATTTTTAAGCTATTGCATAGCTTCTATCGCGGGCCAGCGTGGAGACCGAATCCAGAAATTCCGTAAAGAAAATAACCTGACACGGGACTCCTTTACGGTGAGCCGCTAGATGGCGCATTATTTATTAACGCCATCTAGCGGTGAGCCGCTAGATGGCGTTAATAAAAAATGCTATGCAATAGCTTTACCGCGGCAGTCCCCGAGTGCCACACGTCTTTTTTTATTTTATTATTTTTATTTGTTGTTAAAGCGCCAATAAATACCTATACACATTCTGTGAAAATTTCAAGTATCTACTTATTACTTAGACCGTAATGGCTAGACAATACAGCATTGTAAAGTCGACATCTCCTGAGGATGCTCCGGTGTCGGGGCGAAACGTGCGTCGAGAGTAGTATAAAAGTCTTGTGTGGTGGTGCATGTGAGTGGTGGTGGCATTGCTTGCTTGGGAACTTGGCTTTCTTGTTTGGTTCGGGAGGTAAGCGGTGCTTAGCTTGTAACTGCATGTTTGACCATACAAATTTTTTCTGTTGGCGGATTATAGCAAAATAATTCTAACCTTTTGTTGCTAATCATGAACTTCCGCAAAGTAGCTTGCCTGCTTCTATCCAATATTATTATTATTATTTACTATGCAGAGCTGAGCTGATGTCTCGCGGACTCTGATAGCCTCCTTAGACCTTGCCATCGCGCGTCCCTACCACACGTTGTCTGCTCATACCCACCTTCTATATACGAATATATATAAAAATGAATCCCTATTTCCTTGGTAATCGCATCACGCGTGAACGGCTGGACCGATTTCGCTAATTCTTTTTTGTTCTGTTTGTTATTGTCAGGAGAAGGTTCTTATGAAAGAAAAAATTAAGAAAATTGCGCGAAAAATTAGAAAATTTAAGAAAACTTAACCACCATATTAAATTATTTCTAATGTAACCGCTTTTACAATTCAAACTTTTTGATGTAACCTTATGGCGTTTGACATAACATTGACAGAATGCGTGCTGCCAATTTCGTCAAAGAGTTTCAATATTCATAGTTAAGACAGGACAACGTCTGTCGGGTCCGCTAGTATACGAATAAAAACTCATTATCCTTTAACGTTCTAATGTCTTGAATTGACCTTTGAAGTGAGTTATTAATTCCATTAAGCGAAGATAACATCAGAACTAAAATTAACATTAAGAAAACAAAAACATGTTAAGTAATAAATATTAATTAAAATCATGGTGACCCAACCACTTCGCGGTTCATTATGATCTTTTTAACCTCTACCTACCCGATGTTATTTGCGTTGTCTAAATATTTGAACATTTACATTTGAACCAAAATAAATACACCATAAGGATATAATTTTTTAATATTAGTTTTTTACGAGTGCAAAATTCTATTATTCCATTTAAATACCTATCTGTCCTTTTTATTATCGAAAAATATTTGTACCTCAAAGGAAGTTTACCTGTAGTGCAAGTTTGAATCTCGACAATCGAAGTCAACGAATTTTTGTAGAAACGCTCTAAAAAGTTATAACTGTCATCTTGATGATGATAATCCAATACAAGACACAAAATTGCTTTGTCTCCGCAGAGTCTTTGAACTCGGCCCTTCTGCGGCTCAACGAGGAAGGCTTTTTCTAATTAAATCACGACACGCGGTATGACATTCACGTCGCGTAGTTAATCACTGGGACAGGTTTCGATATACATCACGAGTCTGCCCAGTTCAGGTATGCATCGACAGCCCACACCTATAATCCATACTAATCCATACTATCCACACTAATCTATACTCCTTACTAATATTATAAATGCGAAAGAAACTCTGTCTGTCTGCATGTAACATACTTTTCACGCCTAATTCGTTGAATCTATTTCGATATTTGGCAAGAAGACAACTTGCATCTTTAGGAAGGACAGGTTACTTTATCAAGGAAATAGAAATCCAGGCGGATTGATAAATAAATAAATAAACATTTATTCAGCTCACATAAATAAAAGATTAAGAAAAAATTTACAAAATTTGAGTAATACTAAATCTATAACATAAATTGAGTATGTATTACTTTTAAAAAATATGCGTGTTAAAGCTAAAAAAGCTCAGCATAGTGCTGCAGTATTAAGGCTGCAGCGCACATACATGATACAGTCTTTATAGGATCGCGATGTGACACAAACATATTTTTGACATGTCAATGTCACTATCAATAAGACTATTTGTATGAAAAATGCGATTGTGTAAGAGATCTTGTTAGAGTGAAATGCATCTGTGCTGCCAGTTTTATCAAGTGTAACGATTACGATCCCTGAGGATAAATCCTTAAACGAAATGTGATTTTTAACGATGCTATATCCCAACCTTGTTGGAGCCTATGAACAAATTGATTTAATAATAAATCGCGGCACACATTATGTCATTTCCATTGAGTAGTTAATCATTAGGACAGGTTTCGATATCCATCAAAAGTCAACCCAGTTCAGGTATGCATTGACAGCCCACACCTTAATCTATAATATAAAAATGAATCGCAAAATGTGTTGGTAAGCGCATAACTCAACAAAGCCTGGACCAATTTGGCCAAATTTTTTTTTAAAATGTTCGTTGAAGTTCAAGGATGGTTTTTACGGCGAGAAAAATTAGAATTATTGCTTGAAAAACCCTAAAAATAGCCCTTTTCTTTTTCTCATACAAATGATTTGAAACTAAAACGTAGTCAATTTGAGCTTTATTGCTATGGTATAAAGTTCATATTAAATTACAAGCACTCACTGTTGTCTAAGCAATGTAGGTGTGTTCCTAACGTCAAAGATCATATCTATCAAAACAATGTGCGTGTGTGCGTTGGAGCACAGAATACATAGTTGGAGGAGTTTAATGTCGCGTTCCGAAACTCGCGTTTCTTTTGTATTAGTTTCGGCACGCGAGATAAAATGCATCAGTTTCCACGTCATTACATCAGTCAAACAAAAAGCGAAGCATCGGTGAAAAATGTCGCAAAAACGGGGAAAATTATCCATATTTAAAATCTTTTAAAAACTTCTTAATCGCGATCATAATAATAGAAATTGACGCGGACGAAGTCGCGGGCGTCCGCTAGTAATAAATAATAATTAGATAATGTATGACCACTGAATGTCAAGTGTCACGCAAATGTCAACAGCTATTATGGTCGCCTACTCTCTTACTTCCGCGCTTTTTCTCGCCCAACAACTCGGACTAAAGGAAAAAATAGAAGATAAATAAGCTTTAGGCTGGGAGCACATTGCTACTATCGTCTGAGTGTCCAGAAGCAGCGATAGCGGCTACCGAAGCATAGTAAAAAAAATTGGTTGATAAGAGTAGTAAAGTGAATCACGTAAAGAATAAGAATATATTATGTGTTCTGATTTAGGACAAGCAAATCCGAATTACATGGCTAGTTTTATATACAGTATGTTATTGTGTATAATACAAAATAACCTTGAACAAAGCCTAGAGTAATATAAGTACATAGGCCATTCTGATATAGTTCAATTGCACTGAATAAAGGATCATTACAAGGGTATTATTAGGGTTGCCAACTTCACGCCAAATAGAATAAAATAATTATTAATTTTTTTAAAGTCTAAACTAAAAAGAAGAAGAAGAAACTAAAAATTCGTTTATTTTGTGTAATTTGCAAATACTTTTTTTTTTTGTTGTTTTGTAAAAATGTGTGTTATTCTTATTTTCTATTTATCCCGCGGAAACCATTTGTTTTTTCGGGTCATGTCCGCTTCTCCGAATAAGCGGAAAGCTTGTGTTAGGAGTGGGTACGACAATTTCGCAACTGGGGTAAGGATCGAACCTTCAACCTTTCAGTTTAAATTCCGCACCCTTAACTGTTACGCTATTGAGGTTTGTATTAAGCGGTATACTTACTACAATCGGCTGCCCCATTTCAAAACCTAGTAAGTGTGATTGACAAAATCTTACAGGGGCCAAAAAAACATGTTTTGTAGATGGCTTAGCGAAGTAATAAATATATCCAATAAAAGCTTTCAAAGTAGTTTATTTACGAAAAATTAATTCACCAACAGATACTGAAGAGTTCAGAAGGGCTACCACAAATATGTTTTTTGGTCTCCTTTAAAATTTTGTCAATCACACTTACTAGGTTTTGAAATGGGGCAGCCGCAATGCTTTAGTGTACTACACTAGCAATACTTGTATTCAATGCACCCGTCTTGACAACCCTTGCGGAGTTAGGTCTGGTCTCGGGCGCGTCCGAGCAGGAAGTGACGCCGGTCGATTTCTCCGCAAGCGGGGCGATAAATAACTGCGGGTAGGTCTAATTCCGCCATATTTACGTGCCGGGTCGCGCTACGCGTGGGCGGCTGCGACGCCGTAGACCAGGGGTGGTCAAGCACAGGATTTATATTTGTAGGAGCTTCTAGTTTATCGCAAAAAATATATAGTTACATACAAATTTTCTACTCATACAATAATACTGATAAAATGATGAAACCATGTCATCAAAGGATTGGTCATATTAGTTAGAGTAGGTTCGCGCCCGGTGCTTATTAAAAACCTTCTACCTAAATACTTATTTACGAAAGGTTAGGTTCCTCCCCGTTTCTACACCGGGAATAATAATAATAATATAGTGAAGGATCGAAAGCTACGCGCGTCTCTCAATCGAATGATTTACAAATCGGTCAAAGCCGAGTATAGCTGTGTTCGGAATCTACATAGCTCTATTCGGAACTTTGTCAATTCCAAAAATCTTTTTTTTATTATACCTAGGATAATTTTTTTAAATAAAAAGACTCATGGTTTAAATTTTTCTATTTACAAAAATTTATCTTAATGTTATTATCATATAGTATAGTAGTAGTCTTAATGTTATTATCACATAGTTCGAAGAGCTGATGGTCGATGGGGTCCCAAGGTGCTGGAGTGGCGACCTCGCACCGGGAAGCGCAGTGTTGGCAGACCCCCCACTAGGTGGACAGACGACATCAAGCGAGTCGCAGGGAGCCGCTGGATTCAGGCGGCGCAAGACCGAGGCTTGTGGAGGTCCATGCAGGAGACTTATGTCCAGCAGTGGACGTCCATTAGTTGAAGAAGAATGTTATTATCGTCCACTGTTTTTTTGTACTTAGTTCTCCAATGGCACAAGTTTGACTACCCCTGGCTGCAATCAAATAGTAGTTCTAACCCGATATCGCCTATTGAACCCTTTTACTGCCAATCTATATCTTTTCCTTTCCGACTTAAGGCCCCGTTCGTGTGACATTATCGCGCAACCGGTCTAAATGACCGCAATCACGCAAGTCTAAATTTTTAATTGCGGCATTTATTAACATGTTTGTTTAAATATCAAAGTGGTTTAATTTAATCTGTAAGGAGACTTTCGTCGGTCAAACAACATTCGGACCAATGTCTAGAAGTGAGATTAACGCTCATATTGTCAGAGAATATATTTTTAAAATTTAATTTTTAATTAATAAATAATTGACATTGTCAGTATTGATAAACCCATTCCTTAGAGTATTTTAAACTGTACATACTTAGAAGGGTACATTCGCTTAAAAATTGAAAAGCATTTTGTAAAAGTTTATTTGAATAAAAAAAAACATTTCTATAGGTATTTTCTATTCTACTCTATGCCAGCGTTTGGGCCACATTTTAAATCCACACATTGAAGGATAAACCAATATTATTTAATATTGGTTTGGTTGTTCAATTCGCAAAATGTTGAATACGAAAAATGTAAGGATAGAGAGCTAATTCTGGCTCCTGCACATCACAGTAACAAAATAACGTGTACAAATAAATATTTATGTCAAATAAATTGTTTAATTTCAAGTATTCTACAATTGATAGCGATTCCGATTGATGACAGTTGTAGGTGCTTTTTAAGTTTATAATCGCTTATTCCTCTGTAATATAATACGCCCAGCGTCCCATTCCTGGGATACCTTTATCTATCGGACAGCGCCGGCTATTGTGGAACCGAGTGCTAAATTACAATTGAAACGCGTAAAGGCGATACGTCAATAGCCATTTGCGTTGTGCGTTCTGTAAAGTTGAGTGCACAAGAACAAAAGCTTGCGTCGCGCGTCGTGTTCAGGTTCAGATGAATTAATAACCAAACAATCTAATTTGCTAGTGTACGACTATATGTCATGCTAATCTCTTTCATGCTTAAATAATATACCTTTCTGTTGCACCACACTACCCTCACACCTAATTTCACTCCTATCACCAACTACCAACGGTTGTCTGGTAGAGATTGCTCTGTAAGCAATAAGGCCGCCTTTGCATGCGTAGTTTTAGCATTAAATTTTGTTTCTTTCTTGTGTGCAATAAAGTTTTTATCTATCTATCTGTCTCTTTCGTCTTCTTTAAAAGCATATTTATTCATTTTTATTATTAAACTATCCAAAATCTATTAATTTTCTTTCTGAGTAGAGTTAGGATTTTTGAAAATCCCGCAGGAATGCACTATTTTTTTGGAATAAAAGGTAGCCTATGCCACTCTCCACATCCTCACCTATGCCCGTGCGAAAACTTACGTCAATTCTTTATTTCGTTGCTGCGTGATTGAAGGACAAACCAAAAAACAAACACGTTCGCATTTAGAATGTTAGTAATTTTGAATTTGAATTTGAATAGTGTTTATAGCCATCGGTTTAAGGTGCGGGCTGAAAACTGAAAGGTCGCAGGTTCGAACCCCACCCGTTACCTACTATTGTCGTTCCCATTCCTAGCATAAGCTTTCCGCTTATAAGAGGTGATAGGAGAATATTAATCAACTTCAGCTTAGCTAACATTATTTTCTAGAAAAAAAAAAACAAAAACAAAATGTTAGTAAGGATGTAAACCTGCCTTAAGGATCTGATACGCGGGTCATTTCAAGCTTAACTTTCAAGTTTCATTCGCGCGTAGGGTTCAGATAATAATCAACCAGGGTATTAATAGTTCTACTACTCGAATCAGTGGGATTAGTATAAGATTTAATTCGATCAATCCTATTCGTATTCGATGACGTTAGCTTTAAAGTAAAATAGACCGTGACACCATTGACTTAGCGCTCAATTTTATGCATGCTTTCTTATTCGTTTACGTTCCAAATTAAAATAGGTTGTACTGAATTTGTGACTTTAAATCAATACTGTTAAGGTTCATTTTACTTTGACGCTAATGTCATAGTGTACGAATACGATCAATCGAATGAAATCTTATACTAACCCCACAGAAATCCAAAATGTCGACGGTCGGTGTTCGCTGCGTGCAAATTATGTTTTCTTGTTATTACCTACCGTCCGATATCAGCGGGACTCTTTCGAAATTCTATCGATGCGAACTTACTAAATTGCTCTAACAAGAAGCTATGTAATTGGAATAACTGCTGAAGTAATTCTATACGAAGTATTATGAAAGAAGACTGTTCCACTTACTTTGAGGTATTAGTTAGTGTTTAATGCCGTTTTGGAAGTTTATTAGCTTTTCTATTGAGCTCTAGTTTAGTGACTATAATTATTGTCCCATTTAGTTAGTTTTTTTTTTTAAAAGAGCAACTGCTGAGTTTCTTACCGGCTCTTCTCAGCAGAATCTGCATTCCTAACCGGTGGTAGATTTATGACGTGTCATAAGAGCTACAAGTTAGCCTACATGAAATAAATTAATTTTGAATTTGAATTTGAATTTTAAAATCTCTCTATTTTTCCGAGAAAATCCTCTTTTTTTAGGTAGCCTATATCACTCTCGAAGTCCTCAACTATTTCAATGAAAAAAAAAACATGTCGATCCGTCGTTCCGTTGCTGCGTATTTTTTTTTTTTTTTTTCATATTTTATTGCTGATGTAGTTATTAGAAGTTTTACTTGCTTTTCTATTAAGTTCTAGTTTTGTGATTTTGTCTGCACTTAGTTAACTATTAGGACTACATTTTGAACTTAAAGCACCTAAAACACTAATGACCGTTTTTACCAACGTTCTCTTACTTTTAAGGATTACCTAAGCTTAGTTAGATGATGCTTTCTATCAACTTTGTTGTCACGAATCTTCAGGGTACACCTACAGGTGAAAATGACATTGAGTAAGATTGTATTTATAGGCTACCTATGTAAAGAGACTCCTAGTCCTACATAGGGAATTATTCAGGTATGGTTCGTGAAAACGGGCATAAGTACTTAAGTAGGTAGGTACTAGGTAGTGACCCGCAGTCGGTCGGCACAGCGAGTGTAGGTGTGTGCAGACAGGCTGATTTATTAGCCGTACAGTTCTCAATGAAACGTAGTTTGAACACATAACTTACTTCAGTGTAGAGGTCGGTACATTGCATAAACATAATAAGTATTACTTACTACCGTAAGTTACAGACCACCGAAAAAAGTTATGGCATGACTTGTTCGTTGTATGATAGAAGGAAAACAGATTTACTAAAACTGCCTTTACCCTGTGCCTTTACCATAGAATATGAGTAGGTATGTAATAGAATCTGCAACCACGTATACTAGTAAGAATAACTTTTATGTAAGGTTCTTAAAAAAACTAATAGACTAATGTAACTTATATTCCCCACTCAAAAAGTTTTATTATATCCATTCAGTAAAAGTATAAGAAGACAGTGAAAAACAAAATTTACAACTTTACATCAGCTAACGTAAATTTTTATATTATGGACTGTTCTGTCAAAACGTCAAAATTCCTCGGTTAAACGTTACTTGGCGATGGTGAAATTAGCCTAGACGAAGAATCATAATATTAAGTAATCAGTAATTTAAATAATTAATTTAATTATGAATGTCTTAATGTAATTAACTACCCAAGATCAAGTCACACTTTACATAATTACTGTGATGGGCACACCGCGTGGGCGGGGAGTATTCAAATAGCATTCCACCACGTGGTCACACCTGTAAATGTTCAGGTATTATGAAATTAATTATTTGATTTCTTATTAACATAAATATTTAACTACAGGTTCTCGAGTTAAGTTAAACACGGTGGAACTTTAATGGTTGTATTCCCGAAGTGAAATTATTTGATCATGGTAAATACAATCGATTTTTAAATTTAAAAAATGATTAGAACCTAAAATGCAATTTTATTTTACTATCGAGAAAAACAAAACTCGAAAAAGCAACGAACCAATATAACCAGCGCGCGATTTTTCTATGTCTGATTAACTACATCTAAAGTACTGAAGTCTGAAACACATTTACCTACGTACGTTATGTTATGTCCATTACTATTATTTCTCACGCTTTTGAGTTGTTGAATATTTTTTTAATTAAGTATTTCAAAACAAAAACATTTTCATTTTTAAGCTATTGCATAGCTTCTATCGCGGGCCTTGAGCGTGGAGACCGAATCCAGAAATTCCGTAACGAAAATAACCTGACACGGGACTCCTCTCACCGATAGATGGCGTTGATAAAAAATGCTATGCAATAGCTTTACCGCGGCAGTCCCCGAGTGCCACACGTCTTTTTTGATTTTAACTCTAGGTTTCGATAGTATTGAGGGTTAATCGTTTTGCTTTGGGAATACAACCATTAAAAATACACGGTGTAGTTTCCTAGATTAAGGGTTTTATGATGACGATCTTCGTTAGCTTAGTTATGCAAAGTTTTATAATATTATCGACGTTAATTATTATTAGATACGACATGTAAATGCTGCACCTAATTTTATTGATCATTTTAATTTTAATGTGCGTTAGAATGAGATGGTATTTTTATATGAGCTATTTAGAGGAGATAGTTTGCTTTGCTTTAATATTATGAACTCCTTCAGAGATCCGAATTCGTTGTTAACTAAAGTGGTAAATTAATAAACTTTTATTTTTCCAGCATAATTAACAGATATACCTATTGTTTAAAATAAGAAACAAAAACAAATAATAAGACAATGTAGGCACTCGAAAGATTTCCAAAGAACCGAAAGCGAAATAACACTCTATTTCCAAAAAAAACATGCTTTTTTAAGGAAGAGAAACTAAGAGCCAAAGCTAGTAAAGAACAGCTATTAGTCGAAACCTTGTATTACACTACGTACTAAATTGAGCGCTGATTTTCAGTTGAGAACTTTTCATACCTACTCAAACGTACGATATGCTCTATGTCTTGCCCACAGATGATAGAAGAGAGAATCTCATTCTATTGTCTCTGGTCTCGCCTATTTTCGCAAATGCTTAAAAATATTGGTTCCCTACATACCCAGGTGCAATACTATCAAAATTATCTACAGAAATGATTAGACTAAGATCGGATCTCGCCGACCCTTGTTTAAGGTTATCTGATCAGATTTTGAGTATCTATCACAAGACAGTTTGCAATAACTAGATTAATAAGAACTAATCGTTATTGAAGTATTATTATTAACAACTTCACAATTTAATCAACTTACAAGTGGTAAACTTCATCATATAATTATTTCATGGGGAAAATATTCATTCAATTGAGTGGATAAGACTCTTTTTTAGGGTTCTGTACCCAAAGGGTGCCAACAGAACCCTATTACTTAGCCTTCACTGACTCCGTCCGTCCGTCCGCGGGCTGTATCATGGACCGTAATATGTAGATGTAGACCTACTTGAAATTTTCACAGGATTTGTATTTCTATTCTATTTTTTTTTTCAGATGACCTCTGTCAAAGGAAAAATTTGCAATGAGTAATTTTCTTTTTATCTGACTTTATAAATGAAGCCGTCCTTAATTAACTAATTTATTATTGAATCATCTTTTCATAGTAGGTAAGTCATCTTTATTGAGTAAGTAGTCTCAATTTGTTTTCTCTGTTTCTGTATTGAACACTTCATAGGGTTGTGACCCCATTTTACTTTGATGACAATTTAGCCCTTGATATAATAACGTCATTACTATTATAGCGATCTCACGATAAGCGACGATGCAGTCTAAGATGTTAGCGGGTTAACTTGGAAGGTGGTGTGGCAGTTTTAGTTACTTAAATCCATACCTCCTACTATATCGATTCGCTAAAAGCGGTAAATCGCTTTGAAGCAAGTCTTTGACTGTAGGATGATGATTAACCTTGGCGAGAGACTCCCACCACACTAGAATAGAATTTCCAAATTAACCCCGCCGGGAATCGAACCAGAGACCTCACCGATAGCGCTCATTACTGCGCCGAGGTCTTCAAATATCTATTCTATCGGTTAAGACAAAGACAAGTCCGCTGTACCCGAATATAAAATCTCTAATTGGTCCGATGCTATCTATGGTTTCATAACCGTCGAAATGTCGTCCCGAAATAAAAATGTCACAGCCACTGACATTTCGATCTTAATCCGAAGTGCGACGGGAAAGTGATCGGATTCGGTCGAGGCCTTCCCATTGTAGCTTACCGACGTACCTACTCGTAATACGCGGGGGCTGGCTACACTTTTCCGGGTCAATTCGGCCATATATACAATGTATTTAGTTAGGTATGTACAAGGTATCTACATTCGTTACCTGATATTCAAATTGGCATGATACGAGTATGTATTTATCTAGTTTCTCATTAATTTTTCATTTATTTACGATTAAAAAACATTACAGTACATTAGACAACATAAAAAGATATTGAATAAACCACAGAGGTTTGGTCTCAATGCCTCTGCACCGAGCGCCTTACATATAGGTACTCAACTACATTTACTCATTACACACTAGTGCCCAGTCAAATAACTACTTCCGAGGCGACCCAAATACATGAGCACCCAAGTTAATAATGATCATAATTATAGGTTTCCTAGGAAATATTCCTTCAGCTCCCACTTAATAGCTGATTCTAGTAGCTGAGTGTCGCATTTTTAGTTAATCGATAGAGTTATTTCATTATTAACATTATGACATTATTCCTCTAAATTCCTACAGCAATCATTCAGTTGTAAGACGTGCAAACCACAATATAATAACCTTTTATTACAAACTCGTGAGGATTGTAAACCCTCGCTTGAAGCTCGTTTCGTTTACATACGAGTTACATTTTGCAATGGTCAACTCGACACAACTCGTACGTAAATCCCGTTCTTGTGTCTTAAGTCATAATATATATTATTGTGTGCCAAGCCGAAAATGATAGTTCAGTAATAGTTACACCTACAGACATTTGTAGCAAGACTCCTAAGTGACACTTTCAGGTTAATCAGACCACTGTGTTTACAAAGTAAGTAGTTTAGTTTCTTTGTAAAATTGGGCTTTATTAGTAAAGGTAAAAGTTCGAGTTGATTTATTATCGATGTTGATATTTACTGGCGGTTATTTTAATCGAGTTCCAGGTAGAGACAACCGGCCCTCTTGGCCTCGTAGAGTGTCGTTTCTGTCATTTATAACTATGCAACGTTTTGTCTCTATGTGCGACAGAAGCGCCACTGTTCGAAGCTTTAGCCAGTCGATTATATTATATTTTATTGCTGGGGTTTTCCTTGTATGTATTAATTTGCTTGTCGACGTTAGTCTAAGCCTGTAATTCCCATCCAGATCAGGTTATAAGCTACTGACCAGATTACCAAATTAATTCATGTGAATTATCCATAAAATATTATTTAAAATAGAACGGTTTTCATCACCGTTATACCTACTCAGGACTTATTTATTTATTTATTTATTTATGCTTAGGTATCTTTGGGCAAAACCTCCCTGTCCGTGATTTCAAAATATCGATTTTTGTTGAAAATAAACACCCCCTTGTCAACGGAAATTCGTCCTTTTTTTGAGTTTAACTTCAATATAATTTACATTTTAAAGTTAAACACGCACACACTTCATGCGGCATTTTTTTTTTGAGATTAACTTCAAGTGTAATATAGCATTTTAAAAGGTTTTCATTATTATTTTATTTGAAAACTATTGCACTATATCGCAAATCGTTGGCCCACGTGGGCCGCCCAGTTTTCCCGTCTACCGATATATTTACGTGGATTTAACGAGCGTCACTCCAGTCAAGCGACCGTACATCGCAAGTAACACCCGTAGGCGTTGTTGACATATTACAACATGATTCGCTAACATCGTTAGCGCATTTCCCCACAATAGACCAGGGTCAATCGCGCCCACGCTCGCTAAGGTCACTAGACCATTCCCATGATGATTGAAACCGATACAAATGATGCATGGTCCGCCGATATCGCGATGCCTATGACGTTAATTTATACCGGACGATTTGCTCAACCGGTCCAAGAATGACGGCCGTGTTCGGAGATTAGCAAGAAGAAACAGTAGTGGTGTTCTCTAAAATTGATTGCATCAGTGTAACGATCGCAATGGCGACTAGTTGATAATCTATCACAATACAAAACCACTTGTAACCAATAGGTTACAAGTGTAAATTAAATATTGTTACAACATCCTAATGGCTAGTTAGTAATCGTTACAAAAAAAATATATAATCCACCATTTTGTGGTGGCGGCCATTTTGGACCGATTTTCATTAAACATTCATTCATCTTTCAAACAAAAAACACACATACACACATTTCCTTTCCTCACATTTTCCTTCCATCAAAACAAGTGATATTTAGTTATTTAAAAAATTAAAATAACTCCAAAAAATTTAAGATGGGATTTAAAGGAAACCTGGGATTGTATCACGGACCGCTGAAAAGCAGGATATGCGGTAATACAAAGTTATTACTAGGTCAATACATATAATCAATAGGTATGTAATTATACCAATACGTAACTTACCACTGTCCTTTAGATTACCACGACAGTGTTAAGTAAGCTATAAATTACAGGTTCTAGCTTTACAATGACCCTAGTGTACTGACTCATTATCAAAGCACATCAAGTATGTCTGTACCTCAACACAGACCATTGCGTAAAGTATATCAAACGAATTGAATCGGAGCGTATAAAATACGTCAATCCTACTGATAAGACGAGTGCTCTATCCAGTTCTACATCTCGAACCTCACTCGACTGGTCTAAAAGAGGCACCGGGGATTAGTGGCGTGGGAAGAATAATGAAGACATTTTGTCGTATCCTCTTACACTGGGAGCTGCTGGTCAAATTAATTTAGCGATCTGAACAACTTTAAAAGAGCTACGGGTCGACGTGATCGATGAAGTTCGACCGGTCGAAAGTCCAAACCCAAGAGGGTTTTTGTAGAATTTACTTAGCTATATTAGTTTTTACATGCAAATCGAACGTGCTTTCTTAGCAAAGTAAGTAGGGACAAGATTCTTTTTAGGTAATAGAGAACAAGAAAATGTTTAAAAATTGTAACCCGATGTAGTATTGTCTAAAAATTATTGTCTCAGTGTAACGAACGATCGATTGCTCTATCAATGCATTTTAGCCAATAGTGACAAAGATGAAATCACTTTTAGATAATTCCATCGCCAACTAGGGAAAATTGGACATAATATCCGTCATATTTTAGTCCTTTTGATTTTTAACCCACTTCAAAAAAAGTTCTTAATTCATGGGAATAAAGATTCCAACGGCAAACATATGTATATCTTTATGTACTTACCAATATTATCTTATACTCAAAGACCGGCCGATTTGGAAAATTCTTCTTTTTTTTAAAAGGGTATACTTTCCAGGTGGTCATCAGGTCAGGATCTGATGATGGGATCCTAAAGAAATCGAAGGACTTTTCAAATTTTATATGCACACTCGCTATACTTTGTAGTGGCGTTTGAAGGCAGTTTTTTAAAAAGATATTTTATGTTTATTCCTTCCTTTTGAATATGCGTTATTTGTTTTTTTTTAAAGGTTAAAAAGATCCGAGCTCTTAGACTAGGCTAAATTATCAGAATACAATGCACCATACCTTGTCCTATCCCACATTTAAGTCTGTGACGTTAATGGCATTTTTAGACGCGGCAGACGCGTTAATCTAATGTTTATAGATCTTTAGTAACGCATTAAAGCTATAAAATATTGTAACTTATGCTTTTACTCTGTTTTAGTTTTATGGGTTCAATTGCTTTGGTATTATGTAAAAGTTTTCATTCATAAATAAATATTAACTTATATTTATCTCACAACTTAACCAATATAAAGCCTCAATAGCCCAACGGTTAAAGGTACGGACTCGAAACTGAAAGGTCGCAGGTTCGAATCCCACCCGTTGCACTGTTGTCGTAGCCACTCCTAGCACAAGCTTTTCGCTTATTTGGAGGGGATAGGAGGATAGTAGTCAACTTCAGCTTGGCTGATATTCTTAAAAAAAAGACGTGTGGCACTCGGGGACTGCCGCGGTAAAGCTATTGCATAGCATTTTTTATCAACGCCATCTAGCGGCTCACCCTAGAGGAGTCCCATGTCAGGTTATTTTCGTTACGGAATTTCTGGATTCGGTCTCCACGCTGGCCCGCGATAGAAGCTATGCAATAGCTTAAAAATATATACAATGATACATTTCAAGTCATCAAAACCGGAGAGGATCTAAAATGTTTATCCAACAACTGTTGTCATCCATTGTTACATCACATCATTTTGTTTGTTATGTTACATTTGATTGCGTGTTGAAGCATCTCCTGAACGTAGCAGTTATGTCAATATCACCGACAGACCCAAACAAATGAGTGTTTACTCACAAGATGTTTCGGTAACTAAATTACTATGATTGCAGAGTATAACAACACTTTATTGCTAGACAGGCTTGCGCATGATGACAATCAAGGCTGGTAAACACTTTTATGGTCTAGGTTGGACTTCCTGCGACAGTGTTCCCACTAAATTACAACATGGGGTCATTCAAGGGGCGGACCAACCAATTCCTGAAAAGCTGGCAACGCACTGGTGGTGCCTCAGGTGCTACAAATGTTCATGGGCGGCGGTAATGACTTAACATCAGGTGACTCGCCTACTCGTTTGGTCGCTAAAAAAAAAGGTTGGAGCGCACTTGCCTAGTAGTCCAGTCAAAACAAGGTTTAACCTCTGGAAAATTGCGAAAGTTTTGAAACTTTGCACATCGAATTATGGGTACCTAGGGATGAATATGCCAAAAGTCCTCATGCGTACGAGGCGAGCTCTAGCGGCAATTAGCGGAAACAGGACCTTTTTTTTTTTTTTGGTTTTTTGTTAATATCTCGAGAACCTTTGGTCAAAGGTAAAAGTTTACTACTACATAATTGAAGCTTAAAAAATTTGCAATAATAATCTATAATTATATAAAAAGGCTTGTCCTGACTGACTGACTGACTGACTGACTGACTGACGATCAACGCACAGCCTAAACCACTGAAGTTAGAAACTTGAAATTTTGACAGTAGGTTCCTTTTATGACGTAGGCGAGCACTAAGAAAGGATTTTTCGAAATTCGCCCCCTAAGGGGGTAAAAAGGGGGGTTAAAGTTTGTATGAAACTCCGTCATTTTTCGAGTTATACTCATGAAATTCGGTATTTAGGCTTTAAATTGAAAACAAAAAAGTACGTGTTTCACAGTTTTTAAAAATTCTACCCCCTAAGGGGTTAAATAGGGGTTGAATGTTTGTATAATAGTCCTTCGTTCTTCAAGTTATTTTTCAAGTTACGTTTATGAAACTTGATATTTTGGCTCTTGATTAAAAATAAAGAATTACGTATTTTACATTTTTTTTAAATTCTCCCCCCAAGGGGGTAAAAAGGGGGGTTAAAGTTTGTATGAAACTCCGTCATTTTTCAAGCTATACCCATAAAATTCGGTATTTAGGCTTTAAATTGAAAACAAAAAAGTAAGTGTTACACACTTTTAAAAAATTCTACCCCCTAAGGGGTTAAATAGGGGTTGAATGTTTGTATGATAGTCCTTCGTTCTTCAAGTTATTTTTCAAGTTATGTTTATGAAACTTGATATTTTGGCTCTTGATCAAAAATAAAGAATTACGTATTTTACATATTTCGAAAATTCTCCCCCCAAGGGGGTAAAAAGGGGGGTTAAAGTTTGTATGAAACTCCGTTATTTTTCAAGCTGTACCCATAAAATTCGGTACTTAGGCTTTAAATTGAAAACAAAAAAGTAGGTGTTTCACAGTTTTTAAAAATTCTACCCCCTAAGGGATTAAATAGGGGTTGAATGTTTGTATGATAGTCCTTCGTTCTTCAAGTTATTTTTCAAGTTATGTTTATGAAACTTGATATTTTGGCTCTTGATCAAAAATAAAGAATTACGTATTTTACATTTTTTGAAAATTCTCTCCCCAAGGGGGTAAAAAGGGGAGTTTCAATATTCATAGTTAAGACAGGACAACGTCTGTCGGGTCCGCTAGTAGGCATCCTCTACGAAAGGATTTTTGAAAATTCGACCCCTAAGGGGGTACAACGGGTAAAATAGGGGTTTGAAAAATTTTACTTAACGTGAGCAAAGCCGCGGGCAAAAGCTAGTTGTTTAATAAACAATATGTCTTTTTTTTGTACATAACTGTAAAGTTTATTTTTTGAATCACCCTTGGTACTCAAAAAAAATGATAAACCATGATTGTCAAATATTATTACTAATGCCATATAGTACCGGGCGCCGCTAGCGTGATTTTTCGAAAAAGCTATCTTTTAGTGGCCTAAAACTCGGTAATTATTAGGAATTCAAGAAAAGTGAATAAGATCATTATTGTTGCAAATTTAATAAGCTTCAATTATGTAGTAGTAAACTTTTACCTCTGACCAAATGTTCTCGAGATATTAACAAAAAACCAAAAAAAGGGTCCTGTTTCCGCTAATTGCCGCTAGAGCTCGCCTCGTACGCATGAGGACTGTAGTGTATACACTATACACTGTCTCGTGTGTTCATGAGCAATGTTGCAACGTCAGTATTACGCGAACCGCCGGTGCGAGTAGACGTGCGACAGGTGCTCGTGTGCATTGCCGAGCCAGTGTCGGGGCGGCGCTATTGGAGATACTACATTGGCGACGAGAAAAAAGGTAAGTGGAAAAAATATTTTTTATAAGGAAGGAGGGAAGGATATGGCAGGCGTTATTGGTTATAAATTAGTTGATATTTCAGACGGTTAGTTTCGAGAATTGTTATTATAACAACGCAATGAAACATAATATAAAATTACAAAGGGAGTAAAGGCAAATCGGTTAGAAAATGTCTTTATTATAAAATAATCTGAGTTAAATTTTTATTTTTCACAATACCCATATATTTTATTAATCATAGATAATGGATAATTTTTTAAATGGTCAGAGTTAATGACGTAGAGATAATAAATATCGTTGTTATTACATGATGTGATTTGTATTTCGGGCTATGGTTGACTTAATATGATATCATAGGTAAAATCCTTGTAATAGGAAGTGGGTCAGGTTGGTTAAATAAATAACTTCGTATTTCACTTTAATTTGGTGTATTTAAAAAGCGTGTACTCACGCCAAGTTTTACAATAGATCTGCTGGTGCCGGTCAGGAATATAGGAACCCCGGCCTCAAGTAACAATAATCAATTGATCATATTTTAATACAAACAAAAGTTACCTTAAGTGACGCCGGAAAAGTCACAAAGGAAATTATTATTTATCAAGCTCCATATTGTTAATACGATCCCCTAACGTTTAAAGTAAACAATCTGTAGCTATGCGAGTCGCATGAACAAAGGCCGTTGGTAGGTACCTAATAACTATTCAAAATATCAAAACTAAAACGCACAGTCAGGACATTCATGAGGCTCAGCAATAAGCTACATTAACAAATTCTGTTACACCTTGCAAGTAACCTAATATAAGCCTGTTCTTCGCCTTCGCCAGTTCAGTGGAGAAAATATTAAATTATTTTTCTTATCCCAACAAAACAGTTAAGGTAACAGTTTAACAGTTAGTTAGTATTTTTATGCTTTATACTTGTTTGTGGAAGAACATTTTAAAGATCATGGATGTTAATATGGAAGTAAAACTAAATAAGTATATTTAGTTAGTATGGAATCAGTTTTGCCAAGAGTTGCCCTTAGACAACCAATTATGGAAATGTTGGGTTCTGTGTTTATTACGCAATGGTTACGATGTAACCTTACTGCGGGTAGTTATTTTTATCGAGATAGTTGGTGATTTCTTTTATTAGTTGCTCGGTGAGGTGTATCGTCTCCTTCATGAGATAATCACGTTTAATAATGCTCAGTTATAGTCGTATGGTTGTTAGTTTAATTTTTTCCGTTTTGCTTCTGATGTTCGGCCAGAGGTGCCTTTGTCGTCATCAAAAGTGAGATGGTAATTTCATGCCCACAGATGTAGCTTCATGCCACGTTAAAATTTTATACCCACATGACTTCATCCCATGGGATATGATTTTATGACCACATTAGTTTCGTTAGCTAGAAACCTCTTCCTAACCTCTTATGAGAAGCGTAACATAGAATCATTGTTGATTATTAAGGTAAATGGGAAATTAAGATTTCTGTGGGGTCAGCTTACGTTCCAGTAGTTTCGTGGAAACTAGGGGTGGTGTGCGATCCCGTGTGTGGATGCACAGTGAATAGTGGCGATTCATTTATTATTTATTGCACCACAACAGAAAAAAAGTAAACTTAACAAGATATATTATGTCGATTGTTGATATAAAAAGGCAGCCTTATCGCTAAAAGGCGAACTCTTCCAAACAACCTTATAGCTAAGGAAAATAAAAAATAAACAAACAGCAGGAGGTGTTGCAATAATAAAAAGATAAACTTACATGCTAATATTTAAATAAACTAAACCAATATAATATTATGTTTACGTGGATGCATGGATCAGAGAGATCCTTTGAGGATGATCGATGCCATGGCGATTCCATAGCCAGTTAGCGTGTAAGATATTTCACGGTTTTACAAGTTACACAAGAATTAAGACGTTGATAAATATTAAAACCCGTTTTACTAAATAAAGCAACCATTTAATTAATTCACAGAACACAGCAGTGTAATAATAACAATTGATATTGACAGCAGACCACAGACTGCAGACAAATATGTATGCACATGGAATATAATAGGAGAGGGTTGCAATTAGGAAAAAGGGGGTTAAGAAGGCACAGCTATTGCGACATTTGTGGAGTCATTCAACAGTAATGTATATCAATGCTATGATTCTTTAAGGGGTTCCGTGTTTATTATTCTTTGTTCAATGATCTTTGAGACTTTTTAGTTAATGAAGTTGAGATTAATGCTGAGTTAAAATGAGATCAAAGTGGGACTGTAACTTGTTTGAGGGCAACATGCTCAGACTAAATGTATTGCGTTGATTATTAGTAGCCGCAGTAGTCATTATAGAAGGTAGTGATCTTAACTAGAGGATATTGCGTTGATGTTCACTGCGAGAACGTATAAATAAAAGAGTAATGCCTAATTTTGTAAGTTGTCGAGAAAACTTATTTCATTGCTAAATTTGTTACTGTTTTGTTGTTTTGCGTTCCCGCTCTGTGAGAACGCCAAATAGAGGTGTTTGGTTTGGTTAAGTCGATGACCAGATGGAGGTTATGGATTGCAGTAACCGGATAGAGGTTACGTGTATTAGTAACTGGATGGAAATTGTATATGTGTTTTGTGACGGAACAGACGTCGCAATAAAGAGTTTACCAAAATAATAAACCTTAATTTGTTTGTTTGGGTTACGCTACGAGTGATTATGTTGAGTACCGTTGACAATAGAGTCCATTAGTTTGAGCTGATGAGATTTAAGTTTTCATTTTTAAATGAAGTTTCCATTTTAAGTTAGATCCAAAGTTTAAAGGTTCTTTAAATTAACAGAAATCTTAGATGAAGACTGACATGTTCTGAAGTCATTGATTAATAAGCGTACTTACAAGTACACTCACGATAGATTTCGAAGGTAGCCTGGATGTGAAGTTCCCTTAAAGTTTGATAACGATAGTGACAATCATGTTGATAAAGATGCTTAAACGTACGCATTGGCGGGACGTATCTGCAGACATCGGACGTATCGCTTCCACTTTGTGTTGGTGTAATGAGCGTCCGACTATGCTTTGAAACTCGAGTCTTGAGGAAACTACAGTTTGGCCTAGGGTGGTTCGGGTTCTGAGAAGACTACAATTGGCAATTTGATGCAACCCGAATACCTGTGGGTATACAAGTGTATTTGATTTTGTTTGGTTAACTTGCGTGACCGATGGTCGCTGTTGTAGTTACGCGCTGCAGGTGGCAGTCGGTCCTAAAATTGTACGACTAAGCAGTTACTGGTCCCTTTAATGGATTCTGTATTGATGTGTGACTGAGATATTGATCAATTTAAATTAGTGGGAACTTTTCATTCGGATAGTTATGATTTCAATTAATTAATGGGTTACAGTTAAATTGAGTTATTTGATTTTAAATAACATGTCAGGTAGTCCGAACCTTATAAGTAGTATATCTCAAATGTTTCCTTTCCCTGTCAACAAGTGCATTGCCACACGGGAACGTGTGATTGTCAGTTCTGGCCGTGTCGGAGATTAAAATTAAAGTGATTATTATTTAAAGTGCCATCTAGTAACGGTAGTCTTATAACGTTGGTATTACTATTCATTGAGCATTACACCATTGCTCCTCGCTCGTTCGGTCCATTAAAATGAGACTCGCAACGTGTGTATTGGCAACCGTCAATCGGTATTTCTTGTTTCTATTTGATTTTCTGGTGTAGTGTTGTCAGTTTAAGATTACTTTGGTAATGTGACGATTAAGTTATTGGTTGGACAGTGTTGTGCGATTTTATGATCTGACAAAGCCAGGTAATTCATTCCAGGAGATGAGTTCATAAAATTAATTACAATTAAATCAATATAGGTCGATTTTCTTTTGGTTTCTGTATATAGAAAAAGGTTATAATTTGTTAAAATGTGGCGGCGCGGGGACGGCTAGAAACTAGATTGTTTGGTTTCGATGTGGACTGTATAATTTTCGCGGGGTTTGCTCAAATCCGACTGGGGTTGGGTTTGGGCCGCGGAGTTATGGGGTGTCTATAGGAAAAGGGTAAAGGCACTGACCTGAATCCTTTGGAGCGGCACCGCGATACTTCAGCGAGCCGCGCGTACGTTCATGGATACTTTTCGATGCTTCACTCTTCCTTTCTCACTTCTTCGACTGACGAAAACCAAGAAGGCAAGTTTGTTGGCAAGTCCAGATCAACACTGAATCACTAGGAGCGGCGCGGCGATGCACCAGCTTTAGCGGCGCGTTTACGTTAATTGACGGTCATCGATGCACTGACACTTCTTCAGGCCAGGGGGGGTCGGTATTAGGTAGGAAATTTTGACAGGATGGTCGGATTCGAGCGGTTAAACGAAAACTATTCGCGCTTCGGCGCGACCATGTCCCCGGGCTTGAAGGGCTACCTTCAAAGAAACTACGACGCGGAGAGTTTAAACGAAATTATTTATTGACTTAAGTATAATAAGCTAACCTAACTAAATAAGAATCCTAACCTAAGCAGATGAGTTGAAGTTAAACTAATTACTGTTTAGGTAAGGGACAAAGACGCACTACAGGACGTAGATAGGTACCTGTAGCAGTACGAACGCGGACAACACGCGTGACACCATTCGATCCAGGAAAAACTTCCTCGACTAGCCCTAACGGCCAGTGAAGAGGCGGTGCATTATCGACGGTAATTATTACCACATCTCCCTTAGCGATCGGATTGGTTGGCGTGTTCCATTTGTTTCGAGTCTGTAGCGTATGTAAATAATCAGCCTTCCATCGTTTCCAGAATGACTGAACAAGTTTATCAATAAGTTCTTGACGCGAGAGCAAATGTAACGGACCATCCTCTATCTCCCTAGCCGGAAGATATTTTAAGGGGGTGACAGTGAGAAAATGAGCCGGTGTCAACGCGAGAGGTTCCGATGGATCATTAGATAGCGTGCGGCACAATGGACGGGAGTTCATTACTGCCTCGATCTGAGCAAGCACAGTATTGAACTCTTCCAAGGAAAGAATTTGGTCGCCTATCACGCGATATAGATGAGTTTTGAGGCTCTTAATGTTGGCCTCCCAATTACCGCCAAAATGGCAAGCAGTTGGAACATTAAGTGACCACTCGATGCGATTTTCGGCTAGTATGTGACCAAATTCAGACCTGAAGTGTTTGGACGCTAAAAATTCGTGCAATTCCGAAAGCGTGCGCTTGGCGCAAACATAATTTGACGCATTGTCGGAATGAACGCGAGCGACAAAACCGCGGCGGGATAAAAAACGCTTAAACGCCCCGAGGAAACTATCTGTACTTAAGTCGCTGGCAACTTCTATGTGTACAGCGCGAGTGGTTAAGCACACGAAAAGACAAACGTATGCCTTCATTGATCGAATTCCACGACCGCGAGAAACAGTCACCTTAAAAGGCCCTGCGTAATCAGTGCCAGTGTGTATAAACGGTTTCACGGCCGGCGTAACTCGACAGGAGCGGTGATCTGCCATTTCTGGAAAGTTTGGTTTAGCGCGGAGTCTAAAGCAGGGTAGACATTTGTGTACCCGGCTTCGAATTAAATTACGAGCGGAAAGAATCCAATACCTCTGACGGAGTATGGACATCAATAAATCTGGACCTGCATGACAATTGACTTTATGATGATAGTCAACTAAAAGATTTAATATATGATCCTTTCGAGGAAGTATAATCGGATGTTTTGTATCGAAACTTATATCGGCGTTTCTCAGACGACCTCCGACTCTAATGATGCCGTCCTGAAGGAAAGGTTTGAGACGTTGAAACATTGGACTACAACGTTTACCTGCTTGTAAATTAACAATCTCGTTCGCGAAGTGAAAGCGCTGAAGTTCACGCAATATTAAACTTTCAGCGTAATCCAGATCCGATGCAATCACCGTATCACGACGCGGTAGTAGCTTAGCGAAGCGGCAAACGAAAACCACACAACGTATGAATTTCGACCATGACGAAAAGCGATCAGCTAGCGAAATTATTAAATTTCTTTCACTGCTTTCTGCAGTGAGCAAAACGTGTTTCTTTTCCTCTGGAGGCTGTGACACGGTGGAAGGATTGAAAGCGGTAACAGGCCAAAGATTTGAATCTAACTCAAGCCATTTAGGACCAGAGAACCAAAGCGGGTGATCAGTTATTTGTGCGGGGGTAAGACCTCGCGACAAACAATCAGCGGGATTTTCCGTGCCTTGCACATGGAAAAAAGTTTGAGCGGGAAATTCATTTTGAATTTTGGTGACCCGATTGGCCACAAAAGTGTCCCAACGATGAGGTGAGGAGTATACCCAACACAACGCCACCGTTGAGTCTGAAAAGGCGAGAACTCGGTCAATAACAAGGCGGTTATGGCAGGCTTCAATGACCTTGGTCATTAAGCTGCTCAGCAACAGAATGGCACAAAGCTCCAACCTCGCAAGCGTTATAGTCTTGCGAGGCGAGACTTTGGATTTAGCTGTTATTAAAAAGACTGCGTTTTTGCGAATACCTCTGCTGTCTTTCACGTGGAAGTAAATTACTCCTCCGTAAGCCTTTTCGCTCGCATCTGCAAACCCCACGATCGTAATGATATCGCCGGTCGAGATGCCTACGTGCCGTGGAATTTTCAATTCGCTGAGCAAAGGTAGTTCTCTTTTGAAACAAGACCACTGATCAGCAATGTGACCAGGGGGCACATCGTCCCAATCACATTCACACAACCAGAGTTGTTTAATGAGAAGCTTTGCATATAAGACGACGGGAGCAACGAAACCCATGACGTCCCATATCCTAGCGACACATGACAAAATGGTACGTTTTGTACAAGATTCAGCGGGAACACTAATTTTGAGACCGAAATAGTCTGTTGCGGGAGACCAACATAGGCCGAGCACCTTATGTGGCTCAGAGTCCTCAAACTCTTTAATCGCGGAAAGTCGATGCGACAGCGGAATCGAATTTAACACCTTTTGTGAGTTGCTTGTCCATTTCACCAGGTCGAACTGACCAGCTTTCATCAGAGCAATCACTTCGGCAGCGGTGGAGATAGCATCGTCTTCATTGTCAATGCTATAGACAAAGTCATCCATGTATAGCCCTATATCTAAAGTTTCTTTAGCGCGCGGGTAAGAAGCACCTTCATCTGAAAGAAGCTGCTTCACTGTACGAAGAGCATGAAATGGACTTGACTTAAGCCCGAAACAAACGCGGTTAAATTCATAGACCCTTAAGGGTTCTTGCGGAGAAAAGCGGTATAAAATGCGTTGGAATCTGCGATCACATGGACGAACTCCAATACAAAGAAACATCTGACGAATGTCAGCTGAAAGAGCGGTACGATATAAGCGAAAATTAACAATAATATTGAATAGATTCCCTTGTAGATTCTGACCGCCATACAGAAGGTCATTGAGGGAAACTTGAGTGGTTGTCTTGGAACTGGCGTCCAGGACAACGCGCAACTTAGAAGTCAACTTGTCATCTCGTATGACCCCATGGTGCGAAATCGTATACGAGGGCAAGCTCTGCGTTGCCTCCGTGTCCGGGGGTGCGGGAGAGATATAACCTTTGTCTAGGTATTCGGTAATGACGTTGTCGTAGGCCTCCTTAAGCTTAGGTGACGCTAACATTTTACGCTCTAAGCAAAGGAAGCGAGTTTTAGCCTTTTTAAAAGAATCGCCTAACGACAATACATCACCCTTAAATGGAAGTGCGACTACATATCGTCCGTCTGCCTCACGGGTAGTCGTGCTGCTATAAATTTCTTCACACGCCGTGTCATCTGGACTTAATTGTTTCGGTGCGTTCACCTCTTCTATTTGCCAGAATTTTCGCACAGCATCATCTAGCGGATCTGTAGCACAACAATATGATACCGTGGCGAAGCTGTTAACACGTACAGGAGCAGAACCAACGATAACATAGCCCAACACCGTTTCTAGGGCTAGCGGTGAGGTACAATTCGATTGACCTTGAACCTTGCGAGATAATAGGAGATGCGGAAAGATTGAAGCTCCAATCAGCAGATCAATGTCTCCTGGAGTGGAGTAAGTGTCGTCAGCCAAAGGTAAGTTATTGAAATTTATCAAACTCGAAATATCTATCGGGACTGTGGGCAAGAGTTCCGTTACCTTGTCTACCACGAGCGAGTCCATGTTAAAACAAACGCTGAGATCAAACCTAGAGAAAAATCTAATAGAAACTGCGCCTTGGATCGGTTTGGTTGTACCTCCAATCCCTTTAACTACAGAACAGTTTGGATTCTGGTTTGTCTTTAAACCTAAGCGTTGACATAAATCCCGACTGACGAAGTTACTCTGTGAAGCACTGTCCAATAATGCGCGCGCAGAGTACTCCTTGCCTTTGGCGTCGAAAACTATAACGCGTGCGGTAGCGAGCAGCACCGTAGTCGGTGCACGAGAAACATTACAACTCGATAAGGAACAAAGCGATACTTCCTTGGAGTGCGCGGGTGAACCTGAAGGTTTCGAGTTACTAGTGCCGGTAGTGCTGATAGAAGCAGGAGGCTGCTCAACAACACCGGGCATCTTCTGCGAAGAAGCATCACTAGAAGCCGCACTCGAAGTTGCGGAATTTGCGGTTGCGGAATGCCTGTGGAGCATACTATGATGAGGTAACGAGCACCAGCGGCACCTTGACTTGCTAGAACAAGTGGCCAACCGGTGGTTTCCAGTGCAATTTATACAAAGATTATTCGCCTTAACAAACTTGAAACGATCTTCAACGGACATCTTATGAAAGGCGGAACAATTATATAAATGTTCGTGTTGTGAGTTACAAAGAGAACACAAAGACTGTGCAGACGTAGTCGCGGTACTAGTATAGGTATGCGTCGGCTTGGGTGGTTTGTGAGGCTTAGATGCCGTATCCACCTTCCGCTCAGCACTTTTCGGAACTTCTTGTTTCCCGGAAGTGCGTTGCAGTACCTTAATATGTTCGCGAATGAAAGCAACGAAATCGTCATACAAGGGTATCTCACAACTATGTTTATTCAACTCGAACAGGCGAACAGTCTCCGGATCTAACTTCTTTTGAGCGAGGTATAAAAATATGAAGTCAGCCAGATTACTCAAATTTAAATTTTTAAGCGCGGCGATCGACGATGCAAAAGTGTCCAAAAAATTTTCAAGGTTGGTCGGAGTCGCGTTTGACATCGCCTTAATGTTATAAATTTGATCCATATACGACGTAGCCAAATAGCGTTTATCTTCAAATTTATCTACTAACGTTTTAAAAATTAATTCGTAGTTTTCTGCGCACGGTGTAATACCGGCACAAGCTAATTTCGCCTTTCCCGACAGCTTACCTAAGAGATAATAAAGTTTTTCGGCATCCGTAAGGGACTTATTTTCGTGTATAACAGTTTTAAAGTTAGCGTAGAAGAGACTCCACGATTTTAAATCGTATCCATCGAAAGACACTAATTGAATCGGGGGCAAATAAGGTTTAAGTCTTCGCGGCTCATTCTCATCCTTATTATCATCGGCGTACTGCGAGACTAAGCGCTTGATACGACCGTATAGGCGTTCGAACGATAACAAACATTTGAACTCCGGCTTCGCTTTCGGGTTCAGTGCTAATAAACGATTATTATAATCCTCCACTATTTCACTGAATTCAGAGCGTAACGTATCGACATTACTACTTGCGTCGAGAAATTCTTCCCGGACCGACGGGTTAACGCCTATGTTTTTCGATAAATCGAATGTTTCTTGTAGATACTCAAATATCGAATTGCGTCTCTGTTCTAATAGAATTAATTGTATATCTGCGGTATCTTCAGTCTTCGTCATTTTGAATATAAACTAGATTCAAAAATGTCGAGACTAAGTTCCTAATACACGAATGAAACTTCGATTCGGCGTATAAGTATTTAAAGTTATGAATTTCAGCAAAAAGTGAAAGGGAGCGAGCGGGCGGTCACGGCCGCGATGAAGGTCACGCACACCGCTGTAATCTAAGATACAAGTACTTGCAACTATGCACCGATGGCCAAGCGAATACGTTTATGACGCGTAGGTAATTACACAAAATAATTACTTAAAATAACTACTAATAAACTAATATTTCGATTAATATCTATACTGGGATAGATCGGGATGCGATATACGATTAGGATTACGATAAATAAGTAACGTATGACCTATCTATCACCTATATGAGCTATATGTAGGTACCTAGTTAATACCTAAATGAACCCTATTTCCTAAGCAATGCGGGACGAACGATAATAATTCGCTTAGGGAACAAGATTTTAGGACGCGGGAAAACAATTACCTACTTGGAAATTGTAAAACTATCGAGAAAATTAGCGGTAAAATCCGGTTCGATTGGAACCAAAAAAATATCCGGCTCGAAGGACCAAAAAAATATGGCGGCGCGGGGACGGCTAGAAACTAGATTGTTTGGTTTCGATGTGGACTGTATAATTTTCGCGGGGTTTGCTCAAATCCGACTGGGGTTGGGTTTGGGCCGCGGAGTTATGGGGTGTCTATAGGAAAAGGGTAAAGGCACTGACCTGAATCCTTTGGAGCGGCACCGCGATACTTCAGCGAGCCGCGCGTACGTTCATGGATACTTTTCGATGCTTCACTCTTCCTTTCTCACTTCTTCGACTGACGAAAACCAAGAAGGCAAGTTTGTTGGCAAGTCCAGATCAACACTGAATCACTAGGAGCGGCGCGGCGATGCACCAGCTTTAGCGGCGCGTTTACGTTAATTGACGGTCATCGATGCACTGACACTTCTTCAGGCCAGGGGGGGTCGGTATTAGGTAGGAAATTTTGACAGGATGGTCGGATTCGAGCGGTTAAACGAAAACTATTCGCGCTTCGGCGCAACCAAAATGGACACATTGAGTGTGATTTTAGTATTTTTATATTGAAGCACTTGTTGAAGATTATTTCCATTAAAATGGGAATTTCAGATATAACAACTTTTATGTTATTGGTAATGTGACCACCAATAAATTGGAAACATCTAGTGGTATTGGAAAAAACTTCCATTAAATTGGGAATTTCAGGTATGAAAATATTTGTATTATTGGTCATGCAACCACCATTAAATTGGAAATATAAAGTGGTGTTGGAAATAAACCTCCATTAAATTGGGAATTTCAAAACCAGAATATTGGTATTACGGGTCACGGGACCACCATTAAATTGGAAACATCTAGTGGTATTGGAAAACCCTCCATTAAATTGGGAATTTCAAGTATAAGAATATTTGTGTTATTGGTCATGCAACCACCATTAAATTGGAAATATAAAGTGGTTTTGGAAATAAGCCTCCCGAACGGATTAAATCGGAAATTTTAAATATTGGAAAAATTATATTATTGGTCATGCGACCACCACTAAACTGGAAAATGAATTTATGAGCGCAACCAGGATGAATTCGTAAAGAATAACAAATTTTTTGAGATCGAACTATGCTTTATATTGCTCAGAGGTAACCGGATGGTGATACCTCAGAAGTCGCATAAGAATGTTATAGATGCCATACGCAAAGGCCATTCCGGGATCGTAAGGAAGGGTCGATTATTTTCTAAGGTAAAGTGGCCGCGGAAAAATAGATGACAAAAATTTAGTGAAATCCTGCAAAAAAAAAAAAAAAATTATTTTAAACAATTGTGGATAAAATAGATTGATTAGGAATAGACACTGAAGTGAGAAACAGAGATATCATTCAGAAAGAGAAAGGGAAAGAGTACGGAGAGGAACTACAGAATCGACGGGATATCACTCAGAAAGAGAAAGGAAAAGAGTGCGGAGAGGAACTACAGAATCGACGAGATATCACTCAGAAAGAGAAAGGAAAAGAGTGCGGAGAGGAACTACAGAATCGACGAGATATCACTCAGAAAGAGAAAGGAAAAGAGTGCGGAGAGGAACTACAGAATCGACACTAAATGAAGGTGACTAAGTTAGTTAAGGAATGTAGTTCATCTTAAAAAGATTGAAGGCCAGTGGACAACAGTACCGGAGAAAGATCAGGATGAGAAGAATAGATAAAGTAATGGAATCAGTGAATAAACTGTAACTGAGGGAAGATTGAATAAGTGATTAGAAAATATTATTATTATTCCGAACCGGTGGTAGATTCTTGACTTGTCATAGGAGCTACAAGTTGGCCTACATGAAATAAGTAATTATGAATTTGAATTTCAGATTTATTATATATGTGCTGATATTCTAAAGCTGTATCGTGCAGATAACTATACCAAAACTTTGGAATAGTCTAACTCATGTCACTACTATGATTTGAGGATTTAGTGATGCCGGAAATTATTATATAGAAGTGAACTCTTGAAATTATCTAAGTTGTTTATTTATTTAACGTGGAAGGGATGTAGTGTATACACTATACACTGTCTCGTGTGTTCATGAGCAATGTTGCAACGTCAGTATTACGCGAACCGCCGGTGCGAGTAGACGTGCGACAGGTGCTCGTGTGCATTGCCGAGCCAGTGTCGGGGCGGCGCTATTGGAGATACTACAAGGACTTTTGGTATATTCATCCCTAGGTACCCATAATTCGATGTGCAAAGTTTCAAAACTTTCGCAATTTTCCAGAGGTTGGGTCATTTTTTGAGGTTTTTTGACTGGACTATAGAAGATGCCTATTCACTCGTGCCTTGAAGTTACTCAAATTATAGGTGGCAGAAAATGCGGTTGCTGGAAGGGTGTTTCACACCTTAGCGGTTCGTTTCAAACACGTTGAACTAAAGCGTTGCATAATATTACTAACTAACCTCATCGCCAGCCCATTTCTGGGCACGGGTCTCCTCAAAGAATAAGAAAGCTTTAGGTCATGGGCGACCACCACCATACCTACTGGCCACATGCGGATTGCCAGACTTTACACACCTTTGAGAACATTAGAGAGAACTCTAAGGCAGGTATCTCAGGTATCAGGTATCTGTCACTTTCATGACTTTACTGCGTTTAAGATGCAGTATAATTCAGAACCTATTTTTTAATGGAACCCTATACCTAAGTAACAAGGAAATAAATCCCATCCCATCCTATGGTAAAAATGGTTTTACAACCCGCCTTAATATTTTCAAACGTGTGTGGAGTCTGCCAATCCACACTTGAGGCTAAAATCTATAGTCCGCACTCTCCCTCTGCTCAGAATCAAGACAGAGTTTAATTTAAACGAGACAAATTTATGTCAGAGCATATTTGTGTCTCGTTTGAACTCTATCTTATGCTGAGATCTACAGAGCGTGCTCCGACTTAGCTCGAACTTAAGAGTTAATACGAGACACCAATATGCTCCGACATAAATTCATCTCGTTTTATCTCTATCTTGAGTCTGAGCAGAGGGAGAGTGCGGTCTATAGATTTCAGCCTCAAGTCCGAGCTAAGTTAGAGCAGCATGAGAGAAGACCTCAGAGGTATCCATTAATGGGCTACTGATGATAATGATTAATGATGATGATGAACTCTCCTTGGGATTTGACTTATTTATAACTTGTCCTATTTTTAATCCAAACTTTTGGTTTCTCTACAGGAGCTTAACGCTAAATCCCGCATTCACTGAAAGCATCTGTTGTGTAGAGAAACTGATTTATTGCAAGGTTATTGAATACACGTGCTCATAATAGATAATGCATCATTGAAAATATAATAAAGATTTCTATAGCGCGTTATGAGATGTGTTGTAACTCTGGTGATATTATATCAAGATTAAAGGATATTATACTATGCTAAGCTCGATTTCAAAATCTTTCAATCTGCATAAAAACTCTCTAATAGTCTGTCAAATTGATTTAGTACCTGAAGTAAGTGAAAACTACACATTTATTACCCATGAATCGAAGCGCGAGGCTAGCGCGCCAAGGCCAAAGAACGGCCTAGCGCATGCAGTGTCTATTATATTGATCATCTACTAAAATCGCTTTACTCATGGGTTCTGCAAGACTATTATAGTTTCAAATACCACCGGACTCTACTTCAGCAGGGTGATAACCCTGCTTTTATTATAAAAAAAAAGACGTGTGGCACTCGGGGACTGCCGCGGTAAAGCTATTGCATAGCATTTTTTATCAACGCCATCTAGTGGCTCACCGCTAGATGGCGTTGATAAAAAATGCGCAATCTAGCGGCTCAACGTAGAGGAGTCCCGTGTCAGGTTATTTTCGTTACGGAATTTCTGGATTCGGTCTCCACGCTGGCCCGCGATAGAAGCTATGCAATAGCTTAAAAATTATCCCCCGATTTTATACACTAACAAGACATAAAATTATCTTCTCCCTGCTTAAGCATGGCAAAAGGGGAAAGGAGATGTATATCCCTATTTGACATTACACTGGATATTATTTCCACCACTATACCCATGCTCAATGGGTGGATAAAACTGAGCGAGGGGATAAACATTTTATCCTTTTCCCGTGGGTAAAATGTCCCCCGTCTTACCCTGCTGGAGGATGTTCACGTGACCTGTACCCAGTAAAACTTATTTATCTTCAATGGTATTTAATGGCATCACATTGGTCGTTGAACTTATTCTAATTCCAATCAATCATGTATCACAATGTTTTTTTCTCACTGTGTAATAATATGTTAGGTGTAAATTATTTATTGATCTAATTAATATTAATTATATACAAAGTTGTTTCTTGCTTCATCATACTTCATATCATATCATATCATACTATCATACTATCATACTATCATCATACTTCATACTTCATACTAATCATACTTCATACTTCATACTCATACTAATATTATAAAGCCGAAAGTTTGTATGTGTGTGTGTGTGTGTGTGTGTATGTTTGTTACTCTTTCACGCCAAAACTACTGGACCGATTTGGCTGAAATTCAAAATGGAGATAGATTATACCTTGGATTAAAACATAGGCTACTTTCTATCCCGGAAAATCAAAGAGTTCCCGCGGGATTTTAAAAACTAAATTCACGCGGACGAAGTCGCGGGCATCAGCTAGTTATTTATAAATACCGCCTTAATACTTCTAATTAAAGCCTCAATTGCCCAACGGTTAAAGGTGCGGACTGAAAATTGAAAGGTCGTAGGTTCGAATCTCACCCATTGCACTATTGTCGTACCCACTCCTAGCACAAACTTTCCGCTTATTTGGAGGGGGTAGGAGGATGTTAGTTAACTTTATCTTGGCTAATATTCTTTTGATAAAAATAATAAAAATTTAAAGGCGTTTGTAGATGTTATCAGTTTTTGAATTGCAAATCTGCTAAAATATCAAATTCTTCCACGGTTAATCGTTATTGAACGTTGGTGAAATCAGCACATCAATTAGCAAGTTTTGTATATTTCCTTGCCCTATATATAACTGATTTTATTATATACTTGCGTTATATAAGTCGCAAATAGCCTCTCGGTTATCGCGACCGCCTTCGCAATGTCGGTTAATATTCAAATTGTAATGTCGGAGATAAACTAAAAACTGGTTTACCTTTATAAACAAAGTTCATTGCGTTATTTCCTAAATGTATTTAATGGCAATTTATTATCAAGTACCTACATGTATTACATTAATTATTTAGTATCAAAATCGAATGTGTCTTAGCTTGTAAAGCTCGCTGTACACACTTCAAATTGTGAATTTTCGACTTCAACTTTGTGCCCAATAGCCCAACGGTTAAAGGTGCGGACTGAAGACTGAAAGATCGCAGGTTCGAGCCTTGCCCATTGCACTATTGTCGTACCCACTCCTAGCACAAGATTTTCGCTTATTTGGAGGGGAGAGGAGAATATAAGTCAAGTTCAGCTTGGCTATAATTCTTTTTATAAAAAAAATATGGTCCTCTTCAAGCGCAGTTTCACAACATTTCGCTGTTAAAGTGACATAAAAAGGCGCTAAAATGAAGATGAAGTGATAAAGTGTGTCACGACTTGCACGTCCTTGTTTCCTATCCTGAGCACCTAATTTCAAATGTTTTCAAGAGTACCTTAATACTTATCACTTATCTCATCAGATCTCGCAATAAAAAAATTAAGCCCGCGACATTTTCATTGGTTTCCGTATATAACTGATCAGCTTTTCCCCACGACTTATGTTAAAATTTAAATGCGTGTAGACTGTCTATGGTCATAATAAAGTTTTTATTTATTTACGACACCAACACAGAAGCAGCGTCTTCGATTCCCCTACCAGATCCTGTTTAATCCCAACAAATACTCTACAAGAAACATCAAAAGAGCCCATCATTGCCTACCATAAAGCATGATTGTCATCCTTGCAAATCCTTTTCCTCAATAACAGCGTAATACAAATACCCCAGATATAGATCAGAAAGAAACAAACGAGGAGGCACATTCGTTATTATCTATGGGCTGCTATCAATATTTATACCGGTCCCCATTTCGAAAGTTGTTCCAAGCCCTGAATGAGTGACCAAAACAAAATAACCCGACCACTATCACGCCGGGGTCGATGACCGGGTGACATTTGACATGCGAATGTCAAGGCGCATGTCTGTCCGTGCACGTCACCTCACGAACATATTGAAAATTCCACGCATCTTCGGTTAGGTCGGACGTGTAATACAAGCTATTCGATTCAATAGCTGAGCCAACTAAAGTTGCTAACATGTCGTAACGAAACTGTAAGGCATAGAACGTCTATTTTTGTAAGCTAATAGTGTTAACAAGGAGACATTTTTTTAAAACCTACGATGCATATTAGGAGCCTCTGGTAGATGGTAAAATAAATTAAAAAATTTAACCAAAAAAAGCGGACCTTTATCTTGTGACCGAGCCGTAAAAGATATCTAAGAAAGTAAGAATCTGCTCAAAAGTAATACTTACTCAATGCAAGGAATCCGCATTAAAATCAGTCTGAAAGATTTTCTGCAAAAAATTATAAAACGCATAAAAAAAACACACGGCTTCTTAAGCAAAATTCGTATTCCATTTTAGTTCCGTCATGGGTGTCTGGCAATTTGTGATAAGTATTTGTGAATTTACGGCAGTAGTTAAAAAGGATGAAATTAGTGTCAAATATTATTGGACTTATTCGCGAAGAGAAGAAATATTAATCGCTTTTAAAATAAAGTGTGAGTAAACAGGCACTCATATATTCGTAGCTTTAGCATAGCATGTGTTCTAGAGCTTAACCTTTAACACAGTGAGTCAAAACGTACCTTTGCAACAACATTAATTTATCATCGACATAAAATATACCGCGCCACATTTGCGTACATAATAAAGGCATACAACCTACTATTAAGTAGTTGTACTTGTAAGTCGCCTATGTGCTCAAATGTCACAGCCACTTCCTCGTAGACGCCCGCAGGCCGAAGATATGCAAGGGCGAAAATAAGAGCAAAGCAACGAAAAAGGTCATGATATCACTACGAGTAAACAATGTTCTCGTCACAGTTTTACCGTCTCTTTAAGGCTCAATTCACATCTGTGCGCGTCGATTCGGATTTTTCCGTATGATTTCAGTCACACTTATATGCATTAAGATAATACATACGTATCCTTCCGCATGCGAGCGGATCCGTTCACACACTTTCGCATTTATAATACTAGCGGACGCCCGCGACATCGTCCGCTTCTTCAATTGAGGAGTTGAATTTCGGAACCCAATTCCTTGGCTTGTCGCGAGATTTATCTGTGTAGAAATAGTAACAGAGAACAAGAGAGTAGTAGAACAAGTAAATTAAATAACTTGATGTGATTGATTTTAGTTTTTAAAATTTTTAAACTAAGAAAATACGAGTACCTACTTAAATCTCGAACCAAGCTTTTATATCGTATTGTGTAATGACGTTACAAGTTGATAGTAAAAGTTTTAAAAGAAACGTTTATTTTATCCTTTTTAGCGCATTTAAATAAAAGCTTGTTCTTAAAAAACTTTTTTTACTTTTAATTTCAATTAATTTATTTTAATATTCTTATAACTATTTTTAATATAACTTTAGGTGAAACAAACTTAAGAGAATTATTATTTATTGATCTTTATTTATTTTTCCTGTCGTAAATTAAATTGATTCTGCGAGAAACACGCTCACCTTGGTTTTTCTCGGCCTTTGACATTATTTTCTTTTTATTCCGATATAGTAAATAATTTTCCTTAAAGCAGTTGTTTCAAATAAAATTAAAGGTAAATAAAGTAATTTTAATATAATAATAGTTATTATAATAATAATTTTAATATAGTAATAGGATAAAATCTATATATGCCTATAGTGATTGATTTTATAATAGTATTCTTTATTAATATTGTTACTTCACAAAACCCAATTAATCTAAAACAAATGTATGTCTAAAGTGTGTTTGATTGTTTGTTTGTCCTTCAATAACGCTGCCACAGATCGCGATCGATCTGGAGAGTGACATAGGCTACTTTTCATCCCGGAAAATCAAAGAGTTCTCGCGGGATTTCAAAAACTAAATCCACGCGAGCAAAGCCGCGAGCATCAGCTAGTTAATAACAATGTTTTCAAAGTTCAGTTTTTCCTATAGAGTTAATTACGCAACATAATAAAGATCTCTACAATGTTTACACAAATGACACATCTTTTCTCGAAAGGGTCAAAGCCGGGTCGCGAAAATCCATTGAGTCATGTAAAATGAATGCAGTTACGCTAACATTGACTTAAAAGGAATTCAAAATATTTTTTGCGCGATTGGAATTATCACGGAAGGTATTCCGTAGATGACGGAATGTATTATTATTTTTTATTGAGATAATTACGCTTAATATTCTAAACTTTTCCAAATTAATAATTTTCATCTTGTATGAATTGTATGAAATGGTTGCATCCAGTGTTAGGTACTAATAAATTTTAGATTGTATAATATAGTACCAATAGATGACATTAACCCATATATGCCCAGGGGGTCGTTAATGGCCCGAAGGTACTTGATGACTTCAAATGCATCCTGATTGCAACTTATTATATTAATTCTAATTAAAGCACTATTTTTTGATACAGTAAAGAACTACTTTGAAGCACAGTACAATAAAATTACTATTCTTAAATTATTTCAAGTGAAAAATAGTAGTACAAAATCGTAGAAGTTTTTTTCTGAAAAAATTTGGTGACTACGTGCATATAAATGTATATATTCTATGTATTATATGTTTTTTTATCATCAAAATTATTGTTATAGTAAATTGAATATGTGTTTTAAAGATATAGGTATAATTTTCACTGAGGGGCTACATTTTTCGTACTCAAATTAATGGAAACTTTTCACGGGGTCGACAACGACCCCGTGGGCATATATGCTGCTTTAAATTCTTATATTTACTCTAACGGTCCCGGCATGTGCTCTCCATTTTTGAAATAGTTGAAGCCCTGGAGAAATTGGATAACGAGGAACAGGTCCAGGGCATCGATGTAAACATTGATCCCCCTTGCAGAGGTACGATATCAGACTGTGATTCGGATGAAAAGGATGAAAGTGTGAAAATATAAATCGATTTCACCTATCTCAATAATTATTTACTTCAGCCGAAATGTTAGTCATACAACGAGAAGGTAATGATGACAATAAAGCCACCAATAAGGCTTTAGTCAATTATTCTCGTAGTTTTCCAGTCTATTATTCTCGTAATTCTCAAATCTCTGAACCCCTTTCTACACAACACAATGTTCTATTCCTATTGAATTGTCGAAGAATCTTATACTTTCATTGCTAATTCTGAGGACTATTCTTCCTCGAGGGAGCACTCTGCTAGGGCCAACAGTGATTTAGGTCCTCTTTTCTACAAGAACTGGGAAAAATCGCAACATGAGGCTACGCAAATGCATAAAACGAGCTTGCAAAAAGCTTGCAAAGATAAGATTTGCGCCATTCACTGTAATGAAGCAGCTTAGTTACACTGTTGTTCAGTGCAATTGGCGTATATCCCGTCCAAAAGGCTCGTCGATATTCTGATACTGGCAAACATATTGATAGTCAAACGTTGTACATCAATACAATCAATGTGGGAGGAGTAGATAGACTTGATGCTCATTTTGGAGTTTATCAAATTGACATTAGGGGTAAGAAGTGGTATATTTTGATGTAGTTAGTTCACTTTGATGTGTTGACAGCAAAAAAAGTATGTGGAAGAGTGTTAACTCTTCAATGCTTCCCAGATTATTGGAAGCAAACGTAGATATACTGGAATTTTATCTATAGCAAAGTCTTTTTCTTTTCTATTTTCTCTTCGAAATCTAATTCTTCAACCTATCTTATTTCGAAAACTCAACCTGAGCCATACCAGCAACTGAAAACAAGGCGGTACCTTATTTCTGTTTTAAAACTTTACATTTACTCAATAGTTGGATCAGAAGACATGTGCTGTCTAAAAACATAATAGTCAAAATGTGTCGCAAGTTAATGTCAATATGTATTACAGATGCTTTAAAGATTACATTACGTAGTAGAATTAGGTAATTCTACTACGTAATGGTTCCTGTCTCAATGTCTACCCCAATAATCAAGACTGATAAGCGAATAAAGTTTTTATATTCATGATTCTTCCCCCATACTAGTGTAAGACCTTATCTGCCCATGGGGTCGTTTTCGACCCCCTGAAAAAAACCCACTTTCAGATCTGAAAACTACTAATTGCTATTGTAGCCCTTATTTATGGTCATTAATAAACAACATATGTGAAAATTATAAAAATCGGCGTCAAAAAAAGTTCTGGGCATATATGGGTTAAATGAGTCGCCGGAACAACAAAATTAATTAGAACGTGGAGCGTGGAAATCCCTATCATATGTTAATCAATGAAACGACGAAGACGGAATACAGTGTACAGAGATTCTTGCTGATGCTTCTCACTAGAAACAAAAATCCCTATCCTATATTAACGAATGAATCGACGAAGATGGAATACCGTGTAGTGTACAGAGATTCTTGCTGATGCTTCTCACTTGAAACAAAAATCCCTATTCTATATTAACGAATGAATCGACGAAGATGGAATACCGTGCCTAGTGTACAGAGATTCTTGCTGATGCTTCTCACTTGAAACAAAAATCCCTATCCTATATTAACGAATGAATCGACGAAGATGGAATACCGTGCCTAGTGTACAGAGATTCTTGCTGATGCTTCCCACTTGAAACAAAAATCCCTATCCTATATTAACGAATGAATCGACGAAGATGGAATACCGTGTAGTGTACAGAGATTCTTGCTGATACTTCTCACTAGAAACAAAAATCCCTATCCTATATTAACGAATGAATCAACGAAGATGGAATACCGTGTAGTGTACAAAGATTTTTGCTGATGCTTTTCACTTGAAACAAAAATCCCTATCCTATATTAACGAATGAAACGACGATGATGGTATATAGTGTACAGTGATTCTTGCTGATGCTTCTCACCAGAAACAAAAATCCGCCCGACAGGATAATGCCGCAGGATACCTACAGGCAATGCAAGATTGAGGCCCATGAAAGTGGTTGTAAGAGACCTTAGCCTAGCTGTGGACGACTATCGATTGATAAAGAAAAATGATAAGTAACTCGGACCACTATGATCGTATCAAACCGAACCCTAAAAGTAGGAACTGAAATCTCCATGTTGAAATCCTACACGTTGTTCGTATTTGGAATGTTAGTTGGCGCGTGTCAGCGCACGTGGGCCGCGACATTTGCCCTGCGCCGTGACGTCACACTGTGAATCAGCCAGCTCATTTTCTGTGGGTTTATGTAAAGGTACTTTTGAGCTTATAAATGTTTTCGAAGCTTAACTGAGCACACCTAAGTCTCGGGCACTCGGGCTTTTAGCACATCTCTACCGCGAAACGATAGCAGAGGAACGAAAAGAATAAATACGATAGTCAGAATATGTTTGCTTTAGTGTCACAATAAACCTACGTAGTTGGGTATTTTACTGTTGCCAAAATGTAGATAATAAGAATAACTTTTATAAAAACAGAAGATAAATCGGTCAAAAAACAAATAAGTTGTTTTACTGCGACTGTATTCGTCTCTTTCTAAAACGAAATTTTGTATGGAGAGTGTATGGAGCTACTGAATTTGTGACGCCACATGTCAGTAGCGCTCTCTCTGTCTAACAGGATACTTTAAAGCTCTATATTTTCGAGACTAGTTAAGATATTAAAAAACAAAAATGACATTATGTTTTAATATTAAAAAACTTTATTTTAAGTAAGTATATAATTTTCTTTTTGTGAAATACCCAATTCAGCCACCGAAGTTTCGGTTACGTGCTTTCGGCATGTACTTAGGACAGACAGTTTGGCTATGGTTTCCAACTATATTTGAACTTCTAAACAAACTGTTTCATATCGATTTTTCTTTGACGTTACAGTGTTGCGATTCTCGAAAACTACCAACGTTTTTGGGAAGCATGGACTTGTGCTAAGCCTACCGAATGCATAGAACATCGAATGCACCGCGAGGGCGACAGTAACCAAGTGACAGCGAGTTCGATGCGTGGGCGCGCTAAGCTCATTAAGACATACATGGTCCCTACCGAGACATGAACCCTATGATGCGTACACGTGAACATTTCTTTTGTCCAACCAACATTGCATACTAGCCATTTATACGAGTTAGGTTTATGTTGAAAATCCTTCGGAAATGCTCTATTTATCCGAGTTAAAAGGTAGCCTATGTCACTCACCCAGTCATTAACTATACCCATACAAAAAATCACGTCGATCCCTTCTGCATTGCAGCGTGATTGAAGGAAAACCACATAGATGGAACGTAAGAATACGACAGTGATGCCAATTCTTTTATAGGTACACCATACACAATCTCTCAACTAAACTGACAACTCCTAATTAGGGCCTAAACCCTTCTCGTTCTATAAAAAACTCGTGCTCAGTTATGCCGACTAGTAGGCAGGCGAAGACACGTATCTTAGCGGATACGTCCATCATATAAGCAATCTGTAAACCAAACAGCCCGATCCGTCGAGTGGTTTGAGCTGTGCGTTGATAGGTCAGTCAGTCAGTCAGTCAGCTAGTCAGTCAGGCAGTCACCTTTTCCTTTTATATATTTAGAGATTATTCAATCATGTTTGACAACTATAATAATTCACATATGACTTAACAGTTCTTTTGCTTTAGTTTATTCAGAGCACTATTACCGAATTAAACACACTGCAGCGATCGTAAACAACCTGTAAATAGTAATAATCCATAAGGTTTAAGGCGGCAGCGTTCGTTGCAGGCCCGAGAGCGTAATTTTACGGCTAATAAAACGTCTAATAGATGATACTGTCTCGGCTAAATGCTAAATGGCTAATGAGGATGAGTTAAAGCCAGAAGTGTTGTTTATAATATACTCAAAGCCAGAAGTAGATCGCTATATTCTAACGGTTCCTTGGAACACATTTGAGCTCTGTACATTTTAACCAACTTCAACTGTCCGTCCGTCCGTCTGTCTGTCAGCGGGCTGTATCTCATGATCCGTAATAATAATCCGTAATAAAGAGTTAAAATATTATAAAGGCGAAAGTTTGTGTGTGTGTGTGTGTGTGTGTGTGTGTGTTTGTGTGTGTGTGTGAGTGTGCGTGTGTGTGTATGTTTGTGTGTGTATGTTTGTTACTTTGTTACTCCTTCACGTCACAACGAATGAACCGATTTGGATGAAATTTGGAATGGAGATATCTCATACCCAGGATAACACATAGGCTACATTTTATTTATTATGAATTTAAAAAAATCTAATCCACGTGTACGAAGTCCGGGGCATCGTCTAGTACAATATAAATCGCCGATAAAAATATAAACATTCAAACCAAAATGAACCTTTATTAACAACGCTCGAGTCGCTCTTTGTGTAAAGACCTTTGATATCTTTATATCTGGCTGTACGAGTCGTAGCTAACAACAGAAGCACTTAACCGAGAGTTAAAGGTCGCATACCACTGACCGGCGGTCTCCAAACCTGACCTTTGATTATCTCGCCGCTAATGGACCCCGCAGCGCAGCGCGGAGTACACCATGGCAAAAACACAGATACACTTCAAGTAATTTGTATGCTCGTAATGACTCGGCAATAATTTGGATGAGTACTGAGTTACGGGACAAGTTCGCCGAGTGTATATCTACTTGTATTTCCCGGGATGTCGAGGGGCTGAAAACGGTTGAAAATAAGGGTATTCAAACGGTTAGTAATATACAGTCACCGTTATGTCAACCCTTTTCAATCCTTCATTTAATCAAAATTATATTTTGGTACCGAAAAACCATCTGGATTGCGGTCCGCGGTGTTTATTATATTATTTGTATAAATTAATCTAAATAAAAAGTGTAAATAAATTATAAGAAAATAAGTAGTGTATAGTTCTTTCAATTCACGAGGGCGCGTGAACTTTACTTGTGGTTACGTAGTGTACATGCACATTGCGTAAGTGTACGTGCTTGTCGGAGCTTAGGAGGGAGGGGGCAGGCATGAGCAAGCTCTCGTTCACACTTATACAGATACGACACACACACTACCATGAGCCACGTACCCTCGTGAGTTGCGAGAACTATAACAGTAGTGTGGTATTAAAGTGTAAATTGTGTCTTCGTCTTCTTTATCAATCGATAGACGTCCACGGCTGGGCAAAAATCTTTTGCATTGACGTCCAAAGGTCTTGCCTTGCATTTTGCAATTTTTAGATTCTGGATTAGATGGGTTATTGAAACCGGTCGTTACAGTACATAAACAGTTCCTATTGATCGACATTAAACTGCAAATGACCAGTTTAGGATATCCTTATTGTTGGGTCTCCGATTTCGAACGTGAGACATATTCTTTAGATTTCCGGACTTGCAAAATTTAGTGTACTTATAATTTATCTATGTCGCCTTGTGACAATAACCTACTTTGCAAGATTTTTTAACATTCCCTATCAAGATAATAGGCGGTGAAGCTGCCCTCAAGGGCAACTTCGTTTCATAATTATCATTATGCGTCTTTGAAAAATTTCATAATTTTTTTCTTAAGAATATACATTTCTATTGTGTTGATGACTTAAACCCGCTAACCTCTAAATAAACTTAAAGCTTGTGTTAAGGGTGGGAATTAAACAGCTTCGTAACTAAGACTAGATAAACATTGTCACTCAACTAGACAAACACATAAATGCGAAAGTTTGGATGTATGGATGAATGGATGTTTGTTCCTCAATCACGCCGCAACGACTAAACCGATTTGGCTGAAATTTGGCACAGAGATAGATAATTGTCTACAATAACACATAAGCTTATATATATATATATATATATATTATCCCTGAAAAGTAAAGAGTTCCCGCGGGAATAAAAATCTCAATCCACGCGAACGAAGTCTTTAATTAAAAAACCATTCACTTACCTACTTACGTAAGGTCAACAGGGCAGAGGTTACAGGGTTTTTAGCAGGTGATACTTTGCTTGTCGTTTAAATGAAAGGACCATTATATCAATTGTAAAAGTAATGCAACGACAGAAATGACTTGACAAAGCGAAGTTGGTTTTACAACATAATCTATACTAATATTATAATGCTGAAGAGTTTATTTGTTTGAACGCGCTAATCTCAGGAACTACTGGTTCGAATTGAAAAATTATTTTTGTGTTGGATAGTCCATCCATCGAGGAAGGCTTTAGGCTATCACGCTGCGACCAATAGGAGCGAAGCATCAGTAAAAAATGTTGCAAAAACGGGGAAAATTATCCATATTTAAAATAATATATTCTTTTAAAAACTTCTTAATCAGCAACAGCTAGTATAATATATTTTTGCGAATGCTTTTAATATCTTTTAATTGCTGGTACCTAGGTATTTTGATAATTTATTCTGTCACCATTCAAACTATTGCGTATTTCGCGCATATAAAAAGTTTAGGTACATTCTAATGTAATCTAGTAAATGCTCCGAATTAGCATGTTTTAATTGCATCAACGTAATATTAGTGTACCGTTTATAGTTCAGGAAACTGTCGAGGGGACCGGATTCTTAACCTTTATAATAATTTAATTACCAAATCGATTCTATCAAAGGAAACGAATAATTACACGCGTTTCTAATAGATCGATGTATCGAATCGATAAACGTGGACTCATATATGTGTGTGGCTTTTGTTTTTATGTACTTTAGTGTATATTTTTTTTTTTTTTTTTTTTTTTTTTTTTTTTTTTTTTTTTTTTTGTTTATTTCAGGCAATTAGGTACCCATAACTATATACATACATGACAAAAATTAAATAACATATAAAAAGAAATTAAAATAAAAGTGTACTGTCCATATTATTGTTTTTTAGTTAGAACTTCACGTAACTGTCGCTCTTTATAACGTCTGTATACCAGACCCGCAGGCCAGAACGTGGACTCTAAAAATTTATTAATTTTACTGGCATATATCGTTACTCTAAATGAGTTAAAGGAGGTTTCTCTGTACGGAGTAAGGCGCTCAACACTTATACACTCCTCACCCATGTCATTTATGTGTTCCTTAATGTCATTTTCGGAGACCGTTTTTAAAGCGCGGGAGACATATATGGAGCAAATTGGATCGGCGACCTGTATTTTACATTGAGCCACAGATGTTCCCCTCATGTTTGCATTTTTAGTTTTTCGTTTTCTATATTGGACAATTTTAAACGGTTCATCATTTGAGGGTAGGTTGTTAGATTTGGTCGGCGCGTCGTGTATAACCGCGCAGTCCTCAGTTACGCCCATATCACCCGAACTTGTGGTCTGCACACGGGCGCTTTTCGTTTGGCGCGGGCATTCCTTATCATTCACAATGTCTCGGTAGGTCGGTGTATGCGAGCTCCGCGCAACTGAATCATGCAGAAGTGTAGACTGTGGCGCATTCACAAGCGGTAGCGGGGTAAGCGGTACACAAGATTTCTTCTTTTTCGGAGTCGTCATTTGCGGAGTTGTGTTGTTACCTTGCTCTTTATGCGTGTTTAGAGATGACCGAAAATCCGCCAGCTCATGGCTAAACTTTGTCTTAAAGTCTGTCAATTCTGTTCTCATCATGGACATATCTTTGAGTAAGCGAGTAACGTCCACATAGTCAAAGGTTACAGATGGCAGGCGACTTAAGTCCCTCGCAACAAAAGTTGGTTGAACATCCGGGTCAACTTCTTTCAGAAGTTTTATAATGTCTTTTACGTTTTTTTTCCGCTTGTCATCGCCTTTTCTTTGTATATTCCTCACGCCGTCGCCGCATGCACTGTATAAAGCATTTTTACCTTCCTCAATTTCGGTATCCGTGAAATGGGTACTACAGATCTGCACAATGCTTAATTCGTCTAGTATATCAATCTTGTTTTGCACAAACGTCAAAAACTCGTTAATAATAACACCCGTCATAGTCCTTTACTTGTACCACACACCAGAATTTTTTAACGCATAATGCGCGGGACACGTCCACTCGCATCGGCGACGCGCGAGTGAGACATACATGAGAGTATATGAACATACATAGACAGTTTGGCGACTATTTTAATAAAAGAGCTTTTGCTATCGTCCGTGTGTGTGGTTTTTAAAAATCCCGCGGGAACCCTGTTTTTTTGGGATAAAAGGTAAAACTTATAGCACTCTCCAACTCCTGAACACACACACATGCAAAATATTAGGTCGATCCATTGCTGCGTGATTGAACGACAAACCAACTGTGACTGTGAGCTGATTCCCGCTTCTTTGCGGGCATGATTTGTGTATGTTTTTGTAGGTAAAATTAGATGAGGTTAGCTATAAGTTTATAGAAAACCATTTTTTCATTAAAATATTACAGTAGGTATAGGTAACATTTTTATTTAAAAAAAAAAAACACTTTTCTTTATAAATAACTAATGGTTCGTACTTTTGAATTTTTTATGTTTTAGATTATTGTGTAATACCGAACCTTCTTGTTTCAGGTAAATCTAAATCAGGATATACGGCACGGTAAAAACGATACGCTACGGTAATGTAAAAAGAAAATTTCCAGAATACATCGATGGCTGAAAATCATTCGTTGACATTAAGAGACGATATAAGACAACTAGCTTTTGCCCCCGCGACTCCGTCCGTGGAATTAGATTTTGGGGTGGAATTTTCAAAAACTGTGACACACGTACTTTTTTATTTTTAACTGAAAGCTCAAATACCAACTTTGATGGAAACAGCTTGAAAAATGACGGAGTTTCATATAAACTTCCATCCCCTATTTAAACCCCTTAGGGGTGCATATTCCAATAATCCTTTCTTAGTGTGCGCCTACGTCATAAAAGGACCCAACTGTAAAAATTTCAAGTTTCTCACTTCAGTAGTTTAGGCTGTGCGTTGATATCTCAGTCAGTCAGTCAGTCAGTCAGGACTTTGAATTTTATATAAGTATATAGATATTTATTAAGGGCGCATTAGAGCTAAATTTTTTAGGTTTAATAGTTTAAGTTGTCGCCTCAACTGTTCACCATAAAAGTAAGAATCATACGCATTACAAGGCCACACATTCACCTCTGTCTGATTACACTTTTTGTAAAGTTAAGGCTCGTACTATATTTTTAAGGCTCGAACTTGCGACCTTTCAATTTTCATTCCGCATCTTTAACCGTTGGCCTATTGAGGCGTTTGTTTGTGATCGTTTTACCAGATGAAAAAAAAATGGTAAAATGAGAAATAAAAACTACCTACGTCAATATCCAACTTTGAATCGCGAGGTATGGTATTGAGTTTATAAAAAATGCCATGGAAAAAGATCGTTCAGTTTTTCCCTAAATCGATGTTTTCCGGGCAATTTTTCCTATAAAAACATAATTCGTACTATTACCAACATTTTAAAACTGAAATAATAGCCAAATCGGTCCAGCCGTTCTCAAACGATGCGCTTATACCAACGAACAGCGTTTTATTTTTATTTCTACGGATATCTTAATAGGGTAGCTAATAAATGAGTGCATAGCCTGAAACGGGTGTTGATGAGCGCTCGCCTCACATACCTACATAAGTTACGACTTACGAGGCGGGTCGAGACTGCTTTTCTTCCGCCATATAATCAAGAGGAAGCTGGGCTCCAGTTTGACGGGTTCACTTCGCGTCTTCGCCTCCACTTATATAGACTACAACTCAGCTCTATATAGCTTCGAATTCCTCTTTTTTTACATTCATTGACAAGATAGCCCTTGACTGCGATCTCACCTGTTGGTAAGTGAAGATTCAGTTTAAGATAGTAGCGGGTTAACTGTAGTTTCAACCCATACCCCTAATCTGTTTCTAAAAAGTGCCGGAACACTAAATCGCTTGGTGGCACGTCTTTGACTGTAGGGTGGTAACTAGCCACATCCAAAGCTTCCCACCAGTCCGGACCAGAGACAATTCAGAAATTATAAATTCCCAAATTGCCCCCGAACGGGATCTTTGTTACTTAATCACGCCACAACAACCGAACCGATTTGGCTGTTTGGCACAGAGATAGATTATAGTTTGAACTAACATATGGGCTACTTTTTATTCCAGAAAATATGAAAGCTCCCACGCGAATCAAAAAACCGCGAACGAAGTCGTGGGCATCACCTATTACTATTATAAAAATGCTTAAAAGTTTTCTCTGTTTAAACAAAATCGGGTGCCCACAGCGAAATTGAATAAAATCTATTAACTATTAATAGAATAATTGACCTCTGCTCTACCTTTGGGCGCAAATGGATAATGTATGCTATCTTTTATACTGCTCAGTTACTTTTAACCAAAATGTTATTATGCCCGCCGATTCACCAATTATTTTCTACATATTTTAAAACTCATTAGATGCCAGCACGCTGTTTATTAAATTACTCCCGAAGTTAACAAAAATACAGGTTCCGTATGATTTATTCAATCGTAAAGCTTAGTAGACCCCGCACCGGGAAGCGCAGTGTTGGCAGACCCCCCACTAGATGGACCGACGACATCAAACGAATCGCAGGGAGCCACTGGATTCAGGTGGTGCAAGACCGAGGCCTGTGGAGGTCCATGCAAGATACCTATGTCCAGCAATGGGCGTCTATCAGTTGATTAAGAAGAAGAAGAAAACTTAGTAAGCGTAAGCGATGGTGGCTTAATGGTTAAGACGTCAGCGTCCGTAATGGAGGTTCGGGAATCGATCCCAGATACGCATCTCTAAATTGTAGCAGTAGGTCTCATAAGTGGAGAAGTCTCCCACTCTCCACTTGGCCTACGAAGTAGCCTGACCCTCCTCATTCGAGGAGGAGACCTGCACCCAGAAATGATGGTTTGAAATTAATGAATGAATGTAACCCTTCTATAATTATTATAAGTGTTTAATAATAATCTTAAACAGTAAACTGGAAAGCTTAGCCGGAAGCTTATAAAGGCTTAGCTTAGGAACCAATCTATCATTTAATATGCTGACAGTGATGTATTAAGTCAGTACTTAATCACTTGATAAATAATACCTATTATTTGTGTTAATATCTCCTTCCACCTAAGGGTAGGGACATACCGAAATATTAAAGAAATTTTCCATTAAAAATCAATTTAAAAACACACAATATAAAATCGGAGAAAGCGAAGATCATTATTTACCAGCTTGTGCCCGCGACATTGTCCGCTTCAATTTAAGAGATTAGTTTTTAAAATCCCGCGGGAACTCTTTTGCGGGATAAAGTAGCATATGTCACTCTCCAGGTCTTCAAATATAGGTACACATGCAAAAAATCACGTCGATTCGTATCTCCGTTGCAGCGTGATTGAAGGGCAAACTAACAAACAAACAAACTTTCGCATTTAAAATATTAATAGGATAGGGTATTAGTCGGATTTTGAAATTAAAGGGGAATGGATATATTCTACCTTGGAACCCTAAAACATCATGACGTCTCCAACATTTCTTTTTAACGTCGCAGTTTGCCGTGAATACTGCCCAAGCAACACCGGGTGGTCGCGTGAAAAATTATAATAAATAATGTAATTCACAATACTAAATACCGCGTCAAATGTTCTATCTAAAAAGTTCTAAATATAAGGCCGAAACCACAGAGTTCTTTAAATTAAACGGTGTTCGTTGATATCTTTGTGTTTAATTAACATACCCGCGATGCCCTCAGCGTCGTTTAGATTTTTTAGTACCTCTTTTTTTCCGGGATACAATTTAGCCTATATCACTCTCTAGGTCGTCAACTATTCGAAGCATAGATCTCCTTTGAATTAGTAGCGTTCAGACCATAGTCTACTACACTGGCCAGTAATACTGATAATATTTATTAGTTATGTGATTTTTATAATTGTTATCATCTCAAAATATCGAAAAATGTTTCGTTAGATATGTTCAATACGGTTTTGAACTTATACTCTTACCAGAGTGACCCAATATTACCCCCGTCGCGTGATAATTGATTGGAAACGACAACATCCAGCCTATGATAATAATTATTGACATGCGATAATCATTGAATATTTTAATTTAATTCCAACGACCGTTCAATTGGGCCGTTATAACTGTTTAGAGCGCCGCATGAATATTGATCAGTGTCTCATATATTAATTAGATTTTCTTTAATATTCCCCTAGGAAAGGGAAACACGTACCCAATTTATACCCAACCCAATAGGTATAATTTTTGTTGAGCTTCTGGATTGTAGAGGTTTTTTAAGCTTTTAAAGAGAAGTAAAAATACTTCATTAAATAAAATACTAGGTGATGCCCGCGACTTTGTACGCGTGGATTAAGGGTTTTGGGTTTCCGCGGGAACTCTATAACTTTCCGGGATAAAATGTAAAACCTATTTGTTAATCCTGGATATGAGTTATCTTCGTTCCGAATATCAGCCAAATCGGTTCATTCGTTGCTGCGTGAAGGAGTTACAGACATCCATTCATCCATACATAATATTAGTAGGATTTTATGATTTTTTTTGTCTGTTTGTCTTTTAAACGTTCAGGTATATCGTTCAATAATTGAACTGAAACTTAGCTCACTAGAAACCGTAGCTTTGTAACGAAAGGGAATTGATGTAGTCAAATGACTGCATTAGAACAGAGCAAGTTGTATTAATTAATTTATTTATTTGGCTATATAATTCCCTTTCGTTTCAAACCTTCTTTTCCGCGGCGTAAATGTGTTAACAGCCTTAAAATTCCAGCGTATAACTAATGAAATTAAACTGGGTCCTAATGTTACTTTATAAGTTTACGTTAATTGTGCGTTAATATGTCATTAAGTACGACATAAGGGACGAAGAATTTTCCAACCCTTTTTCGTCCAAACTAATAACCGTAATACAAGTTAAAGTAAACTTGAAAAGCTACACTTGGGCTCTGATCTCGCAACCTTTGAAATCAACCTCTAAATTCCTGTGATCACGCAATCTTATTAACAATCATTTAACACACAAGCTCGAAGCTCGCAAAATACCACGTGTCGATTCGATAATAATAAAAAGAAGCATCCAGAATGACACCTCAAAGGACCCAAACACTCCCAAACAAAATGAAAATCAATTCGCCGGGAGGCAGCGCACAGTCGTTCACTACCTGAAGTTTTTGTACTGTGTGATAACTCAGTGCGCCAGCGCAGCTTGCCAGGGCCGCGCGTCTGTATCGCGTGGTTATTTACACCTTACAAACAATGTTGCATGTGTATTGAGTGTTCTACACTTTGAACCCGCGCGTTCGACACTCTGTCGTGTCCTTTGACACGCGTGATTTCCTTGTACTGTCACGTGTTTGTGTTTTGCTTAACAAAGAACTGTTTTTTATTTTGCCTAGTACTCTAAAGTGTGTGTGTGTAATGAAAAACCATTTCAGAAAACTGAAGTGTATTTTCCGAAGATAAAATCCGTGCTTTGTGTTTTTTACGCTTTTATAAATTAAAAAAAGGATTGTATTATGAACTGCCTTTTATAGTTATTAAATTATTTACAGTTACTGAATCTGTGTACTTTTAAGACTCTTGTATATAAACATAACTACTTGAGAATTTGACGAATTCAACACTGAGTGATTTGATTTTTCAATGTCCTAACTTTTAAGTGGTTTTGCGATTAGTTTCTACGCAAAAGCGTATGTTGAACAGTTTTCCTGAAGATTCTGTAAAGTAGTAGTGATGTACTTAAAGATGTATATAAAATCGGAGCGATTCTACCAGCAACCTGACAATCAGCCGATTAAGGAAGAAGACAGGTGTTTCTCGGATTATGACGAGGAGTTAGACGATCGTAAGTTATATAATATATAGGTAGTTAACAATAAATATAAGTATTCTTAGTTATATTTATTTTATTCTATGAAAAGATCAAGATTTCTGATTACCAGAGAATTTTACATGTATGTATTCAGTAACATAGGGGTACTCTTGTAAAAGTAAGCCACCGGTTACGTTGTGTGTGTCCGTCCGTTACGCTGAAATATTTATTTAATTACATACGTAAACATTCCTAATTATTTATCATTTTGTGAACATTAAAAATTTTAATTTTAAGTAGCAAATATATAACATAAGAATGTTGTTTGTAAAATAAAAATTCCATACTCATGGGATCTTTATTTACAAAAAAAACGTAAATACTCATTTATTTATTTTTTTACAATTTTGGTAATAGACTTGAATTATAAAATTAAATGGTAATAATAATTAATCAGATTATTTTTTTCAATTGACCTCTTTGATGATATATTTTACCTTCTGCACGTAGGTAAGTAAACGCTAAACGCGTTGATGTTTTTAGTATTGAGTGAGCTATTGATACTTGAAATACCATTACCTAACCGTATTTAGTAACTGTAGGTACCAACTGAATACTTAATTTTTAATTGAGGGAAGTTGCGGAGGTCAAATGGCAATCGCTCCGTAGTTACTCATGTTAGAGCGGTAGCAGCCTGTCAAAAACTGACTTATAATCTATTTTTCTTAGCTGTAAGCTAAACTTATAACGAGAAACGTTTCGGAATAACACGTAAACGAGGCACGTAGAAGGAACGTAGCGTATCTATATACTTAAGTTTGGTTTTGGACGCCACCGAACGCAATTTCATCCCTACCAAATGGGTGTCTGCAGCACTTCAAACATTTGTTGCTCCAGATCTTTTTTTCCACGTACTACCAAATTGTGAATCATCTCCCTTCGACGGTGTTCCCACTTAATTACATAAAGTTATTCAAGGAGCGGACCAACAAATTCCTGAAAGGCCGGCAACGCATTGGTGGTGCCTCTGGTACTACAAGTGTTCATGGGTGGCGGTAATCACTTAACATCAGGTGACCCGCCTGCTCGTTTTCTCGCTATTCATATAAAAAAAATATTGTAGCATGGTTTAGTTATCAGTGCGGTAGAAACGTCTTATGCGCTTAGCCCGTCAATTTCATGTTTCAGCGAGAAACCACTGGTTTAACTTTTAAGATAGCTAAAAAAAACAATATTAGCGACCAAGTGACCCTACGACGTGCCGTGACTTGTCGTTGCGATCAATCTTTGTCGTACTTTGCTATGAGCGTGCACTTGATCTTTCACTACAACTTGTCGTGGTCTTTTAGTGTGCGAGTCCGCTAAGAACGCGCTACATCCAAGAAGAAGTGAAATCTGTTTCGATCAAGTGATCACTTGGGTGTATAAAATGCAGGAAAACTATTTTTTGCCGCATGCACTGCACTAGCCCGCACGCGACGCGTTGATGTCTTTGGTACGGCGCGTCGGTGCGACGGCCGATACGACACGCGCTACGCTTTCTATAATACATTTACATTTCGATATACCTATTGGTGCTAATTGTATATACAAAAGGTGCAAGATTGGTGATAATTCACAGTGTTTGACTCTTGTTTTAATTATGAAATAACGTTATTTATCAAACACCGGCGCAAAATTAAATTAAGAATATCTAATATGTATGTGGTAGGTAAATTGATAGGTGTAAAATCAGTGCTTTTCACAACTTTCGCTTCGCAAAAAAATAAAATATTACAATCTGACCATTTAGTTTAGAGATGTCTACAGAATTAATAATTGAAAAGTTATTACAACTTCTACTTTGTAATGGACATCTATCGATTGAAATGATGTAGACGAAAATTTATTGTTTACGTATTACTTTATTATTTATTTTGTATTGATTATTGTGTAAAAAAGATGCAGAACAAATTTTCTATCAATTGAAACATTTTCAGTGTCCGATTCTCTAAAAATGATTGCATCAGTGCAACGATCGCAATGGCCTGTGATTGGCAGAATTTATGGCGTTCCTGCTGCATCAATGCATTTTAACCAATAGCAAGAGGGTACCAGCCAATCAGAGGTCATTGCGATCGTTACACTGATGCAATCAAAATTAGAGAATCGACACTGATTTTCAAAAATCTTGACTCCAATTAAGAATAAATAACTGTATGTCGCTTGCCCTATACTAACTGTTTTAAACACATCACAACATAACAACATTCATTATTACAAAACCGGGTACTAAAACCGGTACATAAAAAAATATTACCAAAGCGTTTTACACCATACAAAGTAGACCATAAAAAAAAGGTAACACTAAGCTTCACAAAATTAAACATTGTCTCTCTGCCCCTGCTTTCACATTTTACCCAAATCCAGGTAACCTTCAGACCTTCACTAATGTGTAACCCTCGACGGCATAAAGGTATACTTAGCGGTGCAAATAATTCCAAACAAAAACCTTTCGGTTACATCAAAGACTTAGCTTAGCTTAGCTTAGCTTCAAAAAAGGAATGGATTACCAGCATGCTTGATTAGGGCAAGTTCTATTGAGCGTTAAGAGCCAGTTTACCATTTGCATCCCTCTCTCTCGCACATTTTAATATTTTCAATTATTGTAAAAGATTCATTATGTTTTTGACCAAAGTGGTTCATTACTATACTTGACAATAAAATAACGGATATTTAATATATATTTTTGATATCTTATGCCTAGCATATATTTAAAAACATGGCGAAAGCAACTAGTAAATTTAGTCGCCATTTTTCTCTATCAAAACCTAGGTATCATTTGACACTTCATTCATCGACATACGTAAATTGACACATACATATTACATACATAGCCTCGTTGGTCAAGTGGTTAGCAAGTTCGACTGCAGATGACGAGGTCCCGGGTTCGATTTCCGGGTCGGGCCATTAAATGTATTGGATTTTCTGTCAAGAAATTCTCAGTACGAGTACTGGCACGGAGTTAGGAAGTTGACGGTGTGCTTGCCTTCGATCCTACGCCTGATCGCTCTCTCTAGTCGTGTTGGATTTCCATCCCATCGAACTATGAGAGTAAGGGAATAGAGAGTGCACCTGTGTTTGCACACGCACTTGTGCACTATAATATCTCCCGCGCAGATAGCTAATCTCTGCGCAGATTGGCTTATTATTATTAGGTTGCTAAAATCATAACCCTTATTTTGGCATAGTATTGTAAAAACTAATATACATTTACGACGTTGCGGTCAAGAAATAATATTGTAATAACACTATTTTGTAAAATTTATTGACTACCTTTCATGTGAATATTAGACTAGACATATTTAATTAAACAAATAAAACAAAATTACAAGCCTTTTGTTGGTTGAGTAAGGCAATTATACTTTCACCTAATTCTCTTTCCTATCAAATCATCTCAACACTGAGAATAGGTAACTAAGATAGATATGCTCTTATATAAAACTCTTATGTATGATGCAACTGAACTATAAGTATGTTAATTTAACAATTATGTTGCTTTATTACTTTTCTATACGTGAAGTAATTACATCCAATTTTAAATAAACGTAACAATCATAATGGTAAAGTACAGTTTCATTTTTAGCTATAAAATACTAATTTTTACCTCCCACTTCGTCCGAGTAGTTAAGTTTTTAAAAATCTCGCTAAAACTCTTTTTTGTATTCTATAATAAGATAGTTCTTGACTGCGATCTCACCTGATGTTAAGTGACGATGCAGTCTACGATGGTAGCAGGCTAATTTGGAAGGGGTATGGCAGTGTACATTCTACCCATACCCCGAATCAATTTCTACACGTCATCGTCCCGGGACGCTAAATCGCTTGGCGGCACGTCTTTGACGGTAGGGTGGTAACTAACCACGCCCAAAGCCTTCCCACCAGGCAAAACTCTCTGTTTTTTCTGGAATAAAAGATAGCCTATGTCATTATTCAAGACCTCAACTATACCCGTGAAAAAAAATCACGTCACGGTTGGTCCAAACCAACAAACAAACACACTTTCGCATTTATAATAGTAAGAATAAGAATACAAAAGAGTATTCGTTTGTTTGTTTGATGGTTTGTTTGTTCTTCAATAACGCAGCAACGGATAAAAGCTACAACGGAGAAATGCTACTTTATAATCCATAATATTATGTAGTAAGAATAGTAAAAGTAACAGTAAAAATATTTTCTATAGGACATGTGATTTGCAATTCTATTTTGTAGTCATTTTTTCCTCTTAAACCTAATCTGATTTATTACAATACTATCGTTGACCACGATCGCGGCATTTAAAAGTCAAATCAAGTATAAATGATCCAATCCGAAATTAAGTCATCGACTCTGTCGTGCAGTTTCTGACGTCGAGGCTTTAGATAACGCAAAATCGGTGTACAAAACCTAGTGTTTGCAAATGAGGCTATTGGGAATCATGCAATGTTGAATTTATTAATAAGTTTATTAACATGTCAACACAAACCGGAAAATTGTTGGTAGCTATTTCGCTCATTTTGTATTATACTAGTTGATGCCCGCGGCTTCGCTCGCGTGGATTTAGTTTTTAAAATTGCCCGAAATTCATACTTATACAATAATATTATATTAATTTCGCGCAAAAAAAAATATTCTACTCTATTTGCTGCTACAATGTTTTATCTCGAAAAAGTTATAGTGATTTTAATTTTATTAATGTAGAAAAAATTCATCCATGATCTATAAAAATTACATTATATGAAAAGTGCTGTAAAATCAAAAACTAAGATTTTGAAAACTTAGAAACCTTTTGACACATTTAAAAAAAACTGAATTTTTGAAATAAAATACTGTTGTACCAAACGAATATCTTGAAAAGTAGACATTCCTTGGAAAGATTCTGTAACTACGATTTTCTACTGTTTTGTACTGGTTGTCTGTCTGTATGTTAGAGCTTTGAGCCTTATAACTTCTGAATTAATGAACATAATTTTGTTCTTTCAACTTCAAGTCTTCACTAAAACTTTACATTTGCGTTGATTGGTGGCGCTTTCAGCAATAACTTGTATTTATTTTAACACTGTTTTTGGGTAATTAAAAAAGCAATAAAATATAGGAAGCGAGGTCTTAGGCTGAAATTTATAGACCGCACACTCACTCAGCTCAAACTCAAGACAGATTTAAAAAGAGACGGCTCTATGTCAGAGCATATTTGTGTCTCGTTTTAACCTCTATCTTGTGTCTGAGCAAAGTCAGAGCACGCCTTATAGATTTTAGCATTAGTTCGTGGAGAACTAAGACCTCTATAAAAAATCTATCTTCTAGAAAATTGTTCTCCAAAATTACCGAAACTAGAAAAGACTATTGAGATTTAGAATGATTTTAAAAAAAGATCTTTACAACTCATTGAACTTTAAAAAACTGCCGAAACCAAATATCCTTCCCACAGAATTGCAACAATAAGTCCTTTTTTTTTCATAAACCTTCACCCTTATTTCTCTCATTTCGCCCGTTTCACCCCAATACATGTCCCGACTTGACAGTACTGAGTTTCTAACACAAAAACCAAATTACAACTGACCAAAACTAAAACTACGGTACACGTAATATTCAACCTTATGTCTAATGGAATAGGAGAATTTTAATTATTTTTTCGTTGCACAGCTTAATTTTGCAGTAGGTTATAAGCATCCCCTAATTCTCAGAAAGGACAATCGCCCCCATTATGCGTACCTGACCGTTAGAAACGAAAAAAACGTGCAGGTAAAATTGACCTGTAGTTTTTCTTAATTTTTTCAAAGAGCAGGAAATCGCGACAAAGGCCTTTCGGTCACGCTGTAGGTTGTTGTCAGGTACAGAGTAAATAGGCTTTGCATGCACAATGTGAAGTAAGTAAGACGCGTTTATTGTTATTTGTACTGGGGATTAAAATGTCCTAAAGGCATGCATTTTTACTACGAGTATTTCTATAAGTCCACTGGACTTCATCGGTTTTTGTCATAAGCTTGTTTTTTTAATTTGTTTTAAAAGTTTGAATTGGTTGGTATACCAAATATCTTGGTCAAGGTACACTCTAAACATAGAAAAATATTTTTGTGATATTTTATGAGGACAAATGGAATTTATCTTTGTTTTGATTTCACTTGGATCACAAATGTTTATTATCAAAATCATTCATATCAAAATACAGATAATATTGTTTAAGAATAGCAAATAAAATGTTTCTGCAACGATAAATAATAATTATTACAAGGGTCTTCTAGTTCTATTGAATTTCCATCTGAAAGCCAAATATATATAATAACTAGAGTTACACGAGTGTAAACGGGCATAAGACTACTAAGATATTAGGACTTATTTAATAAATGAAGGCAAATAGCGTTTTATAAAAAAAATATTTAGGATTAATTTAAATACGCGAAGGGCAAGGTCGTAGGTAACTACGCAGGCCGCAGTTCGCGAAACATTATGTAGAACGTAAAATGCCATTGCCCTGACATTACAACATGAACCCATAAGATTTATCCTTATAGTTCTTTCATTTCACGAGGGCTCGTGGCTCATGGTTGTGTGTGTGTCGTATCTGTATAAGTGTGAGCGGGACCGCTCCTACCTAGGCTCCTGACAGGCACGCACACTCACGCAATGTGCATGTAGACGACGTAACCACAAGTAAAGCGCCCGTAACTTCGTGCGATAAACGTACTATACCAAAAATAGCTTAAAAAAGTTTTCACTTCAAAACATGGATATCTGTGTAGGATCACGGATACGAAATAAAAGAAGAACCGGTATAATGCGATTTGCATGAAACGCCGATAATTTCCTCGGCCGTTATAACTAATTTGTTATTCCGTTGATACGCGAGTGCATTATCGAATAAATTTCGTCGGGCAAGGTCGGGGTTAGGGCCTAGGTCGGGGTCGCCGGGTGAGAGAGGTCACCGGAGATCGTGGGAGGGACAGCGCTAGCGTTGACTCATCGGAGGTTCGATACCTCTGACATTTGAGCCTTGAGCTCGACCGGATCGCGGGCTTGTTGCTTTTTACCCGCCGCGGGATTGTCTAACAATGATTGCTACAATGTGACGATCGCTATCACCTCTGATCGCTATAGCGAGAGAATACTCACTGTGGGAGACTCTGTGATGGCTGGGTGCTCGATGAGTTCAAAACAAATAACGGCTTGTGGCACAGTTAATTTTTAATATACTCAAGGTATATTAAAAATTAAAGAAAGCGTCTTTACACCATGGCAGTTCGAAGGCAAGAGAGCGATCATTAGCACATAGCTGAATGAACTATTGAATGACCGAGAACTTTATCTTATGTTACGTTCCCAGCACCCACTACCCATTCGCTATTATTGTAAATGGATTGATCCTGCTAGAACGTCATAAATTCAGCTAATAAGAAGAGATAGCGATCGTCTCACTATAACAATCACTTTTAGACAATCTGAAAACTGAAATTTGGCAGGTTCGAACCCCACCCGTTGCATTATTGTCATACCCACTCTTAGCACAAGCTTTTCGCTCAAGTTCAGCTTGGCCAATATTCTTTAAAAAAAATCCCAGAACTGAATTACGAGAAGCATCGATAAAAGAAATCCTTGATCAAATTAAAACTCAGTGATAGTAAAAATTTTAAATTAGTGTCTTATTTATTCGAACGCATTCGACCTTTGGCCTCACACAAGATTTTAATGGCCACATTACATTATTATTATACCTCATAACTTAGCTTTTATTATAAGCTTGTTGCTAGAAAGTTCTATAAAATGTCACCGACGCGATTCCCATGTTAGTGGTACTTATGACTGTATTATTCCTTCTTATCTAAACCTCACTTATTTTGAAGTTGACGCAAAAATGCTAAAGTCTAATCTACGGAAATTAAATATTTAAATAACGATAAGCGGATTATCTATCTATCTATTTATATCCTTACTAATATAATAAATGCGAAAGTGAGTTTGTTTGTTGGTTTGTCCTTCAATCACGCCGCAACAAAACAACGGATCGACGTGATTTTTTGCATGGGTATAGATGAGGACCTAGAGAGTGACACAGACTTTTTATTGCGGGAAAGAAAAGGGCTCCCGTAGGATTTTTAAAACCTACGGGAGGAGGAGGAAGTAGCGGGCAAAAGCTAGTAAATTATTTAATATGCCTCTTAGTACCTATGACCATAAAATTGTCCACAAAAGTTTTTATGGTCTTTAAATCCGTCGATATCTTAATCAGGGTTATCTGGGTTGTAAAGATATAAAGTTATATAGGTATGCTTAAGGCTTTAAGAAAGCTTTAAGAAGGCTTTAAGCCTAATCCAAGCTGTCAGAATTCCAAGCATCTTGTTGCAAGACTGGTCATTGTATTTCCCAATTTTAACAAGACCACTTTTTCTAAGAAACATAATAAACGGATTTGCATGAAATTTAGTGTAGTTGTAGCTGACACTTTGGGTCGAAATATAAAATACTTTTTATTCTAATAAACAATAAGGTTTATCCGGGATAGGTGATGAAAGTTTTTGTTGATTTTGCTCAATAACTTCATCAAATCTGAACAGAATTTGATAATTCTTTTTTATTATAAATTGTGTACTATTAAAAATATTTTGTCCAATTTTGGCGAAAATCTATTAAATATTATCGGGGATAAAGGACATAACTTCTCAGGGATAGTAGCAAGTGACTCTAAACTTTTTCCACGCAGACGAAGTCGCGGGGAACAGCTCGACTTGTTATTGTTTATTGGGTTACCTTTCGCTCTCAATTAAATCCAAAAGTGGGCACTAAAATAAATCCTTCCATTTTATTTGCAAAAGAAAGTTTGCCTTCATTTTTAAGTCGCTGACTTTAAGCACTATTAAACTGTACTTATAAAATGAAATCGTCTTTAAAACTGCTTACTTGAATTTATATTTTACAAGTTCATTTAATGAGTAATTTCAATACTTTTTATAAATTGTAATATTAATGGTACTTAGTCGTTTTAATTTTAATATTCTGGAAACAATCAATAAAATTCAAACTAGGTCATTGTGTTTGATCAAAATCTGCACGATTAAAAAACTGTGTCAAAACTCGGAACAGTCCGCTAAAGCGCTAGCTTGGCTGGCTGCCATAATATGGGATATGCCGTAATAATTTGAAAAAAAAAAAAAAAAAACAGATGCACAATTTCGGGCAAAGAGGGCAAGAGTAAGCCAGCAAGCGGGATAACGCTTATTCGAAAGAGATAGATAAAAACTTTTACAAATCGTAAAACTACGCATGCAAAGGCATGCGTAGTTTTACGATTTTTTTCTTTCTTGTGTGCAAAGGCATGCGTAGTTTTAAGATTTAGAAGACGAAGAAGGGCGATGGAATAAACTACGTATGGGGGCACGGACATTATTTTTGACAAGTTGCAAGATAATCTTAATCATCCGTTAAGTTTTTATATAGTCTACCTAAACTTTTAAAAAATTACTATTTTATTCACTTACTAAATCGTGAACGGAATTTCTTAGAGTTAGTCAAGCCAAAGCTTCGGCTTATTACTTACGACTTCGGTATTATATCGATGTACACTGCAATTGAAAGTGTAAAATCTTTACAAGGTAATCAGTAAGTTGTAGGGTCGTAAAACGAACATAACCCGAGAGAGCGGGTCAAACGGTCAGGCGGGTCATTCTGTATGACGACTCTCAACTCAACTCGTAGTTTAACGATGCCGCCACTATAGTGACTGATTCAGACAGAGATAACGAAGGGTGAAGCTAAAAAAAGGTCGTATAAGTTCATTTCAAAGATAGAGAAAATCGATGCTTAGGTACCTACTACAGGTATTATCGTCGTCGTGAAGTTCTAACAATGTGTAAGTCATTTTGGCGGATTTTAACATTTCAAATGCAGAAGCCCGTCTAAGATGGTATGGTCATGTAGCACGGAAACCACAAAGCTACGTCGGTAATAGATGTCTTAACATCGCCGTCCCTGGAGCTAAATCTCGCGGCCGTCCAAGAAAGCGTTGGCTGGACCTCGTAGGCGCCGACATGAGAGCCAATAAATTAAGAAAATCGGATGCACAAGACCGGGCAAAGTGGGCAAAAGCATGTCGGAAAGCGGACCCCACCTAGTGGGATAACGCTCAGTCGAAGAAGAATGCCATTCAATGAAGATATTAAATGACTTCAGCAGATAATCAAATCAATTTATGTATTTTTTGTAACTAACTAAATCAATCCTAATAGCATATAATGAGAAGCAGTTGGATATAATATATATAGCTACTCGTAATTATATACCTAACCTAACCATGTGGTGATTATGTTGATTGGAATAAAGGTCACGGATCTTTTAATTTACGATTCAAAAGTCAATTAAGGGGCATCGAACTCCATTAAAAGTTGACATTAAGCGATATTTCCAAAATACCCCAACAGGTTTCCGATCTCGCCTCACGACTCACCTGTCCGTGTTGACTCTGCCGGGCGGTCCAGCGTCCAGCGTCCAGCGTCCACTGCACAAACACGCCGTGTTTATGTTTGCTTACCAACCACCTGCGACGGGATAAAGCTGCGCGCTCACGGGACGATCCCTTTTTCTTTTTTTTATTCGATGACAAGATATTCCTTAACTGCGATCTCACCTGATGGTAAGTGATGATGCAGTCATGGTAGCGAGCTAACTTGGAAAGAGTATGACAATGTACATTCAACTTCGACCCATACTCCTTATCTGTTTATAGACGCCATCGTGTCGTAACGCTAAAACGCTTAGCGGCACATTTTTGACGGTAGGGTGGTAACTAGCCACGGCCAAAGCCTCCCACCAGATCAGAACAGAAACAATTCAGAAAGTATAATTTCCCAAATCCCCCCGCCGGGAATCGAACCCGAGACCTCCCAATTATCTATCTCCCACAGCGCTCACCTCCCTTATGGGTTCATGTTTATCTGGGTTCAACATGGGTGAAACATACTTTACTTATTAGAGTTTTATGCATACTACTTAGAGTAGTCAACCCATATAATCTCGTACCTACTCCTAATACAAGCTTTTCACTTATTTATAACTTTAAAAAACTACTAGGCATACTTCTAAGCACAGAACAAAAATATTCTATTGTCCAAGTATTGTTAGTCAAATTCAAATAAGGCTTCCACGCGTCCACTTAAATCAACTTAGTATGTATGTCCTCAACTCAAACCGGAAAGCCGATAGTCATCGTTGCCGTCCGGTCGAGAGGTCGTCAACGGGTCACCCCGACCAAAACCAAAACCAATATTTGCCCCGAGAGTACAGAGTTTTGTTTAAATCCATCTGAACTATGTAGCCGGACCCTCGTTTACGAGTTGTTAATAACGGTTAACTTTTAAGCAGGTGTAATGTTTGGTGTAGGTATCAATATTCATGAGGAAGGTAACATATACCATGTTTTAAATGTTTGAGGTTATGCAACTTTAATGGTTGATGTGACGTGTTAGTAAAGCTTTAAATCTTCTATATTTATATATTTACTAGCTTTTGCCGATTTTTTTTGTGAACGAGGCAGGGCAGCGGCACTGCCTCGTTCACATTCAGTTCGATTTTTCAAACTTCTATTTTTACCTCCTTAAGGGTTGAATTTCCAAATATCCATTCTTAGCGGATGCCTACGTCATAATAGCTATCTGCACTATTTCGCGCTATAACACTTCCAGCTTCTGTGTTTCCGGCCACGTATAATCCCTTCAACACAAGAGTGAATAGGCATTTTCTAGGCTAGCGCGCTCCAACCTAGACCTCATCAATGCTTCCATTATTTATTGTCGTCAAGCGCAAGCCTATCTCATAATAAATAATAAAAAATCAGTTCTACGAAAGAACCTTATAGATAACTAGCTTTTCCCCGCGGCTTCGCTCACGTTAAGTTCGATTTTTCAAACCCCTATTTTATCCCTTTAGGGGTTGAATTTTCAAAAATCCTTTCTTAGTGGACTCCTACGTTATAATAGCTATCTACATGCAAAATTTCAGCCTGATCCGTTCAGTGGTTTGAGCTGTGCGTTGATAGATCAGTCAGTCAGTCAGTCACCTTTGCCTTTTATATATTTAGAAGATCATGGACTCTTTACTCTATAAAATTCATTGAGTTAAACTATATTCTCAATTCGTCGGAATCTTTCTTTGACCACTCTTGACTGGTGAACCGGTTGAGTTCGAACAGTTTGAGTCCGTTCGCGACGATCTTCCGCTCTAGCATATGACAACTCTGCGTTGAAATTACGCATTCTATCCACCGAAGCTGCAGGTATAAGGTAGTTTTTAAACATGTTTGTGTCGATCCGTGCCCCCGACGTCCTTGATCTCGAGGGAGGTCAATCGCTGACCGCTTACGCAACCTGTGTACCGATCAACCGAGAATCCAATTTCATCTTGTTTTTTTTTTCTTGCATTATTTATATTTATGGGCATAGCTCTAACATCCATTCCATCGTGGTGAATCCAAACTTGAATCCATTAGGACATATAGATATATTTAGTATAGAAACTAGCAGTTTTATGCGGCTTAGCATTGAGCTATTTTGGCCACAATATTTGGCCATTTCGTCTGCATGGATTTAATTTTAAACCGACTTCCAAAAAGGAGGAGGTTATCAATTCGGTCAGTATCTTTTTTTTTTCTATGTATGTTCACCGATTACTCCGGGGTTTCTGGACCGATTCACGTAATTTTTTTAAAAATTACACTCTTTGATTTTTCCGCGATAAGAAACAACCTATGTCGGTCTCCAGTAGGACTAATATGCGCGCTACGAGAAAATTTTGTCTCTGTTGGATGCTTTATAGAGATTCACGAGTACACGTGAATTCAATCCCCTCAATTATATCCCTGCGAAATTTTTGTTGAACCAAGGAACGTAGCAATCTTGCAAAAAATCACGACGAAGATTTTTTGCAAGTTACGAGTAGACTACCTTTTATCCTTGTGGAGCAAAGGATTCCCAGTGGTTATAAAGACCTTACTCCACGCGGACGAAGTCACGCGCAATAGCTAGATATTACCAGGCCAGGCGCACTACACACAGGCGTATTTTAAGTATAAAACTAAGTAAGTACTAAGTATCCGGCGGGCTCGACTACCACATGTGTACCTATAATATAGTCCGAAGGGATAAGAGTTATGCGATGGAAAGAGAGGCAACTACTAGGTGAATTTAACTGTAGGTAATTTAGTTAGGACCTGAAATGCACTTCATTGTGTGGTAGTAAGAGTCGCTATTTATTCAAATTATTTTGCGGAGTGGATCGTCTGTAGATGTAAAGGATGGTATGTATCCTGTGGTGTTTACATAAAAATAACATATTTTATGAACCTGTAGGTACTTTACGATCGTTTCTGTCTTTACTTTTTTTCGTTCAATACACCTCCTACGTTGTTATGAATAAGAATAAGCCAGGGGACACGTCAATGACGTTGACTCTAGTTCATAACCGACAGCCTCACATCTGTTGGCCCTTGAACGCGCGGAAGGTTGAACGGTACTTCCCACGCGCCGACGCGTGGCGCTGGGCAAACATTTCGATGATGTTGATTTTTCTATTAAGTTCCTTGCGTCATCCCTTACTTAATATTATAGACAGTAATGGGCACGGTAGCATCTTTTTTTTTTTTAATATATAGACTAGCGCTTGGCTGCGATCACACCTGATGGTAAGTGAAGATGCGGCCTAAGATGGAACGCGCATGCCTAGAAGATGCCTATTCACTCTTGATTTGAAGGTACCCAAATATTAGTTAGAGGGAAAAACGGAAGTCGGAAGGGCATTCCAAATTTTAGCGGTGCGTATCAGGAACGAAGAAGCAAAGCGCTTAGTACGCGTCCTTGGGATTTCAACTACGTAGGGGTGCAGATCTTTTCTGTGCCTTGCATTTCGATGGTAAAATGGTGACGGTGGAACCTAGTTGAAAAGTTTCTGAGCACTCTCCGAAATATACGTATTCTGTAGAATACCGACAGACAAGTTTTGTACATCTGGTACAGGTTTTGTATGCCAGTACTACCGGGTCCACTCCAAGTTGGCCCTTCCTCAATCGAGACGAAACTTTTGCCCAGAAGGGGACGAGCGATGGGTTGAGATCGTGCTAAGCTTTCAGTGGAAGTGATTTAAATAACTCTAACATAATTATGTAAGTAGGTCTACGTAACTTTGCATTCTCTTTTACACATATTTCAGGAAATAAATATGCACTAACAATAGCCGAATCGAAGTTAGTTAATTTTTGTATTGTCAAGTTTAACAATTTAGAAATATCCTTCAGGAATGTAATACATAATAAATATTCGGGAAAATAAAATATTTATGCACTGAAATAACTAGTTCCTACAGCTAAAAAACAGTCGAAATGCTGCTGGTTATTTTTTGTTTTGTCAAGTTTAACTGTTTACAAATGTTAACAGTTAACAATATAACATTCCTAAAGGACATTTTTAAACTGTTAAACTTGACAATATACATATATAATAAGTAGGTGAAAATAACTAGTTTCTTAAATTTAAAAACAGTCAGGGTATTTTTTGTATTAAAAGTTTAACAGTTTACAAAATGTCCTTCAGGAATATCATAATAGTCGGTGAAATAATAAATATTCACCCGATTAAATAGTTACTTCAGTTGCAAAGCGATCTTTGATGTCGAATCAGCTCGGTATTTTTTGTTTTGTCAAGTCTAACAATTTAGAAATATCCCAAGCACGTTATTGTTAACTCTCGATACTCACTTGACTTCCGCCATCGCGTCCACTCGAGATCGCGCAATCACGTCGACCACCGCAAAGTGTCCCCATCCAGTGTCACTTGAGGTTTAATAGAAAAATCAACACATTATTGATGTTTGCCCACTGCCACGCGACGCGTGGGCAGACTAACCTCCCGCGCGATAGTGCACTGACAGCAATTAAGTATTTGACTGTCGAAATGTTCATTAATTACTATCGAAAATGTAACATGGAAGTAACTGAGTAGTTACTTACGTGTTACACTTTCAAGTGTACTCACACCTGAGTCAAGGGCTTTTAGCGCATCTCTACTGCGAAACGATAGCAGAGGAACGAAAGGATTAAATACGATAGTCAGAATATGTTTGCTTTAGTGTCACAATAAACCTGCGTAATTGGCTATTTTACTGTTGTCAAAATGTGGATCATTAATTACAATTGAAAATGTAACATGAAAGAATAACATTTGTAGAAGCAGAAAATAAATCGGGTTAAAAACAAATAAATTATAAGCTGTTTTACTGTGACTATGTCCATATCTTTCTCAAACGAAGTTTAGAATGGAGAGTGTATGGAGATACTAGTGTGTGAAATTCAGTGGAAACACCGCTGAAGGGTGCAATTTTCATTGTATTTTTTCCATCTCTAAAATAAAAGCTGTTTTTGTGCATTTCGCCAAAGGAACAAACAAACATTTGCATATATGTATTAAGTATTTTTTGTATAAAATTACTTTTTGATTTCGTGTACCATCTTCAGACCACCTTTTGTGGAGTGTCGCGACCTATCAATTATTATTGTCAACAATCGTTGACAGTGCCTCGAAATCTTGTACCTGAGTAAAACATATTTAACGAGCAGTATTGAGTCTCGGCTGTATAAAAAGATTGAGGAGGCAAGAAAAAAAAAATATTTGACATAAAAAATTATTTGACATTTGATAGCTTCTGCCCGCAGCTTCGCTCACGTTAATTTCAATTTTTCAAACTCCCTATTATACCCCCTATTTCTTAGCGGATGCCTACGTCCTAATAGCTGTCTATATAGGCCAAAGTTCAGTCCGATTCATCCAGTGGTTTGAGCTGTGCGTTGATAGATCAGTCAGTCAATCAGTCAGTCACATTTTCTTTTTATATACTAAAATAACTCTGCATTGCAAAAAGAATTGGTCTGCTTTGTGTCTACCCATCTTAACATGTGTTAGGTTGTGGTAGGTGTGCATTTTTGAAACTTCTTTGTGGAAACACTGTGTGCATAGCGTAGTTTTGTTAACCATTGTAAAAAAAAATTTTTTTTAAGAGCAACTGCTGAGTTTCTTGCCGGCTCTTCTCAGCAGAATCTGCATTCCGAAACGGTGGTAGATTTATGGCGTATCATAAGAGCTACAAGTTGGCCTACATGAAATGAATAAATTTTGATTTTGATTTGTATGCAACAAAATTGCAAACATTAATTTGTCATCAATACATTTCCTAATGCCTTTGATTATATCAAAATTTCAGCAAGTAACAAAATAACTGCAAAAATCTACACCAAATACACAGTTCACAAACTTGTATCGAATTTACAACCTGCTACATTTCAGTGGTTGAATAGCCAAAGTTACATAATTTAGTAGCGGATTAAGTACGTTAATAAATAACATTGACTTAAACATGAGCACCAGCGATTTCAAACATGTCTGAATTCAATACTGAGCGAGTAGTTTATATTTCACAGTGGGGTTAGTGTAAGATTTAATTAGATTGATCGTATTCGTACACAATGACATTAGCGTCAAAGTAAAATGAACCATAAAATTATCGAATTAGAGCTTAATTTCGTGCATGCATTCTTATACTTTTACGTTTACGGATACGCTCCTAACTAAAATCAGTTGTACTGAATTTGTGACTTTAAATCAATAATGTTAAGGTTCATTTTACTTTGACGCTAATGTCATAGTATACGAATACGATCAATCGTGTTAAATCTTATACTAACCCCACAGGGCGCCTAATACTTGGCATTTAATTGTTCGAAATATCAACACGCACGTTTACCACTAAAGTCGCGTTAGCTTAAAATTATTGATGCGAGATCTCGAATATTTATCGTGACTACAGGATTATTTATTCAAAATCAAATAATATGAACAGGTGGTTTTAATTGTTACAAGTTTCAACGACTTTGATTTTACCGTTGTCAATAAGTAGGTAATAACTGTTAAGAAACGTTTATTATGAAAAAGATTTCCCTGCAAGAGTTTAGAAGTGAGTATTACGTATGGGATAACCTACTCGTAAAATCTTGCAGGGTATGCGAATTTTGATTTTTTCGATTTTTCAGCTATTCTTTTAGATGTCCCTATTTTTTTTTTTTGTTTTTAAATCGTCCTTATATTAAAGCGAACAAAACAATTTTTTTTTAATTCAAATCGCTCTAGCGGTTTTCGAGTTTTAGGCTGACTAACGAACATTAATTAATTTTTAAATACATACATATACAAAATGTGTAGTTTTGGCAGTTAAGAGGGAACAGGAATCAATTTAGGATTAAGGAAACTTATTGTAAATTTTATTTTTTGAAAAGAGGAACTGCTGAGTTTCTTGCCGGTTCTTCTCAGCAGAATCTGCATTCAGAACCGGTGGTAGTCTTATGACGTGTCATAAGAGCTAAAAGGTAGCCTACATGAAATAAATAAATTTTGAATTTTGAATTTGAATTTTGAACCGACAAACACATACATTCACACATTCTATTAAACACTTCCAGGCGATTAAAAATGATGCCTTATCCATTACCATTTACCACTTGCTTACAAAAGTCACGTAACACCTCAAAGCTCGTTCGTTGTTTGTAAACGGTACCGATCACTTAGGCAGTCTGTTTGGCGTGCGCCGCCATTCGGGTCAGGTGTTGCCAACGGTACCTTGTTTGACGACGCTGCTGACCCTACCACGTGCGGTCAATGTCAACTTTACAAGCGAAATAGAATCCCATAATGGCCCGGTCGCCAGAGTGTAAATCAAATAGCTTTTTGTTGTTGTTTTATCTTGTTGAGAAACGTACTTCTTAAAGTAAACTTCGAATTCACAAGTACTTAATAAGCAAGAATTATTATTGTAAGAATGATGGCGAATTTGATATTTCATTTTAGTATTTAGAGATGACGTAGAACTTCAGTACCTATCAATGTCTCCACGGAGATAAGCCATCTGCATGCGAGATATTATAGTGCACAAGTGTGTTCGCAAACACAAGTGTGCTATCTGTTCCCTCACTCTCATATTCTGATGGGATAGAAATCCGTCACGAATTGAGACTGACCACCGCTTACTTCCTGACTCTGATCTAGTACCTATTTAGAATTTCTCGACAGAAAAACCTAATGTGTTGTGTAAAATAAATTCCTAAAGTAAAAATAAAGTTCATGGGCGGCGGTAATCACTTAACATCAAACGACCCGCTTGCTCGTTTGCCAGTTATTCATATAAAAAAAACTTAATGTTTTGACCCGGGAATCGGACCCGCGACCTCGTCATTAGCAGTCGAATATTCTTACCACTAAGCCACAGAGGCAGCAAAAGGTCCATTGGTGTCAAGTAAGGCGTCCGCAACTAAACAATGTGTACGCAATGCTGTTTGTTGAACCACAGGTTAATTGAGTGGCTGCTAGGCGTGAAACTCTTTATTGCCGCCGCTAGGGTCGGCAGCTCAAACCCGGCATCAGCTGTCTATCCAGTATATATGTGGCTTTGTCACTAAATGATTGACAGCTACCATAAAATAATGTGAGGAAACTTATAACCGCAATAGCCGAGTAGGTTCACACGGCATTGCACTGCACGTCTCTTGCAGGATAAAGTTTATAGAAATACATAGTGGTGCATACATAGAACCAACGTCGTTAATACTGCAAAAAACGCTTTAAGTTGATTTTTTTTTTAATAAAGAACATTAGCCAAGCTGAAGTTGACTAATATCCAATCTAGACTAATTGACAATTTCCTCCAAATAAGCGAAAAGCTTGTGCTAGGAGTGGGTAGGTACGAAAATTGTGCAACGGGTGGGATTTGAACCTGCGACCCTTGAGTTTCAGTCCGCACTTTAAACCGTTGGGCTATTGAATTGAATTAAATAATTTTTATTTAAATAAACTCTTACAAAGTGCTTTCGAATCGTCAAATAAATCTACCGCTGGTTCGGAATGCCGATGTTGTGGACTGAAAACTGAAAGATAGAGAGAATCATGGATCCCCGCCCATGGCACTATTGTCGTGTCGACTCCTAACACAAGCTTTCCACTTATTTGGAGGGGAGACGAAAGTATTACTCACTTAGTTGTGTTGTTGTTAGTTAAAAGATCAAAGGGTAAAAAGTCGACTAAAATCCGGAAGGTCAAGGGTTACTATGCGTTTCACAACTGAGTACTGGGCGTAGTGCTCCTCTCTGTATGAGAAGGGTTACCGACTACGCGTTGTTTTCATTCATTAAATATAAATAAGTAAACTTGAGTCTGAGACCATTCATAAAATAATCCCACAATTTGACCTAGCCGGAAATCGAACAGACAACCTTCTTGCGTGACACTCGAACCGCTGCGCCGGAGATGTCGTAAACAGCCTTGATCTCACTAACATGCGCTTATGATCAACTTGTTGAGTGTGTTGTAGTCCATGAGTTGGCGGAACATTTTATACAAATGTTCCGCCGCCGCTGCCACTGCCGCTTGGCGGCACGTCTTTGACGGTAGGGTGGTAACTAGCCACGGCCAAAGCCTTCCACCGGACCAGACCAGAGATAATTAAGAAATTATAAAGTCCCAAATTGCCTCCGCCGGGAATCGAACCCGAGACCTCCCAGTCATAAGACCACAGCGCTCACCACTGCGCCATGGAAGTTGTCAAAATACTGTAATTGCTAATGTTGTGGACAAACGTCTTCCGGCACAGCAAATCGACCTCTAGCTCTTAAACTACCGTCATTGCAACATAACGGTGACCGCTTCCGTCATTACAATGCGAGTTGACAGGTGACCTATCAAGTTTGGCGGCGGAAGACATCGCTCATCGAACGCCATGACACTTTTCGATCACTTCCTGCCGATAGATATTTCTCACAAAATCTCAAAGGAAACTGCAGATTAGAATCACCTTAGGAAACTGACGTATACACCTATATTATGCATTAGCAATCAAATTCATTCATAATTTTTAAATGCCTTTTCCGCTTTCGCCTAATGAGGTACGTTTCAAGGGAAGCTGGAAGTTCTTTTTTAGAGATAAAACTTCACCTGTGTCCACTTCTCCTAATAATATTTGCTTTTAACTGTTTTAATGTACCTAAGTACATAAATTATTATAATAATTGATAAATAAAATATGTGCTTTAATCCATAGGTTGCCACGCACGCAGCGTAATGAGTTATGTGTCTAAGAGAGTTCATGTATTAGTTTATCTACTCTTTTTTGTAATGACATGAAATGAGATCACACTATCACACTATTACACTTCACACTATAATTTTATAAAGGCGAAAGTATGTATGTGTGTGGGTGTATGTTTGTTACTCTTTCACGCAAAAATTACTGAACGGATTTGACTGAAATTTATAATGGAGAAAGCTCTTACCCAGCGTTAACACATAGGCTCCATTTTATCCCGGAAAATTAAAGAGTTTCCATCTAGTAGCTAATATTCTTAAAAAAAAGGTTCCTACTTGTTCACTAATTTTATCTATTTCCTTTCTTACACTGAGCTACCATTACTTTAAAATAAACTGTCCAGAAGTTGCGGAGGAGTCATTTGATTTAAATTTGGAGCACATCTACGCATGTGGTCCTCTGCATTTTCACATACAGGTGATTTTTTTTGGTTGTGCACAAATATGTTGTATAATATATACACAAACGAAAATTAATCAACACGTATTTTTTATTTTACTTAAGAATACCAAAGTTATCGTTTACCAAAGAGATCCACTTTTAAAAAGATATGGTTAGGGTCACCCTACAAACATAATCTATCAGCTGTTGATACATTAGGCACGCGCGGCGGCCGTTGACCTCTGAGGACGTATTTTAATTTCGTCGAATAGTATGACCACGATTTGCTTATTTTATGGTCACATATGGTAAAAAAATATTTCAAAAAAGGCACAATACTATTAATGGAAATATGTTCTATCAACGATATAGAACCACCAAAAAAATTTGTGCACTACCCAAAAAATCATCCTGTATATCGTTTTGTTACAATTACTTACCCAATATAAACGTTATTATGCTTGTATAAAAATAACATTCTTACGCCAACACGAAATACGGACAATGTGCACACGAGATACCCTCCATTGTAGTAAGATATGTAATGTCTCCACAAAGCGCGTCAATTTGAAATAATTTTCCCATAACACGAAGCAGATTATGGTATTGGCTTCTCGGAGTCCATTGTGGGCCATATCGGTCGATATGAATAGAAATTATTAATAGATGGAGTCGTCCGAGGAATAAATGATACCGCCTGTTTTCCTTACTGATATTATAAATGCGAGGGCGTGTTTGTTTTTTGGTTTGTCTTTCAATTAATAGCCTCAATAGCCCAATGGTTAAAGGTGCGGACTGAAAACTGAAAGGTTGCAGGTTCGAGCCCCATCCGTTGCACTATTGTCCTACCCACTCCTACCACAAGCTTTTCGCTTATTTAGAGGGATGAGGAGAATATAAGTCAAGTTCAGCTTGGCTAATATTATTTAAAGAAAAAAAAATTACGGAGCAACGGAGCAATTTTTTGTCTAGTGGGAGGCTTTGGCCGTGGCTAGTTACCACTCTACCGTCAAAAGACGTGCCGCCAAGCGATTCAGCGTTCCGGCACGATGGCGTGTAGAAACCGATTATGGGTATGGATTGAAAGGACACTGCCGTCCCCCTTCCAAGTTAGCCCGCTACCATCTTAGATTGCATCATCACTTACCATCAGGTGAGATCGCAGACAATGACTAACTTGTCATTGAATTTAAAAAAATGGTTTTCTTTCTTATAATACTTGAATATGTTACTGCCTCGCTGATCTAGTGGCGAGATGTCCTAGGTTCCAGTCCCGGGTTGGGCCAATAAAAAACCGAATTGGTTTTCTCTTTTAAGAAATTCACAGGAAAATACATGAGAATATACCTCGGAGAGCACGTAAAGCCATTGGTCCTGATCTCTTTCCGGGGCAGCTTACATCAGTATAGTTCTTTCAATTCACGAGGGCGCGTGAGCTTTAGTTGTGGTTACGTCGTGTACACGCACATTGCGTAAGTGTGTGTGCCTGTCAGGAGTAAAGTGGGAGCGGTCAGGCGCGAGCAAGCTCTCGCTCCCACTTATACAGATACGACACACACACAACCATGAATCACGCGCCCTCGTGAATTGCAAGAACTTGTACCAAAAAGTAGAAATTTAATTATTTTCGTTTTTGTTCTAGTTTCTTAATTAAGCGTTGAGTAGCCACAGACTGCCGCTAATGTTCGCACTTTAACGATTTAATCGTACATATAAATCACCCGATTTAGGCTTGACTAGCGACGGCTAAGTTTCGCACTACACATCACACATGATTTATATGAGACCCGGCCACTATTATGGCGACCAGCGACACTTGCGTAAGCTCGTGTTTTGTCCGACCAAAGAGACTTGAAAAGTAGGTCTCGTGAAGAAATTTCGGGCAATTTGTTTGTGTTATCGCTGGAATCATTATCAAAGTGTGTACAGAGGTTAGCGGAATGTAAATGAGCGTTCTCTACGTACAAACCTTGACTTTTTAAAGCACGCATTCAAAAACTCCGGCACTTCGAGTGATGAAGAATAGTGTCTATATTACTTCGCCGTTTTAAAAGATGTGTTCTCCTTAAGGCGTGATTAGTTCAGACTAATAAAAGTTGTAAGTGACGATATTTGAATCTCAGAACTAGTAAGTGTTAACCTGTATGTTTACGTCCCTACTACATATTTTTCATTAAAATTTTCTTTGGTACCTGACATATTATATGTTTATTATTTATATTCCTATTTTAGAGATAGATTATAGTCTGTTATAACACATAGGTTAGGTTACTTTTTATCCCGGAAAATAAGACAGTTCCCGCGGGAACTAAAAAACCTTAACCACGCGGACGAAATCGCAGGCATCATCCAGTAAAAAATACGTGTGGCACTCGGGGACTGCCGCGATAAAGCTATTGCATAGCATTTTTTATCAACGCCATCTAGCAGTTAGAGGAGTCCCGTGTCAGGTTATTTTCGTTACGGAATTTCTGGATTCGGTCTCCACGCTCAAAGCCTGCGATAGAAGCTATGCAATAGCTTAAAAATAAATGTTAAAAATCTGTCTGTTCTAACGCAGGGCTATGAGCACAAAGCTACATAGCAGATTCGTTTTGAGCGTCGATTTCGTGGCCTTTGTGTTAAGCCGAATTTACACTGCGAAATTAGTAGCATGAAATTAGTTTCATGACATTAATTTCATCAGCAATTTCACGTATAAACTTCTAATTTCATGATGCATGCATTATTTCATGCGTGAATTAGAAGTTTACACGTGAAATTGTTGATGAAATTGAAACTGTACATAAAACTGTCTTATCAGTTTCATGTTACACTGCGTCAACAACATCACTTACGATGCAACATGGCGTCGATATACGTGCTCGTACTTGTTTAAAAAAATTAAAAAAAAACACGACCACGACCTAATCATAGCTTACGAGGCATTCTGCTCAATCATGTCACCATCATTCCACCTGACATTGGTACTTGTGCGCTCATTAATTTTCCGAGATAGCACGTAGAGATACGTAGAAAGTGTATCGCGTCCACTCGACCCGAGATGCGACTTCAAACACGCCGAGATGTGTATCAGACACTGCCGAGATTCCGTTGAGGTCACCAAGGGTTTGCTGCGGTGTTTTTTTTTTTCACTTAATCCCGTTTCGCGTAACTTGGCAACCAGTTTCTCTCTGTTTCTCACACATATTTTTCAGTATCCAGTTAATGTATGCGGGCGGTGACACGTTAATTTTAACAGAACGTTTCCTCTTTCTGGCGTTTACTCGTGATCCCAGTGGGTCGAATCATTAATGGGGCCAGGGGTAAATAAAGTTATCCGTAAACCCATGAGATTATAATCGATAATCTACGGTACGGTAGAATCTTGACCATATTGTGTGACAACTATGTATATATAATATCTGTATCTCATCAAAATCCGTACAGTGGTTGAGTCGTGAAAATGTATCAAATGATATGTACTTACTTTCGCATTTAAGTTTTTAACTAGATGATGCCCACGATTTCGTCCGCGTGGATAAAGATTTTTTAAATCCCGCGGGAACCCCTTAGTTTTCCGGGATAAAATTTAGCCTATATGTTAATCTCGGTTATGAGATATTTTCCTAATATCAGCAAAATGAGTTCATTCATTGTGGCGCAAAGGAGTAACAAACATACACACACACAAACTTTCGCCTTTATAACTACGTAATATTAAGTTATGTAAACGCTATGATTACTAATAAATAAATAAATAAATAAATAAATTAGTGTGGAGTGTGATAGTAGGTACTTCTACTGCTACACCATATACCGGCAAGTTTTTCTATACAGTACCGCGTCCAACTGACCTGAGATGCCAACAGGCCGAGATGTTTATCTGAGACTACCGAGATTCCGCGGAGGTCGCCAAGAGTTGGCTGCGGTAGTTTTTTCTTAATCCCGTTCGCGTAACACAGCAACCTGTTTCTCGTATATGTGTGTATATCACAGAGTCAAACTTGGACGAGCAAGCCTCTTGTACCTAAATAAAGTTAAAATAAAATAAAAGTTGAAAAAATATAATCAAAAAAATAGAATCTTATCCGCTGCCGTATTTACTGCAAATGATTTAACTTTATTTTGGAATTCATGATTTTTAAATTCGACGCACTCCGAAGTTTATTGGTAATTTATTTGGTAATTGCTCCCCTCAAATTTTTTGTCATAAGAGAGCATATTGAATATTGTAGCTGTAAATGATAAAAAAATATATTAATAAATATGTGAGGCTGGACACGCATCGATCGATTGAACAATGGCTTATTTTCAAAGGATAAGCGTTTGCTTACGAGCGGCCCGACGACGACGGCATAAACTGCTGAAGGTGCCAGTGTTCGATGGCACGCAGTGTCCCGAACATTGAATTATGCGATTGTTTTGACATAATAATAACTAGTTGTCTCTGCGCTTGGCTCAGGTGAAGGCGGCGGGGGAGCGCGGCGGTGCGCGCGCGATGCGGCGTCGCCCGCGCAAGCGCACGCGCCGGCGTCCGCGCCGCCCGCGCAGCCTGCGCCGCACGCGCCGCCCGGCGGCGTCAAGAGCGAGCGCCTCAGCCCGCACGACTCCACCGCTTCCAGGTATGCTCTTCTTTTGTACAAGTTTGCTACCGATACCAATCAGATTTTTGCATGGAAGAAATTTCCTCAGCTAGATTTTCACCGGTGAGTGAAAAAGAGTAGGTAGCTCGAATAGCCGTTAGATATTGAAGTCTCCCTGTGAGACACACGCACGGGCACAGCCCAGATGGCAAACGCAGCCTTAGGAGGCTGGGACCTAGGCTGAAATCATACTCAAAAAGAGACAGATTTATGTCAAAGCATAGCAAAGCATATTATTTGTGTCTCGTTTTAGCCTCTATCTTAAATCTGAGTTGAGTCAAAGGACGCTCTATAAATGTCAGCATAAAACTCCCCCGGTCACATATGAGATGTGGTAGCAGTTCGGTGAGACACTGTGAGAGTATGACATGTGGCAGCTTAGTATGCTAGCGTGTTCTTTGTAAAGATACGAGTAAAAGAGGTTGCCTCGCGACTCGTAGCAACGTCTCACAGAACTTGAGAACGCCTATTCGTATTTTGTTTAGATCTCGCAGCGTGACGCCGTCGACGTCGTCGTACCCGGGCACGCCGCCCGAGCGCGGCAGCCCGCACGCCCCGCCCGCGCCGGTGCACCCGCCCCGCAACTACTCGGACATCATGCGCTCGCTCGCCGCGCGCTACAACACACACCCCACTAATGAGTGAGTATTGTTGAGATCTCGCAGCGTGATGCCGTCAACGTAGTCCTACCAGGGCCCGCCGTCAGAGAGCACTACTCGGACATCAAGCCCTCGCTTCCCGCGCGCTACAACACACACCCCACTAATGAGTGAGTACTGTTGAGATCTCACAGCGTGACGCCGTCAACGTCGTCCTACCAGGGCACGCCGTCAGAGAGCACTAATCGGACATCAAGTCCTCGCTTCCCGCGCGCTACAACATACACCCCACTAATGAGTGAGTACTGTCGAGGTCTTGCAGCGTTACGCCGTCGACGTTGTCCTACCAGGGCACGCCGTCAGAGAGCACTACTCGGGCATCATACCCTCGCTTTCCACCCGCTACAATACACATCCCACTAATGATTGAGTACTGTTGAGGTCTCGTAGTGTGACGCCATCGACGTCGTCCTACCCGGGCACGTCGCCAGATTACTACTCGGACATCATGCCTTTGCTTTCCGCCCGTACAATACACACCCCACTAATGAGTGAGTATTGTTGAGATCTCGCAGCCTGACGCCGTCGACGTCGTCCTACCAGGGCACGTCGTCAGAGAGCACTACTCGGGCATCATGCCCTCGCTTTCCGCCCGCTACAACACACACCCCACTATGAGTGGCAATTCTGCATAGTAGACATTTGTTATATGAGATACCTTAATTTTAGAACAGCGTAATTCTGCATCCTAGACTTATATAACAGCGTTTGTATGCCAAATATACTGGTAAAGTTGCTTCTAATTCTAAGGTATTCACTACTCCAGGAACACTTGCAGGCTGCAGTTAAATTTCACATTCCATCTTAGTAGCACGTTGGTTAACCTTGCGAGGTTTCGTGATAGGTTCCCAGACAACGCAGATGTTATTACCGTACCCATAAAGACCTATAAATATATAAACTCTTTCTTTATGCACAGCTCATTAGCGATTGACTGCTAATGAACACACGTACCACCATCTCAATGTGGTAATAAGTATTGAGTGCCTACTTAAAATTATTCACACTGCCGGTGCCCGTACGCATAATAATAGATAATTACTTTTACGCTTTGTTTTCAGTCGTCAAATAAACACTGTTTATTATTATATCACCCTCAATATCCAACAAATCAAAAGAGCTTTTAACTGCAAAATTCAGTCAAACTCAAAAGTCTTTACTCACACTTCAAAATATTGATATTCAAGTTGCTTCATTTCCTTATCATACAGGTACTTTACCTTCGTTACCTAGATTAAACTGTAGTTTTTTTTCATCTATATTTATATTTTAGTTTTTGATGCAGTCTAGGATGGTAGTGAGCTAACTTGGAAGGGGTATGACAGTGTACAAGCAACCCATACCCCTAATCTGTTTCTACACGGAACGCTAAATCGCTTGGCGGCACGTCTTTGACGGTAGGGTGGTAACTACGGCCAAAGCCTCTCACCAGACCACCGCTGGGAATCGACTCTGAGACCTCCCAGTTATAAGACTACAGCGCTGACCAATGCGCCAGGAAGGTCTGTAGTGTTGTAATTACTCAAACCAATAAAATATCGATGAAATTGTCCAAACATGGCGCTTAATCGTAACTCGTTAATATGCACCCGTACCGAGGAATCGTTAACCCAATCATTCGCAATAGCATTAAATGTATCCAACTATCGACTGACTTGATCGCAATACGACCGGCGACGGTCCTTGCACAACGTTCTCATATAATTACAGCGTGGATAATGGACTTGATTAGTGCTCTAGGCTATGTAATTTTTTTATTTTTTGAAATGTCTGTAGGTTAAATTTCAATTATAGTTCTTGCAATTCGCGAGGGCGCATGCATCATGGTTGTGTGTGTGTCGTATCTGTATAAATGGGAGCGAGAGCTTGCTCGCACCTGATCGCTCCCACCTAGGCTCCACTTACGCAATGTGCATGTACACGACGTAACCACAAGTACGGCTCACGGTTGAAAGAAGACTCAATACAGTTAAAATGAGATAATAACTTTTTAACAAAAAATTAGACCGACAATAAAAGCAACAAAAAAAAAGAAGTTCAGGTGTGATAGTAGTCAAGCGTGTGCCTGTAGGTAATGTTTAAAGAAACAAGTTTTTAGTTCTTAATAACTAAGCTCCTAAACTAAAGTAAAAAATTTTTGGTCTGTGACAAACTTTCTTAAAAGCATAATTAATAATTACGTAAAATTTTAGGTTGGCAGTGAGTTAGCTTTTAAGCAAAGTAAATTTTTTTCATCAGTTAACAAATGAAAATGGTGAGAATGAGTCTTGTGTATCTTGTAATCTGAATGTATCTTGTGCTACGCTTGAAATGTTAAGAATTTGACGCCTATGCATATTAAAACGTTTAAGCCAACACACGAACGCATATTATAACGTATTAAAACTCTTGTCTACGATAGCACCGCCGTGTCTGGCTCAACAGCAATTGGAGAATCGATAATTATTGACAGAGGTCACCGACCGATCTTCGTGAGATGAGCAATTCATTAATATAACATAAGTTCACGCGGACGGCCAGGGTTCTCACGAATCATGTAAATTCGTCGACTTAACGTAAGTTATCGAATCGATTAATATGCAAATTGATTTGGGCATCACTAGGCGGTCGCTGAACTGCGACTCGCATTATATTGTGAATAGTCCTGGAGCCGGTGGCACTAGAAGTGTTCTTACACTTACTTAGAGAGTATAGGTACAACATAAACCCGGTGTGACAGTTTTCGAAAGCACATGTAGAAGTTTATTTGAATAAAAAATTATTCTATTTATGGTATTCTATTGAGAAGCTTCATATGACACAATCATTGACTTCTTCCACAGGGGAAGTTGTCTCTGAAGTACATTGATTCTCAAAACGCATCTGCTCATAGTCTGCCGAATGACCGTATGATAAACACAAAAAAAATCATTGACGAGTTTTTTTTACACTTACACAGAAATTAATTATAAATAGAATTTAGTTACTCTGTATTCTAAGAAAAAAATTGTGTAACAGCTGCCATCGTGGCAAAGGGTCTGTCACAAACAATTTTTTATAAATTATACTAGCTGATGCCCACGACTTCGCACGCGTGGATTGACGTTTTATAATTCCCACGAAAACTGACTGATTTTCCGGGATAAAATGTAGCCTTTGTTTTATTCCAGACTATTGCTACTATTATTTACTACTTTTCTCAGTGCTAAATTTCAGCCAAATCGGTTCAGTCGTTGCGGCGTGATTGAGTAACAAACATCCATCCATCCATACATCCTTACTTTCGCAATAATAATAGTAGGATTTTTTTTATGATGACTATTTTATTCATAGATTAAATTTTTAAATCCGTGTAAGTGCACTTTTAGTGTCACCGGCTCCCCACCTAGAAGGCTGCGACATAGGCTGTGACACGGCACCGGCAGGCCGTGTGAAAAATGTTTGTTTTGATTCGAGATTTGAATATCGATTATAATTAATTAAGCTCTAAATAAACTTGCCTCTATTTGTTTTGTTTATGGAATTAGTGCTCTATTTTCTTTAAAAATATGAGCCGCGTGACTTGTATTCTTTGTTATCATACCTAGATGGTGGTTTAACGTCTGAAACGAACCGTTAAGTTGAGGAACGCCCTTCTGGCGTCCGTCTTTTCTGCCATATATAATGTGAGTACCTTCAAGATAAGAGTGAATAAGCACCCTCTAAGCAAGCGCGTTCAAACTTAGACCTTTTAAGGGCTTTTAATTATTATTGATTGTCATCATTATCTTTTATTTATAATTTACTATATGATGCCCGCGACTTGGACCGCGTGGATTAAAGTTTTTAATTTCCACGGGGAACTCTTAAATTTTTCGAAATAAAATGTAGCTTACGTTTTAGTTCTGGGTATGAGCTATGTATCTCCATTCCAACTTTCAGCCAAATCAGTTCCTTTGTTGTGGCGTGAAGGAGTAATAAACATAAATAGTATACAAAGTTTAGCCTTTAATTAGTAAATTATATAAAAACACAAATAGGTAATAACCTTCGACCATTTAGCCGGGACGAGCCTTTACGCTTTAGTACTGAATATATTCTGCTACTTTCTGCGGGAGTTGAGGTAATCACGTAGGTACAACCTACGTACAGCACACATTTACTCACTTCCGCACACTCTTGTAAAAAACTTAATGTCTCTATGAACGCACACTGACTCAAAAGCTGTCACACTTACAAGCTGACACGTACGTTTGTACATGTACTTCGGCAGAGGGGAATGCGTGAGCTTGCCAAGTCCTGGCTAAATGGTCGAATGTAATAACATTAAAAAAAGCTGCCATCTTTCTCTTGGCTTTCTCTTTCTTTCTCTTTTTTTAAAAAGAATATCAGCCAAGCTGAACTTGACTGATGTTCTCCGCTCCCCTCCAAATAAGTGAAAACTTGCGTTAGGAGTGGGTACGACAATAGTGCAACGAGTGGGAATGGAACTTGCAACCTTTAAGTTTTCAGTTCGCACCTGTAACCGTTGGGCTATTGGGGCTTTGAATCTACTATCTACTACTACTCGCTACTATCTCCTACTATTCGCTACTGAACAGGATATCAATGGTACAAAACATAAGTGAAAAGGCGCACGGAAATGAATCTAGGTCCATTTAAACTCGTTGTCAGCTGTTAAAGTGCTAATGGCAAGGTGCATAATACTCGCCCGCTGTGCAGATTCAAATGCGAATCTTTAAGGAAATGTCCCGTATATATTATTCCGTTTATGTCCCTTCAGCACATAGCTTGGTCTTTAATGTCGTATAACATACGTACGGACGTCGAATGCGTACTAATTACTTGTTGTCTTGTATTAATCAAAGTTATTTTAGTTTTGATATACCTACCAAGGTTTGTATGACTGCTCGTACCATACCTTTCGCTAAACACTAGCAATACAACTAGCACTCTATCTAGGCAACCTGCTATAAGACAGTGGGCTTAGTATAAGATTTAATTCGATTGATCGTATTCATATTCGATGACGATTACGAATACGATAAATCAGACGTCCCGCCAAGCCTTTTAGCGTTCCGGCACGATGGCGTGTAGAAACCGACTAGGGGTATGGCTTGAATGTACACTGCCATACCCCTTCCAAGTTAGCCCGCTACCGTCTTAGACTGCATCGTCATTTACCATCGGGTGAGATCGCAGTAAAGGGCTATCTTGTCATCGAATAAAAATAAAAATAAATGGTTTTCTTTCGTATAATACTTGAATATGTTACTTGAATATGTTGGATCAGCGGATCTAGTGGCGAGATGTCCAAGGTTCCGGTCCCGGGTTGGGCCAATAAAAAAACCTTATTCACGCTTCTTAAAGCCTTAAATAAAAGATTTTATTTCATCCTCTCTCTCTTTTTTTCGAATCATTCTCAATATGTGCGCTTGTTTCAGCTATTTCCACCGAATCAACGGCTTCGCTGTAGAGCAGCGGCCTCCGGCGCAGACACAAGTGGACGCCAACGACGTGCCCGTCGGTGGACTATTCGCAAAGCTGGCCAAGCAACAAGGCGGCCCGCCACGGCTGCCGGCCTTCCCTGTCATGCTTGACATGAGCTCCACCAAGGTAAGACGCCTTAACCTAATAATATCCTCCCGACCGAATACGACTAATCTCCTTAGAGATACGCCATCTGCGCGGGCGACATTGTAGTGCACAAGTGTGTGCGCAAACACTGGGTGCACTCTCTATTCCCTCAGTTTAACCCTCCGGATTGAAATCAGACACGACTGGAGAGAGCGATCAGGCGCAAGACTTTACGTGCTCTTCAAAGCACGGGTGTGAATTGTGATACACCACCAACTTCATAACTCCGGCCTAGTACTAAGAATTTCTTGATAGAAAAACCCAAACATTTCTTGGCCCGATGCGGAAATCGACCCCGGGAACTCAACACCCGCAGTCGAACATGCTAACCATTAGACCGACGAGGCAGTTATAGCTTTACCTATCAAGGGCCTAAAACGCGAAAATGTGGGCATAGGTTCACATAGCAGTAGTAAGTGGACTATTCGCAAAGCTGCAAAAAAGCGACCTGCCTTTACTATCATGACTCCTTTGCCATCAAGTAAAATAGGAAAATGTGAGCATAAATTCGTAGATTAATGCTTACAACTAGTATTTGGACTATTCGCAAAGCTGGCCAAGGAACAACGTAGCACTGATGCCAACTTTTCTTAACATGCTAAACATGCATGGCGTTGCCTTTTGGCGTACATTACTTTCATCGCTATGAATAATATAACATTAAAAGTAAATAATAAAGCAAAGTAAATGCATATTAAAAATAATGTGTATAATGCGACTTACGTAGTTGCTTTAATATAATTAATGAAACCGGAGCCTCTTAAACAAATTAAGATATAAAACATTGTTTTACAATATCCGTTGGTTACACGTAATGTACATTACATACTTAAAAAGGTGCGCTCAACATTTTTAGAAGAGGATTAAAATCTAAATGTATAGAAGGAAAATATGACTGACTGACTAACTGATCTGTCAACGCACAGCTCAGATAACTAGACTGATCGGGATGTTTGACATACAGATAGTAGGAATTTGCCAAGAAAGGATTTTTGAGAATTAAACCCCAATACCCAATTAGGTAGAGTATTTAACTATTATCAAAATGTGGATATTCATTACTCACAATTGAAAATGTATCATGTAAGAATAACATTTGTAAAAATATAAAATAAATCGGTCAAAAACAAAAAAGTTATAAGCTGTTTTAATGCGACTATATCCGTCTCTTTCTAAAAAGAATTTTGTACGGAGAGCGTATGGAGCGGAGCTACTGAATCGTGACGTCATTTTGCAATAGCGCTCTTTAAGGCGCTCTCTTTATTTAACAGAAAAATCAAAAGCTCTATATTGTCGAGACTAAAAAAGAAAAATGTCTTTGACTGCATCGTCACTTACCATCAGATGATATCGCAGTCGAGGGTTATCTTGTCATCGAATAAAAAAAAAATACGGACTAAAAAACTGTTGCGTATGACTGGACTCCGAGCAATGCCACTGCCCCTATGAAATAATTCACGCTCAGCTGCCTCCTTATTTCATAAGCTCGCCTTTTAAAATTCATTAGCATTATTATTCCAAATTATTTATTCAGTGCTCACTGACCTTCCCGCTGTAATTACACACCGGTGGCCCGATTCATAGTTCACGGCTGTGATTAAAATGTCTCGGGCGTCGTAAAAATCTAGCGCGCTATCGTGTTTGGGGATCTTCACAAGCTGTACCTTTATTAGGGTACCGCGTGAAGAATCTTTGCAGGTAAATTTTTACGGTGCTTAATGCCTGACTTTTATAGGAAACATTCAATTTGATAGTCACTGAGGCAAGGGACTAATCTAGCGGGATGACGCGACTGAAAAATATCACGCTAAATTTTCACGGAATCTACGAAAATATAGCGTTCTCTTAATCTTACTAATATTATAAATACAAAAGTTTGGATGAATGGATGGATGGATGAATGGATAGATGTTTGTTACTCAACCACGCCGCAACTCCTGAAGCGATTTGGCTGAAATTGGGCACAGAGATAGATTATGGTCTGGAATAACACATAAATGCTACCACAAATGTGTTATTTTGGTCTCCTGTAAGATTTTGTCAATCACACTTACTAGGTTTTGAAATTGGGCAGTCGACCTACTCATTATTTATTTTAAGCTTCCGAACTCTTTAATTCCAAGAAGTTACAATGCTCCGGCATAAAAGACCCCACTCACTCTTAACCGCTTTTGAAACATTTATTGCCCCCTTAAAATCATAACGCGCGATGAGCACGCTTCCTTCTCAGCAATAATTGCGGCAATTAAATCTGATAACCGCACGCGACCTTTACACTTCCTCCATTATAGCGCAGATAAGACGGAGAGAGTGTTAATTGGTGTGCGGCCGTTACCGTCGGCGCGCGCGCACAATCGGCAGGGTAATAGCGGAGTACGCCCCGCGCCCGCCCGACCAGCGAACCGTCTCCGCTAGTGCTACCAAGTGTTACGCATCTCTGAGACTTCCTAAACTCGTCTCCACTCAAGTGCTTTGCGACTACAGCGACCTATGCGCAATAAACTCGTCTCCACTCAAGTGCTTTGCGACTACAGCGACCTGCGCGCAATAAATTCATCATTAGAAAATTGTCGCGCTCATTGTTATTATTATTAGGCACCTATCACCTTTTGATCCTAACTATTTTACTTAAAATATTAAATAAACAAGAAAAAGTTAAAAACTGTAGCCTGCCTACGGAAAATTGAATGATACTGTACATATAAACGTCATATTAATTATGTTGGTATAAAATGTAGCTTATGTCACCCGCCATCACATTCGTCAATATCCGCTCAGAAGTTTAGGCCTAATGATATAACATATCGCATACATAGTGGAACAACTCGAAAAAGGTCTCTGTTCCCTAAACAAAAAAAAAGTCTTTCTGAATCTTTTCTTAGAAACAGGGACCTTTTTTGAGTTGCCCCACTATGTCAAGAGGGCTTGACCTAGCTTTGCGATATGTAATTACAAAATTGCATAGACTGCTAAAATCGTAACCCTTCCCTTTGCCGTAGTCAAATAAAAAAAAATATCAAGCTCGCTGCGCTTGCGCTCCCAAAACTTCCGACGATCGGATCAAATCTATATCCTATAGAGCACGGTAAAGCTGGCAACACTAATCCGGGCTCTCCACTCTACGAACTGGAGCTGCACTAATTGGCGGAGGCACGCGCCGCGCATGCGCCGCGCGCCGCGACACGCCACCGCACGCCACTCCGCTGCGATGGCATGTGAAATCGAACCGCGCACTCTTTAATCCGTACGATTTTAAATTAACTTCAGGTTACACGCGAATATTACCGAGATGGGTATAAACTTTTACGTTGACTGCAAGAAACTTTCTACGTGATATGAACGCATTCTAAATTATTGTTTCAAATTGAAATCACGTACACGTCAATTTTTTTTTTTGTACCTATAGATAATAATAAATTATAAAATATAATTACGTATAAATCGCAAATTTATTTTACTTTAACATGAAGATAGTGTATTTGTATACATATAAGCTGCTCTAATATGACAAATTTTTTATTTTGCATACCTACGTTCATCTAACGAAGTTACGGGCGCTTTACTTGTGGTTACGTCGTGTACATGCACATTGCGTAAGTGTGCGTGCCTGTCAAGAGTCTAGGCAAGCTCTCGCTCACACTTTTACCGATGCGACACACACACACAACCACGAGCCCTCGTAGAATGAAAGAACTAGGTATAACAATTTCTATGCTCGAACACGAGTGCCGAAAACACTCGCATTCGAGGAACTCTACTTGTGTAACTGTGTCCTGTGTGTATACTTAATATATAAAGCTGAAGAGTTTGTTTGTTTGAACGCGCTAATCTCAGGAACTACTGGTTCGAATCGAAAAATTCTTTTTGTGTTGGATAGTCCATTTATCGAGGAAGGCTTTAGGCTATATAACATCACGCTGCGACCAATAGGAGCGAAGCATCAGTGAAAAATGTTGCAAAAACGGGGAAAATTATCCATATTTAAAATATTATATTCTTTTAAAAACTTCTTAATCGCAATCATAATAACAGAAATTGACGCGGACGAAGTCGCAGGCAACAGCTAGTAATCCTATATGAATCGTCATCAGTCATGGACATCAGTTTGCTTAACATGAATCTCAATAATTATTGTTATCGCGAGATGATATCTACACACAGTACTAAACACCTACCCACCATCCGTTTAATTTAGAGCGTGATCTATCAGTAGTACAATAGTGTTTACTTTCTAAAATCCCTATCGCGGCCAGATCTTGACACTTGCTCGCGATATTAACATGATTTGTTACATTTCTCTTTATGCCTTTTACACTATAAATAGTCCGGTCGGTTTAATTTATTTTCACCTGCTGGAATGGAACGGGAGCGCGGAACTTAAGATTAATAGACGTTGCTAGACGTATGAAAGGTAGCGCTCGGATATAGTTCACCTTATGGACACTTTGACTCGTTTTAATCGAGATTTGTGGCGTGTCGCTGTAAGCATAATGGATGTGTGGCTACCTCTTTAGGAGCCCTCAAACTTGTACGATAACTACGCCTTTATTCAGTTTTGGGTAGTGTATTTTTCTCATACCTATAATTATATAAAACTAGCTGATGCCTGCCATTTCGTTCGCGTGGATTGATGTTTTTTATTCCCGCGGGAACTCTCTTATTTTCCAGGATTATGTCTATGTTTTATATAAGCCTATGTTCTATTCCAGACCATAATCTATCTCTGTGCCAAATTTCAGCCAAATCGGTTCAGTCGTTGCGACGTAATCGAGTAAGAAACATATAAACTTTCGCATTTATAATATTAAATAGGATAATAGGATTAATAAATTATTCAATAAGAAAAAAATCATTGAAATCGGATAACCCAGTACAAAATTGTGCGTGATAGAATCGGAAAAACCGAGACTACCCTTAGACGTGGAATTTCTTTTTCAAAAAGTTAGTCAACTTTGAGGTAACTGCTATCCATTAAAAAAAAAAAGAATCATCAGACGACAGATGACTCTACGAAAAGTTATGCGTGGTAATACATACAAAAATATATATATACGCGGCGAATTGAAAACCTCCTTTTTTTCGTTGGTTAAAAATACAAAGTCGCAATCGCGAATTTTATTCCGACGTTGTAAGTTCACGTGCACCTCACGTACGGATTCGGAATAAATTACTCGCCGTACTTTATTGGGAGCAATTAAAAAGATAGATTGCAATTTGACCCGCGCGCAACCGTGTCGGCTTGAAACTTTGTTATAATACAGAAAACTTTAAGTAACGCGCTCACGAGAAGACAGCCTCGTGGATTTGTATACCAAGTTCTGAAAATAAGACAACCTCTCGTTCGATACAAAGTTTTGAGCTTTGAGCGCCAATTTCGTAGTGACCTCACCGGAGTTGATATATCACTGTACTAAGAAAAATCACGAGCGTTCACCGGTTCGGAATGCAGATATATTCTATTCTATTCTGTTCTGTTCTATTTTTTTATTCTATTATATTCTATTCTGCTTCTTCTTTGTCAACTTATAGACGTCCACCGCTGGACATAGGTCTCCTGCATGGACCTCCACAGGTCTCAATCTTGCGCTGCCTGAATCCAGCGGCTCTATTCTCTATTCTATTCCATTCTATTATATTCTATCCTAATAGAGAGAGAGTGCCAATCAATTAGGGGTGATTGCGGTCGTCACACTGTAGAAATCATTTTTAGTTCCCACAATTGCGTATAACTTCTTCCCTTCGATGGGGCGTTGCTTTTGTATCGGAACGTATTATATGATGAATGTCCGCCACTTGCGAGCGCTCTCGATCAGATAATAAGCTCTGTTTGCTCAATGCTGCCGCTTTTTGACGGCACAAGAAGCAATAGGCAATCAGTAGTAAGTGTATACTGTTCTATTAAGGCCTATTGAGAACACCTCATAATATTATCCCATAGGCTACGACTAGGGAATGCAAATCTCGCGAGATTGGGGCTCAAGCGAGATCTCGCGAGATTGTAAATAACAATACTGCGAGATCTCGCCAATTTCGAGATCTCGCGAGATTGGCAGTTTTGTGTGTTTTTTTTTGCAAATAATCACAATATTTGAACAAATTAGAAAAAAATAATAAAAATTATAAGTATTATAAGATAACATTTATTTTCACGAATTTTTTCAATAGACTTTTATGAACCAAATTGTCTATAATTTTTTAATAAAAAACTTTGACGTACGTATCAATCAAATCACTGTGGAAGCACTGTATACATAGCACAGTTTGGTTACCTATTGTAAAAAAAAATATTTTTTATTTTTTGAAAAGCAACTGCTGAGTTTCTTGCCGGTTCTTCTCAGCAGAATCTGCATTCCGAACCGGTGGTAGATTTATGACGTGTCATAAGAGCTACAAGTTGGCCTACATGAAATAAATAAATTTTGAATTTGAAATAACAAATGAAAAAAACAACCAGTCTTCTCTTCTAATATCAAACGCAAATCTTTTAGTAATTTAAAACTTAATTCGCGCACCGAACGAAACCGACAGGTCGGAACTCCGTCAGTGTCAGTCCGCGCTTCGAATAAGACTTTTTTATGCTCGAGTGCAATCTCGTTAATCTCGCGAGATCTCGCCCTTTTTTCGGCCGAGATCAATCTCGCTAAAAAAGGCCGAGATCTCGCGAAAACGAGATCTCGCGAGATCGAGATTGCATTCCCTAGCTACGACCTCTTTCAAAAATTACTGTGTTACGGACTGTTTATTTGTTTAGCATCAAACTGTTATGTTTCAAAGTTATTCTCATTTTGCTTTATGATGTATCTATTTAAGTTTTTAAGGTTAAAGTTCTCAAGACTAAATAAACTTTTAAGTAACAGATTTATTTTAACTTGTACCAGTATTATAAAAAAAATAAAGAATATTTTTTTTAATTAAAATAGAATAGAAAAGAATATTTTTTTTTAATTAAAATTATTACAGCTATGCGATTTTCTAAAAATGATTGCAACAGTATAACGATTGCAATCGCTTCTGATTGGCCGATACTCACTCGCCATTGACTAAACGTGCATCGTTGCAGAAATAACGCGATAAATTCAGCCAATCCACCACGATTGAGATTGTAGCAATGATTGATACAACTTTTACACAATCCGACTGCTGTTCGGATTATAAAGTGTTATTAACCGAGATCGACAGTTTAACGTTTCTCCGAGCTGCGGATGACATTTTGAAACGCCTGGCTCGGGCTTCCTAATTCGGTCACCCATCCAATTATTGACTTGGGTCAACGTTACTTAACCAGTGCAATCAATTAATATGCTTTTTTTTCAGCTAGGCCCGACGTCCGTCTAACTGACTGGCAAATTACTTGAAGTATTTTTGTCAACAGACACTGTTAGCGATATCCAGAGTAGGTCGCGGAGGTCGATCGCGGCGCAAACGAGTCGGTGCAGGAACGGCCACGGATCACTCTCCGCTAGATCTCTCCGCGGCGGGAGAGAGTGCGGCCAAACGCGCTAGACTCTCCGCCAGTCCGAGTACGAGGAGCGACGGTGACGAGAGAGTATCGAATGAAGGTAAGATTCTATTTTGCCAATTACTTAAATTAATTCGCACTTATAATATCACCAAGGATTTGGAAGTGTGTTGGTTTGTCCTTCAATCACGGATCGACGTGATTTTTTACTTGAGTATGACATAGATGTTTTATCTCAGAAAGAAAAAGGGTTTCCGCAGGACTTTGAAAAACCTAACCCCACGCGGACGAAGTTGCGAGCAAACGCTTGTAATATTATAATTTAATTGCACATAGTAACATTGCGTTATTTTGCTAATTATCTTTTCCAGAAACAACTTCTTTAAATATTTAATAATTGCATTCGAAAAATTATATTATAATTTTAATAAAATTAATTGAGAAACGTTTTCATCAGCCCGTCGGGGTAAATGCAATACATATTAACTTAACTAGCAATAAAAAATTAATTGTAACAGTATCATAATTGAAATCAGTACACCGGTGTGCCGTTAATTCATACCGTTCAAGCTTACGTTCATTAAATTTTGTAAAATAGGTAGGTACTTGCCCGCCGCTGCGCGAGATGAGCGGATACGGTTACTGTTACTTTGCACTAGCTGTTATAATCCTCGTCAAGGTATTTTTTTTATTCGATCTGTGTTGTATGAGATTTTAATACTTACTTATTTTTTTTATAAAGAATATTAGTCAAGCTAAAGTTGACTAATATCCTCCTATCCTAAATAAGCGGAAAGCTTGTGCTAGGTGTGGGTACGATAATAGTGCAACGGGTGGGGTTTGCGTTTCAGTTTTCACCTTTCCGTTGAGCTATTGAGGCTTATTGTATGTAATAATACTTATTTGTATGTAATTTTAATTTTCCCTGGAGTATTCATGCCATGCTGCCTTAAGACGATGGCTTGGGATGGCTCAGTTAAAACTAAGACCCAATTCCTCTGTGTTAAGTACTTTAAAATTCCACCTCACTTATCACTCTTAAAATGGCACCCTATTACTTATTGTTTTGGTCAAACAAAAGCATAATACAACAACATAAACATATAAGTATAACATCCTGTATATTACTTACTACTTTGGTGAAACCATAGAATAAACTATATTTTTTGTAGAGTATGGTGAAATGGTTGGCCAAACAAAAGCATAATACAACAACATAAACAATATAACACCCTGTTTATTACTTACCTACTGCTATAATGATGAAACCATAGAATAGACGATATTTTTTGTAGAGTACGGTGAAAAATGTTTTTTTTTTTACAGACCGAAGTGAAAATCGCGAGTGTCTATGCGCAGAGGCGCGCGCGCGACTCTCTGCGTGGTCTGTGGATGAGGTCTGCGATTTCGTCAGCTCCATAGACATCTGCGCCGAATACGCGCCGGTAAGTCTAACATTTTCATTTAAATAACTTATTTTTACTTTTCTTCAGCCTTCCACATGTTAACCTCGGCGCTTCTATTGCCTTGAGTTTTTAAGTCCAAACTATGCTCAAGTATGGGAAGCGCCGGGTTTATTTACCTACCACATATCACATTATTTCTCTCAGAGTTTTCTGACATAAACTTAACACCTTAATATTCGCAAAAATCTCGATTTTTTCAAAATATTTGAAAATTTTTTAGTAATCTTCTGTGAGTTTACTTTTCATATTGAACGAAATGGCAATTTTTCTACATTTTTAATTAAAATCGAGAAAAAGCATTTTTTTTTGCGATGACAAGATAGCCCTTGTTTGCGATCTCACCTGATGGTATGCATATGCATAAACACTCTTAAGAGTGCCCGCAGACTTATAATTTCAAGTTGGACAAGTAAATCGTAGAGTATGCCCATTGCCCATAGCATAGTGACTTATTTGGATAAGATGTGCGCGTGTGGGCTACCATAAGTCACTATGCCTATTAATATTCTCCTCGATATACATAGTTGTCCAACTTAAAATTGTAAGTCTGCGGGTACTCTTAATCCAATAAATTAATTAAAATAAATTAAGCTTCAAACAAATTAGCAATAGTAAAATTTAATCCACTCCGCTGTTAAAGTAATCTACAAATTAATTATTATTACTGTTAATTAAATTAAATTATTGTTTACACATCCAGTGATAATTTGATTCCAAGTGAAAGGAATCCGCTACGTGTTCAACAAACAATTATAATTATTGTTTTACTCGTGTTTTAATTTAATTAACTTTATTATCACCGTCGCGTAAAGTGAAGTTTACAACTGGCGAGTAACTTTGCGGAAATTGATTTGCTGCAAGTTTTTTCACATTGCAAGTTTTTTTTATATGAACAGCGGGCAAACGAGCAGGCGGGTTACTTGATGTGATTACCGCCGCCCATGAACACTTGTAGTACCAGAGGCACGACCAATGTGTTGCCGGCTTTTCAGGAATTTATTGGTCCGCCCCTTGAATAACCACCGTCGAAGGGAGATGATTCCACGATTTCTTTTTTATCTTCCTAAATAACCAACATACTTCAACCTAAACCAATAAAATATTTTAATATTAATAATTGAGGTGATATTGGTAATAAAACGAAATGAGTTCAGTTAGCAGCAGGTGCTACGAATAATTAATAAGTCAGGAACTTTAATTCAGAACTAATTCCAAACAAAAAGTGGTCCTTATTCAAACATAAAAGGCCGTAGGTTCAAAATACGAATCACGTGTGCTCGCTTTTTCGACTGATGACTCGCTAGACACTACACGACTTTTGTTGGCTCATTTTTTTAACGCAGTTACATTTTTTGAATTATTATTTACTAGTTGATGCCCGCGGCTTCGCTCGCGTGCATTTAGTTTTTAAAATCCCGCGGGAACTCTTTGATTTTTCGGGATAAAAAGTAGCCTATATCACTCTCCGATCCTCAACAATACCAATGCAAAAAAAACCAAGTCGATCCGTTGCATTTGTAGAACAGGGGCCGAATCAGGCCTATTGGCATTTGCAGATTTATTTTTAGTTAGTAAGTAATACAACTTACAAGTGTCCCTGTAAATCCTCGCCGAATGCACCTTGGCTCTTTGCACCAGTCAACAAATTAAATATTTTATTTCAAATTCTATAAAACTAGTTGAAAAGGATACATCTGAAGCAATAATGAAAGGTATTAGGAACGTTTCCAACAAAACGTCTTCAAACTATTTTATTCGACGTCTGACCCCACTTACATTAGCTTAACGTCACTTTCCTAAGGCTACGACTGCATGGAGACCGGTCCCAACACGGTTGCTGATCCGGTTCTCTGAAAAATAAAGTTGAAATACACTGGACGATTATTTTTATCGATTATAGTGATCTTATTTAGTAATACTGGTAGGCGTGTAGTCTAAGAAGATATATCTTAAGGCTACATAACTTTTTTTTTATATAAACTTACTAACAACGACATAAAAAGTCTAATTAATTATTAAAACAATAATTTCAATTTTCTTTGTATTTTGATTTAAATTAATATTTTTTCAAAAAAAAAAAAAAAATAACGTAGTTAATTAATTAACGTACTCTTGAATATGTATGTCTCTTGTCCCACTCGTAACCCACCACCACCATTGCTACTATTTTTCCGTGTAACCGCTCCATAAGTTCTAATAGAAGTTCCATAGTAACGTCGTATCTCTCTGCGGTAGGTACTGTAGTGTAGATTTTTCCATGTAAGACGCCGCATACAACGCACGTGGCATTGCTCTTATTATCAATCGATTTTTATACTTCATTGTACCGACCGACAATTTGCTGCACTATGTTACGTGGTTACGTACAGCTAGGTAGGTGCACGGGCCGGAACGGAACCGGCGCTGTGTGATCCAAGCCTTATAATAATCCCTTTAATACCGATTTCGAGCGTCAGTAAAGAGATACCACAGAATAGATAGTGTAATCGATTAATAACAGTTATATTTTACGATCAATTCAGTTATATTGATGAATATGTAAAAGGACTATCTACTTGAGCGAAATATCCGCTTACTAATTAGTAATAATCATTAGCATAATAGGAAGACATGAAGTGTTTTGATACTAATGGATTTTTAAAAGATTTATAATAGCTGAGTGTTTATATAAACATGCCGATCTCACCAACATCGGGTGATGTTTAACCGAGGAATACATTCTGCATTCTGACCGTTTTTATTTTGAAAAAATGCATCGAAAACCTCTTTCAACGTCCCTCAAACATCCTATGCTTACTATAAACCTCTGATGGATACATTTTTATTCGAAAATTTTCTTCGTGATATTTTATTAAAGTAGGTACATAGGAAAATACTTTAGTAAAATTATTATAGGTATATGGCATCATTCGTTTAAGAATTTGAAAAGTAGATCGATAGTTGCAAAATTTCCAAAGTTCGTTCGGTTGGCTCTTTTTTGTACTCATGTAATTTGCAATATTAATGTAATTTATAATAATAATTATTATTATTTGATGGTAATGGTATAGATATATTGTTATGTACTTATAAGGATTATTTGTAACATATAATAATAAAGGTTTTTTTTTTATTTGTAAGTATAAATATATTTTCCCTCGTATAAAAATATATAGAAAATAATATATTCCCTTTAATTCCTACTACAACAGTGTGACTTGTTAATAACGTAATGTACCTAGGCTTACAACAATTTGATATGCATGTAATAATTGGCAGGTGCCCTAAATAAACACAAGCAAGCTTCGAATGCTCGAGCACAGAGGTTTAGCAACGCCGGCTTTCAGCACAATAACAAGGCGCAACGTGACGCGAACCACCATAATAGTAGCTTAATACTGCGTTACACAACGCCATAGCGTCGCATACATTACGAGCTGAACTGAGGCGTGGGAATCGTATCGGGATTTAAAATATCCATTTTTTAAGCTATTGCATAGCTTCTATCGCGGGCCAGCGTGGAGACCGAATCCAGAAATTCTGTAACGAAAATAACCTGACACGGGACTCCTCTACGGTGAGCCGCTAGATGGCGTTGATAAAAAATGCTATGCAATAGCTTTACCGCGGCAGTCCCCGAGTGGCACACGTCTTTTTTTTTTAGCGAGCAAACGAACAGGCGGGTCCCCTGATGTTAAGTGATTACCATGAACATTTGTAGGGCCTGAGGCACCACCAATGCGTTGCCGGCTTTTTAGGAATTTGTTGCTCCGCCCCTTGAATAACCCCATGTTGTAATTTGTTGTAACTTGTAAAAGTTCAACTTTTTTTTTCAGGAGTCCTTTATACTCTATTTGCTTCTATCTTCAAATCTCTGTTGTGTACCCCCTTAGAGGTTGAATTTTCAAAACACCACTCTTAGCGGATACCTAAGTCGTAGTAGCTATCTGTATGTTAAACAGACAGATACCTACGTAACACCACGACCCTATTACTATGTTTCAGCTGTCTGTCTGTCCGCACGTCTGTCTGCGGCTGTATCTCAAAACCATATTAAGTAGATACTTGAAATTTTCATAGAATATGAAGATTCTTATTTCTATTACCGCTACAACAACTAATAATAAAAAAAATAAAGTTAAAATCTAAAGAGAGTAAATATTTCATAAACTTTTGTTTTTGCCCGATATCTAGCTGGTGCTAAATCATGTACGATGGTACGGAACCCTTCCTATTCCAGTCCGACTCGCACTTGGCCCGTTTTTATTATCTTTTAATAAGTGCCCACTCGTATGTTGTTCATTACCTTGTTCGTTAAATAAACCAATATTTTTTTATTGAGATCCTGATACATTATTAATTACCGCGCAAATTGCCATTAATTATAACCTAACTAACGTTTACGGTAATCTGATTTGCGAGCGGAATGGCGGTGCATTAATCTTCAGCGGTAGTTGGGTAAAATTATTAGCAACCGCAATTAATTACCGAGCACAGACCGGTACGACACCATCACCGTGACTGTAAATACATAAACTGGGTAACGTGGGATCGTGGCTACTGTGAACTGAACTTGGGAATTGGGTATTTGAATAAATTATTATATGATCAAACGTACTTACCAAGAGAATCTTAATTGTCCATTCTTAGCCCCAGAGAGAGAGGGAGAATGACGCAGGGACAAGGAGGAGTTTGACGTAAAAATAACTTGTAGGGAGTCAAGAAAGCGCCCCGGGAAACACGCCAAGAGCAAGTACCGGGGGCAACCCCAAAGCTTCGGCCCGCGAGATTGGAGGGGCCATGGGTGGTGGCGGATCCTGTCTAGGGTTGCCAGATTTTTTTTCAGCCTATAAGGGACAAATGGTTAAATGGGCAAAAAATACGGGATTTCAGTTTTTTACCCGGGACAAATGAAAAACAAAATTATTTAGTGTCATTTTGTATATTTTTCGCGAGGATCTAGTCAGTTTTAACATTGTCATTCTGACACTAACACTGTCATTGGTTGATGCGGGCTGCGAGTGCAAGTTAGTAGCGAGACGAGTACGTTTTATGAACGTTGCGTGTGTGAATACTTAGATCAATTTCATAATGAAAAACGACGTACGGTTCAAATACGGGACAGAGTCAGTCCCGCCGGGACATTTTAAACTATGCCTAAAATACGGGATGTCCCGGGAAATACGGGACGTCTGGCAACGCTAGTCCTGTCCATTCTTAGCGGAGAGGTTTGAAAACTCGATAGATAATCCTCCGACGCTTCTGAACAAATGTTCATGGGCTTAACATCAGGTGACCCGCCTGCTCGTTTGCTCACTAACAATATTAAAAAAAGTTACTACAAAACAAAGCACACCCAGATAGATCAAGACTCCTAAAACTCGAAAGCGTGAATGCGAAACGACTCCCACTTGAGGTAGAATAACTCAGATTTGCGTGTTCATTTTTCACCGAAACTCGTGATTTCGTCCGACCCCGCCATAAATCGATACCTAGCACCATCGATCCAAGTCAGAACTGCGTCAAATCCTGCGCGGATTGCGCAAAAGATCGTGCGAGTGGTTCAACCGAGGACCATTGTCGGCCAACATTTAGTTCACATCTGACGTCAGTGTACTCATAAATCTTGATTAATTGCCCTATCGAGTTAAACTGTTCCGAATAAATTAGTGGTTTGAAACCCTACTAACATTATAAATGCTAAAGTGTGTTCGTTAGTTTGTCTTCCAATCATGCAGCAACGTAGCATCGGATCGACGTGATTATAGAACGGATTTAGTTATTAGACCAGACATTTGGTAGTTCTACCTGGAAAATTTTCCGGGAGTTTTGAAAATTTTTGAAGTTTAACTTTGCCACCTCGTATCTTCGCCGCTCGCGCCGCCGTATTAGAAAAATGGCGCCCAAAACCTGTTTTTTGACAATAACTCTTTTCCAACCTATTTTACGATAAAAATTGTTATGTGATAAATTAAACTGCAAAACGTAAAATTATAAGCTATTAGCTCGCAACTTCCACGTCGAGTTAAGTTTTTTAAAGAACCCGCAAGAATCTTTTGTTTTTCCGAAATAAAAAGGAGTTTTACCACTCTAGAGGTCCTAAAGTATACCCATGCAAAAAACCACATCGATCAAGTGCTCCGTTATGTCGTGATTGAAGAACAAAGAAACTCACCGTCGCATTCATAGTATTAGTAGAGATACCTGCAGGTACCAAGATACGCATAGGTACATACATATCTCTCATGACGTGTCGGTTATTTGTCAACTCTGTAAGCTAGGAGTGTAGTCGAGGAGAGGTCGTGAGTCGTGCGCGGCGCGGGCCCTACCTTTACTCCGCTAATTGTAACGCATTTGACGATGACACCGCACTCCGCAAGCTTCTATACCTGTTGTGTTGTGTACAAGAATGAACAAAAGCGTTAGCGTTTAAGCCTGGAAATACACGTCAGGTTTTTTCATCCGATAGTCTGATCCGGTAGCCTGATCAGGCTACCGGAAGGCATTGAAGCCATTACTTTGTATGAACAGTCAATACACGTCCGATCCGGTGGCCGGATCGGACGTCCGAGTCGGAAACGGGCGCGAGGCGTTTCCGATTTTACTGTCGGTCCGATTGTCTGAAGGCGCGGTCTACATACTTCTAGTATGAGACAAAATAGACATCCGGTTACTGCTTCCGATTTTGCCAGTCAGGGTTCCCAACTTAGGGCTTTTAGCCCTAAATTTAGGGCGGAATTTTGCTTATTGGGATTTTTTAGGGCCCAAAAAATCTAGCGCTGACACTGTGTGGACGCGTCGTTGTGGTTCGAATAATGGGCGAAAATTATGAAAAAAAATAAAAAATAAATAATAAAATAAAATAATTCATAATAATAAAATTATTATTATTATGAATTATTTTGCATGTTTTAAATAGAAATGACTCTCAGTAAGTCTTGTCAAATTGATTGGATGAATCCAATAGCGACGTTTTTTCTTCTTTCTCTTTCCTCTCTATAAAATTTCTGTGGTGCTGTCGTGTGGTGTGGGTTGTTACGTTCCCTCAAATATGGTTGAGCGAAGCAATGGCTGGATCCTGCGTCATGCTCGTGAACGGGTGCCACCAACGGGAATGGGTCTGCTTTTGCCTGCCTGTCTTAACATGCATTGGATTGTTTTGCATTTTTGAAACTTTATTGTGGAAACACTGTATACATAGCATAGTTTTGTTAGCTATTGTAAAAAAAATTTTTTTTTGAAAAGAGCGACCGCTGAGTTTATTGCTGGCTCTTCTCGGCAGGAACGGCATTCCGAACCAGTGGTAGATTCATTGACGATTCAAAAGTACTTGTAAAAGTTTATTTGAATAAAAAATATTTCTATTTCTATTAACTCGTCATCCATCTTCTTTTCTTCTGCTTTGCTCCAAACGCAAGCACTCGGGATGATAGCTCGGGAACGACTGAGTTCAGAAAAAGCCTGACGGAAAAATCGGATGTGTATCGAGTAAATACGATCCGGTTGCCTGATCAGACAATCGGAAACAAAATCGGACGTGTATTTCCAGGCTAAGACTGCGCAGCCAGAAACAAATCAGATTTCACCCGCGCGATTGTAACTAAGCGATGAAATAAAACATTCCTAAAACCTTGTGTGAAGCGCGATAGATGCTAGCGTATTGCGCAGAGTAGGAATGAAGTAAGTGCCAAATGTATCTTGTTTTCTAAAAACACGTAAGATATTAATTTAAAAAAAATTGCTATATCTTTGGCTCAGTAATATTCAACACATTGAAAATAAATGCAAATTAGTTAGCTGTTAGACCTAACTTTGAGATTTTAAAATAAAAAAAAATACAAAATATTAGGTCGATCCGATGCTTCATTTGCTCCGTTGCTGCGCGATTGAAAGACAAACCAACACACCAAAAAACCTACGACCCCGTAACACTCTTTCGCGCTAATAATAATATTAGTAAGCAGCTTTGTCCTTAATAACAAAGTTGCTTGGAAGTCTTGGAACCAATCTGCTTTGCTTCAGCTGTCCACACAGTGTCCACAAGGTAGATATTACTACATATTGTAACTTGTTTTATTTTGAAAAAGAGCAACTGCTTAGTTTTTGCCGGATTTTCTCAGCAGAATCAGCATTCCGAACCGGTGGTAGATTTTAAACTTGTCATAAGAGCCACAAATTGGCCTACATGAAATAAATCATTCTGAATTTTTGAATTTTGAAGGCTTTTTCCCCTCGATTGTACCAATATGTCACCATGCAATATCGCGGGGCAATTTATACGCTTTATATCGGGCACACATTGGGATAATGCATAAATCGCTGGTTGCGCAAATGCGAGCGCCGATCACGAGCGCACGAGCATCGGAAGACACACTACACCCGCTGGATGACGCTTAGCTCATGTACAACTGTCCTTCATAAGTTGTGAGGTAATAGCTTTCATACAAATGATACAAATTCAGGTACTTTTGATGCAAATAATGCAAATTCACTTAACACTTTTAATTTTTAATCAATTTTACTCATACCAATAAGTAATTGCCGCTCTTAGGTTAGAGGATACACATAAAAAAAAAGTTCTGTTAAACACACCAAACTTACATACCTTTTCAGTTTTCACCGACTGGAAATGTAAATAAAATTCATTCATCTTGTTTTAGTAGAACTGCTCGGTTTAAAAATGGAACGGTGATTTTATATATAGATATTTGTATGAATACAAAGAACGGACATACAGAAATAAAAGAAAAACCTTAATTCAGTACAGTGGCTTCCAGTACAACACAAAACACTTAGATTAACGAGTTGGGTTTCCCACACCAATCCAAAGACAAAAAGATTTTTTTTATAAACTGGATTCTTGTCCTTTTAACTTAACACATCTCAAAACGAAATCTTTGGACCACTACTGGGAACAGGTCGCCTCTTAAATGTGAAGGCACAGACGCAATTTGTCATTTTCTACAGACATTAATCTACAGACGTCATTAAAACACATAATCCATCAATCGCACAATCAGAACCAAGTCACGCATGGCACCGATTGAAATACCACACACGTCCAGAAAGCAGCACCTATTATTTGATTAACCCATCCAACTTGCAATATCACCACAAAAGCTTTTAACAGACGCACAAACTTAATCAGAACTGATCTAGTGACACTGTGCATACGGTCACAGTGTCACTAGATCAGTAAGGACAGTATACGGTATTGTGGTAGATTCAGTTGACGATTCGAAAGCACTTTGTAAAAGTTTATTAGAATATAAAAAAATTATCCTTAATAAGAATCCGATCGTTGACGTTAAGTGAAGATGTACCGCCTAAGATGGACCGCGCAATGTCTGTTTACTCTTGAGGTGCACAAGTTATACTTTGTTAGTCGAGAAAACTGATGCCGGAAAGATATTCACAATATTTTAGCCGTGCCAATCAAGAATGAGGAAGCAAAAAGCACTTAGTGCGCATCTGTGGGTGCCACGCGGTGCAGATCTATTCGGTCGATGCCTTGCGATTCGATGACACAAAAGCGACGGTGAAGTCTTAGTTGAATGATTGGCGCCGACCAAATCAGGCTGTGTGTTTATACTTTACAACAATAAACAAAACAAACACACGTCATTACCCCGAGCAATACACGACCAAGGAAAGCTCAACTATTGTTAAACTATAACAAATGCCATAAGATTTCGTATGCTAAACTGAAGTATAATCAAAAATGACGCTACTACTTCTAAATATAGAGTTTAATATAGAGTAATTGAGATGAATTGAATCGTTTCATCACTCAGTAATTGTTATGATGACCATTTTGCTATGGTTTATGAGCTGTTATTATTTTATGAGACACGATTTTAGAATGGAGATTCACAAAAACTGTACAGCCACTTTTGATATTAACTTCTACCACAAGTTTGAACTTAACATTTATTTTGTTAATACCACTAAGTAATTCGTATTAAACACGGAATTTTTATACAACGTGAAGTACATCGTACAGCTTAAGATAATCTATGATCTAGAAAAAATTACGAAAATCCCTCAGGTATTTTTTTATCTTGTAAAACAAGTGATAATAAAAATATTTGGTACGCTCTTCCACGTTACCTATTCGTTTTAATATCTATAAATTTTTCTTTCATGGAAAAATAAAATTCTTTTGCCTCAAATCCTCAGCGGATAAAATATTGTTTTTCCAATGGGTATCCATCCAAAACTCTCTGTGATTATTCCGGAATTCGTTAACACTATATATATTTTTAAAAGTTAATTATTAGTTTAGTTAGGTGTGATAAGACTGATAAGTAAGAATTATATTAATTTAATGTAAGATTTTAATTACTTGGTGCTTTCCATTTAACTTTCCCCACTTTTTAGGGTACCGTACCCAAAGGGTTCCAACGGGACCCTGTTACTAAGCCTACGCTGTTCGTCCGTCCGTCCGATCGTCCATTTGTCAGCGGGCTGTATCTCATGAACGTAATAGATACCTACTTGAAATTTTCACAGAACGTGTATTTCTATTGCCGCTATAACAAAACAAAAATAAAGTAAACAAAGGGAGCTTAATTTGTAGAAATTGCTATAATTTTTGTTACACTACTTAAAATAATCTGTATATCCCAAAATCTTTTGTTCATGCCAGTTATTGATATTTTTGCTATGTGTTTTTTAGTTGTAAGTCTCTTTGTTGATATTTTTATATTTGTGCATGAATATTGTTGGTTTGTCAAATAAAGTAAAATAAAAATAAAATAAAGTGAAAAATTAACTCTGTCTGGGTCTGTCAATACAATAAACTTTCGTTTTTATTCGAACTTAATACAGCTGGTGTTAAATCTTGTACGACAGTACGGAACCCTTCGTTTACGGGTCCATTTCGCTTTCGACTGTTTTTTTGGTTTTATTATACGTTTCGCTCACTCGCATTTTGCCACTCTGCTTGCAGCAGTAAATTGCAAAAAATGTACTTTCTTGGCAAATATTATAATATTATACTGTGTAATTCACAAAATTAGGCAGCTATGCAATTTGAATTGAATATTTTTTGTGAAATTAGCAATGAAAATAATCTAGATCGTTGAATTTTAATTGCGTTCTGAGGTCTGATGATTTTGGTAATCATGTTTTTTAGTAAAATTTCCATTAATAAGGTAGGTAGGTATTAGGTACTAATACATACAATAATAATAATAATGTATTAACTACAACAAAAATCTAAATCATTGATACTTTTCTTGTATTTAATATTGAACTTTTATGAACTTTTTTGTAAGTAGATATACATATAGTTCCAGTTCTAACTAGGATCTATGAAATATGAAGAAAAAAAAAATCATAGTACTAAAAGTGGCTACAAAATAAATAGTAGCAGGAACTAAAGGAGAAAAAAAAACTAGGATCTATGCATTTCTTTGCTTTAACTTTAGCTAGTTCTGTACCCTTTATAAAAATATAAGATACTAGCTTTTGCCCCCGCGACTTCGTCCGCGTGGAATTAGATTTTGGGGTGGAATTTTCAAAAACTGTGACACACGTACTTCTTTATTTTTAACTGAAAGCTCTAATACCAACTTTGATGGAAACAGCTTGAAAAATGACGGAGTTTCATATAAACTGTCATCCCCTATTTAAACCCCTTAGGGGTGGAATTTCCAATAATCCTTTCTTAGTGTGCGCCTACGTCATAAAAGGAACCAACTGTAAAAATTTCAAGTTTCTAACTTCAGTAGTTTAGGCTGTGCGTTGATATCTCAGTCAGTCAGTCAGTCAGTCAGTCAGGACTTTGAATTTTATATATATAGATAAGAAGGAAACCTTTGCTTACTTGTTTGAAATATAACTACAAAATGATTACCATTAACCATACTTACCATTACTCAGTCATAGAACCTACATTTCCTACGTCTAATGAGCTTAGAACACACCAAGTGGGTACATTGTAACACGTTTAATAACGCTTACTTTTAGCACGCCTGTTTATCATTAAGAGCTTTCCACTTAACGCCTGAGTCGTGAGGACTAAATAGATGCAATTTATTACATCTAATATTAATATCAAACACTAGTCTCTCGGCAGTCCAAGGTACCGTGTATTGCACATTGCAGGGCCCCGTAACGCTTGATGAAAAATGTGCAGTGACAAGTTTCATACAAGATCAAACTTCATACGCAGGGCACACAGTTTTACTTGTACAATGTACCTATTGTCCGCACGCGAGCTCCGAGGGATCGGGGGCTGAAGTAGCGACCGTCGCATCTTACCCCGCACGCTCCCAATACGCGGAATGTACATACTACCCGTTCACGTCAAGTACGCGTCGCGCTTCCCCGCACCGCACCTCAAGTCAGACCCGCTTAGTACAGATAGCAACGTAACGCTCGCGATTGTCACTAGCAAATATCAAAGTTTTGTTCTTGCTACGTTTTTAATGTTTTTGTTAACTTTAAATTAGTAATTTAGTGCTTCCCCGCACCTCAAGTGCGGTGCGGGGAATAATGACGCGAGGTAGCGGCCAACTTGACGTGAACAGGTAGTACCACGCTTCATTATATTATCCCTCTGATATACCTGAATTAATTTTTCTGTGCATCGTAACAAGCATATACGTAGTACCCAAAATACTGCCAGCATTGCCCCTTGTTCTTTTAAACGAACATTTGAAATGAGGTTTTTATAGCAGCTATAAAATGATGGTCCTATATAAATTTTCTTTTAATTATGTTATCGACATTACACAAAAAAAAATTATTATAACAGGTTAGTTTCATTGAATATTGTTATATTATAACGAAGTCAACTTTATAAATCTAATGATTGAAGAAGAAAAGTTAATAATAATAATTGTAGCTATAAAACTAAGATCGTTTTATTGAAATGCAGTGTGCTGTCAGCATATAAATTCACAGTAATTTATGTTATAGTGATGGAGACAGCTGCTAAAAGAATACATCTGTTAATAACACATAAAAATAAACTTAAATTTTTAAACTTTGATGTATTATTACTCTCTAGTCTCGTACCCAAAATAGAGTTGAAGAAAAATCCTAGTTTTAAAATCTTATTTGCTAACAAATATAACAATATATGAATAACAAATATAACAAATATAACAAATATAACAATATATTGATATAACAAATTCGAAAGTTTGTGAGGATGGATGGAGGAAGAGTTCCTTATAAATTATCATGAAACTGCGAACTGCCCGCGGTATTTGACAAAACCTAAATTAATACGGACAAAGTCGCGGGAAAATGCTATTTTTACTATAATTTAAAAAAAAAAGTTATGCGTTTGCTATCTTTTAGGAAAAAAGTAAATAATAATAATAACTGATGATAATGTCGATGTATTGGAATTCCAAAGAGAATATTGCGACCGCCACATGGACTATTAGTTACGGCTAATTTGGTCTGACGTAGCCAGTTGCCACTCGTGTGTGCCACTAATGATGTTATGGATTTATTACTACGTGTATAAACTCATTTGATGGCGGATAAAAACGGGACCGTAGCACTTGCTCAGTTAAAAAGTAATTTACTCTTCTGCTAAGAAATTACGCACTATAAATATTGTTTGTTTATGTGATATTTAACGATCGTATTCCAAATTACATTGATTGAAACTTTACTATAATAGTACATTATGGTACAAGTGTCAAAGTTGGTGATTACCGCTGAGGCGCTATTGAGACCCGAGCCGTTAGGTGAGGGTCTTAAGGTAGCCGAGGACGGTAATCATCAATATACACGTGTATCATACAACGTTTTTCAACACACTTGTGAAGAAAATAATACTAAAATAGTACATTATGGTACAAAACAGTGAAAACGAGTTGTGAAAATTTTTTCGCAACGGCGGGAAAAATTAATGTTGTTCTTTTGTTCGCCCTCTTGAGATGCTCTTGAGGGCAGGCAAAGATCAACGACCATACAGCCTATTCAGGTGTTTATTTTATTTAATCAGTTTTCCGGAATGCGCGCGCACCTTTAATGGCCATAGACTAAAAGAATGAGGTACCTTTTTTTTTGGCTTTTCTCTTATAGCCACGTACAAAATGGGGAATTTCCAGTTTTCTTTATTACAGAAAAAACAAAAGTTATATTTGAGTGACAGTTTTATTTATTAAACACGTACAAGTTGAAATTATCTATTTAAATACGAAGTTGTATGAAATGAGCAAGCAATAGGTATCTTGGCAATAGGTAGGATCTTTTTTGTAATAGAAACTTTTTTAAGAACAAAGCAACTCAACCAATAAAATTAAAAAAATAATTCTATAACTCACATTGTGAATTATAGTAATCAAAAGTCACAGTTTGAGTTAAAGGTGTCATTGTGTGCCTAATTGCGGTGAACCGGGAGCCATTTTATGAGCAAGTGTGTTGAAAAAGTTGTTTCCTTTTGCCCAATTTTTTGCCAGCGTAACCATTACTGTACCTAATATTAAGTAGATAACTTAATATTAGGTACAGTAAGGTAAGTAGATAACTTAATATTAGGTACAGTAATGGTTACGCTTATGTAGTATTTTAGCACTATGATGCAGGTTTGACAGATGCAGATTATTGACAGGTGCTTGAACCCCAAAAAAAAAAAGATACCGGCCGAATTGATAACCTCCTCCTTTTTGGAAGTCGGTTAAAAAGGATTTCAAAGGGAGTAATTAATCCATTAAATATCCTTGCTAATATTATAAATGTGAAAGTGTGTTTGTGTTATTGGTTTGATGGTTTGTCCTTCAATCACCGCAACAGATATGGATCGACGTGATTTTTTGCACTATTGTCGTACCCACTCCTAGCACAAGCTTACTGCTTATTTTGTGGGGATAGGAGGATATAAGTCGACTTCAACTTGGCTAATATTGATAACAATTTAAAAAAAAGATTTTTTCTTCGCCGTTGAAGCAATAATTGCTTAAAACGCACATAACTCCTAGAAATAAGATTAACCATAAACAATAAAAGTAATCAAATGATTTAAACATGGCCACAGGTTAAATATCTAGTTTACGGAACCACTGTGTTCGAAGGGGCGCTCCAGCTTTGACATTACTAGATTTATATCAAAACGGCTTTCTCCGGCCGGACGGCATTAGCCGCCCATCGCAATTGTGAAACTGGACCGATCGCTGATTTGAGCAGATTATTTACTAGCACCTGAATCACTTGCCAATCGACGAGTATGCTAATTGACGTTAATAAATAACGTTAATCACTAATCATGTTGGTACACATGCGTTGGAGTGTTTGTTTATTTATTAATGGCGTTCTTATATCACCAGATATATCGATTATGCTATAAATTACTTCGGAGATAGACAAACTCTTAAAAATTTTGAGCTTTTAGGGTTTATATCGATTCAGTATTTTTCAAAATATGGACACTTTTCCTTTTTCAGTTAGGTATTCTTCATTTCGATATAATGAAGTTGTTTTTTAAATTATAGCTTCTTTACTAAATTTTAAAAATTGGATCGAAATATTGATAATCCCAATTAAAATAATTACCGCGGTACGTACTCGTAATATTTTATAACAATTATGTCATTAAACCACGAATCAAGTCTAAAATCTTTGGTTTAAATTTTAAAAAGCTTATTAGAATTAATAGCTTTTAAGTTTTAAATTTAAGTTCTCTGTACTTATCGGATATTCATTTTATCGCTCCTTACTCTTTACAATAATTTAAGAATTATCTTCTCTCTTTTCTTTCTTCTTTTATGGCTCTTCTTATTTTATCTCATTCATAACACAAACTGACAGAATAATGACAAAGTGACGAGATTTACAAGACTTTACTCGATGACGTTAATTAATAATACAAATTCCCGATTTCACTAATGGTACCTAAACAATTACCTAAGTAAGTATCCTTTAGCATAAGACCTTCCCTATTCGTTATTAAATGTAACCCATTTGTGTTTAAGTGTTCCCTGGACTGTCGGTCGAAACTCTCTCTAGTATTTCCAGACGATTCAATATTAGAACGGTGTAAAGCCATGGTAATTTACTAGTACCTATTGATAAATGAACGCCTCAGAAAGAGCACAATACATAACTTATTTTGCATATGACACCTGTCAGCCATAGATAAGAGATTAATTTATTTTAATGCCATAAACCACCTGTGAGCCCATACAGCTTTTTAGAACATGTGGGGTAGCTTATACAACTTTTAAGAACAATAGACTATTTCAAGTACTTTTGCAAGTGCTTTCATACAACCAGTTAGACTTGTCTTTTTGTGTATACCAGTGACAGGTCTGCGATTTACCACATTCTCGCCTGATGGCATGTGATGTAATCTACTCGTATGTAACGCTTAACATTTTAACTTTATTGGTGGTACACGGCTATCCTTACTAATAACTGCGGAAAAACCCTAAAAATTTTGACAGCGGAATTGAAGGGAACCATATTTTAAAATAGCGGCCTTAGTCCACCTGAACAGATAAGTTAGTGGTACTGCATATCAAGCAACAAAGTTTAGAAAAACAAAGTTGGTACATCTAATGCCACATCATAATTAACTTATAAATTACCAATATTTTGTAACACATAATATGTATACGAATAACACGCCACTCTATCTTTGCTCCTCATAAAACATGTAAACGCAAGATATTTTAATTGGGTAAACTAACAACTAGAGTAAAAGCTAGGGTTGCCAACTGTTTCGGATAAAATATATTTCGACCGGATCCGGCCACGTGTGTGTGCAAACAGAGATGAACTTTCTATTCCCGTACTCTCATAGCCGGAGAGAGATCAGGCACAGGACCGACGGATTTCCGTGCTCTCCGAGGCACGGGGATGACAGACTGCTTTCTTCATAATATATCAAAGGCAACTGATGTGCAGTTTAGACAATTAAAATATCGATGTTTTAACAGTGAAGGTAAACATCGTGAGGAAACTTTTTTTTTGTAATTTACTTTTCTTTTTATTTCTGTTAGTATGTAGTATATATGTTAATAATCTGTAAATAGTAATGCTTGTTTATTTGTGTTACATTTATATTAGTTAGTAAGTTAGTTCGCGCTGAGTAAATACCTATTATATTATTTAGATACAAGTGCATGATATATAAGTAAATAGGTATCACAGATCACTAAGAGCGCCACCTCGCCAACAAACTGGCCCACCAGTTTGGCGAGATAGTACATAGTAAACATTAAATAAATTTAAAAAAAACGCCAGAGAGGTTTCCATAACGTTCTTAAAGCGCGTGTGAAGTGTTTGTGTGAAGTTTGCCCATTTACACTCCGTCCATAACATATCCGTGATGGACATTCTCATATCCGGCGTGCCTTTCTTATCCTGGGAGGAAAACAGTGCCCGGTTATAGAGGACCGGTTATGATGATGATGATGATGACGCCTTGGCAGATATAATGCGAGTGACAACCCTATCGGGCAACCCTGCGCTGGGAAGTCTTAAATCAATAGCGGTTTATTGCCGGCATTATTCCTAACAAAGCCGGTATCTTGTATGTAGTAACTAAGTCTGTCCGTCAGTCCGCAAGTCGTTAACCGAGTGGCTGTATTCGTATAGAAGTATCGCGGGCAGTTCGACTGCAGTGTACGACCTTTAGCCCTTAGCGGATAAACGCACCGGTACTAAATCGGCTTTACGCATTCGGATCCGATTGACCGATAAACTAGTGACGATGACCGATGAACTATGAAAGGATGACACACTATTTTTAACCAACTTCAAAAAAAGAGGAGGTTATCAATTCGTCGCGTATTTTTTTTTATTATCATATCGTAGGGTTGGACCCATTTAAATTTGGTGAAGATCTGATGAATATCTTCGGAGATGAAGGACGGAACTCCTTATCAGGACTTGAAAGTCTACTTGATGAATAGAAAACAAATAACAAGATAGCGAAATTTATTTTTCCATACAAAATATTATGTTTATGTTTTAGTTTAAGTTTCGTTACAGACTAAATAAACCCTTGTCTTCAATATTGAAAAAATAATTGTTTATTGAAAAGTACAATGTATCATCAATTTATATATTTTCCACAATGTCGCGTGAGTAGCCAAGCATGGCAGTTTTGAAAAGCGAATGCAATCGAACGTCCAGTAACATGCAATTGCACGGAGGAACCGCGGAGCGTTCAGGAACGTGTGTGTCCGAGACGATGCGAGACGGATAAGCGAACTAATAGGTTCGCTGCGGACCACCAGGTATGGGAGCCGCTTAATGTAAATCCATTGAAGTTTGGTGTTTAGAAACGTCGATGTTATTATTTACGACTGCTTTTAACCAAGGTTAAGGAAGGTTCGTATTTTTTTTAAGCTATTGCATAGCTTCTATTGCGGGCCTTGAGCCTGGAGACCAAATCCAGAAATTCCGTAACGAAAATAACCTGACATGGGACTCCTCTCACCGCTAGATGACGTTGATAAAAAATGCTATGCAATAGCTTTACCGCGGCAGTCCCCGAATGCCACACATAAATCCGACAAATCTGCCGCCCGATTCAGACCCTTCCGATAACTTATTTGTCGATCGATTCGGTTTGTTAACATATATTTCGCTCGCTCTGAATCCACACGACAAAAAGAGATGGATATCTACCCGTATCGACACGGTATGTTATCGAACAGGTCTGAATCGCCCTGCTGAACCGATTTCAATAATTTTTTTTATTTGAAAGGGCGTATCGTCAGGTTGGTTCCTTCTAAATTTTATGAAGATCTGATGAATATCTTCGGAGATGGAGGACGAAACTCCTCAATGAATAAAAGAATCGCTCACGGTCAGAGAATGTGTAGATTGTTTCTATACAGTTACACTAAACATTAGTAAATATTAACAGCATAATATCTGTAGCCATGAGTATTTCACTTCTGTTGGCAGAAGATTCGATAACAAGATAGCCTTTATAGTCAAAACTGCGATCTCGCCTGATGGTAATTGACGATGCAGTCTAAGATGGTAGTGGGTTAAACCCAGACCCACGCCTTTGTACTGAAACGCTAAATCGCTTGGCGCCACATCATGATAATACTGTGGTAACTAGGCACGACCAAAGTCTTCCACCAGACCAGACTAGAGACGTTGTAGAAATTATATTTTTCCAAATTTTCCCTGCCAGGAATCGAACCTGTAACCTTCCACCTTAAGACCACAGTGATTATCACTGCACGAGGGAGGTCGTTCACTCCCGACTTCAATGTGTTTGCATAATAACAACATTACAAGTATCTATGTATAACCTGTTACGCAAATGCTCACAACTAGATTAGCATAGAAACAATTCCTACACACTAGCATAATTGAGTAGCCAACGCATCGACCATATAAAGTCGCCCCTGACATCGGCTGCCAATTTATATCCCAAAAGGAGGGGTTTAATGTTGATCGCACACCACATGCAATCCGCAAGAGATGGTAAGCGCCTTTGTCCAATAAAATTATGTGTGGTGACGTCTTTTTTGATTACAACTCTAACTTAGTTCTATTTTCTATGGTGTAGTGGCTCTAAGCAGCACGACTTTTTTTTTTCTTTTTTTTTTTTTTCAATCAATAATGACCGTAGATGTGTTAAAGGAATGTGGATGACGACACGCAGTCACCCACACAATTTAACGTCTCTGCGGTAGCAACACATAAATATTTTAGTGTGTCGAACGCAACACTTTTTTAATTGACTTCCAAAACAGAAGGAGGTTCTCCATTCGACCTTTTTCGAGTACTGATAATTGACTCAACGAATAATGTCATCAAGTGCGCTAATGACGTAACCCGTAAAGTGCTTGGTCCTTGATTCTGACGTCATTTGCATTTTCTGTACTGAAAAATGCGGTTCGCTTCGTACATAATATTGTTACTATTTAGGACCTTAACGACTCTTTTTGAGCGTCTTGGGGCCTTAGCGGCTCTCGCTGTAATCTGCGATCATGGATCAGGTTAGTTTTGCATTGGAGCATTTAATTTAGTTCAATAGGGACTGGAGGCGTGTATTTAAATAGAGATGTCTAGATGGCCAGATAGTCGGGAGCGGGTTCCGTAGATCCTATCTCGGTTCGAACGCTCGTTTGTTTGGCTGTATGTCCGATAGGATCAGGGCTGTCGACTTGAAGAAATTAAAAATAGAAAATACTAGCTAACTAAAAAGTCAAATTACAAAAAAATATTTTTTGAGGTTTTGTTCAAAGTTTTGAAGATTTGTACTAAGCTAACTTATTTACTAAATTTGTTTAAAAATTTTTAAACAAATTTATTCTGCCAATCATAAATGGGTCTTCTTCTTCTTGCAATCGTCACATAATTTTTTGGAGGGGAAAAAAGGTTATATGTGACGATTGCAACCGCCTATTGACTAGAATGTTGCGCTGTTGCAGCAAGAATGCCATAAAGTCAGTCAATCATCAGAATTGAAACTCTAGCAAATATTGTCACAGCTTTCGCAACCGATCAATAGTAACTACTACTCAGAGTAATCACACTGAAAACTCAAGGGGAAAAAAGTAATAACCCACCAAACCAGAAAAACCTGTATGCTACAAAGTGCCGCTCGCGCTGTAGGTACACTGCCACTTCTCCAGTAGTAGAACAAATACAGGAACAGCAACGTTAGGCAATTTCACCCTCATCACCTGGGTGCCTGCAGCACTTCGGCAATCCGTTGCTCCAGAGTCCAGATCTTTTATTCCATGTACTGCCAAATTGTGGAATCATATCCCTTCGACGGTGTTCCCACTTAATTACAACACTTAATTCAAGGGGCGGACCAATAAATACCTGAAAAGCCAGCAATTGGTGGTGCCGCAAATGAACACTTATATAGTACCACTATAAGTTCATGGGCGGCGGTAATCACTTAACATCAGGTGACCCGCCAGCTCGTTTGCCCGCTATTCATATAAAAAAGGCACAGTTGCCGCCTGCTTCTATCCAATAGGCTGAAAACTCAAAATCGTTTTCCATGCAATGTCATTCCAGAAAGTTAACTGATGTCTCTCTTGTAAGTTAGTCATAATACGGATTGGAACACGTACGAGACGTATTATATTGGTAATTTTACGGACACTCCGCGGCGATTGGTAAAATCGGTAAAGTGTACGCCATTATCGTTTTCTTATCGTAGCGATCACGTAGGCAGTCCTTTGAGTTCAATTTGGATACCAAGGTTCTAGACTGTATTGAATGTCTGTCCTATACCTACGTGTTTTTTTTAATTCAATGACAAGATAGTCCATGACAGCCATCTCACTTGATGGTAAGTGACGATGCAATCTAAGATAGTAGCGGGCTAACTTGGAAGGAGTATGGCAGTGTACATTCAACCCATACCCGTAATCTGTTTCTACACGCCATCGTGCCGGAATGCACGCCTTTGACGGTAGGGTGGTAACAAGCCACGGCCAAAGCCTTCTTCTAGAGTGCGGTTCTGAACCATCACACGCAAAATCTGAAACAAAAGTTTCGTTGTTTTTTAAACAATTGGTTAATCATCTTACAGCCAATAGTAAAATTGTATTCCTATTCTCACAAACGATGTTTGAAAAGAAAGGAACAAATTATTGCACTTTCTTTTTATTACGGTGAAAACGTTACACATTCTCGTAATATCGCTATCGAATTGCAAACGAACGCAAAATATATTAGAGCATTAGATGAACCACCGAATGTACCTACTCGCAGATTGCGTTTATTACACGCACACGCTATAGGTATCTATTACGAGTAGGTAACTCTAATTATTTTCTACAATATACGACGTAGGTACTGCCAATTTAACCATTGACGAGTAATGTTTAACCGAGGAATAAATATGACATTTTGGCAGGTTTTCAATACAAATCAGTTGTAGTATGTTTATGGTTGAATACTATTAATAAAATTAAAAGCCTTTTTATTCCCACATTCCTTATAAAATATTGCAATTGATTTTTATTTTTTTATTGAAGTGTTAACCTACACCTTAATCTATTAGTTATAAATCTATTAGATTGCAATTGATTGTTGTTAGTTTTGTTAGTATTACACTTTCTTATGTCCTTAGTACGGTTATTAATGATTAGGTTCATGAAATATGCTATAGTATTTTACGGGTATAGGCTTCCTCCAACCTCTTCCATCTCCGTGTTTTTGCCCTGATTTATCCACTCCTTCCCTGGAAAAAAAGGTGAGGTTTCTATTGTCCACCTTTTATCGGAGTACTTTTACGGTTAGAACAGTGGGTAATATTGGCACAGTGTTAACTTCACTATTAACCGAATAACGTTGAAACGACGAATTTTAAGAAGATTAATCAACACTTAGATTGCCCGTGACCAATTTCCCTCCATTAGATACCTCAGATTAACTCTACAGCGAAGAGGATTCGCTTGACATTATAAGACGTCTATAATAAAAAGCACCTCAGCGCAATGCATCTCTATTATCCGAGTAGGTAAATTACACAAGTCAGATTTGCTCGCACCCACGGAAATGGTCGCGTGCCGGGTAATGGACGCCAATCACCAGCAGATGGCGGGCAATCCACCGCCGTCCACCGTAATGATCGTAATGTCGGACCAGTTTGCGACCTTTCCATCTGTGATGCGAAGAGCTGGTGGCAAACTTTGAAGTGATGCTTAATAATATGGGGCTGGGTTGGGAACAAAGAACACGTAACTCAAGGATCAATTTGGCAACACCAAGGGTGAATTTTATGGGCAGGTTTGATTAAAGATATAGGGTAGGGAACAAAGAAGGCAAGATTAACGATCGATCTTATGGGGCAGGTTACTTGAGTGAAGGGTAGAGAATGATTAAGGCAAAAACAATGATCTATTTTATGGAACAAAGAAGACAAAATCAAGAATTGATTTTGTGAGGCAAGACAAGAATTATTAATTTGTCGGATTATGTGGAGTAAAGAAAACGGCCCAGACAGAAAACCATTGAAATATGTAAGTACATTTACCTACACAGTACCTACAGTACCTACTAGTGAACAAGTATTATATAATATGTTGTATACTGTGTATTTATTCCTTCATCTAGTTGATTTAATTTAAAAATATTCTACATGAAACTCAATCACATCTTATCAACCCTATGGGAATGGAATTTCAGAAAATCCCTCTTTAATAATTTCAAAACTCAAAGTCAACTTATTTAAGCTATATGTCAACTGTCAGTCTCAATACTATTTTTATATAAGCAGAAGTTAAATGAACATAGCCACATGAGTACACTATTTAAATTAATAATAATAACTTGAAAATGACTAATATATTTTATATTATGTAGTTTTTTTTAAAACTTAACCTAAAATCCAAACAGTCATCATTTTATGAAACAGGGTTTACATGTAAAACAATGTTAAACGCACCTCCTCAAAAATTGCCACCAGCTCTCGTAACACTAGAACTGTCAACCAAAGTACCGCAAGCTTTGCTGCAGGCGCACTAAGCTTTAAATTCTGAGGGATAAGTTTTATTTTCGCGCAACTTCAAAAATAGATCAGATAAAATAATAATCGCGGGCTTTGTGCAGCATTTCCTGATTCAGTTTTTTTTATTATACAGTTTATCGAGTATAAGTTGTTGTTGTGTTGTCAATGATTGTGATTTCAATGCGAGTTGATGTCAAGTCGGGTTGTTTCGCCTGAATTATAAACAAGTGCTCTACATTACCAATACAAGACTCTATGGTTATTGAGAGACCCATTTGAGACCCTTTCTATTGCAAAATGTTTCATTATTTCTATCATTATCTATCTATAGTTATTACGATTGTTATATTGTGATTGTTGGTTGCAATTTCATCAAATACTAGTAATAGTACTTACACATTTTTTGTCTGCATTACTTAAGTTTTGTCATTGGAAATTTTCTTAATGCCAACTATGTAGGTATATTTAAATTTTAGTTATATTCATTCTAATTGGACTTTGACTAATTAATTTTGAATTCATGATTATGTTTTGTGTCGAATAAATAAAAGTAATAAAATAAATCTTAACGAAATAAATTATTTGGGAGTACATTACGATGGAAATCAGACAAACCGATTTTTGAACCATTAATTTCATAAAATACGCTTCCGCAGAAAATTTTAAATTATTAATCATGATAATACACTTTTTTTTTCTAAAAATTACTGTAAAATAATTAAATTCAACGCAAGTTTTTATTCCTTAGTAAAGCCACCTGCCACATATCAATACGATAACATTACTCTGAAAAAAATAGAGTTACCGGCCCAATTGATAACCTTCTCCTTTTTGGAAGTCGGTTAATAAAATTTAGGCCGTTTCTACGTTTACAAACCGGATAGAACCCGCGAATTTCTGGTTTACCCAAAAAAAAAAATACTAAACATCTGATAAGATCAGCAGTAAACAGGTCATTTTCTACAGCATAATTTTCAAACAACGAGTTGGACCATAAAAATAATATTTCTGGTGAAAACAAAACATCTTCTAACAAACTCTATGTGTCGCATCCTGAAATAGTTGACCCCGAAGAGAAATGTTGATAACTTCTTTGAAGATATAACACTTAAGCGCGACGAAACCCGTTAAAAGTCCAAGTGTTTGTTCAAATTAAAGTGTTCTTCCTTGAATAATATACTCCGGTATGGCCGTTACTTTTTGGCAGTTGTGTCATCCTGCTACAACCTTAATGTAAAAATGTAGTTGTAAAAGTTTACCTCCATAATATACGTATCTTAATACGAATGCCCACGACTTCGTCCGCGTAGATTTAGGATTTAAGAAAAATTCTCCCTACCAACTTTAATACCCTTTTTCAAACCTTTATAGGCATGGATTTCTTAGTTCGCCTCTTAAGGGTACGGGAATATTTCCTTCCTTTGAAATCTGTAGGTACTATTTTATTGGTATCTTCTTTGAAAACACTAAAGCTGAAATCTATAGACCGCACTCTCACTCAGCTCAGACTCAAGATAGAGTTAAAACCAGACAGATTTATGTCAGAGCATATTTGTGTCTTGTTTTAACCTCTATCTCTGGTCTGAGCAGAGTCAGAGCACGCTCTCTAGATGCCAGCATAAGAATTTTAATGGGTATTTGTCACAAGACAACGATTAAAATCTCACATTCCAGATTAAGTCAGAACTAATACCAAATAAGTAAGGCCAGTATAAATAAAATGAAAAAGTCCAAACCAATATTAAAAATTAAATAAAAACTTTAACTTTTTAAATCTTAAAAATTAAGAATTATTACAATAGAAATGATTTCTTTAAAAATAATTGAACCGAAGTTGAATATGGATTGAAAACCTATTAATACATAGGTCGTAAGTACTTAGGCAAGCAAACTGTTTTGGGTTCTGTAAAGTCAAATGACTAACCTGCACTGGGAAAGGTTTGGAAGGCTAAGAAAAAAATCGTAAGGAACCAAGTTTCTGAATAGTTTTGTCACATCAAAAACATTAACAAAGATATACAAAGTTTAAATTCACAGATACTGAACTAGATAAATAGTATTATGCCGACGCCAAAACGTTCGACAATCATACGCTGCATTCGATCAGACCGTATTGGGTACAACGATTTCAAATATCATATTAACTTAAGAGATATGTACAGCGTAAACGCCCAGCCGAGCGTATTAATCCTAAAGCACTATTCACACAGGAATTCAGTGACGGGCGATGCCTTTGATCTTGTACGAAGCATGTCAGAGATCGCTCACTGCAGTAGAATCGCATCAGCCGCACGCGATTCATTTTTCTCAACTGGGCATAGCCCCCTGATTCTGTAACTCAGTACCTATCAAAAAATTAAAGCCACTGACATATATATTTTATCCATTGAAGGTTTACTATGAAATAGTAAATGACATTTCTCTTCAAACTTTCAATGGATAAAAATGCCTATTATCGTTGATAGGCACTGAATTGCAGAATCAGGGGCTTCTCTCGAATGAGGTCATAGTCTGAACTCTGGCCTAGAGCTGAATGGCAGACTTCAAACACCTTTGAGTATATGATGGAAAACTATCAGGTATACAGGTTTCCTCAAGATTTTTCCCTTCACCGTTAAAGCAAGATATTTAGTCATGATCGTAGAACAACGACGGATCTGCATTTTGTCAGCCTTTACAGTACAGCCATTTGAAATAATTTCCGAAGTTTTGTTATCATAACTTTTTAAATAGAAAATCTGTAGCAATGAAATTTCACATATACCTACACAAAATAACACTTGTTAATTAAATTAAATATGCCAAAAAACCATGTAGGTCCGAATCCGAGAACTCCCGAAAAAGACATTGCATTCTAAGATTTCTTAGCAGATTCAAATTGAGACGAGCATTAAATTTTTTGGAGATTTTATGGCTAATTTCCGAAAAAAAAAAACAGAAAATGGTGATTTAAAAATGCTTTTTTGATGTTATTCACATTTTCCACTATTTAAATTTGCGTTGCGACTACAGCTGTAATCTGCGATCAGTTTTAGGGAGATACGTAAACAGGCCTGACCGAGCGTATGATAATCCTAATACGAGAACAGGAATTCTCGACACCGCTATCATTTGTCCGTCTCGACTCACGTTGACATGTGTCGCCCGTAACGAGTTTATCTCGAACGCACTCATTATTCAAAGCTTGTATCGGTCGCTATCGGCTCTTTCTACGACTAGTTTGAGTGGACATGATACTTTTATGCATTTTTATTGTATTGAATTGCATTTTGAATCGAATTGTTAACATTCGCTGCTTTACTTTCGTGCTTTTATTGCTGGTGATATAATCGTGTTAGTAAAACTTTAATACAAAACAAATATTTTAAAAAAGGTTCTATTAACGATATAAAACCACCAAAAAAAATTGTGCACTATCTAGAAATCATCCTGTATTTATGTAGATAAATAAATTCGTTGCTTTTGTTATTTTTGCTGGCATGCCACGTTCACGATGTGTTTTTAGACCGCAATTAATGCTGTTAATTTTATCTACGTTTATTTAGGCTATTATTGTTTATTTAGGTCTGCCGCACCGGATCAGCGTGGTGGCCTATGGCCTATGTAATTCTTCTCTGAGAATAAATCTGCTCTAAGTAATGAGCCCTTGATGGGTTTCTGATGATTATGATGATGATTTAAGCTGTATATGTCAGCATTAAGTACGTCACGGTAACATTTATCGATAGTGTGGCAATGACCTAACAGCGTATCGCACTGCTAGTCCGAGCAGATTACTTAATTAAAGCTTACAGCTTCTGATATTTAATTAAGTCCCCTCGATAACAGATTCCCGTATGTAACAGAAACCTATATATCTTGGATGTCGCTTGCGTTTATTATAATAAACTGCAATGATATGAAGCTTATAACTAAACATATTCAATTTAATGAATATAGTTTATTTAAAAACCATGTTTTTAGACACGTCATGGTTCTTAAATATAATATATACGTCTTACAATAAGCAAGTTTAACGATTTTTTATCAACATTTTATCAATCGGAGACACAAATAATATTTTTATTAATTACATTGTTTATTTACTTAAATATATTTTTTTATTTTATTTTTATGCAATAAATCTGCATTCCGAACCGGCGGTAGAGTCATGACGTGTCATAAGAGCTACGAGTTGGCCTACATGAAGTACATAATTTTGAATTTGAGTTTTAAAATTATATAAATAAATCAGTTCTCTGAGCAGAATTAAAAAAACATATTATTATGATATGAACACTAATCGAGTAACAAAATACGTTTTATTCTCTAAAACACTATATTTAGCGTTGTGTTCGCCGTTGAATCATTATTATTTAATAAAACGTCATTTCATGATTGTTTGCGCTAAGGCCGTACGCTTGAATAGGATTGCATTTCAGGATTTACCACCAAAAGCTTAAAGGAATGGACCTTAGACCTTAAAGTAAAGGTCATAAGGTTGTCATTGTATGACATTTCAAGCAGAGTTGCTGCTGGTAGGGCCCTTGGTCGTCATTTGGATTCAGTTCATTTTCGCAAGTGAACCGCTGGCGCAGTGCAGTCGCACCGTTCAATTACTTCGGATTGCTGCCTGTCACGGCGAATGCAAAGCAATTGATATACCTAATAATCTAGATTTTATACGCGCTCATAAATTTTGTTCATATCACGCTTATGCAAATTTTGTTGTGGTCTTTCAGAATTGGGTTATTTAACGATGATCATTATTGTAAATTTATCTTCGCATTTAGCTTATTTTATGGTTTTCGGGAATCGTCTTTGTAACTTTACTTTGGGCTTATTTCACCACAGTCTTTGTATTGGTCATCTGTCGTATATTCCGTCTTTATTCGTCGGGTTAAGTTTACTTAGCGATGGTGAAATAAGTTTTAAGTTATAAAAATAAGCTAGTTTTAGTTTAGGGCCTACTGAATGTAGTCTCTATAAAATTGAGTGGTAGGTAGGTACCTACTTAACGTTTTCGATTGTAAGGAAGAATTCCAAGGGGCTGATTCTGTTACCAGTGCCTATCACCGACGATAGGCATTTTTTATCCATTGAAGGTTTGAAGGGAAATGTCATTTACTATTTCATAGTAAACCTTCACTGGATAAAAAATATATGTCAGTGGCTTTCATTTTTTGATATGTACTGAATTACAGAATCAGGGGGCTATGCCCAGTTGAGAAAAATGAATCGCGTGCGGCTGATGCGATTCTATTGCAGTGAGCGATCTCTGACACGTTTCTTATAAGATCAAAGGCATCGCCCGTCACTGAATTCCTGTGTGAATAGTGCTTTAGGATTAATACGCTCGGCTGGGCGTTTACGCTGTACATATCTCTTAAGTTAATATGATATTTGAAATCGTTGTACCCAATACGGTCTGATCGAATGCAGCGTATGATTGTCGAACGTTTTGGCGTCGGCATAATACTATTTATCTAGTTCAATATCTGTGAATTTAAACTTTGTACAATCGTTGTTAATGTTTTTGACGTGTCAAAACTATTCCGAAACTTGGTTCCTTAGGATTTTTTTCTTAGCCCTCCAAACAGTTTTCCTAGTGCAGGTTATCCATTTGCTAACCTACGTACCTACTTACGACCTAAGTTTAATAAATAGGTTTTCAACCCATATTCAACTATACTTCGGTTCAATTTTTTTTAATTTTAAAGAAATATTTTCTATTGTATTAATTCTTAACTTTTAGGATTTAGAAAGTTCGAGTTTTCATTTAATTTTTAATCTCTTCCAAGTTAGTCCGTTACCATCTTAGACTACATCATCACTGACCATTAGGTGAGTTAGAGAATCAGGGGGCAGTGCTATCTCACTCAAAAAGGTAGGTACAAATATGAATAAAAAGTTATTTCCCGAACCCGTTTCTGTCATTTAATCAGGATCGACTCATTATTCTAAGCCCCGTGTTTACGTAATACGTTACATAAACTGCATCTGCTTTAACAGACATCTGTACGACATGAGTGTAATACATGAATTGTTGAATAACATTAGAATAAGTTGAAATCCAATTTTCCATACCGACGCGCCTACCGCGCCGTGGGTGGCTGCCTGCTGGAGCTGACTTATTATATAGCCGAGTAATCGATATTCGCTCTCAATGAAGCCCTGAGAGGGCATTTCACTTTAGATGCGACGGCTTCGATTAGGTATTTCGAAATAAAATAAAAATAAAATAGCCATTTATTCAACTACCAATCGAACAGTCAAATATTCTACAAATTGCTTACAATCCAGTTATAATTAACATAATTACATAATATTTTTAGAAAAGAGAAATTAAATTATTATTACATCATAATACAATATTTGAGATGTCATTTCGAAATAATACCAATTAAATAAGCTGATGCCAGAGACCTCGATTTAGACCTCAAATTTATTTATAAACCCTCTCTAGTTTTTAAGCTACGTCTTCTTTCCAACTCTGTCAAAATCGGAACAGCGATTGAGCCGTCAGATGCTTTCGCTACTTTTATACAGGCGGTGCAAGACCAAGGCCTGTGTAAGTCCATGCAAGAGACTTTTGTCCAACAATGGACGTCTATCGATTGATAAGGAAGAAGAAGATCCATCGATTAATGGCATTTATTTCACCTATCCCTTAGGCTTTGTTGGCTCCCAAAAACAAGGTTAGGCTGAAATCTATAGACCGTACTGTCACTCAGCTCAAACTCAAGACAGAGTTAAAACGAGACAGATTTACAATAATATAACGTTAATTTCAGATAAAAAATTTCCATACATAATTTCCTTATTTTCCCTTATTTTTTCCTTTTAGTCAGAGCATATTTATTAGACTCTGATACCACAAAAAGGTGTCTTATGCACTTCGTATTAATTTCGTGGCCAACTTGCCACATGTATCCCTGTAGTGTATAAACTTATCCTTTTCACATTGTTATTGAAAATCAAGATCGTAAATTCATCATGTGCCTATTAAAGATCCAGATTGAAACGTGAAACCTTTCACTTGGTTTGCTACAAACGGCCACACGGGGTCGGACGTCGCAAATCGTAGAGTGCGTAACTTGTGTCTCGTACAAATGACAGTTATTGGCGACTGACACTCTGCAATCTGAGACTAGCCTGAGATATTCCACTGAGAGATATTACACAGTCACCATCACAACATACTAGCCGACGATCGCGGGTTTATACGCGTAAAATACAAAAAGGGTGAGATTAAATAATCCTATTAATCCTATTTCCTATTAATACGAGTATTATAAATGCGAAAGTTTCGATGTTTGTTACTCAATCACGTCGCAATGACTAAACCGATTTGGCTGAAAGTCACATAGATAGATTATAGTCTGGAATAGCACATAGGCTACTTTTATCCTGGGAAATAAGAGAGTTCCCGCGGGAATAAAAAAATCTTCCTTTTGGCGTTTCGTAGTTGAGTAAAGTCAAAATTCAAATTCAAATTCAAAATTAATTTATTTCATGTAGGCTAACTTGTAGCTCTTATGACAGGTCATAAATCTACCACCGGTTCGGAATGCAGATTCTGCTGAGAAGAGCCGGTAAGAAACTCAGCAGTTGCTCTTTTCAAAAAAAAATTTTTTTATTTTACAAAGCTATGCTATGTATATAGTGCTTCCACAATAAAGCTTCAAAAATGCAAAAATGCATACGTATAGGTACACCAATCCAACGCATGTCAAGATGGGCAGCCAAAGCAGACCCATTCCCGTTGGTGGCACCCGTTCACGAGCATGACGCATGATCCAGCCATTGCTTCGCTCAACCATATTTGTATTCATAGTTGAAGAGCTGTAAACAAACCTACATGCACACAAGATACGTATACATACACAAAACACTTTGTATAGCAAAATGCAGTAATAAAGTTTAGTACGTATAGCAATAGTAAATAGTACGAAGCTTGTCCGTATTGCTATCATTACGCTTAGTGGGTGGTTCGTGGAGACCGACTTAATGATGACTAGGGACTTCGTGCTGCAATTTCATTAGAAGCAGATCATAGGAAAGATAAAAGGAAACCATTATTAAAATGAATATAAATTAGTTGAAGACTTTATACCCACTTATTCCGTTGGAAAAAGCGATAGGTGATTGTCACAATAACAATAGAGATAATTATTAATATAAATTACTAGCTGAAGTCCGCACCTTCGTCCGCGTTACAAAACCCTCTGTTTTTCCGGGATAAAAAGTAGCTCTCTTCAAAATATATAATATCTTCTTATGCAAAAAGTCACATGGATCCGTAGCGGTGTAATCGGAAGACAAACGAACAAAGAAAAAATACACACTTGTTACTTTTTTACAGCACAACGAATGAACCGATTTGGCTGGGAATGGAGATAGCTCATTCCCAGGATTAGGTAACAAATAGGTACAAGAGAGTTCCGCGGATATTAAAAAACTCAATCCAATCAAAATTATTTTCCGCGATAAAAAGTATGTATTATCCCAGACTATAGGTAATATCTTGTACGTTGACCATAGATAGTACCTCTGAGCCTAATTTCAGTCAAATTGGTTCAATCGTTGCAGCGTGATTGAGTAACAAACATACAAAGTTTGGAACTTTCACATTTTTAATATTTATAGGATAGGATAGGATTAAAAAAAAACTTGAGAGGTGTCAAGGGACACCCGGATGGAACGAAGTTCAATGCGAAATAGAAATGAAAATATCTGGCTTGCTTTCTATAAGAGAGAGAGAGACAGACAGAGAAACATGCGACGAACATAGCAAAAAGTGTCGTGACAACTTTTCGTAAGAATTTTTTCCGTCTAGTCCCTTTCACAACGCGCGATAAGGAACTTCGTTCCAATAGGTGTATAATATAAAAAGCTTGCAAACATCGGAACAGAGGTTTGTTTAACAATTGCATCTGCCGGGTCTGCGGCGCGCCGCCGGCGGGCGCACGCGCCGATGTCAGATTAGAGCCAATAAACGTGGCCGGCTGCAACCTATAACGGCACGCTTTATTGCCTGCTAAGGTCGTCGCTCATCCTATACACTTCACTGTACCTACCTACCTTCACCGCGCGACTCACTGTTTACAGTTCTTACAGTGAAGCGAGAGCTTGTTAAAATATCGATGTAGCATTCTGGCTTCTCCGATCTCGTGAGATGAATCTTACTAATACATCTTATCATTATGAATACGAAAGTGTGTGTGTTAATCCTTCCTGCATTCCTTCAATCATTAAATTAAGATATTTTTAAAAACTTAGTGAGCGACATAGGATATTTTTATCCCAATAAATAAAAAGGTTCCTGTGGGAAATTAAAAAAATCTTACCTCAAGTAGTTGCGAAATCTACAAAATTTCAATATACTGAAAACCGATGTAAAATGTCTATTATCGGAAATTCAAATTCAAAATTTATTTATTTCATGTAGGCTAACTTGTAGCTCTTATGACGCGTCATAAATTTACCACCGCTTCGGAATGCAGATTCTGCTGAGAAGAGCCGTTAAGACACTCAGTAGTTGCTCTTTTAAAAAACAAAAATTTTTTTTACAATTCGTAACAAAACCATGAAAGAAAAAATAAACTACATATTTTCCAATAGCAACACCGTCGTGAAATTTTCACAGAATGTGGAGGTATATCTATTGCCGCTATAAGTAATGAAAATAAAATAAAATACCTATAGAAGAAACGTGATTTTACAGCATTTTTGCTCGACCTTAACAATCGCTATTACGTTGTTACGGAACCCTTCCTGTGTGACTCCAACTCGCACTTGTCCGGTTTATACTAATATCAAACCTAACGGCTGAAAATGTATCTAACTAATGACACTAGCGAACTCTACCTAACTAATGGATAACTTTCTACCCCCTGGCAGTGGCCTTACCGGATAATTTATAGCTTCAGACTTCCGATGATAATAAATCTAGTGTCACCGACGTTAATATTTTTAATTTTCTAACTTAATTTACACGAAGGAAATTAACTGCACATACAGCTCATTACATGCAAAAACTTTCCAATAGCTTCCTTAGTTTTTGCGGTTGTTGCTTGCTGTAGGTAATAATAGGTTTAGACTGTCCACTTGTACACTTTAATAGTAGGTAGATGTCCATTAGTTGAGTAGCTGACACCACTAGGAACTTCGTCCGCGTGGATTAAATTTTTGTGAAAATGTTGCAGGAAATAGTTGTTTCTCCGGGATGAAAAATTTATGTATCCATTTTAAGGATACAAGCGATCTCTTATAAAATCAGTTCAGCGATTAAGCCCTGAACAGGTACCAGTCAAAAACTCCCTAATATTATAAACTAGCCGATGCCCGCGACTTCGTTCGCGTGGATTGAGGTTTTTTGGATTCCCGCGGGACTCTTTTATTTTCCAGGATGAAAAGTAGGTTATGTGTTATACCAGACTATAATCTATCTCTGTGCTAAATTTCAATCAAATCGGTTCAGTCGTTGCGGCGTGATTGAGTAATAAACATACATCCAAACTTTCGCATTTATAATACTAGATGATACCCGCGACTTTGATCGCGTGGATTGAGCTGCCGTTACATCTTTTACGATGTAGATACGGCAGTCTTCGTTTGCGGGTCCAACTCGCACTTGGCCGGTTTTATTTGGTTATGGAATACCCATAGAATCACACCAACGTTTGCAATCAAGTGAAATCATCAAAGGTAAACAAACCCCGTCCTTGTAACAACCTACCAAAATAACTCGGAGAAAGTAACTTACGCACGAGACGTAACGTAATTTACCTCGCACGTTTGTGGCTCAAATAAAGCCATTACTTTATTAAACATCGTGAAATCTTGTGGTGCCATTAAACAATCATTACCCTAAGAGCTAGCGCAGACGACCGCTTTAGTGCCGATTTCACCAATGTAAAATAAGTCTTATCCGAGCGTTACATTTTGGCAGATTTTAATATAAAAACTGTAAGAAAGCCCCATTTATACCTCAATTAAATGTCACTCGACTTATCTCATAGTGATTTTTAACCTTTGTCCATGTTTAATTTTTACTACAAAAAACTATAGCAAAAATCAAGCCGAGTTGACAAGATTTATTGATACTTTTTTTTTGTAATAAAATGATAATTGTTACAATAAACAAATAAGTAAAAATATAAAAAAGTTAAATTATATCTATAGGTAAGTGCATCATAATCACTAAGCAAATATATTGTAATTCTTAAAACTATGGTACGAAATTTTCCGTTTAAATATCGTCCTGTGTTTATCTTTGTTGGAACGACTATAAAATCGGTAGTGTGCTGTAGCTCTTAACTAATTGCTCTACTATTTATGACTACTTGTTTAGTTCCTGATATTAAGGTAATTCACTAAAAACTCAATTCAGAAAGTTTAAGGTAGTAAATCGAAGTTTACATGACGTCATACTTAGATCTTTATTATTGCTAAGTACTTTTGAAAATACTAAGCATGTCTCCACCATAACAGTAGGCTGACATATTTTAAATACTCTGATTTCAGTAGTTTTTTAGTAGTAGTAGTTTCAGTATTCAGAAAATGCAGAAATCAGCAATTCAATCAAGCAATTTTAGCTTCTCTAGTTTTCCTTATGGCAGCCCTAAGATACCTTTACGATAAAATCAGACAGATTTTTCATAAAATTCATCTCTGAATAAATCTGCAATCTAATAAGATCCAATTTTATGGATCTTAAATCACCATAACTATTAAACCGTTTAATCCTTCGAAGCCATTAAAGCGAAACATTTTGTGTTAAACACTAATAGAGCCATTAGAGTGGCAATCCAAAGGGTGTTATGCTAAGTTATAAACGTAAATAGTTTTATAAATAAATTTTATTTAAGATATATATAAAAAAATTCAGGGCTGGCGACAATCGAGCCCACATCTCTAGAGAATCGCGCCCTGAGTTTTGATCAATTTACATTACGGCCACAGTCCAACTGCCCGTTACCGCTGAAATTGATGATAATTACATATGTTCTTATCTACTTTCAATCAGTATAGGCAACTAAACTTATCCATCTACATTTCTTTATAATTATATATTTATTTGAATAAAAACTAATCTAACTATATAAAAGGAACAGGTGACTGACTGACTTACTGACTGACTGACTGATCTATCAACGCACAGCTCAAACAACTGGCCGGATCGGGCTGGACATAGATAGCTATTATGACGTAGGCATCCGCTAAGAAAGGATTTTTCTAAATTTAACCCCAAAGGGGTAAAATAGGGGTTTGAAAAATCGTACTTAAAGTAAGCGAAGCTGCGAGCAAAAGTTAGTTAATTTATAAAATAGTAATGGATAGTAAATTGCCATAAAATATCGAAGCTACTATCGAAAGTAAAATGCCCAGGCAAAGATAGTGCCCACTTTATGGTCGACATATCAGTTGCCCATACAATATAAATTGATTGCTCTAAAAACTCGAGCGACAACAAAAAAACGTTGCAACAATAATGTAAGGATAAATACCAGATCTAGTTTAGCCGGTACTGTGCGTGGGCGCGACGTGGGCTGGACTCGAACCCGATATAATGCGGTGAATAATAATATTTCATCGTAGGAGTCAGACCCGAAATAGACGAAAGGTCGGTCGGGCTAAATGTCAAATGGAAATATGCGAGGTCGCTCCGTCTATGCCCCCGGCGGCCATTTGTAGATCAATGCGTACCATAGATAAACAATCCGCAAATTATAGTCTGTTACGGTTTTCGCGCCTGTAGGCAGTTTGAAATGCAGTGTGACCGCACATAGCCTGTACAAATTGTACATTAGTTTGGTACTAACTCACGTAAAATGTGAGACTAGTTGTCTGTAGAATTAGTACTAGTTTGTGCATCTCGACAGCGCGCAGCGTTGTTAGATTTCGAGTAAGTATCGAAAATTATAAGTTCAAATTAAACGCTCTAGTTCAATGTTTTTGAAACGAACCGCTACAGTGTGGAACGCACTTCCGGCGTCTGTGTTTCCGGATTATTTGAGTACCTTCAAGGCAAAAGTGAATAGGCATTTTCTAGGCTAGCTTACTCCAACCTAGACCTCATCAGTGCTTTCTATCATTTATTGTCGTCAAGTGCAAGCCCATTTCATAATTAAAAAAATGGATCTAAAACCGTTTGTTTTAAGGGTCAAGTGTATGGGTCAAGTGTATCCACGGTAGTACTTAAAGTACACTTTAAGCCTAAGATTTGTAGACCGTGCTGTGATTTCATTCGAACTTGTGACAGGGCAAAAACGACATACAAATATGTCCTGATATAAATCTGTCTCACTTTAACAACAGAATACATAATAGTACAGGTAATTTAACTCAATCTTGATTCTGAGCAATGAAAGTACAATCTGTGGATTTCCGCCTAAATCAAGAGTTTTAAGGTAAACGAAATCTATTACCGTTGTCGAGATGTGCAAACTCGTACTAAGGGTACTGAAATGCGCCAGCGCAGATGCATCATTAATTTATATTGGGGAAAGTTTCCAGACGTAGTAATATTTGCTATCACTGTTTTCACCCACACGGATAGTTTGTCTTTAATATAATTCAAGATACATAAACCTAAAAGCTTAATAAATTTCAAAGTCAAACTGTAGGTATATTTTCGAAATTGTTAAGTACACTACATTTTTGAACATCATTAATTTTAAATTGCAAGTACCTACGCCATTGCAGTTATGATGCCGATGTGATACTAAGAAGAACTAATTTCATAGATACGATATTTACGAAATTTAGCTACGAGATACACAGATAGAAAAATGGGTCCGCAAAACTATTCTTTTTTCACAGGTATAGGTTTAGTGTACTGCGGCATATAGTAAGCCAATAAAACAATAATAATGTACCTACTGCTATAAATGGTGTACTTATTTATTACAGCAAGGTTACAGCGTTGTTTGAACAAGCCTACATAAAGCATTTTTGTTTTTACAAAACTTTTCTTCTCTACCCGTGATCGTGACAAAATACGAAATATAAACAAGAAGCCGTGTAAGCTCAACGATTTCTACTAGGGATGAGTTATATACTCACAAAACAAGCGAAAAAATTGTTCCGAACGACGAAGAGTATAATAGAGTACTTCATTGTTAAATGGCATGACAAATTACGACAAACATCTGCCATTACGCGCTTCATTTACAGCACGCTTGTAACCTCTTTTTATACATATTCTATATTATCATAGTGTAAGCTAGCTTAAAATACACCAATAGCTATAATGCAACCATATATGTATGTTGTTAAATAGATTTAAAAGCTAATTAATCAAAGAAATATGATTGCCAATACATAATTTGTAATATTCATTTATAGGTACTTACACTGTTCTGTCAGATGGCAATGCAATTATGTCGTCACAATATAACTAGCAGTCGAAAGTATCGTAATGGCCTCATCACGCCGACAGCACTGCAGAACAATCGTCTGACGACACTCTATATCTATTAGATAGATTTTGTAATCTATAAAATTGGATTACACGTAGCTAATAATAATAGTATGACGTTTAAATTAATCCACACAAAAAAGTAGGTAAAAGTATAGAGCAAGATCGCAGGGCCGCCAGACCTTACTTATTTTCTATCTAACCAAATGTGTTCGATTGAGATAGATAGATAATTTTTTTTTGCCAAAATGCACTATACAATGTGATAGATAGATACATAGATAGATAGATTATTTATTCACCAAAATGCAGGTACAATGATCACATTCCATTAGGAATACAAAAAATCGAGCCTTATACATAGTAAAATATTAAACAAGGTGTCAGTATTAAAAGTTAATAACTTTAAATGTCATAGTAAAAAAACTTAGTAACAAAGAAAATTGAGCTAGCAAGCCAGCTAGCCCGCTAGCTTAGGCCGCCGTCTATCTTAGTACTATTTGCACTAATTTGTGATTTTCCTTATTTACAAAAATATAAGTACTTGATAACAAAACAGGTGTGGTTTTCTATGATATATTCCTTTCAAATTCAATACATGGTTTTATTCTTTGATTGAGTATTTAAATTGATCAGATACTCAAAGATTTTATTCCGTTGTAAACTAGCTACATAAAAAATTCTACCGAAGACAGAAGAAAGCAATAAAAGAGAGTTTTCCACAAAAATTTGTGACTGCGCGATGGATGAGTACAAATTGCAATATTACGAGTAACTTTACGTGTCGCGTGCAAGTAGGTACGTGGTTTATAAATATAATGTGCAGCGGCGAACGCGTGCGGTTACTTTGCGATTCCGTTAGAATTATTGCTATGAGCCTCACAGAATTATTGTAACAAGAAGAAAGCTTGACCAGCAGACCTATTCCGTATCTCGGTTGCTGTGTAATTTATCATACAGCTATCCACATGATAGCGTAATACTTTGTTATAATATTTAGTGCCTATTTCGCCACCTTCAAGTAAACTTTACAGATTGCCCTTACAAAAAATCAAAACGTCATTTTTATACGTGGGTTAATATATATATATTTTTTTAAGAATATTAGCCAAGCTTCCAATTTTACTTGAAGGTGGTGAAATAGGGCCTAATAGATCTATATATTAAAAACGAACAGCTCCTGAATATTGTGCCGGTTCTTCTCAGAAGAATCAGTGGTAGAGTTGGACTTACATATTGACGTAAAAATCCTTACTGTGTGAGGTGTCCAAGCTAGAGGTCGAATCCTGATTACGTACAGAAAAAATTATTTCTTTATTTCCTTATACAACTTTATTGCATAAAAAAAAGAACAAAATATACAGTAGAATCCCGATTAACCGGATCAAATAAAACCAGGGGTATTCCGTATAATCGAAAATCCGGATAATCGATTTCAAAGCAAATGAATTACAAAGTACCTATGTAATTTAAAATTTTGGTTCGAAATAACTTGTTATTGATCTTTGATGTAATCAATCATATCTTTTGAGTGATCACGAATGAGTTCGGATAATCGGATGTTCGGATAATCGATGTCCGGATAATCGGGATTCTACTGTATAAGTAAATAAACAGTGAACAGGTAAATACTCGTAAAATTTCTGTTTTCAACAAAAAATAAGTTTTTGTGCACTGTCAAAAACTGCATTTTCTTTCACAATGCTCACAATCTGTAATCCGAATATTTATTCAACCTCAACGTTGAAGACCTTAATAGAGCCTTAAAAAAGACGACCTCAAATATGAATAGCGACCAGAGAGTTGTTATATTACTAGAGCAGCAGTGACCCGTAGAATGAACTCAAATTGTCTGGCATAAAAGTTCACCAGTCGTGCTTTTTGTTATTTAATTAGATGACACTGGCCCCGCTTTTATCTATTGGAGTTTCTGCCAACGCCTTGGGACTTCGTCTTCGAATCTGCCTTTACCAATTCAGTTTCGCAATCCGTTGAGCTATGTTTGCTTTAGTTCTTTTATGCAATTCTACGCATAGTTCTCTCCATCGCCTGTTTTGAGCTTTCTTATAAGGCTCATAGTGAGCACGTTTCAGGGCAGTTTGTCAAGCTAGCAGTTCCAGTCTCACGTCTTTGTAATTATTTATTAGGGATGGCGGTGCGTTTTTTTAACCGAGTTCTGATACTCCATGCCATACCTCAATGCTAGTGACTTCACAAATGTCCAAAAAGTTTGAAGAAAAAAGCAATCAGCCGCGTTCCAGCTATAATGACCGCGGGCGGTTCGAAAATCGAAAAAAGAATTCGATATAGCAGATATGAAAGGGGCTATTCATAAAGCGGCAGCTCTGTATCGTATAAAGATAATCTATTTTATGTAACCTCACGACCTCGGCCGATCGACATAACAATATAATTAAAGAGAGATCTCGGCTGCGATGGATAGTTGGCCTACTCGATTCCGTTTACTGGCCGGATGTCGAACGATCGCTTTAAAAGGAAACGCTCATGATTGGTGCCCCCACGTGCATTAGGGTTGTGACGCGGAGATAGAAGAAAGTCTACAAGCAGACGATCGAGAAAATGTCAAAAATAAACTGTAAGCTTACTCGTGTTTTGCGAAAAATATGATTTCATCAAAGCGTACAGCTATCTTGTAAAGTTACATAGCGATCCATATCTTATTAAATACTAGCTGATGTCCGCGACTCTGTCTGCATCGATTTAGTTTTTAAAAATCCCACGGGAGTTCTTTGATTTTCCGGGATAAAAACTAATAAAAAGTAGTTTATGACACTCTCCAAGTTAGCAGTTGAAAAATCACATCAATTCGTAACTCTGTTGCAGCATGATTGAAAAACAGACTAACAAACCAACAAACCAACTTTCGTATTTATAATATTCGTAAGGATTTCCTGTTGTACGTATGCTTGATTCCCAACCATTGTATTGATTTTTACAGCGCTCTTTTAGTTTTTTTTTACTATGTCCCGCATTCGACGAAAGAATCCCGCTGTTTTCACTCAAGAAGTTCCAAAATCCCGAATTGGCAAAAAAAAAGACGTGTGGCACTCGGGGACTGCCGCGGTAAAGCTACTGCATAGCATTTTTTATCAACGCCATCTAGCGGCTCACCGTAGAGGAGTTCCGTGTCAGGTTATTTTCGTTACGGAATTTCTGGATTCGGTCTCCACGCTCAAGGCCCGCGATAGAAGCTATGCAATAGCTTAAAAAAACAACGCCGGTTACAACCCTACGCATAATAATGGGTTTCGTTATTTGCCCGCGATTGTGTGTTTTGTCTTTGATTTGAAATTGTTTTGCCACAATTGTGTCGTCCAGCGCGGCTGCGTTCGTTCTGATAACTGTAATCATCTCCGTTGTTTGATTGAGACCGCAATTGTTTGGTTTTCATTTATATGGTAGCCGTATGTTGGTTGATTAAGCCAATTTTGTGTAAATGCACTTACACCTTACTTACATTAGCTTTTGCCCGCGGCTTCACTCACGATAAGTTTAGTTGTTTTAGTTGTAGTATACATATGTATGTTTATGTCACTATAATATTAATTTATATAAAATAATCTACAGGAGTGTATAGCGCCTCAACAAGTCATGAGACTTAGAAGCGCAAAGACCTATGTTTATATTGTGATTTTTGTATGTGAATAAAGAAAGAATAAAGAAAGTTCGGTTTTTAAACCCCAATTTTACCACCTCAAGGGTTGAATTTTCAAAAATCCATTTTTAACGGATGCATACGTCATAATAGCTATCTGTATGCCAAATTTCAGCCCGATCCATCCAGTGGTTTGAGCTGTGCGCTGATAGATCAGTTAGTCAGTCTTTTATACATATATAAATATATTTAGAAGGTTTTTGACGACTGCACCTGGCACAGTCATGAGCGCTGTGGTCTTATAATTGGGAGATCCTTGGTTCGATTTCCGGCAGGGGCAATTTGGGAATTTATAAATTCTGGATTTTTTTTGGTCTGGTGGTCGCTGTGGTTAGTCGTTTGCCGTTATAACATTTGACTATACACCTCCTGTTGTTCCGCTGCTATGGTTACTCATCAGAGGTGTGCTATGGACCTAAAACAATATTATGTAGTACTATTTGTACCTTGCTACAGATCCGGCACTAGAACACTCGTATATACTCAGTAGAGTACACTAAAGACAAAAAAACAATATTATGTGCAATCTTGCTACATTTCCGATCGTGAAACGCTCGTATACTTTGCAGGAGGTGTGCTAAAGGCCTAAAACAATATTATGTGCAACCTTGCTACGGATCCGGTCGTAGAATGCTCGTATACTTTACGGGGGGAAAGTCGGACCGTAAATAAACTGTACGAGTTAAGTTTCTCGTGTTTGCTTTAAAAGTTCGTTTTAGTTGGAGCCTTTGACCCGGCGTCGAAGCAATCTACCTTCACCGTAATTTGAAATTGTAAAACGATACAATTATCAGCGCTCCACAATCAAACCGGCCGGCTACACCTCATTTACCGACTGCGACACCACAATGAGACCAATGCACGATAGCATCACTGCAGACCGTACCGACACTGAGTTTCTTATATCCCTAACTCTATGGTTCATTATGGAGGAAATTATTATTTTGGTTCCTATAGAGCGGTTATAAACTAGCGTTTTTCAAGCGTATGGAAAGCAAAAGAATTTATTTCAAAATTGAAACTTAATTAAAAAACCTTTATGTACCAACTGTAGCAGCGCAATGTCGCATTAACATCCGTACCGAGACTGAGTTCCTTATACCCCTAACAGCAGGGTTCATTACTCATCAGGAAATTATTACTTTAGGTATTTGAGGTCCAAAAGCGGTTATATGGTAGCGTTTTTTGGTATGGAAATAAAAAAAATATTTCCACAAGATCTTTTGCTTTGTATGTTTTTATTTCGAGGTATTTCATAGTAATATTGGCCAGATATCTCCTAGACTATGAAATTACCGAGTAGGTACCTAGCTGTAGATTGTGGGGTAGTTAAAGATTGTTCCAGATTAGAGTTATGGTCGATAAATAGCCCTTTATTCGCGAATAATAGACGCGATTGCCACCGTGTGATAAACAAAACGTACTACGATTTGCTTGTAATCTAAAGTTTATTGTTGGCCGCGCACACTTGTTACACGCAACCTCCCCCACGTTACGCCAGATTAAAAGCAGTTACTTTATAGAGCGCTCCATACAAACGAATTTTGGTTCCAATTTAAATAACCAATTATTAAAATTTTAACCAGTTTTTTGCCAAATTCACTACTGCCGAGTTACGTTTAACCAAAGAATAAAGTCATCTGTCAGTTTTTGTATGGAAAATCTACTTAAACGTCAAAGTTGTTCCTCGGTTAAACGTTAATTTTATTATTGAAATTAACGTCATTTTGTATGTATTGTTTGCTTTAGAAAGCCATAAAACTGTGTTTGTAACGAGGCAGTCTAAGATGGTAGCGAACTAACTTGGAAGGGGTATGGCAGTGTTCAACCCATACCCCTAATCTTTTTTACACGCCATCTTTTTCATTCTATGTCCTCAGATTTTAATATAAGTACTATACCAATAGCCATTGAGATATACATGATATTATGCAAAATAAAGGAGGCACGGGACCATTTGTCAGCGGGCCTTAAACAAACGAGCACGAAAGCTATCAGATGAAAGCTGCAACAATAGCGGCGGTGAGCAGCAACACTATCGCGGAATTTATACGCGTATTTAGATAAAGGGGCTTATCTTTATTAAGAGCAAGCTAAGTATGACGGTAAATTAGCCCCCGGTCATTGATATATACAAAACAACCGAAAGTACATAGGTATCATAGATCCTATGTCCCTAAGAAGTAAATTTTAAGCAAGTAGGTACGACAATAGAGCAACGGGTGAGAATTGAACAATTGATATTATAATTTTAAACTATTACATAGCTTCTATCGCGGGCCTTGAGCGTGGAGACCGAATCCAGAAATTCCGTAACGAAAATAACCGGGACTCCTCTCTCCGCTAGACGGCGTTGATAAAAAATGCTATGCAATAGCTTGACCGCGGCAGTCTCCGAGTGCCACACGTCTTTTTTTTTCAGTTTCCCTTTACAGTTGGACTTTTAAGGCTTAAATTGACACTCAATATGTTTACCGTGTACCCGTATCTACTAATTCTGGAAATAAATAAACCTGAATCTTTTATTATCTTTATTGTGACAAAAGGACTATTTGTGTAAATATATAAAAGGAAAAAGTGACTGAGTGATCTATCAGCGCACTGCTCAAACCACTGGACGGATTGATTGCTGGATAGATAGATGGCTAGTTATTATGACGTAAGCATCAAGGTAAAATAGAGTTTTGAAAAATCGAACTTAACGTGAGCGAAGCCGCGGGCGATAGCTAGTGTAGAATATAAAAATATTTATGTACATTGCATAATATGATTTGTTGGATTGTCCTTCAATCGCGCAGCAATCGAACAAGATATAGACGTGTTTTTTGCATAAATAGAATGGCTACCTTACCCAGAAAAATAGAGGATTTCCACGGAAATTTTATAAACCTAACTCTTAAAATCGCGAAAAAAATCAAAATCTATTGTCAGGTTTTTGTGGAGATTCAGGATCTTAGCTACTGCAAAGAGTAAAGGAACCTGTTCTAAGCTTTTGTATATCAATGATAAAAGGTTTATCTTTATTAAGAGCACGGTAAGTAAGTCGATAAATTAGCCCGAGGTAGTAGGTACAGATTGCATTATAAGCTGGGTTATTAGCGGCCGCTTTCCCGTCGATAAGTGGTACAGTGGCAGAATAGAGACCCTTATACGGTACCCGGATACGGCGCTGCGGGGACCATAATGATAAGAGTGATATTTTGTTATCAAGAGCTAGCTAACCCACAAGGATAGGCACAAAAATATCGAGATAAAAAAGTTATCTTTTAAAAAAAAATAAGAATATCAGCCAAGCTGAACTTACCTTTTGATAGAAGAAAAGATTAGAATAAAGTTTATTCGTTGATCAAACACATATGCTATTATAATATGAAAAATATATGCAAATTGTGAAAGTTTGGATGTATGGATGGATGGATGAATGGATGGATGTTTGTTACTCAGTCACGCCGCAACGCCTGAACCGATTTAGCTGTATAATCCAATCAGAATATAATCTATCTCTATGCTAACATAGAGATAGATTATATTCTGGAATAACACATAGGCTTTTTATCCCGGAAAATGAGGGAGTTCCCGCGGGAATTAACAAGACCTTAATCCACGCGAACGAAGTCGCGGGCATCAACTAGTATCAAAATAAAAAGGTTATCTTTTCTTTAAAAAAAAAAAAGAATATCAGCCAATCTGAACATACCTAATATTCCCCTCCGAATAAGCGGAAAACTTGTGTTAGGAGTGGTTACGACAATAGTTCAACGGGTGGGAATCAAACCTGCGACCTGAAAAGCCTGAAACCTGAAAAGGTTTCAGTCCGCACTTGTAACCGTTGGGCTATTGAGGCTTTAAAGACACTGTTATCACCACTGTTTTACTAAGAATTCACACGTGCCTATTTCTGGACAAAGCCACGTCACCTGAGCTAAAAAATATTGTTTGTGTTAAAAATAAAATATTACCTCTTGTGAAAGAAAATACTTACCTCTTTTTTGATAAAAAAAATATTATTATATTTTAGTTAATTCGTTGATCGAACAGATACTAAGTAAACTTAAACGAACACATACTTCTAATCTAACTTAACTAGTGTCAAACACTGCATCCCTATATCCTGAAATGACTATAATTCATCGACTTATCTGGTCCGTATCGACACAAATCTGACGCAATATACATGCCTAGAACAAAGACAAAATCTCGAGCAATCGCAAACGAGATCAGCTCAGTAGAAGTACACAGTAAGCAAGTACCTAATTTACCTTTTACGCACATACGCAACTTTCTGGTACTATGGGTAATATAACGCAGTTAAAAAAGCCCTGGACAAATACAACGAGCGGCGGTAGCGACGCGCGGCTGCTATCCAACAAGTCCCATAGAAGTTATATTAAAAGGCATTCACGCAGCAAAGCGTCCAAAGAAGACAGTCTATTGCCGTCCCCGTTACTACAACAGCAGAATGTGCTATATACAGTTCATGCACATTAAAAATTAGCTATTTTTTCTTAACGCTAAGTCAGTACCGATTTCACCAACGTCGAGTGACGTTTAGCCGAGGAATAAATTGGGCTTTCTGACAGTTTTTGTATTGAAAATCTGCCAAAATATCAAATTTACGCTCGGATAGCACTTATTGTACACTGGTGAAATTAGACCGCAGAAAATTTTCTCAAAAAAACGCTTACAAGACGAGCTTTTCCCGACATTTTTTAAGTTTAATTTCGCTTATTAGTTGGCGGTCCTAACCATCCCTACCTTTTAATTCCACTACGAAAAATAGATGGTATAACCAGCTCAGTATGACGCTAAGCCGTGCTTCTGCCGTCTCGCGCTGTATCTGCCCAGGTCTTTAAACCTAGGCCTTAGTTTATAGGCCCGGCTGGTTACTTGTAAGGCAGTGTTCTACCACAGAGACCCGATATTCCCATTAGCGAGCGAATGTTATACATTAACGGGGTAGGTTACTCTGATAGCGATTAAGTAAACAGTTTTCTCTTTGAATCTTGAAAGTATAATAGAAAATAATCTATTATACTTTTAGTATAGCAGAATAAAGAATAGATTGTATCGTAAACAAACCTTATTCGCTACAAGATTATGCTAGTAGTTTTGTCTGCGTGGATTTAGGTTACTAGTTGATGCACGCGGCTTCGCTTGCGTGGATTTAGTTATCCCGGAAAATAAAAGAGTTCCCACGGGAATATAAAACCCTCAATCCACGCGAACGAAGTCGCGGGCATCAGCTAGTAATATTAAATAATATATTATAATAATAGGATTATTTGAGACGCGCTTATAAGACAAAAAAATGGCATTTCTTTATTCTTATTCAATCATATTGGGCGGCGAATGGGTTGTAGGCTGCCCGAGGGCGTCAACAGGCGGACCTTGTAGCCCTGACAAACAAAACAAGTCTTAAGTATTAAAAAAATATTAAAGAAAATACGCGTCGAATTGAGAACCTCCTCTTTTTTTGAAGTCGGTTAAAAACAAAAGTCTCGATCTTTTTTTTTGAATACACTATTTATTTTACGTTAAAATAGTGTATTCAAAAAAAAAAGATCGACGAGAAGAAGACTTACAATGTTAGACTCATTTCTAAAGTTACCCGTTTCCATTGTACACAATTTTGATTGTAACTGTTGTCAGATTCATAAATTAAAAAAAAACTTATTTTTAAAAGAAGCGACATTACTTGGGAGGCAAAATATATTTCCAAAAAAAATTTAAACATGAATATCGATAATGATGAAACAAGTATCATTAAAGCAAGCAGTATAGATTTTTTTAAATACATACAAGAAAAAATCTCGTGTGCTGCTTTAATAATATATACAAAACAATTGCGGACGCTGAAAAGTAAGTGACTTTTTTTTAGCTATTTCATTTTGCTTATTTTAGACACATTTTAGATTAATATTAATTAAGATTTATAAATATATGTTTTTTTTATTAATTAATAATACGTTAACTATAGTAATCGTAAATTAACAGTAAATAGAATAGGTTCATCAGATTCTTTCACATTAAAAGATTGTTCAATTTGAGCGTGTGTCAAGTTTTCATTGAAACAAAACAATCTTTCAACAAAACTTTTGCAATTTCAAAGTAATTAAGAGCAATAGCAAAAACTATTTAAAGCTTTCAACATTTTTTAAGTGAGCAATGAGGATGAGGAAACTTCAGCAGCAATGCTCCATGATGCACTCCGCTTCAACATAAATAAGATTACAATGGCCATTGAACAAGATGTTCCAGAATTTTCTAATATAGAAGGATTACCTGATAAGGAAGACCAACATCCAGATGGGAAACCTCTAAAGGATTTAAATGATCAGAACATGAATCCAAATAAAAAAGTTTTAGCTAATCCAGAATCTGATGAACTTGGAAACTTTGAATAGTCTTTTAATAAATTATAATTAATTCAAGTTATGGCTAATAAATATAGTTTATTTTAATCATGTGTAAATCATTTTAAGTACCACAATATTCGCCAAAAAAGCCTGCTGGGTACCTACTGTCCACCTAAACTGATGGTATTTAGAGACTGTCGATTATTATTTATTAATTGATATTGCCGAATATATCATGAACTCCAGGCTCTAGCTGTTTGTACCGTTGGATTTGTTTTGCAGCTTACCCGTGCGAAGTCGGGGCGGGACAACTAGTGTTTAATAAGACTAGATTACTTATCTCAGGTAAAGAATGAATGAATGGAAATTTAATTCAAAATTCCTCTAGCTTACAGTAAGATAATGAGAGAATGCATACTCTTATTTAGAAGTTAAACCGAACGCAAAGACAAATAAGCCCGATGTCATAACACAATGTAGCCACGCTGATACCGCGTAAGACAAGAGTCGCGATAACTCCCCAGCTCATGCATATTCAGTGTGTACGAGGGAACAAACGGACATACGAACGCACGAGATACCTTGTAGCGACACGGCCCTGTACTTATAGGGTGGCTATTATAATTGCTTAGCTGTGTTTCGGGTTCGCAAAGTTGTTACTCGTAGCTTGCGGAATAATAAATAATGATTGTCGGATAGGAGGCTTTGGCCGTAGCTAGTTACCACCCTACCGTCAAAGACGTGCCGCCAAGCGATTCAGCCATTGACATAATAATACTTGGACTTGGTCAGCGCTAAAAATTGTCCGAACCGAAAGAGATCCAAAACGCGAAAAATGATTCCAATCGACCATCATTTGAAGCAAATTATTGCAAGCAAAATTAGGCTGTATAATAATGGTCTAAGACATAAATTAGAATGTATTAGTTTGTTTATAAAAATACGCATGTACACTTGTAGGGTGACCAACCCAATAGCTAGCACTGCACCAGTTTATTCGCACTTTGGCAAAAAAGATTAAAATATAAGTTTCTGATTGTGGTTTTTAAATTTTCAGATTAAAAATATTTAGGGGAATTCATATTTTTCACAATCGAAACCTTTCTAATCTGAAAAGTTTTAAAATGACGTCAGTATCGTAGTTGAAAGATATCGTTCTGGAGTTCCCGAAGTTTTTCGGCCATTTTGACTCATCGACGTTAAGGGTCAGTACTTACTTAATAATGATTTAACTGTGGTTTTATTTGAGTTTTAATAATATAATTGTTTTCAATTGATTTTCTAAGTATTATTAGTTACTAATTCAAAAAGTAAATGAAACTTTCCCGTTATTTCATTGCAAAACAAGGGGTGTCAGTATCTGGTTACAAAATTTGGAGATTTTCCTGTTTATTAACACTCCGAAGCGATTCGATTCCCTAGCGGACTGGGAGTCTGTAGACGATCTTAACAAGTGTGTGTAAACTGTCCATACTCTGGAGTCTAAATTTTTTAAGACCCATCACACGAAAAGGACCAAGTTCTCTGAACTTACTCTCAAACTGATGGAAGACAGACAAGAGATGAGACTTCAGTCGTCAGCAGACGCGGACGCCTACTGGTAGATTAATAGGCAGATCTCTAAGAAAAGAACTCGCGACCTGCGGGCCTTGAATACCAAGTGTATTAAAGATACCATCTAGTGGAACAGAAGTTCCATTCCAAAGTGTCTGTGAGAGATCTATTTATCGGACAGAGCCAGCTGACGCGGCTGAAATCTGACGAAGGCTGTCACGTTTCTTTTCCACCTGAGGTATGGAGAGAGGTTGAGAAGTTCTATGGGCAGTTATTTATCACGAAACAAAGATCATTCAACGGACGATGGAGAGAGCTATGCTCGGAGTATCCCTGCGAGATCATATCAGAAATGAGAATATCCGTAGGAGAACCAAAGTCACGGACATAGCTCTGCGAGTCGCGAAACTGAAGTGGAAATGGGCGGGCATATAGTTCGAAGAGCTTATGGTCGTTGGGATCCCATGGTGTTGGAGTAGCGACCCTGTACCGGTAAGCTAGGTGGACCGACGACATCAAACGAGTCGCAGGAAGCCGCTGGATTCAGGTGGCGTAAGATCGAGGCCTGTGGAAGTCCATGCAAGAGACCTTTGTCCGGCAGTGGACGTCTATCGTTTGATAAAGACGTGTGTTTGTTTTAAATCTAATAAATATAATAAAATTAAGCTACCTATAGTTACTTTAATAATTTCCTTATATTATTTCGTAATAAAATCTATATTTTTAAAGACTTAGGTAGGTAGCTTAACCTTTTATTTCCCTTAAACCCCATTAAAATCTGAGTGTTGATAATTGGATAATTTTGTGCCCATAAATGGTAATAAATATGCGAATAAATGGGGACTGGGTCATTTTTCAATCTTATTTAAAAATCTAGTTGATTTAAACAAAAATATTTCAATATCTTCTTTAAGTATATATTTTATTAAACAAGTAACCTTATGAACAGAGTGATTTATAGGATTTTGTTAAATTTATATTTAAAAAACATATTTGAAATTAGATAAACTCTTAAAGTGCCCATAATTGGGTCTGCCACCCTATATGTAGGTTTTCTCGGGACACTTTTTTCGTGAATTTTGCATTACACCCGAGGTCCAATGTGAGGGTGAGGTGAGATCGCAAGGTTTATCGTGTCATCGAATAAAAAGAAAATTGATCTTATTATGTTGATGAACAATAAACGTGTGATGTGTCACGCTCAGACTTGATTCACTATTCGCTATGGTGGTCTAATAATAATTATGTTATAACCACGATACCAAATGCGGATCGTGGTCGTTCCGAATTTGCCAAAACGCGTTGTGGTCGGTTTTTAAAGTGCCATAACACGAACTTCGTGTTGTGGCATTTTTTACAAATGCCTCGAGCGTTTTAAGCAAATTTTTCGCTCAATGAACAAATTCGGTTTTTGTGTCTAACATAATGTATAACATCTTAACTACATGGATTATATCAAATATATTAAAGATAGTAACTGCACACTAAAACCAAATATATTCATAGTCATAGTATCTGTTAGATAGTAATTTATAAACTTGTTCCTCTGACCTTTAGAGATTCAAAGAGATATATCGATTATCTACAAAACGGAAAGCTTAATATCGATAAAATGATTGTAGCGCCTACATTTGTAACAGCACAGTTTAGAAACCGGGAATTTATGTACGTATCATCAACTGTACAGATATTATCGAGGCTCGTGCCAGTTGTAACTTTACTCGTAGTGATGTACCTACTTATCTTGTAAATAGTTTTGTTTAGCTAAACTATATATTTTAAGAGTATAATTAAGATTATCAATAAAAGGTCTTTGTTAATTTAATTCAAAACGAAAAATGAATTCCTCGCAGGCTATTTATTTGTGGATGAAAATCGCTACAGGGGTTTTTGATTAGCGCACTTACTAAATATAGAAAAGCCCACTCTCAAGACACCATATCGCGTAGAAACTGACTGTGATCTGAATGAAAAACTTTGCAAAGGCTTTTCGCCGGATTTCTAAAAAACCAAGCAAGAAGTCACAAAAAAATTATCGATAGCCTGTGTAGGAATAAAAGATAGATAAATTATAGACTGGAATAGCACATAGCTTACTTTTCATCCCGGAAAATAGGAGAGTTCATGCGGGAATCCAAAAAACCTCAATTCACGCGAACGAAGTAACGAACGAACGAACGAAGTCGCGGGCATCATTTAGTAAAATATAATAAATAATTTATCGATATAAGATACATCAACGGCTCCCATCACTAGTGGAGTAGCGAGGCAGCGCGTCGCGTGCGCGCGTACACTGGATATCGCGCGGCACGAGCGATCATTATCGTGCCTCAACCTCGCCATATTTCTTCCCCCCGCCCGCCGTCGCCGCGCGCTACCAATCACACTTTGCTACATTCTGCAACGCTTCAGTTGAAGGTGCAGCACGAATCAATAAATAAATAAATAAATAAATACTTAAGCCTTTATTTACTGTGTTTTTACATCACAATTATTACTAATTATTATTATTTATGATGACACAAGTCGGTGACCGTTTTACTCAGTATGTCTTCACCTCGATTTAGGCCTCTTCCAACCCCTTCCAAATCTTTTTATCTCTGGCTTTTCTCAGCCATGTAGTCCTAGCACGAATCAATACTGATCTTCTATTTTTTACCCGACTGCGTCAAAGCAAATAATTTAAGCACATTGAGTTCCTTAAAAAGGTCTACCAAAAAGTCCGCACAATAACCATTTTTATCGAACATTTTACGACAAATAATGGCTTATTTACGTAGCGATTTTAAGCAATACAGCATTAATCCTTATCCAATTAAGTACCTTAATTACATTGTGCATTTAATATAGATCAATATGGCCCTTTAAAACATGTAATTTAAATGAATATTTTCGAAGATATTACAGATTTAAAATACATAGCGGTACCGGCCGGTAGGTGTTTAGTAACAGCATTGCACCCGTGCGAAGCCGGGGCGGGTCGCTAGTAGTTAATTTTTTTTAAAGCATATTAGCCAAGCTGAACTTGACTTATATTCTCTTCTCTCCCCCAAATGAGCGAAAAGCTAGAAGTGGGTACGACAATAGTGCAAAGGGTGGGGCTCGAACCCGCGACCTTTCAGTTTTCAGTCCGCACTTTTGACCGTTAGGCTATTGAGGCTTATACTTAGTAATCTTTGAGCAAAATCGCATTTATAATAGTAATGAAATGAAATAAGGTCACTAGTTAACTACAATGATCCATCTATTGTTAGGTTGAGACACTGCTGCCTAAAATAAGCTCAGAACTCGTAATATAGGCACCATATTAGACATCTCAGCGATCCTCAGAAGTCGAGAGTACCTAGGGCTCGCAAACTTAATTGACTGTATAACTCTATCGACCCACGAAACAAGAAGTTATTAAGTCACATGCACAGATAACCGTACAAGCATAATGAATGGCCAACTAAAACATATTTTATAGATTGCCCATTACGACCTTGCGCCACGAGCAAACTATACTCGTAGGTACCCCATCTGTATCCTATAAGCGAAGCAATTAACTGCAGACATTAACCGCGCCCGCTGACCCGCCGGTTAATTCCTACCCGGATAAATCAATTAAGAGCGGACCAATCTGAATAAATAAGCGACTCCGCACATGCGTTAATAGTGCGCAGAATACCAGAAAACAGTCCGTGCGATAGATGAAATAAAATATGCCCGAATTCTCGTGTGAAACGCGACAGATGCTAGCGTGTAGGATTGTAGTAAGCGCTAAATAGGTACATCACATACACTAATCGCTCGTAAGATATTCATTTTTTTTAATGGCTCATCCGTCTCTTTGTAATATGTATAAAAAAATTCTTATAAGTACATGAGACGGTCAAGAGATGGACTAGTGAATAAAAATTTTGGCTTTTTAATTATGATTTAATATGATTGAAAATAAATACATATTGGTCAAAAATTAGACCTAACTTAAAAAATAATGATCATAATTCAATTGTAGTTTCGGAGAAATACGTGAACAAACTTACATACATCCTACATACTTACATTCATAACATTTTATAAGTATATTGTTTTAGAAACCCTAATAGATATGTGAATATTTTGCAATTCAAACAATATACTATAGGTGTTAAGTGTTGAATTGAAAACCTCCTTTCTTTTAAAGTCTATTAAAAAGAACAATGTAAGAATATGAACAAAATATTACGTTTAATTATAGCTAACATAGTGATAAGCTATAGGCAATATAGTGATAGTATTAACTTAAACTACGAGGATTACTACAAACGCACCAAGACGTTCTGCCAAGAACCGAAAACGAACTCTATTTATTATTATCACTATCTCTCGATATTACTTAGTACCTTTTTTTCATAAATGCTTCAAACAATTCTGATTGAACTGTCTAGAATTTAGTTACGGATACGTAGTGTCGCTCAGTCACAGTAAAATTATACGTCAAAATATTATTGTTTCAAAAAGATACTAAGAAAAGCTGGAGATCAAATCAAACAACATCAACGCGCGCACAGCTGGGCGTTCTCGGCACGTGTAATCGGGTGCTTTCGGCCCCGCTCGGCGGTGCAGGCCACGCCCACCTGCGCGTGCGCATGTTTACATCTCTTTTATTCGCGCCAATTTTCCCTCAGTCCGTCTCCGGACGCCGCAGGGAGCGGACGCCACACCCACCGACCGGCGTCCGAGTATTTTCCAATTACGTACAAGCTTTTTGCGGCTACTCAGTTCCTAAGATAAGCTTTCTATTTTCAATAATAGAATAAGGTTAAGGTGTTTTAGTACACTGGGCCACAATTACTGTGCTTATCAGTTAAATGGAGAAGGAGTCTTTTGTTTTTTAAACAAAAAAAAATATATAGTCGTAGCTGTAATCGAGTTTGTCCATCGAGAATGCAGACATAAAATAAATTGAATGTTTATTCGATAATGATCGATATTGTAATCGAATTTATATCAGTCGAGTGTCTGTTAGACATTAAATAATTATTGTCAATCGAACAATGTGTTTATTTATTGCACCAAGACGTTATTATTCGTTTATGTCAATAGTATTTATTGACAATAGATCGATAAATACTCAATGCTGTTAGTCAGTTTAATTCAAAACTTCTTAGTAGCACTATTAATTCAATTGTTTTTAGGGTTCTGTAATAAAATATGGAATCATTAGGTCGGTATAAAACTAAAGTCATCGACATAGCTTAGCAAGCCGCGAAACTGAAGAAATGGGTTGGGTACATAGTTCGAAGAGCTGATGGTATTGGGGTCCCAAGGTACTGGAGTGGCGACCCCGCACGGGGAAACGCAGTGTTGGCAGAACCCCCACTAGGTGGACCAACAACATCAAACGAGTCGCAGACCGAGGCCTGTGAAAGTTCATACAAGAGACCTTTGTTCAACAGTAGACCTAAGTAGAGTAAAAGCTCTCTTTGCGTATTCTATCGTCTTACCTTATTCCACCGTCTTTCTTCTACAACCGCACCGCTCGCCACCGAACACAATTTCATTCTCACCACCTGGGTGCCTGGAGCACTTCGACCATCCGATTTGCCAGATCTTTTTTCCACGTACTTTGAAACTGTGGAACAAACTTTCCTGCGATGGTGTTCCCACTAAATTACAACACGGGGTTATTCAAGGGGCGGACCAACAAATTCCTAAAAAGCCGACAACACATTGGTGGTGCCTCAGGTGCTAAAAATGTTCATGGGCGACGTTAATCACTTAACATCATGTGACCCGCCTGCTCGTTTGATCGCTAAAAGTATATATTAAAAAAATCACCTCTATCGGTTGATAAAGAAGAAGGCATGTCTGTCTATCGTATATTATTCAAAAGTCAACCGTAGTCGAACTTGCTACTAGACCAAGGAGACAGACTTTTCATATACCTACCTACTTACCTACTAGTATGACTCAGCAAAATCGAGCAGCTAACTTAGTGCTTCATGTACACCTAGTAGGTAATTCACTTTAATAGCTTATCAGCTTTAATCAGTAGCACACACCGATAGACGCTCGATATAATGGAGCCCGCGAGTAAAAGTTAGAAAGCGGCGGCAAAATCACAAAACACCCGCGCTTCCAAAAAGACTTACCAACTCCCAGTTCCAAGCTAGGGCTACCATAAAGTCGAATTTTTGTTTATGTCGATTATATTTATTAAAAGACAAAGAGGGCGCATAGTAGGTATCGCAGCTTAGATACATAGATAAAATAGTAAGCTGTGACATCATAAACGTTTGACTCAATTTTTGTAAACTTAAGTACACACAACAATAACTTAAGTATACAACAAACTTAAGTAGTAGATATCATTTATCATTACCATCCTCCATCTCACATACTTAAAGACAAAGTTATAATGACTAGGTATCAGACAAAAATATAATAAACAAACCCATAAAAAATTAACTACCCGAATAGATTTATAAACACACTAACAAAACACTTTAATAAAAAATATTGAAAAAAAAAATTCCTTCAGAACAAAACAAAAGTTTGGTAGCCCTAGTCCCGTCCCGTGACCCCTTGGCTTTAAAAATAAAAGTATAACATGAAGTATGGCGATGGTCGCCATTGGATATAATTATATCGAAAGAGTGCAGCCGCCAACCGTCAGCTCTAAATATACGGAGCTGTGCTTTAAATTTAATAGCAATCTTTATAATAATGCCGGCTAATAGTGATGCGTATTTGTAATTATCGATGTCGATTGTCGATGACCATTATTCTAATTGTTGCCTATCTCGCCGTAAACTGTAATTAGTTTTTGTCTACAGTGAATTGTGAAGGTGTATACAGACTGATGTTATAATTATTTTCTCTGGCATACTATCACAATACGAGTAATAATTTAGTTGTACCTGCCTGATTGTTATGTCTAGAAATAAGACAGCGCGATTAGAAAGGTTGGATTTTTCAGCTTCGAAAGGTTTTTTTATTCGTTGACAAGAAAATCCTTGACTGCGATCTCACCTGATGGTAAGTGACGATGCATCGATGCATCTAATTAGATGAATTAAATAGATGTTGCAAGTAAAGTAAGTACGCCACGGCGCGGCTGGCGTAAGTTAAAACGTAGCACTTATTTAGGTACAGAAAAATGAACTATTTTAATAGGTATCAATATCTTTTGAGTTTTTTTTCGGTTTAATACAGGAAGAGTTAAGTATCAGAGGTTTTTAGTGCAAAACGAATATATAATTATTGGTAATTATATATACTAAATAGTGGTAATTGATTGGATTGTAAATATCAAGATATTTTTTTTAAATCGTTCCAACAAGCCCCTCGCTTCCTACTAATTAGTTAATGAGTACGAATAACGGTTCAAATAATATTTAAGCTGTTAATTATGTGATTATATTAAATTGAATATTCATGAATACTTGCGTTGCCAAGCCTATTGAAAATACCTCAAGCTAGGTCAATATATTATCGCTTATTAAAATTTATCAGCCATCGTACTTCAAGCGGCGCATGCACCTGCGAAGAAGCGAGCCTACAATATGCCTGAAGCTTATTCAGCAGAAATAGCAAACTTTCGGAATTTTTACATTTTCTCTAAACTTAAAACTAGACGTAGTTATTTGCTTGGATATATTTGGGGACTACGAGAGTGACATAGGTTACGTTTTATTCTGAAAATATACCTATTGCCGCGGAATTTTAAAAACCTAACTCCAAGCTGACGATATCAAGCTTATACTTTATAAAATTCTTACTTATATATTGATACACTTACAATACTTAATACATACTTTAGCATTTTTTGTCGCTATATTACAGAAAATCACAAACCCAATACACATAACATACATATTTTGATTCTTACGTAATAAATTGATACGATCCGAACCGGTGCAGTAGATTTTTGACTTGTCATAAGAGCCACAAGTTGGCCTACATGAAATAAATAAATTTCAATTTGGATACACTTACTATACCTACTTAATGCTTACTTTGGCATTTTTTGTCGCCATATAGTAGAAAACCACAAACCCAATACACTCAACAGTCAACATACGTATACATATTTTGATAACGATATAAAATAGCTCTATAACGTATTCTGAATTAATTCTTGCTTTGCAACGTCTACATTTAAACTGTCGCGTCATTATAATTTAAGTGCTACTTATTAAACACGAAAAAGTATGCAACAAAAAACAAAACGTATAAACTATGTGTATACCTTGCCTCTTTAAGGCAAAGTTAGGTTATTAAAAGTTAAGCACTTTGCCTAATAATAAAATTTGCAGAAGTCAGCTTTAGCAATTAATTTGTCACAGTTTTATATTATGTACGGCAAGTACATATAGTATAGTTAGTTTCTAATCTGACTTCTTAAGCTCTGCAAGAAATTGCGGAAGATAACTGGTAATCTGGGCAGAGCAATTGATTAGGTTTGCAATAAAAGTTAAATGGTATAGATCCGTAGGTACTTGATTCATAACCAACTAAGAAAAGACAACGTACGCTTAAGTGTGGGTGCGTTAAAAATAGCTACTGTGACGTTCTCCTTGAAAGGTTCGCCATTCCTGTCCTAGAACATCGTAAATTATCTCGCGGCGCATCACTAGCCGGGAGCAAAGGTTCTAGCGAGGGCGCAGGCATCAATTTGCGCGGTAGCCGCCGCGGGCGCCGCCGCCCCTGTCATTACCCGCCGCGCACCCCCTCGCGCTCCCCCTCGCGCTCCCCGCTCTCGCCCCCTCCCCTGCCGACCTCCAGGGGAACATACTTTAACCTTTTTTGCTCCCTCGCAACCTGTTCACGGGATACGGCTGCTGTGGCAATTTAAACATCGGTTCATGGCCACGGGCGATACGTATCTGCTAACTATACGGCCTTCGTAAGTGCAGGCTGCCTGCATTTTAAGTTATGGCTCGCCGTTAGGGTTGCGAATTGCTGAGGCGGTAATTATTTATATCATACTGTGAGATGGCGGGAGTTGGCGGGTGACATTTATGGATTAGACGGGTTGTTTACCTGCGTAGGTATGCAGTTATGTAGCGTTGTTTTAAACCGTTTTCGCCACGCCCAAAATAACGTGTGACTTCCTTTAAGTAGACTAGTGATAAATAATTATCTGCTCTTGCAATAGGTGTAACTTTCGGGTGAGAAAATGCTTCGGAAATTCTGTTTCCGTTTATGTGCTGCTTAGCTTAGACCGAATTTCTACTGCGTTGAACACAATTACTTTTTTGAGTTAAAAAGTTCTCTATATCCTTAATCAGAATTAAAGCAATTTATTAACCAAAATTTATTTTATTTTAAGTTTTTAGTACAAAGAAACTGCGCTTCGGGGCCACTCCATTACGCTTCTGTGCCGTTTTTGACGCATGTTGTATGTTAGAAGTACTAAAGTAATCAATTTTAGTGCCCACTTTGAACAAAATACATAACCTTAGAATCAGTTTTATAAGGAGATAGATTTTTAAAATTCCAAACTTTGAGCTTTTTTTACATGAAATACTATTATATGATTTACCTTTCGTAGGGATGCTTACCTCATCACAAACACCAAAAAGTATTCAAAAAACATTCTTTCGCTTCACGAACACAAAGAAAAAAAAATTAGACCAAAGATCATTCCTGGAACAGGCAATTTGATATCCAATTAAACAATTTCCTCCGATATCATTCCGGTGTGCTCAGTCGGCCGAACATGGGTCACTTGACCCCGGGGCACGGGCATTAGAGACCCGAAACGATTTTACGGCTCCGTAACCCCTATTAAACTTAAATATGCCCCTAAACCTCGTCTGTACCGTTCGTACCCTTTCAAGGTTATTGAAAAAGCTGCTTATCTCTCGAATATGTTTTGGTGAGTACAAGTTGCAATTATACAATCGTCAAATCGATCGATAAGAGCTCGAAGCAATCAAAACTATACTACAGTAGATACACTGTACCCGTCGTTTTGTTAATTGATGTCAACCCGGGTATACTCTCGGAATAATGGAAAGGGATTAGGCCATAGTCCATCACGCTAGCCAAGTGCCAGTTGCCAGTTGACGACACAACTTAACTCCACGCGAATGAAGTCGAAAGTTTGTATGTGTGTATGTGTGTGTGTATGTGTATGTTTGTTACTCTTGTTACTCCATCAAATCACAACGAATGAACCAATTTGGCTGAAATTTAGAATGGGGATAGCTCCATACCCAGGGCTAGCACATAGGCTACATTTTACTCCGGAAAATGAACGAATTCCCGCGAGAATTAAAAAACCTTATTCCGCGTGGACGATAGCTAGTAGAAGATAAATTCCCAAGATCGCCAGGCGTCGCTAGCGGATGCGAAAAGAGCAAAACGACACCAGCAAATTGACCTGTCCTTCATCGCGAGCGGCGGGCGCCGCGGAGCTGTCGCGATCGCTAAATAATTCCGTTCCCATGCTAGCTGTAGCTACTAGCTATCTCGCTTTAATTATTCATAGGCCTTTTTTATACGCCATCACTTTTTACCGCTCGACCGCTGCCCGCTTATTTCTCGTAGCTATAATATAAAATTTAAAAAAAAACGAGCACCGGCGCAATTTAAGAGAATTTTATCCATAGCGCGCTCCATACAAGAGTATAGTGATTCTTATTTGAATAATTATTAACTAATCAAACTAAAAAAAATTGTGCACACGCTCTAATATCTAGTTTATTTATTTATACCTACTTAAGGTATGTATTTCTAAAAAGTAATATCTGTGTGTATGGTTTTTCAGATTTCCGTTAAAATATGTATTTTCAAAGTTACACGGACTAAAATATTTACAGGTTAATTACAACGTATCTGTAAAAAAAAGGCACAAATTACACCTTATTTACCGAAGATACACATAAAATAATGATTTGTTCAACAAAGAAAAGATCACGAAATTAGGTCTAATTTTTAACCAATTTGCATTTATTTCAATGTGTTGTACATTACAGAGCCAAAATTTTTATATAAAAAAGCCTATATATATTATATTACCAAGTAACGGACCAGCCATTTAAAAAAAAAATTAATACCTATCTTATGCAGAGTTATTAGATCACATGATGTATTTGACACTCCTACACGCTAGCATCTGTCGCGTTTCACACGAGGTTTCGGGTATGTTTTCTATACCTAGCGGGGATTTTTTTTGGGCATTCAGCGCACTGTTAAACTTCGTTTGTATGTTGCCCACTTGAGCTGAACTCCTCTTAAAAAAGGAATACGTCGGATGACACGGATCGAACTCCGGGCAAATGTCGCGCGGTAAAAAGTGGTCGAGCGTGAAGATGGCCGCGGGGGAACGGCGCGGCGCGGCGCGGGGGGAGGTGCGCAGGACGTCACGTAGGCGGCGCGCTTTTTGTCAACGTTCCCGCAGAGATGACAGGTCGGTGGACGCTGCGGCCGCGACCCGAGACCGCGCTGTCGAAGCGTTTTGATACTTGCGATCGGTATGGCATGGAAGGCTGCTTCCTTATTATCATTAAAAAATTACATTGAAAACATAAATGTATAGAAACTTTAACTGGAGATCTTTAGTTACAATGTTCAGTTCTTCGAAATTACTAATAATCTTATTTTTTTGTTACTCTCATTTCTATAATTTACATTTTTACGGAAACTTAGGCTCTTTATTTGGAAATCGCTTAAAAGGCTAAAAAACCACCATTCTCAAAATAATACATTAGTCGAAACTCTCTTATCTAAAATTCAGTAAATATTACGTGAGGAAACCTACATATGTCTTAAAGTTCTCCATAATGTTCCCAAAGTTGTGTGAAGTTGCCTAATTTGCATTGCTAATTTGCATACCCTTATAGAGGGCATAGTCAGGTCTCCTTTCAAAAAAGAGTTCTGTTATAACCCTTTTCTGATAGGAGACTTGTGCTCTGTAGTGAACCGTCAACGTATTGCTGTTGATGATGACAATGACCCTCAAAGACCTAATAGGTATGTACGATATAAAACGAACAATGCAAAGCTAAAACATGAATGTTTTATCGAAAAGTTTCAAGCTTTAAACATTTTAAACTTGAAAGCAAGTGACTTAGCGTTCCGGCACGATGGCGTGTAGAACCGATAAGGGTTGAATGTACACTGCCAATGCCATATCCCTTCAGAGTTAGCCTGCTACGATCAATGACTGCATCACTTACCATCAATTGAGATCGCAGTCAAGGACTATCTTGTCATGAAATAAAAAAATAAAAAAGAGCATTTTTTTTATTCGATGACAAGTTAGCCCTTGACTGCGATCACACCTAATGGTAATTGACGATGCAGTCTATGATGGTAGCGGGCTGACTTGGAAGGGGCATGGCAGTGTACATTCAACCCATACCCCTTATCGGTTTCTACACGCCATCGTGCCGGAACGAATTAATCGAAACCTCCCCTCAAGATTCATCAATCGCGGTACAGGAGCTGCGTGACACGGCGACAGGTGCACTCGCTTCAACCGGTCACTAATAAACTCTTAAACTCCGGCTTCCCACAACCTGCCGAACGAACTCGCCCGTTTTTATCAGCGGCCATTTGCAAAGCAAATTATCGTACGAAAACATTCGCCGAAGACGTCGCCGATAAAATAATGCCCTTTTTTTATAATATATGTATTTATAATACCTCTGTTGTTGCAAAAACTTGAATTCAAGTTTATATAGTGAGCGCCTGATTAAGAATTTAACACAATGGGTCAATATGTTCCACGATGTTTACTCGGATGTGAAATTTGTCAAAAATGTAATCGTGTTTTGTTATTTCGTCCTTAGTAAACTTTTAATTTAAGCAGTTCATTTTCATTTTAATCTTTAAAAAGTTTTGTATTTACAACAAATTATTTTTACCAATAATAATACCAATATATTCTTTGTCTGGTGGGAGGCTTTGGCCGTAGCTGGTTACCACCCTGCCGTCAAAGACGTGCCGCTAAGCGATTTAGTGTTCCGGCACGATGGCCTGTAGAAACCGATTAAGGATATGGGTTAAATCTACACTGCCATACCCCTTCCAAGTTAGCCCGCTACCATCTTGACTGCATCGTCACTTACCATAAGGTGAGATCGCACTCAAGGACTATCTTGTCATCGAATAAAAAGAAAACCATATTATGATGTACATATTGTATAAGAATGCTCATAACCATTCTCCATAAGTCGTTGCCGATATTATTATCTACGACCAGTAGTAGTCTATCGGATTATTTCTCCAGTCGATAATAAAATGCGCTCTCCTAGTTGAAAGCCCTCGAAAATATAAAGGAATTAAAAGCAAACTTCTCTCTCTTTCCAGAATTTCCGCGAACAGAGAATCGACGGCGCAGGGCTGCCACTCCTCACTGAAGAGCACCTCACAGTAATGCTGCAAATGAAGTTAGGGCCATCGCTCAAATTGCGAGCTGTACTCGCCCGGCGACTAGAACCCTGCGCGCAGTGCCAAGCCGCGGCCGCCGCCAGTACAACCCCTACAAACACGCCCAAAATAAACGGCACATCACTAAAATCTGAGCCCAGGAGCAACACTACAAGCCCCAGTTAGAGGTTTCCTCTAATCTATCAGACTGAGAGTTTGGACAATAATAATAAGACCTGGTTTGTATTGGGTCAGTTACTGACTCGAAACTCGAGATAAGCCATCAGCGTTGATATAGTAACTTATACATTTAATAGATTTGAAGGTTGGAGTGATATACTTAAAAAGCGAGAGACAATACGGCTTCAGCAAATAATGTCAGTAAGTCCTCAAGGTGTTAAAATTGGAGGTTCGGACTGGCTTAAAAATAAGTTATTTAAGTGCTAGCACCTGCAATCTGCATCTCCTAACTTCATTTACAAATTCATTATGTTACCAACATTCAAATTCAATTTATAATTTTATTATGGCGATTATTTGATGCCAGCGCGCGTGTGGAATGGGGGAGACACGTTTATGAAAATCGCTAGTGAGAGTTGGGAATAGTATATCTTAAGATTCCAACTTGCAATAGAACATTTTATGAGTACCACGGTAGGTGTCGACATAGCGAAATATTTCAACGCTCTAAGTACTATATAATATTATCTCGTATAGTTAATTTAAGTCACTTGACTTGAATACATTTTACAATATTTCAGTGCCAGTACTTATTTCGAATTTCAAGTCAGTAACTGGCGTAATGTAAATCCGTCTTTAGGTATATTCTAGCGAAAGGTTGTATTTTTCTAACTTTAGCTTTTATTGTACTCGAGACATTGAACTCTGAGTTCTTTTGAAGTTTGTTTTGGACTGCGGTAGTTTTTTGTTGTATAAAATATGGCGCACGCTTTTTCTGCATCAATTTTTTGTACCAATCCGAAACTGGCTTTGGGTATTCTCGTATTTTATATGAAATTAGACTATTGCGAAGATTCTGTCGATTTTCTTATTTTACTTACATAAAAACAAATTGTAATAACGATTTATTTGTGTTAGGAGAACGATATTTGCTTTTTACTGAAAAATTTACCTTTCCGTTTTGGATAATATAAGCGACTGGGCCAAAATATATACTTACCTATCTAATTATACTATTAAAATTTATTCTATGCGTTCATGTTATAGATTGTCCAATTCTTTATTTTCTTTTTGGCAGATCAAGAAATTTTGACTTTAGTGACGCCTTCACACGTTACCGATTCGATTTGAAGTAATAATCGATTTTATTTAAGAAGAACTTTCAATCGATTTAATGAAATACTTTTTAATTTTGATTTAACGTAATATTTTATTATATATTTTTAATCACTTAGATAAATTAATTTGACATATGTTTGCGGTACAGACAAACAGAAAAAAATAATAAGTTGATTTGGGTTCTTTATCGATAATAATAATAATTAAGGTTTTCTTTCAAAATATGTTTAACTAGCGACCTGCCCCGACTTCGTCTGGGTTGAAATATTAAATATTTGTTTTTACGGGGCTGCGATCGCACAGAGCTTCTTATAGGAAACGATTGTTAATAAGATCACCACAGGAACCACAGGAATCTTCCGCGCCGATACCTGCCACCGTGCCCCGCCGCACCGGCTGGCACCATTTTATTATTTTATCACGCGGAAATATTCATTTTCTGATAACTCCGATATTAATTTAAATTGTATAGTGTATATAAATCAGATCAAGTTATTTATACCTTTGCCTTAATCCTTACCTAAATAAATGATTTCTCAAGCAAGGCAGTTTAAATACCTGTAAATTACTTTTTAGTTTATTAAAATCGGACATTCCATTCGAAACATATTACGAGTTTAATAAAATTGCTCAGTGAAATGTTTTTAAAAATTACGCGTTGATGTCAGTTGTCCTGCATTTACTGTACGTTTATGCCAAAATGTTTAAAAAATAAATGTCCAGCCGTGCGAAGCCAGGACGAGCCGCTAGTATTTAATAATTTTACTTGTTTCATTTGTATACCCAATTACGTAGCTAGTTTGTTAAATAAATAAGTAGGTAGGTATGTGATTTTCCAAGTATATTTGCTCATAACTCTTGATTTAAACTTGGTTTAGACGTTATTAACCACGCGTTTTGAAGTTAACTCACTTCACTAACGCGTGCATAGTTACATTTTAAGGCAGCCGTCAAAAAATAAATAAATGAAAAGAAAAATTTCTTTACTCTTGGTTTGAACTTAAATTCCAAGATTTCAACTTAATTCCTTGCAAATATTCAATATTGGAGTCATAGTTACTATTTTTATTTCCTTTTTTTATTAAATTTACAGAAACAATACTTACACAAAGTCAAATTATTTTTATCATAATCGTGAATGATTTATCGTCTTTCAAGAACTGTGTTATACTCTGTGGTTGTTTGTTATGCACAGGGCACTTCACTAAACGTCAATAAAGTACGACATTATTTTAGTACATTATTCCGAAAACAAAAAAGCGGTAATTTATAGGCGTAGGGTATTTGGCAGATGCCAAAAAGAAAATAAAGGCTTGGACAACGTATAATCTTTAGAGCGAAAATAACAAAAATTAAACTCGACAATTTATGTATTAGGCCAGTAATTTAAATTATCATGTTGGTCCTTTGCTGTTTTATCCATTATATCCATAGATACATTGGGTCCAATTCGTCTTTTAGATATTTATATTTATGCCAGTTTTTTCTTCATTGAAAGATAATTTCCTAATTCTAGTTTGTATGCCGTAACTAAATTTTAGTCATGCAGTTCACATTTAGTCTTCCTGTTTATAGATTTTGCATTTAGTTACGATTTAAGATGGTTGTAGAGTATCTTAGCAGCTAAGGATGTAAATAATGTGTTGCCGTCCAAATGTGTTGTGTTTTGTTTTATTTTTTTGTTTTTTTAAGAAAAAAGTTTTTGTATGCAGATTAAATTTTTTTTAAATAAATGAAAAACAATATCACAGTCGTAAAACAAAAATTAAAGTACTTATGTTTTATAAAGCATGCAAAAGCTTTCTTCGAAATTAAAAGTAAACTTTCGGTGCTAAAAGACCCTGATAGAAATATTGTGAAAAATATTAATTTAAAGTTTTTTTGTATATAACGGCCTTTTTGTAAAAATATCTAGATTCGAGGCTAAGAGAAAGTATTTCTAATGTCTAACTATACAGGGTCAATGTTACAAACACTTTGTAATTTGTATATATTATTATATACATTTATAGTTATAATTATATTGTATTGTAATATTGCGTCGAGAATAGCATTTATTTACACCACACCTGAAGAAAGCTCATTAATAATGTTTACAGAAAATGTAATTTCAGTCTGAAATTACAATTATGTTTGTAGTTACATGTAGTTATGTAAAAAATTGGATTAAATGTTTCATAAATCACCTAATACAATTTATTGAATTCCTATTGTTAAAGATTTAAGTAATTCTGTACATATGACCGTAAGATTTTACAATATTTTTATAACCATATAAGATATAGATTATTATTGCAACAATATTAAACTAAAATAGTGAAATCTTAATGTGAAATACAATTTTAGATACTGTGGTAATCTCCTTAATTGCCAAAATAGCATACGGATGAAAACTATACGTTATATTTCAATATGTAAATTATATGCTTGGAAAAACTGTGATATTTTGTAGCTATTGTTGAAATCTTTCAATAAGTCCAACTATAACTTCAATATAGATAATAATTAAAACCTCCTGTTTCGTTTATTAACAGTAGGCTTATTTTTTGTTATACTTACTAGTATATTTTTTAATTACTTAATTAATTAAATTTACATTCGGTAGTGATTAAAATGTAAAAAATCAACAGAGTATTTTTTTATAAATATTGACGATTTTCCGACGGGCATTTCCATCCCATATTGAAAACGTGTTACATACTTGTACTTTTTAACTTTTACATTGAATTTTAGTAATTTAGCAAAATATCCAGTTTTTCTCTAGCCTCATTTATTATAATAACTATAAATGATAACATATCAATAATAAAGGTGCTAACTGTTACGAATACGTTACAGGAGACTAATAAAACTTTAAACTCTGTGCCTTGTTCTACGTCTTCCTAGCATTTTGTATAATTGACAATTATATAATATTGTATCATTAACTCTCGTGGGCGTAGCCAGGAGGGGTGTTTGGGTGGGCTAGACTCCCCTTTGAGTGATTGAATGTAGGAATACTTTACTGAAAAATAAATCACCACGCTTGTCTTAATATTTTTTGGTAGTATTCATACAATTCGGGAAGAAAATTAATTAATTTCTTTAATATTAAAGTTTCTAGCTCTAAAAATCCTATAATTACCAAGGCCACCCCAGAATAAAATTAATTAACGTAATAATTCCTGGCTTTGCTCATTTTAACTGTTTCGAAAGTATTACGGTTGTACGCTTTAAATCGGACGATAATAATACAATAATAAATAGAATATGTATAAGAATATTACGAATTTGTTAATAGCTGACTATATTATTAATAATTATTATGTTATAATTTAGAATTCGATGTCGCAGCTTTTTGTTTATTAACGTACTTTAAACAATGTGGACCAGTGACTTACACGTTTTGTAAATTTTTTATGTACCTTAAAATGTTTTAGTTAAATGGTTTGATTGGATGAATAATATAATATGCTTTGGAAAATGTACTACGAATCGTGTTGTGCTCTCAATTAAATTTAAATTGAAAAGGAATCTTACCACCCATAAAATGTGACTTGATATTAAAATAAATCATTACATTATCAAGGTTATCCGCATCTGACTCTTAATTTTCAATTAGCAAAATATTGTTCTTTAAAAGAATTTTAGGAAACTGTGTAATACAAATATTACCATTACCATTTTTAGCAGTATAAAATGTCTGACATTTTATGCTGCTAAATACTTTTACTTTTAATGATGTTCACAGTAATAAGAATGGGTATGCGATAAGGCAACGCACTAAGTCAAATATTAACAATAAAAATAACATCTAAAGGCATGCTCCTAATTCCGTCCCTTGTTGGGTGTATCCATTTTTATTACTTAGCCTATATCCATTATTTTAGACACTGTTTCCTAAGATAAGCTCAGAACTCGTAATATAGACTCGTAAATTGGTCTTCTTCTTTGATACATGCGGCAATTTTCTATTTATATAATAAATAGAGCAACAAAAAGATCCACCATACTATTCCAGTGACACTAGTTACAGGTTGCGTGTACATTTTCCTTTGATGAAAGTTTGTCGTGTGTTTGTTTGCTTTGTGAATAATTTTTTTAACAAGGCTTAGTCACTTGTTAATTTCCTGAACACAATGAGTACTTAGTTTACGTTAAGCTTGTTTAGATATAATTTCGGATTTTGAAAGAAATCCGATTTTAAGTATTTATGTGGAAGAGAATAAAACAATGATTTATTCAAACATTTAGTTTTTTATTTTTAGTATAACCTTACAGACTAAATTATTTTATTTATAAATTAAAAGCAGAAATAGTAGGTATTATTACGAGATAATAATAATAGTATAAATTTCATAGTTCAAAATTACGGACTGGGATATTGCCTCTGATAAAAATAAATTATTCCTTACAAAATATTAAATAAAGGATCTTCCAAAATAAGTAAAATATACTTCCTTAATTTATATTATGTTTATGACGTCACAGTTCACTATTTCATATACATAATATATAAGCTCCCATACTATGCGCGCGCGTTTTGACGTTTAATAAAGTTGCTGGATTGATGTTGGCAACATCCATAGGGATAATAGAATCCTTACTAACATTATAAATGTGAAAGTGGGTTTATTGGTTGGTTTGTCCTTCAATAACGCCGCAATAAAGCAACGGATCGACAAGATTTTTTGCGTTTTCAAGATTTAAATCTCTAAGAAGAAAATCAAATAGATCCCTCGGCATTTTTAAAAACTAAATCCACGAGAGCGAAACCGCGGGTATCAACTAGTAATAGATGTATTTAATTCTTAGTAGTAGAAGACCTATGTTGTACATAAAAAAGCAATTCCAGGTTGTAAATACTTTGGAAAATTCCCATGCTGTAAGTCGTTGGCAACCGCTGGATAACCGCTGGATAACCGCTGGATAAGCGGGAAAACATCGTTTTCTGTGGCAACCTCTACAAATTATGTGTCTGTGCTTATGCCCAGCAATTGAGTATATCGATTGAACCGATGACCATCATTAATCTTTAATCATCGTCAATGAAAATAAAAAAGCTCCGAACTGTTGAATTTTGAAAACTTTTTTTTAAAATCATTATTTATTTTATGGCGCTATTATACGTATATGACAGCCCCATCGTACTTTTATAGTTTACTTTCAAATGTACAACAGTTATGCTTATTATTAGTAACTTTTAACAATTTCCTAATGTTGTAATGTGTAATGTAGTTTAACGACTAGTAGTTCTCTTATAATTGATTAATTCACTGAGTAGTTCATTCCTGTTCATTTTTCTCTGCGACCAGTTCAAAGTTCCTCTCCTGGTGGTGCCGATGTTTGGCGCGGTACTCCATCACCTCGATCGTGGTGTACCCGGAGAACCCTAGCACTAACAGACCTAGCAGGATATACAACCTGCAATGAAAAAGAAATCTTAATATCAACCCATAGAGCCGCCAGTTTATGTGTGGAAACCCGCGCAGTTCAACGAAAGAAAAACGAATAACAAAGAACTAAGTTTTTTTATTGAATGACAAGATAGTCCTTGACTGCAATCTCACCTGATTGTAAGTGACGATGCAGTCTAAGATGATAGCGGGCTAACTTGGAAGGGGTATGGCAGTGTACTCATACCCTTAATCGGTTTCTACACGCCATCGTGCCGGAACGCTAAATCACTTGGCGGCACGTCTATGACTGTAGGATGGTAACTAGCCACGGCGAAAGCCTCCCACCAGCAACCTTAGCATGAAATTACGGAAATAGGACCCGAGGCCACTTGTAGTTTAAAACCGCAGTTTAATCGGGAGTATAACTTGCACAAGGGAGCCGGAGTGAGACCTTTTGAAGCTTAAATAGGCTGGCCTCTTACAATAAAAGTTTACTTTAAATTGAAAAGAATCAGCATTTCACCAGTTATGTTCTCAAAGATATAGGAAATCCGTTCTTGGCCTGCGTAGTGGACTATGGTGTAAAAATCTTCTTATTATGAAGAGGCGTAGGGCCTGTGCCACAACTGTGGTCAAAATAAAATATGTTACCTGGTTCTCACACACAAGTAGGGTGCGGAAGCGTAAGACAAGACGCTTCCCGTAGACTCCCAAAGTCTGAAATTGGAGTAAGCTGCTTCTTCGTCCCCGGGGAATAGGATCCCGGAAAGAGCTGTAATAAAAAAGTAATTAAATAACATGGACAATTTAACAACTTTATACGAACCTCCTTGTATGATTTTTTATGAAACCATTTTTATGACTATGGTCTTATCTCTTCTATCAATAGTAATATTTTGGTATGCCACACTGATGCAAGTGCTGCTTAACACTATTAAGATTTCTTGAGAAATCCCAATCTCTCACTTTAAAATTAACTCACCTTAGCAACTGCCTCAAGACAGAGTTAAAACGAGACAGATTTATGTCAAAGCATATTTGTGTCCCGTTTTAACTATCTTAAGTCTGAGCTAAGTCAGAGAACGTTCCATTGAACACGTTTCTCTTATTTTCTCACAAAATGTGACTTGAATCACTTTGGTGTTTAAATTTTTTGAAAGAAAGAAAGATCTTTACTATGTCACTGCTTGTGTTATTGTATTGGACACTGTGCAAATGTAACAAGCATTCGAAAAGATGGGTTCGTCGACAATTGGATGGCGTAGCAACTATTGAACGTGGTCTCGCCACAGCGACACCCCCGCCGCCAGCGCAGGTTGTGGTGACGTCAGCCAATGCGGTATGAATAATGACGCGTAGTGAACGAACAATAATTATGACGTAATATGTAACTTCAGTGCCGAACAGTTTATAGTATAAGAGCGGATCGAGGGCATTAGTAGGGTTTTGGTCAAGTGTATCTTATTCGTGTATTTTCTTTCGAAGTTATAGTTTGTTAATTTTTATTGACATAAAAATTTGGGGTGGTGTGATGTAGCGGGGCGGCACTGACGAGTCAGCAGTTTCGAAGCTATAACACGCGACACACAGCTTGACTCGCCAGTCGCTCCTAGACCACCAAATTGGTTGTAACTTGTAAATTGTGGTTATAAATTATATTTCGTAGAAGCCCACTCAAGTTTCATTTATTACCCTGGTAGCGAACACGGCGCTTAGAGCTGCAGTGCGGGATAAGTACCATCAGCACCGCACAACCGAAATAACCAATTTTGGCCTCTATTTTTTAAATCTGCTTTATTTATTTTTCTGTCTCCCGTTTTTCTGCTCTCTTATAGAAAGTGGCAACAATGATTTTCCTTAAAGAAATAATTATGACATCATACCATTAACTTGTACAAGCCACACGGCGTCGGCGGTCCCCCATATTGCTGCCAGGACGAAGAATATCAGCCACTGCTCGGGGTCTGGGCGCCACAGGATCAATGCCGTCAGTAGACAAAGATTCAAGACCTGAAAATATTCTAGGGATGTTCAAATACCAAGCTAATTATGCAAGATAAACCCACTCTGGGTTTCTATGCTAAGTATAGTAACTGACTTGCAAAACCCGAATCAAACTGTGAAATCACCGGTGAAGTTGTTTTAAAGTGGGAGGTGGTGAGAGCAATTTTCCGTCTTATTCTGGTCTGGTGGGAAGCCGTGGCTAGTTACTCTACCACCAAAGATGCAGCAGTAGTGAAGCAGTACAGGTAAAGTAGTACTATTGCTATACTCACTAATGCTGTGAGCATGACAGGGAAGCGTCCAGTCAGCTTGACGACGGCGCCGGCCACCGGAGCGGCGAGCGCGTTGAACACGCCGAAGCAGATCAGCACGAAGCCGATGTTGCTGATGCCGTACGCGCAACCGACGAACGCCTGAAAACCAAAACATTACAATATGTTGTTTTTTTCATGGATGAAAGTGTAAAACCGCAACCCTTTAAAGACATCGAAGAAGTATTAGGTACCTAAAGTCGTAAGTAATTCTGAAACAATATTCTTTATACAGCAGCAATTAGGGGATATTTTAGCAACTCAAACGATGTTGGAACAACATTCCGCCTCCAGTAAAGATTTTAAAAATGTTTGCATTAAAACTCGAGTAAAAAATTCCTTTCCACGTTTATGTACAATTTAAACAAAATTTTACAATAGTTCAGATTTATTTACAAAAAAAAACAGTCATTTGACTAAAACCCAGTTTCAAGTTTACAAACACATTTACCTACCTACGTTAGATTGTCTTATTATTTATAGGTTTTTGTCTTTATGAATACGTATCTAAGAACTAAGAATAAAGATCATTTACCGCAGTTGGATTCTAATTCCGTGAATTGGCTTTGTCATCAACCACAACCAGCTGTTATTAATGTTCAATTAGTATTATAATAAGTACGTACATTGTTCACAGGCTCGACACTGGGTACTTGTTATAAACTAGTGAAAGGTGGTCAAGCAAACACGGGCCCCAGGATGACCTCCAACTCGCAATTGGCCTAACCACAACTGACAAACAGGAAGCTTAAGGAAACGTAAACTAGTTTTGTTTACGCACAAAAAATCTCAAACTATGATAGTTTGGATTTACCATTGCTAAAGACTGAATGAAACCCGCACAAAATATTTGCGAAAGACATGAAATCAAAATTCAAAATTTTGGACAGTACCTAATTAATTCTTACTAATATCATAAAAGCGAAAGTGTGTTTGCTTGTTGGTTTGTCCTTTAATCACGCAGCAACTGTGGTTTTTAACATGGGTATAGTTGAGGACCTGGAAAGTGAGATAGGCTAAACTTATCCCGGAAGAGTGTTTGCGGAATTTTTAAACAATCTAACTCCTTTAACTCCAAAAGTTCCAAGATAAAGACTTCTCGCGGGATATTTAAAACCTAATTATTCCACGCGAACGAAGTCGCGGGCAAAAGCTAGTTTAAAATAAAATCAGTTCCCTTCAAAAAATCATGTGTCCCAAAAATACTGGTGATTACAATCATGAATTTTTGGGTCATGGACAAACTCACCAGGGACTTATTCATATCCACAAGAAAGTTCATTCGTAACTTGAATATTCATTATAGTTATACTCGGGGGAAATACGATTTCACTCCTAAAAAGTTTCAATGCCACCGAATTGCTATTGCATTTGTGTAGTTAAACTAATAACTGGTCAAATGCGAGTCGGACTTGGATACGAAGGGTTCCGTACCAAATAAAAAACGCCGAAAATAAATACTTTTCTAGTAGGGGACCCCCTTTAATTTTTAATTTATTCGAAAGAAAACTGAATTCGATAGGCGACTTTAGTTTGTTACCTGAGTAAAGTCGGCCGCCATGAACGCCTGCTCTGCTCCAATATAGCCAATAACAGGTAACAGCAGCAGCTGGTATTTATGTCTCAGTTGTCTCAGCGTCACCGCCAGCAATCGAAATCCCGATTTACCTTGGGCTATCGGCTGCCGACCTGTATTGTACCTGGAAAAATTATAAAAGAACATAATTATTATCAGCCAATTTTTATAGTTATCTATGACAATCAAAACGAATATTTATTTTATTATAAAGTTGACTAAATATTGTGTTGCAAAGCGTATACGCAGCTTTATGTGTTCAAAGTTCACCTACTTATTAATTTTTAAGAAAATTAGTTATCTAATTGGGCCTCATAAGAAGGCTCAGGATCACTCAGTGGGCGTCGGAGAGAGCTATGCGCGGAGTGTTCCTGCGAGATCAAATCAGAAATGAGGACATCCGCAGCACGACCAAAGTCACCGACATAGCTCAGCGAGTCGCGAAACTGAAGTGGAAATGGGCGCGGCGCATAATTCGAAGAGCTGATGGTCGTTGGCGCCCCATCAAGATGATGGAGTGGATGGAGGGGAGTGGAGTGAGTGGAGATGATGAGTGAGTGGAGGATGGTGACCTCGTACCAGCAAGCTCAGTGTCGAAAGACCCCCCACTAGTTGGACCGACGACATCAAACGAGCCACAGGGAGCCGTTGGATTCAAGCGGCGAAAGACCAAGACCTGTGGAAGTCCAAGCAAGACCCCTTCGCCCAGTAGCGGACGTCTATCGGTTGATAAAGAAGAAGAAGAGCCATCTCACCTGCTCAAGGAGTCAACTCCAACAGCAACAAGGATTATAGCGAAGGCCATACAAGCGAGATAAACTCCTGCGATCACTTGTATCTTTAGGGGAGCTGGAGGCTGTAAGTTAGTGTTTTCCTGGAAATAAAAAGTTTTAGTTCAACAACTTACTACTGGTATAATCTATTTTTCCTAAGCTGTTTTGACTCATAACTTGAGAACGACTTTACCGATTTCAATCATCTTTTATTTTATCGTTTTCTAATACTTTGTAGAAGGTTCTCACAGAAAGAAAAGTTAAGAAAATTGCGCAGAAAATTGGATAATTTGAGAAAATTTGCGGTAGGACTTTTGTCAATAGGCCGCTTGCAGCGGGAAAATATATCGTTTTGTAATCTCATAGGAAATCAATAATTCTATGCGGATGACGTTGCGGGCGACCGCTAGTTCCATATATCTATAAGATAGATAGATAAAAAAAATTATTTTTCTATGATCAGTTACAAAAAATATGTTTCCGTTCCGTTTTTCCAACTAACTATAAATCAACTTTCTAGGCAAGTGCGTACCATCTTAGGCTGCATCTTCACTTACCATCAGGTGAGATCGCAGTCAAGCACTAGTCTATATTTTTTTTAAAAAAAAGAACTTACAAAGTAAGTAAATCCAAATTTGAAATATTCATGGAAAAACAAGGCACCCATCACGAAGCCACAGCAAGATGCAGCGCTGGTTTTCAAGGGTATAAATCTCAGAATACATTGTTCTGTATTCTGAGGGTATAAATCTCAGAATAGTTTGTTCTGTATTCTGAGGTATAAATATTACGAACATGAGCGTCACTGCCGCTGCAGAAGTTGACCCCGCACGTGCCACCGTAGTCAGGTCTGGGAGCGGTAAAGTTGCTCACAAGAGCCGCGGCGTTCGGAGAGAAGCTTCCGTTCAAGTAATTCGACGGCTCTCCCAGCGATGATGAAAGAACTGTAAGTAGGAGATCAATCTTTACGAGTGCCATTTTCTCAATACTATAATTTGTTTACTTCTTCTACTTACTAGATGAAGAAATAAGATTGCCCCAAATCTGCGCCATCTGGTAGAACATGAAGAAAAGGCCAAAGAATCGTACCACCAGCACTTCTGCGGGTACTCCTGATAATTTCGCGTAGGGCTCTGCAACCTGAGAATATTCATCCATCATGTAAAATATACAACGTGTATTGAAACTCCGAAATAATACTGAAGGAGGTGAATGTGCTCATGAAACTGAACAACTTTCCCCAAGGAACATAGGTCGAAATTTAAAAAAAAAATTGGACCTCCCATACAAAATTGATTTTACTATGGTTGGTAATTTTTTTTTTTTATATTTCGACCTAAGTTCCTTGGGGAAAGTTGTTCAGTTTCATGAGCACATTCACCTCCTTCAGTATTATTTCGGAGTTCCAATACACATTGTAGTTTAGCTAGGTATATGCGAAACTGCATGGGGTGATCGATGGAAGCAAGAAAGGTGAAGGTGACTTTATCTTTTAATCTTTTAACTTATAAACATTTAAAAGGCAAATGTGACTGGCTGACTGATCTATCAACATACAGTTCAAACCACTGGACGGATCCGGATGAAAGGCATACAGATAACTTCTATGACGTAGGAATCCGCTAAAACAGGATTTAGGAAAATATAACCCTTAAGGGGGTTAAATAGGGGGTTGAAAAATCCAAGTTCATCCAAAATCGAATTCGCGGGCTAAAGCTTGTGCTAAAATACGAGTACATTGTCAAATCTACGGTTAACTTAGGAATTCGCAAAAGCGCAAAATATGCATTTTACCAGGGAATATTTTGAGTTCCATCCACGTTGGATAGCATAGAATTTTTTTTCCATTGAATAAATGAATGAATGAATGAATATACTTTTATTATACACCACACATATTAAGAGTTGAATCGATGTAATAACGAATTCAATCCTCAATATTTTATTATTACAACCCAACGACACATATTAATGGCCGGATTTGCCATCGATTTACATAATAAGTACCTTACGTGCTATACCGTTTACCTATAGCTTATTTTTATGATGTTAGATCTGCGAGTTGATAATGTAAAATAGCCTATGGTGTATTCTGATCATGTTTTAATCGACGCTTTGGAATTCATGGACACCTTTGAGATGTCCTTCACCCAAACTTGTTTTAGTTTTAGTAGGTAGTATTACAGGGATTACTTAAGGTCTATGTTAAATAAGAAACATTAGTTAATATACAGTTAACAACACTATCCACATCATATGTGGTAATAAGAAGGCCCTCTCAAATAGTTCAAAAGGCATGTATCCCGATTTTTACCTTTGACATTACCAACTGACAGACTAAAGGTACACATTCTGGCAGATTTTTAAAAAATAAAGAACCTGATCTTCACTAATATTCTCCTCTACCTTTCAAACAAGCAGAAAGCTTGTGTTATTCTGCGGCTACATCATCGGCATCGGCATTTGGCGAATATTCTCATTATCGCGACAAGTGAACAGGAATCCTTATCGCGGCACTGTATGTATAATGTAAATAACAAGAACATCGTGTATAACCGAACACGATAATTTTATCGCGGCAATGCAACACGAACTTTCGCACGATAATATAGCCGTAGGAGTTTTAGGAGTGTACGATAAAAGTACGGTTTAAAATTGACTGAAAATTGAAAGGTCGACGGTTCAATCCCCACTTGTTGGCAGGTAGATAGTGTCGTACTAGTGTCGTACTCAGACATCTTTTAAAAAAAAAGACGTGTGGCACTCGGGACCTGCCTTTGTAAAGCTATTGCATAGCATTTTTTATCAACGCCATCTAGCGGCTCACCGTAGAGGAGTCCCGAGTCAGGTTATTTTCGTTACGGAATTTCTGGATTCGGTCTCCACGCTGGCCCGCGATAGAAGCTATGCAATAGCTTAAAAGTTGAGTTTTAAATCAGGTGTCATTAGTTACTCACCACAGACAAATAAGTGCACTTCGCGCACCACATCGGGCCGCCCCCAAAGCCCACCATCATACCGGCCGGCACCAGCGTGTGCAGGTGCGGGTAGAACTGTGCGGCGATGAACGGCATGTACGTGATGAATGACATGGCGATCGTCCACTTGCAGCCCAGCCATCTGCATTGAAATGAAAGAAAGGTCCTTGAGCATACAAAGGCCTTAGTGGGTCGTATTAACTTAAAAGTTCGCAGAATGCCAGAAAAAAATCCCCACGATAGATGAAATAAAACATACCCGAATTTTAGGAATTTCATAGCAAAATTTTGGCTCTGTAATATGCACCACATAAATGCAAATTGGTGGACCTAACTTCGCGATTTTATTTTGTCGAACCATTATTTTTATCTTTCTACTCAGTATCGACGTATGATGTAATTTTTGCCTGTTTTTTTTAGATAGTTAAAACTTAACTTACTGCTGAAAAAATCACGTCATCATAATCGGGTCAGTAGTTTAGACGCTACAGTTGAACAAACGTAAATAGAAACATACATACATACACACAAACACGTTAATATTAACATACATATGTGTACACACATAGATTGCTAAAATCATAACCCTTCTTTTTGACTTTACCGGAATTCTGCCCGGAGTTAGAGAAACTAGAGATGACTTGTGTTTGCGCACATTATCATTGTTAATATTATGTACATACATATTATTATAATACAATAAACTTTGCGCCACTAAAAACAAGAATCTATACGAGTCGTCGAGGCCCCTCGATCACGACAACGGAAATAGAAACGATCACTGTTGGCGTTACAAACAATGGTAGGTACATTGTAGAGTCGATCGATTAATCTAACGCAGTTACAGCATTGACCCACTGCTTCAAAAAATTATCACTTGTTGACCTCTTGGAATTGTTTTCATTATAAAGTGGTATACTACTAAGTATAATGAATGTACTGACTTGATCACCATCACAAACAGTGTATAGACAGTATAGTTCACGAGGGCGCGTGAGCTTTACTTGTGGTTACGTCGTGTACATGCACATTGCGTAAGTGTGCGTGCATGTCAGGAGCATAGATAGGAGCAGTCAGGCGCGAGCAAGCTCTCGCTCACACTTATACCTACAGATACGACACACACACAACCAGAGGCACGCGTCCTCGTGAAATTGAAAGAACTATAATTTTCCTTTAAAGCCTTTCAGTACTCGCTATAATTGACTGATGTGACTTATTATCATCACAGATTTATAAGACGCTAGAAACAATACCATCCTTTTTAAACTTTCTCCTTGCTTTGATGAATAGTAAACTACAATCACAATAGAACTTCTTCTTCTTCTTTATCAACTGATATTCTCTTGCATGGACCTCCACAGGCCTCGGTCTTACGCCGCCTGATTCCAGCGCCTCCCTGACACTCATTTGATGTCGTCGGTCCACCTCGTGAGAGGTCTGCCAACACAGAGCTTCCCGGTGCGGGTAACAATAGAACAGCTGACGTTTACTCACTTTATCACCATCGCCGGCAGGAAGACATTGGATAGAATGAGTGAGAAGTATATAGCAGCCAGGGTGAAGGTCCCAGCTGCCTCATCAGTGTTGACGGAGCTCTGCAGGTTCGCGGCGCCGTGAAAGGCTGTGAACTGCACCATGAACGCGAAACCCAAGACGAAGATGTTGCGGTTGATACGCCATTTCTCGTTGGAGCCAAACGCTATCGTGGTTGGCATTGTTGATGCTCTGAAACCAATATTACTTTTTTTTTTTTTTTAAGAATATTAGCCAAGCTGAACTTGACTTATATTCTCTTCTCCCCTCCAAATAAGCGAAAAGCTTGTACTAGGAATAGGTACGACAATAGTGCAACGGGTCTGGCTGGAACCTGCGACCTTCCAGTTTTCAGTCCGCACCGTTGGGCTATTGAGCTTGTGTGTGTGTCCAATTTTTTCTCTCAACATAAGAAGTTGGTTTTATTTCTTGCCTAGAATCTAGATAATACTTATTCACTCTTGTCTATCATTGTGAAATGTCATACATTGCATTTCGTGTGAGTATGTTTTAACATTCTCACACGTAATGCACAAAACTGCTTTATACTGTATATAAAAAATTAAAATTGAATTTCGTGCGTCCATTTAATTAGTACAGGAGAGCTCTTTATATAATTTTCAAGTGAACGGTAACCGTGCAGATTAATCTGAGATTTACCATCGAAATTTAAAAAACTACCTAATAATGTGTTATGTGACACAGTTAACGTTAGCTAAACGTATGTTTTATCAGACGAATTAAACTGACATTTCCTTTTATTATATGAGTAACGAAAATCCTTGGTACAGTTTATAAAACAATTTATTTCAACACGAATAAACTATTACATTACACTAATAATTATAACATATTTTAATCAAAAGGATTTAAAAGGTAGTAAAGAATTACAATAGATATAAATAAATATGTAGGTCATATAGATTTCCTGCGTTACTTGACCTCGTTAATTTCTTATTGTGTCTAAAGAACTAGACCAGATCTAAGTTAGATAACTATCTGTTTTTATTATTATAAAGCTTTAAGACACCTAGGTATTTCCGTATGTTGAATGTTTTATTTCTAGAGTTTAAACTGAATCTTCATATACGAATATCCATATGCGGGTATATGGATATTATATACATTTTTTATATGCCAGAAAGAATTATGTACTAAGAACAGTGAATTGTCCAGCAGTAAAGTTTTGTTAAAAGCTCCGATGGGGAAACCCGGAATATATTAAATAGTAATCTGAAAAGTATATATATATATAACAGGTATTATAATATTTTAGTTTTTAATTGATTTTTGGTATATAATTGTCATAGAGGAACTTATATATTTTTTTGTCTTAGCTACGTGAAAAATCGCTGTTTTCTCAAAAACCTGATTCATATAGGTAAAAGAAGCGGGCAGGCACCAGCTAGTTGTGAAATAAATAAATAAAAAGCAATAAATCCTACGATAATTCGATCGGAGACATAGACAAAAGCTTGTCAACATATTAATATAATCCACTTAACGTGGAAGCCTTATATAGAGCTAATATTAATTTTATCTCCTGCCAATAAAATATGTTCACTGTAAGGCAATGACAAACTTCACACTATAATTAACGTCAATAGATAAAATTATGTCTATTTGATTGTTTTCGCCTTCAAGCTATAAAAGCACAACTTATTATAGCTTTTTTTCTCACTATAAATACTCATAGTCAAAACTGATCGCATATTACATTACGGACGCACTGCATTTTCCAGTGCGCGTAAATAACTGAGCGTCGCGTCGGGCGTGCTAATAAAATCGGGTACATTGTCATTACATATAAACCTCTTTGGCCTATGACGTGACTAGTTCATACAGTTGTGGAACAAGGGTTCCCGGAGGAAAAAAGTTCTTTAGTTATTATGACATTCGGGTAGCTCGTAAAGCATAGAAAAGTCATCGGTACGCCCTATGCTATCGTATCGGATTGTCGTTTATTCGGTTGTTAAAAGGAAGGAGCAGAGCATACAATCATGAACACTATATGCCACTATATAGGTATAAAGTTAATAGGCACTTCGTAAAACTCGGTCCTGAAAACGTTACTGTGACTCAATAATGCGTATTTTATGTAATATGCGATCAGTATTAGGTAATTAGCTTAATATGGTGGGTGATAAACAGTATACCATTAAAATAAAATTGATATCTTTTTAGTAGAGTTCTGTACAAGGACCCTATTACCTTAGTAATAGGGTCCCGTTCATTGTCCGTTCGTCTGTTCGTCAGAGACTGAGAATTTCTTGACAGGACAACCAAATACATTTTTGGCCCAAACCGGGAATCGAACATGAGACCTCGGAATATGCTAATAGGCCAATGAAGCAGTTATAATATATAAAATATGTCTGTATGTATTTTATGTAAAACCACTCATAATAAAGATATCTAATGAGACAATGTGTCACGAAAATTGCCTGCCTCGTGACAATTTAGATGTCACGAGGCTTGAGACATAAGGTCAGACCTCACCTCGCGGCGCGGACCACCGTCACTCAAATAAAAGGTCTCCTAACCTTGCAGCAAAATCTTAAATTAAATACTCTTTCGAAAAAGTTCAATTTTACAAAATGCCATGGAAATGAGATGTAATTTTTGCCTGTTTTTTTTCTTCGAATGATGAATGTTTAAAACTCGATCTACTACTGTAAAAATCAAATCTGCATCTGAAGATTTATCATTACACGCGCTCACATTTGATATTTCACAAGCTAGCTACAGCTGCGTGGACTCACTCGTGCTTTCGTTGTAAATGCACACTGACGTGTGATAAAAAGAAATTATCTCACTCTCCAGTTCCTCAGCTATACCCATGCAAAAATTTACGTCGATAATTGCGCCACCAGCGCCAGTGATACGTGATTGAAGGAAAACCACCAAACCAACAAACTTTCGCATTATACTTCCGCATTTATAATATCGATAGGAATTCGTATGGACAAAGTGTATGTACACTTCAGAATGTTCCTACCAATTCTGAAATTACATAATATATTAAGCTGTTAAAAAAGGTTCGCTGTATTGTAAGATAATTAACACTAATTAGGCGTTAACCACTGTTTAACCCTGACCCGATAACAATCTTAGTACTCGAATCATTGTAAAGGTTAAAAACTAAATGGGTCTATTCATACGAAAATAAGTGAATTTTCATGTGACCAATATGTCTACATTTTTATAATCCATTTTTACCCGACTTGCAATTTTTTTTTATCCAAAAGGAAAGATATGATTTTAGCTGGCTATTTAAATATGAATGTATGTTTGTGTTTACATATGTTCCACTTAATTTATAATTTTGATGGATGAGATGTCAATCGATTCTTTATTGCTTAATTATTATGGTGCAGGTGACATAGGCTACAATTTTATACGAACAAAATCTATATGAAGAATAATACATGACGAGGGCGCGTGAGCTTTACTTGTGGTTTCGTCGTGTACATGCACATTGCGTAAGTGTGCGTGCCTGTCAGGAGCCTAGGTGGGACCGGTCAGGCGCGAGCAAGCTCTCGCTCCCACTTATACAGATACGACACGCACACAAGCATGAGACACGCGCCCTAGTGATTTGAAAGAACTATACATCCAAGTGTCGGTAGTCAGGCTACAATTTAAAAAAAAATCTTGTTATAAATGTGCGATATGTGAGATAAAATTATAATTATAAAATTACAATACAAACTTGTATATTGTACATAATATATAAAAAAAAATATTGAAAGACACTTTGAAATCACTATTCGATTATTATTATCGTTTTGGGTTTTCCCTTTACCAAGACCAACGTATTAACTATAACTTCTGAATGTCCGGTTATACTAGGTAAGGAATAGGTATTACCTATTTAAAAAACGTTATGCAAAGATGATATTATATATTAACGTCTAGGTAGTATACATATAATATTGTGTTTACGTGTTTAAGCATCACTACTTCTTTTAAAACTTTTACTATCAACTTGTAACGTCATTACACAATTTATATGATATAAAAGCTTGTCGCGAGATTTAAGTATGTAGGTATTTACTTAGTTTAAAAATTAAAATCAATCAGATCAAGTTATTTAATTTACTTGTTTATCTACACAAGTAATTCTTATTTTTTTTTTAAGTTTTTTTACTTTAAATTTATTTTTTACTTTTTAGTAGACTTGCAACGAATATTCGGTTACTATTCGGTATTCGGCCTATTCGGCTGCTTTTATTATATTCGGCCGAATACCGAATATCTACATATTATTCGGCCGAATACCGAATACTTAAATAATATATTTTGTCATAGAGAAATAATTGGTAAAATGGAAAATTAAAATCGATTACGTATAAATTCATATTTTCATTACTGTTATAATCATTTAAGTAGTCATTGGTGCATAACACAGGTACATAATCATCTTCTGAATTGGAAAAATGGAGGATTCTATGTATTTAAATTATTGTGGTAATCAAAATTTAGGAGGGTAAGGTTCTCATTTCTGTATTAAACAAGTTAAGAATTAGAACAAAACAAAGGAGCGCGAAACAATCACGTCTGTACAAGTTTTTGGCGCTAAAATGCAGCCGAATACTTTTGCCTAATATTCGGCTATTCGGTCAGGGGCCTCGCCGAATATTCGGTATACTGCCGAATATACTATTCGTTGCAAGTCTACTTTTTAGTCATATATTGTTTTATCATAATCGAAGACTAAAAAACCTCAGTACACCAAAATTTCGTAAAATTTCGTTCGGTAAGGATTATAGCAGTGAAAGCTGCGCGGAAAAGCTTGTTTTAAAATCAAACCAACGCAAAAACGGAAGTAAAATTAAGTCAGAGTACCACAAAATACCAAAGAAAATGGTCAAAAAGGGCAATTCCGGGCTTTTTTTTTCGAAAAACGCAATAAAAACGAGTTGAGATCAAGGACATATTTAATTATACGAACGTAGGTGCATGTACCTACCTACAATTCATTATCCTTACATTAATAGATTGATTGGTTTATTATTCTACAATATCTTACGCGGAAACGTTATAAATTTGCATTTTATGATTTGACATAAGCTGTTATTAAGATATATTTAGTTATTACTAAATAAATTATTAACAAACACTTGTTACTTTTCAAATATGCTTTCGTTACGTACCTACGCTTAGGTTTTCACCAACCATACCTAAATTATTTATTTATTTTTATTTATACAACTTTATTGCATGAAAAAAGAACAAAACATACATACATATAAGTAAATAAATAATGTAACACAAAAGGTGACCTTATCATTAACAGTGATTTATTCCAGGCAACCTATACGAGAGAAGTTAATGTAATGAGTTCACAAAAATGTATATATTAATAATATCATATACACTCTAATACGTAGATACATACTATAACATGATACAATTAAAATGAGTATATAACAATATCTATATACTTAATATATAAATACATAATTATGAACATATAGTGATCATAAATATGACACATATACATACATACTATTAGTACACCAGTATAGAAAGCTTACAATGACAGTGCTTTTTGAGACGGCTCTAAAGAATAATAATAATTGAACTTCATTTGTATTTGCACGGTATTGAACCTACGATCCCTCACAGTAAAAAGACTATTATGTACTGATCGTTCTATCATTTTTAAAGTATACCTAACACCATACAAATTCTACTAGACTATACAAATATTCTAACAATTTATATGTATCAAAAGCAATGCACTTTCAACTTCCGGCTCTTAGAGCTTTCATGCTTAGAGCTTAGAGCTTTTATTTTACTACGTAAAAACGTCTATGTCTAAAAACACCATAAAAAATAAATATTTAAAGAATAACACTGATAAAATAAATTTCGTAGTTTATTAGGACAAAGGACACAGGACTTACCTCAAAAAAAGATGTTTTTAATTTATCCAATAATATTTTTTTATTATTAACTTTATATAAAAAATTAGCACTATTATAAAACTACTGATGTATTTACATGATATTTAACTGAACATAATGTTTAACTTTTAATGATTAAATTTATATTTGGTTATTTTTTAACTCAACAAGTACCGAACTATGAGCAAATAGGACCCTAACTAAATCACTTCAAACCCGTGCGCGACCCGGAGGTTCCGTGTGTTTCCACTGCACACCTTTCAAAAACCTTCTTGTTTTCATACATGCAAACTTTCGCCTTTATAATATTATAGTGTGATTCCGAGCATATTGATAGAAAAAGTCTACAGTCTAGAAACCAGCCAGCCTTAGAAAAATAATCCCGATAATACGCATAATATACTCAATAATTTATCAACCTAAAAAAAATCTATCCAAACTGTTGGTGGAGTATATTGCTATGTTTGCCTACATGAAATACATAAATAATTAATTAACTACGGCAAAGCCAATATGAAAGCATTATGATTTTAGCAGTCTATGTATGTAGTGACTATTTACGAATGCTCCACCGTAGCGCCAAAATACAGAGCCAGTTTTGATGAATGAGATGTCAATTGATTCGTTATATGGTCCGGATGACATAAGCCACATTTTATATGAACAAAATCCATGTGACGGATATTAACTTTTTTCTTGTTAAAAGTTCTTATTTTCTTTTTAATGTTATTATTAGAACAGAATAAGACGTGCCGGGTGCGACAGTGAACCCGCGCCTGTATTGTAATATTAGCCGAGAATGCTGCTCGATTGTGCGCAAGAGCATTGTTAGTACGCTATTAAGTTATGCTTCAACTTAACACTTATCGTTTTAAAGATTTAACTAACTTTATCGACTCGAAACAAATATAGGTATATACCACGGAAATATTTCACGATAGACCGGAAAAGTGGACGAGACACACATGCTAACGATTTGTGACAAAAGTTTTAAAATAAAATAAAAATGAAAACCCGTGAAAATGCTATATTATTATTGATTATTATTATAGCAATAAAAGTTTCGAAGTTCATTTAAAAAAAAAACATATTTGTTCAACAAAGCAATATTTATAAAAGACATGGACAGCGTGATTTGGTCCACACATTTATAGTAACGCATGAACCCTTTCTAAAACAGTGGTTGATAACCGTTCTAGTGTATAATATATTTTTGTGGTACCTACCTACTTATAACCAAAGACCCAAGCGATTTTTAACCGACTTCCAAAAAGGAGGAGGTTCTCAATTTCATAGGTATTTTTTTTAGGTTTTAAGATAAAACACTATACCACCGCATGTCATTATTTATGCATACGTGTGTCTTAATATTAACTAGTGGGTCGCCCCAGCTTCGCTGCGAATAGTACAATGTATCCACAGAATTGATTCTGGTGGTTAAAAAAAAATGAAAATGTGACGCACTTGACGAGAGAGAGGAAAAAAGACGACTAGGACTGTTGGTTGTTGTGATCACTGAATACTGGTTATGATGCTAGAGGTATTTGCTCAACTATTTCCGTAAAAAAGGTTCTGCACTGTTTTTAATACTTTTATTGAATACACACTCAATAAAATCTGAGGCTGAAATCTATAGACTGCACACTCCCTCAGCTCAAACTCAAGACAAGGTTAAAACGAGACAGATTTATGTCAGAACATATTTGTTTCTCGTTTGAACCTCCATCTAGTCTAGAGCATGTTAAGTCTGAGCTGAGTCAGAGCATGCTCTATAGATCTTAGCATTAGACTTTGTACATTCTTTACGTGTTTTTTTTTCTGTAAATCAAAACTAGAACCTTCACTCTGAGTGCGAAAAATCTGTAAAAGAAGATTGGAATTAAAACTCCATACATTTGTATGATATTCCCTGACTGCGATCTCACAAGATGTTAAGTGACGATGCAGTCTAAGATGGTAGCGGGCTAACTTGGAAGGGGTATGGCAGTATACATTCAACCCATACCCCTAATCGGTTACTACACGCCATCGTGCTGGAACGCTAAATAGGGTGGTAACTGGCCAAAGCCTCCCACCAGATCAGACCAGAAACAATCTAGAAATTATAAATTATCAAATTGCCCCCGCCGGGAATCGAACCCCAGACCTCCCAGTTATAAGACCACAGCGCTCACCGCTTTGCCAGGGAGGTCGTCAAAGACTAACAAGAATTTAGTATTTTGGACTTTTTAAGTTAAGCTTTGTAAACCTATTCATGCTTACTTCAAATTGCCTTGAACTATTGTGCAGGCGTAAAAAAAACTATCAACTTAGCTCACACATGCCTGACACTAATCCTCAAGGAAGGAAAGAATCTACAAAAACGAGTACATTTTACTATAACTCAATACTGTTTAGAAGCTTTTAAGTTAAGCTTAATAAACCTACTCGTAAGTCGTATCTACTTCGAATTGCCTTAAACTATTCCACAGGCGTAGAAAAGACTACTAACTTAGCTCACAAGTCATATTAAAACTCCATACAAATATCATTTATCTAAGTTGACAAGTTAAATTTAAGGAATTATATTCTTTTTCGAAGGGAATTTGATTAACTATATATATTAACTGTCTCTGGAACTAATAGATAGATATTACCTATTGCAAATGGCACACCGACCCCTATAATTAATCTATAATTTCATTGTTTTTGTTCTATGATTTCATAGACTCTATAGTCGGTGCACCATTTGCAATATTTTAGCTCCAGAAACACTTGTATCTGAAAAGTGGCGTTTCAAATTGATCCATAATTTAGACTGTCATTGGTATCGGACAGCAAGTCCAGTTTTAATCATAGATTAAATGTAGAGGTCAGTGGGTTTAAGCCACCGTCCACCGCGCTTGACCAAGCACGGATTGGTATGCTATTTTTCACCAATATAAATTAGTTAGGTACTTAAGAAAAATAATAAAACACTTATACAAGCAATTTTTATTTATTTGTAAAAAAAATTATACCTAAATAACAACCTATACTTAATAACAATGCTTAAACATGTATTAGGTTTTCTGCAAAAATTACAAATTCAACATGTTGTTTATGCTCAAAAAAATCACAAATCACAATAGTCGTTATAAATATAAATAAATTCTACAATAATAATAATTGTATAATTAATTAATTAGAATATAACTATCACTTTCAAATATGTAGATTATCACCTCCATAAAAATTAAAAACATAGTTTAGTATACATATAGGTACCTAATTAACAGGATTACATAAATGTACCTACATGACATAATTATTCATGTCATAGGTACTGATTTGTATGAGTTAATATTTAAATAAGGTCTAATTGCTAAAATACTGCATAAGATTTACAATCGAACTTAAAACAAGTAACATAGATCTGTAATTTATTTTTCGTTAGCTGTCTGAAACGGTCTCGGCTGGAATGGTATTCCGAACCAGTGGTAGATTCATTTAACGATTCAAAAGCACATTTTAAAAGTTTATTTGAATAAAAAATTATTGTATTCTATCTACTTACTATCATTCTGTAATTTTTATGCCTTTTTTTTCTATAAAATAAGTCCTAACTAATTAAAGGAAGTCAATAACATTCAATGTAATATTGATTTAAATTTTTGAACTTTAACATCGTAAAATTGCTGCCGGACTGCTCTCACATAACCTAAATAACAATTTATATTTTAATTAGTTACTTTTAAATTCCTCGATTTCTTAATTGATATTATAATCAATTGTATTTATTCACCGTGATTAAACGCGGAATTGTCAAGACCACCAACATATTTATCCACAGGCGATATCTCCAAAAGTTTTTTGGACTTCCTATCCCTGTATTCGACAATGAAGTAGAAGAAAACTCCAACAATCATACTGCCCAATAAGACGTAAGTTTTAGCGCTGGTTCGCATGTAGGGGGATATGATGTAGGCGATGATGTAGCCGACCGACTCCCACAGCCTAAAGTTGGAGAACGCCGCTTCCTCTCTACCAGGGAACAGGATGCCGTAGTAAGCTGGAAAATGCACAATTCTAGTTATAGTAATACTAGCTTTTGCCCGCGGCTTTGCTTACGTTTAGTTCGCCTTTTCAAACCTTTACTTTACCTCCTTAGGAGTTAAATTTTCAAAAATTCTTTCTGAGACAGAGAGAGATACATAACGAGGGTTAACCGCCAAGATCTCTTAACTCAAAATGTTATACAAGGCACAAAATCCTAAATTACAACATGGGGTTATTCAAGGGGCGGATCAACAAATTCCTGAAAAGCCGGTAGCCCATTGGTGGTGCCTCAGGTACTACAAATGTTCATGGGCGGTGATAATCACAGACGGGTCTGCCCGCGAAATTCAAATTTAAATTGGTTTTTCGCAATTTGAAAACTAATACGACGAAGTAGGCTTATGGTATTCAAATTGCGCCAATGGCAGTATCATCTTCACAGGTTTATATACTTACTAATCTTAAGGTGAAAATATCCAGTTTAAGAAATTAGTCAAAATAATGAGTTTGACGTGAGCTACTCACAAATTAGTCATTATTTTGATTAATTTATTAAACTGGATTGTTTTACTTAAAGATTAGTATATAAACCTGTGAAGATGATACTGCCATTATCGCAATTTGAATACCATAAGCGTACTTTGTCTTATTCGTTTATAAATGGCGAAAAACCAAATTAAATTTTAATTTCGCGGGCAGCTCCGTGTCTTGGGCCTTAACATCAGGTGACCCGCCTGCTCTTTTGCTCGCTAAAAATATAAAAAAAATTCAATGAATTGTAAACAAATCATCTCTTGTGTGAAGCAATAAAGAATTTTCTATCTATCTATCCATCTAACGTCTTCATTAGATAGGTACTTACCGTTAATCTGAACGAGCCAAATAGAGTCGCAGAGCCCCCATATCACAGCAATGATGAACATTATATAGCTCTGATCCGATTGTGGTTTCCACACCAGGATTGACACGAAGAGTGCGAAGTGGACGATTGAAGCAACGATGATTAGCGGTAGACGACCGGTGATCTGAAAATTGTAAGATAGACAGTACATAAACATAGAATTCCTTACTACCATGTACGTTTTTTTTATTAGTTGACAAGATAGTCCTTGATTGCGATCTCACCTGATGATAAGTAACGATGCAGTCTAAGATGGTAGAGAACGGGTATGGCAGTGTAGATTCAATCAATGCCCCCTAATCGGTTTCTACACGCCATTGTGTCGGAACGCTAAATTGCTTGGCGGGCACGTCTTTGACTGTAGGGTGGTAACTAGCCACGGCTAAAGCCTCCCACCAGACCAGCCCAGAGAGACAATTTAGAAATTATAAATTCCCAAATTGCCCCCGCCGGGAATCGAACCCGAGACCTCCCAGTTATAAGACTACAGCACCAGAGAGGTCGTCTTCTTCTCAATCAGTCACTCTTGTCAAAGTGGTCGTGGCCGCTAAGATGATGCGACATTAGTAGTCCTCGGTCTCCGGAGTTTAGGTGAACTGGAGTTGAACTTACTAACCTTAGCCAAATATCCAAACACGACACACCCTATGGCATCTGCCATTCCATAGGTCATCATCACGAATCCAACTGTTCCCGTGCCGATTGCGCATGATACGAATGACTGAAATAAAAATAAATACTCTTATCTATGTGCATGGATTAAAAACATACCTATCTTTTCTATCTTAACGCCTTTTGATGAATACAAAGCAATATACATAAGCAACAGAAAGATCTTTTGGTTTGATCTTTTATTCTGGAAAAGCAATGGACTGCGGGATTTTTAAAATCTAACTCGGCAAAAGCTATAATAAGTATGAAACTCATTTAACAAACTTACCGCAGTAAAATCCGCTCCAAAGAAAGCCTGTTGCATGCCCACGAAAATGTTGATAATGACCAGCATGAGTTGGTTAGGCTCCACCAACAACTTGAGGGTGACGACCAAGAGAGCCACCCCTGCTAATCCGGAACCTGTCTCGTTGCGACCCGACTTGTATCTAATTGAGATAAGAAAAAGATATGTGCATTATGTTAACTGAGAAAAAAAACCGGTCAAGTACGAAGGGTTCCGTGCCATCACAACAGAAATTATTAAGATTGACCAAAAAGCCCCAAAATAAGCATGTTTCTAGTAGGGAAGCATCCTTTCATTTTTAATTTATGTTTATTATTTGTTGTTATAGCGGCAACAGAAATACACTGTGAAAGTTTATACTGTAAAGCGGACGCCTAATTCTATGATCCCGTTGGTTACCCTTCGGGTACGAATCCTAAGAATAGATCTTCTTTTTTTTTTTTTTTTGAAAACCCGCTAAAGCATCTTTATTCTTAAGTTAAAAGTTAAAAGTTAATCAGAGATGATGCTGAGTAAATTCTAAACAAAGGGAATACTGCCCCGAAAGAAAGTATTTTTCTTTTGTGATCACTGAAGTATTCAAATCAATACCTTTTCATCGAATCCACACCAACAGCTACAATTAGAGCAGCGCCAGCCATGCATGCCAAGTAAATTCCTGAAAACAGAAATTTGAAAAAATCAGAAAAGATCTAATCCTTCCTTCTCCGTAGTACAACTGGTGTAACCAGCACAGCTCAAGGACTGGCAACAAAACATGAGCAGTGCAAACCTATGGAAATAAAAAATGTGGAAACAGGAAGCGCATTTTTGGTGGAACCTAACTTACAATCTAAATTAGTTGTGGTTGTTGACGACATTAAAGAAGGTGTGAAACCATCTAAAGAGAACTATATCAATGGATAATGATCCATCCTAATAAATATTGTACATATTCATCGCTTGGAACGACGATAGCAGTAAATTGTCAAAAGAACAATCAACAACAATAAACAATAAACAATCGACGCCAGCCATATTTTACAACAACAAAGTGGGAAATTATCTACAATTACGTAAAATTCGTATGCAAACAAAGATTGCTTAACATTACGTCGATTGACATCAGCTGTTATTCGTGTGAAGTGTGTCAATATGAATTAACACGTGAAATATGTTTACGTAGGTAGGAGGATATTTCAAGAGAACGAGGATGATACTCCTACTGTAATTATGAATTAGATGATTCCTACAAAGTTTTGAGTTTTTGATTCTCCTCTTTAGTATGACCCGTTCTCTTCAATATCACCGGTTTAGACAATGGCCTGTGAATTGTCTGTTTGTGTCTATGTACCAAGAATCACCTGTTTATTTCGGTTAATAGTCGAAAAATATTTCTTAAGATATCTGTCACTTATTTATATTTCTTTTATTCTTTGTCTAGTGAAAATGCCATTGTCCTAAATAAATATTGCGCTTCTATATACTTAAAGCGATTTTACCTACTGACTCTGCATATTGTGCAAACTTTAGCAGTAAATTGCGCGATCTTTATAGGGTAAACGTAACACGTGCAAACTGTAGGGTATGGACCTTTCATTTATTAGAATGAACAAAACACTTGCCTAACAGAAAATTGTACACCATCATAGTCATGAATAATATCTAACAATTTCAAAATAGTAAATAACCGATTGATAAACCTAAATTAAGTTTGCGTATCCTAAGTAATAATATGATGGTGATGATAGATATATTAATAAATAATTATAATAATACAGTTTATTCTGAGTAAATGGTTACACACACACACAACACAATAAAATAGCAATAATAACAGTTAGCGAGAAAAGGGCGCTTTTAGTGTACAAAAGACGGTCTACAAGCGTAATTAATCTCTTACATAAAACGTTTGAAGAGATGAATTATTTCGGACTATTTTGAAACTTACAAAATAATTAAGTACCTATTTAAATCGATCAAGTTCGAGCTCTTGAATTAGCTCTTTTCAGAAGCCATAAACTACCTGCGATCATTTGTATCTTCTCCGGTGGTTGTGGCTTCAGAGCCTCCCCTGCATCAGCACTGGGCAGAAAATTGGCCCCACAAAGTATGGGGATCATTGACGCATTTACCCCAGTCACTGCTGCTAAGTTGTCGCCTGATGAGATCACTGAAACAACACTTTTATATTAGTAAACATGGAAATACCTATCGCAGTTATGGTTGCAAATTTTTTAATCCTGAATCCTATTAATATTATAAATGCGAAAGTTTGTATGTTTGTCACTCAATCACGTCGCAACGACTGAACCGATTTGGCCTAAATTTGGCACAGAGATTTTAGTCTGGAATAGCACATAGGCTACTTTTTATCCCGGGAAATAAGAGAGTTCCCGCGGGAAAACCTCAATCCACGCGGATGAAGTCGCGGGTATCATCTAGTCTTATCTAAATATTTTAGTGAATCTTGACTAAAATTAATTTTATTACTTAAGTAATAGACCAAGTGTTTTAAAGTCGCTCAATATGTACGAAACTTTCTCGGAAAGGCAATAGATTTTGCCGATGTTTCAATTATTTTCAACAAAGAAATTGTCTGATGAAAAATAACAACTGACGCAATAAGTAATTTTATTACAGGATAGTTCTAACTTGTGTCAGTATTTAACTATTTAGTATACCTAGTTCATCCAATAGAAATAATAGATATTTAATAGTAAACATTTGAACGTTATGTTAAGTTTTGAATATGTTACTCGTACCTAATGAAGAAATCAGATTGCCCCAAACTTGATTGAGTTGGAAGATCATAAAGAATACCCCAAAGAAGCGCATCAGTAAAGCCTCCGCTGATACATTGGATATTTTGCTTTGTGCCTCTGAAACCTGAAAACATAACACCAAAGACATAATTTTAGCAGAACGAGATTAACCTTAAAACAGCTTAACAAGAAATGTCATTCACCTTACAGAGATAATTGTAATAAAAATAAATACCTACTTCGTCGTCAGCCTTTATTTGATACTTTTATTACTAATTTGCATTAATTTATCACTTATCTTCTTCAACAAAGAAACTTGTTAGGTAATCTTTAGGGTTAGTATAAGATTTAGTTCGATTGATCGTATTCGTATTCGATGACATTAGTGTCAGAGTAAATTGAACCATAACAACATTGTATTAGAGCTCAACTTCATATATGCATTCTTATAGGTTTACGTATACGGATACGCTCTAAATGAAAATCATTTGTACTGAATTTGTGACTTTAAATCAATACCGTTAAGGTTCATTTTATTTTGACACTAATGTCGAAAAGATCAATCGAATTAAATTTTATACTAACCCTACTCGTCAACAGCGACTAAAATACACGAAAAATCAAACGCAGGGTTCAAAAATCGCGAAAAAACGATGCAGACGCGAAAAGCCATAAAAACGCTGATCGCTACCGCTAAAAGAAGCCAGTCTGCCCTTTCCCTTAAAGTCCCCGCAGACAATAGACTTTTTATTGGCCGATAGTTTGATCGGATTGGGCTGCTTGCGCACACACGGTAAAAGGTAGTATAAATATCGACAAGCTCACCACAGAGAGGTAGGTGCATTTAGAGCACCACAGCGGCCCGCCTCCCAGCCCTACGAACAGGCCAGCCGGTATCAGAGTCCAGAAGCGCGGGTACAGCTGTGCAGCAATGTACGGCATATACGTGATAAACGACAGAGACATCGCCCATTTTGTCCCGAGCAATCTGAAATTTTACATCTGAATCTGAATTTTTACATAAATAGATAGAAAACGTATTAACCTATATTGTCCCAAGTATCAAGTTCTTCAGTCAGAAACCCTATAGTTATTTCAAAATGTAATACGTATAATACAGTAGGTACTCTAATATATATTACATATTGTTTTAGGGAGAGGGCAGACTAGCTACTTCTACCGGCAGCGATCGGCGATTTTAGGACTGTTTGCGTCCGCATCGCGTTTTCGCGATTCTTAAACGCTCATTTCTGCGATTTTTCGGTCGTTGATTTCTGCGTTTGTTGTGTGCCTACGTTAGCGTTAAAAGCCATAAAAACGCCGATCGCTAAAAGTAGCTAGTCTGCCCTCTTCCTAATACATCTTTTGAAGGGTGGTTTATTCCTTTTGAACCATTTTTCTGGATTATACCCATCATGGGCCATCGCAGTATTGGTACCAAAATTATTCAGGTAGGGAATTTGGCTATAGGTATCCTAGTTTCGGTTAACGATAATCCTTTTAATCAATGGTTCTAGTAGGTATTTACTATTTAAGTTTTAAATCCGGCATTGCTCAGTGAATGTAGGGCATAAAACTTAAAGCTGCTATTATATTATTAGATATTGTTGCATATGTGACACGTGTTACAAAATCTCATATTCAATCATGAGCGAAACAGTCGTAAAGTATACCACACAGCCTTGGTGAATAAGTGAGGCAAGGAGGTCAACAGGTTAAAGCTAGCTATTCAAATAGCTCTGAATATTCAAATTTAATCATAAAATACATATTCTTAATTTAATATTTTTTAATTTCGTTTTGAAAAAAATAATACTGCTATTAAGGAAGCGCACGGTCAGTAGGGCATTAAGGTGCTGATAGACTTGTAACAGAACATTGAGCTTTCGCCGTTTTTATTTTTGTCGAAATGAACAACGAGCCGAGCCAAGCATAGAGCCAAATATTGCTACGAACATCTTGAGAATTCTAGCGAACGCTCTATTCGATGCTCGTCAATTATTCATGAAGATGTCGACTTGACGGTCGCGTGTAGCAAATCTGCTCGCTAGAATGCTCGCCAGAACGCTCACTAGAATGCTCGCCAGAACTGTTCTCGTATTTTTCTGAGATGTAACATTCGCACGAATGCTCATTACAAGTGAATGCTCAAATCTATTAGTACCTTTATGTTTAAACCTATACATATACTATGTTATCATAGGTTTAAACCACAAAATAAAAATTTAATGACATTCCAGCCATCGATGTATTCATTCGCTGATTCCAGCCTAATCCAAAAGTCCAAGTCAGGTCGCAGTCAATATAAATCTATATTTATCCATATTGACATTGAATAAAAAAAGATACAACCTGTAACTTACTTGATAACAAAAACAGGAAGGAATATGTTGGAGAAGATGAGGCCCGCATACACAGCCGCCAGCGACGCTGTCCCTAGCCCTGCTTCAGCGTTAATCGAACTCTGTAGGTTTGCAGCACCCTAAAACAATAAGACGACCAGGTGAATAATTTTCTATTTTTTTTTAAGTAATATTATGGCCATAATCCTCTCTCCCCTTAAAATAATTTTTTATGCGAAGTAAACTTTAACCGACGAATAAAATGACGAAGATATTCCATGACTGCGATCTCATCTGATGGTGAGTGTCGATGTAGTCTATGGCGGTCGAATTTGGAAGGGGTATAGTAGTTTACATTCAACCTATACCCCTAATCGGTTTCTACTCGCCAACGCTAAATCGCTTGGCGGCACGTCTTTGACGGTAGGGTGGTAACTAGCCACGGCCAAAGCCTCCCACAGGACCAGACCAGAACACTGGTCCCGCGGGATTTTAAAAACGACATCAGCTAGTCTAACTAAATATATAAAAGGAAAATGTATCTGACTGACTGATCTATCAACGCACAGCTCTAATGACTGGACCGATCGGACTAAAGCTTGGCATACAGATAGCTATGAGGACGTAGGCATCAGCTAAGAAAGAATTTTCAAAAATTATAACCCCTAACGGGTAAAATATACATAACGTGAGCGAAGCCGCGGTTAAAAGCTAGTATTTAATATGAGAAATATGGTTTATAATAAAACACCAACTTACACTATACGCAGTAAACTGCACCATAAAAGCAATGCTGATTATCACAACATTCTTCATAATCCGCCATGTCTCCTTTGGTTTGAAGTCAATATCCTTTATCTCCTTTTGATTGAAGTCGATGTCTTTTATATCCTTTTGTTTATCTTTTATATCCTTTTGATTAAAGTCAACATCTTTTACATCCTTTTGTTTAATGTCAATATCTTTAACTTCCTTTGATTTCAAGTCAATATCTGTCGAATCTTTCGTCATTTTCACTTTATTATTCTTTCTATTTTGAATTTAGTTATAAAATGAAATTTACCCATACAGTCCTTAATTATTCACTTTTCTTTATTACAGGTTTCATTCTTAAAGTTTAATAATTAATTAGGTTGATTCACACTTAACTGTCCGAACATATTTTAAAAAATTGTTAAGGGACCTATGTCATGCAGTGAAAAACATAATATCGGTATATATCGGCTGAGACAAAAATTGGTCTAAAAATAATTCTGTCCTTTACACAGTTTTCTATGCAGAAAAGGATATCATTACATTTATCTAGGCCTGTCAATTTAGTTTAGTTAAGAGATTTTGTATGAAAGAATTAGACAAATGTCTATATTCATTTCTATATACATGCTCACACTACCTACTTACTACAGTGCAACCTCGATATAACAAATCGGAGGGGAACAAGAAAATATTCGTAATATCAAGTAATTCGTTGAACTGAGGTTTGTTATGTTGAGGTTAGATTGGTCTAAAATTCGTTATAAAGAGGTAAAAGAATAGTTTTATTCACCTCAATATTACGTACTTATCTTGTTATAGCGAACAACTTCTATTAATAAATGATAACACATTTTTATCAAATTACTATATGTATTTGCGTGTCGAAACATGTCGAGACATGAATCACATTATAAGATTAAGAGTTATATTATTGGTGGAAACTTTATATAAAGGTTTTGGGTTGGCAAAATTCGTTAATTAGAGGTATGAATACTTTTTCTTGATAGTTGAAAATTCGTTATTAAGAGGTTGTACGCAAAGAATGTTCGCAATGTAAAGGTATATTTTATATTGACTCTTATGGACAATTCAAGGGGATTAAGAAGAATTTGTTAAATCGAGGAAGTCGTTATATTGAGGTTCGTTATATTAAGGTTGCACTGTACCTACTTTAGTGTAGTTCTGTAGTGTAGTGGCTGTATTGTAATATAGCATTGGCCTTCTAATTTCTATGCTTATGACGCTGTATGCTGATAGCAGAATAGTATAGCGTAGCTTAACATACGCTTTTATTTAGGTCAAAGTCATTTTATTTTATTACATACAACCTATTAATCTTCGACTATAATAAACTAATAATTTAACTATTAACTCAGTTAACTCAACACCTAATAAAATACGTTTAGAAACACCTAGTAAAATAGATTTTATTTTACAAAATAACAAAATACGAAATACATAATTAAATCTAAATAGCTTTAGATTTATTTTAATAATATGCAACTCATGTAGTAGTAATTACTTATCTCACCAGATTAAGAACTGATTAAGTTTTTATTTGTTAAACTAAAGATGGAACTCAACTCAATAATAATATTATGGTTCTGTAATATTTTGACGGCAACATGTTTTTTAAATATAGCTAAAATTCTTGCAACTCACGAGGGCGCGTGAGCTTTACTTGTAGTTACGTTGTGTACATGCACATTGCGTAAGTGTGCGTGCCTGTCAGGACCCAAGGTGTGAGCGGTCAGGCGCGAGCAAGCTCTCGCTCACACTTATACAGACATGACACGCACACAACCATGAGCCACGTGCCCTCGTGAATTGAAAGAACCTACCTACGAAATCGTTGGAAACAGCTTGTCATTTGAACTATGGTAAAAAAATGATTAGATAATTACTTTAGAACCCTAAAGTTCATCACATGGAAATAACCTGCGAGCGGATAAACTGGATCCGCGAGAAGATCAAAACAATGATCAAGTTTAAATAACAAAGTTCATTTTCAGTAAAGATAAGCATCGCTTTATAGCATAGAAACCTTTTTTATTTTTATTTGATTTGAGGTCGGAATTCACACGATTCTCTTTAAAGTTAACTGTTACAGTCATCAGCACTTAATTACCAGGATGTGTTTATGCACGTTGTAAATACATTTTTTTTTATTCTGAAATAGGTCAATGGAAATAGGATACATATCATATAAAAATTTATACGTATCGAATTGAGAACCTCCTTTTTTTCGTCGGTTGAAAAGAGCCCCAATAGCAACGTTTAAGGTGTCACATATACCCGAAAAAATATCCAGTCAAGTGCAAGTCGGATTGGCACACGAGGGTTCCGTCCTATCGTAACAGCAATTGTTAAGGTCGAGCAAAAAGCCCGGGGCACCCAATTTATATTTTATTTTATAATTTGTTGTTATAACGGCATAAAAATACATATTCTGTGAAAATTTTAAGTTTCTTCTATTACGGTTCATGAGCTACAGCCCATTGACAGACGGACAGACGGACAGCGAAGATTTTATTAATAGGGTCCCGTTGACAGCCTTTGGTTGCGGAGCCTTAAAAAACTACCTACTCGTCCAAAGGTAGCTTAAGCGTGAGAAGTCAGCGGAGTGGAGCGGAGCGAAGACGTGTTCAGCAGACCAATCAGGTTATTGTTAACTAGGTAGACTTCGCGACTTCGTCCGCGTGTATTATCTAGTTAATAATAATCTGCTCAACACCTCAAGAAACTTTCGCTGAGTAGGTACTTGGATCAAAGGCAGGATACAGAAGGCGGCACTCCTTGAGACGGCACGCATTGTGAGGAGGTTCCTCACTCTGGAGCCCTGACCACTGGCTGCTTGGGTCCCTATCCCGCAGCAAGTGGGACCCATTCATTTTATTATTATTTTTGATGATGTATTTTTGTAAACATTTTTAAAAATAATATAATGTAAATGTGAATGCTAGAGATCTGAATAAAAATATCTTATAAATACGAAAATTTGGATATACCTCTAGGTATGGATGGATGTTTGTTACTCAATTACGCCGGAAAGGTACGGCACCGATTTTCCTGAAATTTAGCACAGAGATAGATTTATATAGTCTGGAATAACAATAAAACTTTTTATCCCGGAAAATTAAAGAGTTCCCGCGGGAACTAAATCCACCAGGAAGAAGACGCGAATATCAGCTAGTCGTTCTAAAGTTAACCTAGTAGTACTGTATACAAAATCGAAGTGGTTTGAGCTGTTCGTGTGATCTAATCCTTTTATGATCCTAGCATTATGATATGTCAATCAGATTAGATTACATACGGGCGCATAGATAGATGACAGATAAAAGTATGACATCGGTTGCATCACACTCATCTGCTGCTGCGATGCCTGGTATGGTTCTTTCAATTCACGAGGGCGCGTGAGGTTTACTTGTGGTTACGAATGTGTACATCAGGAACCTAAATGGGAGCATCAGGCGTGAGCAAGCTCTCGCTCTCACTTATACAGATACGACACACACAGAACCATGAGCCACGCACCCTCGTGAGTTGCAAGAACTATACATTTCATCATACCCTAATGAATCGCTACTCGCGAATAAATCACTAAGTACATTGTCCAGCATAGTAAAAGGGCAACACACTACACAACTACACACAGTCCAGAAGTGGGAGTCATCCGTCCTAAACTAATCACGTCTTAAGAGAACTGATCTCTTAAAACGCTGAAACCCTACCTAAAGCCGTCTCCAACCGCCCCTTATAACGGCCCCTGACCTCACATCTAATCAATTTAACCACAACACGTCAGACAAAAACCACCATCTGCACGTGTGGGTAATTATCAAAAATACAATTTAATCAATTACACTAATCCTAACCTCCGACAATATTTATTCGATTAGGGCGCGATTGCTATCGCAATCCCTTAATCAAACACAACGACCTAGACGCGAGAGCATCCAATAGCCGTATGAGTCTCTGGAAGAGACTGAATTCGCAACGTAAAACCCGCCTATTTATATCCGACGGCCGGCGCCAGTCCGGCGCGACAGACGAACACCTGCGCCGCACCTGCGCCGCACAGCAACAATGTTTAATAGCGATTTTATCAAACTACCTTCAAATAACAAAAGATCAATTTAAATATGACCCTACCTTCAATACATTATAGTTGTATATCTTTACTTTTCCAATATTTCGTAATCAATTTTTAAAATGAGGCTAACAATAGCTAGCACGGGCAGGAGATAAAAAATTTATCCCCCGATTTTATCCACTGACACGGGATAAAATTATCTTTTCACTATGCTAAAGCATGGAGACAGAGGGAAGGCGAAGTATATTCCTATAAGTATATCCACTGAATGTTATTTCCACCGCTGTGCCCATGCTCGACGGGTGGATAAAACTAAGCGAGGTGATATACATTTTATCCTTTTGCCGGGGATAAAATTTCTCCCGCCTATGCTAGCCCTGCAGAAGTAAATATAGAGAGTAAAATAAAATGCCTGGTATACTTAGTTACTCTCGAGAATAACAGCTACAACAATAGGCATCTTAGTAATAGTATTTACATACTATAGTTTGCACATCTGATATCTCGCCATCGCAGATATTTCGAGTATCGAGAAACTATAAGATTAGATTAAAATGATTCTTAAATTTCTTATTTTAAGAGCTAGATTATGTTTAGCTTTAGGGTAGATACTGGTAAGGTGACGAAGACGAGATAGTAGATATTGATAAATACCTATATATGTAGTTTATGGTTAAAACAAACGCCTCTAAACATCAGCTAATGCGATGAGATGCTAATGCTTTAATTTTACAAAGCAAGAAAATTCCCAATGCACGCAAAGTGGCCCGATATTCAATCGCCAGGTTCGTTGGCCGAATGTCTTGGGCCAATGTGTACGAGTAAAAGGCTCGAGAAGGCCATACATTGTCAAAGCTATAGTCGTTAACAAAAGGTACGTTAATAATTATGAGCCATTACTATGAGCAATGTCACTAACATTTAAAACCATGACACGTAACTTCTGCAAAATTGATTTTTAGCGCCTATTTTTTTTCAAATAAGATGTTTATGATTTTTTTACATTGTACGAAACACATACCAATACGTACTTGTACTGAAGTAAGTATATTGAAACAAATAATCTTTAGCGATGTTTTTCACTTGCAGGAAAATAATAAAGCCTTCAAATTATTATTGTAAATTATAATTGTAGGTAGACACTCGTACCACAGCTACAATCATTTCATCTTTATAATTTCAATATTGTAATGAACGTAATAATTTATAACCCTTCATATCGTACAATGCCTTTAACCTTGAGGTTGCCTGAAAGACTATCAGCACTTACTGGTGACCTTACAGTATCGACCTTTTGGGTTATACTTACTATTAAGTATTAAGTAAGTGTTAAGTATTCTGAGATAATACGGTCGAGCCAAAAATATCATCCACACAGTGTGGATGATAAATATATTATGGTGGTGCTCTTGTGGACCACACTACATATATTTGTTATTTTTTCTTGTGTGAATTGCATAGCCACTGCCATAAAATGATCGTGGATTTGTATAAATCTCGTGACAATCCAGCAGCGAACCTCGTATGAAAAAAGACGGAAAATTTTACGATTTTTTACCGATATCGTGTAACATATTCGACACTAAAAAACAAAGAACGCAATAAAATATTATTACGAATGACTTTTTGTAATAAAAAAAGACTTGAAGATGCCATGAAAAAAACATATTTAACCTGCTCAACTATCACGGATAAACCACACCTTATTGTTTCATATCTGATTTATCTAATTTAAAGTTCTAATATTTTTTGCTCGGTCTAATAGATCAGTAGATAGGCAATAAAAGCTTTTTGAAGTTAATACAACAACTCAAGGACGATATGACGAATTATCCTGCATTAAATAGGATCTTCTGACATTTAGGGAAATTAATGGTCATCTGTACATAATTTATCAACACTGTATTTGTCTACAATCCAGAACATGTTTTGGCATCTACCGGATCCTTTTGCCATTTGGAAGATGTCTCAAATTATGTTCAATGATTTACGTCCCTCGTACCTACATTAGGTTACTGGTCCACCTTAGATAAAGATGTTCCAACAAGCGACAGTATTAATTATTATTAATCTATACAAATATTATAAAGCTGAAGAGTTGTTTGTTTGAACGCGCTAATCTCAGGAACTACTGGTTCGAATTGAAAAATTATTTTTGTGTTGGATAGTCAATTTATCGAGGAAGGCTTTAGGCTATATAACATCACGCTGATCATAATAACAGAAATTGACGCGAACGAAGTCGCGGGCAACAGCTAGGATTATTTCTCAATAACATATTGATTATTTTGATTGAACATTTTTAGGGTTCCGTACCCAACAGGGGCCTATTACTAAGCCTCCGCTGTCTGTCCTTCTCGTCCGTCTTCTGTCTGACAGAAGACACATGAGATACATCTCATGAACCGTAATAGGTAGATACCATTGACTTATATATTACTTACTACTTAAAATTTTCACAGAATGTGTATGTCTATTGCCGCTACAAAAAAAAAGACGTGTGGCACTCGGGGACTGCCGCGGTAAAGCTATTGCATAGCATTTTTTATCAACGCCATCTAGCGGTGAGAGGAGTCCCGTGTCAGGTTATTTTCATACACACACACACACACACACACACACACACACACACACACACACACACACACACACACACACACACACACACACACACACACACATACATACATACATACAAACTTTCGCCTTTATAATATTAGTAGGATTATAGGGCTCTATGCGGACACTTAGACAGACAGACAAGTGTAAATTCAACCACTCGTTGACTTGAAGACCTCGTTTCGCTCTACCAAAAAAATCTTAGCTATTTAAGTTTTTTTTAACTGTCGTAAAAACCCTAAAAACGACCATTAGGGTAATGGTCGTAAAATTTTAGTGAATAATTGGCTTTTAGGTATTTATTTTATACATTTTAATTAGCTTTAAGAAGGCTTTGAATGATGCCTGAATAGAATAATATGAGAATACCTACTAATGTACTAATTTTTTTAGACGACATGGTAAACTAGGCCTTATCGTTTACCGCATAAAGTAATCTACCTATTGTAGAATTTTCAATATTATACGCAGACTTAAAACTTAAACACAAAAGAAAAGATAAGGAAAATATTGAATGAGATTTTTAAACCTAACTCCACATGGACGAATTCGCGGGCAAAATCTAGTTTAAAATAAATTATATTTTCGAATGAAGCGATTTGAATAATATCGATCTATCTTCATTTAAGAAGTTTGTTTGATCACAATATTATTATAATACTAGGTGATGCCCGCGACTTCGTCCGTGTGGATTGGGGTTTTTTCATCTTTTAACTCTTTAATTTACTGTTCCGGGAACTCTTTAATTTTCCAGCATAAAATGTAGACTATTTATTATCTCCATAGCACAGCCAAATCGGTTCATTTGTTGCGGCGTGAAGGAGTAATAAACACACACATACACATACAAACTTTCGTCTTTATAATATTAGTGTGATTTATATTGATGCAATAAACAAATTAATAATCTTCATTCAATCCACATGTTTTAAGAACGAAGTCCTGTAAAGTAATTTTAATTGTGTAAATTCAGTCATGTAAATCTAGTTCAATGCAGTTTTTACAATAGCAGTGGTATCTACTGAGCAAGGTTGCTCAAAGTAAATATCTGAGACCACAGTCTGAGACCTATAATTGCATAGATTATGAGGTATTTCGAAAGCAAATGTAAGATTTTCCTAATAATCCCCGTATTATCCGTGTAACTACTTACCTAAAGGAAACAATGCAAGCCTTAACAAATACTTTAGTCCTAGGTCGTAGCGACCTCGCTCAAGGATTCTTCTTGTTTGAGAGAGATGAACTTATATTACATTTCCGTTATCACTAGGTCGTACGTGATACTAATGCACGCAGTGGGTTAACAGCTGATCATTGTTATGCAAAATAAATCGGCGGAGGTATTTTACGAGAATCAACGCGAGTTCCAAAAACCATTATTACGTTATAAGTTTATAACCAACCTTGGAGCATTTAACCATAAATTCAATATAAACTATACCTAAACTAGCTTTTGCCCCCGCGACTTCGTCCCCGTGGAATTAGATTTTGGGGTGGAATTTTCAAAAACTGTGACACACGTACTTCTTTATTTTTAACTGAAAGCTCTAATACCAACTTTGATGGAAACAGCTTGAAAATGACGGACTTTCATATAAACTTCCATCCCCTATTTAAACCCCTTAGGGGTGGAATTTCCAATAATCCTTTCTTAGTGTGCGCCTACGTCATAAAAGGAACCAACTGTAAAAAATTCAAGTTTCTAACTTCAGTAGTTTAGGCTGTGCGTTGATATCTCAGTCAGTCAGTCAGTCAGTCAGTCAGTCAGTTAGGACTTTGATAGATAACCAACCTTGGAGCATTTAACCATAATATAAGTTTATAACCAACCTTGGAGCATTTCACCATAAATTCAATATAAAATATAACTAAATATGGTAGTGTGGTAAGTTTGTTTTTCAATCACGCAGCAGAGAAGCGACGGATTAATGTGATTTTGCGCATGGCTATAGTTGAAGACCATGTGACCATGTTCAAAAAACTCTAATGGCCATAATATGCGAGAATTGACAATATTCGAACGTCCGATTTGAACCGTACGGTTTGAAATGTCGGATTACATTTGCCAGCCTATCAATGAAAATCTGCATTACGAAACCGGTGGTAGAGTCTCAACGTGACATAAGAGCCAGGGGTATGCCTTCATGAAAAAATAATTTTGAATTTTTTTTTTTTTTATTTTTTTTAAAAAGAATATTAGCCAAACTGAAATTGACTAATATTCTCCTCTCCCCTCCAAGTAAGCGGAAAGCTTGTGTTAGGAGTGGGTACGACAATAGTGCAACGGGCGGGGATCGAACCTGCGACCTTGTCAGTTTTCAGTCCGCTCCTTTAACCGTTGGGCTATTGAGGCTTTTAAATGTTTTTAATTAATTTTTTGAATGTTTTTAATTTTCGAATGAGGGAAGAGAAAATTGCCATGTCTTTTGACTTTGTTTTCACACACGTGTCTATTCCCCTAGAGATTAGGAAATTGCGACCTACTGTCGCGGCCGAAATTCGGTCGAAAGAATGGAAATTATTTGCAAAATAATGAGCAGATCCTTCAAGCGGAAGATATCAAAGCCTTGATGAAGAATCAATCCAAAAAAAAACGAATAATTGATCAAATGCGAAGGTGACAAAAAAATCCATTATCACAAAATATCAATTGAAAACTAGACTAATTTGAATTTACACATTTTAAAAGGTCACGATTTAAAAAATAAAGCATTTTGAAATAAAGTTACCTTCTTTAACCATTGTGATAATATTCCAACAAATATTTATTGATATTTAGCTATAATTTCAGCACTTGTTTGATAAATTCAAGTGCCACTTTATATAAGTGCCTACTTATATCCTAAAATAGGTATTAAAGATAGATTAGAGGTAATTAAAGGAATACTTCCCAACTAAAATCGATGATCGGTGACAAAAACTTGAATATTTGCATACTTGTTTATTAAATAACGAGTCGACGAGTAGATTGCGGAAAAGCTGCATCGATCTTCTATAATCCTAATTGTGGTCTCTGAATTTAAAGCATTCTTACTGTAGCAATATATTTCACTAGCTGTTGCTCGCGACTTCGTCCGCGTCAATTTCTGTTATTGTGATCGCGATTAAGAAGTTTTTAAAAGAATATATTTTAAATATTATGGATAATTTTCCCTGTTTTGCAACATTTTTCACTGATGCTTCGCTCCTATTGATTGCAGCGTGATGTTATGTTGATGATACAGCCTAAAGCCTTCCTCGATAAATGGACTCTCCAACACAAAAAGAATTTTTCAATTCGAACCAGTAGTTCCTGAGATTAGCGCGTTCAGACAAACAAACTCTTCAGCTTTATAATATTAGTATAGATTTTCATCCAATAGACCACGGGTGGCCAACCGGTCGATCGCGGCATGACTTTGCAAATCTAGCGGAAGATGCTCAGGCACAATGCTCACACTAATATTATGAACAAGTAGTTAGTAACTAGTTACTAAGAATTCAATTTTGTTTTCCCTTTTAATCAAATAAAAAATACTGCATAAGTAACTTCTACTGTTTCATTTATCAAGAAGTATGTAACTGGTAGATCTCACAGGGTTTCGTTAGTAAATAGTAGATCTTAGCTCTAATCAAGTTGGCTACCTCTGCAATAGACATTGAGTATCGGCCAAACACACTATAACAATCAATACAACGCGAAAGCGCTACCTACGCGATACAACGGAAAGTGGTCTATTGGCGTCACACAGAGCTCGCGCGTATGCGTGTACGATTATACTAATTGACGACATTGGAACCAGAGTCTTCTAAGTTACATTTTTATCAATACTCGTTATTATACAATGTCATAGAAAAATTATAATTCTTCCATGCCACACTGATCTAAGTGCTGTTCAGTTCATCCTTCAGGGATCACAAAATATCATTATAATAAACGTAAAAATTCTTTTTACAAAACCGACTTCAAACGCCACCACAAAGTATATGAATTGTAAAATTTGAAGAGTTACCTCGATTTCTCCAGGATCCCATTATCAGATCCCAGCCTGATGACAATGGGACCACCTGGGAAGTAAACCCTTTCAAACAAATGAAGAATTTTCCAATTCCGACGAATTGAGAACCTCCTCCTTTTTTCGAAGTTGGTTAAAAACAATAAAAACAAAATTTGACATAGGACACAGCGGCGCTATCTAATTATATGTTTGGCTAAATCAGGTTTCATAGCATGTGCATTGCTTATTAGGCGTTGGAATTGGCCGTGCATACATGTTTGCGATCTATGCGTATAGAAAGGCATATCTATGCCTTATCTATACATTCCAAAGAGCATTAAAAAATTGGCGATGAGCAGCAGATCTTTTCTGATCGAATTTTAAGACAATATGCGGGCGGCATTACTTGTTTATTAAATAGACAGTTCAATAACCTTTATTTTTAGGGGCCCAGGACTGTCTTTAGCGAAGATGCGAATTGCGAACTGGTTTTTGTGAATCAAAGGTTTTTTTTGGCCAGAACAACTGATTAATTATGTAGGTACTAAATATGGAATTTGGGGTTTTTAAGAAGTAAGAAATAATACGGTCTTCTAATTGGAAGCGATTGTTTTAATATTTAAAAAGACATTAGTTGTTGTGAAAAAGTATTATCACTAAACAAAATTTTTAGTTCGTAGTCCAATAATTATTATCTACCTGCCCAGCTAGGTATACCTATATCAAACCATGATTCTTATCTTAACCAATATGTAGGTACCTAACTACCTAATAACTCCCACATCGGGCAAACTTTTCAGGAGGTAGGTATCTCTGTGAAAGGCATTCTATTTCATATTTATTCTATATCATAGGGACCCGCTTGACCACTATCACACCTGATGGAAAGTGATGATGGTGAAACATGTTTGCCGAGAAGATGTCTATTCACTCTTGTTTTAAAGATAACCAAGTACGTGTTAGTAAACACAGATCTTGGAAGAGCATTCCAAACCCTAGCCGTGCGGATCAGGAATGAAGAGTTAAAATTTTCAATTTACACTTGTTATCTGTGAAGACATTGATACAAAACTAGGATGTAGCAATAACGCGTCAAAATGACACGTTGAACTAGTTCTTAAATAAAGATTAAGAGCTCGTTACAGCTCAGCTCATTCATTACAAGAATGAACCTATAATGTTATAAAGAAACAGAAAGTTCCCGCGGGATTTTTAAAATCCTAACTCCACACGCCAGCCAGCCTTACCTATACATATACATACCTACATACAGGTAGACTAAAAACCTTTTGTAAAAAAAATATAGACATGTACTTCTAAACCATTAAATATACGTAACAAAGCGAAGACTTCTATAAGGTGCTAAGTTTGATTCCCAGTGGGACGGATTCTGTTACTATACAAATACTTAATTATTTATGTTATTATCTGACTCTACCTAGCCTCTACTGCATATCGGATCATCATAAGCATAGTTAGAAACATATTCATTTTGTATTTTTGAATTGAAAATAAAAAAAAAAAATTTACCTAAATAATGCCTACAACAGCCTAACAAGGAGAATATACCTACTTTTTTGTGGGGGGAAAACATCATTTTAAAACTGCAAATAAAATTTACTGCTCTGTTTTCATAATAAATGCTAATTTATTTATCATCCTACCTTTTGAAACTATAATAATAATTTAAATAAGAGAAGAATCACTTTACAATTTCACAGGTCTAGGTGCAACAGCAGTAAAAATAACCCCGCAGTAATTCGTTACACAAACAAGATTCCGCGTATCGCGAAAACAGTAAAAGCGGATAACGCGCGGATAAGCGGTGCGCGCGCGCCTCTTTGCATGCACCGGCAGACTGGTCCGTGACACAATCTGCCAGCCTCTACGCGCACTACGGATCTGCGTGGACTGCTCCACAAGCAATGAACTAAGGTGGAAGATGAGTATATTGACTGTGGAACTCACACCAGTTTTGTGCTCGAATGGGGCACTGGCTCAGCTACAGAATAATAAATATTAATTAATTTTTTTGAGTTACTAGCGACCATTCCAGGCTTCATCGTTCACGGGTACAATACAGGAAGTCAGGGAATGTGTCAAAAAATTTCAAGCGCTTTAGTCACATGTAGTGTACTATCCAATCCAATTGTCTACTTTCTCTAACTACTAGATAACCCAATGCATAAAAGGTGGTGGTGGTGGTTTCTGGTGGGAGGCTTTAGCCGTGGCTAGTTACCATCCTACCGTCAAAGACGTGCCGCCAAGCGATTTAGCGTTCCGGCACGATGGCGTGTAGAAACCGATTAGGGGTATGGGTTGAATTTACACTGCTATACCCCTTCCAAGTTAGCCCGCTACCATCTTAGACTGCATCGTCACTTACCATCAGGTGAGATCGCAGTCAAGGGCTATCTTGTCATCGAATTAAAAAAAAAAAAAAAAGCAAACTGACAACTGAAAGGTCACTCCACCCGTCGCGTCGCACGCATCATTGTCCGTCCACCTGTCGCACTATTATCGTACCCACTTCTAACACAAACTTTACGCTTATTTGGAAGGGAGAGAGAGGAATATTAGTCAAATTCAACATGGCTAATCTTCTTTTAAAAAAATGTATTAAATCTTCCGGAAAATTCTCGGAGTATATGATAGTGAAAACGATTGTTCCACCTAGTCAAGATGAACTTAGTGCATAAAGAGACAAACATTATAATTTTCCATATGAATCTCGATTCCATTTGCATGCAATTTTCCCGACACCTACATAATTTCTCATATATAGGTAGGTACTTATCTACGATAAGCACTGGTTTGAATGGATCAAAGCTTGGTCTTGCTTGGCTTAAATTTTTCGACAATGGACTCTATCGATTATTCCACTTTAGTTTTTAACCCTGTAGAAATATTTGTGCCAATTTCATTGGCACCAAATTCCAAAACTGTCGCCCACTATTAGTCTCGCCCTGACCTCGTCAGCGCTTTCAAAGTTAAGACTTTATTATACCTACGTTATCACGCAATTTCTTTTTTAAAACTAGGTAACTAGATATCTATCTAAGTATCAATAAAACAATATCTTTAAAACAATAATCTGCCTCTTTTCGTAAATGGGACCAAATGAATTCCCTCAGTAGGTAAGAAATATTTAAGGATCCATTACTTAGCTCGAGATGTTATCTAGACATAGTGTTAGAGTTAGTAGAGTTTAGTAACCCACTACTTAAAAAATTTACACTGACTGACTTAACTTTTTGAAATGTAAAAAGAAACAGAAAACTTTCTATGCCCTTATTGTATGTATTTTTAATTTTATGCATGTTTGTAACGTGCAGTGCGGAAAACCTTATTTCGTAACATCCTTCCACGAGTTTATTACCTAGATAGCTACTACCCGCAGATTTCTTTATCTTTTATTCCTTTACCAGGTAAAAAAGGTAAAATTAACTGACGGGCCAATTTCACCATCGTAGAGTAACGTTTAACCGAGGAATAGGAGGAGGAGGATTGTAACAATGAGTAACATTATAATCATTAAATGACACGAGTATTTAATCACTGAGTACGTATAATATCATATTATCACTTATATCATACTATCACTTCGCTATAGTACCTAAGTCATGCAGTCTTCTCGTCCAAAATCCCTTTGTGCCTAAAGACGACAGTAGGTCCTATCCTATCTAAACAAACAGTGCGTGTTGCCCCTGTAGACTTAGGCTGAAATCTATAGACCGCACTCTAGCTCAACTTAGACTCAAGACAGAAATAAAACGAGACAGATTTATGTCAGAGCATATTTGTGTCCCGTTTTAACCTCTATCTTGAGTCTGAGCTGAGTCGGAGCTCGCTCGACTATAGATCTCAGCATTAGTATACCTAAGTTATATCCTCCGAAACTATGGACCTCAAAGAAAGGCTCGACGTTACTGAGCGGGAGATATAAAAGAGCTATTTCCTCGGAGAAATGAGGAGATCCGTAGGAGAACTGGACTAGGTAACCGTCACAACTCATTGAGTCGCGAAGCTGAAGGATCAATGTGAGGGACACATAACTCAATGAACCGATTCTCAAGGAGGGGCATTCCTTACGAGGAAAAGTAGTAGGAAAGCATAATTTTAGACCAAAGATCTACACGCAGACAATTATAGGTCAAATGCCTTAAAACGAAGTAGAAGTGGCAATGTGCCATATAGCTCAAAGAACCGATTCTGTAGGAAGGACATTCCATACAAGAAATAGTAGCAGGAAAGCATATATGTACCTAAATCTAAGGCCCAAGCCCAGGTAGGCGATCTATAGGTAACATACGTACCTATACCTATGAGAAAAATTAAGAGATCCGTATTACTGGGAGTAGGTTACCGACATAGCTCATCTAGTCGCGAAGCTGAAGGGTACGGGGCACATAGCTCAAAGAACCGATTGTTAAGGAGGGGCATACTTTACGAGGAAAAATAGTTGGTAAGAAAGCATAATTTTAGACCCAAGATCTACACGTAGGCAATCAACTATAGGTAAATTACCTTAGGTAGTTAGTTGCTATAATACGCATTCTATTTTTATCTATTTAACGATTTCTTTTCCTCTTCTTGAATTCCTATAGAAAACTAATTTCTAGCTTACATAGTTATCGTGCATTTATAAAACTGGTTTTTAGCATATCGAAGTAGATACCTGCTTTCTCACTTACGAATAATTTCCACTTAAATCGTTCGGTTTCAATTCGCAAATTGCGATTCGTTTACTAAGAACCATTATTCATTTTATTGTAGCAGAACTAACATCTGTAGTAGGACCCTCTCTGCATCGTAAAAGCATTGAAGGGTAGGGAACCCTTTTCTGTGATACACGTAAGTAATGGTAGGGATTTACGGGACATAATAATGCGATGGGATCAAGGACTCAAGGATCCTATGCCTACAACTATTTGACGTCTTTGCCTACAACGCTATTAAGATTTCTTCAGTCACATTTTGATGATACCAATTATTATTTATTACTAGACTACGCCCGCGACTTCGTCCGCGTGGATCAAGGTTTTTCAATTCCCATGGGAACTCTGTAATTTTCCGGGATAAAATGTAGCCTATGTTTTCATCCTGGGTATGAGCTATCTCCGTTCCCAGCCAAATCGGTTCATTCGTTGTGGCGTGAAGAAGTAACACACATACACACACATGCATACAAACTTTCGCCTTTATAATATTAGTGTGATACGACTTTTGCGAGATTGATGAACAAACCAACAAACAAAAACACTTTCGCATTTGTAATATTGGCAAGGACTGAGGATATTAATGTAAAAAAAAATAAGAACCTAAGGATAAACGTGGAAAACGAGGAAAAAAAAGGCTAACATTGGGACCTCCAAAGTCGGTCATATATTATAGCGACTTTACATACCTACTTAGTTTTGTTTTCCTACACATATTAAAATCATCAAAAAATATACCTTCTAATTAATGATGGAATTGTATTCGGAAACATGTAGATTTTGAAACGGGTAAGGGCCGGTCTACACCGGAATGGCAGCGGCCGGCAGCGGCGCGGCGATCACTTTCAGTGTGGAATAATTTTAACCTTTATCTACATAATCGCTAAAGACCAGTATCGCTTAAAAAGCTCAAAAAGATTACGCGGCCACGCGCGTAAGGTCAGCGGTACTGCCCGCGGCGACGGGAGGCCGCGCGCGGTGACCCGCTGCCGGCCGCTGCTACCCGCTGCCGGCCACTGCCATTCTGGTGTAGATCGGCCCTAAGGCCTTAATTATTTCTCTTGGGTTTTAGGAAAAAAAACAATACTAATTCGTCGTAATATTGGTTTATTAAATTGTATCCCGCATCCTACGGGCTGAGTACATAGTATTTGGTACGTCACTAACCAACTGTAAGGCTTGACTATTGTTTTACAGCAAAATCATAATAACATGCCACATTTATAATCATAAAATATGTGTAATTCATAATCATTTAAATCTTTTTAAAGTTACCTGATATTTTACAGGGTGTTCTTAATCAATTTAAAGTGAATATCCAAGCGAATGTAAATGTTTCTAAATTCCGTACTTTGAAATTAATACAATCGTTTTTGAAATAGCAATTACGAAAAGTTGATATTATAAAATCGCATACCTAGATCAAAAAGGAGACAACTCAAAAAAGATCTCTGTTCCCTATATGAAAAAGTCTGTCTGAATCTTTTGTTAGGAAAGTTATGAAAGTCAATTTTAGCCAACAGAGACCTTTGTTGAATTGCCTTCCTTTTGACTTAGATGTGCGACATATTCACACTCGAGAATATTGAACGTCACTTATAATTCTGAGCATTGTTTGTAACTTTTAAGTTCTGTCATTACGAAATCTCACGAGATGTCAAATCCTAATATTTTCCCATATCTTACTAACCATGACGTACAGTAAACATAACTTAAAAATTTCACTCAAGGTTCAAATCGCTGCTTCAATTCAAAAGTACCACAAATAAAAAAAATTTAGAAAATTTTTACAAAAAAAAAACTACTCAAAACATTTAATGCTACTTAAAAATAAACTTCTAACTATGCATATTATATATTATGTTTGATATAAAATAAGAAAGCAGTAGAGAAAAAATTGTTTATTTTTATTTTATTAGCTCTTCTGTAAAAAAGTGTAATTTTGATTTAGGTTTATTTTGAATTGAAGCAGTGAAATGTAGGATTGTCTAAAAAAAAATGATTGTTAAAGTGAGACGATTGCAATCGCCTCTGATTACTCTCTCGCCATTGGTTAAAATGCACTGATGCAGCCAGAACACCATAAATTCAGCCAATCAGAAATTATTTCAATCGTCGTATTGTAGCAATCATTTTTAGATTGGCTTGGTATAGTTCTTGCAATCAACGAGAGCGCGTGGCTCATGGTTGTGTATGTGTCGTATCTGTATAAGTGTGAGCGAGAGCTTGCTCGCGCCTGACCGCTCCCACCTAGGCTCCTGACAGGCACGCACACTTACGCAATGTACACGACGTAACCACAAGTAAAGCTCACTTGCCCTCGTGAATTGCAAGAACTATAGCAATCATTTATGACTGGCTTGGTAAGAAAAGTTAAATTCTTATGCGCTACCAACTACTTGGTATATTAAAAAAATATAGACATACATGATAAAATCAATGTTGTCATTATTGCTAATAATATGTTCACAAACATAAATAAATAATAGTAGTATTGACACTGATCATTTAGAAACTTCCAACAATTTAAACTACCTATGTAATGCTATGTAAAGATATTTAAAGCCAAAGTTTTTCCAATGATTTGAAGTCTGAAAATGCGAATATGTTTGTTTATAAAGTTGGAAATTTCTAAACAGTATTTTTTTTTAAGTATCATAATAATATTTATTATTATACAAAGGACAAGACTGGCGCCACTAATAACATATTCAAAGTTCAAACGCATTTTTAAACGTGCAAATATTCTGTTAGCAAATGCTCGTCTACGAATTATTGAAAGAATACAATGAAGCTCAAAGCACATTGTAGGAAAGACGTAGCGAAGCGTCACGCGACATGTCTCATTTAAATTGTAGCAAAGTATCTTAGAATTCATATTATAGGTTACACGTTGTTACCAAAAAAAACTTTGTTACTTCACCAAATTGATATTCATTTTGTTTTTTTTTTTACAATAGGCAATGAGACAACGTTTAGTTTACTTTGTAGCAATTTTGAAAAACTGTGCCGCTTCAATTCAACTCTACCTTATTGTGCCTTGAACCTTATATACAATTCAAATGTACAATAATAAATAAATAAACTAAAAAATTAGCGAATAGGTACTCCTATAACTTGGTTTAGGCTGCCTTTCTACTATCGACGTGTTAGGTGTATTGACCACTACAATAGGATTACTTCCTTTACCTTTTTTTTATTACTCATCTTGTAAAAAAACAGCCTAAATGTTGGTACAACTCCCTTAGCACCAAACTTCAGATTAAAATGTCATCATCGTAATTTTCATAGAGAATATAATTATGTAACTTGCTAAAACTAAAACTGAGTTTAATGACTAATAGTCAGAGAGTGTCAATTGCTACCAAAGTTTGATGCTAGAAGTTTGGCTAAGGTCACGCGGAACTTCTAGCTGTCTCTTTTTCTTTGAGCACGAGACAAGTGAGTGAGAAAGAGATGGAAGTTAAACTTGGTTTATTTTCGGTTCTAGCTGTACTGAATATGCACGCACTAACACTCATTAACGCCCGGATCCTATATTCAATCTATCTGCAATCTGTCGATTAGTTACCTAGCAACGCCTAATTTGTCGAAAAATTCCATACGATTTACAAGATTGCTATTTACCAACCTATTATAGATAGATTGAATGGATAGATTGAGTTAGAGAGTAGTTACTAGAAGTCAGGCGCGAGTATGAAAAAACACGAATATCTATAATACGTCTTATAATAAACCTTCACTATCTATTTATTTTGAGGCCTCTGTCATAATAATTGATTTAGCTAGTTTTGAGTTCGTCACTGATAAATCGTCTACTACTAATACTAATTTTCAACTCTCGAAATGATATAGAATAGAATGTAGAACAAAACCTAATAGAAAAGAGAAACTTTTTGAGGAATTATTAGAAAAGAAATAGTAATTTCATTGGTATTGTATTTTGCATGACATAGTTACAAAGATTTCTATGTAGTTTAATAAATAACAGAGACAAAATTAGTATTGAATAGTTTCTAATTTATTAAAAAAAAAAACAGTATATTTTCAAAGTTTAAAAAATACGCACGATTAAAGTAAAAATTGTTATTTAAGTAGTGTTGTGTAAAGTAGCCAGTAATATATCTAATATAAAATGATTTCATGTAACCTAGAATTTACAAATACACTGGCGCAATAAGCTTCCTTACTACTATCGATATTTAGTAGCAAGCGATGTATTGCGCAAGCCAGCCCTCATCTTGTAAGCCGTGCCATGATTAGACGAAAAAAGACTATTTTTCCGTGATAAAAGGGCTAAGTTTTATAACCCGTTGCAAAGTCCTCTATCTGTCTATGGAAGTGCCGTTAATATGAGTTCAGCCGTTTTGAATATTAGGTTGGACTAATAACAGATAATTTTAAAAATGGATTTTAGGACTTTAATAATACTAATTTTAATGAAAGACAATTTTGAAATTACAGACAGACATTTCAAATTTATTTATTCGTACTCATAACTATAGATTACAAAATAATGGTGTTCCTAAAATGACTTCAACTCAAGGTTACGTCGTAAAATAACGATGAATCACGTAATTGCAATTTCGAAATTACTAATACTATAGTCTGATTTTTAATTCGGTGGAATTCTGACAGTTGTCATTTTATAAATCGAGCGAGTTATTTGTATGAAAAACAGTATTACCACCTGTAGTTCGATTTTACCCCAAACTATCTGTCAGGCATTTGTCATAAATATCTATGTGCGGCAATTGATATTTATTTTTCTAAGTTTAAATTTGATATCTTTTTTGTGGGATTTTTTAAATCTCTGGTAACATTAAGATACGTCAGAATTCCACGCAATTAAAAATCAGACTATACAGCAATCTCCTATTGCTAATAATATAGTTGCAAAGGTTAAGCACGACATAGACATGACGGCCTTTTTGTGTCAAATTAGGTAAGAATCACATAGTTTTACGTTCGCATCACTCTTCCAAGAGGAAATATTTATCGTGGCACGGCCCTACGTAGCGAGCTTAGAGCTTCATATTGTACAAAAATAAAAACGTTCCCTCGATGACGTCAGTCTTCGGCCTAGTTTTCGTCGTAGAGCGGCGTGGCATCGCCGAGGGACATGGAGCGAGGCGACGTGTTCGTGTGAGGGGTCGAACGGACCGAGTGCGCGCGGGACGACCGCCCGGAACTGTGACCGTGGGGGGTGCTTCTCCCGTCGTGGCGGGGGGTTCGCATGTCGTGTCGGGGGGTCGTCCGCATGTCGTGACGAGGGGTCGACCGCGAGTCCATTCGCGGCGTTCTCGAGGAATCCCTGGGCGTGGACATGCCGTCGCTGCGCGGGGTCACCGGCGTGTCGCGTACGGTCCGGTTGTGTCGCACCCAATCCTCGGCGGCCTTCTGCCAATCCGAAGGTTCCGTGTAGACCGGCATTTGGACCATGGGTTTGTGACGCGGTATGGCGGGCGTTAGGAAGTCGGGTTGTCTGGGTGTCGTGGCGAACGGGGTCATGTACGGAGTTTGAGCGGAAGGTGTGTATGGAGTGTTGATGTACGCCGGGCCGGGGGTGTGTGCGGGCGTGTGGAACGCGGGTGTGTGCGCGGCTGGCGTGTGATACATCGTTGACGTCATCCCGCCGTGGGGCGTACGCAACGCGGGCGTCCTTTGCACGGGGGTACCCGAGGGCGGGGGGTCTCGGAAATGCTCTTTGAACCATTTGAGGAGACCGCCTAAGGAGTCGAACATTCTCTGCCTGAACTTGTACCCGTCCGGAGTGACCGACACGTACTCGTGCGTACACCTCGACCTGGGTAGATAGGATAAGAGAAACCTTCCGGGATGGTTCTTAGCCGCCGATATGACGTAGTGGATTTTGTTGGGATTCTTCGACTTTTCCTCCTTGAGTATTTCCTCGGCTTTGTCCCGCATGCCGCCGAGCGGCTTGTAGTACTTGTACGAGATGAGATCGCGCGCGTGGCCGGCCATGGGCGTGACGTGCCGTGCGATGATTTCGTCCAGGTCTTCGAACTCTGAACCTTGTATCCAGAGACTTCGACCTGGTGATAAAGAACACATTATGTAGTTTTCTTCTAGCGCAAACCACCAATTAAAGACTAAGCTAAGATAAAATATTGTGATAATGAATGATAACTGAGTGGAGCACAAAGTTTGAAAGATGCTCATTGGGGTTCCAACGTGCTATGGTGTGTGTGTTTATCAATTAATAAAGAAGAAGAAACAATAACTTTTCAATATGGAATAGACATTTATTTAAAGCCTTAACAGTTTAACGGTTAAAGGTGCAGACTGTAATTTTAAAAGTCGAAGGGTTCGATCCCAATCGTTGCACTATTATCGTACCCACTCCTGTATATTAGTTACGTGAATAAACCTCCTGGACACAATCTTTCCGCTTGTTCGGAAAGGAGAGGAGATTAGCTAAGGTCAGCTTGGCGACATTTTTTTTTACTCTAGTCTGTGGCATAACAAAGAGCACAAGTTACAAACCTAAAGAGAACGCGTTCTCTTTGCCCTCTTCCCGAACGTCAATGTGCTGGCATATGCCGTCGGCTACCTTCCACGTCACGGTAAGGTGATCGGAGCCCTGCAATATTTAGGGGTTTTTGGTCAAATTGTCTACAAAAACCATAAAAAAAAAACAAAAACCTTCAAAAAAATACAAAAAATATATAGGTTCTTGTAATTCACGACGACGCGTGGTTTATGGTTGTGTGCGTGTCGTATCTGTATAAGTGTGCGCGAGAGCTTGCTCGCGCTTGACCGCTCCCACCTAGGCTCCTGACAGGCGCGCACACTTACGCAATGTGCATGTACACGACGTAACCACAAGTAAAGCTCACGCGCCCTCGTGAATTGCAAGAACTATACTAACAACAGCCTACTTTTGGCGTGTAAAATAAAAGTTTGCCTAGCTTCAGTCTGTCTGTCTATAACATTTTTAAATTAAATATTTTTTTAAATGTGGATAGTGCATAATTAGATAGTTTGTATACATAAAAAACAATTTCTGTTCGGGCTAAAATCTGGCTTGACTGATTTGAATAAAATTAATTTTTTGTTTTGTTCCCACTTCGCTCTAATAAAACGATGGTTTAAAAATGAAAAATAGGGAAAACCGCTGAAAGAGCAGCTGAAAAAATCGATAAAATCAAAATTGGTATTTTTGTTTAGGAATAAACCCTTTTGATTACTTTGAATAGATGGCGAAACCGCAGATAAAAGCTAGTTTTCAATAAAATCATGTAGATTGATGATAGATGATTTACTATGGATAAGGCTTCTTTTGACATTTTTTTAAAATGTATACGAAAAAACAACAGCTAATGAGAATTTGCCATGCATTTGCCTATTGAAGATAAATAAAGTTTCTCTTAAAACATAATGTAATTTCAAAAAAACGATAAGCGCACATTTATTTATTTAAAGATGATTATCAACTAACCTTACTACTAGGCCTTATAATAACTTCTCCTTGCGCCATATTCTCCATGAACTTCTCCGCTTCCGCGAAGCTTATGTTGTGGAAGGACGGATGCACTATGACTCGCTTCACGTACTGCAAGCGTTCCTTGGTTTGCTTCGCTTCCGTGTCTTTGCGTACATCCTTGTCTTCTGCTTCCTGATCATAGTATGGATCTTTTGGTGGTCTGAAAGTAAAAAGTTGTCTATTATTGTAAGTTTTCATTGATTCAAATGATTAGAGCCTCAATAATGGAACGGTTAATATGATTGAAAACCATCTATTCAATGGTCAAGACCCATCTGTTGCACTATATTGTACGCACTCCTAAGAAAAGCTTTACCTTTATTAGGACAAAATATGATGCCCGCGCTTCGTCCGCGTGGATTAAGGTTTTTTGATTCCCGCGGCATTAAAAATAAACTTAAAATATACTACATATGAGCACAAATGGTTATTGCGATTTCTACCAGGCAACCATGATGAAAAGGATATGATGATCTACTATATAAAAATAAGTCGGGTTTTCCTTCCTGACGCTATAACTCCAGAACGGACGAACCGATTTCCACGGTTTTGCATTCGTTGGAAAGGTCTCGGGCTCCGTGAGGTTTATAGCAAAGAAAATTCAGGAAAAATTTCAACAGAAAATTGACGCGGACGAAGTCGCGGGCAACAGCTAGTCGGATATAAAATAAGGGGGCACGCATTATAATAATAATAATAATAATAATATTTATTTCATAAAACAGGATTACAAATTTAGACTTAGCCTAACAATAAATGCCAAAAGACTTATATTATTAGGTTCAGAACTGGCTGTCCTTGCTAGATTTTGTCAATCTGTGTTAAGGACAGCCAGCCCTTTCCCTCAAAAAATGACACCATTAGCACTTATTACTAGATCAAAGTATACTACTACTAGGACAATTGTATAACAAAAAGACAAACTGTGTGTGTGTGTGTGTGTGTGTGTGTGTGTGTGTGTGTGTGTGTGTGTGTGTGTGTGTGTGTGTGTGTGTGTGCGTGTGTGTGTGTGTGTGAATAGGCGCCAGCAATGTTTTTATGAATTTTGATAAAAAATAAATAGATAAGTAATTAAATAAAGATATGATAAAGAGAAGGTAGATTAGATTAATTTTTGAAGAAATCTTCTATTTCATCATATGATTTATCGAGAAGAAATGACGTTATTTTCTGTTTACACTTCGTGAGCGGCAAGTTAAAAATAGGCAATTTCGCATTGAGTTTATTGTACAAATATGGACCAAGGAAGTAGCTAAAACGTTTGGTAAAGGCAAGCTTAGGCGCACGCAAGGAACAAATTTTGTTTTTTCGTCGTGTATCAATGTTACGGTACGGTGTTTTTTTATGCATATTCAAAATTAAATTTAGAATGAACAGCTTCCTAACACTGAGGACTTTGCAATCTTTATAGAGCAACGATGTGGAGAAAAGTAGGGGCCGAAAAGTAGCCACCTTTAGAATGGCACGTTGTGCGACTTCGAGAGGCTTGAGAGTAGTTTTAGCGGCGCCTCCCCAGCAAGTGATACAATATTGGACAATAGATTGGCATAAGGCGTAGTATACTTTACGTATCACTGAAGAATTTGCCACATAACGAAGATTTTTGAAAATGAAAATTAATTTACGAACCCTATTTGTGAGCAAATCGATATGGTCTTTAAAATTTAAATGTTTGTCCAGAAGAATTCCAAGGTATTTAATGTTGTCAGTAGAAGCTATGGATGCACATTGACAGTTTGTCCTATAAGTCACATGGCAAGAGTGAGCTTTAATGGTTAGTGGAGATAGAGGTTGAGAGATTGAACGAATTGAATACGTAATAAGTTTAGTTTTGGAGGTGTTAAGCGTTAGAGAGTGGGAAAGTAGCCAATCACAGACAATGTCAAAACCACACTGGGCTGTTTTTTGTATTTCAGGCCAAGATTTGCTGTAGAAGGTTATAGCTGTATCATCTGCAAAAGATACTACTTGGGCGTTTGATATTTGGAGGTTACAAAGATCATTAATAAAAATTAAAAAGAGGGTCGGGCCTAAGATGCTTCCTTGTGGAACACCATAAGAAATTGGTAGCTCATCACTAAAAAAGTTATTGATTTTGGTAACTTGTGTTCGATTGGTAAGGTAGGAGCGGAAGAAATTTAGTTGGTTGCCACGAATACCCATTCCTTCTAGCTTGACTAAGAGAGTAGGAATGGGCACTGTATCGAACGCCTTAGCAAGGTCCAGAAAAATTGTCAGGACTTTATCTCCATTATTCAGATGGTGAACTACATTATCATTATTCATGTGGAGAAAAGAATGAATGATAATTCAAAACTCACACAAAAACTGAATGGTGATTACACATATACCTACACATACATAAATACAAAGATATATACATACATACAATCTTACCTCCACTCATTATTTTTGTCCAACAAATCTGAAGATTTAGAGGAACAATCCACGGAGAACCTCTCGACGTCTATCTTCAGTATCCTACAGTGTATCGTTTGGCCTATCCGGACTCTCTCCGTAGGGTCCGTCACGTGTCTGTCTGAAAGGTTCTTTATGTGTATGTAGCCGGACAGGCCGTTGTCTAGTCGTATTCGAACCCCTGTGGCTTGGCCAGGACACGAACCCGCGTCGAAGTGGTTCCATACCTGAATTGAGTAACCATGGTCAAAAACAAAACCATTTTATTTTAAGAGATATACTAGCTGATGCTTCGTCCGCGTGGATTTAATTTTTAAAATCCCGCGAAAACTCCTTGATTTTCCGGGATAAAAAGGAGCTAATGTCACTCTTCAGGTTCTCAACTATACCCATGCAAAAAATCACCTCGATCCGTTGCTTTGTTACGGCGAGGTTGAAAGACAAACCAATAAGCCAACAAACAAACACACTTTTGCATTTATAATATTAGTAAGGATAGATATAGGGTTTGTATTGTATGGCTGACTGATAAAATTCAAAAAGCTGTATTTCATGTAGCTTTAGCTACACACAAAAACGTCAAACTTGCGACTTTTTGTGTCTAAGCATATCCATATTGTTATTATGATAAAATAATTATTATTAATTTTTTGATCTTTACACCATGAAAAAATGACTCAAATATCATAATTTGAAATTTAAATTATAAAAATTTTAACTAGTTTTAAAAAGCAAAAATAATCACGAAAAAGCTATACCACAAAAATAAGGATTAATTTTAACAAATTACCTCTGATAGCTCTGGGAAGTCGTTTTTCCGACAAAACGGACACTCCCAGAGTCCCGTCTCGTCGTTTCTTACAGGATTTGCCTGGTCTAGCTTTTCCCTTTCCGGCCTCCTATGAGTGATACCTATTACTGTAGCTAGAACCATTTTCCCTACGTAGAATGTTTCTGGAGACTCTTTGGTTAGGATGTCAAACAGTTCTTCAGCGGTCGGCGATCGATAAGCGACCCTAAGGTCCTTGTACCTAGAGTTCAATTCCGCCCGAATATCGTACAGGGTTATACTTTTGTTACCGAACCCTTGCCGCTCTAACTCTTCAGCGAAAGCATCTAGGTCCAAATCCTTGAGTCTTTCGGGTGCTTCTAGGATTTCCTCTAAGGCTCCCGCAGGATTTGCGTCCTCGTCTTCGTATTCCAAAGCATCTACCGCCATTTTTCGAGCCCACTCGTACGTTTCCGGATGCACTCGGGATCCGTCCAGTACTTCAATATACGCCTCGGTACTGTCCCCTAAACTACTGGTATCTATTCTTATGAACCCAGAACAGTTAATGAAGACCTTGGGGCCCATGTGACAAACTGTTACCAGTTGGGTTCTATTTTCTAGTTTCTGATTGGTCTGTTTGAAGAGTTTCATTAATGCTTGAGCCTTTCTTGGACCTAAACCGCATACAAATTGTAGCAGCTCTGTCCCTCGACCGGTTAGCACTGCTTCGTTCACGTCAACCCCTACTTCGTTGACTCGATTTACAAATTCGAGTTCAATGCCCTCGAGTAAGTCTTCCTTGGTTATGTGATCTTGAAGGGGATGGTATCTGAGGCATAAGATTTCTTCGTCGGGTCCGCAAAGTTGTGATATTTCCATGAGTGGGTCTTGTAGCAAACGACCTTGGCATATCGCCTGGCGTAAGGTATCCGGATATTCTCTGAAGTCATTCTGTAATAAATGGTGAAATGTAAGGCCTTAGCAGTTCTAGTACTTTAGAAAGTTTTATCTAAAACTTTCAATATAGTTGATAACTGTAGAGATAACTGTAGAGTTGAAGTTAAAATGACAGTGATTTATAGGCAGGCATAGGTAGGCATTGTACAAATTATAAAAAGCCCACCCTTAAGTTTTTATAACTCGTACTGGCGATTTTCTCTATTTTATATCATTTTTCCGCATTATGCCTACCTTGTGTGCACGCCACTGAAATGTAGGCATGGGCAGGGGTGCCCATGCCTACCCTGCCGGCGATTATAACGTGTCATCTATTGTCCCCACACACCTGAAATCTCAAATTACTAGATAGAACTTACCCGCCCCCTGATGCTGTTGCTGTAAATCTTGCTGATGGTGTTGTCGGCTATCTCGACGGGGATGCGCGGGAACTGCTCATCCTCCACCAGCTGCTGCACGCACTCGGCCACGTCCGCCTTGATGTTCAACGCCTCTCGCGACTCGCCGCCTATCACGATCACGTGCGGTTTCTTGCGGAGGATAAATCTGGAAGATATAACTATTTTACAAAACTTAGGGCCGATTTCACCGACGTAAAATGAGTCTTATCCGAGCGTATATTTGATATTTTGCCAGATTTTCAATACAAAAACTGTCAGAACGCCCAATTTATTCCTCGGTTAAACGTCATGTGACGTTGGAGAAATCTGTCACTATGCCACAATATAGGAACTGCAAGTTCCAATGTATATAATCTATTTATCTTTAGTTGTTGCTGTGCGGTCATATCGCCTTTCTTGTTGCGTCTCTCGAAAACGTCCTACACGTTGCGGCGATACAATTTGCGTTATATGTATAGTTGTGATACAGTTACGGTAACCACATGTGGTCCACTACCTCGCCCTGTGCGGTCACAACGCACGCGAACGCACAGTACGAGCGATCGGGCACGTACGCGAAGACCTAACAAACACGTACCGTCGCAGTGCGGTCATATCGCCTTCCTTGTTGCGTCTCTCTAGTGCGTCCCACGCATTGCGGCGATACAATATGTGCGGCAACCGTAAGTGGTCAACTACCTCGCCCGCCGCGACCACGACGCACGCGAACGCACAGTACGAGCAATCGGGCACGTACGCGAAGACCTAAAAAACACGTACCGTCGCAGTGCGGTCATATCGCCTTCCTTGTTGCGTCTCTCGAGTGCGTCCCACGCGTTGCGGCGATACAGTATGTGCGGCAACCGCAAGTGGTCAACTACCTCGCCCGCCGCGGCCACGACGCACGCGAACGCACAGTGCGAGCGATCCGGCACGTACGCGATCGACATCACGCGAAGACCTGATAAACATGAGAAATAGAGCTATGCAGAAGAAAAATTCCTGACAAACATGAGAAATAAAGGAAAGTAGAAGGTAAATTCAGTTCTGAGAGCTGGGTGTCACCTCGACTAACATGTGGACTAGAAGACTAGAATTTTGGTGGACTTCAGTTAATAGGACAGAAGTAGGTACTTTTCAAAATTTATTTTTTACATAAAACTATAATGTTTCCGCAAAAGGTGAAAAATTTTCCTATTGTACATATACTGTTAAGCTACATCATGCTTAATACTGCAAAACATGTGTGGAGTATAATGTTTTATTGGGACTTACCATTAGTAGTGTCCCACTCGTCATCGTCGTCGTCAGATACCCTGGACTCGTAAGGGGCGACCTTCAACCAGTCGTACAGACGTCGACGGCAGCACCTATGTGCGAAGGGATAAGAGTTACGCGATAGAAAGGAGGCACCTGGATTACACTTTATTGTGTGGTAGCAAGAGTTGCTATTTATTTAAATGATTTTGCGTAGTAATTCTTCTGCTAGCTGTATTATTATATATTCTACAGTATTTTAAAAAAAATACTCGTGTTAAGAGAAAACGCACATCGTTCGAAGAACCGATAATCGATATCCAACCACCGAACCTAAATAACTCAAGATGGCCTTAAAAATTAAAAGACATGTATGGTGATAGCACGTCACTGTCTTACTTAAGAACATATTCCTTAGACTCTTGCAAGAGTACAGCGTGGAGTTCTCGCCTCAGTTCTGGCATCACAATCTTCGTGAGCGCCAGCGTCACCGCTTCAGCTCTCAGTTCGTTCCACGCTTGCACTGTCGCCGCGAACTCATCCTACAAGGAAATAGAGTAGGTACAATGCGATTCAAATGACAATAGGAATGAGAAGCCGCCATTTACTGTCTCTATCTCACTCAGTGTAAACCCATATGAGCAGGACAGAAATATAAAATGGCTGCTTGACAGTCCTATTCTCATTTGAAAACTACAAAACCTTTCAAAACTAACTTTAATTTATCACGCTCTGCCGGCTGAATTGAACTGTGCCGTGTTAAAAAAACTTCGAATCTACGTTTTCCTCCAGTGGGGTCGTCTTCAAGAAGGTGTTCAGCAATCAAAATCAAAGTTTGACAGTCAATATTTTTAACTCTTAGGAGCTATTCACAAACTCATTAAAATTACTGCCACGCTCTTCGCAATAAAATAAAAGGACAGGTCCTGTTAATTTAACTACAAAGTCTAGCAGAATATGCATTGTAGTGCACGTTTAAAACTTACCTTTTGGTACAACTGCTTCAATTCTTCTAAATAATTGGAGCTGGTGTTCCCCTCGATCTGCTCGCTAATCGAGATCTCCAGCAGCTTGTCCTCGGCAGCTATCGTCAGCTTGAGGAACTGGTCGCCCGTCAAATCGCGGACAGGCTTCTTCTTCAGATACTTCATACTGCAAACAAAGGTCTATCAGTATTATGTATTATTTTTTCTTTAAGTTTTTATTTTACTTTTTTTGTACACAGTACTTCAGTTGCGTGGAGTTTGGTTTTTAAATATACCACATATACCACATAAGAATGCCAACGATCACGACTTCTCGCAGTGCGGTAAAAAGGCGAAGGAGCGTAGAATGAGTATCTTCTAGAATCCTACCAAGCGTGTCGCCAAAAGGGATAGGTAATGTGAAATACCTACTCTTGTTCGTCTTGTTGCTCACAATCATCTTACAATGTATTGTGAGCAATAACTCAAAACGTGGCACGCAGTGAGGGATGGATATAGACATAGCTGTGTCTCATTCTATCTTGTTTGACATCGCTATACTGCATCTCTTTCGGGTGGGAGTGAAGAGGAGATATCATTGTGTTGTGTTCCAACTTTATTTGTGTCTCAGTCATAAAATGAGTATTTTAATATTAGTATTCAATTTGATACCTTAACATGAGTAGCCTGAGTATGTCACACTCTCTTTAAACATTTCTGTGGTGGTGTGGTGTGTTATAGGTTGTTACGTTCCCTCAAATATGGTTGAGCGAAGCAACAGCTGGATCGTGCGTCATGCTCGTGAACGGGAGCCACCAACGGGAATGGGTCTACTTTCTGTCTGCCCGTCTTAACATGTATTGGATTGTGTGGGTTTGCATTTTTGTTACTTCATTGTGGAAACGCTGTATACATAGCATAGTTTTGTATAATAGCATACATTCGGTATGTATAGCATACATACCGAACCAGTGGTAGAGTCATCGATGATTCAAAAGCACTTGTAAAAGTCTATTTGAACAAAAAACATTTCTATTCTATTCTATTCATTAAGTCTATATATAGTACTTCTGTCTACGTGAAGGAGGTATGCCGCACACTTTTTTTTTTTTACCATTACCTAAAACACGCATGGCTCTCGTCTATCTCCTTCATCCCGCGCGTGGTGGGCCGCACGGAGATGGTGGCGCGCTCCCGCAGCGCGTCCCGCAGCGTGGCGCGCAGCAGCGGCTCCCGCGCGATCTGCACCCCGCACATGTACACCGCGCGACGCAGCACCTCCGTCGCTGAACCCCCTGCCTGCGTCTGCCATACAAAAGTGCTAAATTAAATATTGGTATCGTATTGAGAGGACACCTGCCAACGCCAGCCCTGGTAGCATGGGCGGGAGAAATTTTATCCCCGGGAAAAGGATAAAACGTTTATCCCTTCGCTTAGCTTTATCCACCCGTCGAGCATGGGCACAGCGGTGGAAATAGCACTCAGTGGATATACTTATAGAAATATACATCGCCTTCTTCTCTGTCGCCATGCTTTAGCATAGGAAAAACATAATTTTATCCCCTGTCAGTGGATAAAATCGGGGGACAAAACTTTTATCTCCTGCCCATGCTACCAGTGCAGGCGTGTGTTCAGTCCTATGTCAGAATTATATCACCCACTTCCCCGTGTTTGGACATTGGTTTTTGGTGTGAAGACAGCCTGCCAGCCTACCCCCTTCAAACCTCAGGTAGGTTTGAAAGGGGTAGCTTTCGTAAACCTAACGAATAAAGGTTTGTTAAAATTACATATGGTCGCATTGAGATATACAGTAAAATCTCCTTATTCGCGCTTCCTTCATTCGCGTTTTCACTATTCGCGGATTAAAAAAATGCGACCCAATTCCTATATTCGCGGCTAGATTTCTCTATTCGCGGCATATTTGCGGAACGTATCCCCCGCGAATAAAGAGCTTTTACTGTATTATCCCTGCTGAATTTGACTAATATTCCCCCTCTAAACCCCTCCCACCTTCTTTTTTATCTGGAGTCCGACTTTGTCCATGTGAAAGTATGTATTCAAAATCTAGAGAGAACCATTTGTTTTCCCAAAATAATAAGTAGCCTTTGCCACTCTTCAGGTCGTCAACAATACCCATACTCCATTGCTGTATGATTGAGGACAAACAAACACACAAATACTTCGTATTTATAATAATAAATAAAATAAAATAAATAAAGCCTTTATTCAAGCACACAATATTTAATTAATTTGTTCTATACTGCTACTTTTCTAAACCTTATTTTTTTTACTGCCTCGAGGCAGTATTTATAATACACAGTAGTAAATATATTAGCACCAACTGACTTGAAATAGGACTCACATAAGCTTGTGCGGCATCTATCGGCGGGTCGGGCGGCTGTTCCACCTCATGCCTCTGATAGTTGTCCCGCACATTCTCCGCGAACTGCTCCGGGCTCAGTCCAAACTGCTTTACAAGGGGACCTGCCGACCAATGACATCATACTGTGGGATTGTCTAAAAGTTGCTAGTATGACGATCAGAACCACCTCAGAACTATGTATATCGTCATGATTGTAGAACAGTGACGGATTTGCAAAAAGTCCAAAAATGACACTTTGGCATATTTGGACTAATTAGTCCAAATATGCCAAAGGGTCATTTTTGGTCATTAATAATTCTTATTTCTTTATTATTTTAAAACAGAAACATTTTAATGGGTATATGTGGGAAAAAAAGTTATGCTAACAAAACTTCGAAAATTATTTCATATTATATACTTACTGTTAAGTTGATAAAATGCATATCCGTCATTGTTCTACGATCATGACGATATATTTGTGTCTATTTACGTTTTTTTTATTTGTTGACAAGATAGTCTTTGCTACGATCTCACCTGATGGTAAGTGACAATGCGGAAGAATCTGGCAACCCATTATTATCCCAATAAACTCCCTACCTTTATGTATATGAATAATGAACAGAAGCCAGCAATGTGGAATACAATGCAGTTAGAGAAATCAACTCACCAATGCCTGCTTTCCTGCACAGCTCATAGGGTCCAGAGCGTACTGCATACTTCACCTCAGTCGTCTCTTCTTCATCAGGCTGAGCGGCGTCTACTGCTGCCACAGCTTCTTCGGGATCTTCTCCGTTCTTCTCTGCTTCTTCGCGAGCCAATTTCCTAAGATTCAAAAAAGAAAAAGCTCAACAAATCTGGATATATCAAGCTGAAATTTGGTATGGTAGTATATCAAAACAATTCAAGGTTTGAAACATTTTGACAGGATATTATTGTGTCAACTGACAACAATGCGATGTGATGCGACAGGATTTTGTATGTGAGAGTTCTTACTTTTTCTCTATTAACTCCTTTTTCCTCTCCTTAGCTCGCTGCACTTTCTGCATCTCCGGCAGATCGTTTGAATAGTACAGGAGGAAATGTGTGTGGACATCACGCAGCTCTTCAGATGTCTGGACGTTTTTCATTCTGTACAAAAATGACATAATACATACATATATGGATATATGATAAAGATACATTTTCATAATAAATAATAAATGGCTTATATGCTTAAGTATGCATTTATATTGAAAAAAAAAAACATATTTATTTCAAAAATCTTAAAATCATCTTATTTACCAGTTTCTACACCCCTGACTTAAAATAAAGATCACCTCTCAATGTCCTCATCTCGAATCAGTCTCATAGTGTCCGGTATGGGCGCATCAGGATCGGCCATCACTTTGTCAAGTTGGTACTCTCGCATATTCTCCACCAATCGCAGCAGGTTTTCCTTACGCTGCTTCAGTTGGCACCACTGAAAAACACAAAATTAAAATTTCTGTCAAGTTACTTATGGGACATCTTGTGTGACATGAAAAAATAACTAAAGTCTAGGCACCAAGCGCAGTGAACGCCTAACTTCATAGTTCTATTCATCATATTTTGCCATTAACAAGGTCTTCAAATCATGTGATCAAGAAAGCGATGAATGAAGATGGATTAAATACCTCTAAACTAAACTAACATACCTAAACAGTGCTATACGTTTCATAATATTCATTGTAAAGACACTAGTTTGAGACCTGTCAATTTAATTCCATTTAGAGATGGCATACAACCGAATTAGCATGCCTTACCCGGTTTTTATGGAAAAAACGCGACGAAATCTTCTGAGGCTAACAACCCCCTTGTTAGGGTAACTTTGTTTTGTGTTTGCAAGTTGTTCTGTCGTATCTCTACTCTATGGTAAAAATTTAATTAACTGAGGTGGTGAATGGATTAATAGAACGAAAGACAAAATCTTATTGTAATAAATAAACAACTAAAACATGGCTACTAACTGAAATACCTTGGCATCATACTTGTAGACTTTCCACAGGTCGTTTATACTGAGTTCGGGCTGGACATATTCCTTGCGGTAGAACGCAATGAAGGGGACCTCTAGTGTTTGATTCCTCATGAAATCTAGGGCTTGTCTGATCTTTACTACAGTGCTGGAACCCCTGAAACCAGAATGTTTAAGCTGACCCCACGAAAAGCATCATAGCACCTCACATACACAAAGCAATGTTATATTCAGTAACCAATATTGTATAAACTTCATAAGCACAGCAGTATTAATATGCTGAGCTGGGTTTTTTTCATTTTTAATAAATGAGGGTAGATCTGAAATGTATCTGGATGAGTATTAATCCTCAAACCCTGTACTACCTTCTTCCATCTGAGCAATAAGTACATTTGCATTTGCTTAGTCTACGTATTTCTAGTGTCTATCTATTATTACATTTACTGTTTAGATCTCACATTGCCTCATTTTCAAGATTTGTACTACCTTTTTCTTTATCTAAATATCTCACGGATATGAACAATATTTTACTTACCGTCTAGATCTGTCCCTAGCGTCCTGAGCGTCGGCTTTCGAAACGGGCGGTTTGAGGAAAGCCTGCTTGTAAATCCATTCTGCCTCGTCCTCTAATTCTGTACTACCTTCTTCGACTGGAGTGATGGGGACTTCGCGTATTTGCATACGTTCCGGTACGTCCGTTTTACGTATCTAAACAAATCAAACTCAGTTTGAACAATAATAAAAAATTAAATAGTTGTTCAACAACAATAATAAAAAATTAATAGTTTCTAGTTTTTAACTTAGGTTTATCAAATCTTTTAAGGAAAGGATAGCTATGGAAGGATAGTAATCCTCTGAAATGGCTTTCTAATAAATCAAAATCAAAATTTATTTATTTCATGTAGGCCAACTTGCAGCTCCTATGAAACGTCATAAATCTACCACCGGTTCGGAATGCAGATTCTGCTGAGAAGAGCCGGCAAGAAACTCAGCAGTTGCTCTTTTCAAAAAAAAAAAGTTTTTTTTTTTTACAATTGTTAAAAAAACTAGGCTATGCACACAATGTTTAATAATTTTATATATTAATAAAATCAATCAATCAATTAAATGTTCAAATATGCAGAAAGGTCATTTTTGGACTTGTTAATTAAATGTCCAAAGATGCCAAAGGGTCATTTTTGGACTGTTCTACGATCATGATGAAATATTAATAAAATGACAGAAAGCTGCATACCTCATTATCCAAATCGGTGAAATGGCTTCTCTTCAATTCACTTGGCTCATATATCTCAAATATAGATTTCTTGCTGGGCCGTTTGGGTTTGCCTTTTTTAGTCCTTCTCCTTTCACCTAAATGAATACATACAATATAATTTTAATATCTAAACATAACCAATATACATATGATATGCATAGATTTGGTCATCAAGAACTACTTAAATACTGTAAACAAAATTAAAAATGAGCCACATTATCAATCTCCTAGATATTTAGGTATTACATAATAATATATGAATGTCACAATTCATACCTAAATATCTAGTAAGTTTTTGATCATGCTGTGTTTCTTATTTTGACAATATGTAATTTATCATATTTCTGTTACAAAATGTAAATAAAATAATGTTATGCTAATCACTTATTTTTTATTTTTTAAAGAATGTTAAGTTGAAGTTGACTAATATTCTCCTATACCCTCCAAATAAGCGGGAAGCTTGTGCTAGGAGTGGGTACAACAATAGTGCAATGTGTGGGGTTCAAACCTGCAACCTTTAAGTTTTCAGTCCACACTGCATTTGCTAATAATTTGCTGTTGGTCTTTGTGTACTAAATAAATATATGGGGAACTTACCCTCTTCTTCTTCGTCCTCAATATATTCATCCAGATCTTCATCCTCCTCGTCCTCATAATCCTCCTCACCATACTTATCAAACTCGTCATAGTCAAAGTCCACACCGAAAATGTCTTGACCTTCTTGTAGTGTGCTATAATAAAAACAACATAAAATAGTAAAACAGCACTTACTTGACAATATAAATAAAAATTATTTTTAAGAAACCAACTTCAAATACCACTACAAAGTATATCAAGTGTGCCTGATGAAATTTGAAGAGTTCCCTTAATTTCACCAGACTCTCAACGTGAAATCCTGACGTGATAACCATGGGACCACTGGACCGCTTTCAAAAAGAAAAATTTTTCAGACTGATCCAGGCGTCTTTGAGTAATCATGGAAAATATATAATAAAAAGATTCCAACGAATTGAAAACCTCTTTCTTTTTTTGAAGTTGGTTAATAATTTTTCAAAACGATTACTACTTTTGCTACTGACTCAATTCAACTAAAAAAATTAAATGCTACGAGAATTGTATCTATAACATATGAACCTACGCGTCAGTGAATATAGGTTTCCGTTTCTTCTTCCTTTCAGCTATAGGCCTGCCATCATCATCGACTATGAAGTCATCAGCGTCTGACTCCAAATCCTCATTCTCATCATCATATTCCACTTCCCGTGGCGCAGCTGATTCTGAACGATTTTCGTCCTCCTAAAAATAGGAAAGAAAACTATTTTTGCAACCTGCTTTCACCTTAATACTACTACTATTACTACTACGGTACTAGGAAGTCAACTAATGTGGTGTAAAGCAAAATATCGAACACTTGCAGGTGCTTTGATGTGAATTTGATATTCTGATTTTTTGCCTTGTTTAGAAGAGGTTTTCGTATTGTTTGAGATGTTACAAGAACAACCTAAGGTGCTGAAACTTAAAAGTAAAGCGTGCTACAAACTTCGGGTCGGCAATTTGATTCAACACTATTTTTTGAACCAAAGCAATTATATAGATTTGTTTATCTACATATTAAATTCGATTTTCCGGCTTTGCAGATTGTGTGTATTTCACTAATTTTTGACAGATATACAAAAATCAATCTACATATAACTTTGACAGCTCAAAGTCAATGAAGGTAAAATCTTTCCTTTGCAAAGGTAAAGTGATAATAATTTCATCAACAAAAAAAAACTAACCTCATCAGAACCTCCCACAAACAGCTTCTCAGCAATAACCTCCCTCTCCAACTCAGGGTCATCTTGACCCTCATTGTCACTATCATCATCCTCTAATCGACGCAACCTCTTGAACTTATTCTGAAACATTAAAGTAGATTTTTTTAGAAGTTAAAATAGGTAAGTAAGTAAAACTAGCAAAATATAAAAAATCACAACCACTTACCCTAGCAACTTTTACACCTAAATTCTCCTCAATCAAATCATAATCTTCATCCTCAAGTCGGTCATCTAGCTCATCATCACTTTTTTTTCTTTTCTTTGGCCCTGCACTGGCATCTGAATCCTCCCCATCACTACCCGAGTCTTCTATAGGGGCATCATCTATCAAATCCTTCAACTCTTCACGTAAACGCTCTTCATCATCTAAAAATATTCCTCTTAATTTAATAATTCATTACAGAAAATTATGTTGCTATCAGAACATAAAAATGTGAAAAGTTAAGAATACCATAAGAACTCATAATATCTACTCTATAGCTCTTCTCCAAACAAACTGTTGAATATACAATCTCTTTAGTTTACCCATAGGTTTTGCTTGATTCTAAAATATTCATAGTGCTGTCTCTCACCTTAAAACTGTAGATAGGACTACTGCTAAATGTAATTTTTTTTATATAAATTAATGAATGATGAGTAAATTACTTCTGCTATCTAAATAAGATTAAGAAATTAATCTTGTAAATACAGATTTATCAAGCTTTAGCTTTTTATAGAGACTGTATTTTTGTGTCCTACTTATGATAACTTAGTTACTGAAGCTGTAGGCAACTATTACAGATCATTCCGTAAATATATAAAATAGCCAAGAAAACTGACGGTTTCTGGATTCTAAATGCTAATTAATTGGTTTTGCGATATAGATATCGAGCACATACCTTCCTCTTCCTCATCTTCATCCTCGCTTTGCACGGCTGCTTTTCGTTTTGGTTTCTTGCGTTCAGCTGGCTTTTCGTCTTCGGAATCTACCTAAAGGTGTAAATCGGGGCACCGTGTTAATCTAAACCAATAACTACTGTAATGTGCATTCGTAATCAAACGCGAAACACAAGCATTGTTTCCGATCATACTAACCTCGCTTTCCTCAGCTTCGGATTCCAAGAAATCAGCCATATTCACTTATATGCTAAGAGAGATTGTTTTCTTATTTAATACACTAATTATAGGCTTTATTACTACCAAATCTAAATGAAAAAAGAAAGCGAAAAGAAATTAGAAATCACTAAAACTTACGACCATAGACAAAAAGTGCCATACCATAGAACATAGACCTTTCCCTTTCACCATAGACAGTCCACAGCACAGAATACGAATACTACGGACCATGGACTATTTAACGACGCTAGCAAAGACTTATGCCCGTGATACACATGCTAGTTACCTACCTACACATGCTAGGTACCTACTCGCACAAAAGCGTGCCAGTCACCAGCAAAAATGAGCTACTCGCGCGAGTAGCTCGTCTTTAATAATCTGCGGTTCGTAGACAGAGAAGGCAATAGACCAAGGTACTGTGTAACCGCGACTGAAATAGAGATAACATGACGTAACGATGACGTCACATGACAAGTTCGAGTTTAATGTTGCCACAATAACTGCACTCCCCTAGTACCCCAAATTAGATGGAAAATTCTTCCCAGGATTTTTAAATAAAACGACAAAACAGATGCTGAACTGTTTTATTTTTTAAATAACATACCTACACATATAAGGTTGTCTGGGAGAGACATACCTATTAGGGTAAGCTTCTATTTTTTACATATATCTTAATATTGTGTGCAATAAAGAATTTATTATTCTTTATTGCACACAATATTAACTTCAACCACCACTTAAAAGTATAAAATAATTTTAGTTTGTACACGTAAGTCGGTTTTTTAAAAATATTTTTTTTTATACTAAAGTTTTTTAATGTACTTTCATAGGACCAATTCACTAGATAATTATTTGCTCCTTAAAAAAAATATTGAAATGCCGAATAGAAATTTAGCATATGTGAGTCACTTTGAAAAAAGATGTATGTAACACAAAGGAAAATTTTTTTTCGTTACTAGTAAGAATGTTACACAAAATAATTTGTAATGAACAGTTAAAATTTTCCTTCGATCGAGTAATGCTATTGAATTAAAAGCAACAAAAATTGTATATTTAGTCATCAAAATCATCATTAATGAAATTAACAGTATATTCCTTTTTTCAGGCAGTCGTATAAAACTGCAACTCTTCATAGTTTAAGTTAATAATTATTTAAAAAAAACATTAAAAGTCTGCCTCTAGCTATTTAAAAATGGCTTTAAAAATTAAGAACTTTGTAAATAAAATAATTCTTAAGATCGCCAACAGTTCTCGACTGGTTGTTGGACATTCGAACGAAACTTCAGGATGATTCAGAACAGTAACCGACACTATCTAACTGAATACACTTTAATCATCGCCGACATATATTATATTCTAGTATCCATCATCTTTCTTTTCTTTTCTCATAATATTCATTTCTTCCATCACGACTTTATTTTGTTTCAACAAAAATTAAAAAAAAAATTGAAAAAGTAGCCAAAGTAACCCGCCGTTACGGTATGTCAGAGGACATTACTAAAAAAAACCTATCTCCGTGCCAAATTTCAGCCATATCGGTTTAGTGTGGCGTATTGAGTAACAAACATCCATATGTTTGTTACTCAATCACGCCACACTAAACCGATATGGCTGAAATTTGGATGTATGTATGGATGGCCCTACATACATTCAAACTTTCACATTTATAATATAAGTAGGATAGGGAAAATCGGGACATTGTATAGGTACCTAAAGCTGGCAACACACATAGATACTAAATTTTCTTATTAACTGTCAGTTTGTTGGGCACAAAAGTGTGTCGACCTTGAAAAAAACTGGTTACACGATGAGGGACAAAAAATTGGGTAGCTGCGTCTCTGTTTATCACATTAATAACTTTATCTCTGCTCTCTTTTTAGTGTGAGTGAGAAAGAAATCGTCACTGACTCTATGTCTTCTCTCTCTACGCTGCGGTTCTGTGGCTCAAAAAAAAAGCTGTCAAAAAGTACTTACCCCTAAAATACAAACAAATGCAATTAATATCTACAGGGGCCCAAGTCTGCTATTACAATTGTAGTTACATTACAATTACATTGCCTATCAATGACATCCCAATTGCTACTTTTAGCAATTTGACTTGGGGCCCAGGGGTTCAATTGTCTATCAATGACATGACAATTGCTAAAAATAACAATTGTCATGTCATTGATAGACAATGTAACTACAATTGCAATAGCAGACTTGGGCCCCTGGTACTGTATTGATCAACATTTTGCAATTAAAATAAAAACTTAAAATGAGCAGTACAGCCCCGATTATAAAGAATATAATTCACGCAGGGCAAAAATATGTGCCTATTGCCAATGGGAGTAAGGTATGAAAATCAGTAACTAAATTACAGTAATTATAAAAGCACAGTCTATCTATGAAATTATTATTTTTATTTAAAATGCATACATTTTTCTAGGTACATTTCCATTTTCAAACATGGAAATTAGGCAAAGAGCGGGTTTTATTGGATGACAGTAAAAAAATTGGCAAAAGAGAGCCCATGGTTCTTATTATAGGACACAAGTTCAAATTAGAAGTTTGGGAGAATATTGTTAAAATGATGGCTGTTGGAGAGGTGGCAAGCTTCCAGGTGAAGAAAGAGGTAGGGTTTAACTTATTAAATAAAATTTAAAAATTGGGCTTAGATGTTCCCTAAAATTAAAGAATAATTTTCAGTAAAAACAGTCCTTAATTAAGTAATATTTTTTGATTTTATTGCAGCTAGTTTATAGTTACCCATTTGTATCAAAGACTCTCCGCGAGTTAGGCCAGGAACAGAAGGTTAAACATTCATGTACAATGACTCTGCATACTGAGGGAATTGGATATTCTGACTTAGATGACTTGATCAACAATCCTTGTGATTTGGAATTCATTATAGGTAATTTTTTTTCCACTGTAAAGCTACAAACACCAATGGTGTTAGTTATCCTTATCCTAAGATTACAATTGCAAATGTGTGTGTGTTAAGTGTTTGTTTTTCCTGCAATCACACCAGAAATTTTGAAATTAGCTGTGTGATTATGTGGTAAAATCGGTCCTGATAGGTCTCCAGTTATGTTGGATTACCATTTCATGTGACTATGAGAGTGAGGGAAAAGAGAATACACACACAGCCTACACACACACACTTGTGCACTATTAATATCTACTGCATAGTTGGCTAAGCTGAGACTGGCCATATTCAGTGTAGTGAAATACCAGGAGAACATATTTTTGTAGCATTATATTATAGACTTGCATTAAATTGATTCTATTCAAGGATAACAACTACACTTCAGCTTCCTGTGCTTTTATCTCTGTGCGCTCTTTTCAAATCTTAATTAATATACTTCCATTTACTGGTATTCTATGACCTCAGCAATAAAATACAGATACATATTTAGATAGATAAAAATTAAACTTTATTGCGCACAAGAAACAGAAAACAAAAACAGCTTGAAACTATACATGGAAAGGTGGCCTTAGTGCTAACAGAGCAATGACGCATTAGGGTAGTAGTAAAAAGCATCAGTAATTAAAACCAGATAACTAACATTATAACATAAATGTAAAAATTAATTCTCATTGTAGAAGTATTAAAAGTAGAAAGGTCTAATGAATATGAGAAAGAGTTGTGGCAATATTCCAGTGAAGAGAGGCTGAATCTGGTCCCAGAGCTGAAGGAAAAGGGAAATAAGTTGTATGCAGAAAAACTATATGACGAGGCTGAGGAGGCATATAGGCAGGCTATTGCTATCTGTGAACAGCTGATGATCAGGTATGGTATTTTTACTATGCATCTAGAGTCTAGACTTATACAGTGCGGATGGTCAACAGGTCGATCGCAGCTATTAGTCGAGTCAATAGCTGCATGACTTTGCATATCTAACATAAGATGATCAGGCACAATTCTCACACTAATATTATGGACAAGTAGTTAGTAACCAGTTATTAAGAATTCAATTTTATGTTTTCCCTTTTAATCAAATAAAAAACACTAACAGGATTTCATCAGAAAGTAGTAGATCCAAAGTAGATCTTAGCTTTAATCAAGTTAGCCACCCCTGTTATACAATAACTAGCTTTTGCCCGCTGCTTTGCCCACACTAAGTTAAAATTTTCTATTTAACCTCAGAGATTGAATTTTCAAAAATCCTTTCTTAGCACATGTCTACGTCATAATAGCTATTGTTAATGACTACATATGTATACATTTTTTTGTTTATTTCAGAGAACGAAAGAGTGATGAGGAATGGATTACTTTGAATAAACTTAAACTACCAGTTCTACTCAATTATGCTCAGTGTAAACTAGTCAAAGGAGATTATTACCATGTTATAGAGCATTGCAATACTGTGTTGGAGTATGATAAAGGTATTAGAACCTCATTCAAGTAATGTATCAAATTTCAGATCACCCTGTACAATCTATTAGTAAAAAAGAATCACTACCATACCATCCTTTGGAACGAAAAATGTGAAACGATAGTCTATTATAAAATCATTTACAACATATTGAATCTATTCAACTGCCATCCACTTTTAAAGAAGTGCACTAAAAATCTGAAAGATGTTTGTTCAAATTCACGTATATAACTTAGCTAATACATAGCATACAATAATCGGTTTCTACACACCATTGTGCCGGAATGCTAAATCACGTCTGACCGTAGGGTGGTAACTAGCCACGGTCAAAGCCTCCCAGAAATGAAATTATATATTCATTATATTTATTTATATTCATTATTTTTCAGATAATGAAAAAGCCTTATACAGAAGAGCAAAAGCACATGTAGGAGCGTGGAATCCAGATGCTGCTGAACATGACTTTAAAAGATTAAAAACCATCAATCCCACCTTAAGTGCAATTGTCGACAAGGAATTGGAGAATATTAGAAATCTGAGGAAGCAGAAGGAAGATCAGGACAAGAATGCGCTAAAGAAACTTTTTGATAAAGAAAATGGAACATCATAGCAATAAGTTATTTTATTGCTGTCTGTGGTTATATTATGTTAGTACTTATGTAATTTCTAATTCCAAGGTTTATGTAAAGATTAGAGATATCATTTCAAAAGGTGAAAATTGATCTGTGTCATGTGAGAGCTACAATCTTGTGGAAAGTATCTGCTACTGACCGTCATTTGTAGTGATATAGTTGAGAGTAAATACTAGATAAATAACTTTGATGAATAGAGTAATCGAGATTTAATATTATTGTGACGATTGCAATCGCCTCACGGTCAATTCTCAACTTACGTGATAGTACATATTAATAATATAAACTGTAACTTGTAAAATATTCATGCTTTAACTTAACTGTTATATAACCTATTTCTACTCGTGAACATTGTGATCTCTAACCCAAATAATAGATAAATTTTATTTTGAGAATATGACATATTATACTGTTAAAAAAGACATTCTGGAATATGAGTTGTATAAAGCCGGCCGCATCAGATCTCAAAGGTGCAAAAAATGTTATGCTTAAAAAACAAATCTCTTAAAAAAGTTTGCCGGTAGACTCAAAATTAGTTACTTAGATTATGTTGCACTATTGTCGCACCCACTCCTAGCACAAGCTTTACACTTATTTGAAGGGAAGGAGAATATAAGTCAAGTTCAGCTTGGCTAATATTCTTTAAAAAAAAATTAGGAGCTTAGTAAGACGAAAAAGATTTATATTTCATTTTTCCCTTTTTAGTTGCTTCTATCGTCGGTTCAATTTTTTGTAAAAAGTACTTAATTATTTTTGTCACACCCAGCTTGTTGTATGTCTGACTATACAAGTTATGTTAAAAAAATTAAAATATATGTAAGTGCAATTTTAGTGTCATCGGCTCCCCGCCTATAACATTTGGTCGGCATGCGGATTGCGGCGGCATTATTTGATTAAGTTGATCAATCTATGGTAGGTATTTTATATAGTGAACTTAGAATAAAGAAGTTTTATATCAAATAGTTTCAATTAAACTTTTACAAATTGCTTTCGAATATTATCCATTTCTCTGTCTACGCGGCATGGTGAAGTTTTTTTTATGGGTGAGAGTTTTTCGTGCTTCCATTACGCTTATTAGTGTAAAGATGTATACTTACGTCTTACTTAATTTACTTATATTTTTATTTTATTTAATGTTACCCACAATAAAAGTTACTAATAAATCGTCCAATTTACTTTCATCAATGGAACTTTTTTATTTATTTTTATAATAGTCTTGGCAAAGTTTCTAATGAATTCTCTATTTGAGTCATACTACCCACAATGATGTCGGTATCTGAGTGGACTTATACGAATAAAAGCGAGTACCCAGCGGTACACAAGGCATTCCTAGTTCACTCGTCGACTGAGCACCTCATCGGGACCGTCACTGCTTGGAGTAAGACTGTTTCATATCACTTAGTTCCTACAACTGGTCTAAAGTATAAATTGTTAATGGTCGTATGCGAGGTAACCTCTCTATTGAATGATTGTCATGTCATGTGAATTTGAGAGTAAATTGAAAGTAAGCTCAATGTGCTTAGATCCTGACTTTTGTTATCCTTTTCCACTTCTGACTCCTAAGATCAGAAGTGGGATTGGCCTGTGCTCACTATTAGCCTTGTGTGACAGAACCTGGGAGAGATAGTTGAAATGAGAGTCCAAAATTATACTTTTCACTATATTTCGAGCAGAGTTTCCACCCTCTTATTCTATGTTTACAAAATGAACACCCACCATCGTGGTTCCTTTACTTTTATACATGATTCAAACAAAAGGCTTACAATACTACCAACCAAACAAACAGTGATATTAGTATTCCAAATGCTATGTACAATGTAGAAATAATTGAATTACGATTATAGTCAACGGAATAAACGATTTAAATAACAATTAAACATTCAAGCAGCTCAATATCAATCAAATTCCTGTGATTTAATATTTACAATTCAGCCAACCAAACGGACAAAGTAATCTTCATGACATCAATTTTCCAGAGTATTATTATTTATAAACTAAATATCATTAAAGTAGGTATTCGTAAAAACATAATATAATTAAATTAGAATTATAATCAATTGAATAAACTATTTAAATAACGGTTTACTATTTAAGTAACTCAATACCAAACAGCTTCTACTGGTATCACAACAATTATTAATCATTAATCTGAATTAATGCAAGATATATAATAAATAAAATATTCTGATATTAAACATTCATAACAGAATAATATTTACTATTATTAATTATCACTTCTAAATATAAATAATAATCAAACTATTGACGTAATCCGGAAGTAACGTGTATGTATGACAGGTCTTGCATGGCGTAGCGGCTATTGGTTGGTAACATTCGGCCATCCTCCCACGCGCGTGTCTCACGCCGCGTAACCAAGATCCTCGTCCCTGCAGTTGCATCAGTTACCTGGACAGAGAAAGAAATCGCACAGTAATATGCTCTGGAGAGATCATCTCGATTCGCTCAGAAGTACTTAATACCTACGGAATTCACAGGCAAAGGCCATATAGACAATAACTAAAATTGGTCACTTAGGACAGTGGGTTAGATAGATTACACAGACATCATCGTAGAAATTGCAAAGACATTATCTTGTAGAGGTTACACAGACATTATCTTGGTGGGGTCACACAGACATTATCTTGTAGAGGTCACACAGACATTATCTCGGTGAGGCCACACAGACATTATCTCGGAGAGGCCACACAGACATTATCTCGGAGAGGTCACACAGACATTATCTCGGAGAGGTCACTCAGACATTATCTTGGTAGAAGTCACACAGACAATCTCGGAGAAGTCACATAGACATTATCTTTCAAAAGTCACACAGATTACCTTGCATATTTTATAAGGTCCTGTGTAACGACTCTTCAATTTTGTGAAATTTGTGTCGACGTATCTCTACTGGCTACATTAACCCACACAACTATTTTTTTCCCTACCCCACATTTTATGCATTTTTTTACAAGAACCGTCAAATCGGTTTTTTTTTCCTCCATTACCCTCATGTTTCTGTTAATATGCAACTTCGTAGTGCCTCGCCTATTTTGTGAGCCTTGCGATGTTTTTTTGTGCACCAACATATTATGCGACGTGTTTGTAAATGCTCAGAAAATCATTATTAAGACAGTACATTATAGAACTCACCGGACGTGCTTGTGCTTCTTGCCACGTAGTTTCAGGTGTTGCCGTGGACCAGCAGCAGTAGGTGGAGGATGTATGCCCATTGCTTTGACAGGTTTCACAGCGTAGGAGAGCACTGCAGTTCTGCGTCTCGCACCCGGCCCGACGGTAGACACTTCACTGGAACTTCACAGCGCCGTTTCACCGCGACGACGTTGTAGACCCTCCATCACTTGCACTTCTTCTCCGTTGACTTCCGCGTCGAAATTCTGACTTCTGTTCTTCAACGGCGAGTGGAACCCCGTAGACGAAGGTTATCTTCGGTTTCGAAATTTTGAGATTAACTTCTGAACCGCCATGCGTCACTCGGCTTAGTTTTCTTGGCAGCGGCGCTGCGTGTTCCGGCAAGGGCCACGCAAAAAGAAAATTTTTCGTGTTCTTCGTTATGCTGCGCCTTTCTCTTCTTTTTTACGCGACCAGCTGCACGTGTTTCTGACTTTTCCTCGATCCCACTTCTGAAATGTGACAGAACCTGGGAGAGATAGTTGAAATGAGAGTCCAAAATTATACTTTTCACTATATTTCGAGCAGAGTTTCCACCCTCTTATTCTATGTTTACAAAATGAACACCCACCATCGTGGTTCCTTTACTTTTATACATGATTCAAACAAAAGGCTTACAATACTACCAACCAAACAAACAGTGATATTAGTATTCCAAATGCTATGTACAATGTAGAAATAATTGAATTACGATTATAGTCAACGGAATAAACGATTTAAATAACAATTAAACATTCAAGCAGCTCAATATCAATCAAATTCCTGTGATTTAATATTTACAATTCAGCCAACCAAACGGACAAAGTAATCTTCATGACATCAATTTTCCAGAGTATTATTATTTATAGACAAATGAAAGACAATTTTGACGATGTAAATAATGCATTATCTCAAGTTTCTGAATGGTTTACGGCAAATAATCTCCTTTTAAATGCTAAAAAAACAAAGTGTGTTGAGTTTTTATTACCTAACACGAGAACTGTCAGTAAAAATTTAAAGATAAATAATGAACCTTTGAAAACTGAGGACTCCACAGTGTTTTTGGTGTTAACCCTGGATTCAAAGCTACAATGGGGCACCCATATAGCAACGCTTGCTGGCAAACTTAGCTCTGCTGCTTACGCTGTTAGGAGGATTCGACAGTTGACTGACATAGAAACTGCAAAAATTGTTTATTTTGCATATTTCCATAGTATTATGTCATACGGAATCTTACTATGGGGTAAGGCAGCCGATATTGGAAAAATTTTTGTTTTGCAGAAGAGGGCAATCCGCGCAATCTATAATTTGAGGCCGCGGGATTCCCTTCGAGAAAGATTTAAAGAGATAGGCATTCTTACAGTAGCTTCACAATATATTTATAACAACATAATATTTGTCAGACAAAACATTTTGAGTTACAAAAAAAAGAATGATTTGTCCGATAGACCAAGTAGAAATCCAAATAGGCTCATGTTTCCTGGGCTGCGCCTCAAGAGGGTCCAAAAGACATTTGTGAGAATGGGCGTGACGTTTTACAATAAAATTCCACAGTCAATCTTAGACTTGCCTCTACACAAGTTTAAGAAATCAATTAAATCTACTCTCATGAAAAAAGCATATTATACAATTGAAGACTATGTAAATGATAAAAAAGCGTGGATATAATTCGCTCCAGTGATTCATAAGACAGTAATAACTATTCTGTGTTCAATAACAATTGTAAATTTTTTTATTTTTTTTTTGAAAAGAGCAACCGCCGAGTTTCTTGCTGGCTCTTCTCGGCAGGAAAGGCATTCCGAACCAGTGGTAGATTCATTGACGATTCAAAAGTGCTTGTAAAAGTTTATTTGAATAAAAAATATTTCTATTTCTATTTCTATTTCTATAAACTAAATATCATTAAAGTAGGTATTCGTAAAAACATAATATAATTAAATTAGAATTATAATCAATTGAATAAACTATTTAAATAACGGTTTACTATTTAAGTAACTCAATACCAAACAGCTTCTACTGGTATCACAACAATTATTAATCATTAATCTGAATTAATGCAAGATATATAATAAATAAAATATTCTGATATTAAACATTCATAACAGAATAATATTTACTATTATTAATTATCACTTCTAAATATAAATAATAATCAAACTATTGACGTAATCCGGAAGTAACGTGTATGTATGACAGGTCTTGCATGGCGTAGCGGCTATTGGTTGGTAACACTTGATAACCTCACATACAGCCGTTAGTTTTCGTTAAAAAATACCATGCCGACGATCTTCACGTTCAAGGGAATACTTCTTACTGTTCGATTCCCATCTGTGATTTTGGGAGATCGTGTTTTGTTTCCCTTTCTGATGTTTAATTTGTTGATGTCTTTTGGACATTGAGTAAGAATACAAGGTTCATGTTAAACTTGTCTGTAACTTGTTTAGATAAACGAGTGTGCGCTGCTATCTGCCATAGCTTACAGGTAGTCGAACAAAAATACGTGACGGTATTTATCTTTTACTGTTCGATTTCTATCTGTGATTTTGGGAGATTGTGTTTAGTTTCCCTGTTTGATATATTCAGTTTGGATATTGAGCAGAAATACAATGTTCTTGTTAAACGCGTCTGTAACTCGTTTAGATAAACGAATTTGTGCTAATTTGTGAAATAGTTTGCAGGGGCCCAAGTCTGCTATTGCAATTGTAGTTACATTGTCTATCAATGACATGACAATTGTTATTTTTAGCAATTGTCATGTCATTGATAGACAATTGAACCCCTGGGCCCCAAGTCAAATTGCTAAAAGTAGCAATTGGGATGTCATTGATAGGCATTGTAACTGTAATGTAACTACAATTGCAATAGCAGACTTGGGCCCCAGATTGTTGACAAAAAAAAAAATACGTGGCGGTATTCTGTGCAAGTGCGTGTGCCAAACAACAGTGATTTCGGTACTGTGTGTGTGCTGAGTTGATATCTGTGGCGGTGGCGTTGCGTTTAAATAAAAGACATGTTCTAGTGATATCGGAATGAGAGATCAACGACTTGCTACACTGGCTGCGTGTAACAGACTGTCGCAAACACTACAATATCTGCCACGGTGCCTGGGCCCCAAGTCTGCTATTTTACATGTCATTGTCATTGATCCGCAATACAATTACAATACAATTATCATTGGTCCAAAATTTCGTAGTCTACTAAATTCACAATGGTCGTTCGATTTCTTATAATTAGATTGTAATTTAATGATACCTCGGTATTGGAATTAGCTTAAAAAGCGTTTCCCGAAATGAGTTTCAAAAAAAACTACATATTAAAAACGTTTATTTAAGCTAGATTTAAAGCTAGATGTGTCAGTGGCAAACCATCGGTAAACAATTGTGACGCCATTGAATTAGTAGACTACCAAAATTGCTAAAAGTAGCAATTGGGATGTCATTGATAGGCAATGTAACTACAATTGCAATAGCAGACTTGGGCCCCAGGTTTCGCGTTTTTTGTCGAAGCCTTGGCGGATAGTGGTGCCCGGACGCGGGTGCTGCTTTCTTCGAATGAGTTCAGCTTGTTGACTACTTTGTTTTGGTAAAGATGAAAGTCGTGATTTTGTTAATCATAGGCCCCAAAAGCCCTCATTGTTCTAACTACTGACTGACATACAACATCTATTTATTTTCCTTTTACCTATTCTTGTGCTATGACTAAACAAATCACGGTAATACTTTGCCCCTCAAGGGAAGTTCAACAGTGACTGATTGGAATGGTACAGTGACTGTTGCCCGAGTCTGGTGGTCTGAAGCTGTACTGTGACCGTCGCCCGAGTCTGGTGGTCTGAAGCTTTACTGTGACTGTTGCCCGAGTCTGGTGGTCTGAAGCTGTACTGTGACCGTTGCCCGAGTCTGGTGGTCTGAAGCTTTACTGTGACTGTTGCCCGAGTCTGGTGGTCTGAAGCTGTACTGTGACCGTTGCCCGAGTCCGGTGGTCTGTAGCTTTACTGAGATCGTTGCCCGAGCCTGGTGGTCTGAAGCTAAACAATTAATGCACGAGCTAAGTTTGAGACGACTCGTAGGTCGCATGTGAACGATGAGCGCGTGTGCGCGTTGAATGTCTCTGCAATGAGGCATGGTGTGACATCATCGTGCTAAAACTACATGTCGGTAAGACGTTTCCAATATATTTTTGACGGTTTAAGTGAAATCAAGCTAATCTCATACCCACATGAACGGGATAAAGAATTTTATGCCCAAATTAGTTTCGTTATCTAGAAACCTCATTCTAAAAAAAATAATTGTTGACTTTTGAGCAAAGTTAAGTTAAATAAGAAATTGAGATTCCTGTGTCTTGTGGTTTCGTGGAAACCAGGTGGTGTGTGTGAATAGTAGCGATTGCATACGTGGATGCATGGATCAGGGCGATCCTGTGAGGATGACCGATGCCATGGCAATTCAGTGTGTAGATGCCCTTAAAAGAATTAGGAAGATACAGCTATTGCGACATTTATAAAGTCAACAGTTGATGAATGTCAGTGCAATGATTCTTTGTAAGATTTCTTGTTTATCATTTTTGTTCAATGATCTTTGGAAGAGACAATTAGATTGAGTTATCTTTGTTTCCATTGGAGAAAAAATGAGATGAGCCATTGCGTTAGTCAATGTTGAACCTTGGTTTGTTTATGTACGGAGTGGTTACATTCTCTTTGTTTATGTTGAGAGTGAATTCCTTCTTTGATTGCAAGCCAATTTATTTAAGCTAATGTAAATTAGAAGTTTTCATATTAAAATGAAGTTAGATCCAGAGTTTAAATGCCCGTTTATGATCATTGAAATTCGTAGATGTGTGATGCATTATGACTGTGCATTATGATTTGAGTTTATCGTGGAATGAGCAATCATCAAACCGGGTAGACTCATAAAATATAGTGTGGGTAATCGAAGTATAGATTACAGAGTTTGTTTACTAAAGATCGTGTTGCAAAAATTATATTTGCGTAACGAAGGTAGAAAATTACATTCGAGACGTTTGTACTATCGTGTACGTGTTACGTGTGTAGTGTAGTCACTGTCTTCAAGTAAAAATCTGATAATGTGGCTTGTGTTTATCTTTTCAATAGATCGATAATAATGTTTCGATTTGAGCGAGTTGTTTATTTTGAATCGTAAATTGAGCAGTTAAGAAAACGGGTTAACAAATAAAGTGAAGTGTCGGTATTCCGAGTATAGATAGCAAAACCTGTTTATCAAAGGTTGTTTTGCAATAACTTTGCGTGATAAATATTACGTTGTGCAAATGAAGGTAGAAATTAAATTCGTGAAATAATTAGTCATGAAGCAAAACAAAATTGGTTAAGTGGCTCGTGTTCATCTCGTATATCAACCGATAGTATTTGAATCAATTTTGCTAATATTTTCAGTTGATTGTTACTTTTGAGTACCTTCGATGGTATTCTGACCTTTAGATTGTTGATAAAATTTAAATGTACGGGCATGTACTTCGTTTTATTTGCCGGTGTTACTTATTTGTTAAATAGAAAAGTTGTCACATGAATATGTACCGGTCGTAGTTTATTTGTCCCAGTTAATTCTTTAGCTCGTGAATAATGTTTCAACCTACCCGGTAGTTAAGTAAAGCTGTTGCTGTCAATAAATTAGTGATGATTTCTTATTTGTGACTACATATGTAACAAGATTCCCGGTAGTATTTAAATTTTTGAGGAAAAGTGATTTTCTTAATTGAATCATGGGTTAATGTCAGGTTAGACCGAGCAATTACTTGATCGATGTTTTGACTAAGCAAAGTTGACTGACTGACGTTAAAGAGTTTTGTTAATTTTTGAGTTTTTGGTTTTGATATTTTGCTAGAATTGTTATTTGGTTGGAGCTCTTATTTAAATAGAGCTCGTAGAGCGCCTATGCGCTCTATAGCTCTTAGAACAGATGGAACTCGTAAACTTTTGATTGTTCTCCCGAGAGTCCGGCTGCTTTCCTTGAAAGCAAATGGGACGTTTTAATGTTTTTATGTTCACAGATGCTCAAAGGTGTATATGTGCATGTTTTTGCATGCGAGAAAATGAGCAGCTGAGGTGGTCCACCATCTATGCGTTGCACTGAGCACGCGTCATGAGGACCCGTGCAGACACATCACTGTTCCGACAATAATGATGACAATGCAAGCGCAGGTCCTTCGTCTGCCTCTGCTCCAACTGTTGCTCTCAACGAAGACGCTTCCTATGAAAGCGCTAAATGAAGGTGCGGCCGAGGACGTCGCATGGTCAGGAGAGGCCGTCTTGGCAAAGTTTCTAATGAATTCTCTATTTGAGTCATACTACCCACAATGATGTCGGTATCTGAGTGGACTTATACGAATAAAAGCGAGTACCCAGCGGTACACAAGGCATTCCTAGTTCACTCGTCGACTGAGCACCTCATCGGGACCGTCACTGCTTGGAGTAAGACTGTTTCATATCACTTAGTTCCTACAACTGGTCTAAAGTATAAATTGTTAATGGTCGTATGCGAGGTAACCTCTCTATTGAATGATTGTCATGTCATGTGAATTTGAGAGTAAATTGAAAGTAAGCTCAATGTGCTTAGATCCTGACTTTTGTTATCCTTTTCCACTTCTGACTCCTAAGAATAGAATACTTTTTGAAAACTGGTAGCTACCTAAATTATATAACTTTCAAAAATTAAAAATCGCGCGCGAAAACAAATTCAACTAAGAGGCCATTTACATAACACGATCGGGACCAACACAGGCCACCTTGACTGATTTGATGTTAAAATCGACCGTTGGATGTCGATTTTGGTTGATCAACTGAATAACCTTCCAACCATGTTGGTTGTGAGCGCATCCCTCGCTACCAAGGACAATTTAAATTTTGTGTCATTGAGTTGAGTTGCGATCGTCTGGATGCCCATGTTTGGTTCCGATCGTGTAGATTGAAATTCAATTTGGTTGATGGTGGGTTGATGCAACCAAGGTGACATCAGTGTTGGTGGTTGATCCCATAGATAATACATTACTATCGACTTTGATCCGATCGTGTAGATGGCCTTTAAGCACAGATTAAAAGAGAAATACATATGACAATGTTGTCAAACAATGTTAGGTATTTGTCAAACTAACCTAACATAACCTAGAACACTAAAATTCAAAATCGTGGAAAAAGTAAACAATAAACAAATTAATCCTAAAACCAAAACCTGATTCATTTCTAAAGAAAGCTAAATCTAAGCAATTTGTGCGTTGCGAATAACAATGTCAGAACAAACTGAACCAGTGTCTGAGGTTGAAGCAGAAAAGTCAGAAAATCAGGAAAATACAAACGCTAGCGAAGAGTATGCTTATTTGGACCGCGGTGGATTTTCATCAGAGAAATTTAAAATTGAACTCCGAGGATTACCCAAGTTCTACGGGATAGCTGTAAGCACTACATCATGTTATTTTCCCTTTAAATTCCCTTTAAACCTAACATGTTAGTCAAAATCTTTATTAAAAACTAGCTTTTGCTCGCGGCTTTGCTCACGTTAATTTCGATTTTTCAAACCCCTATTTTACCCCCTTAGGGGTTGAATTTTCAAAAATCGTTCCTTAGTGTGCGCCTACGTCATAAAAGGAACCAACTGTAAAAATTTCAAGTTTCTAACTTCAGTAGTTAAGGCTGTGCGTTGATATCTCAGTCAGTCAGTCAGGACTTTGAATTTTATATATATAGAAGATAAGTGCCTAGTTCAAAAGTGTATAAGTAATGTCTATCAAGAGATGATGTGAATTAAAAAATTATAATAAATATCATTAAAAAAAAAAATAATAATATTCAGCAGTAAGTATAGGTCATGGTTTTAAATTGGGAAATTTTGATATAAAAAATTATAAAATTCCAGACACAGCCCCTTTTTACTGCCAATTTCTACTGATATCTAAGATTATGCATATTTATGTACTTAAGTATACTATTTCCGCCTTAAGGTACTCAGTAAGGTCTATCTAATCTTTCATTCAAATTCTTCTTAAATTTACTACTCAACAACAGGTGTTGATCAAATTAAATTAAACCATGTGAACCCTCTAAAAGATCTTTACAAATTCTGCAAATTTTTTGAAAATTGCAGAATGCAAATTCAGGTACATTGGAATGTTCAACCTCAAGTGTGCAGTTTACCATACACCATTTCAAAATTATTTATTAGAAGATCTTGTTTGCCTGAAATAATTAAAAAAAAAGTAATGATTTATTTAGCCAGAAACATAAGTAAAAAATTAATTGTAATAGCTGTTTGAGACTCTGCTATTTTGATGATTCATTTCTTCTTTCAGGAGTTAAAAAAATTAATGAACAATAAACTAGGCTTGAACACAAGTAAGATAAAAAGACCTAAAAATGGAAGTCATTGGTTGTATGCATGTTTCCAAAATGATGAGGAGAGAACTAAGGCAATTGCTGCATTGAATGGATATTCATGGAAAGGTATTTCACTCATTATATTGAATTTCTTTTTTAATAAATATTGTTTTTAACAAAACTCATCTAAAACATCTTGACTGATTCTTATGAAACTGTGTGTATATTCAGTAGGTCGGAAAATAGGACGTAGACTATTTTTCATACCTCTAAGTGATAAGGGTGGTCCACCCCAATAATTTTTTTTATTTGTTGGATTTATATGGCAAAACATTTGCCAGGTCAGCTAGTAAATATATAAAACAACTCTTTTAACTCCTTTTAAATCCATCTATCTTTATAGGAAAGACATTAATAGCGGAAGCAGCAAAGCCAGCACCAGACCCACTTGTCAGAAAGAGAAAGCAGGAAGAAGAAGGAACACATAACAAGAAGAAGAAAGAAGATGACAACAAGAGCCAAGAAGAGAGGTTGAAAGATGCAGTTACACCTTATTGGAACATTCCTTATGAAGAACAGGTAACTATAGACTTATTTATTTAATCTATAGACTATAGTCTTGTAGGTATAGGTCGCTAGCAACGCGGAGGCCCGATCGCATTCGCGAAACAATGTGGACTCCCCATATCGTGTTCTCCCCGCAGGTTAGCCCCGGATAAACTAAAAATAGCGAGGCAAGAGTTTGACCTGATGCTGAGCAACGGGACGGCACGACCATCTGAGAGCGCCTGGGCATCGCCCCTGCATTTAGCCCCCAAGAAAGATAACGGATGGCGGCCTTGCGGGGACTACAGGCAGCTCAACGCACGTACCATCCCAGATAAGTACCCTATAAAACATATACATGACTTTGCTCATAGTATATCTGGATGCACGATATTTTCTACAATCGACCTAGTTAAGGCCTATAACCAGATCCCGGTGTTTGAAGAAGATATCCCGAAAACAGCCATTACAACACCATTTGGACTTTACGAATTCCCCTTTATGACCTTTGGACTCCGGAACGCAGGTCAGACCTTCCAGAGATTCATCGACGAAATGACTCGCGGACTTGACTTCTGTTATTGTTACCTAGACGATTTTTTAGTTTTTTCTAGGAATGCCACAGAACACGAAAAACATTTAGAACTTCTCTTCGAAAGAATGAAAAAATATGGCGTTCTAGTTAATACTTCGAAGTGTGTTTTTGGCGCGTCCGAGATTCAATTCCTAGGTTATCACATCTCAGCCTCAGGTACTAAGCCACTAGAGTCCAAAGTCCAAGCTATTAAGGAATTTCCTAAGCCACAGACTATCAAATCACTTAGGAGATTTTTAGGTATGATCAATTTTTATCGGCGATTTATACCTAACGCCGCGAAAATTCAAGCCCCCTTAAATGCCCTACTGTCCGGTTCAGTTAAACCGTCAACCAAAGTAGAATTGACCGGGGACACACTAACAGCGTTCGAGCAATGCAAGAACAGTCTTTGTAATGCCACCTTACTAGCACATCCCGATTGCCAAGCCAAACTCGCCCTTGTTACAGACGCGTCCGACTTAGCATTGGGTGCCGTGCTACAGCAATACAAAGACAATTCCTGGCAACCTCTCGCTTTCTTTTCGCGAAAGCTTAGCCCCTCGCAGCAGAAATATTCGCCCTACGACCGCGAGTTACTAGCTATATACGAAGGGATAAAATATTTTCGTTACATGCTCGAAGCGCGGCACTTCATAGTCTACACTGACCACAAACCTTTATGTTATGCCTTCCGCACACAGAAGAGTAACTGTTCGCCGCGTCAGTTTAGACATTTAGATTTTATATCACAGTTCACGAGTGACATTCAACATATTTCTGGCAAAGATAACGTTGTCGCAGATACGTTGTCTCGCGTAGACAGCATACAGAACCCGGTTGAGCTCGAAGTGCTTGCTAAAGCTCAATCAGAAGATTCTGAACTTTTGCAACTCCTTGGTGACGAATCCTCACTCCGTTTCAAAAAACTGAAGGATCCGAGCAGCGGCGTCGAATTATTTTGCGACGTAAGTACTGGTACTGCTAGACCCTTTGTCCCAACACCCTTACGCAAGCAGGTCTTCGACAGTCTTCATGGTCTAAGTCATCCCGGCGCCAACGCCACTGCTAAACTCATCGCGCAGCGTTTCGTATGGCCCGCCATCAGAAAAGACTGCCGAGAATGGTCACGCACGTGCTTATCTTGCCAGCGCTCCAAGGTACATCGCCATGTGTCATCACCTCTAGGCACATTCGAATTACCTCGAGCCAGGTTTTCCTTCGTGCATATCGACCTCATTGGACCACTGCCATACTCGAACGGTTTCCGCTACTGCTTAACAGCAGTAGACCGTTTTACAAGATGGCCAGAGGTAATACCTATAGCGGATATTACAGCTGAAACCGTAGCCAAAGCATTGCTCTCTGGCTGGATTTCTCGCTACGGAACCCCTGCTGACGTCATAACGGACAGAGGCGGCCAATTTCAATCGGGATTATTCAGCTACTTGTCCAAGATGGCTGGATTCAAACACCGCCAAACCACGGCTTATCACCCCGCTTGCAACGGCCTAGTGGAAAGATTCCATCGGCAGCTAAAAACAGCTATTACTTGCCACGCTGATAGTAATTGGACTGAATCCTTACCACTAGTGCTATTGGGCATTCGGAGCGCCTTCAAAGCCGATCTGCAGTGTTCTTCAGCAGAACTCGTATATGGTGAGCCTTTAAGACTTCCAGGTGAGTTCTTTGAAGCAAACACCCATACCACAACTGACGTTACGGACTTCGCCGCTAGAATACGTTCATTTTGCGAACGACTTCAACCTTGCCCCGCTTCACGCCACAGTAAAAACAAAACATTTGTTTATAAGGATCTTACTACTTCTAGTCACGTTTTTATCAGAGAAGACGCACTGAAGAGTACATTCCATCCTGCATACTCCGGTCCACACGAAGTGACTGAAAGAGGCGATAAGGTATTTAAGGTAAGGGTAAACGGTAAAGAGGTGAGCGTTTCTATAGACCGCTTAAAACCGGCCTATATATTAAACACCGACCCGCCTAACATCACTCTACGCAGAGAACCTAGTCCCGCTCCCAAAGCCACCAACAGCGACTCGGAGGTACCTAAAACAACAAGGTCCGGCAGACGGGTCAAATTCCCGGATTTTTATCGTCCGTAAGTACGGCCTCCGGGGGGGAGTGATGTGGGAATCACTTTCACATACACACACACCTACGCATACTATACATAATAAAAAAACAATATCGGAACAAACACACAGACACACACCCATCAGCGCGCCGCTCTCCAGTGTGCGCCGAGCATTATCACCTGCCGATGGAAACCGGTCCGTGTGACGTCAGCGCTCGCTGCGCGGCTGCTCGGTGCCTTGCGATTTGCCAATTTTAATATACTTAGTCCTCATTGTTTCGCGAATGCGATCGGGCCTCCGCGCTGCTAGCGACCTATACCTAGTTCCATTCCTACAGTCTTATCATGAAATGATCTCCAAACGAAAATTGCCCTTGTGGGCTAATTGGTATTCTTATTGAATGTCTACTAACCTAAGCTTTTTCACTGATTTTTCTTTTGTAGATAAAGCTAAAAGAAAAAGAAATCAAGAATCTGCTGTTGAAATTTGACAATGAAGCGTGGAAAATCCACAAAGCAAACCGAAATAAAATTGAATCTAATCGCAAAATTTATAATGGCTTAAGTTTTGAGTTAAGACCCATACAAAAGTCACCAATTACTGAAGGTTACAGGAATAAGTGTGAGTTCACTGTTGGGATTGATGAGGAGTCCCACAAGCCCACAGTTGGGTTCAGGTTGGGCAGCTACGTCAAGGGAACAGTGGGGGTCGCGCCCGTTGGTAGTTTGAACCATATCTCGGAGAAGATGAAGAAGGCTGTTTTGGTAAGTTATTTTTTAATTCAATGACAAGATAGTCGTAAGATAGGGTGAATCTACACTGTCATACCTCTTCCAAGTTAGCCCGCTACCATCTTAGACTGCATCGTCACTTATCTCACCAGAGATCGCAGTGAAGGACTATCTTGTCAACAAATAAAAAAAACACTACATTGGCCAATGCACAATCGTAATGATTTTTTTTTTTTTTTCATAATTCATTTATTTGTGAATAAATAAAGTAAAGATGTTACAAACGTTAGGCGCGCATAATCTACCACAGTGTGGTGTACAATTTTTTTTTTTTTCAGATATTCCAAGACTTTGTACGTCAGTCGGCAATGCCGCCGTTCTCGCCCGCGGACTATTCGGGCTATTGGCGATACCTCACCGTCAGGGAGTCCCAACATTCCGGCGACCTTATGCTGATCATTGCTATGCATCCTCAGGTACTTATTTATAATTTTTGACAAAAGATGTCTCAATTTTGACTAATATTTGTTTAACTTATTTACTAATATTTTTTTTACTATGACATTTAAACTTTTTAACTTTTTTTATTCTATTTTTAGGATCTAACACCAGAAAAACTTGAAGAACTACAAAAAAAGCTAATAGAACATTTTAGTAGCGAAGAATCAGTGGCATGCAACATCAAATCCTTGTACTTTGAGCTCCTCACTAAAAGGTGAGACTTCTTAACTTTAATGGCTTGAGAATTTCGTTGAAGTGTTTCTAAGGTTAAGGTCAGGGTAGTGGTTAAGGTTAGGTTAAGAAATGTAATGTATTTTTTAACCTAACCTTAACCACTTATTAAATGCCGTCAATTACTTATTTAATGCTGTCTACTAAAGCTACTAATATCAGCCCGGAAGTGGAAAATTGACGGCGTTAAATACACCTCCGTAACGGTCGATATCGTCCATCGGACTGAGAGTGAGGGAATAGTGTACCTCTATATGTGTACTTTTGCGCTGTAATAACTACAACATAGTTTGCTCCCAGAGGCTTCTTTGAAATTGACCCAACGTGGCCGAAACTTGATCAGCCCCCCGATTCAGACCCTTCCGATAACTTATTTGTCGATCGATTCGGTTTGTTACCGTACGATAACATATATTTCGCTCGCTCTGAATCCACACGACAAAAAGAGATCGATATCTAACCGTATCGACACGGTATGTTATCGAACCCCAAGTAACAATTTCTTGTCCTATAGCAGCCCATAGAACGTTTCCTCTAACACCACTTAAGCACTGTAAAAGCAATAAGAAGGTCGTATAACGCTGATTTGGCGCAGTTATATCTCTATTTAGAGACATAGCGAAACTATAGCAGTTGTGCTTGGGACTTTTTTTTTCTATAAATTTGATATATTGGTGCCTTGTATGACAATTTGTTGACATACGAGGCACAATAAAGCTTTTATAGTTCTTTTTTATTCTGTAGAAGCGTTCGTAATTCCATTATAGTGCTATTATACTCTATAGAAAAGTACGTGATTCTTTTACTACGCTTTTCATTTTAATTTTTCACGGCAAGGTGGTCTACGTGTGTTTATACAAAAACAAAAAAATAAAAGGGATAAGGATTCCATCTTGATGAGTTTAATGTCATCTTTTATTTAGACATGGATAAATTCGACCAATACTATAAAAACCAATTGGAACCAAAGTTTTACTGATAGAATAGCATTAGTTTTACTTATTATTTTCAATGCGCCCTAAATTAATTGAGTTTTTAATTAAAATATTAATAAAAATAAATAAAATTAACCGTAGTTTCTGCTACACAGCCAAAAAGCTAATTTGGTTCTCTTTTAGGTTAACTATAGCACAAGTGACAAAAATCTGCCGCCATTGACGTAAAATTAGGGTTCCTTATGACTAGTCTTGTCCCACATACTTAATTTTTGAATACATTTTTGTATCCAAGGAAGAAATAAAATAGGTAGGTAGGTAATCGTTGCTCATGATTGGTTTTCTTTCTCAGGTACTTATAATAAATATGCCCCTAGTAATGGATATTGATAAAGGAGGTGGGTTGATAAGGCAACAAAATCCGCCCCTCAGACACTCGAAAAAAAAAGTTCCAGATTTCGACAAATTGTAAATGTATTTATATACTTGAAGATATAAACTTTATTTTAATATAAAGTTTAGGTGATAAAAAAAATAGTAAGTTACAGAAAATATTACCCAAAAAGAGAGTGTTTCTTTTACTTTTCTTACATTTTCATACATTTTAGTCGTTTTTTAAGCTTTGATTTAATATTTTAGAATGAGGCGCTCCATGAACCAAAATAAATTAATACTCATATAAAAGCTTATAAAAAGGAGCATCATTATCAGTTACGTTTACCATGGTTCAAGGAGCGCCTCATTCTAAAATATTAAATCAAAGCTTAAAAAACGACTAAAATGTATGAAAATGTAAGAAAAGTAAAAGAAACACTCTCTTTTTGGGTAATATTTTCTGTAACTTACTATTTTTTTTATCACCTAAACTTTATATTAATATAAAGTTTATATCTTCAAGTATATAAATACATTTACAATTTGTCGGAATCTGAAACTTTTTTTTTCAAGTGTATGAGGGGCGGATTTTGGGCCTTATCAACCCACCTCCTTTCTAAAATTTGTTCTATAAAGGAAATAAAGGAATTAGCTATATATCGCTGTTGTCTTAAAACAGAACAACCAAAACCATAATAGAAAACTTTGGTCATGTAATAGAGTCATGGTGACTTCTTCTTCAATGAGACTATAATAAACCCAACAAAGATAATTAAAACACTTTTTATTGTTATAAAAATGTCCCGAAAATCGTTTATAAAGCAAAACCGCTCTATAACAGTGTTGTTATGAGTAATTATGTACCATGTACTATAGCAGTGTTTTGTGGGACCACAATAGCGTCAAATTATTGTATTGTTGTGTCCTTCATCACTGCTAAAACGCCATACTTATAGCAGTTACCAGGAAAACTTTATAGTACTAATGGGGTACATAATAGTGAATTCTAACGCTGTTATACATTAATATAGCGCTATATTGTCTAAATTCGAGGTTTTTATAGAACTTGCCTATAACGGCTCTACAAAACGGTTTTGTAAACCTTTACATCCCCTGCTAAAAGGATAGTTTGGCTATATAAGCTTATAGAGCAAAAAAGTCATAGCAAATGCTTTTATATAACGGGTGGTTATCGCTACAACCTTTACACGATGTTAACTCAACCTTTTCGTGATGAATTCTTAAATTATAGTACCAAAATGTTACTTGGGACAGGTCTGAATCGCCCTGCAGAAGGAATTATAACAAGATTTTATAGACATGCTTTCAATGCTATTTTGTTTTTTTGTTTGTGGAATGCCCTTCCGGCTTCAAGCGATGCCAAGCGACTGAGCGTTCCGGCACGATAGCGTGTAGAAACAGATTAGGGGTATGGGTTGAATGTACACTGCCTTACCCCTTCCAAGTTAGTCCGCTACCATCTAAGATTGTATCGTCACTTACCATCAGGTATAAAAATAAAAAATAGCTCTAGGTTTCGATCTGCCGAGTTAGTTTAGAGATTGTGTACAGGATAAAGTGCCATTAAGTAATTTTTTTTAGGCGAGTGGGCGAAGATGGGTCTAAGCCTTCCCATTTGATGGGTTCGACTCATATAATAGACACGATATTGGGACGACAGTTCAGGATATCACCGGAGGCTTTCTTTCAGGTAATTTTTTTTTTATTATATCAGTGTGAGGATCGCAATTTTATTCTCTGACTAGTTGATCCCGTGGGAACTCTTTGATTTTCCGGGATAAAAAGTAGCCTATGTCACTCTCCAGGTCCCCAACTATACCCAGGCAAAAAAATCACGTCGATCTGTTGCAGCGTAATTGAAGGACAAACCAACAAACAAACACACTTTCGCATTTATAGTATTAGTAAAACGCTTCAGTTCAACGTTTATGAAACGGACGGCTAAGGTATAGAACGCACTTCCAGCTTCTGTGTTTCCGGCCACATATAATCTGAGTACCTTCAAGACAAGAGTGAATAGGAATTTTCTAGGCAATCGCGCTCCAACCTAGCCCTCATCAATGTTTTTCATCAATTGTCGTCAAGCGCAAGCCTATCTCACAATAAAAAAAGGCAAGGATGTAGCAAATTTCTAAAACATGGTGGTTGTCCATTGCAGATAAACACCGCCGGTGCCGACATTCTATACCAGAGCGCCATAGACATGAGCCAGGTGAACAGAGATGCCACAGTAGTGGACATTTGTTGTGGCACGGGTACCATAGGACTTTGTTTTGCTAAGGTAAGCATGTACTACAGACATGTTTTTTTGATAGCCATATCATAAGTGACTGCATGAATTAGTCACTAGGTATTTCCTGCGAGAACTCTTTAATTTTCCGGAATAAAATATAGCCTATGTGTTAATGAGTATAAGCTATCTCCATTCGAAATTTCAACCAAATCGGTTCATTGGTTGTGGCGTGAAGGCGTAACAAACATCCATCCATCTATCCTCACAAACTTTCGCATTTATAATAGTAGTAGGACAGCAGAATAGGATACTTCCTATCCTATATAATATTAGTAGGATTTCTAACAGTTTTGATTCCCTAGAACCTTCCGATAAATGACTGCATGAATTATTTGTAACAATCAGCATTGCGACAAAGTTCTCGGCCTAGAACTGGTCGCGGAGGCTGTCAAAGACGCGAAGGCGAACGCGGAACTGAACAAGATTGAGAACTGCGAGTTCTTCACGGGTAAAGCTGAGGACGTGTTGCCGTCGGTGCTGGCGCGCGTGACGGGCGATGACGTCATAGCCATCGTCGACCCGCCGAGAGCTGGACTGCGTAAGTTTTTTTTTTTGGAGTGGCAAAGATTGAGGCGTCTGCTTTGGATGTCCGGAATTGGGTATTTGAAAGAACTGTCAAAATGTGAATATTCATTTTTAAATTTTTTGGATTGTGTGATTACAATCACGGGCGGGTGGAAAATCTTTGTAACCTGGGTGCATGGTTATATATAAGTACGTATAAACACTCATTTTCCTCATAGAGACGTATAAAATTAATATTTTTGTGGATGCTACGTTGCATTCGAAATTCTTTTAGCGTTTGGTGAGAAAACTGTTTAACGTTTTGAGGTTAACTAAAATATGATCATATTATGTACAGCATGCTGTCAAATAGGATCATAGACAATATGAACCATATTATATTGCTATAGTTGTTGCAATTCACGAGGGCGCGTGGCTCATGGTTGTGTGCGTGTCGTATCTGTATAAGTGTGAGCGAGAGCTTGCTCGCGCCTGACCGCTCCCAACTAGGCTCCTGACAGGCACGCACACTTACGCAATGTGCATGTACACGACGTAACCACAAGTAAAGCGCCCGTAACTTCGTGAGATAAACGTACTATATTACATTGTCATACATTTCTCTTATTTCTATGAACCATAGAAGAAGATCATATAAATATGATAATGTAATGCCTTAGACCTAATTCGGAAACGTTTCACCAGACATGCGGGCAGTAACACAACTGCGCAACACAAGTAAAGTGAAACGCCTGGTGTACATATCGTGTAGCCCGGCGTCGGCTATCAAGAACTTCGTGGACCTCTTCCGCCCCTCGTCTAAGACGCTGAGAGGCGCGCCGTTTGTTCCCGTGAGAGCAGTCCCCGTTGATATGTTCCCGTACACTAGGCACGTTGAACTGGCCATACTGTTCGAAAGAGAGGTAAGAAATCTGAAAGTTTTTTTTTTTTTTTTTTTTCTTTCAAAAATTAACAATCATATCAATATCAATCAATTATATATATTATCAATAGATCAATTGATTTAGTGAAATTGATCTTATATTTAGAGTTTTCCGTGATCTCGAGTTTCCGTACAAACTAGTTTTGCTTCAGTTTAGGAACTTTAAAAATAAGCATAACTTGGGATACCTTCAAATCAAGATTTGATAGGCAAGCGCGCACCATCTTAAGCTGCATCTCCACTTAACAATAATAAATTAATAATAATAAATTAATAATAAATAATTTATAATATATAAATTATTTATTTATTTATTTATTTATTTATTAATTTATTTATCAATTCTTACAAGAGCTTTACAGGACAAATCCCAATTCGCTCGTGTATACCTTAAAAACTATTACAATGTCCATATAAATTAAAAATAACCTAATCTAAACAGTAGCATATTGCCCACATTGCGACCCTTGTGAGTTTATTTATTTATTTATTAAATATAATAGATAATAGATGTAATATGGGCTTTTTTATTTTTTAAAAAAACTTACTTTTGTGTAGTAAAATCCACTACCAAATCCTTCCTCCTCATTGCGAGTGTTTGTTGGTTTGTCCGACAATCACGCCGCAATAGAATGGCCCACGCAGTAAATAGTACGGATAGATGTGATTTTTTGCGTGGGCCATAGTGGTGGGCCATAGTTAGTTATAATTAAAATAAAATAAATAATTAATCCATTGTTGTAGCAATCGAATGAAGAAGTCGTCGAGAACAAAGTAGAACAATCACTAGAAGAAACTAATGGAGCCAAAGAAGAACAAGTTTCAGCAGACACTGCATCAGATAAGGAGGCACTCGTAGAAGATATAGATTTAAGTACAAATGACGATGTACAGAAATGATATGATTGTTTCAAACATTAAATGTTTTTATAGCCACTATTTTATTTCATTTTCTACTACACTGTCCTCGTAATTGAAAACACAGTAAGTTACATTAAAAGTAAAGTGTAGTTACTGTGTTTTCAATTACGAGGGCAGTACAGTACTTTCATGTCACGAGGGCGTAACTAGTCAAAATTCTAAAAATTCGTAGTCAAATATTTATATGTACAAAAAGCCTGTCTATCAATTTACGCATTGATGCATTATCTTTTAGTATGTAGTTAGTCATCGATTACCATCGACTACCGTTAGTAAAACGTTTTCTTTTCTATTAGGTCCAACTTTACCAACGTAAAATAAGTCTTATGCGTGCGAAAATCTATTTTAGCAAATTTTCAATACAAAAACTGTCAGAACGCCCAATTTATCCCTCGGTTAAACGTCACGTCGTTGTTGAAATCGACACTTAGATACAAAGTGATTACATTCTCTTGGCTTACAGTTAAAACGAGAGAGATTTATGTCAGAGCATATTTGTGTCTCGTTTTAACTCTATCTTAAGTCTGAGCTGAGTCAGAGCACGCTCTATAGATCTCAGCTTTAGGCTTTTACTAATCGTTGAAGGTGTATATTATATTATCAAAGTCATTATCGGAGCTAAGCGGTTGCCGGCATTCAGCCGGGGGCGTCGGAGTAATTCCGCTGGAATTTAATAAAGGACGCCGCATACCGCGGTGCGCACCAATGATAGGTACCTAGCCGCAGATATCTCCACGCACTGGGGACTGGGGTTTTATTATAAAATATTCGTGGGGGTACAATCGTCGACGGAAGGGTGCATTATTATACGACTGCCTGAAAAAAGGAGTATATTGTGTTCAGTGTTCATATATGTGAGTTTTTTATTCCACCATAACTTCTTTAAATTCTATACGACTGAATAGATTTTAATGAATGATGATAGCGTTAGAATCTTTAGCTTATTCCGGGTGGCATAGGCTAGTAAAAAAATAATTGATGGGATGACCATATAATGGTCCGCATTAAAGACTAAAGTTGAAAAAAAAATAATTTGAAAATAAGGTTAAGTATATAATCACCATCTAGAAAATAATGTGTAGATTCCAAAAATATATAACAATATAGTCCAATAATAGTGAGTCACAAAAAAGTAAGTTATTCGCTAAGAAAGGATTCTTGAAAATTCAATCCCTCAGCTCCATTGCGGATTGAATTTTCCCCATATCGCAACTTAACTTGAGCAGCCACGGGAAAAAACTAATTCTAAACTAAAAGCGGCAACTAATAAGTTGAAATAATTTTGCGCCAGTATTTTCTTTGCGACTGTACCGTCTAGTCCATAATATTCTAACCCTACGTAGGTATTTCGTAGCGCGGCCTACGAGCTACGAAGGCGATAGCATTGCGGGCGATTCCTTCTTCATTAAAACTCCGACTTTCATGCGATAAAGATATCCCTTCTTAGAAACCTAGGCGTCGAGTCGTACAAATAATTTTAAATGTTAATATTGTTACTTAAAAAGAAAATATGAAGATAAAGTGCATGATTACGATATTTTTAACGTTAATTTATTGTAACTATGCGTTTAAAATAAACGGCAAATCGGGTGAGTTTTATTTTCAGTATTAAAATATTTAATTATATTTTTTTACAGAAGTAAGTTTACATAAGTAAGTATGTATTTAATTACATTTTTTTAAATAAGTAGGTATATAGTTCGATTTAAATAACCGGTATTAAAAATTCAAATCAGTATTTAAAGATTTTTGATTTTAATTAGATACCTATATAAGTAGATATATTATTAATTTTACACATTTTTATTTTTTATTTTATTTAATTTTAGCAACAGATCACCTAATCGCGGGAAGCGAATCTGTGTTAGATCCTAAAGGAGAAATAACACTAAAATGGAGGGTGGACTACGTCGCTCGCAAGATCCGATTTTGCTTGGAATTCTCCAAGAAAGCTCCTGCCATAAATTGGTTTGCGCTTGGGTTTTCTGATCGAGGCGATTTGGAGAACTCAGATGTGTGCTTGGTTTGGACTGATTATATGGGACAAGATCACTTCGAGGTAAGTGATAAAGCATTGCTGTGATTATTAAGTAGATAAAGTTAATTAAAGACTGGCTTCGCATAACATAGTTTGGGGGCCAGGCATTTTGCTGGACTGTACTAAGGTTCCAAGGTGCGGGAGAAAGAAATTGAGTTGGAGTTTATATTTTGTAGGATATGCATGCAGACACTAATGGAAGATTGATGAGAGATGTTCAACAAAACTGCGAAGGGTTCTACTTGGATCTGAAAAGCAGGAGTGTTGTTTTTGAACGCGATTTCGACACGTGTGATGAAGATGACTACTTAATCGAGGTATTCACTATTAAAAACGTTTTTTTTATAGAACACTAGCTTTTGCCCCCGCGACTTCGTCCGCGTGTAATTAGATTTTGGGGTGGAATTTTCAAAAACTGACACACGTACTTCTTTATTTTTAACTGAAAGCTCAAATACCAACTTTGGTGGAAATAGCTTGAAAAATGACGGAGTTTCATATAAACTTCCATCCCCTATTTAAACCCCTTAGGGGTGGAATTTCCAATAATCCTTTCTTAGTGTGCGCCTGCGTCATAAAAGGAACCAACTGTAAAAATTTCAAGTTTCTAACTTCAGTAGTTTAGGCTGTGCGTTGATATCTCAGTCAGTCAGTCAGGACTTTGAATTTTATATATTTAGAAGATAGTTGTTGTAACCTCCCAGTTATTCGGACGAAATTGGGGGCATTATCTAGTGCTTTATATTTCGCAAACATCCGTTGCGATTGTGTGGGGTGTCCTGAATCAAGCTCATGACACCCCATGACCCCACACAAAAAACTCATCCCCGTTTTACGTGTAAGGGAAGGGATTTTAACCCAAAAGTACCCAAAAAAAATTTTTGTTCATGATTTTATTTCACAACTTTGAAGACATCAATGATTAATGCATAAAAAAAAACGAAAACGAATGCAGTATAACCATGCCAACCAGTTACAACTTCTTTATACCAACTCCAACAGTCTCTGATTTGAACTGCCGAAAAGGAAATGAAATGAAATGAAATGAAATTTATTAAATAAGGTCATTAGTTATGTACAATGATCCATATTTTTTTAGGTTGAGACACAGCTGCCTAAAATAAGTTCAGAACTCGTAATATAGGGCAACAGTTCTCTCCCCTTACATTATCCTTAAGTGCTAACAATACAGTTTACAAAACAGTTTAACTATTTATAACTAAAATTGATGATTATAAGAATATGAACATGCAAGTGAGTGAGTGTGTGAGTGTTTATGTGAAAAAATGTGTGAGTATTTTGATGAGTGCATGTACTATTTCAGAACGGCAAGAAGTTTTTCCGTGTTTTCATAATCCTGCTCCAGCAACCACTTTCTAAGAGCAGATTTACATTTATAAGCATTTAAATCTGCAATTTTCAATGATTTGCTAATTTTATTGTACAGAAAACCACCTAGAAAGCAATCAAATTTATGGGTGAAAAAGGTTTTAAACTTTGTTATATCACAAATTTTGTTCTTCCTGAAGGGTTCGGATTTCTTTGATGAAAAGTGTATATCACATTCCAGGATGGCACAGTCCACGTCATCTGGGCCCGCGGAGTCGACAAGCTCTTCTCCTCGAAAGGTCTGTGCTTGTCGTGCACCTCTCCTCACGACCGCGGCTTCATCAGGGTCCGCTTGCTCACCCCGCCGTCTTCGCCGCAACAGCCGGGCCAGCAGTTGCGTATCACCAACGATCACCTGAAGGTGCCGGGAGGCGACACCACGTACTGGTGTAAGGTTGTGCGTCTACCGGACTATGTCACTGAGAACGAGCATCATATCATAAAGGTAAGCTTCGTGGGTCGTCCTTCCGGCTTCCGTTTCTCCCTACAACTACAATTTGGGTACCTTCAGATCAAGAGTGAATAGGCACTTTCTAGGCAAGCGCGTTCCATCTTAGGCTGCATCTTCACTTACGATGGTAAGTGAAGATGCAGCCTAAGACTTGGTACCTGATGTGGTGTGATCGCAGCCAAGCTCTATAGTCTATATATTTAAAAAAAAAGGCGTGAAAGGCGACTTAAACTTTTGACGATCTCCCTGATAGCATAGTGGTAAGTGATGTGATCTTATAATTTGGAGCTCTCGGGTTCGATTCTCGGCGTAGGTGGTAATTTATAATTTCTGAATTGACTTTGGTCTCGTCTGGCGGGAGGCTTTGGCCGTTGCTAGTTACCACCCTACCGTCAAAGACGTTCCACCAAGTGATTAAAACAGATTAGGGGTCTGGGTTGAATGTACACTGCCATATCCCTTCCAAGTTAGCCCGCTACCATCTTAGACTGCATCGTCACTTACCATCAGGTGAGCTCGCAGGTAAGGACTAACTTGTTATTGAATAAAAAAAATCTCTCTAAAGCCCAACTTTCCATATAAACTTTTTTCGAGTTAGATTACAGACTGGAATAGCACATAGGCTACTTTTTATCCCGGAAAATAAGAGAATTCCCGCGGGGCTCCAAGAAAACCTCAATTCACGCGTACGAAGTCGCGGGTATATTAGTAGGTAATATGTAATAACGAAATCTCGTATTCAAAGATTGTGGATTCTAGTCAACTAGTTTTGATTTTTTTTTTTAGTTCGAGTCAACCATAACCAAAGGTAACGAGGGATTGGTGCATCACATGGAAGTGTTCTACTGTGACGCACACCCTAGTACAGAGATCCCGATGTACGAAGGAAACTGTTTCTCAGATAAACGGCCGGAGACTACAAAATTGTGCTCAAAAGTGGGTAGAAAAAACATTTCTATAACGGCTAAAGTGCGCACTAGGTAATCTAAGCAATACAATTAAAAACACATTTCAATATTCCGATGATATACCTTATAGTATAAAAGTCAAATATGGTTGAACGAAGCAACGCGACGGCTGGATCAAGCGTCATGCTCGTGAACGGGTGCCACCAACGGGAATGGCTCTGCTTTGTCTGCCCGTCTTGACATGCATTGGATTGTGTGTAACTATGTATGCCTTTTTGAAGCTTCATTGTGGAAGTATACATAGCATAGTTTTGTTACCTATTGTAAAAAAAATTTTTTTCTGAAAAGAGCAACTTCTGAGTTTCTTACCGGCTCTTCTCAGCAGAATCTGCGTTCCGAACCGGTGGTAAATTTATGACCTGTCATAAGAGCTACAAGTTGGCCTACATGAAATAAATAAATTTTCAATTTAAGTAACAGAGGCAATTACCCATTGCAGAGAAGAGAAACTGCACATCCCAATTCCCAACTATGTTGTTTTAAATACTTAATTTCTAAAATGTTTCTCACTGATCTGGTGGGTTATTTAAATAAAATCTTGGAACTTAATTTCAAAAAGAGGCATTTCACAATCCTGTTTGTTATTATATTTTTGTGATTAAAACTTATCTTATTCTCTAAGGTGAAAGCGGCATGGGCCATGGGTGCACCTCCATTCTCGTACCCGGACGAAGCGGGGTTGCCGCTGGGGGGACCCAAAGCGAACAAATATGTGATGCTTGAAGTGCATTACAACAACCCTGAGCTGCGCAATGGTACATGAACAATAGTAGAATCTAGAACCTATATTCCCTTAACTCGCTGTAGTATCTGCTAATAAGCGCCACCCAGACACTGGCTCGGCAATGCCCACGAGCATCTTAAACACGTCTACTCTCACCGGCTGCTCGGGTAATACTGACGTGGCAACATTGCTCATGAACACACGAGACAGTGTGGGTACACTGTCTCTACACTCGCAATACCACACAAACTTTCCAAAATATCTAACTTACGCAGAGTGTATTTTGGAAGATTTCTGTAGTGTTGCCTATTGCTGTTTCGGTGTTTCTGTTCTACTACTGGAAGAGGGGTAGTATACAGCGCGATTAGTGCGTTGTTGGTATATATAGAGTAATAGGGTGGTAAAAGTTATATCTTTAGTAGGTACCTACCTCTGCCTGTTCTCACATTCGAGGGCTTCTGGAAGAAAAGGACGAGATTCCTTAGAGATAAGCAGTCCTTGTGCACGTCTTTTATGTTTCTTTTTTATATTACTGGTACTAAATAAATTAATAACTAGCCACGGCCAAAGCATCGCACCAGACCAGACCAGAGACAATTCAAAAATTATAAATTCCCAAATTGCCCCCGCCGGGAATCGAATATGAGACCTCCCAGTTAAAAGAACACAACGTTCACCACAACGCCAGGGTGGCCAAAATATTAGTAAGGATGGTTTACTTTAAGTTCTGCATGTTTTATACCAGATTGGGTGGACAGTTCGGGGATAGTCGTGCACGTGACGGCGAACAAGCGCAAGTACGACGCGGCCATCATGGAGCTGGGGCTGGAGTACACGGACAAGATGGCCGTCCCCGGCGGCCAGGCGGCCTTCCCGCTCACCGGCCACTGCGTGCCGCAGTGCACCGGAGTGGTACGAATTAACATTATTGGCAATGATTTCTACTAGAGATGTGTTAAATGCTCACAAAACAAGCGGAAAAATTGTTCCGAATAACGACGCACAGTTGCGCCGTTACCTAAATATACGTGTATAGTTTTGTTAACGTTATGGCGGAGCAGCGCTTTCTAGAATAGGGTATATTACTCTTTTGTAAAGTGTCTCAATTTAATCCTAAGGTAATAATAATTAACTACTAGAAAATTTATTAAAATTTTATTCAATCGATAAGTACCAAAACAATGCATTTAAAATTTTCACGCGTAAATTGACGAAAACGCTAGATGACGTCATCTCGACAGTAAACACACTGAGTAGATGGTTTAAGTACCTATCACAGTGACAGATGACAATAGCTAATAACATTAACTGACGAGGTGCTAAATAAAAGATTCTTTATTTACAGACATTATGACATAGTGTGCCGTTTCCGGGTTGCCGGGAAAACTTTGAAATAAAATATAAAATTTATTTTAAAATTTTGTGTACTGAAACTAACACCTCCCGATTTGTAATTACCTAAACTATCTAATTTATATATTTTGGGATTATTTCTTACTAGGAGTAAAATACCCTATTAGTTTCTTTTTATATATAAATAGCGGGCAAACGAGCGGGCGGGTCACCTGATGTAAAGTGATTACCGCCGCCCATGAACACTTGTAGTATTGGAGGCACTACCGATGCGTTGCCGGCATTTCAGGAACTTATTGGTGCGCCCCATAAATAACCCCATATTGTAATTAAGTGGGAACACTGTCGAAGGGAGAAGATTCCACAATTTGGTAGTACGTGGAAAAAAAGATCTGGAGCAACGGATGGTCGAAGTGCTCCAGGCACCCAGGTGGTGAGTGTGAAATTGCGTTCGGTGACGTGCGGTTGTAGAAGTTAGAGGGAGTTTTTCAGAATATTCCCTATTCTCCCGATTTTATTCCTGCCTAAACTTCCCCATTTCCCAGGGTTTGCCCGATGCGGGTATCACAGTGTTCGGCAGCCAGCTGCACACACACCTGACGGGCGCGGCGGTGTGGACGCGCCACGCGCGGCGCGGCGTCGAGCTGCCGATGCTCAACAGGGACCTGCACTACTCCACCCACTTCCAGGAGATCAGGATCTTGCATCGCCCTGTCAAAGTTTTACCGGTACTTGTAATGTTAACTACAGCTTTTCGCTGTAGTATGGTGTAGATATAGTAGATCAATGGAACGTAACTTATTTTGTACTATATAATTGTTGCATCATAAGGTTCAAATTACGAAATCATATTTTCGGCGGGTAAATCGTAGAACGTACGTACTTGAAATTTTCAAAGAATCTATACATGTACCTATTGCCGCTATAAAACAAATAATAAAAATAAAATAAAAAATGGAGGGTGGTCCCCATACAAGAAACGTGATTTTTTCATTTTACGGCGTTTTTTGTTCGACCTTAATAATCGCAGTTACGATGGTACGGAACCCTTTGCGTGCGAGTCCAACTAGTACTTAGCCGGTGTTTCAAACTTGTCAAATATAATTTCCAGGGTGATTACTTGGAAACAACGTGCATTTACAACACAAAGGACAAAGTGAACGCGACAATCGGCGGGCACGCGATCACCGACGAGATGTGCGTCAACTACATACACTACTACCCCGCGACCGCGCTCGAAGTGTGCAAGAGTGCCGTGTCCAACGCTGCCCTCGAGGACTACTTCAAGTTCGAGAAACGGTTAGTGCGAAAGAATTATAATAATAGCACTAGAAGTTGCCACAAAATAAATAGTAGCAGGAATTAAAAGTATAATAAAAAAATATTAAAAAAAGTGCAAAAGAAACACAATACTTAGCCCACTGACCTCTATATTTAATCTATGATTAACTATATGATTGACGCCATTTTGAAATTGATTGACACCATTTTGGCGCTATAAGCACTAAGTAGATACGAGTGTCTCTGAAACTAATAAGTAACATTGTATATGACGCACTGAGCTCTATACGTGATTGAGTAACATCCATCCATCCATCCATCCATCCATCCATCCATACATATATACACAGATCCATACATCCAAACTTGCGTTTATAGTATTAGTAGGATAATAGAAATAAGCGTTAGTAGTATAAGCTCAGGTTCTCAGACAATGAGGTCATAAGCCATCCATACGTACACCCAAACTTGCATTTATAATATTACTATGGTTGGACTATTTCAGTTGGGACAACATATCGATAGATTTCGCCGCGCCCCCGCGCGCCAACTACCTGTCGATAGCGCCCTGGACTCCGCTCCGCGCCCGGGCGCTCCACACTCTCTACACGGAATCACCCATTTCTATGCAGTGCAACAAGTCCGATGGAAACCGATTTCAGGTAAGATTCATGTTTGTTTTTTATCCGACTGCGCGATGCAAATGAGGGTAGTATGTTTATCATTCTATGTATGTATGTTTGTGGCGCTCTGGAGACAGTGCCTGTCACCGACGATAGGCATTTTTTATCCATTGAAGGTTTAAAGAGAAATGTCATTTACTATTGCATAGTAAACCTTCAATGGATAAAAAATATATGTCAGTGGCTTTCATTGTTTGATAGGCACTGAGTTACAGAATCAGTCCCAGACGCGTGGGCCAATTTTGATGATTCTTACGTTAGTCGATTTGTGTTAATCTTGCAAGTGTCACTAAGACATGACAGTAATCTAAATTCAATATGGCGATTACCAGACGCCATATTGTAAAAAATATATGATATGATAGAATAGAGAGTTTATCTGTTTAAGCACACACTTGTGCACTATAATATCCCCTACGCCGATGGCCGTCTGTGTGGAGATTCGATCGTGAGCAAATTATTATTATTATATACTGTTTGTTATTTCAGGGTGATTGGGAAGGGATTCGTGTGCCGAAAATAAAGCTTCCATTGCCCGAACAGCCGAGAATGTGCCCTGAAGCTTAAGGTGGTCGCACACTAAGACCCGCAAATGTCAGAGCTGGCCAAAAAGCGACCGCAACGCATATTGAAATACTAAAATACAAGTGATAAATTCTGCCGCATCGAAGAAAGCTGATGAAGACATCAGAGGGTCGATACTTGATGTGACTTTTGACAGATCATCCGATCTTGTGCGATCTTTTAACACATCTAGATCTGGAAATCAGTCTGCAACCTACAATTACACAAAAGTAATGATTAAAGTTCACTTTTTAAATGGTAATGAATTACTTAGCTATATTAGAATGTTTTATTGTGATAAAATAAAAATTTATAATATAAAAAAAAACATCAAAATTATTCATCATGTAGGCCATTTTTCGGCTCTTTTAATAAATCGAACTGTAAAACTTATGATAAATTATTTATAGTCTACTGTAGGGTGTAGTCCCTACTGATTGATAAATAACCACTGCTTCCGCAAAGCAGATCCTTAGGTGGAGAGCCGGCAAGAAACTCAGCAGTTATTGTACTTTAATATAGTTAGTTATTAAGGCGTTAGTTACACAAAAACAGTTTCTCGAATGCGAGGGTTGGAAATGTTTCCATACAATTTTCGCCCACGATTATACATTACATTACATTATTATACATTATGACAAAAACTCGTATCATTTAAGCAATGCTCGAATATGAGTGCCGGAAAGTTCGCTCGCATTCGAGAAATTCTCCTTGTTAACTTAGGTACCTATACCTAAGTGATAAGTAAGGTTATAGAATATATTATTTATGTAATAAAATGTAAATAAATGTATTAAGTAAATAAGTGTATAATTTGAGACTTATAATTCACAAAAACTTTGGACTGAATAATTATTAAAAGAATATTAGCGCATTTCCACAGCGAAACTTTAATACGAGAATGAAAGAAAAGGTACAATAGTTACAAATATTTGCAAACCCTGTCCAAAGGTCCAACCAAACCGTCGCCAAAGCTTAGAGCATTTAACTAAGTGTTCTGAGATTGCAGCTGTCCTACATAAATAATACTTATAGTCGCACCTGCCGTAACTTTGTAAGTTACTTATAGTCGCGCCTGCCGTAAGTTTGGAATGCCCTTCCGGCTTCCGTTTATCCAACTAACTATAATGTTGGGTGTCTTTAAATCAAGAGTGAATAGGCATCTTCTAGGCAAGCGCGTACCATCTTAGGCTGCATCTTCACTTCTCATCAAGTGAGATCGCAGTCAAGCGCTAGTTTATATATTTAAAAAAAAATCCATTTATATACGAGGTATTGTAATTGCAGGCGTCAGACATCTCAGCCCATAACCTAGATATCAGGTCCATAGCACCCCGTCCAATAGCCCAATTAAGTAGTTTAGTGTAGACCTTAAATTACCTACTCCTAAACCCGCCAGAGATTATTTATTGTTCAGTGCAAGTTATTGATGTATTGAAGGATAAAATCTGGTTGGTGTATTCATCGCCCAATTAAGATCATATTTGGTCTATGATTTAGATCAACTCTCTAATGTAGCCGTTGGACATAGGTATGCCCTCGCGCAAGCTTAATCCGGGCTTTGTCCATAATATCCATGGAGGAATCAAATTTTTAAACTATTGCATAGGTTCTATAGGTCTCCCCGCTCAAGGCCCGCGATGGGCCTTGAGCGGGGAGACCGAATCCAGAAATTCCGTAACGAAAATAGCCTGACACGGGACTCCTCTCACCGCTAGATGGCGTTGATAAAAAATGCTATGCAATAGCTTTACCGCGGCAGTCCCCGAGTGCCACACGTCTTTTTTTTGTTTGATAATATCATAGCAATAAGGATTCTCTAAGACTAGACGGCACCAATATCTAAATTGCGGTTTTTTTTACATACGAAATTTTAAACTAAAAAATGTGTCTGCGGTCATGGCTCGACCGAAATAAGTACCTACCTAATCAATAAAGCAAATTCTGTCAAAAAGATTTCATTTTTCAATTGCGAATATCATCCTTAAGGAAGTAGGAAGTACCTATTCCTACATACCTTCATGATCATCCTCAGCCTCTTCATCAGGATCAATTTTTCTATCGGGCCTACACTTCTATTTCCATGTTAGGTATAATGGAATAAGTAGGTTAGTTAGGTACCTACCTAATCCACAGAAATACCTACCTCTTTGAAAATTTACAATGTCACTGTCATATCAAGTGATCAAGTGTCAACTGTCACTTGATTCAAATGACAGTTGACACTAGTGACTTGAATGCATGCTGTCATTTTAGCCAAATTTCAATTTTCTCTAGCAAAAAAGCAATTTTTTTTAATTTTATTATTGGAGTGAATTAAGATTTTAACTTACGAGCTCATATTCTAATCTATTCATAGTACTCATACTTTGTTCGATTACTTTACAACAACCTTAAAATGTCAAGCGATAACGGTTTCAACAACGATGATTCCCCAAACAAAACACACGCACATCTTCAGTTGCCGAGCCCAATCATCACACGAAGGAATCGGACGGCTTCTACGTGAGTATTTTGAACTATGGAAACCTGCCGGCTGGCAGCATACTGCGTAGCTAGGATCTAGCAAGCTGTCAAACCGCTTAAATTGTACCTATTTAATTGTACTTAAATTGTACCTATGTGTAGGGCAGCGATGCCTTCTTCATTCGGTAAGTATGCCTATAGCTGTAGCGCATGCAATTTTTGGCAATCTCTGGAGTGGAAAATAAAACAGTGTGACATCCCAGGTACCTATACTAAATACAAGAAAAACCTCTATTATTATTATTAAAACTTCTTGAAGCCGCAAGCAGTCAGGCATGTTATCTTTTGCTACTTTTGCCTTCGAAAAACCTGCATAAGTATAGGTTTAATATTAATCATATTATCACCTTGCTGAAGGCCATAATGTAATTACTAGACTTGTAACGAATAGTATATTCGGCAGTATACCAAATACCGAATATTCGGCGAGGCCCCTGACCGAATAGCCGAATATTAGGCAAAAGTATTCGGCTGGATTTTAGCGCCAAAAACTTGTACAGACGTGATTGTTTCGTGTTCCTTTGTTTTGTTCTAATGTACTCATCGCCCGCGCGCCCGCTGTTGCTCTTGTAATAGTGTGAAATTTAACAAATAAACAATTAAATAATTACGAACGTACCTTAATAATAGAAAAATCGATTATAGCCTTTAAAAAAAATCACCTATATGGGCATACTTCGAGGATGATGTGAATGATAATATATAATAATAATCAATCGATTTTAATTTTTCATTTTACCAATTATTTCTTTATGACAAAATGTATTATTTAAGTATTCGGTATTCGGCCGAATAATATGTAGATATTCGGTATTCGGCCGAATATAATAAAAGCAGCCGAATAGGCCGAATACCGAATAGTAACCGAATATTCGTTGCAAGTCTAGTAATTACTATCCTTGCCAAATGTTTGTCGTGCAAAGATGAATCATGTTTTGGTGATATTTTCAGAAATAGTTAGGTCTTAATTTTTTAAACCTAATTTAGTTCATGTATTGTGTTATGGTTATGCATCATTTTATATCCACAGATCTGAAAGAGCACTACAAAATCCAGTTGAGTATGGCAAAATAAAGTCATTCTGTCGTGAAAAGGGTCATGGATTTGTAACTCCTAGAAATGGCCGAGAAGATATCTTTCTACACATTTCCGAGTAAGACATTGTTTTTAAAATAAATCCCTACTAATATTATAAACCTGAAAGTGTGTTTGTTTGTTAATTTGTCCTTCAATCATGCTGCAACAGAGCTGAATAGATTCATGTACAGTTAAGGACCTGGAGAGTGACATAAGTTACTTTTTATCTCAGAAAATTATAGTTCCTGCTGTATTTTAAAAACTAATTCAATGCAAAGGAAGTCACGGACACACAAAGTTAAGAATAACTGAAGTTCTATTAACTTGTAATCAACCTATTTCCTTTGAAATAGAATTTTTAGGGTTGTATTGTCAGTAGCAGAAGCATCTATAGCTCTAGGCAATGGGCAAGACTCAGTCTACTGTTGTACCCACTCCTAACACAGGATTTAAGTGTCATTTGGGGGAGAAGGGAATGTTAGCCCCATGACTAATTAAATTAATTAATTAACTAAATATTCATTATAAAAAAAGCTATGCTATTAACTCCAAATTTGTCTCATGTCTTTGAGTTCAAATACATTTAGTAAATGGATGCTGATACGCATTAATGAGTCAACAACACACAACTTATCATTTGAAAACTTAACTTTATTCTTTTACATTATGGGTTGAATTGTTATTGCATATCTGCATCCAATTAACATTTAATAATATAAATAATTTAAATTTATTACAGCATTGAAGGAGAATATGTACCATTACCTGGTGATGAGGTTTCCTATAGACTATGTCCAATCCCACCCAAGTTTGAGAAGTTCCAAGCAGTTCATGTCAAAATCATCCAGCTAATTCAAGAAAAACATTTAAAGTGGAACGAACCCCCATTGTAAAACATACTTTGATGTCGAGTATAATCATGCCAACTTTTTATATTTTATCTTGAATATCTTTTGCTGTCCCTCCTCTTCATGTTTATTTTCAACAAAGAGGCCTAAATGTTTTCTGATTAAGGGCCTTAGCACACAATACTTTTAGCATCAGAAAGCTTGAATGTAGAATTCCTTAGCAATTTAAAAAGGCTATGTAATTTTTGTCAAAAAAAAGTTAAGTAACTTTTAAACAGATTACAGGTAAATGAAGGATGAAAAAATGTAGAATTACTTGCCAACGTGGAATTCAATAGATTGTGGTAGGTACCTAAAAGTTGTGATTCTTTTTTATGTGCTGCATGCAATTTTGTATGACTGCACTCTACATAATATAAGCATGTTTTTTCAATAACAAATTCAAATAAACTATATAAATAACAAACTTTCCAATCTACCTTGCCCACCAAGCCTGTGACAATTTCAAAATGAAGCAATTTAATAATGTAATTGTGTTATGCAAGTTCAGTTACTGCATTGAGCTCCTAAACAATGATTAATCTGCAATTGATAAAAGTATTGTACCAAGGCCCTTAAACAAAGTTCTGCACAAATACCTCTGTCAGTTGAAAAATTGTGGTTGAATGTATATTTTATTATGTGATAATAATAATATGCAGTATTTTTAAAAGTGAGAAAGTTGATGTGGTGCTAAATTTTTGAAAGATTTTAACATCTTGTAAGAATTTTGATAACAATTTTAGTTACTGAAAAATAATATGTAATCGGCTTTTAGCACAAACCTAGATGTATAAAAGTAAAAGACATGCCTCAAGTGTATTAAGTATAAAATATTTCCGTAGGCCTAATTCCTATATTATTAATATTGTGTAAGTTGTTTTTGTGTACTTATTTCTCAATAGACACTAAATATAAGTTGTTGCATTTAAGATGAACTTAAAAACTGTTTTGAAAGCATCTAAGGCAATTTTAATATGTCGCTTTGCATTACAGTTGTGGGATTGTCCTAAAAATAATTGCAACTTTGTGAAAATCGCGATCGCACTTCTGACTGGCTGAATTTATACCTTGCTTAATCTATGGATTGGATCAAATTGAAAAAAAAAAAAATAATAATAGCGAGATTTCCAGCCAATCTCTGCTGATTGCAAACAATTATTTTAAAATAATCCCACTACATGTTATTTAATTAAAACTGAAATGTATTACCTTATTTTTATTTCATTCCTTTTAGTAAATATTGGATAATAATTTTTATTGTAACCATAATATTACTGATTACTTAATTGAATTATTTTTATATCACTGATTTAATAGTGCAGTCAACATAACACCATGCTTGTCGTGTTTATTTTATGATTGTAGTTGTACAATAAATATATGTACCTATGTATAATATACAACATACATCAAGCCTATTTCATTTTCGACACGTTTCCTTCTTTTCTTCAGTCTGCACTTTGAGTGAGGCTCAAACATGCAGATAATAAGAAATAAATTATTTCCTCAAGGGCAAGGTTCAGGACGTGGACAGTTAGGGCCAATCAGTGGCGCAGCGAGCACTTTCAGTGAGAAATAATTTTAAACTTTATCTACATAATCGCTAAAGACCATCTTTAAAAAACTTAAAAAGGTCACGCACGTTAAGCGATACTGGTCTTTAGCGACTAAGTAGATTATTTCATTAGTAAAATTATTTCACACAATGCTCGCCACGCCGCTGCCATTCCGGTGTAGATCGGCCCTTAGAAAATTCACCCATTGCACTAACCTATACATATAATAAAATTGTAGAAAAGTGGTGTCTGTACAATGGAAATATATAAAAAAAAAGTAGCAGAGGTTGTTATTATATCGATGCCGAACCCGAAATTGTAATTTTTTTTTTGTCTGTTTGTCTGTGTGTTTGTGCACGCTAATATCAAAAACGGCTTATTCGATTTAGATACGGTTTTCACTAATATATTGTAGTAAGCTTCACTTAACATTTAGTGTTTATTTCATGTCAATCGGTTCATAAATAAAAAGTAATGTCAATTTAAAGAATCACGGCGAACATTTTTAACGTACAGAGTAGGTACGTACTACACGCCTCGCGCCTGAGCGTCGACGGTAAATGTAATTCAAAATATGCTGCCCGAAGTCACTATTCCACGCGAACGAAGTCGCGGGCACAGCTAGTGTCGTATATATATTCTAGTTTTAAAAAGTACGTGTAAGGTCCTGAATGATTACTAGTCATGTCCAGCGTGGCTAATATTCTTTATACGACAAAAATAAATTAAACAGGATATTTGTTTGGATATTTTATTAGTAAACTCAATAATACTTAAGTATATAATTTATACAAATATTATAAATCACGTGGGGAAATACAAAAAAAAAAAATCCTCAGTCATTAAATCATCATTCACCAGCATCACTCGATAAAGGTAATTGCACATTACAGTACGAGCCGCAAGCAACGCATTTTTCCATGCTAGAATTATACGTGCCAAAGACTTGTCATCTGCTTGTTAAAATATAGTTTTACATCCATTTCACCATGTTCCCTGCGGAAAATAATAGGAGTACTTTGAGGACCGATTTTATCAACGTAAAATAAGTCTTATCCGAGGGTAAAGATATTTTGGCAGATTTGCAATATAAAAACTGTTAGAATGCACAATTTTTTCCTCGACTAAACGTCATTCGACGTTGGTAAAATCGAGACTACATATTATGTAAGTTGCGGTATGTCTTGTAATGGGCAATCAGCATTTTACACTGTTATAGATTACGTAGTGACGTTAATTATATAATTATTTTAAATAATTTGCTTAACTTTAGTTTTACAAGAAATCCGAGTCAGTGAGGCCATAAATAAAATAATATATTATGTAATATTATCATCATAGAGTTATATACCCACCCTATAACTATACTTTAGGGGTTCTACCACACGACCAGGCCTGTAGCACATATACGCATCCGCCGTATAACCGTCCGACATACTATCTCGTCCACTGTATATGCATGATAGTAGAACCATGCGAAACAGCATATCGATTCTCTAAAAATGATTGCATTAGTATAACAATCGCAATCAGTGGCGTAACAATAGGGTGGCAAGACGACAAAATGCCACGGGCCTCCAGCAGGAAGGGGCCCCCAGTCAGAAAGGGCCAAAAGCACAAGAGGATTCTAACATTTATACCCATTCCTGTGACTACGCCGGCTAGTGTAACATAATTCTATTATATTCTGTTCTACAGTGTTTCCACTTTATTTGTGTCTCAGTTATGTCTTAAAATGAGTATTTAATTCGATGCCTTAACATGGGTAGCCTAAGTATGTCATGCTCACTTAAACATTTCTGTGGTGGTGTCGTGTGGTGCGGGTTGTTACGTTCCCTCAAATATGGTTGAGCGAGGCAATGGCTGGATCATGCGTCATGCTCGTGAACGGGTGCCGCCAACGGGAATGGGTCTGCTTTGTGTCTACCCATGTTAACATGTCTTTGGTTGCGGTAGGCGTACATTTTTGAAACTTCTGTGTGGAAACATTGTGTGCATAGCCTAGTTCTTTTTAACAATTGTAAAAAATTTTTTTTTTTTGAAAAGAGCAACTGCTGAGTTTCTTGCCGGCTCTTCTCAGCAGAATCTGCATTCCGAACCGGTGGTAGATTTTTGACGTTTCATAAGAGCTACAAGTTGGCCTACATGAAATAAATAAATTTTGATTTTGATTTTGATTTTGAGTGCCGAGCGAACATTTTCAAAATTAAAATTGATATAAATTAAATTCTTTGGGTGGGAGGGCCCCATCCGATGAATTTGCCACGGGCCTCAAACGTTATAGTTACGTCACTGATCGCAATGGTCTCTGATTGGCTGAATTAATGGGGTTTTCGCTGCATCAATACATTTTAACCAATAGCGGGACTACTATACTAGTTTTCTATTCTATTCTATTCGACATGCAGAAGCAACTGCATGTCCTAACATAAAGCTTTGACTATGAGTTTATCGACAAAATTGCAGCGCCGCAGGCGCCGTGTGGTAACACCCTTAGATTAATAAGTATAAATAATATAAAATATACACGAAATACGAAGGTACATTCGTAAAAATAAAATTCATTCACGCATACCTTATAGTCTTATTCTTAAAGCTTAATGTCTGTCTGTTACAATGGCTAAGACTAAATTCTCACATCGATTTTATTATAAACATGATTCTGTAATTCAATCGTAACACTAATATATAGGGTAGATGCAGGCGCTACTTTGCCGAATACCATAATATTAAAGAAAAAGTAATATTCTTTTTCTCCTCCTCCTCTCTCCTTTTGCTATGATATTGTTGCCGTTGTTTCTTCTGCACCTAGAGAAACGACTGTGTAGCGCGATTTTGCCAGAATTTAATACACATTCTTTCTTGTTTAACGAATTATAGCAAAAGAATATTACTTTTTCTTTTCTAACACTTATGTTATCCTTGACGTCTGTGCTTGACGTATTGTACACAAAAGAATCAAGAAACGAACTGCAGATAAGTTGGGGTTACTGTACCATTTTCAAGATACCATAATATGGATGACAGTTCCCAATTTTGCGGTTAACCTATAGTTACTACTTTCTAAAAACGAAAATAATAGATACATATGTCATTATTGCAAAAATACAACAATAAATCCTCTAGAAATCGAAACAAAAATCTCAATTTATTAGTTTTACGTTTAGTATTTTATTGGTGTTTTTTTCAGTCAGAATACTAAAAACATGTATTCGTTAGTCACTTGGAATGGAATAGTAAAATTGACTTATATGTAAAAACATCTGTGTAAACACACACATGTATATTGAAAATATATATTAAGTAATTTTCATAGCAGAGATACAGTTACCTATCCGTTATAATATAGACTAATGTTTACTCGGTAAATATTTGCAAGAAAAATTGCACAACGTTCCTAGTTACGTAGAGAATTTTGACGTAAAATGAACGCAGTGCGACAAGGATCACTTGACATGTGGCCAAAATCGGAACTAACACCGCGATCTTTAGAACCATCACTTTATGACAGATCGTTTTCTTATCTTTTTCTTCGGTGAATGGCTTTTCCAGTGCCAAGCCAGCACAATACACTTCGCCAAATCGTTTAATTTGCCTCAATTTGCTTGTTTCTTAAAGTTGATTAAATGCAGATCGTTGTTCTACGATCACGATGAACGTCTTATCTGTTCAGATTGACAAAGTTGAAATTTAAAGCGGTTATTTTAAAGTATCTTTCCCCTCAATTGCGCTGCCCATTTTTCGACTTTGCTGCTGTCAATTCTTTTTAGTGTGAGTGATACAGTAACTATTTCCTCGTCTTAAGTAGCGTTCCATTATCGGCCCTGTCAACTAAACAGATATGTTGGAGGATGTAATAGCACCCTTAAGCCCGCTGTCAATGTCACCTAAGTGCCAATAGATGCTTGTCGTACTGCAAACAATGTTTATTCATTTTACGCCCTATTTGCAAGTCATTGAACACGTCACTACTCTTTACTTTTTTTACATTTTACATTTCGATTCTACCAATAGTTTCCAATGATTGGAAGACGTTTATTTGTCCTAGGGGATATACATTATAAAGTGAGCAATTTTGATATTTTAATTTTGTGAAATGTTCGTTGTAAATGTAGAATTTAAATGCAATTAAAGAATGATCGTTGATTTCTAGTTTTGGAAATGCAATTAAAAGAAAAGCAACCTGTATATAGATACAATCTATTTTGTTCTAGCTGTCATAGGGTCGACTTCACGTAATTTTTTTTTTGTTTACAATATATATCATCCGAGCAAAGATATTTTAAAAGGCAGTATTTTCAACACAAAAATTGTCAGAACTCCCAATTTATTCATCGACTTTTCTGCTTTTTCAGCTTTTCTGCTAGAAATCACTTGTTGACGATTTGAGACAGCTAGAAAAAACTAGATTATATTAATGTTGTTAACTTTTCATCTCAACCAAAAAAAAACAAAATAGACCATAGGTGAAAGAAAGCTCTACTCCCGAGTATGGATGGTCTTATTATATTATGTCATTTATAAAACGTGTGTATAAAACTTTCCCTATTTGATTTTTTCTTTCGTTCACTCTTCTCCATTAGTCATATTGCCGTTCTGAAACAGATAATAGTACATTATGGTACAAGTGTCAAAGTTGGTGATTACCGCTGAGGCGCTATTGAGACCCGAGCCGTCAGGTGAGGGTCTTAAGGTAGCCGAGGACGGTAATCATCAATATACACGTGTATCATACGACGTTTTTCAACACACTTGTGAAGAAAATAACACTAAAATAGTACATTATGGTTAGGGAATGCAAATCTCGCGAGATTGGGGCTCAAGCGAGATCTCGCGAGATTGTAAATAACAATACCGCGAGATCTCGCCAATTTCGAGATCTCGCGAGATTGGCAGTTTTGTGTGTGTTTTTTTTTGCAAATAATCACAATATTTGAATAAATTAGAAAAAAAATAATAAGAATTATAAGTATTATAAGATAACATTTATTTTCACGAATTTTTCAATAGACTTTTATGAATCAAATTGTCTATAATTTTTTAATAAACTTCTAAGTAGTAAACTTTGACGTACGTATCAATTAAATCACTGTGGAAGCACTGTACTGCCCTCGTAATTGAAAACAAAGTAAGTTAAATAGAAGTTACCTTTAAGTTACTGTGTTTTCAATTACGAGGGCAGTGTATACATAGCACAGTTTGGTTACCTATTGTAAAAAAAAATATTTTTTATTTTTTGAAAAGCAACTGCTGAGTTTCTTGCCGGTTCTTCTCAGCAGAATCTGCATTCCGAACCTGTGGTAGATTTATGACGTGTCATAAGAGCTACAAGTTGGCCTACATCATCATCATCATCATCATCATCAACTTATGGACGTCCACTGCTGGACATAAGTCTCTTGCATGGACCTCCACAGACCTCGGTCTTGCGCCGCCTGAATCCAGCGACTCCCTGCGACTCGTTTAATGTCGTCGGTCCACCTAGTGGGGGGTCTGCCAACACTGCGCTTCCCGATGCGGGGTCGCCACTCCAGCACCTTGGGACCCCAACGACCATCAGCTCTTCGAACTATGTGCCCCGCCCATTTCCACTTCAGTTTCGCGACTCGCTGAGCTATGTCGGTGACTTTGGTCTACATTTTGGTCTTTGGTTGTTTGGCCTACATGAAATAAATAAATTTTGAATTTGAAATAACAAATGAAAAAACAACCAGTCTTCTCTTCTAATATCAAGCGCAAATCTTTTAGTAATTTAAAAATTAATTCGCGCACCGAACGAAACCGACAGGTCGCAACTCCGTCAGTGTCAGTCCACGCTTCGAATAAGACTTTTTTATGCTGGAGTGCAATCTCGTTAATCTCGCGAGATCTCGCCCTTTTTTCGGCCGAGATCAATCTCGCTAAAAAAGGCCGAGATCTCGCGAAAACGAGATCTCGCGAGATCGAGATTGCATTCCCTAATTATGGTACAAAACAGTGAAAACGAGTTGTGAAAATTTTTTCGCAATGGCGGGAAAAATTAATGTTGTTCTTTTGTTCGCCCTCTTGAGATGCTCTTGAGGGCAGGCAAAGATCGACGACCATACAGCCTATTCAGGTGTTTATTTGGTTTAATCAGTTTTCCGAAACCTTTAATGGCCATAGACTAAAGAATGAGGTTTCTTTTTTTGTGGCATTTCTACCACGTACAAAATGGGGATTTCGAGTTTTCTTTATTACAAAAAAAAAAAAACAAAAGTTACTGACAGTTTTATTTATTAAACACGTACATGTTGAAATTATCTATTTAAATACGGAGTTGTATGAAATGATTGCTTGCTCAGGTACATTAATTTAACACGATATTTTTATAAATTATTGAACAAGATCTTTTTGTAATAGAAACTTTTTTAAGAACACAGCAACTCACCCAATAAAATTAAAAAAAAAAATTTCTTTAACTCACATTGTGAATAATAGTAATCAAAAGTCACAGTTTGAGTTAGAGGTGTCATTGTGTGCCTAGTTGCGGTGAACCGGGAGCCCCTTTATGAGCAAGTGTGTTGAAAAAAGAAAATTATTTGCTGTTTTAATGTACAACAGAACAATGATGCTTGCAACTTCGAAAAGTTCATAAAAGATGGAACTCGACGACTCCATGTAGGATTAGGTCAATGGTAGTCCATAATTAAAACTGACCACCCCCACTCCACGCAATCTGTTTTGAAACCACAGTGATTTTTATAAAGTGTAAAACCAAAAGATTTTTTTTTGCAAAGATTGCATTCTTATGATTAGGAAGGACAGATTTAAGATCGTAAATGAAGTGAGTCTTCTTCAGTAGAACATGTAGAAATCCTGATCCTCTTTAGTGAAAACCGTGTAGTGAAATAGTTGTTTGGAGTTAACTACTCAATATCCTCAAAACTGAAGTTCTTTCACTGCTCTCAAATTTAACCTGAATCTCAAAGGAGGCATAAGCTAGCCAACTAAGCAGGAGATATTATAGAGCTCAAGTGCAATATCATCAACACATCCAACATATACATACCTCCTGCATCTGCGCGAGGTGGTAGTGCCGCTTCCGCAGCGCCGCCAGCTTGGCGCGCTCGGCCTCCAGCGCGCTCTCCAGCTCCAGCGCGCGCACCTTGCTGTCCATCTCCAGGCGCCGCGTGGCCGTGAGCGACAGCGCGGACGTGTCCAGCGCTTCTGTAGCACACATAGCTAGCTTAGCACCTAATACTTCTCTGGAACTACGGGAATTTTACGGGATCCTTTTCCGAATCTCAATATAGCATACTTTTTACTATCATCATCAGCCAAAAAAAATTATTTTCAAAGATCTAAGCTAAAAATGTGGAATGAAAACAAATACGTCGCGTCGGACAGTCGTGAGAATGTCCGACTTTCCGCCCGCATTAGGGTACTCTGGAATCATTGCTAGCTGAGTAGTGTCAGTATGTACAGTGGTGACGCGACTCACCCTGGTCGCGCACGAGCGCGGAGGCGCCGCGCACGGCGGCGACGACGGCGCCGGTGGCGGCGGCCACGGCGCGCGAGGCGGCGGTGAGGCGCGCTAGGGCGGGCGCGGCGGGCGGCGCGCGCGCGCGGGACGCCGCCACCAGCTGCGCCGTGCTGCCCGCCACCTCGTGCGCGGCCGCCGACACGCCCTCCACGCGCCCCGCTGCGCCCACCGCCTCGTCCGCCGACGAGCTGCCGGGAACGATCACTGTTATAGCATTCACTCCTTGGAAGCCTCAAAATAGACAATTCTAACATTGAACCCATGAAATGAAATGAAATATTTTATTTGCAAGAATATGGGTATACATAAGATCTTAAAACTTGAAGGTGCCGCATATTCAGTCAGGTAATAACTGACATACAAAATACTAGTTGCTTAAAAACTAAAGATTAAAGTTTATCTTGTATAATGTCATTACACACTGTTTAAGCATAACTTAGACCTATCGCATTCAAAGAATTCATTCAGCGAATAGAAAACATTTTGCGCTAACCACTTTTTTAGCGTAATTTTAAATTTTTTGTAGGGTAACTCTGAGATCTGAGATGGAATTGCATTAAATACTTTTATGCACATGGCATAACAATTTTTCGAGTACATGGTAGTCCTCGCTAGTTTCTTTGGTATTAATCTTTCTTTTTTTCTAGTGGCTCGTGGGAATTGTACAGTAGTCCTATTGAAAAGATGCATGTTTGATTTTACAAATACTGCTAATTCCAGTATGTAGATACTAGGGAGTGTGAAATGACGAGAATATCAGCTTAAAAAGCTGCCAAAGGCCGGCCAATTCTTAAAGGTGGCACGAGTGTTTCTGGTCAATACTATTTGGGAGAGCTACGCCATATATGGGACGAACAGTACTGAGGCATATACAGGGTGACCGGAAATGAAATACATTCCTTGCAAGGGGTTAAAGTAGAGCACATTTGCAACTATTTTAGTCATATGATACACTATCCGAAACTTGGCCATTTCTGAGTTATTCAAGATTTAAGATTTTTTATTAAAAACCCCAGTTTTCAAGTTAAAATGTACCCTTGAAGTGAATTATACGAAATTTTGTTTATTGTTTTATTGTTTTTGCGTAGGCAAGTAACCAGAGTATCATTCAAAACCAAAATTAGTTAGAAAACACATCAATTTTTTTAGTTAAAGCAAAAAAACAAGTGTAATTTTTAGAAAAAAAATCATCTTTTAGGTAAATAAATCAAGATTTTCCAAAAATAGTGTATGGAATGTTGCGTACAAATTACTAAATTAACTTCCTTAGTTCATAAGCTATTCAAAAAGACACAGACGTCAACAAAAAACTACGTGGTTGATTTACAACCCTGCTAAAAAATCGAGTAACCCGTTTCCTGTAATTGTTTTCTACATTGTCTTATCGCGCACGTGTACGGTTTTTTTGTGTTTGGTGACGCCGTCTTGTGCAACATGGGACATTGCAATGACAATAGGGATCATTGATAAAAAGGACAATTATCGCCAGTCAAACTTTTAGTTATTTGGGTTAGATAGTTTCAAACATCTTCTGAGTACAGACCTATCGTTGCATTCTAACTACGGTTTTCATTATTGACCTGCCTTACAATGCCTGCATTCGGTAATGAAGAATACGCAGACATTCTGTTCATTTACGGATTTTGCAACGGCGACGCTGCAGCAGCACAAAGAGAGTACGTACTACGTTTTCCTGGTCGGCGTGTACCAAACGTCAGAGTGTTTTCGGGACTTTATCGACGCGTGCGTGAAACCGGCCGTTTTACAGCGCGAAGTAGCGATTCAGGCAGACCCCGTGTTTATCCTTCTGAAGAAGAAGAAGAAATACTAAATTTATTTCGGAGAGATCCAACCATCTCTACAAGGGCTGCAGCAAGAAGTCTTGGATTATCGCAATGGAAAGTTTGGTTTACCGTGCAAACAGCACGGTTACATCCTTACCACTATACGCCGGTACATGCACTAGAAGAAGGTGATCCAGCCAGAAGAATGGAATTTTGCCGTTTCCTAATAAATGCAGAAATGGAAGACCCCCATTTTTTAGATAGAATTCTGTGGACCGACGAGTCTAAGTTTGACCGTGATGGGATAACAAACTATCACAATCAACATTATTGGGCAACAAAAGGAGACAACCCAAGAATGAAAAAAGAAAGGGCACACCAACGAAGGTTTTCTGTAAATGTGTGGATGGGTATTGTTAATGGACAACTAATTGGCCCACATTATTTTCCCCAAAATTTGAATGGTGAAACCTATGAACTCTTTCTAAGGAACCATTTGAACCTTTTATTGGAAGATGTCCCACTAGCCACCAGAAGACATCTTATTTATCAGCACGATGGTTGTCCAGCTCACTTTCGGCTCAGTGTACGCCAGTGGATGGATGAAGAATATCCACTTCGTTGGATTGGGCGCGGCGGACCTATTCCGTGGCCCGCAAGAAGTCCCGACTTAACACCTTGCGATTTTTATCTTTGGGGCCACATGAAAGATCTGGTCTACGCTACCCCCGTCAACACCGAAGAAGAGCTCCGCGAGCGGATTCAGAGGGCAGCACAAGAAATTCGACAAAGCCTGACAACAAGGGTAACAAAAACGGAAGTCAGAAAAAGACTTCGGGCTTGCATCAGAAAACGTGGTTCACATTTTGAACAAGAATTGAGATAATGGTTCTTCAATGAAAACTCATAACTTGTGTCTCTTTTAAGACTGACAAATAACAACATAGGTACAAACACATTTTCTTAATTAATTTTTCGCTAAGCTACTGGAAGTTTTAAATTGATTTTAAAATCAACCTTGTAGTATTTTGTTGACATCTGTGTCTTTTTGAATAGCATATGAACTAAGGAAGTTAATTTAGTAATTTGTACGCAACATTCCATACATTATTTTTGGAAAATCTTGATTTATTTACCTAAAAGATGAGTTTTTTTCTAAAAATTACACTTGTTCTTTTGCCTTAACTAAAAAAATTGATGTGTTTTCTAGCTAATTTTGGTTTTGAATGATACTCTGGTTACTTGCCTACGCAAAAACAATAAAACAATAAACAAAATTTCGTATAATTCACTTCAAGGGTACATTTTAAAATGAAAACTGGGGTTTTTAATAAAAAATCTTAAATCTTGAATAACTCAGAAATGGCCAAGTTTCGGATAGTGTATCATATGACTAAAATAGTTGCAAATGTGCTCTACTTTAACCCCTTGCAAGGAATGTATTTCATTTCCGGTCACCCTGTATGTGGAGCTGGGCTTAATCCATCTTCGCCAATAGACGTCCACAGTTGAGCATAGGTTTCCTGAAGGAAGTTAAATAAGATGCGGTCTTGGCAGCTGTATCTAGCAATATATATGACACTAATAATAAAATCAATCCACCTAAGGGTGTTTGGTCAATACTGCTCTTTTCGGCACGAAATCATTATTCCAACACCTTAAGATTACAACTACTATGTTCTTTGAGCTATGTTGACTTGCTCTGTCTACGAGTATTTTCACTCCAGAAACTTGCTAATACCTTAAAATGCAACTATACTCACACCAACAGCTTAGCAGCGAACACCACAGCTTTGGACGCCGATATGAGTCCCTCGGACCACTGCGGGTTCCGCCGGTACATCTTCTGGCGAGTCTTGGGGTCTCCGAGCTCGTTCTGCAGCTTCCTCGACTGCTGCACCAGCACCTTGACCGCGCCCATCAGCGTGGTGCAGGCGTCCAGGATCTTCTCGTTCACCTCCAGCTTCACGCCGGAGTCGCCCGCCCGGCTGGCTGCTAGCAATCCCTGGTGACAAATGGACTCAGCTGTGGAATTGTCTAAAAATAATGCTACAGCGTAACAACGGCAGTCACAACTGTGATTGTTTTCTTTTGTATTTCGATAGATGATTAATTTCCAAATCTACAAGTACACAAGTAGGGACACAAATCTACTAGTAAATAAAAAAATTAATATTACTATAAATAGCTGTTTTTTTTATTATTTGTTGTTATAACGGCGATAGAAATACGCATTCTGTAAAAATTTCAAGTATCCCAGTACCTATTCCTTAATAGGTACTGGGATACTTGAAATATAATACAATGTTATTAACAAAAACCCTTTTCACCCCTTTTCAACCCTTTCCGTATACCCCACAACGCTGCAAAATCACACGGTAAGTTAAAAACCCCCTAAACCTAAACCTTCTTTAAAAACACCCTAAAATTTTATCAAGTTACTAATTACTTTCGGGTTTTGGTTTTAATGACTGGCCTATAGTGAGATACAGAGGGACGGACAGCGGAGATTCAGTAACAGCTAGGCCTCCTTTGGGTTCGGAGCCCTAAAAAAGTAAGGCCAAACCTCAATCTGCGAGGCGGCGTCTTCGATGGCGCTGTCCATGTCGGCGAGCTCGTCGTCCACGCTGCGCGCGCCGCTCGCGAGGCGGTCGGCGGCGGCCGCGGCGCGCGCCACGCCCTGCACGCTCGCGCGCGCCTCCATGCACGCCGCGCGCTCCACGCTGCCCGCCGTTATCGTCTCGAGGCAGTGTTTGCTCGACGTGAGCATACCGCGGCATTCGTTGTTTAGTTCTGCAAACAACAATATTGTTGATCTGACGGGAAAAATGCACTCTTTCTTTTCTTTATTTCTTCATGCTGGGTTGCTTTCCACACTTAAACCAGTTATGGTCTGTTGTGTGTGACGCACCAATCCTTCCGATGTAGGAAAATGCATATTACGACATGAATGATGTTCTGTCAGTCTGCCAATTTGAATTGGACCAGCATGGTAGGCCTATAATCCTTCTCTGAGGATATCTGCACTCAACGGCCTATAATCCTTCTCTGAGATCCTCGCTTAGTACTGTTAATGGGTGGCTGATCTTGATAATGATGACGATGAAACTACATTAAACTTGTTCTTCTTCTTTTTATCAATCGATAGACGTCCACAGCTGGTAAAGGAATGCTGCATGGATTTTCACTGGCCTCGGTATTGTGCCGCCTATATCTAAAGAATCGTTGCGACTCGTGTGATATCGTCGGTCCACCTAGTTGAGGGTGATCTTTTCGGTGCGGGGTCGCCTCAGCACCTTGGGACCCCAACGACCATAGCTCGTAATATATGCCCCATTCATTTCCGATTCAGCTTCGCGACTCGCCTGTGTAAGAAATAGATACATATGGAAACTTGTATTTTACTCACTCTCTGAAAGCTCCATATCGGTCGAAATATTCGAGAGGTCGGCGACATACGCCGACAGTTGCGCCGCGTTGTGAGCTGCGAATATCGCCGATTTAGCCACCAGCTCCTCGTTGCCCTCGATCTGAAATAACCAACCAATTCTCTGATCTCCATTTGACAAATTTTATCCTAGAGCTGAAAAATGAGGCTGTTTTAAAGCTGTTACTTAATTAGCGAATTCTGTCTTTGAAAATTTATACAGACACATTTAGACGCATATATGCAATAAAGAGTCAACCCACACAACTTATCAATTGAAAAGTTAATTTTATTCCTTTACATTATGTATAAGTATATTTAATTTGACAAAGGTTTGTGGGTTGAAACTTTATTGCGTATGTGCGTATTATGTAACTATTTATTTTTAATGACAAAGTTGCATCGAATCAAAACAGCTTTGCTTCAGCTGCTCACGACCCTAAGTTACACATTGTAACACTTTTGTATTGAAAAGAGTAACTGTTGAGTTTTATACCGCCTCTCCTCAGCAGAATCTGTTTTTCGAACTGGTTGAAGGATCTGGACTTGAACACATCAATCATTTGCGACAAGAGTGACATAATTTAAAATCGCCGATGAGGGGAATTCTCTCGTTAGAGAGTAATGTTTTGTGGATGCTGCGGTCTCGTTTAAGTCGTGCTGTGTTGTTTACAGAACGGCCAACAAAGCGACAGAGCATTAAGTCACAATCTCTCTCGCTCTTATTTTTTTTGTGTTTAGCCTAATGTTGTTTTTACAGCAAAAAGTATAAATTTTCGACACTACAATTGGTGAATTTTGAGTTATGTCATCCTTGTCGCAAATGAGCGACATTACATAACTAATTTTGAATTTTTTGAACATTTGATTTATTATTTGATCACCTGACTCTTTCTGGCGAGATCCTCAAACGCTTTGGCAGCCAGTTCCGCCGCTAATTTATTTGAGTCTTGCGCGTTGGAGTTCTCGAAAGCAGAAAGTGCTTTGTTCAAAACTTCCAAGGCGCTTTCACCGGCACACGCCACCAGTCTCCAAGATTCTAGGCATTAAAAGTATTGTTTTTTTTTATTCGATAACAAGATAGTCCTTGATTTTCCGGGATAAAAAGTATGATAGCCTATGTCACTCTCCAGGTCCTCAGCTATAACCATGCAAAAAATCACATCGATCCGTAGCTCTGTTGCAGCATTATTGAAGGACAAACCAATGCACCAGCAAACAAACACATTTTCGCATATATTAATAAGGAAGGATATCCGTTGAATAATTTTTCATTATCCTTAAAAAAGTGAGATCATTTACATAAATCGCTCATTTGCGACAAGAGTGACATAATTCTAAATCGACGATGAGAGAATTCTCTCGATAGAAAATAATGTTTTGTGGATGCTGCAGTCTCGAAACAACACAGCGGCCAACAAAGCGACAGAGCATTAAGTCACAATCTCTCTCGCTCTTATTTTTTTGTGCTTAGCGTAATGTTGTTTTTATAGCAAAAAGTATAAATGTTACGTATATATGTTAAGTACAAATATAAATGCACACTAAAATTGGTGAATTTTGAGTTATGTCACCCTTGTCGCAAATGGGCGAAATGTACTAGTATGGATACACAATGAATTAATGAATACTTACGTTTTTTAATGAGCGCATTAGCCTCGTCCAACTGTATTTTGAGCGACGCCATGTCCGCCTCAAGGACTGTGTTTTGTTGCAACAAGTCCTGTAATTCACACTCCGCGTTCAGTCTCTCGCTCTCCGTATGCTCTAATCTAGCTTCAGTTAACTATTATGTCGGCAACAATTAACGTATACTTAACGTAACGCCATAGAAGTTGACAGTCGAAAGCAGTTTAGCCCAGACGGAGTTCCACATGCGAAATATTGTAGAAGTATACAGGCAGAGCGCAGTTGTAAAGTAAAACATGCCGTTAGAATTACATGCAAATAAGATAGAAAAAAAGATTAGAAATTATTTGATGTACGCTATCAATGCAACAACATTAAAAGGCTAGTTAACTAAACAGACTTAAACTCTAATAACAATTCGGAAAATAAAACATGATTGATGTATGTAAGGACCGAACTATACCGGAATGGTAGTGGCGCGGCGAGCACTTTCAGTGTGAAATAATTTTAAACTTTATCTACATAATAGCTAAAGGCCAGTATCGCTTGACGCGAGTGGCCGCGTGATCTTGCTGAGCTTTTCAAGCGATACTGGTCTTTAGCGATTATATAGATAACGTTTAAAATTATTTCTCACTGAAAGTGCTCGCCGCGCCGCTGCCGGTCGCTGCCATTCCGGTGACGATCGGCCCTAATAATGTATTATTTTATAATGTAGTATCTTCATACATCTACACACGCAACCCAATTACGCAATTAGATGGTTCATTTTGGTGAAACATGGTGAATAATAAAAAAAAATACAAAATGAAAAATGATTAGGATTAGAAATAATTGAAAACTAAACGTATGATTGTCCATCAAAATTAAAGGAGTGAACCATTTAATGCCATCCAGACATATACAACAGCATTTTTCAATAATTAATGATTTACCGACCACACTTTTTTCCCAAATATCAAGGGTAACCTTAAAATACCCAATTAGTTTCATTAATTAATTACTATATATATAGCTACTCGTGCTGATTCACTGACACACTCACTCACTCACTCACTCACTCATTGATCAACTCTCCTGTAAAATTTTGTATGAAAAAAAATTTTTTCAAGCATGGTTTCGTATAGAGGACAAAAATTCATTCGGAGGAAAAATATGGAGAGAGCTGATGATTGAGGATTTCGGAGACGGGTGACGAGCACCGGCCAGGGTATCGAAGATAGGTGGGGGGTGTTCAACCAAATGTCACTCGAAACCTCATCCAATTGGCAGAGAGCCGAAAAAAAACTCCAAAATGGCGGATTCAAGATGGCGGCCATACAAATTTCGTCAGTGTCTATCTCGGAGATTATAAAAGGTGGAAGAGTGGTTTCTTGGAAAAAGATGAACAGGACCCGAAGGTCTACTTGATGAATAGAAAAAAAATTCAAGATGGCGGAATTTATTTTTTTCCATACAAAATATATGCAAGACTTTAATACGATTCTTTTTCAAAATTTCTGATGATTTCGTATAGAGAACAAAAATTCATTTGGAGAAAAAATATGGAGAGAGCTGATGGTTGAGGATTTCGAAGACGGATGAGGAGCACGGCCAGGGTATCGAAGATAGGTGGGGGGTGTTCAACCAAATGTCACTCGAAACCTCATCCAATTGGCAGAGAGCCGAAAAAAAACTCCAAAATGGCAGATTCAAGATGGCGGCCATACAAATTTCGTCGGTGTCTATCTCGGAGACTATGAAAGATGGAAGAGTAGTTTCTTGGAAGAAGATGATCAGGACCCGATGTTCTACGTGATGAATAGAAAAAAATTCAAGATGGCGGATTTTTTTTTTTCATACTAAATATATGAAAGGCTTTGGTACGGTTCCTTTTAAAAATTTCTGACGATTTCGTAAAGAAGACATAAATTCATTTGAAGGAAAAATATGGAGAGAGCTGATGATTGAGGATTTCGGAGACGGGCGAGGAGCACGGTCAGGGTATTGAAGACAGGTTGAGGGTGCCCAAATAAAAATCACTAGAAACTTCATCCAGTTGGCAATGAGCAGAAAAAAAACACTAAAATGGCGGATTCAAGATGGCGGCCACACAAATTTCGTCGATGTCTATCTTAAAAAGTTGGAATAGTGGTTTTGTGGTAGAAAATGATCAGGCCCTGAAAGTCTAAGAGCAGAAAAACCGCGGTCCGCTGCAGCGGGCCGCGCACCCACGCGCCCTACTAGTATTTTATAATATTGATCGGTAATAAGAAATCTTCAGATAAGGGATAAGGACGCCATTGCTATTTTTTTTCTGTCTTCCCTATGTTTTACAATAAAAGTATATTCATTGACTTACTAACAAATCAAACATACAACAGTACAAAAAAATATAACAGTAAACTTTAACCCAACACCTCCAATTAATTTACATCGCGACAATTTGACAACGACCAACCACCCCAATAAATCTAACCTGAAATTCTCTATCTTTCTCAGAGATAGCTACAACTAAATTGCCTGTCTCTTGCGCCTTGACTGTTTCTAGTTCAGTAATTTTGGCTTTTAGATTTTCAATGGTCTCCTGCGTTTTACTAAGAACCTCATTTTTTTCTAGATCGATACTTTCTATTCTACTTTTCAATATTTTCGTTTCGCTATCTTTTTCACCTTCCAGTCGAGCATATTCAGCTTTCAAATTTTCTATTTCGAGATTTAATGATTTTTCAATCTCACCTTTCTCTTTGCAAATATTTTGTAATTCAACTGTTACACTAGTTTGTTTGTTTTGCAACTCTGTTATAACATTTTCAAGTTCCTGGTAAAATAAGATAAGAATATTATGAATGAATGGATAGAATGAAGTATTTATCGTTACTGAATACATCATTTCCTTTTAACACAAACCTGTTTATCTGCAATTAAGGCCTCACATTCCAGTGCTTTTTGATTGAATGAAGTCTCAAATTCTAATTTCTTTTCCTGTTCTGTTTCTACCTGTGTATATAGCTTCTTAGTTTCGTCTATGTAGCCTGCTATAAGTAGTTCTAATTGTTCCTTTTTTTGAAGTAATTCATTGATATTTTGCTTACACTCAATTATTTCGTTAGACTGACCTTTTATGATTTGATCATTACTATTTTTAATATTTTCTATTTCATTTTGTAATAAAACAAGTTTTTCAAAAGCTTCCTTTATTTCATTATTTTTTTCATTTAGGATATTTTCAAACTCTTCATTTTTTGAAGATAATTCCTCTTTCAACTGTTGATATTGTAATTCAAAATTATTTTGCGCATCAGTCAATTTAGTTTGAAAAGTTTCCAAACCACCCTTTAATACGTTAGTGTAATTTATGAGTTCCTAATGGAAACAAACTGTTGTCGTTACTGTCATACTTTTATATTCCTACTAGCTGATACCCGCGACTTCGTCCGCGTGGATAAAGGTTTTTTATTCCCGCGGGAACACTCTTATTTCCCGGGATAAAAAGTAGCCTATGTCCTATCCCAGACCATAATCTATCTCTGTGCCAAATTTAAGCCAAATCCGTTCAGTCGTAGCGACGTGACTGAGTAACAAACATACAAATTTTCGCGTTTATAACTAATACAAAAGAAACGCGAGTTTCGGAACGCGACATTAAACTCCTCCAACTATGTATTCTGTGCTCCAACGCACACACGCACATTGTTTTGATAGATATGATCTTTGACGTTAGGAACACACCTACATTGCTTAGACAACAGTGAGTGCTTGTAATTTAATATGAACTTTATACCATAGCAATAAAGCTCAAATTGACTACGTTTTAGTTTCAAATCATTTGTATGGGAAAAAGAAAAGGGCTATTTTTAGGGTTTTTCAAGCAATAATTCTAATTTTTCTCGCCGTAAAAACCATCCTTGAACTTCAACGAACATTTTAAAAAAAGATTTGGCCAAATTGGTCCAGGCGTTGTTGAGTTGCGCTTACCAACACATTAAGCGATTCATTTTTATATTATAGATAGCACAATAATACATTTAAATAATTAAATTTCTGATAGAATATGACACAAATATTAATAACAAGCTGTTAATTTATGTTTCTTCCAGTCTAGCTAAATTAGTCACATAAAAATATTTTACAATATACATGCTAATATTAGTTTTTGCTTAACATGCAACTTAATATTAATATCAAGGATTACTCACCTCCTTATCCTGTTCATACCGCTGTTTCAGTTCAGATAACTGTTTAAGTGCATCTTCTTTCTCCTCTATTGCTTTTTTGTAATCATCACTACTCTTTGCCCTAAGTCCCACTAACTCTTCCTTGAGCTTGCTTAACTCGCTATCTTTATCTGTTATCTCTGTTCTGAATTTTTCGATATTTTCTTTCGCCTCCTTTAAATCGCTGGTTAAAACTGTAAGTTTCTCTTGTTGTTCAGTGGTAGCTGTCTTATGTTCAATTTCTAAAGTTTCCATTGATGCTTTCAGGGATTCCAACTCTGCTTCCTTAAGTCTAGATTGTTCTAGATCACTTCGGAGATGTGCTATTTCATTTTTGTACGCTTCTATTTCTTCACTTGAGGATGCACTTTGTTGGAGGAGTTCGACATGCCTGGATGTAACAAAAATACTATACATATAACATTGTCCCATTAATAAGTAATATCTACTCTAAAATTATTCTGATCAAGCTTTTATTTATAGACTACTCCAGAAAAATTAGTGTTTCCAAGTAAAATTTCTAGAATCAAGGTAACTTACTTCATTCGATCGTTTAATTGTTGTTGCAATGCTGTTTTAGCACTTTCATGTTGGGCCGCGGCCGCTCGTAAACTTGCCGCCAATTTGTCCACTTCCGCTTTCTAAATAAAAAAAATCTTTGTTACTTTTAAGAGATTTTAGAGAACTATGAGCAACATTTGTATCGACTATCGACACATTTTACCGAACTAATAAAAACAAATTTGGAAATTTCCTTCAAGTAAACGCTTAATAATCCTAATTTTTAACCGACATCGCCGCTGTCAATATCATCAGCTAGTAATAAAAATATAGTATCATTGTAAAATCCTGACCTGTCTTATCAATGTGATATGTTCTTCCCTCAACTGTGTGTAAGCCCCTTTTAATTTTTGGAATTTTTCATCTAGCAATTTGGATTTTTCTTCAGTGTCCGTGAGTTTTTCTGTAAAATGGTAGAATTATGAATACTATTACTTGTCTAGGGTTAATTCAACTTTTAACTTCAATTAGCTATTTTGTTTTCTTACTTTTGATTTGTGGTGTCTCCGCTGACAGAATTTCAGCTTTTTGTTTTTCTTCCTCGAGTTCAGTCTGCAAAGAAAACAGAATGAATTATGTAGTGTTAAACCTAATTTTAGTAATATAATAATTAAACAAACGATATTTTGGAATGCCCTTCCGGCTTCCATTTTTCGGACTACTAGTTGTAGCAACTTGGGTACTTTCATATCAAGAGTGAAAATACATTTTCTAGGCAATCTAAGGCTGAAATCTATTAACTGCACTCTCACTCAGCTCAGACTCAAGACAGAGTTAAAACGAGACAGATTTATGTCAGACCATATTTGTGTCTCGTTTTAACACTATCTTAAGTCTGAGATGAGTCAGAGCACACTGTATAGATCTCAGCGTAATTCCTTCTCCGGCTGTATTTTCACATACCATTAGGTGTGATCGCAGTTTTTAAACGCAAGTCTATATATTTAAAAATATATAAATATATTTTGTCACCTTAGTGGCTCGAAACTGCGACTCCATCCGCGTGCAGTGTTCCCTCATTGATCCGAGCATTGTGTTTCTCTCTTGTATTATCTGCGAAACTTCTGACCTGTGCAAGAGTACCTTATTATCAGTCATATTGTGAACACACATTGTGAATATCCTAATTGTTTTTATTTTTACTCTAATTTCTGAAAACTATTCTAAATCAACAATCATACTGTATTATGAATTCTCTGTTAAACTTTAACATATATATATATACATTTTTGAAATTCAAATAATGTAATCATTTTTGGCTTTATTTAAGGACTATAATAATCTTGTAAAATTGTGTTGTAAACGCTGTTGATTACCAATAAATAAATAAATATTTACCCAGGATAATGAAAACTTACTATAGAATTGAATAGAATAAATTTTTATTAAAATAAACTTTTACTAAGTGCTTTCGAATCGTCAAATAACGATACCACTATCTACTTGAAACTTATTCCGTCTTATTCTCTTTTTGGCATTAACTTATTTTTGGCACTTTACAATGCTGTATTGTCTATTGTAAAGTCGACATCTCCTGAGGATGCTCTGGTATCGGGGCGAAACGTGCGCCGAGAGTAGTATAAAAGTCTTGTGTAATGGTGCATGTGAGTGGCGGTGGCATTGCTTGCTTGGGAACTTGGCTATCTTGCTTGTTTGGGGAGGTAAGCGGTGTTTAGCTTGTTACTGCATGTTTGACCATACAGATTTTTTTCTGTTAGCGAATTATAGCAAAATAATTCTAACCTTTTCTTGCTAATCGTGAAGTTTCGCAAAGTAACGCCTGTTTCTATCCAACATTGGTATATATTAACTAACTTACCGCATTCGTCTGAGCTCGTTTTGAAGGTGCTCAATGAGTCGATCACGCTCTACAATGGGGTCTGGGATCGGGGAAGGCGTGGCCCGGGTGTCCACCATATCCATATCCGGTGTGGTGACCTACAAAATATAATACACATCGGTTGAAGTTGTAATGGAATAGTCTGATGGGAAGGAAATCCGATTCGGATTTTACAAAATCTATCCCGTCGCGGACGAAGTTGCAAGGAAACGCTAGTAGCTTATATAATCACCTGACTAATAGTATCAGAGGTGTCGATCAGTGAGCCCACTGTGTCCAAGTCGTCCGGCGGCTGTTCCGGGATAGAAACCACCGGCGCCACGTACGTGCCGAAATCGCTCTGAAAAACACAAGTAAATTAATTAAAATACTAAGACTACCTCCCTGGCGGAATGGTGAGTGCTGTGGTCTTATAACTGGAAGATCTCGGGTTCACAATTTTTCGGAGGGCAATTTATATATAATATTTTTTATAGGTGATCACAAATTCTTGCAATGTTCATTTTTAATTCTTACCTGAAGTAGGAAATTAGGCGGGTTGGAAGGCAGAACCGGAAGCGTTAGCAAGTTCCTGTAGTACTGCAGACTGCTCGCGTGTTTATAAAAGGAGCTTAGTTTCTTGAACTGCTGCCGAAACCTACGGAAACATAACTTTATTAAAGATACATTAATAATTGTTTTTTTAGTTGAAGAATTGAGGAGTAAAAATTAAAAAAAATGAAATGTATAAAATATCTTAAAAGTCTAGCAGTTGTAATAACATTGAATCAGTGCTGCCAACCAAAATTTAGCGCTCGCTGTCATTGTTTTCGTGAGCGGTGGTCACACTTGCATTCAAAATTAAAAAAAATATATAGATCCTATCTATAGTCTGATTTTTAATTGCGTGGAATTCTGACGTATCTTAATGTTACTAGAGACTTAAAAAGTCCCACAAAAAAGATATCAAATTTAAACTTAGAAAAATAAATATCAATTGCCGCACATAGATATTTATGACAAATGCCTGACAGATAGTTTGGGGTAAAATCGAACTACAAGTGGTAATACAATTTCATACAAATAACTCGCTCTATTTATAAAATGACAAGTGTCAGAATTCCACCGAATTAAAAATCAGAGTATACAAACCTCTCTCGATGACCGGCAAGAACATCAGGCGGTAGAGAAGCGTGGAGTCGAAACAGAAGGCGCACGTTGCAATCGTAGATGTGCGAAGAGTCTTGTGCGCAAGGAATCAGTGCTGCCAATCGACACTGACCGCTCGCTGTCATTGAGTTCGCTCTTGCGTTGCCCAGACTGTCGAATACTGTCGGTAAATTTGAATTTTTTTCTTAATCGTACTTCAATCGCAATATTGAAAAAAATACATTACAATAAAGTAATTTCTATCAATTCACCCTGAGTAAGCCTGTGTTAGTAATAAATTATTTCTCACTGAATTCAAAATATTTAATTCTTCCGAAATAAGGAAACTATACGTTCACTGACAGTTTTAAGTTTGATAACAATTTTAAATTATCAATTGATTTACAAAAAGTGGATTAAATATTTATGATGTCTAAGTTAGAGAACTTATACAAGCATATATTTTATACAAGCTCCCATACTGTGCGCCCGTTTTGATGTTATAAAGAGTTGCTGGTACGATGAGTTGGCAACATCCCCATTTAAAATATCGAAAACAAGCATAAACAACACCAACCTGCAGCTTGCAAAGTGAGAATATCGTCCATATAGTCAAATAACTCCACGCAAATCTGAAAACTGTAAAAAATAATTTGATAATTCATTCAACAAATTATATAATAATACCCACTCCTAGCACAAGCTTTCCGCTTATTTGGAGAGTATAGTAATCAACTTCAGTTTCAGTTTAAAAAAAAAAATTCAAAACGTAGGTACTCAAAATTAGGTTTTGATCTACAAAACCTAATTTTTAAATTAAAGTACATAAACACCATTTATTTTTATCTGTAGATGATAGAACGGTGAATATAACAAGATAATGAAACCTTTCAGGCCAGTGCAACAGCTAACAGCGAAATGCGGGCAAAAACTTACTTTGAGTTTTTGTGCGTACAGAATCTGCAGACACTTTGAAACGATATGTATATAGCGTGCTTTTTTGCGCGCATTTGTATCCCTGAAACTCAACCACTAGCCTTTACTATCTTTAAACTCTTACTTACTAGTTGTTGACGTCATTTTCGGCGATAGCATCCAGCTCGTCGACGGTCAGCAACATATTGCCCGGAAAGCGGGGATTTCGCGCGTGGAACTTCAACTTTGTCACCAGCAGATTGCAATATAAGTTGATTAATCTACCATAACCTTCCCGAAGGTGTACCTGCGATGGAAACATAGTATTATTGCAATCATAGTCATCTTGAATTTATCAGTTTAATTTGACAGAATGAAAGCTTACGGTTATATTAAAAGTGACAATGGACAATTTGAAATCTTTCTAAAAACTTCTCGTTTTTTAAAAACTGTCCAGGATGCAGACTGCGTGGAGTTGGGGTGTTCAGAGTTCATTCATAGGATATAATAGATCAATTTGAAATTGGGATGACATGTATCATAGATCACAATCCGTCTTCAGGTTATCGATGCTAACAAGTACTTAAGAGTATGCATAGCATGACTTTGTTCTAGGCAGATCCCACTGCTCAAGCTCGTGCATGTATAGACAAGTGGAGCATGAGTGATATAAATACATGTTCCACACCACAATACGGATGTCTTACAAAAGATAGCCCCCATATGCACTCTCTGGCATTACTCACCACTGATCTCTATAATTAATCTATCATTACACTGGATTTGCTATCCCTAAACAAATGACAGCTCAATTATGGATCAATATAAGGCGTCACTTTTGACATATGAGTGTCTCTGGAACTCTCTCTGGAATCTGCTTACAGCTCTAAAATGACATCAATCAATTGCAAAACCAGATGGGGCAGCAGTCTCTCCAGTGTTAGTCAGTGATTAATTACCGAGTGTTACTCACCCACAGCTTCCCGATGTTCTCGATCATGTGTATGTGTCGCTGCGAGTCATCGAGGCAGGCGGGGTGACCCTCGCGCAGCAGCTTGTGCGTCACGTGGCAGAACTTCCACGCCACAATGCGGTTGTCTTGCAACGGCTGCCGGAGTGCCACCATCTACGAAACCACACTCTATTACTTGTCTTACTTACTCTTAGTTGTCCCGAAATTCATATGCTCGCTAGAACTAGAGAGTTCTACAGAAGGTTCTATAGTTGTTTTAGCGGCAGCGATTGGCGTTTTTATAGCTTTTTACGTCTGCATCGCGTTGTCACTTGTCGCGATTTTTGAACACTGATTTCTGCGATTTTCGGTCGCTGATTTTTTGTGTTTCTTGTGTGCCCACAAAACCATCAAAACGCCAATCCCTGCCGCTAAAAGTAGCCGGTCTGCCCTAACCTTAGCTTGGCCGCTATTATCTCAGGCTGTACTTAACTCAGGTTAGGTCGCAGTCGAGGCCTATCTCGTCACAAATAATAAATAGTAATTGTTGCTAATAAAGTTAACTTTTTTAGCAGCAATGTCTTACCCAATAGGTGGCAGCACTTTGCTCTTGGAAAGTCCCAATGATCGTACTTCGGACATGTTTCTCTTTAACGGGTGTCTCTATGGTATTTATAGCTTTCTGTATGGCTAATGTCTGAAAAAACAATACAAAACATTAAAAAAAATTGCGTTAATTTATTATTATTTGGGGTTCTTAGGTGCTGGAGTGGCGACCTCGCACCGGGAAGCTGTTTGCCGATCCCCCACCCTAGGTGGACCAAAGACGGTAAACGAGTCGCGGAGAGCCGCTGGATTCAGGCGGCGCAAAACCGAGGCCTGTGGAAATCCATGCAAGAGACCTTTGTCCAGCAGTGGACGACTATCGGTTGAAAAAGAAGATTATTATGCACTTGTTATCTTTTGTAGATCTCCGTTTAGCATGTTCACAGGCCTATAGGAAACCAAAATAAACAGCAATAACTGAATGTTAATACTTAGGGTGGATATAAATAAACCGCACCACTGTACGGTTTACCTTCGCGTTGATCTTGTTCTGATATTATTAGTATCAAGTTTGTAAACACCGGCCGAGTCAACAGCCTCAGTGTAAAACAATGAGATTGATGAAATATCGTAAATTAAGGATATGGTAGTCAGAGACCCACGAAAATAGGTGCGAACAAAGCATACATTAACTAGATAACTTAACCACTACTTAATACTTGAAGGCTAAAACACGTCAATTAAAATTTAATAATACGCGTCACAGTAGGTATTTATTTGGATTTCCAGCCTTTTTGCAATTCGCGTGAAATATGACAAAGTTAGAATTTACAATATTTTTTAGATGTTTGAATTATATTTACAAAATATGGTATAAAATAAACCATAATTTTATTGATTCTGGATCTTCCATAAGGCAATGTTCGACAAATACTTTAATTACCTTGTTTAATGAATAGTGTAATTTCAATGAATCATTAAGGTTCAAAGAATTCTGTGATTCATTGCACTAAAATTAAGAAGATTAAAACGTGCCATTATCAAAATCATTACAAATTAAAATATCAAAATATCAAGGGAAATGACTTTCGTAACAATACAGACAATAAATATGAAAATATCCGAGTTCTCTTTTATTACTATAAATGGGTATAAAAACACAGGAGGAAACACAACACACCTATAAAGTATGTAGGTAATAAGTACGTCCATTTATTACACTGACCCAGTGAGTATTGTTCTATGTGTGCATTAGTGTTAAGTATGTGATACCTATGACGTCAGTTTCACGTGTTCAAGGATGACGAATGACTACTAAGCATGCAAACTTACGAGGTCCCTATATAATCTAGATTCTAGAGTACTTATACCCCACATAGTTTTATTTAAGAGTTATAATCTGCACTGGATATAATGTTAGCATGCTACATGCGGAGATGTGATAGCCTTGTGATTAAAACTCCCGCTTCACTGTGAATGGTCCGGGGTTCGAATCCTACGCACCTTTAACTTTTTGGTACGTACCGTACGTTAACGTAACATACGTTTTAAGAGTGTGAGAATTAAAACATTGTGAGAATATCTGCATGCTTGAGAATTCTTTATAATGTTCTAAAAGGTGTGTGAAATCTCCGGACTAAGGCTTATCGAGGTTTGATATTGGTTTTTGTTTTGAAATAATATAAGCGAAAAAAGCGACTGAGATTTTTTAATTACTGAAAACTTCTTTTCTTTTATATTTTTACTCTTTCTCTGTCCTCGATACGTCTTTTTCCATTATAACTGTAAAGTGGGTACGTGAACAATCTAACCTAAAGCAAAGCTACATTTGTATGGAAACTCGAGCTTACGCGGCCAGTTTAAAATAATGTAAATCAGGACAAGACTTTAAAATACTTACAAACGGCGTTTGATTCAAATGTATCTTCTTCTTTTTTTATAAGCATGCACAGAAAACTATAATATTAATTCCTATAAAAATGATTAAACATTACAGCATGCGACGAATGTAATATGCAAAGCGTGCTGTAATGTGCGCTAAACTTAAAAGGAGCAAAATATTTCAACAGAATAAATTAGAGAGTGGAAAAAAATACAACCTTAGAGCAACAGCATTGTCGCATAAGCGATAGATTAGTAACAAGAGACAAGTAACAAGAAACTTTGTAACTCCTGGTTTAGAAGAGTTTCTACACAATCATTTTTATTTTCTCCAGTAATCTCCACGTGTGTGTGGCCAGGAGAGTTTAGTACAGTCCACAAGTTAACTTGTCTCGTTGATAGGTTTGATAAAGGATTTATTATGTGCCACGTTTGGACACAACTTGCGACTTAACGAACTAAACAAGTCAATTTTCAAACTTAACTCGCTACTTAACTAATTCAAGTGTAAATCAAGCTTTATCAAATAGTGTAAGTGCACTTACCAGCTGGTAGAAGCGTTTATCTGCAGGGGTGGCCATAGCGACAGGTTAGTGCAGAGTCGTGTCAGCATGCATTAGTTAGAGTGACGCTGAAATGAGACGCGCCACGCGACTTAGTATGAATTAGTTTGTTAGAAAAAGATGTAAATATCGACAAATGAAGATAATCTAGAGGAACGATTTATATTTGAATGAAATCTAAACCAAGTATTAGATTATTAGATCATTAAAGTAAAAGTAGATTTCAAACCCAAGCTCCTGCTTAAAAAGACGTTTATCCCTTTGATTCGAGAGAACCTCTGGTATCGATTAGAGTTTTGAAAATGTTGTGATGAACTTGAACATGCATAATGGGATTAGTTGGATACTAATAAGGATCAAGAACTAATTCCATATGAAGTGTTAAGTGGCCATACAGTAATAAAGTAAACTGCTATTTTCCCCGGGTGGTTCAATAGGATACCTTGTATGAAATTATAATTTTACCTCTAACCAGCTAAAAGTATTACCTGCAACAGAAAAAACAACAAAATTAAAATGTTTGAATTAAGTACCACATAACTTTCTTCTTCTTCCATCTTTATTAGCCGATAGAAGTCTAAGCTGGACAAAGTTACAGACTTCTACAGGCCACTGCTTTATGTAGTGCCCCATGTATCTAGCGGTTCTTGCGACTCATTTAATTTCGTCGATTCACCTATTTGTGGGTCTACCAATCCTAAGCTTTCTTATAAGGCCCATAGTTAGCGACCATTTACACTAAAAACTTACAAAATAGATTTAATAAAGATAGAGACGACGACAACGATAAAGATACGAGTATGTGCAGTATTTCCCTATGTAATGAATGATTAATTAATATATACAAATCAATAATAATAAGCATTATGCAAAAATGAATTCATGATTAAGACGCGTACATTGCGGATGTACAATATCGTGTAGGCATCCATAAGTACATTGGCCAATATATTATCTCATATTGTCTCACTGAACGCTGCGATTTGTGCGATAAACATATTGTTTAGCACTACAATCAAATAAATGTAAAAAAATAAAATAAAAAAAGACGTGTGGCACTCGGGGACTGCCGTGGTAAAGCTAATTGCATAGCATTTTTTATCAACGCCATCTAGCGGCTCACCGTAGAGGAGTCTCGTGTCAGGTTATTTTCGTTACGGAATTTCTGGATTCGGTCTCCACGCTGGCCCGCGATAGAAGCTATGCAATAGCTTAAAAACACGCTTTTAGTAGTAGAATTAATAGGACTGTGGAGTAACAATAAATAATTTCTGGGGTAAAGGAGTTTTTGTAAACTCAATAAGGTTGAATAATTCCACTAGTCAGTGACAGTTTTTTGAAAATGAAAACTGAAAAACCTACTCCTTGAATACGTTTTTTCTTCCTTCTTCTTCTTTTCTTTTTTTTGACAGATTCTTGAAACTGTGTTAAGTGATTCGAAGTTCGAAGAAAGTTCGATGAAATGATGATGGTTTGAGGTCAAATAAATGAGGATTCGAATGAAAATAATACACAGACGATAATAAAAACACCGACAGCCGCGAGTTAATCCGGAAGCAACACTTTAGGGGCTCTCATCTGCACTTGTTAGTATCCCATTGGAGTTAAATGCCGGAACAAGTGCGTGTTTGGAACACGCATTGAGTGGGGTTCTGGAAATATGATAAAATGTTTATTTTTATTCGAATAATAACCCCTCTTCCTTTGTTCAATACTAGCGGTGATTTTTGCCTTTTTTCTCTAGGAGGAGTAAAATCCATTCCCGACTCTGATTGCACATATTTTCCAAAGACTCACGCGGGCCCTCCCCCCCATTCTTCGTTCGAACTTCTAGTTACCAGCAGTGTGGATTTCATCTTTTTTTTAAAGAATATTAGCCAAACTGAAATTGAGTATTAGCCTCCTGTCCCTCCAAATAAGCGAAACCTCTGTTAGGAGTGCACCTTTAACCGTTGGGCCATCTGAAAGACGGTGATGATTTCAACTGTGATCTGCCAGCAAGAAACAAGAGAGCAAAGAGCAAGAGCAACTGGTGCGATATAGAGCGACCATGATTAACTGTGTAACGATCGGAATGATCTCTGATTGGCTGGTACCCTCCCGCTATTGGTTAGAATGCATTGACGTAGCAAGAACACCATAAATGCAGCCAATCACAGGCCATTGCGATCTTTAAACTGAACAGATTCAGATTGAACAGTTGACAGTTTGTGTCCATCACAGAACTGATACCTATTGGCGGTTTAGAGTATTTAACTAACTCTAAGGCAGACAAATTCCAGAGTAATTACCTATTATAAGCACAACTCAGGACGACCTCCAGATAAATAGACTGAGGAGTTCCTAAGGGTTGTAAGGACGACGAAGTGTGTGCTCAATGCTTGGTGCAAAAAATATACAGCTGCATCAGTAGATAGATAGCCGATACAGGTTGCCGATCAAACAGATCTAACTAATTTGAACGAAAGTAGACGATGCATATTTTCAAACCTTTTACTGTTACACAACAATGTTTACAAACGTCTTTTGAGGTAATATCCTATGTGTAAATGCAACAATGCCGACTATTTCACAACTGCACCGATTCATACCATTGTCTTTGATCTTTATGCAATCTCTATTGTATTTTTAATGGACTCCCAGCAATACTGCAGTTTGTTATTGTCCTGTTTTTTGATTGTATGATACTGTCTATCTGTATCTCAATATGGGAAAGAAGCGGCAGGTGTATTATGTAAACTAACTTTAGCTCGCGACTTCGGTCTGGATTAGATATATAAATAATCCATCATCTCTGTAGTTTGTTAAAGACGTTCAGGATTTAAGAGACGAATTTCTTTTATTTTATTGTTATGGATTCTTGTTAGCCTCGCATAATAATTAAAAGTTTTATTAAGGAATTAACTCATACAATTTACGCAGTATAGTTCATATCGTCAGTTTTCTTCGTGGATTCCAGAAATAGTCGTTTTTATTGTTCCACATTTAAGAAGACATTTTGAAGGTATTTTTTTATTGTTGTATATGTGTCAAGTATTCTCCATAATTTTATACGATTATTTTGTGTGTTAGTATTTAAATCGGAAACTATTGACACACCAATAAAATCGCTATATTTTTTTTATCTGTGTAATTGTGTACATTGGAAGGGAGAGGAGAATATAAATTAAGTTCAGCTTGGCTAATATTCTTTTATTATAAAAAAAATCCATATAACCCAACGGTATTCAAAACCTTCGCGAACGTATTTGCATAGGTATTTTGCATAATATCGTGTTAGCTCTCGAGTTCACTCATGCCTCACGCTACAATGACCGCTTTCGTCAAGCAGTACTTTCGTGACCGTTATCAGCATTGCGCTACGCATAATTTGCGGCATTCCCTCACCCAGTACTCCGCGCACGACTTGCTTGCAGACAGAACCACGTACGTACAGCTTAGCTATCACACAGTTGAGACTGTAATATAAAGCATACAGAACGAAGCCAGCCGTACGGGTATGAATAATATTATTGAATTTGCGCATATCTGGTATTTTGACAGAAGTACTTACCTATATCCTATATGGCAATGGAAGACCATTGTGGCATATGGCAAAGGTGAAACTATAAAACCGGAATTGATCTGTATATTCTCTCTTATAGATTCTTTTAATGTCGTCTGTTTACTTAATAGAAAGTCTGCCAACATTAATCTACGGATCCATTCCAGAATCCAGAACATAACGCTCTTGATCAATACTTAAAGTTTTGACATTTTATAAAACGTTCAAATTATATTCTGACTTAATATAATCTGTCGATACTTCGCACGTTAAACTAAAAAATAAACAGTTAAAAGACAACAGTTTATCTTGAATATTTATTATGCCTCCATGATCCAGTATTTTAAGGTTTTAATATTTAACACAAGCGTCTCATGTATCTCGTCATCCGAACTGTATGTCCACCAAACACCGGATGTAACGTAACACCTGTAATACGGCATACCTGCAGATTCAGCGCGTGACCGGCTAATTTTTAGTTATTACATAGTAACATGTAATTAGTGTAACTTGCAACAGTTTGCGTGCATTCAATTTTTAATTCAAACGGAAAGCAAAAACGAATATAAACACAGATTAGATAAGAATGAAATTAATTTAAACTTTGGTAGGTATATCATCTTTTATACCCTTCGATCACAGAATTTTTCTGTGATCGAAGTTTATACCGCAGAAAGATGATGAAATTATTTTTTTGAGTTCCTTACCCAAACGGTTCCTTAACCATCCGTCCGTCCGTCCGTCTGTCTGTCTCATGAACTTTTATTAGGTAGATTGTTAGATGATTGTCACAGAAAATGTATTTCTGTTGATGCCATAACAACGAATAATAATAAAAAGTTAAAAATTAAAGAAGATCACACAAATTTTTTGATTTTTCCTCGATATTAATAAATTAATAGTAAAAGTGGTGTAGTTAAATCTTGTACGATGGTACAGAACCCGCGGGTCTGACTCGCACTGGCCAGTTTTATCAAAATCCTAGAATTCTGATTACGAAGTCCTCAAGTTTTTCTTATCGTGCTCTATGTATTGGGTGGCTTTGGGTGGCATATCGTGGGGGATAGTGCAAATCCGCGTAACTAGCATTAGTACATTAAAACCCATTTTCATGCGTTTATGGTTAAATCAAAACCGCGTAAGTGTCGTAGCGACTAAATTAATCACTTTAAAAGATATCTATTTTTATCAATACATAGAACACATGAATTAATACTCTCTGTGTAAAAATTTGCCTAATAGCCGTAGAAATAAGAAAATAAAGTTCTGACCTTCCCCTGTAAAACTGTCTAGTGTAGAACCGCGGTTTTTACCTATGGTACATACGCGGTTTTGCACTATCCCCGACGATATAGCGGGATGCGCGATGTTCTGAATAGAACGGGAGCGGTGATTGCCCCCTACTTCCTACCATAAACATAGCACTACTGCTTACATACTTCCTAAACCCCGATATTGGGGAATCACGGGGATTGTTTTTACTGTGAACAATAAAAACAATTCAAAAGTACTCCTAATATCAAACTTGTGAACATAATACCTATTATTATTTGTGGGAAAACTGAGTATAGTATAGTGCGTCAACTAAAGTCGATAGCTAACAGGTGGATTGCGATTATCACTATGATCATATTAACTTAATGAACTGAACCCTGAAATGAAATGATGATTTAAAACCTCAATCGTTAGATATTGTCGTCCCCAAATATTTTACATCTTAAGAAGAGCCTATTTTAAGGTAGGTAGGTACAAGAATGAATAATTAAGTCCAATTTAGAAACAACTTGCATTATATTTGGCACGCGCTTTTACCAAAACAATTTAATTAAACTAAATTATTACGCAACCACCGAACCGCAGAACAAGAAAACTCACGTGAAAAATAAGTAAGTAATTTAATAATTATAACTGCAATCAGTTATAAAAAATTGTATGTATTCAATCCTATCATCATATCCACCATGCATCATGGTTGCCTGGAAGAGATCGCTTCTTAGCGATAAGGCCGCCATTGTGCTTTCATTTATATAACTTATTTTAAGTTAATTTTACTTTATATGTTTCTATCTAATGTGGTGTACAATAAAGTGTATTTCATTTCATTTATGTATGAGTTTGCATTAATGGTGAACGAAGACGGGGAAAGTTAATTTGAGTTGACGAGATAAGTTAAGACAGGCCAGTTTCAGCTAGAGAAAATGTGAACTGATATATACATATACTTTCTTTTTAACGTAACGTGGGAATAGACACACCGACCGAGGGACGGAAACCTTTTAAGAGATGGTAAACCACTTAACGCGTTCATTACGCCTAATGTCTAACGTATAGGATATGTTTTTTTTTTTCAATGGCAAGATAATCCTTGACTGCGATCTCATCTGATGGTAAATGACGATGTAGTGTAAGATGGTAGCGGGCTAACTTGGAAGAGGTATAGCAGTGTAAATTCAACCAATAAACCTTAATCTGTTTCTACCATCGTACCGCAACGCAAAATCGCTTGGTGGCACGTCTTTGACGATAGGGTGGTAACTAACTACGGCCTAAGCCTCCCACCAGACAAAGTTAGTGGTTGTAGTTATTTAAATAACTTTAAATCTCCAAAATAATAGATTTAAAAACTGTAAACTACGCAAAAGGAGGTAGGTTGATAAGGCCCAAAATCCGCCCCTCATACACTCGAAAAAAAAGTTCCAGATTCCGACAAATTGTAAATGTATTTATATACTTGAAGATATAAACTTTATTTTAATATAAAGTTTAGGTGATAAAAAAAATAGTAAGTTACAGAAAATATTACCCAAAAAAAGAGTGTTTCTTTTACTTTTCTTACATTTTCATACATTTTAGTCGTTTTTTAAGCTTTGATTTAATATTTTAGAATGAGGCGCTCCTTGAACCAAAATAAATTAATACTCATATGAAAGCTTATAAAAAGGAGCATCATTATCAGTTACGTTTACCATGGTTCATGGAGCGCTTCATTCTAAAATATTAAATCAAAGCTTAAAAAACGACTAAAATGTATGAAAAAGCCGAAAACACTCTCTTTTTGGGTAATATTTTCTGTAACTTACTATTTTTTTTATCACCTAAACTTTATATTACAATAAAGTTTATATCTTCAAGTATATAAATACATTTACAATTTGTCGGAATCTGGAACTTTTTTTTTCGAGTGTGTGAGGGGCGGATTTTGTTGCCTTATCAACCCACCTCCTTTGATGTTCCGTCATGTGAATCGATTGCCATATTATTCATCAAAAATCAAAATCGGCTATGTAGGTTAGGCGCTACGGTAGAACATAATATATAAATACAAACATAAATACATAATTGTATATTATGTACCTACATGTATTGACTCTGTCGTAGTCTGGTAAAAATACTGAAAAAATGAAGAAGAATAACATCCGATTAAACTTTGAACTCATAACAAAGACTGTTTTAAGACTCGATGAACTCCTTTCACACGAAAAAATAAAGAGCAAAAATTAATCACACTTACGTGCTTTCCAGCAATATAATAATGATATATAGTCGAGGAATGACAATGAAAAAATTAACGAGGATGAAAATGTAAATAGCTTCGACTCGAGACAAGGTCAAGGAAATAACTGTATTGTAATAACTACAATAGCAATTGTGGATATCAAACAGTAGGATGCCTTGAATGATGCGATTGTGACTCATATCCCAGGTGAATGAAGCATGATCATTTTTAATTGCATAAGGAAACAATTTTTACATCACTTGGAAGTTTTTTCTTCTGTCTCGATCAGGTAATTAGGTATTTATGAGATCTTTCTTGAATATAGCTATCTTCTGAAAAAAAGCGACAATTCTATTATTTCACATAGGTATAATCATCAAATTATTATTTCTTGCTTCCTGTAGCACCAAATAATGTTATTTGATGCAGCTTTTATGCAATCGACTCGGTTTTTGAGTCGTCGAAAAACACAAACACAGCATTTTCAGAAAAACTTTTTATTTTTATTTTTTTGGCGAGCAAACGAGCACGGGGGTCACCTGATGTTAAGTGATTACCGGCGCCCATGAACATTTTTAGCACCAGAGGCACCACCAATGCGTTGCCGGCTTTTTAGGAATTTGTTGGTCCGCCCCTTGAATAACCCCATATTGTAATTTAATGAGAACACCGTCGCAGGAAGTTGGTTCCACAGTTTCAAAGTATGTGGAAAAAAGATCTGGCACATCGGATGGTGATAAAACAAAAGTGAACAGTTATATATACAGAGTACAAAGGCAGATATCATCATGCAAATAAACTCAGTGAACATGAAAATGTAACGGGAACAGATATAAGCGATCGAGCAGCCTGTGTTGTAGGCGGAAGCTACAAGTTTATCTGCTGTTTGACCAAAAGCGGATCACATAATTCCATCTTCTAATATAGAAAATATTTCAATGTTTTTGTTGACATAAAATATGCAATATGCTTTATACGGTTCAGAAGCTGAACTGATCTTGTCGGGCATAAGGAAAGCTTGCAGAAAAAGCAAAATTAAAGATTAAAAAAATGCACAAGGATGAAGTCGTAGGCATCAGCAAGTGGGAGTTTGTCTGGTGGGAGGCTTTGGCCGTGGCTAGTTACCTTCCTACCGTCAAAAACGTGCCGCCAAGCGATTTAGTATTCCGGCACGATGGCGTGTAGAAATAGATTAGGGGTACGGGTTGAATGTACATTGACATACCCCTTCCAAGTTAGTTAGCTAGAATATTCTCACAATTCAACGTAGTTTAAGTAGTTCACACCGAAACAATCTAACTACACGTAAATAAATAAGCATTACGTAGGTACCCCCCCAAGGCAAATCGCAAATGCCAGAGTAGGTAAAGGCCACGCGAGAATCAAAGCGCATTGTAAATTGAAAATATTATGACTGAGATTGCCGCGTGTTTGTTTAAATAAAAGGTACCTTTTTGTTTGTGTTGATGTCAGCAACTGTATCCTTCCATTAAACCAACCAACTTGAACCAACGAATCAGAGCAAAAACGGTTTGGGTGATCAAAATCAAAGAAAAACTATCGGGTTATCAGTTGGTTTATTGAATAAAAGCGTCAAAGAGGAAACCAAATTAGAAGAATCCATAGTGTATTGACAACTTACTTTCCGTTCTCACCGACCCCTTTCAGAAAACCTTATAACCAATTAGGTCACACTTAACGACGAAATGTCACCAGTTTAATGGATACTTAAACAATGCGTTGGCTACCTATGATGTCTAGATTAAAATAACATTTTATGCTAAGGAATCCTTACTTTGATTGTTTTAGCGTCACTACTGCACAGTGCACAATGCAATCCTTACTAATATTATAAATGCGAAAGTGTGTGTTGTTTGTTGGTTTGTCCTTCAATAACGCTGCAACAGAGCTACGGATCGACGTGATTTTTTGCATGGGTATATTTGAGGGCCTGGAGAGTGACATAGGACTGACTATCCCGGAAAATAAAATAGTTCCCGTGGGATTTTAAATCCAGGCGGACGAAGTCGCGGGCACCAGCTACTAGAGAATAAAGAATACTTTCAGGTATGATATTTTATATTAGGTATATGTGACCTGTGTTGTGAACATAGCTATCACAAAATAAAAAATAATTAAATAGAAATGTTGATAAGTGCTTAGCTAACTACCAGTATTAGTACCTATTGTTTATGACGTAAATATCCTTTCAAGAGAACGATCACAGTCGATATTACGTTACGGTTCATTGAACTATTCCTTCTACTTGTGAAATATCACATCGGTACATACCAAACAGAACGTAGAGTATCAATATAATACATAGACTCACCTAGCTTTGTCCAGGTACCAGGGGCAATCAGGGTTAAAATATAAATTTCCTTTTGTTGCCACAAGAGTTCAATATAGAATACATGCGATACGAGTAGTGTCGAAGTGATAAGATACGAGAGACGTCAAGTTTCCACAACAATCGCCACTATCTAGGCTAACGATAACAGACGATCTTTTATAACAACTCGTTTTAAAAATAGTAAAAAATATATTAGTTTATGTGCGACTTTATGTGCGACTTCGTGTACTTTACGTGTACATCGTCCACCTCTTCTTGTGTCCTTCCTTGCAAGAGATAAATTAATAAAAACTCTTTTAGAGCTAAAACTCAAAAACGGCTTGAGATTTGAATTTTTTTTTTTGTTTCTTTCGCCTTAATACAAATAATAAAAGAATAAATAGGAAAAACCCACAACAGCTGAAAAATTGAGAAAATCTAAATTGGTAATTTTTGGAAATCACCACTTTGGATTACTTGACGGGAGTGAAGCAGCAGGTAAAAGCTATAAGTCTCTATATGTATAACAGTCATATAGTTGAACACAACAAAAGACGAACACATTTGTAACTTTAAACTAAGGTGGGTATAATGGAATATGTCCACTGCCCAGCTGTGGACTGCAGTGCAAAGATTAACCACAAGGCAACAAAAACATCCCCTACATTAGGTTTATACTAGAGAAGAAAACACAATTCTACTTAGCTCTTATTAGCATTTAAAACTTCAGTAGCCAAACAATTAACTAAATATGTATATACTGGGAGTCAGTAACATTGTTGTCGTTGAATTTTTTTTAATGTAAATTGATAGTTAAGACAAATAAATTAAGCTGACGGTAACATACATACGGTACATTTTTGCATTTTTAATATTTTTAGCTTTTTGAATTAACAATTTGTTCATCTAATTTTTACCTATCAATTCACATAAAAACTTTTCATCACACATAACAGGGTGTTCAATGTTACTGGATCTTAGACAAAAAAGGCAGACAAAAAACTAAAAGGTCAACAGATCAATCCCCACCAATTTGCACTATTGTCATACCCAATCTTAGCACAAGCTTTCTGCTTAATTTAAGGTGATAGGAAAATATTAGTCAGTTCAGCTTGGCTAATATTCTTTCAAAAAAAAACCATTAAGTGCCTAGTTACTTGTAGCGCTTTCTGTAGATTACAGTGTGTAGGCAGCAACCAAGCTATGGAGGCCTACTGTGGAGGTCATAATTTTAATTGGCTTAGATTCATACCTAGCATTGTGGTTAGTTAGTGTTTTGTCTTGTCAGTATGAAAAATAACTTGGGGAAACAACCTTGTCTGCTTTTATCAAATTACAATTTAAGGTGTAACGGTCATACTCATATTTTTATCTAACAGGGTGTAAAGGATAATGCAACAAAAACTTTGTAATGAGATTACACTGCCTATAATGAAATTACAAATTTCAAAAATGATGGGTTACCAATATTGTATTTTTTTAGCATGTAAGGATTTGCGAACACAATTCACAACACTGTATACTGCCGACAGCACTGATACTCCCACGTTAAATACTTACTGTGTCGCAAGAGGTGGTTTGTGCTTTGATGTAGAATGAGTCATGCTTTGAACTTTTGATAAACAGCTGATCATGGGCACAAAGTCGCCTTAATCTCTCAACCTCATTTGTCACTTTCTCAATACTTCATTTGTGGTTTAATGACATAATTATGATATATTATACGAGTATGTACCACGATAAATGTTTTAGTTGGAACTGTTGATATTTCAATCCAGTTGCATGGAACATTGGAACGTAATAAACCACTTATTCAACAACTGTATCAGCTTCGGTTAGAATATATACATTGATTAGCTGATGCACATGTATACCTACCCTTGAGTACTTCTACTTAGTTTTTTATCACACATTTATATGCAGAACCCTAATAAGAAACAACAAAAAACAACTGAGATAAGGTTACTGGTTATCCAGTTATTAGTTCCTAAGTTTATACTTAGGAATTACTACCACTTACTATGAATAATTTGGAAACAATTTAGGTATTTAATTATCGTAATATAACGTATGATAACACCGTAGTCTGCATTACAAGGTTTTTAATGCTCAATCTTAATATTACACTATATGTAGGTACATACCTGAAACTTCTCAAACTGCTCACGTTCAGCATCTAAGCTGTTCTTTTTTAGTTGGAGAACACGGGGTAAAGATAATGACGCCATAGGATTTGCACATACGAAAATGTATACAAGTAATACTACAACTGACAAAATAGGATCAAGGACCACAAGTTTACTTAAACGGCCGGATAAATCACTAATCGCTCTTTGTGCAAAATTATGACCGCCAACTGCAGTCAGAGATACACTGACACACACTGAAAATTTAAGTATTTTAAATGCAATTATAAACTTTCGCCAATTTGTACCAAAATGCACCCAACAAAAGCAAACGTCGTCGTCCGTAGAGAGAGAAGACATAGAGCCAGTGACGATTTCTTTCTCACTCACACTAAAAAGAGAGCAGAAATAAAGTTATTAATGTGATAAACAGAGACGCAGCTACCCAATTTTTTGTCCCTCATCGTGTAACCAGTTTTTTTCAAGGTCGACACACTTTTGTGCCCAACAAACTGACAGTTAATAAGAAAATTTAGTATCTATGTGTGTTGCCAGCTTTAGGTACCTATACAATGTCCCGATTTTCCCTATCCTACTTATATTATAAATGTGAAAGTTTGAATGTATGTAGGGCCATCCATACATACATCCAAATTTCAGCCATATCGGTTTAGTGTGGCGTGATTGAGTAACAAACATATGGATGTTTGTTACTCAATACGCCACACTAAACCGATATGGCTGAAATTTGGCACGGAGATAGGTTTTTTTTAGTAATGTCCTCTGACATACCGTAACGGCGGGTTACTTTGGCTACTTTTTCAATTTTTTTTTTTAATTTTTGTTGAAACAAAATAAAGTCGTGATGGAAGAAATGAATATTATGAGAAAAGAAAAGAAAGATGATGGATACTAGAATATAATATATGTCGGCGATGATTAAAGTGTATTCAGTTAGATAGTGTCGGTTACTGTTCTGAATCATCCTGAAGTTTCGTTCGAATGTCCAACAACCAGTCGAGAACTGTTGGCGATCTTAAGAATTATTTTATTTACAAAGTTCTTAATTTTTAAAGCCATTTTTAAATAGCTAGAGGCAGACTTTTAATGTTTTTTTTAAATAATTATTAACTTAAACTATGAAGAGTTGCAGTTTTATACGACTGCCTGAAAAAAGGAATATACTGTTAATTTCATTAATGATGATTTTGATGACTAAATATACAATTTTTGTTGCTTTTAATTCAATAGCATTACTCGATCGAAGGAAAATTTTAACTGTTCATTACAAATTATTTTGTGTAACATTCTTACTAGTAACGAAAAAAAATTTTCCTTTGTGTTACATACATCTTTTTTCAAAGTGACTCACATATGCTAAATTTCTATTCGGCATTTCAATATTTTTTTTAAGGAGCAAATAATTATCTAGTGAATTGGTCCTATGAAAGTACATTAAAAAACTTTAGTATAAAAAAAAATATTTTTAAAAAACCGACTTACGTGTACAAACTAAAATTATTTTATACTTTTAAGTGGTGGTTGAAGTTAATATTGTGTGCAATAAAGAATAATAAATTCTTTATTGCACACAATATTAAGATATATGTAAAAAATAGAAGCTTACCCTAATAGGTATGTCTCTCCCAGACAACCTTATATGTGTAGGTATGTTATTTAAAAAATAAAACAGTTCAGCATCTGTTTTGTCGTTTTATTTAAAAATCCTGGGAAGAATTTTCCATCTAATTTGGGGTACTAGGGGAGTGCAGTTATTGTGGCAACATTAAACTCGAACTTGTCATGTGACGTCATCGTTACGTCATGTTATCTCTATTTCAGTCGCGGTTACACAGTACCTTGGTCTATTGCCTTCTCTGTCTACGTCGTCGTCCCACGAAAATGAAAAAATTATATTAAACCACAGACAAATAATAACATAACATAATAATATATCAATGAGTCCAACTGATGATCACAGAGTAGGTACTTTGTTTTGTTTACCCGTGGTTTAAGTGCGTGATACACAGGCTTGTTACTCCCACAGAAGCATGCCAGTCCTGTGTGCCAGTCATAAGCAAAAACGAGCTACTCGTATGTGTATTGATATTCTGCCAGTAACTCTCGTGCCAGTACAAAGCATACAAGTAGATCGCAAGCCGTTTGATTTTCTCGCCTTGAGGAAAAGTGGGACGGGAGATTCGGAAGTTTAGAAACTGGTATTCCATTCACTAGCATATATATCACGCGCCTTCAACCATTTAGCCGGGACGAGCCTTTACGCAAATTTAGTACTGCATATATTCTGCCACTTTCTGCGGGAAATGAGGTAATCACGTACAGCCTACGTAAAGCAAACATTTACTCACTGCCGCACACTCTTGTAAAAAACTTAATGTCTCTATGAACGCACACTAACTCAAAAGCTATCACACTTACAAGCTGACACGTACGTTTGTACATGTACTTCAGCAGAGGGGAATGCGTGCGCTTGCCAAGTCCTGGCTAAATGGTCGAATTCACGCACTGACATTCTGCCAGTACCTGGCATGCCAGCTTACCAGCATCTAGCATGCCATCTACTAGCATGTGTATCACGCGCTTTATAGTAAGTGTACACAGACGAATAAATAAGTTAAAGTACCTACTGTAAACCATAGAATAAAAAGCTCACTGTTCAACTATAATATAGGTATGTGCGAGGTGCGAGAGTAAGTCTGTGGTAATAGTGTTCTGTGGATGCCGGATGGTGCCGAAGTGATTTATATACTCTTTGGTGGATGCGAGGGCTAAAAATTGTTTTTGAATCATTTTTGAATTTTCAATCAAATCTGAATCAAATTATATTATCTATCAAATATTTAATAATTTAATTTTTAATAACTAATACCTAATCTGTGTTTAAAACCTAGGTCTGATAGGTGATAATGGAGTTCTTAGAATATAATAATGTCTCTGCTGAAATCCAAGGGGCCATGGTGAGTAAAAACAAACAACATGATTTTAGAATTCCCTTTTTTAATCACTTATCATATTTCATTAGATTTGTGTAATTTGTTTTGTTGTAAGTTAAAAAATTTTGAGCAGCAGGTTAGCCCTTTAAAAACTACTTTTTATAGAACTAATTGAATTGATTAGAATTAGTCCCATACTGTTTTAATTTAAATTTACTTCTATTATAATCAATTTATAGTGCTCTTTTTCTATCCTAATAATTTCATATAATTGATATCTATTGTTAAAACCTTATGTTCATAATACATGTGTATCATATACTGATACATTTTAATTTTTTGAAGCCATTAACATGTGCTTATTTCTAAAACAATAGATTGTTCAACATCCGTTTATTATTTATTCATTTTTTATAAACTTTTTCTTGTTCTCCAGTTTCTTTTATATATAATAACATCGTCACAACCTGTTGCAACTTAGAAAGTTATTTTTTTGTTCTGTACTAGATGCATACTATCAGAAATTAATATTTAGTAACCTTCCAATAATTACTGGATGTATGAAACAGAAAGTTATCAGATGGATACATTTTTGATAAAAATGTTCTTGGCTATATTCAAATAAATACAACCATTTTGAAACACTGAAATATTGATATTACAGGTGCCAGGGAAAATAAAAATGACTGATCAGAACATAGTCTTCAAAAACAATAAGACTGGTAAAGTGGAGCAAATATCAGCCAATGATATTGAGCTCGTGAATTTCCAGAAATTTATTGGATCGTGGGGCTTAAGGGTGTTCATGAAAAATGGGACACTTCACAGATATGGCGGTTTTAAAGAAGGTGTAAGTATTTGGCTTAAGGTCATCTGTATGCATAGTTTATAGTAGGCAAAACATTTAATAAATATTTCAACCAAGCTCTAGATAATAATATAAAAAAATATTTTGAAAAAACCGACTTCAAACGCCACTTAAAAGTATAAAATAATTTTAGTTTGTACACGTATGTTGAAGTCGGGCCAGCGTCGCGCATCGGTTTCATAGTTTCTATTTAGGCCCGTCCGTCTCACGGGCTAATTCAACAAGTATACCGGCCTAATAGTATTTACGATTTAATAATTTTAGTTACTTATATTGAAGTCGGACGAGCTTAAAATATAGAAACGATGATACCATTGCGCAACGCTGGCCCGACTTCAACATACGTGTACAAACTAAAATTATTTTATACTTTTAAGTGGCGTTTGAAGTCGGTTTTTTCAAAATATTTTTTTATATTATTATTTTAAGCTTTTTAGTGTAGCTTCATGGGACCAATTCACTAGACCATTTGTTTTGCTCCTTAAAAAAAAGTATTGAAATATATTATTCCAAATAGAAATTTAGCATATGTATGTATGCTATGAAGTTTGCATGGTTAAAATCGTACACACACTCTGATCACGAGCGATTTGCTCTTATTCAATGAGGAGTTCCATCCTATATCTCCGAAGATATTCATCAGATCTTCACCAAACTTAAATGGAACCAACCTGACGATATGCCCTTTTAAATAAAAAAAATTATTTAAATCGGTTCAGATTTGACAGAGTTATAGAGTAACATCGTCAAAATTTCGGTTAAAAAAATTATATTGAAATGCCGAATAGAAAAGCATTATGTATGTATGCTATGAAAGATGCATGGTTAAAATCCTACACATACTCTGATCACGAGCGATTTGCTCTTATTTATTGAGGAGTTCCGTCCTCCATCTCCGAAGATATTCATCAGATCTTCACCAAACTTAAATGGGACCAACCTGACGATATGCCCTTTCAAATATAAAAAAAATTATTAAAATCGGTTCAGATTTGACGGAGTTATGGAGTAACATCACCAAAAAATAAAAATTTAAAAAAAAAAAAAAAAACATACGCGTCGAATTGAGAACCTCCTCTTTTTTTTGAAGTCGGTTAAAAAAGACAATAAATAAGCCTCAGCTTTGAATATCATGTCTGTCACTCTTACCTAAGTGAAGTTTTGATGCGACAGAATTGAAACTATTTAGCTGAAGCCAGCTGATGTGTAATATACAGATTCACTGATGATATTTACTTCCAAATCTTTTAAAAATTTATACAAAAAACAAATGAACTTGATCTGCTACATTCCCCAGAAAGCACTTAATTCATTGGTGTTTCATTGGTAAATCTATATCAAAATCAATTGTTGTTCATTAGTATGGCTAAAACTCATAAATGGCTTGACCGATTTGAATTTTTTTTTTGTTTTATTCACTCTAAAGCAGAAATGGTTTAAAAAAAGTAGGAAAAACCAGAAGAGCACTGAAAATCTAAGAAATCGAAATTTATAATTTTGTATAGTTATAATCACTTTGGATTACTTTAATATTTTAAAAAGAATAAAAAGCTAGTATTAAAATTTTACTTTATTTGTATGTGTGCTTTCAAAATAAACTCTGCTTAACTTAAAGGAGCAAGAAAAAGTTGCTAAATTCTTCAAAACCAACTACAACAAAGATATGCTAGAAAAAGAGCTGTCCCTAAAAGGCTGGAACTGGGGGACGGCTAAGTTTAATGGGGCTGTGCTCAGTTACAACGTTGGATCAAACACAGCTTTTGAGATTCCATTGCATTATGTCTCACAGTGCAACACTGGCAAAAATGAAGTCACGCTGGAGTTTCATCAGGTTTGTTCATGTCATCTTTACATTGCATACACTCACAATCACACATTCACACACATGCAAGATGTAAGTACCGCTCATCATATAGACTCATATAACCTCAAGCTAAAGGACACAGATTTTCTTCATCCTGGATTTGTTTCAAGTTGACGATGTTCACATGAATTTGCGTGAAAGGGCACTGATGATTTGAGGCTTGTCCAGGAGTTGGTAGATGCACTTGCATATTATCTGTTACTGCCTGTTCCAAAGTATAAATTAACCATTCATTTAGATCTACAATGGTCAACGTGTTACAGAGGCTTAAGAACCTGAAAAGCTGTCAAGAAACATGGTAGAAATTTTAGCCTATTCATATATTCATATATTCATACACGATGAGACATTGGAACAGTACTGCTTAAATGCAGTGGTGTATCTGACCTGACCAACGTCATAGAAACATTGGCTCTTCAGCAACACTTCCTGAAGTCCTCACAGACCTGGGCGGACTGCTCAAATTTTGGAGGGAGCTCAACTGGCTGGAGTGATCCAACGGGGAGATGTACCAGTGGAACCACACATTTAACACCTTCTTGCAGAGAAAATTACCAGGAAATGAAGATGAGATGAGATATTCATACACTACTTCATTTTGTTACAGAATGACGACACACCTGTGTCACTAATGGAGATCCGTTTTCACATACCCACAAACGAGTTAGCAGGTGACCTTGATGCGGTGGACGCGTTCCACCAGCAGGTCATGAACAAGGCGAGCGTCATCTCTGTGTCCGGCGACGCTATTGCTATCTTCAGGGAGCTTCAATGCCTCACTCCTCGGTACATATACTACTGATACCTGTTAGCCAATTATACAAGTACAACACATGTATTCTAGTTAAAAAATACTTTCGAAATCTACAAACACACAAATTACAATAAAACCTAAAACATAATATTACAATTTGAGGGAGCATTACTATAAATAGTCTGCCTCAAGAGATTGCTACTGAAAAGTTAGCTTAGAATTTATTTTCAAAATAGTTGTGTCTAGGAATTAGACTTTTTTTCATATGATTGTACTTTTTATATTAATTTTAAGTCTTAAGTTCTCTGAAAGTGAGCAACCTGTTCTTTGAGAATAAATTCTTTAAACCTATAGTAGAAGTATACACAAATGAACTATGTGATGACTTTGACGAGATGGACATGTTCCACAAGCAAGTCATGAACAAGACGAGTGTCATCTCTGTGTTTGGTGACGCTTTTCCTATCTTGGAGAAGCTGCAATGTCTCACACCTAATAGTACATCCTATTAATATTATAAGAAAGTTTGGATGTATGTTTGTTATTCAATCACGCGGCAACGACTGAATCGTTTTGACTGAAATTTTGGCATAGAGATTATAGTTTGGAATAACACACAGGCTACTTTTCATCCTGGAAAGTTCCTGCAGGAATTAAAAACCTCAATCCACGCGTACGGAGTACGCGGTCATCCTCTAGTATACTATACGAAGCCTCAATGAAGCTTCAATAGCCCAACGGTTAAACGTGCAGACACAAAACTAAAAGGTCGCAAGTTCGAATCCCACCCGTTGCACTATTGTCGTACCTACTCCTAGCACAAGCTTTCCGCTTATTTGGAGGGAATTTGGATAGGATATTAGTCAACTTCAGAAATTATTGCTGTAGTACATATACACAAACAAGTTAGCTGGTGACAATTCAGTGGACGCATAAATATCTTTATTCGTCTGTTAAATGTGAAAGTGGTACTAAATCTAGCAATTTATTTTAGTTCCATTATTGTATTCCAGTGGTCGCTACGACATCAAAGTGTTCCAGACATTCTTCCAACTCCATGGTAAAACATTCGACTACAAGATTCCCATGTCGACCGTGCTAAGATTGTTCCTGTTGCCGCACAAGGATACGAGGCAAATGTTCTTCGTGGTGTCACTTGACCCGCCGATCAAACAGGGTCAAACCAGATACCACTATTTGGTACTGTTGTTTGGTATCGAGGAGGAAACTAGTTTGGAACTGCCATTTACAGAGTAAGTTTTGGGAAATTTAAGATGTACGATTATCATACTTCTATTTCAGGATCTTTCTTCGAAAAAAAAAGTTCAAAAGCTTTATTGTTCCCTGTTCGAAATTTTTAATATCCTTACCTATTGGTATTATAAATGCGAAAGTGTGTTTGTTTGCTGGTTTATCCTTCAATCACGCGGCAACGGAACAACGGATAGACGTGATTTTTTACATTAGAATAGTTTAGAAATTGGAGAGTGGCAAAGACAATGGCATGGTTCTATAATGAAAAGAAAAGGTTCCCACTGGATTTTCCAATATTAAATGAAGCTAGCTATCTTTGTGCTAAAATTTGTCAAGCTCGGTTCTGCAGCTAAGCTGTGAAAAAGTAACAGACAGACGCAATTTTCCATCTATGTTAAAAACTATTCAAAATCTCGTATTTGAGTTATCATTGACAAGTGGATGATGGAGGCATTGACTGGACGTGAAAGAACAAATTAATCAAAATAACGTTGGCGCTACCTAAAAAAAGCGGGCAAATAACAAATGCATCCAACTTGACTCAATAGCGTTGATATAAGCCTCAATAGCCCAAGGGTTACGGTGCGGACTGATATCTGAAAGGTAACATGAAAGGTACCTATTGTCGTACCCACTTTTAGCACAAGCTTTCCGTTTATTTGGAGGGGAGAGTAGAATATAAGTAAAGTTCACCTTGGCTATTATTCTTTTAAAAATGATGATGATGGAAAAGGGATGCCTGGCATTAGAAGTGACGTCACCACCATTAAGTTCCGTACGAAAGCTAGATATTTCTATTATCATCTTTGGGTTTAACATTTTATAGATTAAGAGTGCGTTTCCGCATATCGGGTGACTTTCGGTACATATTGTGACTAAGTTAAACCAAATAAGATGGAAATAAAAATTGCTACACATAGATTGGTCCTTAATCTCCAAATCTTGGGAGTTGATTTTGTTCAAAATCTCAATTTTTAGTACTATAAAAATTATTTCCCGTCACCTCTTCACACAAAATTCACGATTTTGGGGCGACTTTAGGTACATTTCTTGTATATAATATACCGGTTTTATGTAATTAAAAAATACTATCTGTTAGCAGATATGTTCAACTCAAAATCTTGGAGAGAAAAATATCAAAAATAGTACAAATAGTATTAAAAAAAAAAATGTAGCATCGCGTGTAATTTTTTCACATATTTTGGTTTAAACCGAATCTTAAAATAATGTGCAATAAGGCTTATTTTGATTTTACTCGGTCACTGGTTTAATTTCATTTCAAAATTCAAAATTCAAATATCAATCAGTCGGCGTTTGACCGCCTTTCTGAGTGGAAGCTGCGCTGGTTGCAAGCAGATGCTGGTATCGAAAAACATCGCTGTACGAACACGATATAGTTCATAGCAAACCAAATTGATACTTTATATATTTTGAAAAGAAAGGTAAGAAACTAAGTACTAGGTACCTATGGTACCTTCAATATAATAGCATTATTTTATTATTTGATAGAATTTCGAAATTTCTTGTAAAGTTATATTCCCCGAATGTAGTACTGACCTGCATGTATACCTCGAAAACTTCTATTGGAACTCCTAGATCTTTAGAGTTAGTTGTATCGAGTTTGGGCTCGTTTTGTAAGTTATGATGAGATCTTACCACTGGACTTGTTAGAGTGACCTGATGGTATACTTCGAAGACTACTACTGGATCTTCTAGACGGCTACAGCTAGTTATATCGAGTTTGGGCTCGTTTTGTAAGTAATGATGAGATCTTACCACTGGACTTGTTGGAGTGACTTGGTGGTATACCTCGAAGACTTCTATTGGAACTCCTAGATCTTTACAGCTAGTTATATCGAGTTTGGGCTCGTTTTGTAAGTAATGATGATATCTTACCACTGGACTTGTTGGAGTGACTTGGTGGTATACCTCGAAGACTTCTATTGGAACTCTTAGATCTTTAGAGTTAGTTATATCGAGTTTGGGCTCGTTTTGTAAGTTATGATGAGATCTTACCACTGAAATTGTTGGAGTGACCTGATGGTATACTTCGAAGACTACTACTGGATCTTCTAGACGGCTACAGCTAGTTATATCGAGTTTGGGCTCGTTTTGTAAGTAATGATGAGATCTTACCACTGGACCTGTTGGAGTGACTTGGTGGTATACCTCGAAGACTTCTATTGGAACTCCTAGATCTTTACAGCTAGTTATATCGAATTTGGGCTCGTTTTGTAAGTTATGATGAGATCTTACCACTGGACTTGTTGGAGTGACCTGATGGTATACTTCGAAGACTACTACTGGATCTTCTAGACGGCTACAGCTAGTTATATCGAGTTTGGGCTCGTTTTGTAAGTAATGATGAGATCTTACCACTGGACTTGTTGGAGTGACTTGGTGGTATACCTCGAAGACTACTACTGGATCTTCTAGACGGCTACAGCTAGTTATATCGAGTTTGGGCTCGTTTTGTAAGTTAGGATGAGATCTTACCACTGGACTTGTTGGAGTGACCTGATGGTATACTTCGAAGACTACTACTGGATCTTCTAGACGGCTACAGCTAGTTATATCGAATTTGGGCTCGTTTTGTAAGTAACGATGAGATCTTACCACTGGACTTGTTGGAGTGACTTGGTGGTATACCTCGAAGACTTCTATTGGAACTCCTAGATCTTTACAGCTAGTTATATTGAGTTTGGGCTCGTTTTGTAAGTTATGATGATATCTTACCACTGGACTTGTTGGAGTGACTTGGTGGTATACCTCGAAGACTTCTATTGGAACTCCTAGATCTTTAGAGTTAGTTATATCGAGTTTGGGCTCGTTTTGTAAGTTATGATGAGATCTTACCACTGAACTTGTTGGAGTGACCTGATGGTATACTTCGAAGACTACTACTGGATCTTCTAGACGGCTACAGCTAGTTATATCGAATTTGGGCTCGTTTTGTAAGTAACGATGAGATCTTACCACTGGACTTGTTGGAGTGACTTGGTGGTATACCTCGAAGACTTCTATTGGAACTCCTAGATCTTTACAGCTAGTTATATTGAGTTTGGGCTCGTTTTGTAAGTAATGATGATATCTTACCACTGGACTTGTTGGAGTGACTTGGTGGTATACCTCGAAGACTTCTATTGGAACTCCTAGATCTTTAGAGTTAGTTATATCGAGTTTGGGCTCGTTTTGTAAGTTATGATGAGATCTTACCACTGAACTTGTTGGAGTGACCTGATGGTATACTTCGAAGACTACTACTGGATCTTCTAGACGGCTACAGCTAGTTATATCGAGTTTGGGCTCGTTTTGTAAGTTATGATGAGATCTTACCACTGGACTTGTTGGAGTGACCTGATGGTATACTTTGAAGACTACTACTGGATCTTCCAGACGGCTACAGCTAGTTATATCGAGTTTGGGCTCGTTTTGTAAGTAATGATGAGATCTTACCACTGGACTTGTTGGAGTGACCTGATGGTATACTTCGAAGACTACTACTGGATCTTCTAGACGGCTACAGCTAGTTATATCGAGTTTGGGCTTGTTTTGTAAGTAATGATGAGATCTTACCACTGGACTTGTTGGAGTGACCTGATGGTATACTTCGAAGACTACTATTGGAACTCCTAGATCTTTACAGCTAGTTATATCGAGTTTGGGCTCGTTTTGTAAGTTATGATGAGATCTTACCACTGGACTTGTTGGAGTGACCTGATGGTATACTTCAAAGACTACTACTGGATCTTCTAGACGGCTACAGCTAGTTATATCGAATTTGGGCTCGTTTTGTAAGTAACGATGAGATCTTACCACTGGACTTGTTGGAGTGACCTGATGGTATACCTCGAAGAGTTCTATTGGAACTCCTAGATCTTTAGAGTTAGTTGTATTGAGTTTGGGCTCGTTTTGTAAGTTATGATGATTAGATCTAGGAGTTCCAATAGAAGTCTTCGAGGTATACCATCAGGTCACTCCAACAAGTCCAGTGGTAAGATCTCATCATTACTTACAAAACGAGCCCAAACTCGATATCACTAGCTGTAGCTGTCTAGAAGATCCAGTAGTAGTCTTCGAAGTATACCATCAGGTCACTCCAACAAGTCCAGTGGTAAGATCTCATCATTACTTACAAAACGAGCCCAAACTCGATATAACTAGCTGTAGCCGTCTAGAAGATCCAGTAGTAGTCTTTGAAGTATACCATCAGGTCACTCCAACAAGTCCAGTGGTAAGATCTCATCATAACTTACAAAACGAGCCCAAACTCGATATAACTAGCTGTAAAGATCTAGGAGTTCCAATAGAAGTCTTCGAGGTATACCACCAAGTCACTCCAACAAGTCCAGTGGTAAGATCTCATCATTACTTACAAAACGAGCCCAAATTCGATATAACTAGCTGTAAAGATCTAGGAGTTCCAATAGAAGTCTTCGAGGTATACCACCAAGTCACTCCAACAAGTCCAGTGGTAATATCTCATCATTACTTACAAAACGAGCCCAAACTCGATATAACTAGCTGTAGCCGTCTAGAAGATCCAGTAGTAGTCTTCGAAGTATACCATCAGGTCACTCCAACAAGTTCAGTGGTAAGATCTCATCATAACTTACAAAACGAGCCCAAACTCGATATAACTAACTCTAAAGATCTAGGAGTTCCAATAGAAGTCTTCGAGGTATACCACCAAGTCACTCCAACAAGTCCAGTGGTAATATCTCATCATTACTTACAAAACGAGCCCAAACTCGATATAACTAGCTGTAGCCGTCTAGAAGATCCAGTAGTAGTCTTCGAAGTATACCATCAGGTCACTCCAACAAGTTCAGTGGTAAGATCTCATCATAACTTACAAAACGAGCCCAAACTCGATATAACTAACTCTAAAGATCTAGGAGTTCCAATAGAAGTCTTCGAGGTATACCACCAAGTCACTCCAACAAGTCCAGTGGTAAGATCTCATCATAACTTACAAAACAAGCCCAAACTCGATATAACTAGCTGTAAAGATCTAGGAGTTCCAATAGAAGTCTTCGAGGTATACCACCAAGTCACTCCAACAAGTCCAATGGTAAGATCTCATCATTACTTACAAAACGAGCCCAAACTCGATATAACTAGCTGTAGCTGTCTAGAAGATCCAGTAGTAGTCTTCGAAGTATACCATCAGGTCACTCCAATAAGGCCAGTGGTAAGATCTCATCATAACTTACAAAACGAGCCCAAACTCAATACAACTTACTCTAAAGATCTAGGAGTTCCAATAGAAGTTTTCGAGGTATACATGCAGGTCAGTACTACATTCGGGGAATGTAACTTTGCAAGAAATTTCGAAATTCTATCAAATAATAAAATAATGCTATTATATTGAAGGTACCATAGGTACCTAGTACTTAGTTTCTTCTTTTCAAAATATATTATCAATTTGGTTTGCTCAACTTAGACTTAGATTTAGAATTAAACTTAGACTTAGACTAAGTCTGAGTTCAAATCTAAGCCTAAGTCTAACACTAAGACTAAGTCTTAGACTAAGTCTTAGTCTTAGTGTTAGACTTAGGCTTAGACTTAAAGAGACTTAGTCTTAGTCTAATGCATTTCCCAGTGGCTTAAAAAAGTCTAAATCGAAGTCTAAGACTAAGACTAAATCTAAGTCTAACTTAGTGTACAGCAAGTCCGGACGAAAATAAAAAATAAAAAAATAAAACATAAACAATTTATATCCAAGTATCAAAACAAGTTAATTCACTCATTTTTAACGCAGCTTGCCCGCGCCTGTGTGTGCGTGTGAACGGTGCATGTGTAGAAGTGCGTTTTTATACCTACTCTTTGCGAAATCCCGTCCTTAAATATGATTTTATTTTTCAGGGAAGAGTTAAAGGAAAAATATGAGGGGAAGATAACAAAAGAATTATCTGGACCCACCTATGAAGTACTAGCCAAAATTATGAAAGTTATAATTAGCAGGAAAGTCACTGGGCCAGGAGACTTTTTGGGGTAATTTTTATTGGATATTTAAAACTGTTTCAAAACCAATTATTTTCCCCCTAAAATTCATGCTTAAGATTTATGTCTCTTTATATTTTTTATTAATCTTACCATCAAACACTTATTATATTTTTTGATGTGATTTAAATTTTTTATAGCTTATTCTGAAAAATACTATAGTAAATTATTATGAAGTGACGAAAAGTGTTGGCAACTCTATATAACGTGGAGGTGCTCGAATTTATTTTATTTTCATGAACAACTCATAGCTAGTTAGACAAAGTAAATAGATAAGAACAGAAAATAAATATAGATAAACGTAGTATAGATATTAACATTTCGCTGGTTTGCGAGAACAGTAACGGAACTAAAAATATTAATGATTTTAGAGAATGGTGTTTTGAAATTTCTTGATTTATGTTTTTTATTAATGTTTTTTGTGCATACTTCAAAAAGTATATTATTAGGATTTGACTTCACTGATGTCGGTGTTGTAATTTCTATTCGCTACAAAATATCAAAGATTTATTGGCATACTTAGTTCAGTTTGATGGGATTTTGAGTTACGTCGATATTCTCGTAAACCCGCGATGTTTCCACAGAATATAATATGTATACATACATAAACAGAAAACTCACTTAGGAAAAAAGAATAGAGAGAGAAAGTAGTAGAAATTGTTCAATTTCAGGCATCACAAGACGCCAGCTATCGCATGTTCGTACAAAGCGGCCGCGGGCTACCTGTACCCGCTGGAGCGGGGCTTCATCTACGTGCACAAGCCGCCAGTCCACATCCGCTTCGAGGAAATAGCGTCCGTCAACTTCGCGAGAGGCGGCGCGTCGTCTACCAAGTAAGCTGTTCCTTTATCTATTTATTTATTTATTTCAATTTACTATATATACTTACAGAATGCCCAAAACGTATATATGCTAAGGTATAAAATCTTCTATATCTAATCTAAATCTAATTACACTCAATATACTTAAGCTTACTAATAATATATTAATACAAATTCAAAAATAAAAATAAAATAATGTTAAGAATTGCAGATAAATCAATTTCACTTATTTAAGTACAACATGATAGTTTTAATAAAAGCCGCTTCATTTTGATGGAATACGTCGGCATCTGGGAACTGGTCCAGTATCTTGTTCTACTAGCTTTTGCCCGCGACTTCGTCCGCGTCACTTAGGTTTTCCCGGGATAAAAGGTCACTTTCCTAGCCATCAAAAAACCCGTTCAATACAAAATGTATGAGATAATCAAATTTTGTCATAATTTTTTTTTCGTGAATTTTCCGATACCTATTTTAATAGTTAACCTGCTATTCGGGTTAGAGACAAATACAACAAATCAAAAACCATGAAAATCGGTCCAGCCGTTCTAGAGTTATAAGTGACCGAACAAACCCGACTTTGTTTTATATTATAATTTGTTATACCACGTTTTATGTCACGTCCCACAGGAACGGGATAAAAAGTATCCTATGTCCGTCTCCTGGTTCTAAGCTACTTCCTCACCAATTTTCAGCCAAATTGGTTCAGCCGTTCTTGAGTTATAAATAGTGTAACACAAGTTTCTTTTATATACACATACACATAATTTTAATTCCTTGGATACTTGTAACTGTTAACAGCGCCAAAATGGCGTCAATCACATAGGTCCAAAAAATAACAGCAGCTTGTCCAGTGTTACACTAATTATAGAGTTCAGTAGTGAATGAATGAACGGAATGGGTGAATTTCATTCTCATTTGACAGATTTTTTTTTTTAATTTATTTATTTCAGGACGACCAACAGGTTACAATAAATTAAAAACTAAAAAAACTACAAGATGAAAAAATTATTATGAAGTAATGTACACCTACTTACAGGTTGCCACAACATGCTTAAAGTTTAGTACCTACTACTTGAGAAATGTTGAGCAAACAAATACACTACCAACAATTAATTGAAGTACCTACATAAAAATTACATAAAAATTAAGAAGAGGAAGAATATGAAGATAGAAAGTGACTTGACAATTTTTTTTTAAATTTGGCAGATCGTTCGACTTCGAGATAGAGTTGAAGCAGGGCAGCGTGCACACATTCAGCAGCATCGAGAAGGGCGAGTACGATAAGCTCTTCGACTACATCACCTCCAAGAAGTTGCATGTCAAGAACACGGGCAAGAACGTAAGTTACAGTACGTTTATCTCACGAAGTTATGGCCACTTTACTTGTGGTTACGTCGTGTATGCACGTTGCGTAAGTGCGTGCCTATCAAGAGCTTAGGTGGGAGCGGCCAGGCGCGAGCAAGCTCTCGCTCACACTTATATAGATACGACACACACACAACCATAAGTCACGTGACCTCATGAATTGAAAGAACTAACTATACAGAAAGTTAACTTGATTTTTGACTAAGTCAAGCGAGATCTTCGAGTCCACTTGAGTGAATTTGTAATTTTTTTTCTATTTGTCTGTCTGTCATAATCTTATCAATTATGTTGAATTAATGGACATAGTCAAATCTTTTTTATCATTTACCTTTGCCTTTCTTATCTTTAGTTTATCTTTGCCTTTTATCATTTCGGACTTTCCTGAGGCGTGTTTGACGAATCTCGACCCTATTTGGATTTTTCATTTGCCTATCGTGTCATGTCATTACTAAGATAAAATGTTCAACATTTAATGAATTAGAGCTCAATTTCGGGTATGTATTTTTATAGGGTTACGTTTACGATACGCTCCAAATTAAAATCGGTTGTACTGAATTTGGGACATGGTCGCTAACTATGGGCCTCATAAGAAGGCTCAGCTCAGGATCACTCAGCGGGCGATGGAGAGAGCTATGCTCGGAGTATCCCTATGAGATCAAATCAGAAATGAGGAGATCCGTAGGAGAACCAAAGTCACCGACATAGCTCTGCGAGTGGCGAAACTGAAGTGGAAATGGGCGGGGCACATAGTTCGAAGTGCTGATGGTCGATGGGGTCCCAAGGTGCTGGAGTGGCGACCTCGCACCGGGAAGCGCAGTGTTGGCAGACCCCCTAGGTGGACAGACGACATCAAACGAGTTGCAGGGAGCCGCTGGATTCAGGCGGCGCAAGACCGAGGCTTGTGGACGCATGTGTGGAGCAGTGGACGTCCATTAGTTGATAAAGAAGAAGAAGAAGAATTTGGGACATTATGTCGTTACAATTAAGGTTAATTTTGCTTAACTAACCCAACAGGACAAAGCGCTTTACGACGACGACTTCGGCGACTCGGACACGGAGAAGGAGCCGGACGCGTACCTGGAGCGCGTGAAGGCGGAGGCCAAGGAGCGCGACTCCAACGACAGCGACGGCTCCGACGAGAGCACCGACGAGGACTTCAACCCCGACAAGGCCAGGGAGAGCGACGTCGCCGAAGAGTGAGTCATTACTCTAACTAATTATTAAAACTACCATAAATCAAAATTGCACTATTTTATAGCAGAGCCTACAAATAAATAAAGTAAGGAAGTCTAATTCAGAACAAAATCCACTCAAAAAATGGCCCTACTTTAAACCAAAACGACGTATGATTCAAAATACGAATCACTTCCGAGGTTACAGGTGCTTGGTGCTTGGTTCAAATTAAGAGCGAAAGCAGGGATTGGTTCGCGCGCGTGCTGCTATGTTTGCTATGACAGCTGAGTCATTGGACGATGTTATGAAAATTTGACGTGCAAGAAAAACGACCAACTGTTGACGTGCTATTTTTGTTTTTAATCCCCGCCTCGGGCTTAATTTTAATCTTCACCCACTTCGGCGCAATTTTTGTTGGGGTCATTTTTTTAACGCAGTTAGACTTCCTAACTTATTATTTATTCGTAGAGCAGAGCTAACAAAATAAAAATAAACTGTTTTTTGTCAACTGCTTTCTTATTTTATATCAAATATATGTATAATTATTATACATCGTTAGAAGCCTATTTATCAATGGGTGTATTTGTTAAATATAAAAATATGAAGGATTACGATTATATTTTTGCAATAAAAACATTTCTACATTTTTTTTTATTTGTGGTACTTTTGAATTGAAGCAGTGACATTTAGAAATCACTTCAAACTTAACTGTATTTTGATTAGATTTTCATACGCAACAATGGTCTGATTAATCAATTAGCTGATTATTAGTATATATTTTGTCTGGTGGGAGGCTTTGGCCGTAGCTAGTTACCACCCTACGAAAGATGTGCCACCAAGTGATTTAGCGTTCAGGTACAATGGCGTGTAGAAACAGATAACGGGTATGGGTTGAATGTACACTGCCTTACCCGTTCCAAGTTAGCCCGCTACCATCTTAGACTGCATCGTCACTTACCATATGGTGCGATCGCAGTAAGGACTATCTTGTCATTCATTAAAAAAATATATATTAACTCGGTAATCGTAAATAAACCAGGTATGACACGAACCCGTCCTCCTCAGAAGACTCCGACGCGTCCGGCGCTTCCGGCGACAGCAAGAAAGAGAAGAAGAAAGAAAAGAAACCCAAAAAGACCATCACTATTGTAAGTCAAGCGAAATACTTTATTATTTTTTGATGTAACTTAGCTTAGCTCACGAGCTAGCGAGCTACTGTAAGATAGACTAACGATAAACTTACCTTGCGACCAGCTATGGCTAAGTCCAGGCAAATAACTAAGTTAAAATATTGTGTTCATAGCCACTTCATATAGTTTCAATATCCGCCGTAATAAAATTATATGTAGTTAATAATAATTATAGTTCTAAAAAGTTAAAAAGGGTCTTTGGGGTTGGGGGAGTGACTATGACAGAACACTTTCTGTTATCGTCGCTCCCCAGTCAGTCAGTTTTGTAGTCAGTATCGTCAGTCTTGGCTGACCCCTCACTAGGTGGATGGGCTATATCAGACGATTCGCAGGGAGCCACTGGATACATATGGTACAAAGTATGTGGAAGTCCATGCTCTTGCATGACTTTTGCCTAGCATAGACGTTTATCAATTGATAACCAATGATAAACGGTTTTTTAAAAAAATATCTTGAACTTTACCTTATTCAAATAATTGTTGTGAAGCTACCGAAGTGAGTTTACAATTTTTTTTATTACAGTCCGAGGCGCCGCGAAAACGCAAAGACAAGTCAAAGAAACGCGAGAAAGACGCCAACGCGCCCAAGCGACCTTCTACCGCCTTCATGCTGTGGCTCAACGAGAACCGCAAGAAGATCATCGACGACAACCCTGGCCTCAAGGTCACCGAGGTCGCCAAGAAGGGCGGCGAGCTGTGGCGAGATATGAAGGACAAGTCTGTACGTATTGCGTTTAGCCTCACAACATGCTCACTACTTCCTTCGTAGCTACAAGAAGATCATCGACGACAACCCCGATCTGAAGGTCATCGAGGTCGCTAAGAAGCGCGCCGAGCTGCGTCGGGACATGACGGACAAATCTGTACGTATTGCGTTTAACTTCACACCGTGTTCACTACTGCCTTTGTAGCTAACAAGGAGACCATCAACGACAACCGCGATCTTAAGGTCATCGAGGTCGCTAAGAAGGGCGGCGAGCTGTGGCGAGACATGAAGGACAAGTCTGTACGTATTGCGTTTAACCTCACACCATGTTCACTACTGCCTTTGTAGGTAACAAGGAGACCATCAACGATAACCGCGATCTTAAGGTCATCGAGGTCGCTAAGAAGGGCGGCGAGCTGTGGCGGGATATGAAGGACAAGTCTGTACGTATTACGTTTTACCTCACAGCATGCTCTCGACTGCCTTCGTAGCTACAAGAAGATCATCGACGACAACCCCGATCTGAAGGTCATCGAAGTCGCTAAGAAGGGCGGCGAGCTGTGGCGAGACATGAAGGGACAAGTCGTATTGTTGTTTTGTTGTAAATTTTTTATTAATTAGATTATTGAATAAACTAACTAACCTAATAAATAAATAAATCATGATATAATTGGTGATGTAAAGTTAAGAATGATCGATCAACTGACTCTAGCAAGTCTATACAGGGTGTCCCTGGATAAAGTGCAACCCCGAAAGGGGGTGAAACTAGACCATAAATTATCGACAAAAAAAATAGAAAAAAAATTCTAAAAAAATTATTTTACTTTTTATTAGCGAATTAAGATTTTTACTTGTTATGTAAGAAAAAAAACGATTTCTTCAAAATTAGTGGGTCGATTGCTTTGAAATAAAAAAAGATATTATACCACGTACTTGGCGGTAAGGATTAAATAACAATTAGCACGCAAAAAAGTAGCATCATGACATAAACTTTGCTTTTTATGAAAAAGAAACCCTTTTTTATGACTATTTTTTCAATGATCTCTAAATTTCTCAGAAAAATGCCCCCAATACCAGAAGATTTTACGATTTAAGAGTATTCTCTATCATATTACCTTTCAAATAAAAAAAAAATCTTCGTTGTAACCCAAGAAACGAGCTGGCTAAGAGTTTTTAAAAATGACGTCACCACTCGTCGTTTGCCGGGACGCGTCCTTTTTTTGTGTTGTAGCAAGGACTGGGGTGGGGTTTTGACTTTTAATGGCGACTTTCAACACTTCATAGCCAGCTCATTGGCTGCAAATCTATGTATATGTCAGTAATAATAATCCACCGGTCCCAATAGAGCAGGGCACTCTTTATATTTTTGTTACAATTTTTTTTTTGTTGTTGTAACTATTATCATAGTTATGTTTTATTAATTAACGTTTTACACAGGAATGGGAAGAGAAAGCCAGCAAAGCGAAAGAAGACTACTCCCAAGCGATGAAGAAGTACAAAGACAGCGGCGCCGCCGACGAGTTCAAACAGAAGAAGAAGCAAGCCGAGAAAGGTACGACACTGATGCTGAAATCTATAGACTGTTTAGCCTTAGGCTGAAATCTATAGACTGCACTCTCGCTCAGCTCAGACTCAAGACAGAGTTAAAACGAGACAGAACGAAAATCCCGCAGTATCTCTGATTTTTCGGGATAAACCCTATGTCACTCTCCCTGTCCTCAACTATACCCATGCAAAAAATCACGTCAATCCGTTGCTTTGTTACGGCGTGATTGAAGGACAAAACCAACAAACAAACACTTTCGCATTTACAATATTTGTAAGGATATTCATAGGTAACCTCCGTTGGTTGAATGTATGATTGTTGAATTTGAAAAAAGAATTTAAAAAAAAAAAGAAGTTTATTAAAATAATTAATAATATAATGTTTATTTAAATAATAAATAATTAATATTATGTAATTTTTACTACCGAAGCGTGAATGGCGACGCGTTATATTCAAATTATGTCGAAATGGAGCAAACTGAAAATCAGCGCTAGGCATGCACAATGCCCAGCGTAAGGCTGAGTTTGCGGCCATTTGCTTTATTGTTAGTAGGTTTTTGTTTGCTTGACTATTCGTTGTTTTCTTTTGTTCGATTTGTATTATTTATTTTTATTTTTTATACTATGTACCTAACAAAAAAAAAATACATTTGTGACGTATTCCTCAGATCGTAAAGCCGCGGAGAAGAAGTCAAAAGCCCCGCCGAGTAAGAAAGCGAAGAATACCAGCGCTAACTCCAGCTCCGGCAAGTTCACCAGCAAGGAATACATTGAGGACGACGACAGCTCCTCTGACTCGGATAAAGAGAAGAAGGATAAGAAGGAGAAGAAAGGAGGAGACAGTAAAGATGTAAGTAGATACCGTAGCCTATGAAAACATATCTTAGCTCTCTCAAAACCTAACTGTTGTATATACCTTTAATAAGGTTTCATAAGCCTCAATAGCCCAACGGTTAAGGTGCGGACTGAAAACTGAAGGTCGCAGGTTCGAGCCCCACCGTTGCACTATTGTCATACCCACACCTAGCACAAGCTATTTGGAGGGGAGAGGAAAATATAAGCAAGTTTAGCCTTAATATTCTTAAAAATAGTATATTTTGGTTTTTTAAAAGTTACAACGTGGCACTGTGTTTTAGCCCAAAAAAGAAAATTCTCTTTTTATCCCAGATTACTGTCGGTCTACATATTATGCAAGAGTAGAACTCTGGTCTGACAGAAATCTATAGTGATTGAATAAAAAAATTTTGAAAAAATTTTGAAAAACCTTTGTCCGTCTTCGAGACGCAAGCTACGAGTATCTGTGATCTGTGTGCATCTGAAAAAATAATCATACGACTAGTAAAGTGACTCTTAATATAAACGTAAAAATTCTTTTTACAAAACCGATTTCAAACGCGACTACAAAGTATAACAATTGTGCCTATAAAATTCGAAGAGTTCCCTTGATTTATCCAGGATCCCATCATCAGATCCTGACCTGATGAGAATGGGACCACCTGGGAGGTGGTCAAACCCTTTCAAATAAAAAAAGAATTTTCCAAATCTGTCCAGGCATCTTCGAGTAATCGGGAAACATACATAAAAAAAAGAAATCGGTCAAAAAGAGTGTCTGTGAAAAATATTTTTATTTTTGCAGCCACACGCGAGGTCAAAATGTGGGCATGATTTGTTTTTTTAGAGTAAATAAAATGGGCAATAGTTTTAAAGTTAATTTGAAATGGACGCACATACGCAATAACGTTTGAACACAAATATTTGTCAAAATAAATATATACTACATCATGTAAAGGAATAAAGTTAACTTTTCAATTGATAAGTTGTGTGGGTTGACTATTGCATATGTGCGTCCAAATAAGGTACATTATTTTTTTAATCTTGTGTTGTTTCTTTCAGAACAAAGAGTCGAAGAAGCCGAAAGCAAAGTCGTCATCAGAAGCGGAAGCGTCTTCAGGGTCGGGCGCTGAGAGCGGAAGCGGGAGCGATTAGCGTTTTATTTTATTGTAATAGGCTTAACGATTAGGAATACAATTTCGTGATATTATGTTACAATTAATTTTGTTATAAGTGTATTATGTATTAAGCATTTAATAAAAAATAAATTCTTATATGAAATAGCAATATTGTATTTTATTGTAAATATCGACTGCTATAACTCATTTGTACTTAGTATACCAAAATTAAAAATATAACAAATAATGGGACACCTTGCTTAGAGCAGAAGAGCTATTCTCTTGGCTAGTAGGTACCTAGTACGATGTAAAAGCTATACCTACTGATGCAACAATGGGGCGAGCGCGGTAAGGTGAATAGGGAAGCGAGAGGGGCGTCGTATTTTAGCTAGGTTCAATTCTGTAGCATGTGGAGTATATCGATGGTAGATAGTAGATTAGATTTTTCATCTATGATGTAAGTAAGTACATATGTATGAATGAATACGTATGTAAGTAGGAGCTGATATGATGGAAGCCGGAAGATGGCTATGAGAACTCTGTAATAAAACGTATCCCGTATATAATCCCGTAATCGTTTGATTCGTCTTGATAAGAACTTTGTTCCTAGATAATATCCTGCAGAGTCTGATGATGGAGCTGGAAGGTGAAACTCTGTACTAAAACGTAGTAACCCCATCGAATTTGGTTGTTTGATTCGTCTGGACGAGTTCTCTGGTCCTAGATAATATCCAGGGTCTAATGAAGTCGACAGCTACTACAATATATTTAATTCAAGTAGGTAAGGTTTGTTTACTTCATTTTTAACCTCCGATGAAAGAAGAGGGTGTTATAATTTTGATAGCGTTGTCTGTTTGTCTGTGTAACCGTAGCGGTTAAACGTATGGACCGATTTGAATGCGGTTATACATACTTACCTGCTTATTTAAAAGTGGTTTTAGCTAGGATTTATCCAGCCTTTTAAGGACTAAATAGTTACCTACTTACTTACCTATCAGCTCTTTTTGAGTCGATTTTGGGAATGGAGTGAGCACGTGATTAATTTCACGCAGTAAGTATTGATTCGACAGTCTTATTATGCTTCTATGAAATCACCTAATGTGCGGCCAAATAAGTTGATTGATATAACCACGATATAACTATAGTAGGTAAGTATCTAGTATCAGGAATACAGTAGACATTAGACCGTTGTGTTTTTGGCATCTATGTACCTAGATAGGTACCTATCTACATAATATATAGCCTATAGTTATAGGTATCTAACTCACCTACTAAGTAGGAAGAGTTTATAGATACCTACTGAACCAAATATGTTATACAACTTAAGGACTTCACACACGGCAGCTATAATGTAAAGATGTATATTATAGCACGATACATCTCGATACATCTCATTACATCTTTCCATATAAATTGACAGAAGACCACACACGACAGCTATAATGTATATTTTTACATCTTCGTATCTTAAGGACTTCACACACGGCAGCTATAATGTAAAGATGTATATTATAGCACGATACATCTCAATACATCTCATTACATCTTTCCATATAAATTGACAGGAGACCACACACGACAGCTATAATGTATATTTTTACATCTTCGTATCTTAAGATACCGAGCGGTATGAAAATATACATTTATATCTCGATACATCTCAATACATCTTTACATATTTCCGTATATTCACTCAATAGCAAGGGTGTTCAAAAATAGAGGTGGTCGTTGCAAAACATAAATAGTTACATCGTTAGTTTTAATCAGTACGAAAATACGAAATATGCAAGTAACAAAATGCATTCGTGAATAAACGTACTCGGTACTGATGGCGCATACCTTTATGATCTAATAATCACCGGTGACACACCGGTGTTTCTCCGGTGTTTTCAATTGATTACTTTCTACGGAGAATCACCGGTGATTTTCCGGTGATCACTGCTCCGGTGCAAACCATTATACTTTCTCAAATTTAGGATGATAATTTTGGCAGATTACGTCCATGAAGTTTCGTTTTTTTTCCGGTAAAATGTAATACAGATAATGTGGTTCTTCATTGATGGGAACCGCCCACTTAGTAAAGTACCATGAGTATCGAACAACCACAGACTATCGAAAATCGTTTCTGAATTGAAATAGATCGAATATGTAAAAATTAACATTTAAGTAACTATATTATTTTTTATATATATTAAATCGTATGTTGGTAGATCAAATATTGCCACGCGTATTTCTCGCTGAAAATCATCTTCTGAATCATCTGATGAACTATCTAGTAAATCTAGTAATAAATAAGTCGACACAATCCATATTAAAAATAATAACACCCTGTATAGCACCTTAGTAGCTGGGAAGTGCGTCAATCGAGACGTATACCAATGGAATGTAGGGAAAGATATATTACATTACCTGCTCCGTGTGTGATAGGTTAAGATAATGTAAAGCTATACATCCCGGGATGTAATATACATTAATATACATTATAGCTGCCGTGTGTGAAGTCCTTTAAGATACCGAGCGGTATGAAAATATACATTTATATCTCGATACATCTCGATACATCTTGATACATCTCAATACATCTTTACATATTTCCGTATATTTACTCAATAGCAAGGGTGTTCAAAAATAGAGGTGGTCGTTGCAAAACATAAATAGTTACATCGTTAGTTTTAATCAGTACGAAAATACGAAATATGCGAGTAACGAAATGCATTCGTGAATAAACGTACCTAATAATTATCTAATAATCACCGGTGACACACCGGTGTTTCTCCGGTGTTTTCAATTGATTATTTTCTACGGAGAATCACCGGTGATTTTCCGGTGATCACTGCTCCGGTGCAAACCATTATACTTTCTCAAATTTAGGATGATAATTTTGGCAGATTACGTTCAGGAAGTTTCGTTTTTTTTTCCGGTAAAATGTAATACAGATAATGTGGTACTTCATTGATGGGAACCGCCCACTTAGTAAAGTACCATGCGTATCGAACAACCACAGACTATCGAAAATCGTTTCTGAATTGATATTTCAATTCAGAAACGATTTTCGATCTATTGATCGAACATGTAAAAATTAACATTTAGGTAACTATATTATTTTTTATATATATTAAATCGTATGTAGGAATAATTTTATCATTAATTTATAGTAGGTTTGTATTTTAAGGTAGATCAAATATTGCCACGCATATTCCTCGCTGAAAATTGTTCTATTTTTGGCACATATGGCAATACCCGCATCATAATCACAATCTGAATCATCTTCTGATGAACTATCTAGTAAATCTAGTAATAAATAATTTGACAGATCCATATTAAAAATAATAACACCCTGTATAGCACTTTAGTAGCTGGGAAGTGCGTCAGTCGAGACGTATACCAATGGAATGAAGGGAAAGATATATTACATTACCTGCTCCGTGTGTGATAGGTTAAGATAATGTAAAGCTATACATCCCGGGATGTAATATACATTAATATACATTATAGCTGCCGTGTGTGAAGTCCTTTATACAATATAAAATGAGCATTTAGGGATGAGGATTTTGTATAATGAACTTAGTTTTATTCATTAGATCCATGGTCTAATTTTGGTGTTATCTCTGCTTTTTGTTGATACCTAGGTACCTACGTCATAATATTCCTGTTGCAGTGCAATGAAGATCTAGAATGTATTTTATTGCTAGCATCTTAAGTACTACACCCTTATATGTAGAGAAATAAAAACTATTTCTCAAGTTCCTCAAAATATCAAATCGTAAACAAACGCGCTCACAAACGTTGTTTTATTGGCATCCCTTTCTCACTTCGTTTGCCGCGCTTTTTACATTTTCGAAGCAAACGTTGGCGGCATTTGAAATCTGGCGGGATTTCTTTTGTGAGTCTCTCATAAGGGAAACCTAAAGAGGCATAAACCACATTTTGAGATACTTCTATAAATTAATATATGAAAAGTTATTCTGAAAAATATTCATTTGTTCATAAACCATCATACTATGACCTAACTTCATAGAAATTGACATTCATTTCTTATTATTTCAACAAATAAATTTATTAAGCGCAATGTACGGGGCCGTTGCGCTTAGTAAAATTTAAGCTTTAATATAATGCGTTAAGGCCCAATTTTCGATGGATATGTTTTTCCATACCTTACGGATATACGTAGTACAAGATGCTTCCGTGAATTTGTATAGTTGGTGGAACTGTTTGCTTCAGCCAATCAGGTATAAGATAGATGTCGCTGTAGTAGCGACGCGAGACGACCCAAGCTAGCTAGCACTGGGAACATTACTTCGAGCTCCATACATTTTCTTCTGGTTCTCTACGTCTGCAGTTTGGTTGTGTACCAGTTCAAAAATTATTTCAAAATTTTTGCCATCAGGTAAGTCTAATCAATTTTCCAGTTAAACCTGCGTGTTTTAATAAGCTTAATTGTGATTATTAGTGCGCGATTCGTGATAATAGGTTTCAATCCACGTTGGAATTTTGAGTCAAACATGGCTATAGGCTTCGTCTTGCTTTCCGTAGTACGCGTGGGTATGGGAAAGGACGCCCTATTTTAAATAATTAATTTCTCGATTCTTTTCCATTGAACGACTGAAACAGTTCTTCTACGACTTATTGTTAAATACTTTAAGAACTACTTGGTAATTATGTCATCTAAAGATAATGCGTATTTTCAACACAATATGAGAAAACAAAATGGCTCGTCCGACTGAAGCATAGGCCAGTGAACTCGTTGTATGGGGCGATTACTTATTTCATCGATTTTTACATAAAAACTAATTTGAATTAGTGTATTTTAGCGTATTATAGGTTAATTTATTGCCTAGATTCATTATTTTTCTAAAATAAAGCCTGAAAAACGTTTCCCGCCAAAACCCTACTCGTGTAAAAGCTTCTAGTCGCGTGGTTGCACGTTAGTAATAAAGATAAAGGTGTTAGAGCTTCCTAACCTATTGCCTCGCTTTTAATAACTTAAATCTTTATTTTCTTTCAGGAAAAAAGTTAAAATGACGGACAAGCCGAAGCGTCCTATGTCCGCATATATGATTTGGCTAAATAGTGCAAGAGAACAAATCAAATCCGAGAATCCTGGTCTAAAAGTCACCGAAATAGCCAAAAAGGGTGGCGAAATATGGAGGGGGATGAAAGACAAGAGTGTAAGCTTTGTATTTATAAAATACTTCTCAATTAGTTTCTCGTCTTGGGCCATTGTTTTAACTGTTTGTGACTTGTGTATTAATGCAGGAATGGGAGGAGAAGGCGGCCGAAGCCAAGGAGCAATACACTAAAGATCTAGAGTCATATAATGCCAACGGTGGAGGTGGTGAGGGTGGCGGCGGCAAAAAGCCTCAGAAGCGAGGAAAGAAGGGCAAGAAAGCTCCAGCACCTGTGAGTCTTACTCTATAAGAATAATTTTAAATTCCATGTTTTATTTGAAATGAAATTATGTAGGTATTTGTTATCATGTCAAGTGATATATTTGAACTTTATCAACACAAGATATGGGTGCAGTGTTGTACACAGGTGATATGATTGTGCAACTTGTTTCAGAAGGCCAAGAAGAAGAAGGAGGAGTCGGAGGATGAAGATGGTGGTGAGGAGGAGGATGAGGAAAGCGAATGATCTCCTAACACATAAGCATTTCTGTTCATATTGAATAAATTTACTGGATTTAATTTATTAACAAAGTAAAATCGGACTGACTTTCCAAAGTCTGTATTTGCATATATTCTTAATTTTCAAATATGTTTTGCAGATAATTATTAATTGAAGGAAATGTTTGATAACAATGTATTTAAGAGGATTTTGGTTGATATGACGAAATTGTTAATTATTTGACAGGTGTTATTTACTACTTATGTCTTGTCGTAGTATTGAGTAGTGTTAGATTTAAGTGTGCAGAGTTTGGAAAGTTTCACCGTTGGCTCAGTCTTTAGGGATTCAGAGCCAAAAAAATAATGTTTAAGTGTTAGCATGTATCACTGGGGAATTGTACAGTTAGCCCTCCCTTGTTAAGTTCGCTGTGACTCTGGATGCTCACCTTTTAAATGTACCTCTAATGGTTTTATCAAAACTATGTGTTGACTACAACTTCAGTCTAAAAGCTGTGCTTTAAATTTAATATGCCATAAGTATAATTTACGTCATAGAATTATTTTCCCCTAATAGACAAATAGTTTTGATCAAACTATGCCAACATGTAAAATTAGAGACGATTCCATGAATGAAGTGACAGCTTATTGTTAATTAAACCTACCTCCCTCATTGTAAATTTCAATGCTTATAATGGTACCAAACTGTATGCTGTTAGGAAATTGATGTGTATGTTGTATTTTTAGTTTTAGGTAGGTTTTCAATGTGATTAGTCTCTCAAATTTTACATTCGTGTTATTTTAATGAGAATTAGCATTCCTCATGTCAATACGGATTTTACATGTTCAATAAAGTAATTTCATATAAGATTCTATTTTTCAATTTGTCTTTTCATTCTTACCTGACAGGCTAAAAAATAATTATTCAACAAGTTTATAAAATAGCTTTAATTTCATCAATATGAATTCAAAATAGGGATGTAAGTAAATGGCTTTATAATATAAGAAATCATTGGGCCGTTAAAAAATAAAATTATGATTTTAGTGCTGATTTCCGAATTTCGAGTTGTGCAGAGTAGGTGGGTACCACGCACGCCATTTTGTTTTTGTTAATCGATCAATGACGTCACGGCATGCTCGTCCACACCAAAGAGAATATAATCACTAGGTAGGTACGGTACCACATAGACAATGGAGATCGGGCCATGGAAGTAGGAAGTACCTACCTAATTCTTGCAATGCCAGATATACCTACCTACCACAGACTAATAACCTAACTAACCTACCTAAACTAGTGCCAGTCTGCTATTTTTGGTATTCGAGTATTTTGGTACTCGTTAAAAAAAGAATCGAGACTCGGACAAATAGTCGAATACTTGTATGAGTATTCGAAAACTTAATAGGATCCGAATCTTTTAAATGATATAAATTATAAAACAATGATTAATGTTTGAAACGTAGGCTTGCACTTACATATAGTCTTTTATCACAGTCAGTCATAAAATCAAGACAACCAAAAAGTACATTTAATTAATCACTTCAGAGCAAAACATTCTAGAAATCAAAATAAATAAGTACTATTATTAATCTTACTTCATCCGAAGGCCGGCTAAAGGTAAATTCCAGTCGCTTTGCTCACGAGCATAACTAACTACACAGTAAAAAAAAAGACGTGTGGCACTCGGGGACTGCCACGGTAAAGCTATTGCATAGCATTTTTTATCAACGCCATCTAGTAGTGAGAGGAGTCTCGTGTCAGGTTATTTTCGTTACGGAATTTCTGGATTCGATCTCCATGCTCAAGGCCCGCGATAGAAGCTATGCAATAGCTTAAAAATAGATTTTAGAAAATACATATGAAGTCGCGGTTTAAGTAGTAAGTACCCAACTTAGGATTCGATTACCATACTCGAGACCCATATTTGAGTACAGTGTTTCTGAAACCTATAATCTGAGTATTCGAGTATGTCAGTACTCCTTAAGTATTCGAGTCAGCCTGACTCGGTACATCTCTAACCTAAACTAATCGAGTTTTTCACAAATTGAATTGTGTAAATTTGAATAAAATTGGTAAAATCCGTACAATTGTGAGACTTTTTAGTTGTAACTTGTAATAGAATCACCGGACTATTAATGTATCTTTTTATGAAGGGTTCAAACCAAGAAAATACTATAAACTGTAAGACTTGGCTCAAAGAGAGTATAAACATTACGAAGGGCTTGTAACTTCGTAGAGAATTTTATAAATATGGCAGGAGAAGGAGCCGTTGGAAGTGGCTCCCAAGTGGCGCTGGTTACTGGAGGATATGATCATACCATTAAGTTATGGCAGGCACATAGCGGCGTTTGTTTACGGACTATGCAGCACCCAGATTCGGTAACCTAAAAACAGTAGCAACTACTGATTAATAATTGTATACGGGATACCTGCCCTCAGTAGGTGGGCCTTCAGCCCTATGTCTGTGCCATGCCAGTCAATTCACAGCTTTCAAATATATCTGCAGGTTAATTTTTCTAATTTAATTCCTTCTCGACTTAAGCTTGACCCATCTAGCTAATTTCAAAAGAAGGGCAGGCTATGGCATTTTGAATCAGACATCCATTCTCTTAGTAATTTCTTTAATAACTAAAGAAACTGTAAAATACTGCTTCCACTCTGTAAAAGTTTATTTGAATAAACTTTTCTATTCTGTTACTTAGATTATGTATTAATTGCAAAATTGTAACCATAAAATACTAAGATCTTAAAATTGGATAAACACAAGGCACAATTTACAATTGGAATGCAATTTTAAGAGTAGATACAGTGTCACAAATTATTTACATACAATCAAAGTATAATTATTTTTCACTATTTCAAAACTACATTAGTATTTTAGTAGCATCACTGTAGGAGCAATGAATATAAATTGAAGTTAAGTTTTTAACACCAATAAAATGTGTAAATTGAATATCAAATATTAATTTTTATGCTGTTTTTTTTTCTATCAAGACATCAATGACTCCTCGCTTGCAAAGCTATTGAGACTGTTTTTTTACAGCAAGTAAATGATTTGGAAATAAACCCAAACAGCCAAATGGTGGCAGCGTGTGGGTACCAGCACATCAGGATGTATGATCTGGCCAGCGCCAACCCTGACCCTGTCATGAACTTTGAGGGTGTCATCAAAAATGTATCCAGAGTTGGTTTCCAGGTAGATTAAAACTTTATACTTATTTATATTAAGAATTCAAAATTTAAAAAAAAAGTTATTGGCTGAATTAATGATATTCTTGCATCAACATTACATTAAATCCAATAGTGTGAGAGTTACAGCCAATCAGAACTGATTGCATTGAACTGATTGGCCAAAACACTCGCTATTGGCTAGTTCAAATTCAAAATTATTTATTTCATGTAGGCCAACTTGTAGCTCTTATGACACATTATGACTCTACTACCGGTTCGTAATGCAGATTCTGCTGAGAAAAGACAGCAAGAAACTCAGCAGTTGCTCTTTTCATAACAAAATATTAAAATATAAATATGTATAACTACAAAATATTACAAATAACTTATTACACTATCTTGTGGGATGCCATGCAACTTTGTCATTAAAAAAGTCACTAATCTAGTAATAACCACGACTAAACAAATGTCTTTAAATACACTAATGGAAATGCTTAGTTTCATATCTTAACCGTCTTGGAGTAGGACCCAGTGAGCTAAGTTAAGAAAATGGTACCGCCTACAACTGTAGTGATAAGGCTGCCTGATTATTTAAATTTTTTCTTAAAAATTTCAGGAGAATGGTCAGTGGATGTACACGGGTGGTGAAGACTGTACTGCAAGAATATGGGACTTGAGGTATTTCAATTTTAATTAATTATAAGTTTTATAAATTCACACCAGAGACCCCTTGTAAGTTTATTACAATCTATTAATTATATGTCTACAAAAGTCACTTTGTCTATTCTCTTAGGTGGTGTTCTGTTATGGTTATTATTAAATTAACAAACATGTAATAAATAAACTGGTCTGGTGGGAGGCTTTGGCCGTAGCTAGTTACCACCCTACTGTCAAAGACGTGCCGCCAAGCGATTTGGCGTTCCGGCATTTCATTCGCGAACTGGTGTTTGTATGTGTGCCCATTGAAGAGGATGCGGCATCAAGTTTCTGAACAGTGACAAAAATCGCTAAATCCTGCTATGCCAATGCTGATGCAATAAGTCTGTCCTGGCCCTAAGGTTAAGGCCGATTAGGGGTATGGGTTGAATTTACACTGCTATACCCCTTCCAAGTTAGCCCGCTACCATCTTAGACTGCATCGTCTCTATATATCTTGTCTATCTTGTCATCAAATAAAAAAAAAAAAGGTGTGTAGAGTAGTGGGGAGTCACGTGTATGTTGTCCGTAGAGCAGGTCGGCCGTTCCAGTGCCAGCAGATCTTCCAGGTGCCGGCGCCCGTCAACGCCGTGGTGCTGCACCCCGACCAGTCGCAGATCATGGTGGGCGGCCAGAGCGGCATCATCCATATTTGGGATTTGAAGACTGATCACAACGAACAACTGGTACATTATCTTATCTAATAGATGTCCACTGCTGCCCCCTGATTCTGTAACTCAGTGCCTATCGAAAAATGAAAGCCACTGACCTATATTTTTTATCCATTGAAGGTTTACTATGAAATAGTAAATGACATTTCTCTTCAACCAAAAAATGGATAACAAATGCCTATCGTGGGTGATAGGCACTGAATTACAGAATCAGCCCCCTGGTCTATTGAAATGATCGCTACAGAACACGATCCTATGCCATCTGCATCCAGCAACTCTCCTGAGATAGTCCTTCCACCTAGTGTGGGGTCTACTAACGCTGCGGTTGGATTCCCTGGTCAGGCCACTACATAATGTAAAATTTTTTTTTTTGAAAAGCAACTGTTGAGTTTCTTGCCGGGTCTTCTCAGCAGAATTAGCATTTCGAACCGGTGGTAGATTCTCGACTTGTCATAAGAGCCACAAGTAGTATGTAATGTAGGTCAACTACATGAAATAGATAATTTTGAGTTTGAGTTTAATATTATTATGAAATATAATCCTCGTTTAGATCCCGGAAGCGGAGAGCAGCATCCAGGACATCGCGATCGACCCGGAGGGCAAGATGATGGCGGCCGTCAACAACAAGGGCAACTGCTACGTGTGGTCGCTGGGCGGCGCGCCGCCGCGCCCCGTGCCGCGCCGCCACCTGCGCGCGCACGACAAGTACGCGCTGCGCTGCAAGTTCAGCTACGACTCCACGTACGCGACACACGTTCATTTTATTATTCTTGTGCGTAATCATAAACATGGTGTTATTTAAGTAGCGGACCAACAAATTCCTAAAAAGAAAGGGTGCGTATAAGTCTGACTGAAACCAGCTAAATGCGAATTGATCATAGACTTATTATATTATAGTTCTTTCATTTCACAAGGGCTCGTGGCTCATGGTAGTGTGTCGTATTTTTTTTTTTAAAAAAGAACATTAGCCAAGATGAACTTGACTTATATTCTCCTCTCCGAATAAGCGGAAAGCTTGTGCTAGGAGTGGGTACGACAATAGTGTAACGGGTGGGGCTCGAACCTGCGACCTTTCAGTTTTCAGTCCATACCTTAACCGTTGGGCTATTGAGGCTTTATTATTTGTGTAAGTGTGGGCGAGAGCTTACTCGCGCTTGACCGCTCAAACCTAGGTTTGAGCGGTTTGAGGAGCCTAGGCTCCTGATAGGCACGCACACTTACGTAATGTGCATGTACACAAGTAAAGCGCCCAAATATGTCTCCACCCTTAGACAAGTAAATCGGAAGACATAGGGGGGTAAAAATTAAAATTGGGTATTTTGACAGAATGCTGGTGACGACGTCCGGCGACTGCACGGCGCGCGTGTGGCGCACGAGCGACTGGACGCTGATGCGCGAGCTGCGCCACGAGTCCCAGCGCTGGGTGTGGGACGCGGCCTTCACGCTCGACTCGCGGTACCTGTTCACAGGTAAGCCGACACGCGGCCGCTGTACGAGTGTTTTTTTTTTTTAATATATGGACTAGCGCTTGACTGCGATCTCACCTGATGGTAAGTGAAGATGCAGCCTAAGATGATACGCGCTTGCCTAGAAGATGCCTATTCACTCTTGATTTAAAGACACCCACATTATAGTTAGTTGGAAAAACGGAAGCCAGGAGGGCATTCCAAATTTTTGCGGTGTGTAGTAGGAATGAGGAAGCGGTAACAAATTCTCATGATGAACTCTGGGTAACAAGATCTTTTATTAAGCCTCACTCATTACGTGAGTTTGACCACTTAGCCATAGAAGTTTTTATTGTAAGGTCACAGAATACCTAAAGGTACTTCTGTACCTTCACTCTGCAAAATGATTTAAATAAATAGCGACTCTTGTTCCCACACAAAGTGCAATTCAGGTTGACACAGCGCTACTTACCTACCGTCTTATTCACCTAGACTTTCTCTCTTTCTATCAAGTAACTCTTATCCATTTGCACTCTCTGAATTTGAGTTCCTTCGAAGAGTTAAGCCATGTACTTGTATCTTCGCAGATTACTGTGGAATGGGGCCTGGTGCAACCAAGGTGACCTCTGTTGGTGGTTGATTCCGATCGTGTAGTACACGGTCGATTTTAACATCAACACAACCAAGGTGACCTTGATTGGCGGTTGGTCCCTATCGTGTAGAAGCCTCAATAGCCCAATGGTTAAAGGTGCGGACTGAAAACTGAAAGGTCGCAGGTTCGAGCCCCACCTATTGCACTATTGTCGTAACCACTCCTAGCACAAGCTTTTCTCTTATTTGGAGGGGAGAAGAGAATATAAGTCAAGTTCAGCTTGGTTAATATTCTTTTTTTTTTTTTAAAGATGGCCTTTAATCCCGCAGGTTCTTCGGACAGCTACGCGCGGCTGTGGGATCTGGAGAAGGGTACGCTGGAGCGCGAGTACTGCGGGCACCAGAAACCCATCACCGCGCTCGCGTTCAGGGACCAGGCTGTGTAACCCATCCACGCCAGGATAGCTAGCATAGGCGGGAGAAATTTTATCCCCGGGAAAAGGATAAAATGTTTATCCCTTCGCTTAGTTTTATCCACCCGTCGAGCATGGGCACAGCGGTGGAAATAACACTCAGTGAATATACTTATAGGAATATACTTCGCCTTCTCTGTCGCCATGCTTTAGCATAGGGAGAAGATAATTTTATCCCCTGTCAGTGGATATCAGTGGATAAAATCGGAGGATAAAATTTTTATCTCTTGCCCATGCTAGCTGTACAGGAGCTATCAGCATGCGCATTTCCAGATTGCATCAATAGTTCACCGGTCAGGAAAGCACTATTGTCGTACCAGGTTCCTACTAGGAGCACCTTTTTTTTATTGAGATATTCAAGATATAGGCCTGCGCTTGACCACAATCGACAATGGAAAGTATTGACCAACTTCCCGCGACTGTGTCCCCACTAAATTATATGGGGTTATTCTTGCGCGTAATTATAAACATGGGGTTATTCAAGGGGCGGACCAACAAATTCCTAAAAAGCCGGCAACGCATTGGTGTCTCAGGTGCTACAGATGTTCATGGGCGGCGGTAATCACTTAACATCTGGCCCGCCTGTTTGCTCGCAAAAAAAAAGAGGTCTAGGTTGGAGCGCGCTTGCCTAAAAAATGCCGATTCACTCGTGTTGAAGATACTGAAATTATACGTGGCCTAGCACGAACTTTACGCTTAGTTGGAGTGGAAAGGTCAACATTAGTCATGTTTTTACATTTTGTGCGGTAAAAGCTGTAATGTTTATTTACTGCCAATAGAATAGGGCTAATTGCAACTACATATTTTTTAAGTCATAGTTTTAAGTAATTACATGTAAATAGGCACCTACCTAGATTAATATGAGTGCATTTTCTGTGTAAATATGTAACTTAAGTACATGTAAATAAGTTTTTTGATACAAAATATAAGATATTAATGATTTAGAAAAATATATTTCGTTTTATTTTTCGCAATAGAACAAAAAATAATACAAATTAATTGAAGTGTCTCTGTGTATAGCCTCACAAATCACAATATATATGAACAAAAGCAAAACCTTTTTAAAGTGTCTGTCTGTCTGTTTTAATACATTAATCTTAGGAAGGGCTTCTGACAGGGCTTTTCACAGGCAGGCAGAAAATTATGCAATAAATGCAAAAAAAATTTAAATCACTATTTTAGTAAGGGGCCTAAAACATGATATTAATGACTTCGTCTAAATTCTAGAAATTATATTAAATGAAACAATGGAGTAAGCAGATACAATTTTATTCTTGAGATTAATAATAATATAAATAATCATATTTTAAGTCATATCTATAATTATATTGTTTCTATTAAGTATCCTTTATTGCACAGCAAAAAAACATTAAATAAAACAAATCTTTATAACTATATAACATACAAGTACTTGTACACGATAAGTAAACACATTTTTTGTGAATTCCACACATACTTTTGACTTTCCTTTTAATTTATAAATTAATACTGTATTTTTTCACTAATTCAGATCTAATAAACACTTTTAACTTTTAGCATTTTAGTGAAAATGCCAATCACCAAAATGCTTAATCATGTTTTTGTAGTTAAGTTGTCAAAAAAGTATTTGAACTTTACTTATAAAATAATTAAATATTTAGCTATTTGAAATGGATCTAAATTGTTTTTTGGACAACATGACAAATAATAAAGTCAAAAATGATTGCCTTATTATTTATTATTTGAGACGCGCTTTTAAGACAAAAAAATGGCATTTCTTTATTCAATCATATTGTAGGTAAAAAATTTTTCTTAAATAAATATAGGAATGTCGAGACCTAATTTGTGATTTGAGACTAGAACTAATATCAATAAATGCAAAGTTAACATTTCCATAAAATGGCGTAGATTTCAGCTTACCAAAGCAACAAAATTATTTAGTCCTTTAGCACATCTTTATAACGTCAGAAGCAGTACATCGTTACGCACAATGCACGCGGGAGATGTGTTAAAGGCCGTAAAGTACATATAAATTACATATTTTTATTTTTGGCAAGCCCAAGTCAAGACTGCCGTCATTTGAACTCCTATAACAACGTCGATATAAAAAGCATTTGCGCTATTATGATTCAGATATATCTACCACTTGTTATTCGCTCTTCGCTTAGCTTTCAACCGAAAAAAAACTCATCAAAATCGATCCATTCTTTAGGGTGCTACAAGAGAACAGACAGAGACATACGTCAAACTTCAAACCTCTTTTTGCGTTGGGGGTTAATAAGTATGATGATAGATGGCACATCCTTTACAATTTTCCCTGCTACGGATAGGTGGACTAAGACCACTTTAAACCAGTCGTGTACAGCCGTAACCGATACAGCTCAACAGTGTGCAAAGTTTGAGTGGAAATGGCGAAACACATATGTAGTTCGAAAAACCTATAGACTTTGCGATCACAAGGTGCTGTAATGGCGACCTCGAACCGTAACGCGCACAGTTCACTAAAATCCCACTAAGTTAGCACTACCCCATATTTTTATATCAAAACTGTAGTTTTTACCTGCAACTTTATCTTTCGTTCGCGTGGAGATCGATTTTTCAAAATTCCGCGGATACGCTCCAAAGTTTATAACAATATACATGTAAAAAATGAAGTCGATCTAATGCTCCGTCGCTCTATTGCTGCGTGCTTGAAAGATAAATCAAGGAACAAACACACTTTCGCATTTATCGTCAGCCAATTTGCATCCACTTAAGGACAAAGGCGTCTTTGAAGTAGCGCCAATGTGGACTATGCACATCCAACAGTTACCTGCAGAAGCCAGCATCTGGATATCGTCCCTCCAACGGGAAGTGAAGATGTTCTCGACTCCAACGTCCATCGTTCACCGTTGGGTATAACGTTCGCACTAGGCTTATACGTGTGTAAGCGGCAAGTCGGGCACTTCGCCCACTTCGGTGCACGTGTCATCCTCGCACGTGTAAGTGAGCACGAACTTGAGGCTGGGCGGCGGCGCGGCGGGCGGCGCGCCCAGCAGCATGAGCTGCGTGACGGCGGGCGGCGGCAGGAACGGGTTGTAGGCCGGGAGCGCGCTGCCCGAGGGCGTCAACAGGCGGACCTTGTAGCCCTGACAAACAAACAGTCTTAAGTATTAAAAAAAAATTTAAAAAAAATACGCGTCGAATTGAGAACCTCCTCTTTTTTTAAATCAGTTAAAAACAAAAATCTCAATCTTTTTTTTGAATACACTATTTATTTTACGTTAAAATAGTGCATTAAAAAAAAAAGATCGACGAGTAGAAGACTTACAATGTTTGACTCATTTCTAAAGTTACCCGTTTCCATTGTTGTTATACCGGTGTACAATTTTGATTGTTGCCAGATTCATAAATTAAAAAAAAACTTATTTTAAAAAGAAGCGAAATTACTTGGGAGGCAAAACAATATTTCCAAAAAAATTTTAACATGAATATCGATAATGATGAAACAAATATTATTAAAGCAAGCAGTATAGATTTTTTAAAATACATACAAGAAAAATTGTCGTACGCTGCTTTAAAAATATACATAAAACAAATGCAGATGCTGAAAAGTAAGTGACTTTTTTTAGCTATTTCATTTTGCTTATTTTAGATAAATATTAATTAAGATTTATAAATTTATGTTTTTTTATTAATTAATAATACGTTAACTATAGTAATCGTTAGTAACAGTAAATAGAATAGGTATTCCTTAAAAGAATGTTCAATTTGAGCGTGTGTCAAGTTTTCACTGAAACAAAACAATCCTTCAACAAAACTTTTGCAATTTCAAAGTAATAATTAAGAGCGATAGCAAAAACTATTTAAAACTTTCAACATTTTTTTAGTGAGCAATGAGGATGAGGAAACTTCAGCAGCAATGCAGCTCCATGATGTACTCCGCTTCAATATAAATAAGATTACAATGGCCATTGAACAAGATGTTCCAGAAATTTCTAATATAGAAGGATTACCTGATAAGGAAGACCAACATCCAGATGGGAAACCTCTAAAGGATTTAAATGATCAGAACATTAATCCAAATAAAAAAGTTTTAACTAATCCAGAATCTGATGAACTTGGAAACTTTGAATAGTCTTTTAATAAATTATAATTAATTCAAGTTATGGCTAATAAATATAGTTTATTTTAATCATGTGTAAATCATTTTAAGTACCACAATTTTCGAAAAAAGCCTGCTGGGTACCTACTGTCCACCTAAACTGATGGTATTTAGAGACTGTCGATTATTTATTAATTGATATATAAGTAGGTATGTAAATAACAAATCAAGACGAATTTTCAGCTTTGCCGCCAATTTTTTTTTTATCATCTGTGCCGACAGGCAAACGCATTTATGGCTATACAGCCACGCAAACGCAATTTGTACTAAGCAAAGAGACTATGGTATGCCAAGAATGACAAAAGAGATCCGCAGGGCGATCAGCTAACAATTGTCTCTTATCTCACATCAAAAAATATCCTTATGGACCGATATCGAAAAAGTCCATATAACCGGTACCGCGTAAGCTTTTTCAGGATTGTAGCAATGGTCGCAATCACGTGACTATCGACATTTTAGTGGTGGGTCATAGCTTATAATCCGACTAATTTGAATATCTATGGTAACCTAGCAATCTATACGGCCATAGTAGTCTTCCAAATTTGACTGCGTTATCTGTTGAAATAAAGAGTGAATGAGTCTATGTCCGTGCCGCAGAATATGTTAATTTGTGGTTCTTCTAGGTTCATAGAGTAATATTTATTATTTATTTACACTTTTATTTTACAGGTTCTTTCTACTGTGTTGTGTTATTTAATATCTGCAAATAATAGATTTAGGCAGTATTTATTTATGTAGGTACTTCTTACACATAAAAACACAAAAGTTAGGTTATGAAAACTAAAATAGTAAATAATATGTACTATGTTCCCACATGCTTATGCATTATGTATTGAACATTAACGTATATAATATGTATCACAAACAGAATTTACCCAGGCGCATATTATTATTGAGTAGGTACATAAATCTTATGTAATACATACACCTACATACCTACCTCCCTATACGGCAAACATACGAAAGTGTAAAAAGGTAAATCTAAAAATGATTCTTCAATGATTTTAACATTTTCTTACTTCATATAATAATACTAATTGCATTGTTAATTTGATAAATTATTTAATAAAGCTTATTAAATATTTTTACAAAAATATGAGTAGTAAAACGACTTTGGATACCACATATGTCACCGATAAGAACACCTAACGAGGTGTATCAATGAAAGCCTAGTTTGACGTTATATTTGTCGTAGTCCTTAACGGACATCTTACTTCAAAAGTCTTACGCGGTACCAATTTTCAGCAATATTCATACAAAACTTTTATCGATGTGATACTGCATCAATGTCAAAATATTTTTTTGTCCTCAACGATCCTTTACGGACTGTCTCAATGTTACGTGGAGCCAAAACCATGTTTTGACATTGACGCTGTCCTTTAATGATTGCGATAAAAGTTAGCTGATCGCCCTGCCGATCAAAGAGTATTTAATAACCCGAGCACGCCGTTTCATACAACATTGCAGGAGCGTTGTAATGTTCCAAATTCAAAAAACGCTCCTGCAATGGATTTGATTTTCTTTGTCCGAAAATTCGATACTTGGCGTGTTCTTTTTTCGAAAATAATGACAATACTTCCATGCATGTTTGAGAAAAGAAAATTTATCTACCTTAGGCACGACCGCTTGAAATTTGTAGTCTTCAATCGCGCAGCTGTTCCTGCTCGTCGTGGACACCACTATGACATTGACATCCGGTCGGGGCCTGTCTTTGCAGAAGTGTAGCACCACCGACAAGCCGTCTTCCTCTTCATACGCTGTTAAAGGAGGCACCTTGGGACAAAAAATAACGCTAGTTTACCTAAAGGCCTACAGCAAACTACTGAATACTTTACCGGTTTTTTTTTAAGTTTACGCATAATTACTGTAAATTAAGTTATAAAACTCGTAACGTGACAAAACCAGGGGGCGGGGCAGGTTGAGTTGACAGCTGAAATCAATATTTTTCTAGCAGATTATATGGTTTCCTGTCAATTAGATCCAAAATTGGACTTGTACCATTAGTGCTTCAGAAAGATTATTTAATTTCAAAACATTTTGCATACTTAACACAAAACACCTGATTTTGGAAATGTTCCACTAATTAATTTGACCGAAGAAATATTAAGTACTTGCCTTGCTTGGATGGACACTTTGTAGAGTGACATTGATATCTGTCAACGGCTTAACATCACATTTACTCTTCGCACTACTCCTTTCCTCGTTCCCATTACTCTTACTATCTATAGGCATCTCTGTTTTGGTATTTTCTTCTAAAGGTGGTCCTATGTCTAATATATTGTCTAGAGGACTATCAGGGTTTACGTTAACATTATCATTTAGATTAGGTATTTGATCGTCTGAGCTTATATCAACCATGACGTCATCGTTAGGTGTGATCGACTTTGAAGAATGGCCAGGGGTTGACAGTTTTTGTTCTTCAGGCTTTTTGGTAAAGAAATCCAGATCTAGTAATGCAGTGTTGTTAGTGATTTGTGTTTCATGTCTTGGTGATGACTTTTCTAATGCATTCATTGGGATTTTCTTTGTGTGTTTACTGAAAAAAAAAAAAATCTGAAGCTTTTTACTCAAGCTCGCCTTGGTGGAAAAAGATATTAGTTTAAGAACAGGGTCAGAATATTAGCTTGCGTACCGCAAGACACCTCAATTTGGATCAGTGAATAAACTTAAAGGGAAACATCCATTCATCAAAGGGGTTTTGGCCAGAGTACATCCATCAATGAATCAACATATTTTGTAATCCTCATGGATACCATCTTAAAAAACCTCCTCCGTACTACGCTCACTACTTCCTGTTACCGCACTTAGCATTACATCAGGAAGGCAGCTGTTTTCTCTTCTTTACTTCTAAATTGTATTCTCTTTAATCTATACTAATTTTATAAAGCTGAAGAGTTTGTTTGATTGAACGCGCTAATCTCAGGAACTACTGGTTCGAATTGAAAAATTCTTTTTGTATTGAATAGTCCATTTATCGAGGAAGGCTTTAGGCTATATAACATCACGCTGCAACTAATAGGAGCGAAGCATCAATGAAAAATGTTGCAAAAACGGGGAAAATTATCCATATTTAAAATATATTCTTTTAAAAACTTCTTAATCGCGATCATAATAACAGAAATTGGCGCGGATGAAGTCGCGGGCAACAGCTAGTGTACTGTGTAATATAAACAGTTTGGCTGGTATTCTTTAGAAAAAAAACCACGGATCTGCGTCCATGGTTAAGATTGACATTGCATGTTGAAATACCCCTTTTACCTATGTATGCTTTACAATACTTAATGGTCTTAATGTAAAAAGTGTTTCATAAACTTACCTATTAAAACTATCTACGCGTCGCGCGTTGTCAGGAAGGGATTCCTTTAACAGTTTCTCACCCAGTGAATCCAACTCATTCCACCCTTCAACTTTCCTTTCCTTTACCCCTAATAACTCTGCATCATCTAGTAAAACAATCACATCATTTTTATTAAAAATGTGAGGAACAAAAAAAATTTTACAGAGGTCTTTTGGATGAACAATATTATAAAAAAAAAACCATTATCTATTAATATATTATTAACTGATGCTCGCGTAGATTTATTTTTTCTTCTCTATCAATCAATACGAGGTTAACTGCTTCTTCATTGTGGAAACACTGTATACATAGCAGTTTTGTTACGTATTGTAAAAATTTTTTTTAAGCTATTGCATAGCTTCTATCGCGGGCCAGCGTGGAGACCGAATCCAGAAATTCCGTAACGAAAATAACCTGACACGGGACTCCTCTACGGTGAGCCGCTAGATGGCGTTGATAAAAAATGCTATACAATAGCTCTACCGCGGCAGTCCCCGAGTGCCACACGTCTTTTTTTTTTTTAAAAGAGCAACTGCTGAGTTTCTTACCGGTTCTTCTCAGCAGTATCTGCATTCCGAACCGATGGTAAATTTATGACGTGTCATGAGAGCTACAAGTTAGCCTACATGAAATAAATAAATTCTGAATTTTTTGAACTTTGACTACAGGACAAAGATCTCTTGTTTGGATTTCCAGTCTTTCGCTGATAATATGGGTGTGTATTGGTACCACTTGTTTATTGTGTGAGGTACAGAGTTTCAGAATAGAAGGTAAAACTACTTACCAGTAGACATTAAATTGACTGGCTTCAATAGCTCTGCAATATTATTAGTACTGCTATCATTAGAAAATATATCTCCCAACTCATCAATGGTATTATTACTTCTATTCTTTGGCTTCTCCTCTTCACCCCTATGAGGGTTGGCTCCAGCAAAGTCTAACAGGCTATGACTATTTGAACCGTGCGTGTCCCCCTCTGATTCCTTTGGCTTGAACCTCTTTTCCTTCACGAACTTGTTATATTTGTCGAATACAAAGTCTAGTACGTCGTTTGCATGTAATATGTCACCTGAGAAATTGATAAATAAATAACTATTAGTGAATAAAAATAGAGTTATACACAGGTTTTATTCAGCTTTGGTGTTTGTTGTGGTTTGGTTTGTTCAAAATACATGCAATATATATATATTTATATAAGATCTACTAGCGCCGAACAGGCTCAGAGGCGCAAATATGAAAACCTCGATAGTTGTTTTCTTATTCGTAACTTTTTGTGTGGAGAGTTTGGGCCAGAGGATCGAGCCAATTTGAATGGAAATTCTCTAATTAATTATAAGGGTACAAAACTATGCCCAGAAGTACTCTCTTTTGATCTTGGAACTCGTGTATCAGCTGCTCCTCGTCCGCGGTTGCGTCCTCTTGAGAAAGGCGGCTGTTTTCTCCACTGCAACTTTACTATCGTGATAAAGGCACAAGCTAACTTACTCAAGTTCTCGGTCTGCGTGTCGGTGGAGGCGAGTCGCTGCAGCACGGGCCGCAGCCTGGCACACCGCGAGTACAGCTCGTGGATCAGCTGCTCCTCGTCCGCGGACGCGTCCTGCGCGTGCTCCAGCATGTCCCGCAGCAGGCCCGCGCTGTCCAGTGCAGCGCTCACCTCCTGAGCGCGCCGGCTGTTAGCTTCGGTGCGCCTTTCTTCCTGTAACAGAGAACTTATTTAAAAAACTGAGTCAACAAGGCTATTGATTCTCTAAGGAAGGAAGGATCTAAAATCTACAATGCTGAGCATTTTTGTGTTAATTTTGGGCTTAAAGCCTTGTACTTTTAACATTTGTAGTGCCAGAGGCCTCTATGGGACTGTGAGGAATTTGAATCTACTGCTTGAATAACCTCATATTGTAAAGCAAATAAAGTATGGAGAAGCCAGTAACTTTTGAGTATGTGTCAGAAATAACCAGGAAAGGTGAAACAATGTCTTGCTTCCAGATGTTAGGGATAAAATTTATGTCTGTGAAATAAGGTGCGAAAAGAGAAGAGGGGAAAGTGGTGTTAATTCAAATAACTCTTCTGAATACTTCCATTTGTGGATTCGTGAGAGCTGATATCTCTTGCATGGTTAAAGTAAACAAAATAGTCATATTATGTATAGTTTTATAACTTACTTCTCGCACCATAGTTTTAATCAACCTATTTGCGTGTTGGAGATCTTCAGGCTTTTTACTCTGCAGAAGTTTTTGTAGCAACTTTGATTTCTCTTCATCTTCAAATATGGCGTTTTTAGCTCGAGGACGAGCATTTATGCTACTGTCTTCGGGAGGCAATGGTGGCGGAGTTTCCTTTATGACACCTTGATTCTTCAGCATGTCAAACGCAACTTTGAACTTAGTTTCTTTCGGGTATTCTATAGACCAGGCATGTAGCAGTTGTATGACCTAAATAATATCTAAATATTAATGGGACCATAATATTAAACAATATTTTAAAGTGTTAATTAGAAAAACTGGGTGGGTATTAAGTAGTGGAATAAATTAAATATCCTAAGCCTTTGGGCTTACAAATTAAAATACAAACAAATTAAAATAATAAATGGCTATTCATAAAATTACATTACGGTTGGAAAACTCACAACTGGTAATTAATCTTATTTAAAAAAATTATATTGTACTAACAATTTATACAAAGAATACATAACTCATACCTCAGAAATGGATTTCTTTTAAAATTGGTAACTTTTTTAGGTCACTAGCTTATCCTCATGACTTTGTCTGCATGGATTGAGATAATCTTTTTTATTTTCTGGGATAAAAAAGATCCTGTATCCATCTCCAAAATTCATCTTGCCTAATACAACAGTACTAATACAACAACAAACAAAGCTAATATTCAACTCACAGAGTTACATCTGCATTCATAATGTATGTGTTGTGTTATGGATTATGTCAATAATATACTTATAATACATAATTTATGCTAACATAAATGATTTGTATTAATTAGTAACTGGAACCATTAATAAAACACAGCTTATCTATAGGGAAACATTTCAGTTATAATTGGAACAGAAACATGATTGTTGTCAAAATAAGTAATAAGTAGTAAGTAATAGTAATAAGTTCAGTATTTATGAGTAACTAGATGATGCCCACAATTTTGTACATATAGTTTTTTTAATTCCTGCAGGAACACCCTTATTTTCTGGGATAAAAAGTAGCCTTTACGTTACTATAGACTAAAATCTGTCTCTATGCCAAATTCCAGCCAAATCAAATAAAAACATATAATCTAGCACATGACAACATATTCATCAATTACTCAGGATTAAATAATAAAAATATAAACAACAACTAATTACTTCTCACTGCATACATTAAACTTTTAGAGGATAATAGTAGTGGATGCAGCTAAGAAAAGTCACGCTGTATAGTTATAGTTAAAGAACAGATTAATATTCACTTACCCTTGTCCTCACTTCTGGTGCAGTTCTATCTGCAAAGTATTTTGGTGATACCAGTTTTATCATCTCGTTTAAAAATCGGAATTTGCCAACTTCAGCGTGGAAATTAGCATCGCAGCGGCGCATACAACGGTCTAACATCATCAAAGCCAAGAGCGCCTCTCTCGCGCTCAGGGAGTGAATACGCGCTGCTAAAGCCTGGGCCGCCAGCTGAGGCCCATCCGCAGAGTCACGCATAATAGCACAGAAAGCCTCCAAAGCTGCTGCATCAGGCTGTGGCAGCGATTCATGTGTTGCTTTCACTGAAGAAAAACAATATGTTACAGCGAAATTAAATGAGATATGAAAAATTAAAATCATTCGATATACTTACAGATTAGAGCCTCTAAACTCGTGAGTGTGACGTTCATTTTATAAACGGTATATCAATTACTGAGCTTTTCACTTTTATTTCCTTTTCTATGTATTTACTTTATATAATTTACTGATTACTAAAGCAGAAACGAATCCAAATTCAATGCGAAAACCTAAACGTCAATAATTTGACGTTTGTAATTTAGATTTCGACCTTTTGACATCAAAAATGTAGATTAAAATGTGAAATAGTCCATGAAAGTCCATATTTTAAATCTGTATCGTATCAACCTGTCATTATCTGACGTTGACATTAATTTAATTTGTTACGTCAGTTTTTTGATTTGATATTTTTGTGGATTTCTATTTGAGATAATTTTGTGCTGCTAAAAATAATTTTGGGTTTTAAACACTAAAATGGCTTTTTCCACGCTGACGAGGGTTGTAGTTCAAACAAAACATATCGCCAAACTTAAGCCAGTTTGCCCAAGAAGGACAGCAACAACTACACCTACTGGCGCTATACTTCCAGAACCTGAGAAAACACCGTTTGGACTTCTTGGTATCATTTGTGCTGTCGTCCCTGGACTATTGATTGGAGCTGCAATCAGTAAAAACATTGCCAATTTCCTAGAAGAAAATGAACTCTTTGTGCCATCTGATGATGACGACGACGATGATTAGAACGCTAATTTGATTATCATTTGTAAGAAAAATGTTAAATACTTCCTAAGTTTAATTTATGGAGTTTAAGCGGGTAGGTAAATGAATCAAACTTTGGATTTGTTATTAGTTTATTGTGCGTAAAACACTAAAAACCTCATTGCAATAGTGTATTGTGCTTTCACATTTTAATTATGGACGATTTGATCATTATAATATGTATTTTAATTCTTACAAAGCTCTTCTAAGTTGTATATACATTGTAGATAAAAGTGTAGTTATTTATATAATATGTTGCACTGCAATCAATAATGTACATTGTACACTCATTTGAAAATTCACATTTTTTATCATCAAATTCATTTTTAATGATAGAGTTATTATACAATTACTGCTAGTCAAATGTTACTCTTAAAATTTTAGTTATTACAGCAGGTTCCCACATGATGCTTGCATATTGTTTAGCTCAAAACCTGCACTATAGATGGACTAAAATTGCAGTTTAAACAATATTGTTTTAGATATTATTTCCTGTTGATAAAACTTATACTATCTTTGCTTCCATTCAAATATCTGGAACTGCTTATCCTAGATCCATATAATTTAGAACATTTTGTTTATAAAAATGGCTTAGGAAGACAACTGACCTAGATCAATGGGAGACCAGCTTTACAGTGTTGTGGAATCTCAGTACAATCTGTTTTTAATACTACAAGTGTGGTGAATAAAAAATCTATTCAGAAAATGGCATGATCAGTCTTTTATTTTTTGATTAATCCACATTGGTTAATTCCATTATGGAAGACTATGTCAGGAAGATTATATTTATACATTTAGATACATATATATCCGTCCCGCGAGAATAAAATGGTAATCACCATAGTTCAATATGACAATTACCATTTTATTTTCCGGGGATGGCAATATTATACAGTACAGTACTTAACTGCTGCAGTATATATGAGTAAATAGTGTTACACATCCAGCCCTAGTAACAAATAATATAATCAGCCAGCAGAGTGTAGTCTCTGTTCATACTATGTGACAGTTTGTCGGTTAGTGCAACAGAGGCGACATTAGGAGGCTGAAAATGCCAACTAGCAAGCTTAAGGTGTAATAGACATGCAGCAATGAGTATATTTTACAGTAGGATTTTTATAAAACTCAACTAAGACGAAGACTTCATCGTCAAAAATTAACTAAGGTGTGATGTTATCTACAATGATAAAATATAATACTTCTTTCAATTTAGAGTTTCAGAAACATAAGAAGCAGGTACTTTCTAATTCCATGGTTCACACAAACAATTTGCAGATTTAAATTAATATTTGACTTTCAAATAATAGTTAAACTTATGTTCTATCTGTAAATATACTTTATCAGGTATCACATATTATTAAATACAAACTGAACTAAACACTGAATCACACATTAATAATAATTTGATTATAGACAAGATAAATATACAACATAATTTGGTTTGGTTTAATGAAATAATACACATAGACAGAAAGATACAGAAATATGGCATCAATGAAAACAAAAAACTCATTTAGACAATATCACAATTTCTGATAACCTATCAATAAAATTATTTTGTGTAACTGTAACAACAACAAAATAGTTATTGATATCAATTATGACCATTAATTATCAAAACTTTTCATCTATTCAATGTTAAGTGAATGTCAGGTGGTTACATTTAACTTAGGTTAAATCTGGCCTCCATGGTTAGGGTTGAGGGTCAAATTGGTAGAAATAAAAGAACCTGGACTAGTTCACCTTGGGTAGTGACCCTGTAACGGAAAGCGGAACCCCCACTCTAACACTTTTCCATAAGGAATCGCTGGATACAGGCGGCGCAAGACCCAGGCTTGTGGAAGTCTATGCAAAAGACCTTTGACATCTATCGGTTAATAAAGTAAAAGAAGAATAGTTCAAGTGAAAACAAATTTTTTTTGGAGGTAAAATTTAACCATAACCTTATCCTGTCTGAGATGAATATGTGCAAAATGAAGTAAATGCATTAAATAAATGATGTGAGAGTAACATGCAAGATTTTTAGAGAACTACTTGTGTAGGGTTACAGAACATAAACCTCTATTGGCTAAATGGATATAAAATTATTAATTGGATCATACTTTATTAATAATGTACACAAATTAACATTCATGTCATTCATAAAATAATAATTAAATGTATATTAATTGATATTGCCCAATAAATCTTATTTACGTTAAAATAAAATAATACATTTCGCATATTTACAAAGTATCAAAATCAACAGTTATTATTCTGATACCTAATTATTTTCCCAGATACAACACCAAAAGTATAGAGAAAAATTTTTCGTTGTACATACTTGAATTAACATAGACTAACGGCAGAAGATAGACAGCTATGAGCTTTGTTGAGTTAAGTTAAGGGCCAACCCACACACCCTTTTCTACAATTTGCGATTCAGCTTTTTAACTTAGCACAATATGTTATTTTTAGTTGTGTAAGCAGGTCTATCAACAACTTAACGCCCATCGTGGACAGTTTATTTGAAAAAAAAAAAAAAACACAATTCACATAATTACAGTCCCCGCACAGATCACTGACTTTTTGTGTAATGTAGACTTTGGCAAACCAAAATCTGCAGGCTGTAGAACGCAAAAGTCAAACTTTGTGTGCTTTGTGTGCATATTTCTATTCTACTTTTGTGTTCTATTTCACGGACTAAAAAATACGCTTACCAATAAATTCTGCAAAAGGCGGTGCAGACTTTGAAGTCCATATGACCAACATGTCAGGCCTAAAAAGCAATGTGTGTTGATTGAAATTCTTTTATAGTCTATCTCCTTCCCACAGTCCTAGCTAAATTATACTAACGCCCGTCATAGCCTAGTGGTACCTTAAAAATTCTCTGGATAATATTATTTGTAGTATTTAAGCATCCCTTAAATGTTGGTGAAAATCAATTTGATCTTAAGTGTCACATTGGGCTTAGGTATTTCCCTCGTTATTGTCGGTAAAAACGGGCATTATTCAGTCTATAGGTACCTAGGTATATAAACAATATAGACATCTACTCTGGAGGTCTCTTGTGCTCCCCCCAGCCGTGGAAGCACTTGGTGAACCGGCGGGACTCCTTGTCTTTCAGCGTGAGGAACAGTTTTCGAGGACGCTCCGGCTGCATAGTCTTCATGTGCTGAATGTACACCTGCCATACGTCATTATAAAATTATGAAATGGCCGGCGTCAGTTTGTATAGTTAGGTTAGGACAGTAAAATACATTATAAAGTCTTGGATGAGAGCTAGTAAATTATATGTTTTCAGTTTGTATAAATACAAAAATCTCTCAATTATTTATTAATACCATATTTACTCATAGACCTATTAGTATTATAAATGCGAAAGTTTGTATATTTGTTACTCAATCATGTCGCAACGACTGAACCGATTTGGCTGAAATTTGGCAGAGATAGATTACAGTCTGAAATAACACAAAGGTTATCCCTAAAAATGGACTCCAAAAAAAACTCAATCCACGCGTAGGAAGTCGCGGATATCAGCTAGTAAAGAATATATTTAAGCCATTTTAAGTACCTGTGCAGATTTGTAGGCAAGTTTAATTTCGACTTCCGAGCACCTGGCACCGAGCCACAGGAACACTTGCTCTCCGTTGTCCAAGATCATGATGTCGTCATCCGCTAAGTCGTCCTATTCGCATTAATTACGGATTTATTAATCTTAGATTTACAATGTAATTATAAATAATTTCAATTAACTTTTTTTTTTAAATAATAATATTAGCGAAGCTGAAGTTGACTGATATCCTCCTATCCCCTCCAAATAAGCGGAAAACTTGTGCCTAACCTACCCTAGTAGGTAGAGTGAGTGGTACGACAATAGTGCACTATTGTCGTACGGGTGGGATTCGAACCTGCGACTATTCAGTTTTCAGTCACGTCACCTTTAACCGTTGGGCTATAATTGAGGCTTCAAAGTATTTCGATTGACGTCACATTGACGTCATTGCGAAGCAATGACTGGATCATGCGTCATGCTCGTGAACGGGTGCCACCAACGGGAATGGGCCTGCTTTTGTCAGCCTGTCTTTATATGTATTGGATTGTTTTGCAGTTTGAAACTTCACTGTGGAAACACTGTATACATAGCATAGATTTGTTACTATAGTAAAAAATTTTGAAAAGAGCAACCGCCGAGTTTCTTGCTGGCTCTTCTCGGCAGGAACGGCATTCCGAACCAGTGGTAGATTCATCGACGATTCAAAAGCACTTGTAAAATTTTATTTGAATAACAAATATTTCTATTCTATTGTATTGCTGTGCTTGCGTTTTCATGCCGTCAACGTTAAGTTAGGGTTCCATCCGCATAACTATAGGCTAGGGCTGCTTTTTTAATAAATCCTACTATCCTACTTATATTAATATATTAATATTATAAATGTGAAAGTGTGGATGTTTGGATGTTTGTTACTCAATCACGCCTCAATGACTGAACCGATTTGGTTGAAATTTGGCACATAGATAGTTTATAGTCTGAACTAACACATAGGCTACTTTTTATCCCGGAAAATAAGAGCGTTCCTGCGGAATCAAAAAACCTTAATCCACGCGAAAGAAGTCGCGGGCATCAGCTAGTAAATAAATAAAAAGCCTGTACGTACCTGACAGAAGTCCGTGCACTTCTCGGACACGGTGAAGTAGCCCTTCTCGTTGGAGCAGCGGAACAGCCTCGTGTAGTTGAGGTAGTCCGCGTCCGAGTCGTACGGCTTGCGGCCACCCAGCGCTACCCAGAAGAAGTTATCTGGCTCGCTGCCCTCAGACAACACCTATCAGATACATAGGTTAAGGGGCCGTTCAAGTATTACGTAAGCAGATTTATTACAATTATTTACCCCCCCATCCCCCTTGTCAGCAAAAGTAAGCAAAGCTCTTACCCCCTCCCCCCATGCTTACGTAAATATTTTTCAAATAAAATGTTTTTTTTTTATATTATAATTTATTTATATCATTATTAGCGGGAATCCCCGAAAATGCGTTTCGTTTTCAAGTATAGACAATGTGAGGGTTGCCATTCGTGTAAAAAAGTAAATAACTACCGATGGCTCCCCTACCCCCCATGTCATCCAAAATAAGCAAAACATGGCTCCCCCCACCTCCCACATAGTGCTTACGTAATACTTGAACGGCCCCCAAGTATAAAAACATCATTGTATTTGTATTTAAGGAGGGGACGCCTGCCGACGCCTGGCGGATGATCAGTCCTGTGTCAGGACTATTCCACCCAATTCCCCGTGTTTGGATACCGGTTACTGGTGCTCAGGCAGCCTACCCCCCTCAAACCTACCTGTAGCTTTCATAAATCTAACGATATCCTTTATAGAAAGATTTGTTAGGTCTTCTTCACTTATTCTATCCTTACCTTGCAGTTCCCATTTTACCAATAAGTACCAGTGAGAAAACATCATACATAAAACTGTGATTTATTTTTAATCTGGTGGATTGTAAGCTACCAGTTCCCTTCAGTTGTGAAGCTAGTTTATTTGAATGGCCTGAGAGTCTGGAGCGATACCACATGCTTTATTTATTTATTAGGTATACTAACAGTATACATATTATCCATTCAAAAACAAACATACAAAAACATTGACTGATGTGTATATCAATAACAAGCAAACACAGCATTTAGAAAAAAAAGAGCATCGGATGATCAAAGATCATAAGTCTTAAAAAAGAGCAAACAATATTGTAAGTATAGATTACATACATACAAAAAAAAGTAGGAAAAAGCAAAGGATAATTATACCTGCATACATGCACATGATTTCCTGTTTTACTGTCTTCATCTGTAGATCTTGGTGGATGTATATGTTACTAATGTACCATGGTATATTTAACATGTTCCTTAAGGTCTTACTTTGAAACCTCTCCAGTATTTCAACATTACTGTTGCCGGCTGTATCCCACAGTACATACCTGCATGCTGACCCAAGGGCTGTTGAACTTCTCGTTGGCGATCTGCTCGATGAGGCGCGCGCAGTCGGCGTCGCTGTTGCCGCCGATCCACACGTACACGATCGCGGACGACGACTCCGACGAGCCTTCCAGGGGCACGTTCAGAATGTAGCTACGGAATAGTTATTTGTGTTTTTATTTATTTATTTATTTATTACGCCCTTTGTCGAGACAGCAATACACGTTTGAGCAATGTAATGCTAGATGTTATTATTTTTCTTTGTTATTAGGTTATATTGCTAGCCCGTGTGCTCTTTAAACAGGTTAACCTTAAGTTATTTGTGTTATATGAGGCCAAAGAAACTTTTGTTCCCCGAGGCCGTTATTTTGAATTCAGAGTGAAGTGAAGGATCCCAAAGTAGAATCCTGAGCGTAGCGAGGAATTTAAAACGTGCCGCCAAGCGATTTAACATTCCGGCATGTCACTTCAGGTGAGATCGCAGTCAAGAACTATCTTGTCATTGAATAAAAAAAAAAGACACTGGTTTCAATAGTTGGCAACGTTCCTATTATTTTTGAGTGTCAAAAAAAGTAACGTCGGCTATATAATGGGGAGTGTTCTGAAGAGCTATTTGACCTTATTCCACCCTCTCTCTTCTACAACCGAACCGCTCGCCACCGAACACAATTTCACCCTCACCACCTGGGTACCTGGAGCACTTTGACCAACCGTTGTGCCAGATCTTTTTTTCCACGTACTTCGAAATTGTGGAACCAGCTTCCTGCGACGGTAGTCCCACTAAATTACAACATGGGGTTATTCAAAGGGCGGACCAACAAATTCCTGAAAAGCCGGCAACGCATTGGTGGTGCCTCAAGTGCTAGAAATGTTGTCATACCAGAAAGCACTGTTCAAGTTGCTGGCGTCGGCCTTCACTTGTACCAGGCGCGTGCACAGCGCCGACCCGTTGCTGCGCAGCTCGAACAGCTCCACCGCCGCCTTGCCGCTCTCCTGAACAAAACAAGCAAATTTTTAAATAAATAAAATAGAATAAAAGACCTGCGTATCGATTTTGCAACCCGATTAACAATAATAACACGATTCTTAATTGAATAGGCAAATTATCAAAGGGCACATCTTTTTAACCGGCTTCCAAAAAAGTAGGAAGTTCTCAATTTTTTTTTTAATGTATGTTCCCCGATTACGAAGACGCCTAGACCGATTCGGAAAATTATTTTTGTTTGAGAGGGTATACTTTCCAGGTGGTCCCATTGTCATCAGGGATCCGATGATGGGATCCTGGAGAAATCGAGGGAACTCTTCTAATTTTATAAGTACAATTGAAGCGTAGCGTTTGAAGTCTGTTTTGTAAAAATAATTTTTACGTTTATAATTACATCCTCACGATAAAATCGGCAACTTTTTTGCCTATTTGTTATAGTGCCCACTTCACAGCCATTTTCGTCACAGCGCGATATTATTGTCTTCTCTTGCTCTATTTTTACTTCTTACTTCTGCTTGCTCCGATTATAGTCCAGATATTTGCACAGCTACTTGAACTTGCGCTTCAGGCCGAAGGTGAATGTGAAAAAAATAAAACTCACCGGCTTCTGATTCCTCTTCCCGTCTCGTATAATGAACCGCCTTCTGAAGTGAGCCATGAACTTGAGGCTCTCCTGTTGCTGGTGTGTCCTGACGACGTCCAGGCGCTGGCGCAGCTGCTTGAACTTCCGCTACAGGCCGAAGGTGAAGGTGAGAAAAATAAAACTCACCGGCTTCTGATTCCTCTTCCCGTCTCGTATAATGAACCGCCTTCTGAAGTGAGCCATGAACTTGAGGCTCTCCTGTTGCTGGTGCGTCCTGACGACGTCCAGGCGCCGGCAGAGCTGCTTGAACTTCCGCTCCAGGCCGAAGGTGAAGGTGAGCCAGCCCATGTTGGGCGCGCGCCGCCCCTGCCAGAAGTACACCACCCAAGATGCGCTCTCGGATTCCGATTCGGTGTCAGGTTCTGTATCGTCTATGCCTTCGCCTTCCTCATCCGCCTGAGCAGAAAAATTATTTAATTATTGCCAAAAAACTCAATTGTTAGGGGTTACTGTTAGAATTAATAATGTATGAATACGTTTAATAATAATAGAGTTAATAGGCAACACTCTAGTGTTCATAAAATTATAGTAGAACAACACTAGTAGATATGTCAAACAATTAAATGGCTGAGCTGAATCTTTTTTTTTTTCTTTTTAATTTTTAAAGGTTTTTTAATCCCTACATTACCCGCTCCCGACCCGCTTGCCTCGCACGCAATCTCTAGTGGTGGGCGACGGGTCCATGTAATACAAGGAATTATTAGACCCGTCACAGACCCGCCGTACTTCTGTCCCGACCCGCGCGCGACTCCTGCGTGTTTTGCACTCTAATCTAAACATACCTCAGCTGGCAGCACGTATCGGCACAGGAACACGTAGCAATCGCAGCTGTGGAAGATGCCCAGCTCGTGGTCGGGAAGACGCACAAAATGGCGGCCTTCTAGAACGAAAGCCTCCATCGCTTCCAAGTCTTCGTTCCATTCGTCTGATAGAGTCTTAGCTTCCGCTGCTGACATCGCCGGTTGACGTGGGGTGAACAAGGCAGAGAGGTCCGTTCTGGAGGATTTGAATAGAAGAATAGCTTTAGGGCGATAGAGAGAGTTACACTGAGAGATCAAATCAGAAATGAGGAGATCCGTAGGAGAACCATATTTACTGACATAGCTCAGCGAGTCGTGAAGCTTTTTTTTTAACTGAAATAGGCTTGCGCTTGACGACAGTCAATACTCGATAGCACTGATGAGGTCTAGGTTTAGGGTTGCCAGATTTTTTTTCAGCCTATAAGGGACAAATGGTTAAATGGGCAAAAAAATACGGGATTTCAGTTTTTTACCCGGGACAAATTAAAAAAAAAATATTTAGTGTCATTTTTTATCATTTTTTATATTTTTCCGAGGATCGAGTCAGTCACATTGTCATTCTGACACTAACACTGTCATTGGTCGATGCGGGCTGCGAGTGCAAGTTAGTAGCGAGACGAGTACGTTTTACGAACGTTGCATGTGTGAATACTTAGATTGATTTCATAATGAAAAACGACGTACGGTTCAAATACGGGACAGTCAGTTCCGCCGGGACATTTTAAACTATGCCTAAAATACGGGATGTCCCGGGAAATACGGGACGTCTGGCAACCCTATCTAGGTTGGAGTGCGCTTGCCTAGAAGATGTCTATTCAATCTTGCCTTGAAGGTACTCAGTTAGTTCGAAGAATGTACCACTTACTTGGTCTCTTGCTGTTTGGCCCAAGAAGCGAGGTCGGCGCCCGTCCGCGCCACCGACTCCGCTGTTCGGGTGAAATCTACCGCGATCACTTCTTCCCATCCCGCGAAATATGTCTTGAATACCTGGGTTGGTAACAACATTTAGTAGACGTAGGCTGAAGTCAGCTAACTATCGATGTATATAGATATGCCTGTTCCATATCATTGCGTCTAAGAAAATGCGCTTGAATATTACTTCAATGAACACCGCGCGTTCCCCGCTGTTCGCTTTAACGCGAATCAACCAGTCACATTCGAGGAGTAGCGTCCCCTATTACAACACAAAAACAACAAACAAACACAATTTCACGCATTAATAATATAATTGCTGATGCTCGCGACTTCGTCCGCGTGGATTTAGTTTTTCAAATCTCGCGGGTTTCCGACCTGACTTTCCGGAATAAAAATAGCCTATATCACTCTCCAGGTCCTCAACTATACTCATGCAAAAAATCACGTCAATCCGTAGCTCTGTTGCAGCGCTATTGAAGGACAAACCAACAAACAAACACACTTTCGCATTTATAATATTATAGGTGAGGATTCTATCTTTATTCTTAAGTACTTACTAGGTTCTCATATTACACCTTATAAATACGTATCGCTCATTTGCGTCAAGGGTGACATAACTCAAAATTCACCAATTTTAGTGTCGAACATTTATACTTTTTGCTATAAAAACAACATTACGCTAAGCACAAAAAAATAAGAGCGAGAGAGATTGTGACTTAATGCTCTGTCGCTTTGTTGGCCGCTGTGTTGTTTCGAGACCGCAGCATCCACAAAACATTACTCTGCTCTTCGGATCTTATGGCTATTAATGCCGGAGTTCCCCAAGGGTCCGTTCTCTCCGCTACACTCTTTTTGCTGCACATCAATGATCTGCTAATACCCGGTATCCTGGGGTATGCAGATGACAGCATTGTAACGGAGAGATATATATCCAGTCCGCGCTCAAACAGTACTGAGATCAACGAACTCAGAGAGGCGATGGTAGAACGTGTAAACTCCACCCTCCAAGATGTGTCTAATTGGGGTGTAGCCAATTTGGTAGAGTTTAACGCTACCAAAACACAGGCGTGTCTGTTTTCAGCTAAGCGGAGCCCTTTTAACCTGGCTCCCACTTTCCGAAACGTATCCGTCCCAATCACCGACCACATTGATCTTCTAGGCCTCGACATCTCAGCAACTATAAACTTTGGAAGAGCCATCGAAGCTAAGGCCAAGACTGCTGCCAAAAAACTAGGCATCCTTAACAAGGTCAAGCGGTACTTCACGCCACAACAATTGCTTACTCTATATCAAGCTCAGGTCAGGTCGTGCATGGAGTACTGCAGTCACCTTTTCGATGGCTCCGCTAAATACCAACTTGCAGCACTAGATGCTGTAGATCGTCGGGCTAGGAGACTCATTGGCAATGACTCACCACTTTTAAGTAAGCTCCAGAGTCTCGATCACCGCCGTAAAGTTGCCGGCTTGTCGGTGTTTTATAGGATATATTTCGGAGAGTGTGCTCAGGAGCTCTTCGATCTTGTCCCCCCTTCACCTTTTTACCACCGCACTGCAAGACATAGGGAGAGCTTTCATCCCTACGTCGTTGATATTCCACCTACGCGCACCAAGCGCTTTAAGTCTTCATTCCTGATTCGCACGGCTAGGGTCTGGAATGCTCTTCCAAGATCTGTGTTTCCTAACACGTACAATTTGGGTATCTTTAAAACAAGGGTGAATAGGCATCTTCTAGGCAAACGCGTTACACCTTAGACCGCATCATCACTTTCCATCAGGTGTGGTAGTGGTCAAGCGTGTGCCTATAATGTATAAAAAAAAAAAAAAAAAACTCTCTAACGAGAGAATTCTCTCATCGTCGATTTTGAATTATGTCACTCTTGTCGCAAATGAGCGATATTTGTTCTATTCTTACTTGTGTTTCCGTGCCTTCTTGCAAGCGTGTGACCAGTGCGTGCGACTCCCGCGGCGCCATGTTGAACAGCTCCTGAGACAACTTGACGGCGGCGGCGCGAACCAGCCGGGACGACTTCTTTCCAAACCTATATGTATGTATAAATTTAGACTTAGTGATAATATTTCATAATCACGTTAAAGCCAGGTAGCCCATTTTGTGGATTGAGGTATTTTAAAAATCTCGTGGGATTTCACGGGATGGTATCCCGTGCCCGTCTCCGGGATGCAAGCTGTCTCGAAGACCAATTTCATTAAAATCAGACAAAAATATGTCAAAATGTGTTTGAATTATGCTCAAAATGTGAGTTTATGAAGTAAAAGACAGATACATAAATTAAGTCTCTTTTCAGAATTTATACTATTTGATCCCAAACTGGATACATTTATATCCAATATCCGCCATATTGGATTTTGTACGACATCATTTTCGTTACAGTAGTCGAAAGGAGGTGGGTTGATAAGGCCCAAAATCCGCCCCTCATACACTCGAAAAAAAAAGTTCCAGATTCCGACAAATTGTAAATGTATTTATATACTTGAAGATATAAACTTTATTTTAATATAAAGTTTAGGTGATAAAAAAAATAGTAAGTTACAGAAAATATTACCCAAAAAGAGAGTGTTTCTTTTACTTTTCTTACATTTTCATACATTTTAGTCGTTTTTTAAGCTTTGATTTAATATTTTAGAATGAGGCGCTCCATGAACCAAAATAAATTAATACTCATATAAAAGCTTATAAAAAGGAGCATCATTATCAGTTACGTTTACCATGGTTCAAGGAGCGCCTCATTCTAAAATATTAAATCAAAGCTTAAAAAACGACTAAAATGTATGAAAATGTAAGGAAAGTAAAAGAAACACTCTCTTTTTGGGTAATATTTTCTGTAACTTACTATTTTTTTTATCACCTAAACTTTATATTAAAATAAAGTTTATATCTTCAAGTATATAAATACATTTACAATTTGTCGAAATCTGGAACTTTTTTTTTCGAGTGTATGAGGGGCGGATTTTGTTGCCTTATCAACCCACCTCCTTTATATACATTTGTGAGTACATACTTAAATACACAGAACGTTAAATACATTACAGTATATAATGATAATGGTTGTCAGGCAGACTGAGATCGAAGTAATAAGGCCGCCTTTTGTATTCTACTTCTTTCTTCTTGTTATGTCTTCTATTTATGTCTATCCCCTTCTTTTTTTTGGTCGGTTGAAAAAATGCCCATTTTTTTGTTTGGCTGTAGATGTTTCTCCTTCTTCATCAACCAATAGACGGGCACTGTTGAACAAAGATCTCTTGCACGGACTTCCACGGGCCTTGATCTTGCACCTACTCTCCTGTAGATGGTTAAGTAAAAGCTATTACCTACGAATAAATAATAAGTAAAGAAGTCTAATTGCGTTAAAAAAATGACCCCAACAAAAATTGCGCCGAGGTGGGTGGAGATTAAAATTAAGCCCTTAGAGGCGGGGATTAAAAACAAAAATAGCACGTCAACAGTTGGTCATTTTTCTTGCACGTCAGATTTTCATAACATCGTCCAATGACTCAGCTGTCATAGCAAACATGGCAGCACGCGCGCGAACCAATCATTGCTTTCATTCTGAATTTGAACCGATCACCAAGCATGTCTACCTGTAACCTCGGAAGTGATTCGTATGATTCGTATTTTGAATCATACGTCGTTTTGGTTTGAAGTAGGGCCATTTTTTGAGTGGATTTTGTTCTGAATTAGACTTCCTTACTTTATTTATTCGTAGGCTATTACCACACGAAAAGATCCTGATGCGCGTCGAGGATGTAGACGTTCCTGGTGGCGAGCACGTTGCGCGAGAGCGGCCCGCTCGCCTGCGGCAGCTCCAGGTAGCCCATGCCGAGCTCCACGCGGTACAGCCGCGGGGACGCCCAGCCGAAGTCTTCCGGCACGTGCTCCTGGGAAACGTTTTTTTTTATTCGATGACAAGATAGTCCTTGTAGTACGGGTTCTTAGCTCAAGAAAATAGGATATACGGTCGCATCAGCCTCCCGATTCAGAGCCTTCCGATAACTTATTTGTCGATCGATTCGGTTTGTTAACATATATTTCGCTCGCTCTGAATCCACACGACAAAAAGAGATCGATATCTAACCGTATCGACACGGTATGTTATCGAACAGGTCTGAATCGCCCTGCTGGAAGAAAGCATAAAACTTGGCATGCATGTAGCTTTGGCATATATGACTCAATGTAGAAGTAGAAACACGTCGAGAAATCATTGTTTCCCCCCCTGCCCCCCTATTTTGTATCCCAAATCTTGGTTTTTTAAAGTTTTCACGAAAACGGTTAAAGCTACGAAAAATACGAAATGTTCTTCATTAAATTTTCTACAAAACATTCCTTGCAAGTATGTTGATACGACCTATAGTTTTTAAAATAATCTAACATTCAAAGGTGTAACCACAGGAATTCAAGCTTAGTTCTATGAAAATTATGTTTTTTTATTTTTGTTTTTGTATTCGTTGATAAGATAGTCCTTGACTGCGATCTCACCTGATGGTAAGTGACGATGCATTTTATTTTTGACGAAGAGCTAAAAGTCAAAATTAGTGAACATTTTCCATTATTTTCAAAATTCTCCTTAAGATTACCTCAGCAACTAACGGTGTGTCTTCCTCATACTCGAGAATCTGTAAGAATGCTTTGGATTCCTTGCCGGGTGATTCCGCTAATAACTCCGCCTTGTTCTTCCTCTCTTCCTTATTTATCTTCTCCGCGAACAATCGAGCTTTTGATTTCAACGTGTTTTTAGCTTTCTTGCCGTTCCTACAAATATTAACGTTTTAATAATTTTTTTTTATTATCTCTGGCACAATCTCTAAGCTAAATTGACAAATTCAATGCTGAAAAGGATACCACCATTTTAAAAAAAAGCATTGTCAGAGAAGAAAACTTCAGTCCTAGTTGTGGTTACAGTAAATAATACAATTATTAATTGGATGCACATATGCAATAAAGAATCAACCCACACAACTTTTCAACTGAAAAGTTAACTTTATTCCTTTACATTACGTATGTATTTAATTTGACAAAGTTTTGTGGGTTGAAACGTTATTGCGTATGTGCGTCGATTTTCTTGTCAACGCAACGGTACGGTATGACGTCATTTTGTAACTGTTGATGATGGCCAACTTGAAGCGGACAGGTAGTAAAATTGCAACTCAATCAGACCTTCAAATCAAGAGTGAATAGGCATCTTCTAGGCAAGCGCGTTCCATCTTAGGCCGCAGCTTCACTTACCATCAGGTGTGATCGCAGCCAAGCGCTAGTCCACATATTAAAAAAAAGACGTGTGGCACTCGGGGACTGCCGGGGTCAAGCTATTGCATAGCATTTTTTATCAACGCCATCTAGCGGTGAGAGGAGTCCCGAGTCAGGTTATTTTCGTTACGGAATTTCTGGATTCGATCTCCACGCTCAAGGCCCGCGATAGAAGCTATGCAATAGCTTAAAAAAGAATTGGTTCTAACTCAACTTGCAAGATTTGACCTAAACATACTAATAATGTATGTATACATTGCAAGTTAAATATAAGCTTGTAAAAATATTGTGGTGTATGTTTTTCAAAGTGTCTCACCATACGTAAATAGCCAGTCCGGTATCCAACACGAAGACATATCTCGGGTCCAACGACCCAGCGTTGACCGCCACCGGCTCCAAGTGTATGCTGCTGCCCGCTCCGTGCACCCGGTACAGACGGGTGACGTAATGCTGTAAACAATTTTTTTTAGTATTTATACTTAAACTTGTTGATGCCCGCGACTTCGTCCGCGTGGATTAAGGTTTTTCGATTGCCGCGGGAACTCTCCTATTTTTCGTACCAAATTTCATCCAAATCCGTTCAGCCGTTTTTGCGCGATTGAGTAACAAAAATCCAAACATCTAACTATCCAAACATCCACACTTTCACATTTATAATATTAATAGGATTTACTACCTAGCAAAGCGTGTAAGCATGTTCAACTTTTTTTATTTTATTCGTTGACTAGATAGTCCTTAACTGCGATGTCACTACACTCAGGATTCTAACTTAGAATCCTTGGCCCGCTCGGGGTTCAATCTAGGCACTCGCAACAAAAATGAATTTTGCTATCTTGTTGAACAAATCGCTCATTTGCGACAAGGGTGACATAACTCAAAATTCACCAATTTTAGTGTCGAACATTTATACTTTTTGCTATAAAACAACATTACGCTAAGCACAAAAAAATAAGAGCGAGAGAGATTGTGACTTAATGCTCTGTCGCTTTGTTGACCGCTGTGTTGTTTCGAGACCGCAGCATCCACAAAACATTACTCTCTAACGAGAGAATTCTCTCATTGTCGATTTTGAATTATGTCACTCTTGTCGCAAATGAGCGAAATAACTATAGGTTGCTATTGATAACTTTTTTTTTTTAAAGAATATTAGGCAAACTGAAGTTGACTACTATCCTCCTATCCCCTCCAAATAAGCGGAAAGCTTGTGCTAGGAGTGGTTATAACCCGCGCCAATAAAGAAACGTTTTATAAATGGCGGCTCGTACTTGTAATGACGGGTAGAGGTTGGACCGTCAGCAAAAAACGAAGCGAAGCTGAACTGATGTACGTGTAGCTATACAGACACACATAAATGTTTTTAAAATATAGATATACTATATTACTATTTAATTGTCATTATTTTAGTTTTATTTTGCAGATTATATAAATTTATTATAGTTAACAAACTATTATAAAACTTAAATAAATTAAAACTACTACCTTAGTAGGTAGTAGTTTTAATTTAAAACATTAAAATAAACTCTAAATATTAGGGCCCACATTTAATTATATATTAATCCCGAAGTACATGTTTAATATCTCTATTTATTTATTTTTTTCTTGTGTCCTATAACTTATCTTGTCTTGTATCTCGCAGTCAGATCGCGACGTCATTAAAGGGTATGCCTGAAAGGCAGTTACAGACTGATTATTTTTTTGCGCGCAGTAACGAAATGTGTGACTAAAGACAGGAATAACGTGCGAGTGAGAGGGAATGATTAGCGACGCCATTTATAAAACGTTTCTTTATTGGCGCGGGTTATACGACAATAGTGTAACGGGTGGGGTTCGAACCTGCGACCTATCAGTTTCAGTCCGCACCTTTAACCGTTGGGCTATAGAGGCTTACCGGGTCGTCCACGGTGAAGAAGCCGGACGGCGTTCTGCTGCCGTTGATGTAGACGGGCGGCGCGGGGAACAGCGCGAGGAACTCGGGCGCCTCGTCGCCCTGCTCGTGGCGCTGCGTGCGCCGCGCGCCCAGCAGGTTGCGCAGGTTGACGGCGTGCATCGCCGCGCACGCGCCCTTGTCTAGCTGAACACCAATCAAACTATTTAACTATCTATACAAATTAATAAAATTAAAGTGTCTGTTTGCAATATCAAAAGAACAGCTTTTTACTAACTGCATACGAAAGTACATACGGTACTTATAACAAGAAAACAATTTTTAAAATTTTTGTCTGTCTGTCTGAATGTTTGTTCCCGCTAAACTCGGGAACGGCAGGACCGATTTTGACTGGACTTTCACTGGTAGATAGCTGATATTATCGGGCATAGTATAGGATACTTTTTTAACCGACTTTCGAAAAAGGAGGAGAAGGAGTTGTGTTTTTCTACCTCTGTATATCGATATCTCCGTGATTTCTTAACCGATTTGCGTGAATCTTTTTTTAATTGAAACATAAACTTTGCAAGATGCTCCCTTAAAAATTTCCGGTTCCAACTCTTCAATCCTGATGCTGCAGTGGTGGTGGAGGGCAGTAGCCCTCCTAAACTGTGGGGATTTAGGAACTGCCGATTATGAATATTTATTGTAGGTACCAAGTAAAGACTAAATCGTTGAATTCCAGGACCCAACTTCTCAATCCTGATGCCGCAGGGTTTCTGCCCACCTAAACTGGGAATTTAGGAACGCGGACGAAGTCGTGGGCGTCCGCTAGTTTAACATAAACTGCAAGTACCTAAAGCTAGAATAAAAACATATCGTGCGAAAACTATATAATTTGAGGGAGAACTACTACATAATAGTCTTCCTCAAGAGATTGTAGCGGAAGTCATTTGTAACTTTAAAAAAAAAAAAAACTTCGAATGCATTTTCAAAATACTTGTGTCTAGGAATAAGTCTTTTTATTATTAGGAGTCACCATTTTTTGTTTTCTCATATGATTGTAATTTTTTTATATTCATTTTAGTCTTAAGTAAGTGTAAGTGAGCAAAATGTTCTTTGGAGAATAAATTCTTTAAACCTAACCTTTTGTTTGAATCAAAAGTCAAAGATGCGTCTGAAGACACCAGACCCAAAAATTCTTCGGAAAAAATCTTCTAAGAGAAAAATTGGATGATATTCAGATTTTTTCTTCAGCAAGCAAACTTACCGTTGCCTTAGACCCGATCCAAAAGTGTATGTCCCAAGATAGTTGTCCTTGTTCTTCAATTGATGTCTTCAGTATAATGTAGCAATCTCCTTCGAAGAATTTTCCGTGTGCCACCTGCGATTAACAAATTAGGTTCTCGTAAGAATACAATGGAAAGATATAAGAGAGAAGAGAAGAACTAATCTAAACAAAATTAAAAGTTCATACAAAAATTAATCAAAACAATCACTTTTCGCAAATCTTCCATCTAAAAAGGGCTAAAGTTCTTGTGCCACCACTTTTTATACTACATCTTTTCTTTATACTGAACTTAGTGGCGGCGGCCATCTTGGACCGATTTTCATCAAACATAAGAACACTCCTGACTAATTCACCTTTGAAACAAAACAAAATCATCCGTTCGGCTGCTACGATTCCACACACACACACACACACGTACGCACACGCACGCACGCTTGCTGGCTCGCTCACATGCACATGCACGCACGCACGCACGCACGCACGCACACACACACACACACACAAACATCAATTTTATAACACCCAGTCGTTTTTGCGTCAGGGGTTAAAAAAAAAGATACCAACGCTCACAACATTTCGCAGTTGTGATTAAAGAGTGAAGGAGGATATCCGATGGTAAGACAGGCGACATAGTCTGAGCATTTTCGCCTGAGCTAGTGATTGATCACCTATAATTAGGCGGGCGCGGCGACCTACAGAGTGTAATGTATCGAGTTGGTAGGTATTTGGCAGAGCCATCCCAAAGGTGATAGTGACAAATTAAGATGTTGACATTTTCTTTTTTTATTATCATTATATTACTTTTTCTGTTGATTAATACTTGCTCTTAAATGTTTTGCACGCCTAAATTGAAGCAAAACATGCTTGTTGTTGCAACAAGCAAATAAATTTCATTTCATTTATTATGTGTGGTGTACAAAAAGTATATTCATTCATTCATTCATTTCAAAAAACCTCACAACCTTGACGACCTCTCTGGCATAGTGGTGAATTTTGTTGTCTTATAAATGGGAAGTCTTGGGTTCGATTCCCAGCGGAGACGATTTGGGAATTTATAATTTCTGAATTATCTCTGGTCTGGTCTGGTGTGAGGCTTTGGCTTTTACCACCTTAACGGCAAAGATGTGTCGCCAAGCCATTTAGCGTTCCGGCACGATGACGTGTAGAAAACTAGAAACTGATCAGGGGTATGGGTTGAATATACACTGCCATAGCCGTTCCAAGTTACCCCACTACCATCTTAGACTGCATCGTCACGTACCAATCGGTGAGATCGCAGTCAAGGACTATCTTGTCATCGAATAAAAAATAAAAATCTATTATCTTACGTCAAACGCATTACAATGTCCCCGTTCCGTCATAGATATAGTTACCTCATCCACAGGAGCGGGAATGAAGTTCTCGATCTCCCAAATCTGCAGGCCCGGCGTCTGTCCGGTGTCTTCGTCGAAGAATTCTGAATAGTCCAACGGCGGTTTCTCCAAGCTTTCGTCCCAACGTTTGGGTCTATTACAAAAAAAAACACCTATAATTAATCTATAATTTCAAACATTAGGTAATTACAGAGTTATAATTTCATAGATTAATTATAGAGGTCAATGTACCATTTGCGATATTATTAGTTCCAGAGACACTCGTATGTCAAATGTGGCGCTTCAAAGTGATCCATTGGCTGTCATTTGTATAGGGACAGAAAGTCCAGTGTTAATCATAGATTAAATACAGAGGTCAATGCTAGTAACCGAGGGCTGAGAATTCATTTTTTTTCATCACAACTAATAATGCGTTTACGAAACTGGCTGACTTTATTAGATGCCTATATCTGTTTTGAAATTCATGATGTAAAAACTTACTTGAGCTCGCTGTTGGGTTGATCTTTTAACTGGTTGTGTTGAGTGTTCGCTTGTTCCTGCATGCCGCGCAAAATAAGCGCTGAATCTTTTTGTTCAGGCTCGGGTCGACCTCTTCTTAGCCGCAGCTTCCTCGCTATGGGATCTGATTTTGCGCCGGACACTAAATTAAAAAAAAAATTGTCTTTGAGACCATTCTGAAGAACTCTCAAGCGTGCAGGTTTCCTCACGTGTTTTCCTTCACATGCATGAGTGATATATAATTGCTTAAACTCACATAAATCCGAATAATCAGAGGTGCGTGCCTGGGATCGAATCTGCGACCCCCCGAATAGGAGACCGCAGTTCTAACCACTAGGCTTATAATATAATTAGTAACAAATTAGAGGCGAAATGACCGCTTTAGAAGAACTATGGTATTTTTTTTTTATTCGATGACAAGATAGCCCTTGACTGCGATCTCACCTGTAAGTGACGATGCAGTCCAAGATGGTAGCCGGCTAACTTGGAAGGGGTATGGCAGTGTACATTCAACCCATACCTTTAATCGGTTTCTACACACTATCGTGCCGGAACGCTAAATCGCTTGGCGGCACGTCTTTGACGGCTCTTCCTAATAATATAATTAGTGACAAATTAGAGGCGAAATGATCGCTTTAGAAAAAACGATGATAGTTCAGAAAATCTTAGTCATTCTATGTTTTGTAATTATAAATGTCGATTTCCTTTCTTTTTTTTTCTTTCTTCTTTCATTGTTTTCCCCTATTTTATAATAATTGTCCATAATGTCCACTTATGCTTACTATATTAAATGTAACCTGTGGTTTGCGTGGTTGACGCTACATTAATAATATTGGTTTATAATTTTTAGTGATAATATAATATTGTGATGTTGTTTGTAAACCCAAATAAAAAAAAAAAAAAAATAACGGAACAGTTTGGTAGTAAATCTACTTACGGTTAGGTGCATCAAGTTCAGGTGTAGCGGCGCCGGCCAGTTGCAACTGCGTTTGCAGGGAGAAGTCTATATTGTAGTACTGGAGGCCGGCGCCCCTCGGCCTCTCCACTGGCTTGGGAGGCATCACGAGCTCCGTGTTGCCGTGCAGTTGTAAGCTCTCGAGGTCGCTCAGCAGATGTATCGCGTCCGGGAGTGTTATCAACTTGTTGCAACTCAAGTTGAGCTTTTTTAAAGAACCACATCTGTGAAAAACATCAAATCAAATCAAAATTCTTTATTTGCACAAATTGAGATGTTACATAATTAAAATGTACTTCAATCTGCCGGGTATTTTTTTTTTTTAAATTCCTTATTAAAGGAAGACAGTGCTCCTCTGACTTGGTCTGACGGGTATTGGCATGCAAACATAATATTATAATCATTCCTAATCTAATTTTATTACATAAATCTTATATAGCTTTCCAAACCATAATTTATACAAATTCATCCAATAATAATACATCCAATAATACATTATAATATAAATAATATTTATATAACATGATAGTATTTTTTGAGTGTTTTTTTTTTTAGAGTACCCACAGACTTACAATTGGTTGCACATGAGCAATAAAGAGTCAACCCACACAACTTATCAATTGAAAAGTTAACTTTATTCCTTTACATTATGTATGCATTTAATTTGACAAAGGTCTGTGGGTTGAAACATTTTTGCGTATGTGCGTGAAATTTAAAGTTGGACAAATAAATCGCAGAGTATACTAATAGGCATAGTGACCTAACCCGCAACGACACTTCCGCATTTATAATACTAGCTGATACCCGCGGCTTCGTTCGCGTGGATTAAGGTTTTTTATTCCCGCGGGAACTCTCTTATTTCCCGGGATAAAAAGTGGCCTATGTCCTATTCTAGACTATAATCTATGTCTGTGCCAAATTTCAGCCAAATCATAATAGGATTATAATAGGATTCGTTAGGATATTTACCTGCAAAGTCCTTCAGGTATCATCTCGAGAACATTATTAGCAGCTGAGAACACTTCCAAATTACCCAGCTTCCCGATTCCCGAGGGTATACCCTCGAAGTCCAGCTTATTGTCATCAACGTGAAGTCTTCGCAAGTTCTGCAGCTTGCACAGAGAAGCCGGCAACGCGGTCAGCTTGTTGCGAGATAGGTTCAGGCTTTCTAGTTTCTGCCAGATATCCATTGCTATAAGAGATCGAGTTTATTAATAAAAATACAATATAAGTCCCTTTAATAAAAACAATAAAGGTGTCATAGAAACAAGGCATCCTCTGAATACGGTTGGAAAAGCTGCAATTGACTGAACTTACAGCTTTCCTGCAACATTGCATTTTAGCCATGAAAGAGTGTTGACCAAGCATAGATATTAATAATTATTGCGATTGTCACATTGGTAGCTGTTCTGTTTTCCCAACTAACTATAATGTGGGTGTCTTTAAATCAAGAGTGAATAGGCATCTTCTAGGCAAGCACGCACCATCTTAGGCTGCATCTTCACTCACCATCAGGTGAGATCGCAGTAAAACACTAGTCTATACATTAAAAAAAAAGCAATCATCTTTTGCTAACTTGGCAGTGGAACCCTAATGTAAAATTCAATTAACAACAAAAAACTGTAGCATCTGCAGACTTCGATTTGAGGTTGTACCAATCTTATTCCTCATCATAATCGGCCCAGGAAAATTGTAGCATAAAGACGTACAGACAAACAAGCTCTTAAAAGTAAACTCTTACGTTCTGTCGTGAGTAATAAATACATCATCACTCCACATTCACTGTTACGCAGGCATTAAGATTCTAATCTGCCTTGACTGCATAGTGTAAGAGCGATGTATTTGCATAAGTGAAAACTGATTGATGGAAAAAGTTGTTGAACAGCTCCAAGTGGCTAATTACTGTGTGTAATTATGAATCGACATGCGTGAACGCGTAAGGAGAATAATAAGGAGTAGGCTCCATAGTCTTTGTACTATGCAGTTAGGTACATTATCTTGGCGCTCAACCGTTATGACGTCAAACAGTTTGCTGTAGTGTTCACCTTCACATTTTTTTAAACTATTGCATAGCTTCTATCGCGGACCTTGAGCGTGGAGACCGAATCCAGAAATTCCGTAACGAAAATAACCTGACACAGGACTCCTCTCACCGCTAGATGGCGTTGATAAAAAATGCTATGCAATAGGTTTACCACGGCAGTCCCCGAATGCCACACGTCTTTTTTTAATTCGTTGACAAGATAGTCCGTGTCTGCCATCTCACCTGATGGTAAGTGATGATGCAGTCTAAGATGGTAGCGGGCTAACTTGAAACGGGTAACTTGGAATATAGCACTACAAAAGTTGTTTGACGGTCGACACTCATCAAAAAATTTCAAATCCACAGCAGTCAAATTCACAAGGATTAGCTATCTGTGTTGGAGATATTATAGTGCACAAGTGTGTGCGCAAATATAATCGAATATACCTATAGTCCAGTCAAAAAACCTCAAAAAATGGCCCAACCTCTGGAAAATTGCGAAAGTTTTGAAACTTTGCACATCGAATTATGGGTCCCTAGGGATGAATATACCAAAAGTCCTCATGCGTACGAGGCGAGCTCTAGCGGCAATTAGCGGAAACAGGACCCTTTTTTTGGTTTTTTGTTAATATCTCGAGAACCTTTGGTCAGAGGTAAAAGTTTACTAGTACATAATTAAAGCTTATTAAATTTGCAACAATAATGATTATGTACATTTTTCTTGAATTCCTAATAATTACTGAGTTTTAGGCCACTAAAAGATAGCTTTTTCGAAAAATCACGCTAGCGGCGCCCGGTACAATATGGCAATTGTAATAATATTTGACAATCATGGTTTATCATTTTTTTTTGGGTACCAAGGGTGATTCAGAAAATAAACTTCACAGTTATGTACAAAAAAAGACATATTGTTTATTAAACAACTAGCTTTTGCCCTTAGCTTCGCTCACGTTAAGTTAAATTTTTCAAACCCTTATTTTACCCGTTGTACCCCCTTAGGGGTCGAATTTTCAAAAATCCTTTCGTAGAGGATGCCTACGGCCTAATAGCTACCTGTATGCCAAATTTCAGCCTGATCCGTCTAGTGGTTTAAGCTGTGCGTGGATAGATCAGTCAGTAAGTCTGTCACCTTTGCGTTTTAAATATTTAGATGAAATACAGAAACAATAAAAAATGCTATCAACGCACAGCTTAAACCACTGGACGGATCAGGCTGAAATTTGGCATACAGGTAGCTATTAGGCCTTAAGCATCCTCTACGAAAGGATTTTTGAAAATTCGACCCCTAAGGGGGTACAACGGGTAAAATAGGGGTTTGAAAAATTTAACTTAACGTGAGCGAAGCCGAGAGCAAAAGCTAGTTGTTTAAAAAACAAAATGTCTTTTTTTTGTACATAACTGTGAAGTTTATTTTCTGAATCACCCTTGGTACCCAAAAAAAAATGATAAACCATGATTGTCAAATATTATTACAAATGCCATATTGTACCGGGCGCCGCTAGCGTGATTTTTCGAAAAAGCTATCTTTTAATGGCCTAAAACTCAGTAATTATTAGGAATTCAAGAAAAATGTACATAATCATTATTGTTGCAAATTTAATAAGCTTTAATTATGTAGTAGTATACTTTTACCTCTGACCAAAGGTTCTCGAGATATTAACAAAAAACCAAAAAAAGGGTCCTGTTTCCGCTAATTGCCGCTAGAGCTCGCCTCGTACGCATGAGGACTTTTGGTATATTCATCCCTAGGGACCCATAATTCGATGTGCAAAGTTTCAAAACTTTCGCAATTTTCCAGAGGTTAAACCTTGTTTTGACTGGACTACTAGTGTAGCTTACACTTAACATCTTCAGTGATGTGGAATGTTTTCATGATTCTTAATGTGCGTAAGTCGCGAGTGATTTATCACATGTAAATTGCGAATATTAACTCATTAGTAATCACTACTATATAACTTGGTGGCTTTTCTTTATTGAAGATTTGTCTCCATCTCATGATTCACATATAATTTACATTTAATTTAATTGATATTTTAATCTGGTCTGGTCTGGTGGGAGGCTTTGGCTGTGGCTAGTTACTGCCATTGCTAAAAGCATATTATAGATGGCCCAAAGTTACCCAAAATTACTGTATAAGTTTAGAGTATTCTCGTCATACCTGAAGATATTTCCGCAATCTCATTGTCACTTAGATTAAGCCTTTTCAAGTTCAGCAGAGAGTAGAGAGCATCTGGTACTTTGGTTAGTGCATTTTTCGAGAGGTCCACATCAGAGAGGTTACACAGAGTATCCAATGATGTTGGTAGATTTGCAAGAGTTCTCTGTGTGTTGCGCATATGAAGCGTTTCCAAGCTTTGTAAAGATGGTAACTGTCTGAAGGAAAATAGGCACATTATTATACATTTTTCATTTATATTTGGATGCACATATGCAATAAAGAGTCAACCCACACAACTTATCAATTGAAAAGTTAACTTTATTCCTTTACTAGCGGACCCGACAGACGTTGTCCTGTCTTAACTATGAATATTGAAACTCTTTGACGAAATTGGCAGCACGCATTCTGTCAATGTTATGTCAAACGCCATAAGGTTAAATCAAAAAGTTTGAATTGTAAAAGCGGTTACATTAGAAATAATTTAATATGGTGGTTAAGTTTTCTTAAATTTTCTAATTTTTCGCGCAATTTTCTTAATTTTTTCTTTTATAAGAACCTTCTCCTGACAATAACAAACACAACAAAAAAAGAATTAGCGAAATCGGTCCAGCCGTTCACGCGTGATGCGATTACCAAGGAAATAGGGATTCATTTTTATATATATATATTAAGATAATATGTATGTATTTAATTTGACAAAGGTTTGTGGGTTGAAATGTTATTGCTTATGTGCGTCCATTTATGGTTTTATAGTGGTGCTAACTTGGGTACATATAAAATTAAAACAAAAATAAATTTCAAGGAATTTTCAAAATATTTATATGCCTGCAATTAGTTTTTTGTTTCACAAAACAGTATTTTTACTTGTTTGATAAAATCCTTTATGTTTCTGGAATAAAAAAGGCTTCATCCTTGCCTATGAAAGTACTCGTAATATCAAAGCCAGATCAGCCATCCGATTTCGAAGATTAATCTGTCAAAAAAATAGACACAAGAACAACCAAAAATTTATGGTTGTTATAATGTTTTACCTCAACTGAAATAGTCCGAGTGGGTTATCATTAAGTATCAGAGTCTGCAGGTTCGCCAGTCGTCTAGTCTGAGGGGGCAGAGTCTCCAGAGAGTTGTTGGAGAGGTCCAGGAACAATAGGTCTGTCAACTGTACAAACAGTGTCGGTGGTATGCTTTCTATCCTATAAAAAAAAAAATCATTTTGAATTTTGAAAAAAAAAATTTCAAGGAATTTTCAAGGAAAAAATAAGGCCCTCTAATAAAACTTCACACTTCATACTTACACACATTATGTCATACATTTGATGTGAATAATGCTGCATTCAGAAAGAAAGCAGGCAAATATCTAAATTATTGCTACCATGTGATAATTGCAGTCATCTCTGATTGGCCGAATTTCTCTTGCTATTGGCTAATTCAGGCAATCACTGAGACTTTAGCAATATTTGATGCCTTCCTGGCCTAGTGGTGAGCGCTGTGGTCTTATAACTGATAAGTCTCTGTTTCAATTCTCGGTGGAGACAATTTGGGAATTTATAATTTCTGAATTGTCTGCTATGTTTTAAGATAGAGATAAAAGGATTTATAAAACTTACTTATTATGACTAAGGTTTAATACAAGCAATGATTTTGCCTTTTCCAATCCTTCAGGAACCTCTTTGAGTCTGTTGTGCGAAAGATCCAAAGTTGTCAATTCCTCTAACCTAAAGAGTTCAGCGGGTATACCAGAAGTCTTCACCTTGTTATTCCTTACATTAAGTGAACGTAAGCACTTTAGCTCAGTCAATTCCCCAAATAACTTCTCCAAATTATTATTCTTTATGGACAAATTCTCCTACAAAAAATAATGAAGGAAACAATATTGTATTAATATATTTATTTAATCTGGCAAATCTTTTGTTTCCAGGGATAAAAAAAATATCCTTTTTGTATAAGCTGTCTCTGTACCAAATTTCGCCAAAATTTTAACAATATCCATAGAAATATAACAGATGGATGGACTCTTTAGCATATAAATACTTTAGCAGTTTGACATGATTGTAATTTTTCTCTATTGATATATTTTTCATGATATATGTATTTGCACTTAAAATAAAATAAAATTTGCCATGGTGATGAAGAGAATAAAACATTCTTAACTAGATTATATCGTACCCTTATTGCAAAAACCGATTATCTGCACCAAAATTTGAGCGAAAAGTTTTTGAGTTATAAGCATTTGAAACTTTAACGACTTCAAAATTAGTTATAATGATGTCCATTTTTAAACAATAATAATTTTTATAAACAAGAAACTATTCAAGAAATGTTAAGTAGGTTAATAATTGAAAAAAACTTACTATTTTTTCAACAAAAAGAAGAAAATAACCGGTAAGGAGCTCACTTAGTTAGTTTTTCCTGAATGTAGAAAAACTACCAAATTTTCAAATTTACCGTTCTGGTAGCTCTAATGGCATTTTTTATTTAATCACTTGTTTTGAATAGTAATAATCATCAAGACAAAAATCGTTTTAGTTCAACTTTAGCCAGTACAGGTGTAAAATAAATATCTTTAGTCGCTTTTGGCTGAAGGTAAAGTAGATTTCATTTAACTTTGTACGTACTAACTGCAGCGCCCTATGGTTTTACCCGAGGAGTTCCCGTTCCCGTGGGAAATGGGCAAGCCTACATTATTTCTTATAATCTCAGCTATCTTTAAAAGAAAGTTTCGTTGAAATCGGTCCAGCCGTTCTAGAGATTAGCTCATTTAAATTATTTCGTTTTATTATATTAGAATAACTAGCTGTGCCTTGCGGTTTCACCTACATTTGTCCCGTTCCCGTAGGAATTTAGGGAAACACTATAACTGTAAACTTTCCTCTCGAATCCCTCTATCTACTGATGAAAACTGAATTAAAATCCGTTGCGTAGTTTAAAAGATCTACGCGTACATAAAGAGGGCCAGACAGCGGGAATCGATTTTGTTTTATACTATGTAAAGATAACATATACAGCAGAGCTAAGTTTGCCCGCAAGCGTTGCTATATGGGTGCCCCATTGTAGCTTTGAATCCAGGGTTAATCCCATGAACACTTTGGAGTCCTCAGTTTTCAAAGGTTCATTATTTATCTTTAAATTTTTACTGACAGTTCTCGGGTTAGGTAATAAAAACTCAACACACTTTGTTTTTTTAGTATTTAAAAGTAGATTATTTGCCGTAAACCATTCAGAAACTTGAGATAATGCATTATTTACATCGTCAAAATTGTCTTTTATCCTATCGACTTTAAAATTCAAAGACGTATCATCAGCAAATAGTACAATATCGCAAGTATTGTGGACAAAATGTGGTAAATCATTTATGTAGACCAAAAACATGAATGGACCTAGAATAGAACCCTGGGGTACACCCATTACTGAGGCTGATCCGGATGATTTTACATCATTGACACATACTCTTTGGACTCGTTCACTGAGATAAGACGCAATGAGACTAAGTGCAAAATCTTTAATGCCATAGTGGCTCAGTTTAAGCAAAAGTGTCTCGTGATCAACGCAGTCGAATGCCTTTGACGACAAATCACAGAAAATACCAATGGCACTCTGTGAGTTCTCCCATGCATCGAATATGTGTTGTAACAGCCTTGCGGCTGCATCGGTTGTTGATCGACCCTTTGTAAAACCATACTGCTCAGTGTGTAGGATTTTATTTAAATTAAAGTGTAAAAGCAGTTGGTTGAGCATTATTTTTCCGAATATCTTGCTGAGAGTTGGCAAAATTGAAATTGGCCTATAGTTATTCGGGTCACTCTTGCTTCCCGATTTAAAAAGCGGTATTAGCTTACTACATTTCATAAGGTCTGGAAAAGATCCAGAATCTACTGATTTATTAAAAATTAAAGCAAGATATGGCGCAATAATATCAATTATGTTATGAATTATTTTAACTGATATCCCCCATAGATCTGCTGTTTTCTTATTTTGTAAAGATTTAAATGTTTTGACTATGTCATATGGGGTAACGTGTTCAAACCTAAATAACTTATTGCACTCAGAGACATTGCTCCTTAGAAGACGATAGACTTCTGCTGGCGAGGAATTCAGAGAACTGGTTGTAGTAATTGGAATATTTTTGAAAAAGTTCTCAAATGTATTTACAATTACTGTATCGGAGTTAATTACATGATTATCACTTTTAAGCTCCAATTTATTATTATTATGTACCTTATGTTTACTCATTTCATCGCCGATGATGTCCCATGCTGTTTTAATTTTATTATCAGAATTGGCAATTTTTTGTTTTATGTGAAGTGACTTTGCTTGTATGCACACATTTTCAAACAATTTAGAATAGTTTCTTACATATTCAATAAACGCGGGGGAATAATTATATTTTTTTCTGCATATAAGTCAAACAGCTTATTTCTACTTTTATAGATTCCGGCAGTTGGCCAGTTACTAAACTTAAGATCTTTAGACAGTCTTTTCTCTATCACCTTAAAGATAGAGTTATATTGTGAGCTTAACAAATCAAAAAACTTTTGATTTGTGAAGATGTTCAAAAACCCTCGTAGCCCAGTTATACAGTAAAAGTGAACTTAAGTTCTTTTACCTGCAATAATTTTAACAAAATATTGAGTTCATTATTCTGCAAAAAGCAACTAATGTTGTTTAGTTCGTTTTTCTTTCTAGATACATCAGCAATTTCTAGTATATTAATAAAAGCTGAAACCTGTTAACGCAGGTTAACATGTATTAACAGAATAATATTGACATAATGATAAATCAAGCAACTACATCTGAAAAGTATTATAATACAATACATTGTTTTTGTGGTATAGATTTATAAATCTAAATTATTTAAATGAGTTTAGTTCTTTTTTTAAGAAGGTAATTAAATCATACCTGTAGGTAGTTGCTTTTAACTCTAGCTATCTCCGTAAACAAGCGTCGTAGCCGACAATGGGTTTTACCTACAGCTTCGCCGTGAGTTGAGGAGTCGATTGATATATTTAACCTAATTTTGGTACAAAAATGCAGATAATCGGTTTTTGCAATAAGGGTACGATATGTTTTATATGGATAGTTTTATATTTATATGATTTTATAGATTCACTCCCATGTAACAGCCTAATTAAACTCCAAAAGAAAATGGTTTGTAGGTACCTAAATAAAAATGTATAATGTGCTTATTTTAATTTAAAAATTCCAGGTGCAAGATTTTCACTATACAGAGTCCTGTTTATTAACTTTATTGTTCTGAGTATAAAGGAATTGGTATTTGCTGATAACATTGTAAACAATCGTTACTCACCAATTTCATTAACTTGCCCAGTTCTTCGGGGATTTCATCCAAGTTGGTTTTATCTAGCCTAAGCCACTGTAGCCCAGTCATATATCGAATAGAATCTGGGAATTTGTCACCCTGTAATTGGAATAACATTGGGGCCACATAAAATGGGTAAGAGGTTATTTTGTGATATCACAACATAATATCTTCAATACGATAAATTAGCTTACACTGAAATCATTGCAGGTAAAATCGACACCTCGAACGAAAGGCAACAGCCCTGTGTTTGCCATGTTTTTATCGTTTTGCAGAATTTAAAACATTGGTTTCGCTTTCGTCTATCCTTCACAAACTTTTCTGTTTTTTTTTTTGTTTTATTAAATGACATAAGAAAGTATGTGGTTATATACTCTATGATGACATAGACTATCTATCTTATGAAGAAAGGGGTGGGGGGCTGACAGTTCTTAGATGGCAACATTTGCAACCAAGACTAGGTACAGTTTTTTTAAGGGGAGATTGGTGCACGATTGGTATTTGGTGGTGGTATGGTGGGAAAAGGGTGGGATAGGTCTATAGAGAAAATTTCGTGATGGCATATCTTTTATGGATAGCTTAGCTTACTACACAAATTTTAACTTCTTATAAAAATTATCACGCTCAATGCGGTAATTGGAAATCTATTTAGACGATTGATTTTCAAACTGGGGGGCGCGAAGACGCAAGGGCTAAGGGGTGGCGCGGACGAACTCCGATGACCGATCCATATAGAAAACAATCTAAAAATATTTTTGGACATAATTACTTACCCTTATTGTATTTTACAATTAAGTGGAGAGTCCACTTGCTGCACCGAAGGGGTGCGTGGGCATTTTCATTTTAGGCAGTAGGGAAGCGTAATAAGCATTTCATCCACATTATGATAATTTTTTACACCATATAATTTAAATGATGCGGCCCTACGACATAATATGCTCATACTACCGTGCGAAGCCGGGTAGTATGAGCATATTATGGTCTATCGCTAGTAGGTTGAATAATGATCTCAGCGATCTTCATAAATCTAGCTCTATCATTCTAATGCTATAGTTTGCGGCGCGGGCGTAACGTTTAGAATTGTAATGTTTTATTACTACAGTATGTTACTTCGATTCTGACTTACAAAGGCGCTTACGAATGTTGTTACCTATGTTGTGCATGTGCATAACCAAGAGAATATATCTACTACCCAGATAATCCTTTGAATGTCTTTGTTATAAGCAAGAAGGCATACTATACCTTTGTAATAAAAAGAATTCATGAATTTAAGAGGAAAATGTAATTAAAATAATATCACTGAACAATTTTAATGATTTTTATTTTCCTATGAGACAATAAACAAAACAAATATCTACACTAACACTTTCAAAATAATAATTATTATAATATACTAATCCAATTGCCATCTAAACTAAAAAAAAAATCCATTTCTATAAACGAGTTAAAAAAATATATTAAATAATTAACTATTATTCATTTTGGGATATAATATTATGTATTATAAAATACATGGGATATATCATACAAACGTAAAATTTAAGGTATTATTACGAACATAAAACTTTAGAAATACAGATTGAAAATGCAGGAAAGATCTTTCAGTTAAGATGCCAAAAGACATTAGTACCTATTATTACCTAAACTAACATTAAAGCATTCAGGCTGACATTTGAAGATATATGTATGCTCACTCTGATTACACAGTAAATGGGTTGTTTCTTTAAGATAAAGTTATTTGGTTTCTTATAGTTATCGTGGCATTGGGGGCAAGCCAGGGGTAGGGCCTGTCAATGATGTGTTTGTTCCAAGCAGCACCTAAAACAAATAATATCATATTAATACACTTTATAATATGAATAAACAAACTTCAAAAACATCCTTTTTTTACCAATTTGAACCCATGAGCTTAGTCTATATTAGGTCATTTTGTTGATCTGTATTTAGAAATTTTAGTTTAGTGGGAAAACTGTCACTCACTTGCTTTTGTTGAGACTTCTGCATTTCTTCAACCTGTGCCCTCTCCACTTCAAATATGACAGGTGCAAATAGAATGACAGATGAGCTTGCCACTATCCACATGACAGTGCGGGACAGTTGGTAAAAACTCTTGACTCCTCCCCTGAAAACATTACAAGTGTTACCATTTAAATTTTAAACTAACTTTTCAATGCAGATGTGAGGCAGTACGAATTTATATAGCATGCAATGCAGTGCACTGTGTAACTGGACAAATGAATATAATAATAAGTTTCATATTTTGCATGCGTTTATCATACTAAAATAACTGCAATTCAAATCATCCTCTGTAAGAAAAAAGATGGAAAAGTATGAAGATTTTGTATGTAGAAGTATATTGCATGTATGGGGATTTTAAGTGATGCCCAGCTTCTCTTTAGGTTGTATATCAGCGATAATCTAATAATCTAAATTGCACTGCAGAGTGCAGTGCAATTTAGATTATTAGATTATTCAGAATCTTATGAGATTCCACCAAAATAGCAGATTCAAAAACAATGAATTTTACAATATATTTGTGCCCCAATGCAGTATGAGATAATATTGTATATTTTAAAACTTACCAAGTTTTTGTGGTCACAGTGTAAGTACCATTACGAACACATTCTGGAAACATTTCCATCAATCCCCATAATCTTTCAGATATGGTCTCATCAGGTTCCTAAAAGAATAAAACTGTTTCATTTTCTTTCCGAAGCATTAAATTTATTTGGAAATTTCACTATAAAAATATACATACATCATCAAATTCTTTGAGAGCTAAGTAGGGTGGAGAGTCTGCACTTGGTGAAGTCCCAACCTATAAAAGAATTCAGTTACTTTAATAAATGTATGAAAGACAGGCTAGACCATTGATTCTTTCATTCATCTCAAGCCATTGTCTGCCCACTACTGGTAACAGGTCTCTTCATGTGAGACTAGGCAGACTATGGAGAACTTTCAGGCGTGCAGGTTTTCTTTCATCATAGAAGCAAGTGTTTAAAACGTACATGATTCAAGTAATGCTGTGTAATGATGTGTGCTTGGTATCGAACCCCGGACCCTCTAAATGGTGGCCGAAGTTATAACCACTAGGCAATCACCGCTTTTAAGGCCTTTGCGTAGAATATATTTGATGAGATTTAGGAGAGGTTAGAAAGATGGGTGCGAGCGTAAAGATTAGTTATGCATGGTCCATTTAAGCAGTAAAATAGGTCAGCTGGTACTTACTACTGGTGTGATGAACATATCCTCGGGCCTACGTTCTGGCGTATCGTCTTTGCTCGCCGTCAGAGACTCCATGCCGCTGTCGCTCTGTTCGTTTTCATCAGGTAACTCCATGAACATGTTATGGTTTATTGAAACACTCTATATTTAGTCAAATAGATGCACTTTTATAGAACGATAAAAGCCACCTCGTTAGTGAAAACCAAGTTATATTATTGAAAATACCTACTTTTTCGTTTTCGTAGGTATCAAGATTTCTCTTTTTTTTGTCATAGAGGTAGGTTAAGTAAGTACCTGTGTACCTACTTATAATCACTGACCTCTATAATTATTAGTCTATGATTAACACTGGACAAGCTGCTATCACAAGTCCAATTATTGGATGAAGCCATTTTGGCGCTGTAAACAGTTATAAAATACACGTAGTACCTATCTAAAGTAATCTGTGGTTACGAGTGTCCAAGAAATTAAATTATTAGTTCCAGAGTCCCTCGTATGTCAAATGTGGCAAAATAGATCCTTAAAGGCTTATTTTTGTATTAGGGACAGTCAGTCCAGTGTTAATAATAAATTAATTATAGAGGTCAGTAATACTATCATAGGATAGGTAGGTACCTACCTACTAATGCTTGACAGTTGACATAAGACCATAGACTAAATATCGCAAACATAAGCAGTGTGACCATTTGTGGTAAATTTCTACCATTTGGGGATATTTGGCACGTAAATAACAGTGGCAGAATAAGCTGATGACACAGAGTACATTATAATAACATACTGACCGTTCACTTTAAGTTAGCCGTCGTACGTACCGTGGACAGTAAAATAATAGTTGTATTTTTTACTGTAACAACGACTGTGACTGGTTTTCTTTTTTTTTGGCAATGCTTTTCATGGCATTGATGTCTTGAATTTCGAAGGGCGTGATGTTCAATTTCTTGTCTTTCTTCTCTTCAAATAAAATCATTAATTAAAATAATAAATACTCTGCGCTATCTAAAACTTCTTCTTTTTAACTCATCTTAGAAAACGAAACGCGAACAATAGTAACCAAACAACAATACCTATATGAGAAATTAAAACTTAACAAAAACAATTAAAATTTAATAATACTAAAACTTTGAAAAAATTCTATACTAAAAATCGCGCGAAATGCTTTGTTATCCATACTAAACGAGTTTGACAATATGAGACACAAAGAGTAAATATATGAGACATGAGGTTCTGGTGCGGGAACTTATAATTTTTTGTCTTACTTAATTTTTTTAACTTATTTGTTAGGAAATTATTAATTAAAAAGTTATTTAATTTATTCATTCCCGTCCAATAATATAATATGATGGCATATATTTTTTGAAATCGAATTTGGCAGATTCTGGCAGATTTTTTGTCAGTGTCGGCAAAGAAGAAAGAACATGGTGTCGGACAGATTTGTTCTTTTTGGAATGGTCACCCTGACAAGTGATTAGTGAATAGTCAAGTTGATAGTGATTATTTTGAAATAAATTAAATTTTTTCTTGATCTTACCATTAACTTATATAGCTTGTACTAAACTAAATTACAAAGTTTCAAGTGAGTTTCTTATAACAAATTCAAACAAAATTATCGTAACAAAGTATTCTATTAATAATTAATTATAAAATGAATATTAATTGTTGAAGCTGCTTAATTGATTTGGAAAACGTCTGAAGCCCTGGTAAAAGGTGAGTTATTATAGTATTTATTAAAGTTCTTCTTCTTTCTATATATTATGTAGTATGTTTCCTGTATTGAATCAGAGCCTTCAATTATTCTAAACCTTTTTGATTACAATAATACGACAGGTTATTTTTAACCTGAAGACAACTAAGAAATTACAAATTTACAAATCTCCTCCATCAAGAATCGAATCAGAGATCTTCAATGTATAAAATCACAGTACTCACGACTGCCAGGTAGCTTGTCAAAAATATTTGTGAATGTACACTGAAAAGCCCTAATAGACTGGTCTAAGATATTCCACTCCTGTGTTCCAACATTGCCCTAACAGTGTGCTTTCTAATCAATTAAACCCTTTGGGATGTATCTTCTTCATCTAATCAACCAATAAGTCCAATTCTGAATAAAAGCCTTTTACATGGACTTTTGTATCCAGTATTACTATAATATGGGCAGGGAGCCGGTAACATTGAAAACCCCCTCATGTGTGATGATCTTTTTTTGTGAATTGTTAGTTAAAAATTTGATGAACAAAATAAGCTTAGTATGCATAAATTTAAAAAATATTTTTTTTTTAATGCAAGGGTGTTTTACCTCCATCGATAGGAAATTTAATACTTTTTATATTCTATTAGTATGTTATCTGCCAATACTGCACTTTCTTATGTGGGGGTCATCTCAGTATCAATACTAAAGCATCCTCCAATTAAAATTTTCAAAATATTTGAATTCGTCCTGTTACAGTTTTATTATAAGTATAGATGTATTTAGATTTTCAGTTGGAAAATTTTATAAACTTGGTGACCTTGTATTCACAATGATTTAACAATAGCATTACATTGTGTGTAACAAAGCATAGCTGTTTACTTGTTTGATGGACAATCAATATCATTTATTCCTTGACTCATCAATGTGGAACTTTATTGTGCACAGCAAATGACTGTTCTTGTTTGATTTCTTTTATACAACAAGAAATGACTACCCCTCTGTTCTCATTGTGCAAGTTCCAGTTTTTCATGTGTATGATTAATGGTAATCTAGTATATAAAAAAGAAAGTTCAGGCCCAATTGAGAATCTCTTCATTTTCCTCTCTATATCTTCATTTCACTGACTATGGCAAAGTCAAATTCGGTTTTATTTCAGCAGTCTATGTATGTAAACTACAAATTACTTTACCTACTTGAAGGAATATATTATTAAAACAGCTCTCGGGTCAGGAGTTTAACTCAAGTAAATCTCAAAAATACTCTTCAACATAATTTTTGCTGTATTGATTCTTAACTATAGGTAAGTTCTACTTCTTTATTACTTATTCAGTAGGTTAGGTAGGTACCTAACCTACTGAGTTTTAAGATATTTATAGTTGAAGAGAGGAACTTCTTTTTTTTGGTCAAACTAAAGAGCTAGATACACATACAATTTTGCTTAGCAAGCTTGTAAATGCTGTTTACTTTTTGCTCAAGTTTTTCTAAAATAAAAAATCAATAAAACTGTAATTATAATGATAGAATAACAGTGTGGAAACAATGGAATTCTTGTTGTTATATTGGTATTTCGAAAGGAATTTTCACACAGACAAAGTGTCTTTGTTTACTATAAATAAATGGGTAAAAATTACTGATAGCGCTCATTAAATACGTGACAGGTTTCATGATTTTATCACGTGTGATGTGTTACATAATCGGATCTCATCATATATCTATGTACACTATTGGGTAAGAAGGCCATTATAGGCATCTTGTTTAGAGTTATCAGCTGACATAATATCAACGTAAACTGATTGATTTCCACAAGAACCGGTTTTCACTGGCCTTCATATTGTGATTAAGTAGGTATGTTGTGAACCGTTGTATTACTACTGGTTGCAAAAACTGAATCAATAAATTAATTGAATTTAATTTCGTTTTTTTTTTTCAAATAAAAATATAAAAAAAAAATCATTTTTTTTACGTTGCGTACCAAGTCAAAACGTGATCCACGCCAACGCTTTTGTTGGTTCCATAGCAACTTAAGACATAATATACAAAATGAGCTTCCTCTGTCGATTAAAAAAAAAATCGCGTGAATCGGTCCAGAAACCTCGGAGTAATCGGTGGACATACATAGAAGAAAAAAAAAAGATACCGGCCGAATTGATAACCTCCTCCTTTTTGGAAGTCGGTTAATGACAGGTTGCTGATATGATAATGATGACGAAGATGATGATGACATCAAGTTGAGCCGGGATCATTGATCTCTATACCAATTATTCTATGATTAACATTGATGATTGAATTGGATGACCAATGACAGCTTAATAGGAGTGTCTCTGGAATTAATAATGTTACAAATGGCACACCAACCTCTATAATTAAAATAGAAATCATAGATAACATTATAGAGATCCATAATAATTCATCTTTGAAATCATAGCTTAATTATTACAGAGGTTGGTGCACAATTTGCCATATTATTAGTTCCAGAGACATTCGTATTTGCTTAAAGTGCCAAGATAGCGTCAATCAAGAAGTTCAAAAAATATGCCAGCAGCCTCTTAAGTGCTCTATGATTATATCTATGAATTATTTATTATAGACTAATTAATTAATTAAAGAGCTCAGTGAATGGGATTGATAGACTGGCGGCACTGTCCTTATATTACTCATACGTTTTATGGGCGGCGCCCATTCAAAGACTTGACAAAGTGCAAAGGCAAACAAAGTGATGCTTCCTGAAATTTTGTGCACGCTTGTGGCGAAGTGCCAACATCCACGCATTCCTGGATCACTGTTCTTATTTTGATTGTACCAATTGAATCTTATAACTCGTTAAATTGTCTGTTAAACGCTAATTTGCGATTCTCAATTAATTTCCTAAGCTAAGGTTAGGCTCAGTCCAGGGTTTATGAAAACAATGACAGTCAGTTCTTTATCTTAATTGATGGAATGTGGTTTATGTACTAATAATAATTTAATTTAATTACATACATTTAAAGTTCTTAATTTTATTACTTTCATAATATATCAATTCATGTAACTTTTTGTATGATTCAGCGAAATTTTTCGGGTATCTCAGCCAGGTTTTCCCACGCTCTAGATCATTCATAATCATTAATTTATTTTAAAGCGTTTATTGTGACTGGATGTGATTCCTTGTTTAATCCGCTCAGTTGGTCTTGGTGTTTGTTTCAATATTTGGTCAGGTGTTTCAGTTACCTAACTTGTTCGGTGGTTTTAATTTATTTGAGTATTTCCCTTAATATTAAAAAGCTGACATTTTGCACAGGTTCCCATTTTAATATACACAAGGTATAAGGGCAGATTTTTTCGAATTTCTCACGGGTTAAAAAACAGATTTATATTTTCGCTAGTTTTATAATACGCGAAATTGATATTGGATTCAAGAGTTTCTAATCGTTAGGACAATATGGAATTCTGGATGTAAAATTTGTTTTGAATTATTTCCGTATTTGCGTTTTTTTGCTCGTCAGAAAGCGACTGGCATTTCCTTGTGACCTCACCAACAAAGAGGAAAAGCGATTCGCGGAATCAATGAAGACCCTCGTCATGGTCTGATGCATCTTGTCATTTGTCTTCATCGTCGAGCTGTCTGGACAGAGTAGGTACTCACTTTAATTGATTAGAACTAATTCGCGGAAGAACAAAATTTTCCGTGCGTTTGATGGCCAGATACTTAGCCAATATTTCTTAAAAGCAGAGGAGGCTCTAGCCCATGTAGCGCCGCGGGCAATCAATATCTTGGCGCCCTCTAGTAGACGCGCGGCCAAAATGGAATACTTACAATACAAGAATACCGTTTGACTTAAAGTTATATTTTCACCAGTGAAAGGAAATTCAGGTGCAAAAAATGGTGCAATATTAAATGATGTCGCTGTCGGGAAGCAAGCAAGCGCGGCTCGGCGCGGCGCCCCCTAAATCCCTGCGCCCGTGTGCGTTGTACACCCTGCACCATAGCTAAAGCCGGCACTACTTAAAAGGCAAGAGATTTGAGAAACAGTTAAGAAAGAGTGAGGAAATCTATTCGTTTGTTCCCCATAATGTTCTCAAAGGTATGTGAAGAAGTTCGCATCGGGTCAGCATGGTGGTATATGGCCCTCTGAGAAGCGAACTGCGCGCAGTAGAGAGCTATTGCTGGGTCGATGTGAGAATGTAACGAATCGGTTGACACCTCATTCATCAAAATCGACTCAGTAAATTAGGCGCTACGGAGGAACATACGTAAAGGAAAACATGCATACAAAAAATACACTCTCGCACGCACGCTCGGATTAGTGTGATTGATAAAAATTATAAATACAGACAGGTTATATAAAAGTTTATGTACCTACACATCGATGACACATCTACTACAGCTACACTATTTATTTATTCAAAGAAATTTTCATCAAGTGTCAGTGAACTTAAAATTTAAAAATAGCCTTTGAAAAAATAAAATTGTACACTTTAAATGTTTTGCATAACTCTGAATAAGACAAAAAATTACTTAGAAACTGGCATTCGGAAAATCTCGCAGTCGCATTTATGAATTACTAGCTTTTGTCCGCAAATTCGTACGCGTTGAGTTAGGTTTTTAAAATGCAAAATAAATGCTGCGTAGTTAGGTACGCATAAACGTACCAATTAAAAAAATAATCTAAATAGCAACAGAAGATAATTTTGTGAATAACTACCTAGTTATTTTGTTAAAAATAATTTAATGTTAGTCGCACTAGTGCTGAAAATATGGGCTCTGTCGGAATGTGTCACTCATAAAAAGTCACATAAATTTTGCGACGCGCAATTTATTTACGTTTATTCTCATTTAGATTAGCTGTTCTCTACAACTTCGTTCGCAAAATATTATCACGTGTTCACGTCTTGCGTCCTGGATTTTGCAATTCTCATTGTACGAAAATTTTTGTTAACAATTACCTAATCGATACAATACACAACGGACCTTGTGTGTGGAGACATCCAGTAAGAAGAAAGAAAGGATAAATTAGTACAATCTCATTTTTGTGATTGGCTGAATTAATGATATTCTTGCATCAATATTACATTAAATCCAATAGTGTGAGAGTGACAGCCAATCAGAGCCGATCGCAATCGTCATACTGTAGAGTGTAGGTGTCAGTAAAATGACAGCTCTCATTGTGACAATCGCATTGAACTGATTGGCCAAAACACTCGCTATTGGCTAATTCAAATTCAAAATTATTTATTTCATATAGGCTAACTTGTAGTAGTTCTTATCACACGTCATGACTCTACCTGTTCGGAATGCAGATTCTGCTGAAGAGAGCCAGCAAGACTGTATTATTGCAGTCTTATTGCAGTACCTACGAATAACAAAACCTTTGTGGGTGTTCCTACAAGGTTCCTACTTAATAACAACATGAGGTTATTCAAGGGGTGGACCGACAAATTTCTGAAAAGCTGGCAATGCATTGGTGGAGCTTCTGGTGCTTGGTTCATGGGCGGTGGTAATCACTTAACATCAGGTGATCAGCCTGCGTGTTAGCTCGCTATTCATATAGAAAAATGTAGCCAAATACAATATTAAGATTGTAGATTTTTGATTATATCTTAACCTCTACAACTGTTCAAGAGTAGGAAATATGAATGATCCCCTTTTTGGGATGAGTCGCTTTTTGCGGAGCAATTTATCATGGTCTGGTATTGGCTGTACAGCAAACTGGACCTGGAAAACCTGGAAGATGGCGGGAACTGGTCTGTGTTTCTGTTTAGTGGCACACTCACGAAAAAGCCTATGCCCATCAGTGGAAGGCTGCAGGCTAATCCAATTCTGACTTTCGGCCTTAACATACACAGACATAATTTTTATGTGTACGATATGCGTAATTTTACACAAAGTGCACTATTTCCGTCATTATCGCTTACTGGCGGGATAAGGCTGGCGCCCGTGCTCCGCTATTTATTACTTTTCTTTGGAAATCTGCCAGATGTTGGTGGACAGCGATACGAAAGTGCTAAACGCCAAAAGAAAGTCAAAGTTCGATGGCATGGATTGCATTTTATTATGAGAAAGAAATCGGCTAACAATTGTGCTTCTTTTAAAATTATTTATCTAAATATATAAAAAGAGAAGATGACTGACTGACTGAGTGATCTATCAACGCACAGCTCAAACCACTGGACGGATCGGGCTGAAATTTCGCATACAAATATGATAGTTATTAGGACGTAGGCATCCGCTAAGAAAGAATTTTTGGAAATTCAAACCCATAACACTGCACAACAAAATTGGAACTTTTGTCTGATGAATGACTTTTATCACATGATGTTTACTAATTTGACGTCGCTGATTCTAGATATACCCTCGTTTTTTTTGTAACAGCTCTTGTTTACGAGTTATAGCTTTCACAAAAAATCGACCCATTACGCGTGTTAATTTGCTGATATTTTATAATTTATAAAGTTTTCTTTATATAATTTGATATGGCATCGTCAAGACGAGTTTGTGTGAATGATCCGAATCATTTTTGTTTCATTTGCGGAGAGTATTTGTTTTAAAAATACCATTTGAATGTGACTACGCTCGTAATTGAGGCTTAAAAAATTATTTTGGTCACCTGCTAGAAATGAAAAACAAGCTTTGGAATCCGCAAAATATATGCAAAACTGAGTTTCTACGTTTGTGGACAAATAAGAAAAGGAATAGATTTAGGTACGAAACCGCTATGATCTGGAAAGAACCCGTGAACCATCACGATGCCTGTTATTTTTGCTTGGTGAACATAACTGAAAAAATCGAACCAAATGGGAATATTCTTCCACATAGACGTGCTTTGAGCCCTAAATAACACCTGAACCTCAAGCTGGTCCTTCTCAGGAGGAGGTTACGCATTTTGAGGCGAAAACTGACAATAGTGGTAGTGACTTTGTTCGGACTTTTTTCAACACGTCTAAGAACTAATGAGTCACTTTAGAAGGCTCGGATATAACATGAACCTCAAGTTACACATTCTTCACAACCACCTAGACCATTTTCCCGCCAATCTTGGGGTTCTAAGTGAAGAACAGGGGAAGGGATTCCATCACGACCTTCGTATAATGGAGGAACGCTATCAAGGCTACTGGAACGCACACATGATGGCTGAGTATTGTTGGAACATTTAGAGTAGCTCTCTGCCTTCAGCATCAGCAAGAAAATCAATTAAAAGAAAGTTTTTTTCAACTTAAAATAAAAAAAATTGGGATCATCTCTGAATATATAGCGTTTTTTTAGTAAAAACCCTCATGTGTCATATTTTTTTAACTAGAGCTGATACAGAATTTTCAGTCACAGATTTGAAATCGTCTTTGAAAATTGGACTAATATCACATAACATAACCCAATCATCAGAAATGCTGTTGTGCAGTGATAATTCAAAGGGGGTAAAAATAGGGGTTTGAAAAATTGAACTGAACGTGAGCGAAGCTGTGGGCAAAAGCTAATTTCATATAAACCAATTTGAGGCTCATAGGCACAACAAGTTGGATAGAAAAAAAAAAATTGCTCAGAAGAGCCGGCTAAAACTCAGTCATTCATTACTCTGTTCGAAAAAAAAGTGTGACATTGACTTTCTCACTGAAAATAGGTTCGCAATCTTGGGTGAGAACTGAAAACTTATTTTAAACGTCCCACAGTACGCAATACGTCCATTGTCCGTAGGTACATTATTGACGATGTATTACATCTCTTTTTAAATTTAAGGTTTCTGTGCCTTTGTTGGTGTTAACTTGCCAGAATATTCAGAGGCCAATTTAACTTCTATCATCAGTTAATATGGACGGAAAAGGGATGGAAAAATTCTCTATCCTTTTCTCGTCCATACTAAATGACAGGTGATTATGGTAGGCATAATAAATAACAAAGCTGCTTTAAATCTATAGATTTCTCTACATCAATTTTTCTCCGAATTTAATGGCAAGTGCCAAACTGACTCCGTCTAGAGGTTGAACAATTAATTATATTAAGTTTTCTGTATTGATATGTTGAAATACCAATATCAGATGACAGCAATTTACTAAGAAAATAGCAATAGTTTGTCATGCTTATGTTTTTAAGAAACAAGAGTGTCGAATAGCCAGCGTATCGAAGTTTTAAAAATATTATTTAAGAGATCACAGTTTGCTTTCAAACTACGTTAACTGGAAAGAAAAATATTATTATTAACCTTAGTCTCTGTACGGTGGAAATCGATGTAGGTACTTACTTGTACGACCAGTTTTACTAGCTTTTGCTCGTGACTTCCTCTCATTTTTCCCAGATAAGAGTCGCTCTATATCACTCTCCAAGTCCTCTACAGTCTACTGTATATAATATTAAAAACCCTTATTTTAAGTCTATAAAAAAAAATAATTCAAATACCAGAATTTACAATAGAAGGAATGTATTGAGATACCAAGGTCAGCCTGTATATTTTGAAAAAATCACAAGTAACATTTGCCGAGTTAAAGTTGAAAAGCGCTACTTTTAGAAATGTAGAGATAAGATAATCTTTTACGATTTATTTATAGTTAGGTAGTTCGGAACATTTTCCGCTGGAATTATACCTCTTGTGATACACCACATGACGTGGTTGTTTATGAACGAAATTCTTATCATTCAATTTGTTGGATTAATGGAGCAATAGTTGTAAATTGCACGGAGCTATGGCGCGATAAAATGCTAATCGTTTTATAAGCAATACATAGAATGTTTGTTTAAAAGATCTAGAACGTAAGTGATAATCTTAATAAGACTGGAATATTCAGAATTTTTGAAAATTGTGGTTTGGGATTCGTACTTACCTACGAACTTCTGCATAGGTATATGTATTATTATTAGCTGATGCTTATTACGGTTCCGTACCCAAAGGGTGCCAGCGAGACCCTATTACTCCGCTGTTTGTCCGTCCGTCTGTCTGTCTGTCAGCGGTCTGTATCTCATGAACTGTAATAGGTAGATACTTACTTGAAATTTTCACAGAATCTTTTGCCGCTATAGCAACAAATTATAAAAATAAAATAATAAATAAAGGGGGGTTCCCATACAATCGCTGATACGTCCAAGTCGCACTTATCATTTCATTCATTTCCTGGGTGTGAGCCATCTCCATTCTCCATTCAACACACACACACACACACACACACACACGCACGCACGCACGCACGCACGCACGCACGCACGCACGCACGCACGCACGCACGCACGCACGCACGCACGCACGCACGCACACAAACACACTCGGACGGACGGACGGACGGACGGACGCACGCACGCACGCACGCACACATATGTGTAGGTACTTACCCATTAGTTTTTGCTAACTTTTGGTAGCGGAGCAGAACTAAATTACTAATAGGTTTTTTGTTAGCTTGTTATTGAAAGCTCGCTGATTGGCGACGTCATGTCTGATATGCGGAAAATGTTGCCCTAGAGACTATAAAGTAGGAGACAATCGAGCGGCCGCTGACGTCATGGCTGCGTGACGACCTACGCACTATCCAAGGCCGAGGCCTCACACCCTTCAATACACTTGACATTGAACAGAACCTTTCACGAAGAAAATCTTTTTCAGATTTATGAAAATAATCTTGGTATTTGCTGATAGTAGAGATATGATGTAGGTAATTAGGAAATATTTATATTGTCTCCTCGAAACATAGAACTTTTCCGAAGATAGAATATCTACCCCCCATTTAAATTCGAACTTGAACCTTTAGCGCATTTTCGACGTGATACCATGCTATGCTGAGTTATAGATGCATAGTCTGTCTTAGAACAAGGAGTCATATGGGGCTAAAGCCTCTTACGGCTTTTCTTGGGTCTATAGATGTTACAAATCGGGAGTGGATCTCATTGCAGACAGCGAATGAAAATAAGCAAGAAAATTGCCGGAAAAAATACTCGATTTTTCACGCATCATTCTGATAAACATATTTATTACTTACGTAAAGTTGCCTCTTTCCTTAACTGGGTGTCGATATTTTCCGAATGATTTTTCCCGTCAGTAGGATGATGAAACAATATAGATAATAATTTGAAGTTGAAGCTTTCGGTAGAGTCGCCTAGCTGGTTACGTAATGCTTCACTTGAGAATTTCGTCCTGAATATTTTATGTATGATATTACATACAGACTTTCCGAAGAATCCATATATGTACATAAAACGGGTAAGCATTAGAAACGGTCGATGTTTTCCTGTTAAGAAATTCTGGTGTCGTGTCGTGTTGTGTCGGATCAGGGAGATACTGATGTACTAGAGGTAGTGAATGGTGATGTCCCACAAAACAGAAAAGAGCTGTGAAAGTCAGAGGTCTGACTTTTCGAAAACATCATGATGTACACGCCTGAGAGTTCTCAAAGGTGTTTGATGTCTGCTAATTTTCATTGGGCCAGCGTGGTGAACTCTTCTTTGAAAGCAGACCTGCACTCAGAAGTGAGCCGTAGATGGGTGAATGCCGCTCATAAATAATTCAATAGGTACTTCATTAAAATGTGGCGCGCGATTTCCGAATGTCTTCACTATTCTGGTTAAAATGACGAACGTGAAGGATGCTTCAAATGGGAATATACACGTACTTCAGTTTTCTGAACGGTCTGTTAAATTGCCACGTCACAATTGAAGGGAATACAATTCTAGCTATTGTATGTTATTAGTTTGGCCTCGAAGTCGTCGGGAGAGTAGAAGGTTACGCAATGCGGCACTTGAGAAACGCCCCTGAAACTTGTTCCGAGTTTGTACGTGTTCTTGGAAAGAAAACGATTTGTAATTTTCGTCTAAGCTGTTTTAACAAAAAGTTTAAATTGAAAAAGGCTACGTAGATAGGTGTTTTAAAAGGTTAAAGTTGGCATAGTGTAGGATGCTCGGAAGGTAGGCGTAGGTCGAGTTTTATTTGAACTTTGTCGCGACGTAGGCGTTGGCGCATTGAAAATTTTTAATACCCTTATAAATCCCTAAGCCTGGAAGTTTCCGCAGATTAAAAGGATCGGCTTGTGGCCTTGTAAATTATTATTATTTTAACAATGCCCGTGACTTCGTGTGGATAAAGGTTTCCCGTGGGAACTTCATTTTCATTTTCCGGCACTAATCCTGGGATTGAGCTATCTCCATGCCAAATTCAGCCAAATCGGTTAATTTATTGTGACATGAAGGAGTAACAAATATACACACACACATAAACTGTCGCCTCTATTATTTATTAGAGTGATTTGCTTTGAAATATTCGCTTGATTAAGATATATTTTGTATTTCTTTTTCCTGACTGGTGAATGGCCTTAAAAATTCGGTCTCCTTTTCGGGGGAAACTCTTGCTTTAACGGTGAAGGACAAAATGCTCTCATACAGGTCTGTGAAGACTGCCAATTGATCAAGAGAACTATGATCAAGAGGACCAAACCCTTCTCATTCTGAGAAGAGATGCCTGCCCAGTGTTGGGCTGGCGATTTTTTGACGATGATTTCTATTTTATTTTCCATGTCTGAGTCTATGCAGTAGTTATCAGATATTCTTAATATTTAGTAGGAAATTAAAAAGTAGAGACTGTTACAAGTTAGACGAAATGTTTTACGTAGTGTGGCTTTTCAACCCTCTTCTACATCGACATGTGAAAAACCATAGCTTTAAATATTTCAGAGGGTAGCCTTTTTCCTTTTTCCGACAGCCGCGCTGAAAAGAAAAAGGGTTGCTCTACTTCTTTTTACTCATAATATTTCGAACATTTTTGTTTATGTGACGTACCTACCTACGACTCCTACGAGTACATAGATTACTTTCATAAATCTTCTTAAAGATTCTCCTTTTATTTAACAAAGCTATTTTGGTCTAAGAGCATTTATTGGGTTGATTAATGATCCAAGATTTTGGTAGGTACCTATTTCACAAGCAGCCATTTTACGAATAATTCAAAGACTTCATGTTATTATTGGCAGAGTACCTATTTATTTTAATTATTTATCAGCTGATGATCCCCGGTTTTGTCCGCGATTCATTGATTTTCCGGGATATATTTTTTTGTTAAAATACGTTTTAGCATCAATATTGACTATTGAGTAGTTATTAAGCATGGTGTTTAAGGAGTTGGAACCAGATTTTATTCTAAAATACCTACTATTTCGTAAGTTTTCCCTATCGATTAAAAACCCTGCGCAAATCGGTATATTACGTACATTCTTGTTAGAAATCGGTTTACATATCTTACCTTAAAAAGAACCTCTTTATTCAGTTTTGAAAGTCAGTTAAAAAATACGCTATGTCACTACTTGTTTATACAAGGAAATCCAAAAGTGAAAGACCCGTCTAAATCGGTTCAACCGTTCCGAAGATTATCCCGTATAAATACACAAACAAAAATTTTAAAAACATATTTAACTTAAGTTTTTTTTCCTATAACTATCCGAGTTCAAATGCAGTTTTTTCAAAGTCAGACACTTCAATTTTATTTATTTGTATAGACTATTTAGAAAGATTTCATTTTCATGATTTATATTTATCGTATTTGGATGGGCGTCGAAGGGGCTACAGTCAATATTTTTTATTTGGTTACTATATATATATCTGTCATGATCGTTACCTCTCAAAACCAATCTTCAGTTATTTTAGATACACCTGAAACTACGAATCCTAAATAGCTTCCTAAACTTCAGCTATTTATTAATAACCATTCTACAGCAACTTTTTTTAATAGCCAGTCAGTGGATTGCATCATGCTTCGTTATTATAATGAAATTAGGTATTTGATTGGCTTCTCTAAGTGAGATTAATACCTTAATTATTATAAATCTTCTGGGAACGTGTACACTGTACAGTGTAGGTAATTCACTCGCATTATTTAAATCATCATTTTTTATCGTTCAAGAGAAACAGAAAATTTTACATTTATCGCAATTCATGCTTGATGAATTTTTAGATACATGAAATACGCGTAGTAGCAGAGTGCTAGAGGCAGATTAAAAATACTTCATTGGACTAGCTTAGTCACCTCATTATTGTTCTCTAAAATCTGGATGACTGAGGCTAAAATCTGTAGATTGTACTCTTACTCTGCTCTGAGTCTGACTCAAGGCAGAGCTAAAACGAGACAGATTTATGTCATATATATACTGTCTCGTTTTAACTGTCTCAAGTCTTCAAGCCAATTCTGAGTACGCTCTCTCGATTTCGACCGACGAAGAGAAATGAAACCTTGAAATCGTCACGGCCATTTGATTACAGTTTTATGCTTTTCGGTCTTAATTGAGTAATGTTGTCTGAAAGGGAACGGAAATTTTATGTCAAGTTGGAATGAAAGTGTTTAAGTGTTTATCGGATATTGAAAACATTTTCTGGGTCGATGCTCTCTTGAGATTCTAAAGATATCGAGCGAAGGCTACATGATGGAATATTTTGTGCAGAACCCATCTATTTTTAGTAATTTTGCGCCTTTCAGCACGTTCTGGCCTATTAATACCTAACCTAGATCACATTGAATGTAAGTGGGGAAATAGTTCTGAAATTTTGAGATAGATTGTGTATAAATATCTTCGTTGGCGCCACTTTCATGTCAAGTGTTAACGCCTAATAATATTCCAGTGTGATACATTCCAGGTCGCATTCCAAAATAAGATACTCGATAAATAAAATTTTCCGAATCACGAGGTTGGAAATTTGGAATGTGTGCTGAATGTGTGCCATTAATTTTAAGCAGTTCTCTTGATAAAGTAACTATTAATAAACGTTAAGTGCCAATCCAAAATGACATTCGTATGCTTATGTCATTGGGTTATGTGAATTGTTTGTATAGATAAGTATCTACTTAAGTATATTTTATCTTGTGAGACAGTCTCATTGATCTAGTGGCTAGTTTTATCGGTTACTGATTAATGATCTTTGCGTTCTTGACTTAGGCCAAAAAAATGTTTTGGATTTTTCTGCTGAAAAATTCTCAATATCAGCCTGGCGTTGAGAAGTTGTTAGTGTTACATCCCAGAGCCTATGGGAACGCGTACAGTCGTTGGTCGTAACACATATTTTTGTCCAATAGTGTTGGATTGTCAATCCGTTGGACTATGTGAACAGATAGAGGGAATGTACTAGTATTTGCGCAAGCAGCACACACACCTATGTATGATGTTTTCTGCTTTGTTGGCTAAATCACCGTTGATGTTGACCGCCTTGGCCGAAAATCGATTGGGAGTTTTTGTTAGTTGTAGTGTTTGCTTTGTTTCATCATTAATGCCTAAGGTGGTTTTTTATTGTACGGTTCTTGCTGCCTTATTTTTGCCAAAAATAAGAGCAGATAACTGGAAGTTCAGACTGTACATACTTTAATTAGCACCAGAGCAAATTTTATGGCTGCCTGCCAATATAATACGAAGGAATTCAGTAACAACTGAAAATTTGTCATCTCTTGTTTCTCGTTATTAAGCTGCTGGCCTATAAACCAGTGCCGACGTTACAGAAACGTGACCAATATTTCTAGATCATTGTGTAATATTATGGGCTTAGTTCCTTTTTGTGAGTGAAAGGGCTCCTATGATGTCCTTGTTATTTATCTAACAAAATAATATTATACACATTTTTGTAAATATATACTAAATAGCTAATGCCCTCGACTTCTTCTGCGTTGATTTGGGTTTTTAAAAATACTTAAAAATGGTAAATCCTTGATAATATTCTAGGATAAAATTATCCTTTGTAGTAGGTAAGTAGTATGTGCTTCTTCAGGATAGAGCCAAATATAATGCCAAATATCGAAATCGGTATAGGCGTGCAAAGGTGGCACAGACGCAATTTCTTTATTATGACATAATATCTTCTCAAGACTCTAACGTTAGATCAGAAACTATGGAAAATTTTAGTACGGCAGTTATCTGAAATCTCACTAAAGGATTTAACGTCTGTAATTGTTTTGAAAAAAATATTCACGAGTAATCTATGTTTTACAATGTAATAACCATTAAACATTATGATATGGAAGTATATGGAAGGCTTAATATAAAAAATAGATAACTAGTAAGCTGAGCTTTTCGTGGCACGCGATTCCTTATCAAGATTTCCACCTGATAACGTGAAGACTAATTTACGATTTTTGTTTTGTATACCGAGTTTTATCGACAGATTGATGTTGTCATGGTGAAGTGTATTCTAGAAAATAATACTGAATATTTCGATAAAATTATATATTCTACAAATCTGTTGTTTTCTGTTATGGTTACAAATGGTCAGTTGTGTGTAGCATATCGTACTATCTTCGTTTTTTTTTTGAGTAATTAGGTTCTCTTGTACAATAGATATTATACCAATGTTAACACTATAGAATAGAATAAAATATTTATTTGCAAGAATAAGGCTATCATAAGTTATACCATTTTTGCTTCAGACGAACATGCTTGCGAATTTGTGCTTTAAATATTCATGTCTTGTTTTTGTATTTTAGGACTATTTCAGTTATATAGCACAGCTGTTATCTGCCTTGTTTAATACAATCCTTTGCTAATCGTAAAGATAGAAAATTAAATATAATTTTTAAGACGCTCGATGATAAATGTTTTTGTTTTCAGAAAACGTGTTTGTTGTTCACGTCATGTTCACATCCTAGTTACATTTTCCTCTTAGTAACACCAGGAACTGTTAATTTTATTATTTGATTCGTCTGATTCTTGACTCTACAGTTTTCTTTTATAAGTCTTGCCCGGGCTAGGAACTGGTCTAGTATTTTTTTGCACGGTTGGCCTTCAAATGCTTTGTTGGTTGCTTTGGTCTCAGTGATTGAATGATCCATTTGGTTATTCATTTTATTACTTATAACAATAATTAGATTTCAGTGATTGAATGATCCATTTGGTTATTAATTTTATTACTTATAACAATAATTAGATTTCAGTTCACCTTTGTTGCAAAAACAAATTTTTGTTTTAATTTCACGATTGTTACGACCATCAATCAACATTATTTGTAACGAACGTAGATTGTTATATCTATTATCGTTGTTATTTGCAGTTAGGTACAAAGAGCTGTAGGTTTTATCTTATCGATGTATCTGTGCGGTGCACAGGGCTTAGTGCGATGGTGTAGATTTAAACGATGTTGCTCTCCAGTTCGCGACGCACGTCTTTACAAACTTTACAAAATGCAGAGAACGAACTCGCGATCCAATCACGAGAACACGATTTAGATCAGGTACGATACATTCAAAATTTTTATAAATTTTTATCTTGCACAAAGTTTTAATGATTTTTATCTAAATGATTAAGTCGTACTCTCAGTTAATTAAAAAGTATGTGGAAAGTTTTGCGGGGTTTAACAATACAAATTGGTTGTTAATATTTTGATAAAAACACGATAACTGTATTTATTATTATGTTTATTCTAAATATAGGCATTAATCATATATATTTTGTTTTATAGATAATGCAATATTACTTATTCGTATGGAGAACTTAATAGATAAGAATATTGTATCAGAATTGAAATCAAATTAAGTAAAAGGTTATTAATTGCTCTCATGATCATCAGTATTAAAGATCTTTATTTTATCATCGTAATTAACCTTGAATATGAATATAATGTGATTGAAAGAATCCGATTTGATATATTTTTAAATATACTTGACAATTTTAATTTTTTGATGGCTATTGTTTATTCAATACCATAGTTTCTTCAGTTTCAAATATTATAATTTAATTTAGAAGAACATTATTGTTTGTACTACAGTGCTGGCTTTACAATTCAGCTGTAGCATTTGGAATATTTATACTATTTGTAGAACCTCTTTTTATAGCCTTATTAACAATCATCATTGCTATAGTTATGAAGAATAATGGTTTATCCACTGTGTTGGTTTTTCTATCGCTTGCCAAAGAAATACGTCAATTTCTAACAATTTATCTTATGTTATGTAATAACTATAAGAGTTTCTTTCTTGAAGTAGGTATTTTTTCTTGATGAATTAACAAATTATTGTTATTATATTCTAAATTAGAAGTAGTAAAAGTGTCGCTTTGGCTCAGTTCATCAATATACAGATCTTCGTCTGGAAATGGTCTGGACTAAAAAATTCATTGGTCTGAGTTCCTTTGCTTTTAACATAGTTTGTTCTGGGATGTGCAAATGAGGAAATTGAATGCCCGCCTTCGAAGGATAGAAGCTTTGGGCGGCTGTGTATCAATAAAACGGTGATTGTGTAACATAAACATGCTGGCGAATGTACTTAGTAAATAGATCACTAGGTTATGAGCTCGAGGCAATTCGAGTACCTGAGTGTCTCCTGTATGCCAAGCTCCTGCAATAACTAGGTCTATATTACTTGCTTTTATTTGTGAACAATGAGCAGCATATTTAGTGTGTTTGGTACATACAATAGTCATTGTTACAACGTGAAGCGTTGAATAACATTTACGACCTTTGTTTCTACAAAAGGCGAATTGTTAATTTGGTGGTTGGTATTTCGGACGGATTTTTTAGAATTCACGGGTATCATATGGTTTTTGGTCTTGTTCGTCGCCCTTGTCCAAGAACTGGTTTTCAGAAGTTAACCGTGAGATTATTTGGGGTCATAGGGTTCATTCACGTCATTTACGGGAGCGAACAGGTAGGTACCTCGATCCAGGGAGCGCTATGAGGGCGAGACAATGATGGCTGTCGCTTTGCCCCGGCGAGCGTGCTCCACGTCAGTGTGTGCGTCGATTCACGGACAAACTGTATGTGTGCCACACAGTTGCGACGAACATTGATTCGTGGTTCGCGACTCGCCTCAGTCACTAGTGCGCAACGCTACGACGAACAAGTGTTCAACGCTACGTATCACTTTTATTTTGAGTTTTTTTTAATTCAAGCCTTAGGTTTAAAAGAGAAACTATTTGCCTATATATTTAATTCTTGTGAATGCGACTTGGCTGCCATTGTTAAGTGATTTTTAAGCTTCGGAGTTGTACCTGATCGTTCGGTTGATTCCTGTGTTGAGTAACTGTCTGAGGTGCTGTGCTTGTGCTTTGATAGAAACTGACAATTTCATCGCGAGCGTGTTCTACTTTGGGATTTCACCACGAGCGGACTCAAGGAAGTTTATAGTCAAGTAAGTTATGGGTTTGTGACGTCACGAATGACTATCGATGTTGTGTTTGTAGCTAACTATTTGTCTATTGATATATTATACATTTATGTTAATGTAATGGCCTTAATGATTAGGTTCTGTCAGACAAATTACACAGACTATTCAGTTATTCATAAGTAGTTTTGCATGCTTTTAAGATATCTTATTTTAAAGTTTGTATTATATTTATTGGCAATCTGTGTTCGCTATAGTTTTTTATAGTTTCTTATTTTTATGGCTATACGACTCACCACGTCACTGGCTCGACTGGGTGGGCCCTTATCTTCATCCATTTTTATTTCAATTTAAATTCCAATACGTATTATATGTATATTTTGTACACGTGCCTACGTTATCAATTGTTTCATCAAATTATATATTTACCAGATGATGCTCGCGACTTCGTCCGCGTGGATTAAGGTTTTTTGATTCCCGCGGGAACTCTTTAATTTTCCGGGATAAAATGTAGCCTATGTTTTGAGCTATCTCCATTCCAAATTTCAGCCAAATCGGTTCATGCATTGTAGCGTGAAGGTGTAACAAACATACACACACACACACATACAAACTTTCACCTTTATAATATTAGTGTGATAGTGTGATTAGATGTTTGTTTTATAGCGTGAGTAAATAACGAGAAGAATCATAATGGGCACTGGGTACCTACTTTACTCGTATTAAGATAATAAAAAGATTGTAGTTATTACTACAATCTTATGATATTTCATGTTATGGTAAATTAACCAAATACCTACGTCATCTGCTAATAAATAATTTATTTTATTCAATTATTAAGATTTAAAATCAAAACATAGACTTGTTTTTGTATCTACGTCATGTCGAATCATAACAAAAATTGTGTTTGTAGCTTCATTAAGCCTGCATAATTTGTCATGATTATGTAACTTTGCACGGTTCAATCCAAGGCCAAAGTTTGCGTAAAAACTGTTTGCTCATCTTATTGTGTCACACTGTTATTACACAGTTCCTATATTGTGGTTTTACTTGTAACTCTTCAAGACAGTTAGTCTCTAGCGTCACCGACCTTGTCGTCTTTGACGAGTTAACAAACACGATTTTATGATCAAATTCTGAAGTATGATTGTTACCTACAGCATTTGTAACTCGACTTAAACATTATCATGAAAATCTGTTTTTTCTTATAGAAACTTTTCAAATATTGTTTGTGCCACTGGCCACTGCCTAGTGCCTACTCAATTTATTGACTTCCGTGGTAACAAATCTGCATTTATTAAGAAGTTTATACGATCTGCTGTTTATGCAGAATTAAAAGTCCATTTCCCTGTGATAACCCTGGTACTGACAATAGCGGAAGCTGTTAAGTTAATTTTGATACAAATTTTATTTACCTGTTTTGTCTACATGCAGACAAGTTATAGATTTCTTTTTCTTGATGATGTTGTTACAATCGATTGAAGTAAAGTATTTCAGTGAAACTTTTTGATAGGACACCTTCGTTTATTTTCATTCGTTTAATCTATTACTTTTATGTACTTAATACATTTTCTATAGAAAACCTGCTATGTTATAGTTGGACCGTTGTTCCGTGATCTTCTAACTGAATTGTGATAGTTGATATATTTTGTTTGATTTCATGACCCGCTTTACGTGACGTCGAAGGTGTATTTAGTTGATAATTATATTCATAAGTCACAGCTATTCCGTCGCACGCGTTCTCTGATGTTCTTTGAGTACTGGTTTTTATACGTTCAAGGGCGTTACTACCGGTATTTGTTAGTCTTTTTGATTCTACGAATTTGTGTCGCGCGATACCATCCAGTCTGGTTATTTATGTGAATTTGTTGTTACCAACTTCTTTATTTTAATTTTAGATCTGACTTTTTATTTATATGTAATCAAGATGGTCCATTACCTTTAGGGTGGTTGCCAACGGCGACTTTTTAACGATTCAGTAGCGAGCCAATTGCAAAAAGACCGCGATACAGTCGTGATGCTGTCACCAACCATATACCTTCGCCCACGTTACAACGATTCTGCATCGCTACTATCACGATACAGCTTCGATACAGACGCGATGCAGCATCGATACAGATGCTTTTCTTTTACCCGATGTTGTCCGAAACAGTCGCGCGTTAGTACCTATGCAGAAGCGATCCTGAATTGATACTCTGTTATTGTATCGTTATTCGCTACTGAATAGCTATCGCTTCTATCGCGCGTTACAAATGTGACAAATCACCAAAAGTACCGAAGTAAACGTGCGTTAACGAAACGCACCCTAAATCGCTGCCAAAAGCCACCGTGATTGATCTACCTTAGAATTTTGTTTAATTGATTGTCATTTAATTATTAAAAAAAGAAAAACTGGTAGATCAAGTGCTATCGATCACTGGAGTTGCTGCAATCAGAAAGCGCTGCTGCGTGACTCGCTGTGTCCTCGATTTTTTGAATATTATTAACCTTATTACTCTTCAAGTGTAACTTTGTAAGGGCAAATCAATCTAAGCTGGTTTGATCTTCAATTAAAGTTTATTACGATTATATAGTTTGTTAGAGTTAGTGGTAGTTTGGAGTAAGAACATAAACAGAATCGCAAATAGTGAAAGTGGCGATGTGGGCCGCGACGCCACAAAATATTACAGCCTTATGTCGCAACTAGCAATACGATCGTCAGAAGAGCTCTAGAAAGCTCGTGGAATATTCCGTTACGAATGCAGCGTTGCGTTTGTGCGCTGTGATTCCATGGAATAGTATCCAAGTCTATTTCCTGATAATATGCATTAGTATAATTTTATCTCTACATGCTAAGCACATCCGCTAATGTAATGTTTGTCCTATACATTTAAATAAATCCGAACAAATGTACCTGCGAGATATCATCATATTAAATAGTGTTAGTGTTATTTATTATTTTTGCTGTAGCCTACAGCATGATGCAGGTGACAAGTCGTTACAACGTTACTTATTTTGTTAATATTACGAAAAATAGATTTTAATAGTATGTACTTATTTGAACCTTTTCATTGCAAAAATGTGGTACAAAACGAGTTACATTCTATTGATCTGTCACCAGCATCTACAGCAAAAAACCTGTAACGAAGGAATATACAAGTTGCGGACGTGACGAAACGAATCTGAACTTTTTCTATAACTTGGCCAGGGTACTCCATTAAGCTTCATGTCTGAATAACTACGTCGAAGTTTGTAACAAATATCTGAGTTTTACCAATATTAAATTGGTCAGGCGGGCAAGGCTAGTCTTCCATATTAGAGTAGGTAATGATGGCACGTGCAGTGAAGAGTGAGGACATATAAATTAGTTCGAATTTAGTATTTTTTATGCGGACAATAATTAGTGCTGGCAGACAATTGGCATAAACTTGTAGCACGTGTTCCGAACGTCATGTTGCAGTAGGAACTGCTTTCGAATTTACAAACTGTGCCATCAACCTTAATAAAATAAATTAAATTAAATTTTATGTTAAATTGACGTGTGTTTCAATGTCTCATTAGTCAAAATGATTACGAAACGTATTTTTGAATTCAATTACTTACCAAGAAATACTCGACTTCTTCAGTTAAGTGGCCTTTTTCTCAAGTGCCTTTCTGCTTAAAAAGCATTAGATAATTATCTAATCATATTATAATATGCCTATTAATAATTATAATTATTAGTATTATTAATAGAAATCATAGATGATTTCCTCGTGATTCATTTAAATGTTCCCGTGTTTAGTTTGAATGTACCGGTATTTCGTTTAAATTCTGTCATCTTTGATTTTCTCCAACGCGTACGTAGGTATGTATTTCACCGACTCTGTCACCATTACCACCGTTATCGTCAGCTACAGTAATAATACATCCACTATTGGATGCATTGTCAGAGGACACATGTTGGCCTCTCTAACAGTGCCAACGGTCAACATTTACCTTGACCACCTTGACCACATTAGACTTGCGCTGACTATGCCACGGTGAAACCTAAAGTTATAAAGACTAGTTGTAAAGTTATGAATGAGATGTCATCCATACATTATGGTGACGTGAGCTACTCGTATAGTCAAAACATTGTTTACAAATAGTAATAACATTCAATTCAGACCATGAGTCGTTTCGTTTGGTTCGCAAGTAACTCAGCAGAACCTATCGAAGGTTGATTTATTCATTGTTTGAGTCGAGGCCGAGAGTTCCAATAAAGAGGCTTGAATAGTTGCTATGTACTAAATTAGAACATGTGGGCGTTTCATTCGGAACATCGATCGTATATTAATGAACGAGACTCACCTGCCTATTGTGCAAACGTTTTGTTTTTGTTAATTTAGCTTCTTAGTCTTCATTGACTAACACTAGTTCAAGCTCAAGGTAAAGTATGTTCTTTCAGTCGTTCAAGCGTTCGTTAAGGTTGACCTGATTTCGGTAGAGCGTGTGAGAGCCAAATGAGTGGCGTAAAGTAAATTAAGTCGACTCGTCGATATTACTCTCGATTTGATTTAATTGTTATTAGATGTCTGTTTCTACGTTTATAAAAATGACATGTTTTGCCATCTACTACTACAAATTTTGTCGTCTCTTACAAATCGTTATACTATTGTAATTCAGCCTTTGTTGACATGAATGAAATTGATGAGTATACTCTTGGCAAAAGTCCCTTCCATTGAATTAGTTAAGGTAACTTTCTGCTTGTACAAATTACAATGTCAAATAAATATTCTTCTGGCACTTGATATTTTCTTCAATATTGTGCAAAATCTGTGTCTTTGAAGTACACAGTTTTAATTTAAGCATAATTACAATTGAATTGAAATAATTAATATTCTATGATAAGCGGAAATCCCCTAATCTTATCTGGTCATCGTTTTATTCATCGTCTCTGCCACCAAGCCATCGTTATGATCCATGGTTTCTTCTTTACATGTTAATGTAACTACTCAGTGTCATTTATTTATTGATCGGATATCTCCTTTTTATAGTAATGCTGTAACATGTTTATAATAAACGAACCTGACTTAAGAAATGCCTTAGTAATAAGTTATTGCTTACATAAAACTGCGGGAGTGCGGGGTAGTATTTTATTACGATTTCGTATCTCGTATGTTACTGAGCACCTTGCCAACCAACCTTGCCCCCGATCCAGTTACCCAAAGTTAACCTAATTCCACGGTTAGCAGCTCCAACATGTTAGCAGTGATCATAACCATTACTAAATATTTTAACATTCAATTTAAGCAGCGAATGTTGCAGCTGGGTACATCTTACCTGAAATAGTTTTCTATTATGTAACAACAAAGCGTTGGTTCTTATTCATAAAGACTAGAATAATCTCAACGATCAAATTCGGTCAGGGTTTTACATTAAACTTATAATATAACTTATATAATGTCACGTCGAGAAGATATCTTTAAAGAAAGTCTATCAGCCAATACTTTTATTATAGCGTCGATCTCATATCAATAAACAAGGCGGAAAAATATTTGCACAATCTGGAAAACACGTTAATGAAGTTTATCGTTTTATATATTTTACTCCAAGAATTCTTTAATAAATGAATGCCTATTTAAGATTAAGTACTTGTAAATCTTTATAGTCATTGTCTTTCTGAGGTTCTGAGGTAATCAGTTAAACATGTAAATATTCATTGGAAATTGAAATTAACAAATAAAGTAACTATTTTACCTACGCTCGGAATAAGGTCTAGAAATATTTCTTATACGCTTTCTCCACATTATTGAAAAATTAATCTTTACATAATTCTATTAACTGATACATGGGATTACCGTACTCTGAAAACTATATTCACTAGTCTCGTCCGACATTTTGCATCGTACCGTCCTTGATTCACACCACCTTTCAAAAACGTTTTCAATCCTACTATAATTGTAATTACATATATCTATCTATTACGAGTATCTTTAAATAAAATTGTACACGCAGTTAAATTGTCCATCCGTATCCATCGTTGGACATAGGCCTCATGTGCACGCCATTCCTTGCGATTTTGTGCCAGTCTTATCCAAGTCTTCCCCAGAAGCTTGATAATACGATTTCATCGTGCGACACAGCCACCATCATCATCATCATTTGCCAGAATGTCTCCACTGTTGGACAAAGGCCTCTTTTAAGTAGCGTTAACGTTGCCAACGACCTTCCCATCTAATAGATGCTTGCCACTTTCCGGATTTCATCGTTCGATTTAGAAGCTATACCTAAGGACCAATAAACACATTATCATTTAACAAAATATTGGAACTTACATTCAAGTGTCAAAGCAAAATTTTAATGAAAAATGCCTTTTAATTTCAGAAGGTTATATGTTTTCGTTGCGAATTACATTAGTCATGCTATTACTGTGATATTTTTGATTTGGCGCCAGGAAGTTTTTTCGTTTAGTGCAAAATTTATAGTATTCACCATGAGATTTCTGTTTACATTTATGTGCTTATAATTTTTAAATATTTCTTGTTATTTTCCTATTAGGAATTTCTGACCTGTTGGTTTTTCGTGTGACTAATAATTCGTAATCGTATTTTGAATGATATATCTAGTATTGTACGTGCATCAAAGTCAGCACTACATGTATTTCCCAAAATAAACATTATTAGATAGTTTGTTCTGTTATCAATGACTGATATGTTTTAAGTATTTTGCCTCTATCATTTTGCTCCAACGTGAAATGCTTTTGTTATTGGACGTGTTATGAAGTCAGTTTATAAATAGCGAATGTCTAGATCATTTACTGTCTTTGTTTTGTTTGTGGATTTATTTTGCGAAGTTGTTAACGTCCATCTGTTTCTCAAATTACACTTCAGTATCTATTAGTGTAAGATTGTAGTGCAATGACCACCTTCTAATAGATAATTATACTAGTTTAGACTTTCATCGATAATTTGATGACGTTAATTGGTTACATAATATGAGTAATTATGCTTTTCGAATATAAATTCGGCCATTTATATCATCAATGCCCCAAAGAATTCTCTACAGTAGTGATAGCGAAAATTATAAATTAGTTTCTGGTCATTTGAAGTAGAGATGAAAGAGAAGGTTTATTTAACTTGATTGAATTTAGTTTTGATTGATTAAATAGTTCTCTACAGTAGGTAATGATGAGTTTCTGGACATTTGTAGTAGAGATGGACGATAACTAAGTTTGTATTCAACGAAACGTCTTCGAGACGGTCGAAACTGGTTCTAATCGGTAAGATAAATACTCGTACCATTGTGCTTGTGACCACTTACTCGCTATCTCTACAATACTTATACTACCTACACTCTACAGGTTCAAATATCGTTATAAGATTAGTTTTATATGGTTGGCGTTCTTGTATGTGTAGGTATGTGTGTCTTGATTATTAGGCTATATGTTATATTACATAATACTTAAGGTGAAAATACTAAAGCGCTAAAATTTTCTATGATATCAATATGTTGTTTATAAAATAAGATTGTACTATAAATCTTTAAGTATATCTACCTACTTAAGTACTGTCTGTAGTCACTACTTATTTCCTATTGGCAGATTGTTAGAAGTTATTATTGGCAGTGCAGTTTAAATTTGTAATCTATTTTTGCTCCCAATATACCTGTTGTTTATTCTGGCGGTCGGGTGACTGTCGTGGTGCTTTTTGGTTTGCCGGGAAAGTCGCTGCTGGGTCGGCTAGGGCGGGGCCTCGCGTCACACAAATAAATCTTTTGGGAGAGCACAATTCGCTCGGCTTCGCTTCTAATTTGGTGACGACTGACGGCGGGCTTGGCGACGACACACAACATTCGCTACGTAACATCCGCGAACACATACGTCACGGGTAATATTTAAAACGTCAATCAATACTCGTGGGTGTTGGTCCGCGTTATCACAATAACCTTATTATTGCAATTCTTGTTTTGTTTATAAGATGGCTCTAAATAGAACGTGTCCTATTTTCGGCTCTAGATTGCGACCGTAGCGGAAATACCAGAGAATTTGCGTGGGCCTCTTTTATATTATTTTATTTTGCAGTCACTTTTAACAGCTGATGCCCTCGACATAATTCCCAGGGAGCTCTTTTTCGGGGTTTGTCCACCGAAAAGCAATATACGAATGCAAGCTAACTCAGTGCCAAGTTTCAGCTCAATCGGAAGTAATTATCCGCGAGACCATTACCTACATTACACGTAAAGAAACTTGTCACTTCATTAAAGAATATTTATATTCAAAGGGGTTTTCGGAATATTGAGTGAATGTCCTACAATGCCCTTGCGTGCTGACGTGACTGTCGCGAGCACAAACTACTTATCCTTATTTTTATTATCCTCTTTTCGAGTCTGGCCTCCATCGAACGTCTAATCCGTGTCATCGCCCTGTTGCTGACCGGCTGATGACCGTGCAGAACTAGTTCCTACCTGTATTATAGAACCTTGTTTCCACTGGACAACATATGTCTCACAAAATGTCAACATTTTCAAAATTTATTACAGAATCAATTCTGTCTACCTGAAGGGTGAGCATGGGCAGGAGACAAAAATTTTATCCACTGCCAAGAGATAAAATTATCTTCTCTATGATAAGTTTAACTTTGTGTCTTATTCATTTTCGATAAAATGTCAGATACGTCTTTTTTCCTTATAACGGCAGAATAATAATAATTATTGTCAATACACAATACAACATAAGCGTCTCGTTGCAGTGTTAATGTAAGAACGTGCTACTCTTGCGTCATCTTGACGTTTACCCCCTGTTTTCGTAATGATTGCAGTCTCTATAGATTAAGAAATTGGAAATTGTACCTGGGTGGATTTTCAATATAGGAATATTTATACGTTATGTGGTTTTTAAGCTTAATTAAAAGTTTTTGTTCGAGAAGGACCCTAAAAGTATTAAATAAATTAGCTTACAATATATTTACATATTGTACAATGGCTAAATATTTCTCATTTTTCTGTTAAAATGTAATTTAATGTTCAGATTGTCATTTACCGCTCCGTTATTTTACCAATGTGCTTAAGAGCTTACAGTATGCCAGCGTGCCACGTTTGATCGTCCATATCAATAAAAATATTGAATCAATAATATTGAAAGAAATATATAGTAAAGTTGACGATATAGACTGAATGTTGTATTAAGTGAAAACACGATTACTAAAAATTTTCTCGATAGAAAAAATTCACAAATTTCCCTCTGAATTTTACAAATAAAACGCAGTAGTCAATGAATACTTTACCTATACTAATAAAACTTAAAATATATACTCAACTTAGTACAATAAGTGTCTTATACTATGTATTATTTAAAATTAAGTAATTTTTTCGTTATTAGAAATGAAATTCTGAAAAATATTGCGTGTGGGGCTGTGGGCCGACGGGCGACTCGTGTCCACCGTATGAATTCATTCACGATCCGGCATTCGAACGGGGAACCTGCGTCGCTTGTTCTCACGCGTACCTACCAGAATACGTATATTATCTAAGAAATTATAAGTGTAGTGAAATAGGAAATAAGCGGAATAAGAAAAATAAGACGAAATTGGAGAATAGAAAATGCTAAAAACATGAATTGATTACTACAATAATAACTTTATTGGCTCTTGTCTGTGGAATAGGTACATAGTTTCATACACCTACCATCACTAAATATTAAGGTAGTTTTCCCAGTTAGTAGCCACAGTCACATTATTTTAGTAGTATAAACAAAAGACTAGTTATAGCCTATTTTGTTACAGAATGCAAATACATAGCTTCCTAAAGGTCTTCCTTAGGCTTCCTAAGTCTAAGGCTAAGTCTAAGACTAAGACTAAGTCTAAGACTAAGTCTAAGACTAAGTCTAAGACTAAGTCTAAGTCTAAGACTAATTCTAAGACTATGGTCTAAGACTAAGTCTTAGACTAAGTATAACTCTATGTCTAACACTAAGACTTAGACTTAGACTTAATCTTATACTTAGTCTTAAGTTTAAGTTTTGTTACAGAATGCAAATACATAGCTTCCTAAAGGTCTTCCTTAGGCTTCCTAAGTCTAAGACTAAGTCTAAGACTAAGACTGAGTCTAAGACTGAGTCTAAGACTGAGTCTAAGACTGAGTCTAAGACTGAGTCTAAGACTGAGTCTAAGACTGAGTCTAAGACTGAGTCTAAGACTGAGTCTAAGACTGAGTCTAAGACTGAGTCTAAGTCTAAGATTAAGCCTAAGACTAAGTCTAAGACTAAGCCTAAGACTATGGTCTAAGACTAAGTCTTAGACTAAGTATAACTCTATGTCTAACACTAAGACTTAGACTTAGTGTGAGACTTAGACTTTGATTTAAACTTAGACTTAGTCTAAGTCTAAGACTAAGGCTAAGTCTTAGGCTAAGTCTATGACTAAGTCTTTTTAAGTCTAAGTATAAGTCTAAGCTAAGACTAAGTCTTAGACTTAGACTTAATCTTAGTGTTAGACTTAGACTTAGTCTTAGTGTTAGAGTAAGACTTAGATTTAAACTTAAACTTAAGACTAAGTATAAGATTAAGTCTAAGTCTAAGTCTAACACTAAGTCTAAGACTTAGACTTAGTCTGAGACTTAGTCTAAGGCTAAGTTCAAGACTAACTCTAAGTCTATGTCTAACACTAAGACTTAGACTTTAGCTAAGACTACGTCTAAGTCTAAGCCTTTCACTAAGACTTAGACCTAGTCTTAGATTTAGAATTAAACTAAGACTTAAAATTAAATTTAGACTAAGTCTAAGTCTAACACTAAGACTAAGTCTAAGACTAAGTCATAGTCTTAGTGAAAGACTTAGACTTAGACCTAGTCTTAATCTTTGCTTAGACTTAGTCTTTGACTTAAACGTAGACTTAGTCTTAGTGTTAGACTTAGTCTAAGTCTAATTCTAAGTCTTAGTTATTAATAATATATAATAATATTACTTTCATTTTATTTCCATACCTATGTAATATGTACTAGAGGTTCGTTAAATGTATCATATACCCTATCGTACGGCGCGTGACCCCTGCCGCGTGATGAACTCGTGCGAGTGAGATAGCTGCAACTACGCGGTGCGGGCGGCTGCAAGCCGGGCAGTGAGGCGGGGGCAAAATTTGGATTTCAGCTGGCATACTATAAGCTCTTAATAACGTCGCTCTGCTCTCAAAATACAGACCTAAATTATTCATGCTTACTTGACGAATCATAATAACAATATCTATACTGACCCCCTAACTAAATTTTTTAGATCAAACTTAAACATAATATAATTATTTCAGCTTTTAAAAAAATGTCACAAGGTTTTAATCATTAATCTCCGCGTTTTTTGTTTTATAAATTTTAATCTACGAAACTAGTATAATAACTTTGAAAAGCATAACACAGTAGTTCTCATGCCGAGCCCTCTCAGCTGGCATCGATGTTTGAACGCTAACGCACGTAAGCGCAGTGAAAGAAGACCAAACTCGACTGTAAGAAAAAATTGTCAGCAAATCTCATCATCAAACGAACGCGTATATTTTGGTAAGTAAATGATCAATTATACTTTTGATAAGTAAGCTTGAATAACATTTGAACTAAGTCATTTAATTAAAGAATTTGAAATCCTCGTTCTCTTAATTCAAACAAGTTGTGATATGTTCTTTATTGTTTAATCATTTATCGCAACATCATTCATTGCAAAATGTTTGCTGAGGTGAATGATTATTAATGAGGCTAATGATAGTTCTATTGAATTTAGGTACATTAGTTACTACATACCTACATAAAAACACACTAATTATCATCAAATCATAAATGTTATACCTACTGCTTAATTTAAAAATATATTTTCAGAAATAGAATAATTGGCTACTACCTAAATAATATTTATTACTTTGTAAATTTTCAGATGATACTATGGCTAAAACAAAACAAGAACGCTTAGCTCAGCAATGGTTATGTAAAAGACTGTAGTATGCAGAAACAAAAAGTGATCCTGAATTATACGAGTTAGAAAAAGAAAAACAACGTGCAAAATATGAAAAACGTAAAAGGGAAAAGAAATAGAAATCGATTGCTGAGAAAACCCGAGGGAACAGAGACAAATACGCAAACGATGGAAAGAAAATACAAAAAAAAAATATAAGTAGACTAAACAAAAAAGAAGAAAAATCAGTAATTCCAAGTATTGTTCATGTAGATACCCCTGAGAGCTTTTCTGAACAAACTAGCCATCCTGAGAAAGATCCCATCTGTTTATTTTCTAAAAACGATTTATTGAAGGCTGAAAGGAAGATTCGTTATCAAGAACTAAAAAAGAGAATGCGATTGACAGGCATTATAAAAAACCTGCAGAGAATTACGCAAAAATAGAAAATGACAATAATAAGGTTGAAATCAATTGTCAATAAACAAAGTAACCAGACTGAATCCCCAACTTATATCCCTGATGCTACTAACAGTTCTCCAAATCAAAAGAAGAAGCGAACACTTACTCATCTTAGGCATACAGGCAATTTGAGATCAAGAAAGGATACGAAATTCTCACTACTACGTCAAAAGGTAATTGATGATATTGTAAAGTTTTACAGCGATGATGCTGTTAGTACTATTTGCGCCGGTAAGAAAGAATTTATATTTGATGAGAATGATGTTAATTTCATATATTTTCAATGCAAGAAGAAAACCAAAGAGATGGTCACGAATAAAGGCCTTACGAAGAAGCAAATACTAACCGTAAAAGAAAAAATAACCACACTTCCAAAAAAGAGGAGGTTATCAATTCGGCCGGTATCTTTTTTTTTCTATGTATGTCCACCGATTATTCCGGGGTTTCTGAACCAATTCACGCGATTTTTTTAATCGACAGAGGAAGCTCGGGAAATTGTCCCATAAATTTTACCTTCAACTCCTCTAGCCTGATGCTGCAGAGGTACTTTCCCCCTAAATTACGGGGCTTTAGGAACTGTCATTTACGAATTGGTATGCTTAAGTATATACTAGATCATACAGCTCCAGGTCCTACTCCTCAATCCTGATGCTGTAGGGTACTGCCCACCTAAATTGTAGAGATTTAGGAACATCATGATCATGAATTGTTATTGTATGTAATAAGCATAAACTACATACATCCTGGAGTTCTAGGTTTTAGCTCCTCAATCCTGATGCTGCAGGGTACAGTCCACCTAAACTGTGAGGATTTAGGAACTTTCGCTTGCAAATTGATATTGTTAGTATTAAGCATAGCCTACTTCGTAGAGCTTAAGGTCCTAGCTCTTCAATACTGATGCTGCAGGGGTACTGCCTACCTAAACTGTGATGATTTAAGAACTGTCGCTTACGAATTGATATTGTTGGTACCAAGCATATACTACATCATAAAGCTCAAGGTTCTAGCTCCTCAATCCTGATGCTGCAGGGTTGGAGGAATTACGAACCGTGGCTTTCGAATTGATTTGATTGTTAGTATGTACCAAGCATTAAATACATCATGGAGCTCCTGGTCTTTAGAAATTGTGTATTGTTAATAAGTACTGAAGGTACCAAGTATAGACTACATTAGTAGCGTAGCGTTAGAGGGAGTGGAGAAAGTGAGCAGGAACAAGCTACACTAAAAAGCTTAAAATTAAAAATATTTTTAAATAACCGACTTTAAACGCCACTACAAAGTATAAAAATAATTTTATTATGTACACGTTTGTTGAAGTCGGGCGAACTTAACTAGAAACGATGAAATCGATACGCGATGCTCGCCCGATTTCAATAAGCGTGTCTTTTATGTCACCATAATATAAGCGTCGCGCATTTTTTTTAACTTATTGAGATTTTTATTTCCATCATTACCTACAACTAGGGTTGCCAGGTCGCCAAACCTAATAGCCGGACAGACCAGCCAGTTTGGCCGGACATTTGGGTAAAAAAGCCGGACACCCTTTATTATTGAGGATTTTGTCTCAGTATTAATAGGTACGACAAAAAAATTGTATGTAAAATCAAGTTTCAATCAAGTCGCCTGCGCAGGCTGCGCTAGGCCACGCTCGGCGCTCGCTTGTTTGCGAAATCTGAAAAGCCTAACAAAAGCCGGACAAGACGGACACCGTTCATTTTGGCCGGACACGCAATCAAAAAGCCTACCTATGTCCGGCTTTATCCGGACGCCTGGCAACGCTACCTACAACACCATATCATTTATCTCAATAGAAATAACATCCACCTCAACGTAACATCATTCGCCTCAATAATAAAAAATCTATTTTATGGATTAACGCATTAATTAGTCGTTTAAAACGAACTCTAAATACACATAGGAGCTAGATTTTAAAAAAGGATTGTTATTTATTACATATTTTTTACATTTTCAAGCTATTTAGAAAATAACGTCAAATTAGTTAAATAAAATCCTAAAATGAAAATCCACCCACCTACCTGTTTCATTTTTATTATCTACCTATACTCATTAGGTTAAAGTATAAGTTTGGATGTATGGATGGATGTTTGTTACTCAATCCCGCCGCAACGACTGAACCGATTTGGGTGACATTTCGCACAGAGATAGATTAAAGTCTGGAATAACACATAGGCTACCCCTTTTTATTCCGGAAAATAAGAGTTCCCTCGGGAATTAAGAACCTTAATCCACGCGAAAGAAGTCGAGGGCAACAGCTAGTAAGCTCTAAAATATAATAATTCCAAACCTGAGTTACTTGTACATCGCCAACCGGTTGCAGAAGGTCAGATGGGGCAAGCGCATAAGAACTTATTGTTAGCTCTCTCAAATCAGTTTAGCTATGGGATTCTCTAAAAATGATCGCTAAAGTGACGATTACAATCACTTCTCTTTGGCTGAATTTGTGGCGTTCTTGCTGCTCGAAATGGTTATAGTAACAAAGATATAACATATTTATTATCAAAATAATGTTATTACCAATATTTGTCCACGTTTATGTATAGGTACATTAATGCATATAATATGGCGCCATGTCCTCTTGTGTTTATATTTACAACTTATACAATGTACGCTGTGATAAGAATTCAGTTTTAACTACGACTTACTAGATCATTGTTCTTATTATAAAGCAAACGTAACTAATATTTTCTTATTTAAATCAATTGTTTCCTGTTGTTGGTAATCTTTCTATTAAAAGTTTGAGCTATCGTCGTTTATGAGAATATTAACATTAATAACATAATATTATTGATAACAATTAACAACAATATTCGGCCTTGTTACGTGAGAAATCTCCTCAGACCATCCCATCTCCCAAGACATCTTTATGAATCTCTGAGAGATACTTATCACAAGAAAATGGATATGCTAGCCCTATAGGGCGCGTTTGGAACGCTTGTATCTTTAGTTTTGTATATCATATAGACCTCAATTTCCTAAAAATATAATAAATACTTTTATATGCAATTGAAAAATGGAAATCCCACAGATTTCTAAGTCTGATTAAATCTAAAAATACTGAGTTACGTAAACGTAAAAGGTTTTTTGTTATAGTTTTTTGTTGTTTAATTTATTACACTAGAATAACAAATAGGTATCGAAGATTTGTCTAACTTACATTATTATTTTAAGAACATGTTTTGCATTAAGAGTTGGTAGGTCCTACCCACTCAATATCGATATTACAATTTGTTTTGTTCCGCCATTTTTAGCTTGAATTTCCATAACATTATTCAAGTTTACAACATTAGCACTTGAAGTTGATAAATTTTTACACCCAGCCTGCCAAAAATAGATATGGATGATTCTTTTGTTAGGTATATTTAACTTCCGTCAGATAATTCTTATCTCGATGAAAACCCACTAAAATTATAAAAATATTACATTAAAACTGTTTATTGTCATGTTTATTTATAAGTAAATTGATTTACATGGGTTACATTTTCCATTTGTTCTACCTTTCCAATTTAACGTGTACATAAGTTTATTTTTAATTAAAGTCAGATTTATTTTTATGTAAATTACTAGCTTTTGCTCGCGGCTTTGCTCACGTTAAGTTCGATTTTTCAAACCCCTATTTTACCCTATTAGGGTTTGAATTTTCAAAAACCCTTTCTTAGTGTGCGCCTATGTCATGAAAGGAACCAACTGTAAAAATTTCAAGTTTCTAACATCAGTAGTTTAGGCTGTGCGTTGATATCTCAGTCAGTCAGTCAGTCAGTCAGAACTTTGAATTTTATATATATAGATTTATCAAACTCTTTGAATTCATCGAAGACTCTTTCCCAATGTTGCTTCAATGTATTTTTCCATTCACCAATGTCAACTGACTTATTGAACAGACTCTAATATATTATGTCGGTACACGATTAGCTAGCAGCATTTTGTTGTGTATAAATGGAAGGAGATTTCTAGGCCATAGACCTAGAAATTTCCATATAAATTGTTTTATAATCTATATATTGTGAAATTTTGTCAAACTTTCACATCGTGCTCTTCATACGCTTCATCTAGCACTAGCTTTTGCCCTGGGAGTTGGATTTTTAAAAACCCGAGGGAACACTGTTTTTCCAAGAAAAGTTGCCTTTCGACCCGTACGAAAAATCACGTCAATCCGCTGCTCAATTGCTGCGTGATTGAAGATCAAGAACCAGCAATCCAACACACCTTCGCACTTAAAATAAAATTATTAGTAACTAGTAAGGAAGTAATGATGCATAAATTTTTGTACATTTTACAGTCGGGATTTACTCTTCTTTTTACTGTATGAGAGAAATCTGGTTTAGCCACTTTTTTCTTTGCTTAAGGCTTATTTTAATTACATAATCACCTATCTTTAGTGAAAATGGGCGGGGCATATGGTTTGAAAATCGAAGGACTGATGGTCGTTGGGGTCCCAAGGTGCTGGAGTGACGACCACACACCAGGAAGTGTCGGTGGACCCCAACTAGGTGGACCAACAATATTAGACGAGTAGTAGAGAACCTCTGGATACAGGCAACGCAAAACCGAGTCCTGTGGGCTGTAAAAGTCCATGCACGAGACCTTTGTCCATGAGCGAACGTCTATTGTTTGATAAAGAAGAATATATTCTGACTCAACAGTTACGTAACGTAGACAAACTGTATTTCACGATAAGACTTGCTGGTTAATTAACCAATGTTTATGATCTAATTTGGAGCCACCGTTATGGTAGGGCGCGGTTGGGCGGTCGCCCAGACAAATACTTAACGGTCGATTCACACTGACTCAAGAGTAGAAGCGACAATATAGCATATTGACTTCTATCTCTACAACGCTTAAACTATCTAAATATGCGCGCGTTCGTCCTTTATTTTACGATAAATGCACAAAATACGTCCACAAAGTTTATTTTTCTATCTCTACCACCTAAGGTTGTGAAAATAGAATGAAATAGTTTTTTTAACCAAATAAACTTTACAAAGTTTTTTTTGAGTCGTCAATGAATCTATCACTGGTTGGGAATGCCGTTCCGACCGAGATGAACCAGTGAGAAACTTGGCGATTGCTCTTTTAAAATAGAGGTCAATACGTTACATAAAATGTTAGATTCTCGCTTTCATTCGCTTCGACTGAGCGAGCATCAATGTAAATCGACCCTAACTAAGAGATAAATCTCTATCAAAAATCATTGTTGATCAATTATTGCTAATTAATTATTATTGTTGAAGTGATAACAGTCCTATAAATATGACTGTCAAACGTGTTACTTCCTTTTCTGGTATAACATTCAATGTTCATCTGTAATTAAACTAAACAAACGGCTTTTCACTAATCATTCGTGTTTACATGCAATGGCATTGACCAGAAGTCAGTGATGACTGGGCAATACTATATTACATTTTTAGAACAGATAATTTATAGAAGCTATTAATTTATTAATGGTATACTACTACTATAGCGTACTATAGCGCAGTTATAGGGGAAAAGCAGGGCTACTCTATGCCTATATCACGTTATCAAACAATAGTTTAATACGAATACGTATCTCCAGTTCCTGTCAAATACTGGTTGCCGCCGGGGACAGCAGCATTTAAATGGTTGCGGTTTCTCACCTTCTTCAGGTGTACAAAGTGTTTCCTGTCTTCCTAGATGAAGACTACACTGTACCTATTAGTGCAGGGTTGTAACAATGCAAGTGGAAAGGCGCTTTAGATCTCTCGCCCTTTTGACGTCAACATGCTTTTGAGGTGCAATCCTTATTAATATGTACTAGGAATGCAATGTATTTGTATAGTAATAAAATGTATTATATAAAAATGTATTTGTTGTGGGTTTATTCTTTAATCACGCAGCAATGGAGAAAAGGATCGACGTGATTTTTTGCATAGTTGAGGACCTGGATAGTGAAATAGGCTACTTTCTAAAGAGTTCTCACAAGGTTCTCACGGGATTTTTAAAATGTAAATCGATGCGGATGATCGGCTAGTAAATGCTTATTTGCTCGTTGTTCCAGGTGGACAGCGGCGGCGGCGGCTCTGCCGAAGTAATGGTGTACTCGCTTGGCTGGGGCATGGGGGAGCCGGAGCGGCGCGCGCTGGACCGCAAACGCGCGCAGCCGCCCGTCGCGCACACGCTCTCGCCCGACGACGGCCACGAGGTGGACGTGCTGCCGCTACACAACCAGGTATACTCGCCTACAGGGTGAACATCGGCAGGAGACATATCCACGGGGAAAGGATAAAATGTTTATCTCCTCGCTTAGTTTTATCCAGGAACATCCTTCTCCTTCCCCCTGTCACCATGCTTTAGCATAGGGAGAAGATAATTTTATCTCTTGCCAGTGGATAAAATCGGGGATTAAATTTTTGTCTCCTGCTGCTGCTGCCATATTTGCAATCGGCGCAAGTAATATGTGCCCTCATCGATGACTGATATGGCGGCTTCTTTTTAAACTTCATGGATCAGCTCTATTTTCAGTTTGTGTGAAGGTAATGACACCGCAGTAATGTTAACCTTGACCTCCAACCAGTATATTTTGCGGATTACCCAACTTTTCGATAACCTACAGCGCAAGTTGTTGTGCTTTGGCCCACTGATTTCGATGGATTCGATGGATCAAAAAGGTGATCACATGAATTCAAACTTATTAATTGCAGGTTCTGTAGACCACGAAAACGGGACAGATTTATGTCAGAGCATATTTGTATTTCGCTTTAACTCTACCTCGGACTTACTGAGCTAAGTCAGAGCACGCTCTATAGATCATCTCACCATTAATGTTTAGGATTTTTATTGCTTAATTTTGAAAGTACGCTTAAAGTCCTAAAATTGTTATTTTTTAAAAATTCCTCTTGCCAGCGAGTATGCGTCAGGGAGGTCGACAAAATCTTATTAATACACATGACCCAAATAGCAAGAGTTTGGAAATTTTGTATATCTGCTTGAATATTAATAAGATTGTCTTACTCTTCTTCAGACTACTGGGGTGCTAAATGAACCTGGCGTTAGTTACATGCCTGCGGGAGCAATTCCATTATAGATGATTTTGACGTTTTCTTCTAGTCGTGTTCTCCCTTCCACATGCCCTTGTACCATTAGTTGTGGCGTTTGAACATTCGACAAAAGCCTTTGTTTATTGACTGTCTTATTAGTAGGCATATCTTCTTTGCTACCCCTTCACTTCGTCCATCGTTCGACATAGGTCTCCTCATGTGCATGTGTTATTAGTGTGTAATCAATAATACGGCTTCACTTCAGTACGAACACGCGATTAAATTCGCTTCCTGGTCAGTTCTTTGTCCCTAGACGAAGTCCGTCATCCGAGGCGTAATTAACCATTGCTATGATAATGGCATGGCAATTACGGCATGCCACCTCAGATTGCGGTTATGCATTACGGACGCAATATGCCTTTGTTGTTGTTTAACAAAGAGTACTAGAATTATCTCCATATATCTGCTATAATAAATTCTGAATAGCTAAACATATACTTTGTTTGTTCCATCTCGCCACATTAGCCACTGAAGCGATTGAGAACATTCGCAGTTAGAAAGCATATAGTTTGACATGCTCCAATTTTACTCAAAATCGATCCATTATGATAAACGTTCGAAGCAAAACAGTAAAGCAAGTAGTAGAAATTCTTGCCATGTTATTGCCAGAGATTTCGGGTAAAATTGTTATACGAGATAACTGTCTCTACTCTAACTCGATAAAATCTCATTTGACAAACATTTTTAGTTAAGAATCTTTGACAACTAAGTTCATTTCAACAAATAACGATTTACCAAACGATTCAGCGCTTCAGTATCATCGTAGAAAGTACTAGGCTCTAAAAATATTCTTTCAGGGAAAATGTTCTATTTCTTGTAGGCCATCTGGTAGCTCTTATAAGTCAGAACTGCCAGTTCGAAAATTAGATTCTCCTGGGAAATTGCTCCCAACCTCCCAACCCAGCAGTTGCTCTTATCAAAAAGCACAATGTTGAATTAGCGATGCAAAAATTATTTCACCGGCTTGTGGACAGCTGAATACCAAATCGCTTCCATGTTATTTTGTAAATTTCCAAGGACGTGCTAATTTTACATTTTGTCACATGAACGGCCTATTTTCATAGTTGACCACTTGCCAATCAATTGACAGAGTTAATTAACGTGTAACTTTAACTTTTAACCGGTAACAGTTTTGTCGTCACCTTCGCAAAATGTTATAGTAAACAATTTTTTTAAATTAGATATTGTTGTACTTACCTAATTAAAAAAATAGCGTGAAATTCGGCAATCCGTGACAATGTTGCAATGACGTAGCGTATTAGAATTAAATAACCAAAAAAAATGTCCTGTAAGAAAACACAATAGGTACTTTATCGCTACTGATGAAGGAACCTTCTTTGCCATGACCTTGTTCCAATTATTGTCTCACTTGATTCTAAGGTTGCAAACAAGTTTGCTCAAAAAATGGGTTTATGCATAGACCATGCCCTCCAGTTCCTATTATAGAGATTTGGCATCTCTATCAACTTCTATCCATGATAGGCAACTTTGGTCTAACTGTATATCTTTTTCCATACATTGTAAATGTTCGCTAATGTGTACATGACGTAACACATAAAAAAGTTATCTGAGGAAAAGGACAGCGTGACTCAAAAATATCTTATAAGTACTTTGTTTTATCAGTTTACTAGCACCATTATCACCAACACGGAACGAGTTTTCATGGGAACATCGAGAGTTTACATTGAAACCAGATTGTATCAGCATTCTGATAGGATGTATTTATTACATTGCGCAGTTCCAGTGCCGTGGCAGCGTTCAGGTGTAGACGGTATAGCTGTTGTGTAGTCAGGCAAGGGGTCAACGCCACCATCTAAACATTTTTCATGGTCGTTTGTTATTTGATCGCTTCCACTCGGCTAGCGATGTAGCCGAGTGTGGCCACTGCGTTACCTTCCGTGTGTGCGTTACCATGCGCTACGAACGCAATCCGATTTAACTTCATCTTTTTTATGGATATCTTCCCTCTCGCTTATACATGCTTGGCAGAAGAGAACGCCTCTCATCTCAAAATGTCAAGTCTCTCGAACCTTAATAGGGTTTTGGACTAAAGCCATTGTGTGTAGAAGTAACTACCTTTAACTGTAAACTTTTTGTGTTTGTTAAAATCAACACTATTAATTTTGATTCTATTGAGGCTAGAGTTTTCTAAACACTGTCTGCCTTCTTTCTCCTGGCATGTTTGCAATATTGTTGCAATGTCAAGCACAATATCTTTGTTAAACTATGTACCTACTTAATAGTGTTCCACAGGGAGCATTATTATATTTTTTTAAAGATTTAAAAAGGATGGCATTCTTTTTAAACCTGCCAATTCAAAAGTTTAAAGATTGTGTGCTACGGAATTAGGTCATTAAACTCTAAAGTCCTCCAAATTAAACTGGTACGACGGAATTCTATCCTCAACCTTTCTTATCGGGTAATCCATGAAAAACAAAAATAATGATTTCATGCAGTAGATAAGAATCGTAAACTAGTTCTAGGAAAAGTTTTGTTTGGCGAGTGTATTTTTTTCGTAATGTTTCTAATTTCCTATAACCAAGAATACGCTGTACAGCTCTAACTCTTTGTGTACCTATAGGAAATTCAAAATATTATGTACAACGTAAATAACAACAACCACACAACCTAATTTTTTTATTGTTTAAAAATTTGCTCTTACATCATAAGCCTGTAAGGCATGTCACAGACGACTTGATTGGCAAGGCAACCGTTCAATCATATGATATTTCAAATTATTCAATGGTTGTTCGAAAAGTCAGGTGCCACGCGCAAGTCCCGGAATAGAAGACCGCAGTTCTAATAACTAGGCTACCACTATTCCCATGATAAGCTAACAAATAATGTTGTATCGTCAGGTGGGCGGGCACACCAGGCTGCTAGTTCTGAACGACAGCACGGTGATCAAGCCGCTCAACATACGCGAGCTGCATTTCTACCAGAACATTCCCGAGGACATCCAGGACTTCGTTCCCCGCTACAAAGGTAACCCCCTCCCTCTTGTCGCACTTTGAGTTGAAGCGTTTGCTCGGTACGCTTTTATTTTGTCGCTGTATGCATCACTATCGTTCATTGCATCAAACATTTTAATGTCAAATTTTTTAATATTTGCCACTTTTATTTATTTATATTCGATTTTATTTTGTCTTCAATTAATTAATTGTTTGATATATTGCATTGTCGAGCACTAAGGAAGTTATCGCTTTTTTCGTTTCCTTCATTTCGCTGTTATGTTGTTTATTATTTCAATGTTATCGAAATAGATTGTACTGTGTACTTTTATCAACTCGTACGATTTGATAAATGCGTCATAGAAGAACGTGTGTCAGATATTTTGTGCCACGAATTGATCGTATCGACGAATTAATTGTTACGTCTTTATCTACGCATTCGAATTTAAAATTTATATCGATGCGTAGTGTGACCGAGGGGTTAATGTGATTTAAGTGTCAGTTTTAACTGTCCTTATTGCTCACTTGATCATTACTATGCGATGTGAAAGAGATGGATGGATGTGGATCGCACAAACCCGCCGGCCGCGATCAAACAGGGTGTTATCTTCTTTTAATATTTTGAATAAAATACTTATTGGTGAAAGCAAAGTCGAATTTTACGCGTGAAAACGCACGGAATGCTTAGGGCCTGCGCAAACGAGCCCCTTGCTATAGCCGCACGTGGATCGCTAGTGACGAAAATGCTCGCAATCATTGCGCCGTTTAAAACAAAGCAACTGGCGGTGATTTGAATGTTCAGTGTGTAAGCTTGGTTTGTCGCCGAAAAAATCAAAATTACCTGTTATTATGTGTGAATAAAATTACCTTAACATTCGAAACATTAAGTACTCTATTAATCACATAAAATCACATTAATTAATGTGACATCAATCATGCCATGGATAGAACTCATGCCATGTCGCCAATGGCAGGCCTGATCTGATTGGTCAGTATGTGGCGAGCCTTATAATAGGTTGATCTTCCGTGCGTTTTGACGTTCAGGGAAACTAGATGAATGTAGATTTTAGGTATTTAAATTAAAGTTCTTCAACTAGTGTTCCTACTATCTATCAATATATGTACTTCATTATTGTCTAAACAATAGCCAAAAATCTAAACAAAAAAAAAACATATTTATTTCGATCAGTTTTTGAAAAACATGGATATAAAAGTCAGTTACCAAATAAAATTATCATCATTTAACTAATTGACCTACCAAAATAGTAATTATGCCTATAAAAGGAGAATTAATTAGTATTTTATTAGATTATCTGGTTGGATAAAATGTTAAATATAGTAGGTAGTCATGTCGAGGGAATACCAAATAATATTATAAAACAGGTATTATTTTGGGGTTATCGCAAAAATTAGGCACCCATAAAATAAACTACTGATACCTTATTATCTAGTTTATTATAGTTGCGTAAAAAGAATGAGGTATTAGAAAGGTACTGATGCCTTATTAACTAGTTCGTTTAAGTGGAGTAAATGGAGAGTGAGGTATTGGATTATAAGGGCCGAGCCACATGGCGCGGGCGGCGGCGGGTTTGGTCTGAGAGAGCGAGCGCGAGGGCGAGGGGTCAGGAACACAATATTAGTTTCCTTGTTGTCGCAAGGGTTGCGGCGATGCGGCGGCGGAGCGACGCCGGCGGCGCACCACACTACCGCCCCCTAATAGCGCCCTAGCGGTAATTTTACATTTTGGGTTTGTAAACCTTTACTTAAACCTACATTCACCACACTCGCCACCGATCACGTACAACGACATTTGTAAAGCCGGCTCCACACCAATAAAACAGTTGCATCGTACGACCCTGCATGCGTTTTGCAAAGTTTTGCGTTGCAAATTCGAATCTTTGGCACCATACAGACACGCACATCCTGAAAAAAATTTGTGCTTCGGCACAATTCTCACAGTACACGACGCAAAACGCATATTTTTTTATTCGTTTGGACGCGGCTTTTCACGCCACTCCACCCCACGCCACGCATGTTGGGTTAAATCAAATCATAGTGCTGTCTATGACCAGAAATACACCATAAACACCCAATGATACGGCGTGTTTGGTATTACTGGTTATAGAAAATAACTACGCTTGACTTGGCTCCTGGCGTGGCGTGGCGTGGGGTGGGGTGGCGTGTTATAAATGTGTCTCCAGCATATACCTACGGCACACGACGACGCAACAGAACACACACACAATAACATTAACTTTTCATTCACACTGATACAGGGACACATAACAAAAGATATACAAACCCTTTTTTGAAATTACGTAAACGATAATTTTTCACTTTTCATTAATATTTTTAACGCTGGAACTTGTAAAATAGTAAGTAAAAATACAAAAATATTACATTTGTGGCTTGTACTTTGTAAATGTAACGTGCTCAGTAACGACCTCACTTGTAGAGGTAATGTCGCGGTACCTACTTTCACTTCACTCTGCCAATGTTAATTTAAAGTCAAATCCCTCCCCAGCTTAACCATGTTGAATATGATCACCGATACTTTATTGGTATGCAAGATTTTTTTATTTCAACTGTCTGAAATTAGAATGTTTTGAAGTTTAGAGGCAGTTTTAACACATGATTATATAACAGAACAGAGACTAAGCTTCTTACAACCGTGCTGTACACTAGGTACACTACTTCAAGTGTGCTGCCTTTCTACTAGCGTATTCTCGCGTACGCGTTGCCTATAGAGACGCGGACCCGTCCAGTATAGAATAGAACAGTTTGTTTTTATATACATTAACTTGTACAAAGTGCTTTTGAATCGTAAAGTGAATCTATTTACCTCTGGTTCGGAATGCTGTTCCAAGCAAGAAGTAATGAACGAGTATTCACTCAAAGTTTTTAATTTAACGTTTTTCGAAAATTGTAATAAGTGATAACAAAGTTATACTGCTTCACTTTTCTTAACCTTCTTCGACAACCCTACGTAGGTGTAAATGCACATTGTTTAAAAGCTTTGCATCTGTTCGGTTATTTACTCGTGTGCGGCGGTGGCGGCGACGCGAGACTGATGAGGCGGCCGTTTGTTGCAGGCGTGATGCAGGCCTCTAACACGGGCAGCACGAAGCTGGACAAGCGCTACTCGCCCTGTTTCCGCGACGAGAACGGGCGCAAGGCGTCGCTGGGCGGCAAGCGCAAGCGCGACGACGTGTTCAAGTGCGTATCCGGCCGGCGCGGCCCTCGCCCCGCGGCGTACACTCCTCGACACTTGTCATGTGTCCTTTATCATATTTCAGAGAGTACGGCGTACGCCGGACCGGCGACCCGACGACGCCATTAATTCATACCATCGCAATACTTACATGCCTATCCCACTAACGCGCGACTCGAGCGATGCATGGCATTCGCGGCGAGCCTCCCGATGTGACTTGCGTCGTGGAGTCGCGGTAATGATACTCTTTGTTGCAATTACGATATAGCCGATAACGTCAGCGCTGTGTTTCAATTAGCTCCTAGTCGCTCGTCGCACGCTGTACGCACGCATCGCGACGCAGATGCGCTTCATGGCGAAAAGCGAGAATCACCTCATTAACGTGATTAACTCTCGCAGTGAGGTTAAACTCTAGACGGACCGACTGGATTCGAACTGCAAGTAAAATTGCAGTTTGAAGGCAATTCTGTTTCAGTTGACAGAAATATATTGCAACTGTCAACCGGCCGAGGAGTTGGCGTTAAATATAACTAGAAGACTATCTACCATCCCCGACCCATCCTTGGAATAAGAAAAAAGTACAGTTTAACCAATAGCAAGCGAGTAACTTGCCAATCGGAGGCGATTGCATTCACACGCTGAAGCAATCCACAGTAGACCTCAAGCAGTTTTTCGCCGATTTTTCCCGTTGATAAATCCATCAAATAAATGCGCACTATACACTCGATGCGTGCGGACTAGTATGCGATCTGCTTATGTTTTTATCGTAACTTCTCTCGCGTATACAGCATTTTACAGTTGCTTTTCCTGTTACAGATTTAAAGTACACCGTAACGGCAATGCTAACGAGGTGCTTAAGAGCATTGCGCACATGGACAATTCAAATAAGCAATGTAAGTCAATATTTTCCTATAATGCATTGATATTCTCTCACTGTAACATTATTATCTATGTTGGTAAACTAAACACGTGTGCTCCTTGCGTGACGTATCTACAAAAATGGTGCTCCCAAATAGCAGTCATAAAATTGTTCTAGAACATTTTTTACTATTAGGTATTTCATGTAGTATGAACTCTTATGACAAGTCAAGAATCTATCACCGGTTCCGAAATTAATTAAACTATAGATCTTTACTAATTTTTTTTGCATATTAATTAGATCAAGTAATTGTGTAAATAATGTAATGGATTTTATTTAATTAGTTAATCTAATGGAATCATGTTATAATTAGTATTATAAACTTATTACTTAAGCCTGTAAAATTTAAGACTTCTGCTGCTGTATGCCAAAGAATGGATTGTTACTAACTAAGAGTACCCGCAGAGCTACAATTTCAAGTTGCTCTAAGAACTAAAACCCCGTATTTCGTAATACAAATAAAGCGAGTTTGACAGTTCCTAGTTAGCAACTTTCCACTGTTCTACAGACTTAATATACCTAACAGTAACATTATGTTTGATAGACTTCCTGATGATGGAGAACATAACGTCGTCGTACCGGCGGCCGTGCGTGCTGGACCTCAAGATGGGCACGCGGCAGCACGGCGACGACGCCAGCGCGGAGAAGCGCACCAAACAGATCGCCAAGTGTGCCGCCAGCACCTCCGCCACGCTGGGCGTGCGCCTCTGCGGCATGCAGGTATGTGTTGTTCAAATATCATACAATGTTGTACAGCAAGGCTAGCATAGGCGGGAGAAATTTCATCCCCGGGAAAAGGATAAAATGTTTATCCCGTCGCTTTGTTTTTCATCCACCCGTCGGGCACAGCGGTGGAAATAACACTCAGTGGATATACTTATAGGAATGTACATCGCCTTCTCCTCTGTCGCCAGGCTTTAGCATAAGGAAAAGATAATTTTATCCCCTGTCAGTGGATAAAATCGGGGGATAAAATATTCTATGTTGCTGGTACTCAAAATGAAAAAAAAAAAACTCAGGCCAAACTGTGTCTTTTATGACAAGACAAGACTATTTTAGAAAGCAGATTCTACTGCGAAGAGCCTGCAAAAATTTCTGCAATTTCTTGTCTTCATTCTTTTAGCCTTAGATATTGTAGATCGCAACTTATATGGGAAAAAATGTAAAAGAAAAGGAAGTAGACAAAGACAAAAAGAAACGAGAAAACTGTTCCGGTAACAGTCTGTTTACACGTTCCTTTATACGTGTTTGGTGTCCAGGAGGATCCTCTACTGTATAAATAAAAAAAGCCTTGGAGAGACTGTTGCGTCATACCGCGGCGCGGTTAGTGAGGATACCATAAAACCCTTCTCGTTCAGGACTTCTCCTGAACCCTGAAGACCTATGCCCAGAATTTGGCCGGCGATAAAATCAGATTGTAGAATGAGTGTGTTGTTTGCAGGTGTACATGCCGGAGAAGGGCGCGTGCGTGCGGCGCGACAAGTACTGGGGGCGCGCGCTTTCGGAGAGCGGGCTGCGCGAGGCGCTGCGCGACTTCTTCGCGGCGGGCGGCGGCCTGCGCGCGCGCGTCGTGCGCCGCGTGCTGCGCGACCTGGACGCGCTGCGCCGCGCCATCGCCAAGCAGACCAGCTACCGGTTCTACTCCACGTGAGTCACCGCTCCAACTCCCGTTACCATAATGTCGGAGACTAGCCAACTGCACAGGATATTATATAGTGTATCCCCTACAGTAGATTTATGTCAATTCATTTTTGTGCATTGAAAAGTAGAAGAGTTTCAAAAAATTCAACATGAACAAATTATTTGTGTGCATGTGAGCCCGCGCAACACCGGTCACACGGTAGCATCGCTGACTCGACGAAACATGAGTCGGAATGCACGGCCGCGGTGTAATCCGAGGAAGGGGTGATTATGCCGCGCTGGACACTTAGATTCTTTTAGTATATAGATAGATAGCATTTAGATCACATTACAGCTAGTAGGCAGAATTCTCTGCCTAGCAGCGATGGAGCATTACGTTAATGTAAGATAGGAAAGTATATTTTTAAATCGAGTAAGTTGACTAGATGTGTCATCTTTTAATTCACGTCTAACCTTTTGCCGCCCATATAGCCTGCGTCTATAGATCTACAATAATTCTGTACTGTTGTAGGTCGTTGCTCATCGTGTACGAGGGCGACGTGCCGTGCGCGCAGCCGGCGGACGAGGCGAGCGGCGAGTCGTCGAGCGGCGAGTCGTCCGCGCACGCCGCGCCCGCCGCGCCCTCGCTCGGCCACTTCGACATGTCCACGCTGAACGACGAGATCGACGCGCGGCCGCGCGCGCCGCCCACGCCGCTCACGCACTCGGAGGAGACCATGGGCGGCTACGAGGAGGGCGACGCGGCCGCCGAGCCCGCCGCGCACCCGCCCAGCCCCGACTCCGCCGACAGCTGGATGGCGTACTCGTCCGCCAGCAGCGACTCGTGGCGCCACGAGGCGGACGCGGAGGCGGCGGCCGCGGCCGAGGCGAGCGGCAAGCGCGCGCGCACGCGGCCCGCCGCCGCGCCGCCCGCGCCGCCGCCGCCCGACGAGCGCGTCGACATCCGCATCATCGACTTCGCGCACACGGCGTACGCGGCCGCCGAGGCGGAGTCGCCGCTGGCCACCGACACGCCGCACCACGGGCCCGACTGCGGCTTCCTCACCGGCGTCGACTCGCTCAAGCGGCTGCTCACCGAGATCCTGCACCCGCAGCCCTACAGTTAATGAGGCCGCCCGCCTCCGCCGCGCCCCGCCCCGCCCCGCGCCCGCCGCGCCGCCGCCGCCCGACCGCGCCGCGTCGCCGACTCGACAGATGAAAGTTATTTCCTTGAAAAATTTAAACGTGTACGACTGATATCTCCTATTGGTAGTAGTGAAATTTATTACACAAACGCGCCGGGCGATCGCCCCGAGCGGACGGAAGCGGGGTGTCGCCGCTTCGCCCGCCGCCGCCCGGCGCCGTGACCTCGTCGCACGTTAGAAAATGTTGGCGGTACAAAATACGTTAATTTAAAGTAAATTTATTATAATTTCGAAGGGACCCAGTAGCTAGTCGAAAGTGTATTTTAAGTATTACTTTTAAGTTATTCCAGATTGACGTGCTTTTGTATTACATGCCCTCGGTTAGTTTCACAGGTCTCGATCGATGGCCTCTCGAAAACACGTTCTTCAGAATCGAGTAGACAGACATTCCCTGTCATTGTTAGTTAGTTTGGTTTATTGCTTGGATGATAAGTGCAAAAATTGGTTAAGAGTATGATATTTTTGAGTTGCATTTAACTGTCCCAATTTGTATTAATTTATTTGACTAGTGAGTGTAATAAAATCATAGCAGGATGATTCTAGTAACCTGTGGTACAATTCTCAAAAATGATGATGATACTACAGTGTGACGATTGCAAACGCCTCTGATTGGCCGATACTGACACGCTAACAGAATCGGGCTACTGATAAAAATGAAATAATTGAAAGTTCTGTTGACATTATTTCAAATTATTAAAAATTTCATTTCATTTATCACATACTACATTTCGGATTATTATATCTATAGACATTTTGTATTATACAGAATTAAAAAAAATATTTTTTATTGAAATGTAAGCAGTATTATTAGAGTTTGTGTGACAGAATTAAGTTCTGTTTGGTCTATGATTTGTATTGGAATTGGGTGCTAGTATGTAATACACTGCCAAGATAGTTGAAACGGACACTGTATGTCCTTTGGAGTTTGCTACATGGGATAATTGAATAACTATTTGTACTGAAGCTGACAAAGTCGGCCAGTCTAGTTGCAACACATTTATAACACCCACCTGATGTCTTAGGATGTACCTACATATAAAGCGTTTCAAATGGTAATAGGACTGTCAAACAGCCATTTTATATTTCTGTCCTGCTCATATGAGGTTTACACTGAGCGAGATAGAAACAGTAAATGGCGGCTTCTCATTCCTATTGTCATATGAAACGCATTATAATTATGTAGACTCAAATCGTAGTTGTATAATCATTGTGTATAATCAGAAAAATGACCACAGTCGGCGATTCCTTAGCTGTCTTAAACGGTAAACAAATGATTTCTCACAGAAAATCGTAAGCAACGCACTAAGCGCATCGTATAGGTCGTTCTTACCGCCCTGACAAGAGACGTGATAGAAGTGAAAAACCAAACGTCTGTCGGTTACGCTTTTTTTTTTGAAACGTTTTCTGCGATTTGATGACCTTTTAAGATAGCTAAGGAAAAATAGACTAACTATGTTAGAGTGAATATGTCTTCGGGTGTTTGGCGTGGGGTGGGGTGAAGGTGCAAACAGACTATACGTTGTCCAAGCCTTTATTTTCTTTTTGGCATCTGCCAAATACCCTACGCCTATAAATTACCGTTTTTTTGTTTTCGGAATAATGTACTAAAATAATGTCGTACTTTATTGACGTTTAGTGAAGTGCCCTGTGCATAACAAACAACCACAGAGTATAACACAGTTCTTGAAAGACGATAAATCATTCACGATTATGATAAAAATAATTTGACTTTGTGTAAGGATTGTTTCTGTAAATTTAATAAAAAAAGGAAATAAAAATAGTAACTATGACTCCAATAAAGGCATGGAAAGGCATTCCGAACCAGTGGTAGATTCATTGACGATTCAAAAGTGCTTGTAAAAGTTTATTTGAATAAAAAATATTTCTATTTCTATTTCTATTTCAATATTGAATATTTGCAAGGAATTAAGTTGAAATCTTGGAATTTAAGTTCAAACCAAGAGTAAAGAAATTTTTCTTTTCATTTATTTATTTTTTGACGGCTGTCAAGTGAAGTGAGTTAACTTCAAAACGCGTGGTTAATAACGTCTAAACCAAGTTTAAATCAAGAGTTATGAGCAAATATACTTGGAAAATCACATACCTACCTACTTATTTATTTAACAAACTAGCTACGTAATTGGGTATACAAATGAAACAAGTAAAATTATTAAATACTAGCGGCTCGTCCTGGCTTCGCACGGCTGGACATTTATTTTTTAAACATTTTGGCATAAACGTACAGTAAATGCAGGACAACTGACATCAACGCGTAATTTTTAAAAACATTTCACTGAGCAATTTTATTAAACTCGTAATATGTTTCGAATGGAATGTCCGATTTTAATAAACTAAAAAGTAATTTACAGGTATTTAAACTGCCTTGCTTGAGAAATCATTTATTTAGGTAAGGATTAAGGCAAAGGTATAAATAACTTGATCTGATTTATATACACTATACAATTTAAATTAATATCGGAGTTATCAGAAAATGAATATTTCCGCGTGATAAAATAATAAAATGGTGCCAGCCGGTGCGGCGGGGCACGGTGGCAGGTATCGGCGCGGAAGATTCCTGTGGTTCCTGTGGTGATCTTATTAACAATCGTTTCCTATAAGAAGCTCTGTGCGATCGCAGCCCCGTAAAAACAAATATTTAATATTTCAACCCAGACGAAGTCGGGGCAGGTCGCTAGTTAAACATATTTTGAAAGAAAACCTTAATTATTATTATTATCGATAAAGAACCCAAATCAACTTATTATTTTTTTCTGTTTGTCTGTACCGCAAACATATGTCAAATTAATTTATCTAAGTGATTAAAAATATATAATAAAATATAAGTACGTTAAATCAAAATTAAAAAGTATTTCATTAAATCGATTGAAAGTTCTTCTTAAATAAAATCGATTATTACTTCAAATCGAATCGGTAACGTGTGAAGGCGTCACTAAAGTCAAAATTTCTTGATCTGCCAAAAAGAAAATAAAGAATTGGACAATCTATAGTTTTGTGGCGTGTTGTCATGTGACAGCAGGTGGTCACCGCAGAAATATATCGAGGTAAGAGAACGGAAAAAATTGAATATTTATATATTCGAAGAAACAAAAGCTTGGAAGTTAAAGAAATAAAAAAAAAATTGTTTCCTTACATAAAGGCATATTTATTTATTTTTAGTATTGTCCAAGAATACACGCACGAATCCTCAGTAAAGAATCGGTGAACTCGATATATTTTTGTAGTAATCACAGTCGCACATTTTATCCACATTTGGCGCTCTCCGATTGGTCGATAGTCACGCTAAAGTGTGTCGCGTTACACAATACTGCACCTTGCTGCAAGTGTGCTCGCGCCATAGCTGTTGTGTGATCAGTCAGTGTAATCACCTAGTTTGCACACGAATCAGTGTTTGACCATTACTGCAGGGTCACAAGTCTTGCCTTAACGACAGCAACAAGAGTATAGAAACAAGCTAAATACCGTCAATGTTTAGCTACGAGGTGTTCTGAGATATATTTTGTTTTTGCCACCTATTGCGCCACATATTGTTCGTTTGCTGCAACACTTATCTCAAAAAAAAAAAAAACATTTTTTTAATAAATTCTTTTAGTAGTCTTCTGTGTGTTTATTTTTCAACTAATATAGTTTTCATAGAGAATTAAATTATTCTACACCTAATTAAAATCGCAATCACTTTTTTGAGATAAAACATTGTGGCAGCGATAGAGCAGGTTTACATTAACTTGTGGCTGTTACAATCGAAAATAGAAACACTTTTGTTCTCTTACAAATTGCAGCTATCTACAGCTATAAAATCTACAATGTGAACTCCCACCAAGCTGTTGCTAGAAACAAGGCAGTGGCCTTGCTATTAATGTTAGCCAACATTCATTCGTGTTGCATTCATCAAATATTTGTTACTATTTTTTAATGATGGGAAAAGTACCTGGTTTAATTAGGATGCTAGGATGTATTGTAAATTATCATTTATGTCTGTTATTTTAAATAACTGTATGACACACTATTTTGTTATTAAATTTTAAGTGTAAAATAATTTTGTCGTTTCTTTTATAATAATTAGCACTATTCTAAATGTAATTAAAAGTATTTTGACCGAATTATGAGTTTTAATTTACCTATATCAATTAAATCTATTTGACATAACTTTCCTTAGAATATAATCCAGTCTTTTAAGAATCAAGTGTCCAATGCAACTAGGTAGCAGCTAGGCTGTAGAAGCCAATATAATAATGGTGGCTCATTAGAGCTCACAAACTAGTCAGTCAAGATCCTTTGGTCAGATTGTTCCTTTATGACCACAGAAGTCTTAATTTTTTTAAATACTATCTATGGTATTATGACAATAAAACAAGTTATTATTACATACTGTATATCTTTATTACAGAAAAATTAGACAATATACCTAATTATGATTAAATTTCATTGATGTAACTGACAAGCTCTTACAGCTATAAGCTGTAATAAAATGAATAGTGGAGCAAATACTTCACTATATTCAATTGCTGAATCACCTTGCAGCTTTCTACATAATAAGAACTTAAATACAAATGTTAGACCTAAAAATATACAACTCCAGGATACTCTATACAGTGAGGCCTTGTAAGAGACTTCTAAAGTCATTCTTATACACACTATGCAGCAAAAGTAAGCATTCATGGCATCACTCACAAATAATGGGGCAAATATTGTCCACCACGCACTGTTCACTACACCATCAATCTTAAGTGCTAAAAGAGCAGTAAATATAGCAATAGTAATCAAATTTATCCATATTTCAAAAACAGTTAGTCCCAACCACTGCACTATCTCATTAAGTGTGAAAAACATATTTATTTGTTGGCCCCGAGCATTGCATTCCTGAATATCCGAATGTGAATGGATGATGAATGTCTGACCTGAGCGCCGTAGTCTACATCATCACTCAATGGCTCCAGATCATCTGTCAAAAAATCATTCATTACACATCTAAAATAGGTAGGTATGTTGACTATTAATTGTAGATAGGTATTAATAAACAAAAACTAACCAATGATATCAACCGTCCCTGTGTTTACTTCAATTTGACAAGTTCCAGCATATAGTAATTCCAGCTGGAGTGCTAGGTTACAACACCTTTGAATAGCTGCTCCCAAACCGTGCAATATTATTTCTTTCTCACCCCTGGATAAAAGATCACAACATTTTTCAAGCTGGGCCTTAAAAAGAAGTAATTTTTTTAAAAAACAGACCGTAAGAAAATTACATATAAGTAAAAAATTTAAATTTAAGGTTACCTTGAAGTTAGTCTTTTTGGTTACAAATATTACATTTTCACCTTCAATTGGGCGTACTGGCAATCTCTTTTTGATAGCATATTTCTTATTTGGAAGGCGTTTAGGATTTCTTTGATCTTGTTTCTTTTTTGCAATATTTTCATCTCCCATATTTAATGTCAATCAATGTCAAATTCAGTCAATTAAATCAAATGTCAAAATGACTTAAACTTTTTGTCAAATTTGACAGTTGCGCCACAGAAACATCAAACATCATAGAAACGTCACAGAACCTAATTATTACCATGGAACTAGTAAGTAGGTATCTAGCAGGAACCGGAAGTGAGGGAGTCAAAATGCGGATTGCCATACGATTCAAATTTTCAAAAATCAATTTTTATACCAATTCCTGAAGAATAGTGAAGATTGCTAGAATTTGAAGCTTTGTAACTGTAAGTTATGCCTAAGCCAAGTGACGGATTATAGAGGCTAGAGAGCACGGCAAGCAGGGCAACCGCACGGGGCCACGCCGAGCTCTTGCTTCGCGCTTTCGCGCTAAAACACAAGTAGAAAAAGTCTTTAGGTTAATTCTTGGGTTAATTTGTATTTTGTTCTGCATCGTGAGCTTTGATCGTGAATCCCGTAGCCTAATACCTATAATTTGGCGATCGTCGTTTAAGTTAAAACTTTTAAAATTTAAAGTTAGCCCCGGATTTCAGTACTCAAAGAGTAAAATGGAGCAGCTGAGAAAATTTGGAAAATAGGTTAAGGTTTTTCTAGATATGGCTAAATGGCCAAAGACACAAGGTTCACTATTTCCTCATTGACATTTGCAGACATTTTAGTTTGTAATTTTTTTTGTTATTATTTGTTAATTTTAATTTAATGGGGTAAAATTTAGAGCATCAACTCGGCTCAGTCGCTGAACATGTTGGCTCATAAATTTTGAGTAAGAAAATCAATCTTGGAAAATGGGTTGCGTATGTTGTTCGTTGAGTTCTTTCGTGTCCATTGTCCTAGATGCTCTTGAAAGGTATTTTTTAATTATAATACCTATATGGCAAGTTAGGAATTAACTAAAGACAGAATCACTGCAAATTCATAAATAATTCATAGGCAGGAATAGCACTCGATTTAGGCCCGAGACTTTAGCAAGGAATATACTAATCTCTACCGAGAGCTTTACTTTAGAGCTTGTGTACAGCACAGAAATTCTACATTATTTCAATATATCCTGTAGTTAGATTATAATCTCCATTGCGATTGACGAAAATCAAGCCAGAGGAGAGTAACCTTTAAGAATACCTCTTCATTTAATAACCAATTAAGTAATATATAATTTTACAGGGTATCGCTATGCACGGTGTGTGCGATGCTAACATGTTGTTTAACGTGGACTATACTAACGGTTATGTTGCTGGGCGTCGGGATCGGTTACCATTATTGTTTTGTGCAGAATTCTGTCGAAGCTATGGGTATGGTACACTCACTTCTCTAGCGTTTTCCTGAAGGCCCCATTACACATTCGCCCAATGCCTTGGTTGGAGCTTGCTATTTATCTCAACGCTGTCTCTGAATCGTTTATTGACCCTTTGGTGTTTTGGTGTGAAAACTGATGAGAGCCGAAATAACGTACACCGAGAGTCACATATCACAAATCTTTCGGAAATCGCGCCCTGACTGTGCTGACCATCTTACACCACGGCTATGGTACAGTCCATCAGCGTCGAAATTAGCTATTTATTAATTTAATTAGCTATTAAGCTATTGCATAGCTTCTATCGCGGGCCAGCGTGGAGACCGAATCCAGAAGTTCCGTAACGAAAATAACCTGACACGGGACTCCTCTATGGTGAGCCGCTAGATGGCGCATTTTTTATCAACGACATCTAGCGGTGAGCCGCTAGATGGCGCTGATAAAAAATGCTATATAGCTTTACCGCGGCAGTCCCCGAGTGCCACACGTCTTTTTTTATTTATTTATCATTATAAGCCCTTCTTTATGGCTAGGTAGGTGCTTTTATTTTTACCCGACTACAGCAAATGCAAAAGGGTTATAATTTCAGCAGTCTGTGTATGTATATTTCAATTTACGTATGTTCCACGGTAGTGCCTAAACTACTGAGCCGATTTTGATGAGTGAGGTATCAGTCGATTCGTTATTATCATTCAGATGCCATAGGTTACATTTTATTAAATCAATATGATGGATGTTGCATCCAATTTTCCAGTTGTTTTGAAACTTTTTTCTTGTATTATCAGCTAAAGCCGCGGAAGCAGCAGGCGCATTGCGATCAGGTCCAGCAAAACCTGGCCACGTGATGCGTTCTGTAGGCAGAGCAGCAACAAGAGGGTTCGCACATCGAGTCGCGCGAAGAGACATAGACAATCCGCCAGAGTCGAATAACAATGCAACCATAGACAACTTCAAGTCAACAATTTCTTATAGTCTTAAAAATAATTTCACCACCTTCACAAAATTAGGTTTCAGTTGATTTTTGTAGGTAATTAATTGATTGTAAGAGGAATGAGAAATTAAATGTATTTTTATACACTGACAATTCTTTTATTTTTTCAAGATGGTCTACTAGTTCCAATTTCAAAATTTTACTTCATAATATTTATAACCTCGCACGCACTCATTCGCTTTAGGACATAACGGACGCATATATGCGCGTTTCAACTGTGTCCACAACACAAATAAATAAATAAATAATGTTGTCGACATAATTAAGCTGTGCTTATGCTATAAGCAACCTGTGTTGTGTGGGTTGTTATATTCACACTATTACCAAACCCAACTAGGTAACTATAGAAATAAAATTTTGGAGAAATCTGCGACTAAAAATCAACCAAAATCCAATTTGTATCGAACTAACGGTCGATGCAAGATTTATTCCAACTACCCACATATAAAACTATAGTAATTTTCGGGTAGATAAATAATTCGTTCAAACTAAGTATTCCCTATGCAGCAGCTGGTATAGGGGGTTCCGTGCTATTGAGAGGACGTAGAAACGGTATTGACGTCGAGGTAGTATTTCTTGATCGACGGAACCTTCCAATTAGTCTTCGCGTCAGCTCTCTTTCATGTGGCGACAATTGTGGTTCTTTAGGCGGCCTGAAATATATAATTTTAAGATTGATAAAGGTCACTCTGCTTATGTCGATAATAATATGACACAAAATTACTATTAGCGGTTTCTTGGACGAGGTGACCAAATCAAAAATAGTTTTTAAGCTATTGCATAGCTTCTATCGCGGGCCTTGAGCGTGGAGACCGAATCCAGAAATTCCGTAATGAAAATAACCTGACACGGGACTCCTCTCACCGCTAGATGGCGTTGATAAAAAATGCTATGCAATAACTTTACCGCGGCAGTCCCCGAGTGCCACACGTCTTTTTTTTGCTCTGAAGCATTGGCACGTTGGCGCAAAACTGGGACTCTCACGGAACATTTTGCATAAACTATAGTTTTCAATGGCGACACAACCAAGAAATATATTGTAAGTGTGTACCGACGCAAAACCTTAGTTACGTCGGTGTTGACTTCTTAGCAGATTGACCGTGAATTGAATGTCCCCTCTATCCACATAAATTTTTCGGGAATACAAAAAATGTACCTTTCAGTTTCAAGAAGCACAACTGGGGTTTCAGATGTATCCAAGTAAACGCGTTCTCCTGGTCTTTTAGTTCTGTACACCTCTGCGAAAATAATTCAGTATTGTGAAGTGACTTTCTATGTCAGTTAGTACCTAAGTAGATATTTTATTTGCCGCTAAACGTTTGAACCTTTTGAACTTACCAAGAAGAGGTTGCGGCGCAGACTCCACCTCAGATCGGTTGACGGCAACCAGACGCACAACTGGTCGAGTGTCGACGCCGCCGCCAGACCGTCTTAATATCGATGGTTCTGTCGTCGATCTGGAGGTCACTGTTGATAAAACATTTATTATATTATGTATACCCAGTTAACTTAAATCCTTTCCGTAATACAAAGAAACAACACATATTATGGCGTCGTGAATAATTTTAAAAACTTTAATAACGTTAAGCATCAATTAGCACGCTAATAAACTTTTACAAAGTGCTTTCGGATCGTCACTGGTTCGGAATTCCGTTTCAAAAGAGAACCAGCAAAAAACTCTGCGGTAGCTCTTTTTTAAAATATAATGTTGTACATAGATTAGTTGACGTTCTGAAGAAAGGCTGAGCAGCGCGCCGAATTGAAGTCCCTAAGGGTAAAGTAAAAAATATATAGGTATCGTGAAGTGCATAATCTAGGTACCTAGGTTACTTGTGATGCTTGTGGTTACGTCGTATACCGTCGTCGTCGTCGTCGTGTACGTAAATATCGTATGGATGAACTTTAATTCGTAGTGTCGGAGCGTAGAGCGAAGCAGTCTCGCTCATTCTTACACAGATAAGATTTAAACACAACCATGAGCCACCATTATAATTAGACAGCACTTACTTGCAAAAGAAGCAAGTTCCTTTTGAGCATAATGGTATCCAACTGATATACCATAAACCATTAGTACGACGATTGTGAACATCATTAACATGAGCAGGAAAGCGCAGCATGTCCATGTTAGCACTCTAAATTAAAAAAAAGTCATAAAAAAAATAAAAATATTTTGATGTTTTTGTGCGCTAATCAAGCAAACAACTACCTTACTCTTACCTCTCAACACAGAATACAATAGAACAAAATACAGATTGTAGTAAGCCCATGATTTGCTACTTTTTAAATCTGAAAAAAAAAAAACCAACAAAAATCAACATCAAGCAATACCAACGTAATGTTTAAAACTTTATTTTTTATATTTTTGATTCAGTGATCTTTAATATTTGTTGGTGTCTACTTACGAGCAATTCGTAAACTCAATGCTTTGGTAGTTTAGTAATTTCATCAACAAGATTTAATTAAACTGAACATCTATCAAATAGTAAAATATAAAATATCACAAGTTCAATGTTTTTGCAAAGTACATATAAAGCAAAACAATGGGAACTGTCACTGAAGACAATATACGTACGTATCTTGAAAGTGACAGGTCACATTTTCGGCCAGTATGAAATTCGTAGAAAGGAGAAGTTACAATATGAGATATACCTACTAACTCTTTACTAACTCTACATCACAAACATATAAGAGTAAGCTCTACATCTAATCTATAGTTAAATCTATAGTTCCGTACCGCGACCATTTAGCCGGGACGAGCCTTTACGCAGATTTAGTACTTCTGCCACTTTCTGCGGGAGGTGAGGTAATCACGTACAGCCTACGTACAGCACACATTTACTCACTTCCGCACACTCTTGTAAAAAACTTAACTTGTACGTTTGTACATATACTTCGGCAGAGGGAAATGCGTGCGCTTGCCAAGTCCTGGCTAAATGGTCGAGTGTTCCGTACGGCGCTTTGAATCGGCATAATGTGACAGTCAGTCCAGAGAACTAGTAGGTATCATATAGGTCAGTGGCGATACATCACTATGCATGGTATCCTGCAAGGTATATACCTAATCTAAGCTAGAAATAACGTGGAAATAACATACTACGTGCATACTACTGTGCATACTACTCTCTCTCTACTGAGGTATTCTAATAACTAACGAAATGCTCTATATGGTCATGGATTTTTGCCTGCCCCGAAGAGGGTCGAATGAAAAAAACTAAATGCTCTTTGAATGCAGCCAATACAAAATATTTATGTGCAAGCTGAGCTTATTCTTCTAAAAATTGTAGTGTTCGAACTAAAACAAGAATATTAGTTTACCAGCAATTAAACGGTGGTAGTCTCTTGACTTATTAGAGCCACATGTTGGCCTTGTACTTGAAACAAATATTCTTTTAGCAAATAAAATACAAAATGATCAACAGTGATTATGAACTTTATTAAACAACTTGTATAATAAAATACAATCATAACAGTCTCAAAATAAGGCACAACCCATTAATGCTTATCGAATTTTCATATAATGGATGGAAGCAATTTTTTTTTATAATTTTAATTATTGTTTAATTTTATGTACAATAACATGGATACATTGAGCAACTTTGAAATAATCCTTCAAATGTAACTATAAAAGGGCTCAAAAAATAGATATAATTAACAGTTATACTTAACATATTAAAAACAATAAAAATAATATTGACTTTTAAAATACTATTTTAACTGTGCCGAAACTGTACTTGAGTATAGTTGAGTGTCCTTTCAATTTCAGAAAAAAAAAAACGCGTTGCGATTTCTTATAAATTACTTTAAAAAAAAACTATGGTAACACAAACAAAATTATTATGGTACTTTAAACAAAATATATAAAAAAGTAAAGACCTAGAATACAATCACAACTAAATACAACATTATGTACATCAATAAAATCATACAAATATTTTCATTTTAAATACTTAAACAAAAACTCAAAATTATAACTTATTATACATTTCATTTCGTTATATTATAGTTTCTAATGTTAAAATAAATATACGCATAAAAAATAAAAATAAAAAGAAAAAAAGAGTATAATAATTCAAATATCAAATTCATTATTTACGTAAAAGGATATTGTGATTTTATAAAGTTATCTTTAATTAGAGGTCTAATAATAATCCATAAACATATACAAATATATTTTGTAGAACAAATGCAGTAATGTGTTTTGAACCTAACAATAAAAGGGCAGCAAGCCCAACTTTTTAAATTTTTTATATTCTTTTGTGTTTACTTTGTGAAAGATACAAGGATAGCTACCGCTTACAGCCCACTGGTTAAACAGCATGACTATACGGAACCCATGTAATATACTATATTACAGCGAACAAAAATCACAATCGCCTCAAATTCCACCCGTTTCATATTTTCGAGACACAGGCAACACTTATAAGGTTCATGTTTAATGGATTTTGAACTTTAACCCCTTCTCAATAAGTATCCATTTCCTGTTAATAGCCCCTACAGCTGTAGTTTCCACAGGGCAAAATACAAATCGTGCAGGCACACACAGGCAACGCGTGTTTATGAAGTTTGAACTCTAGCCGCATGTTAACAAGTCCTTGTCTCCCATGCTATAGTTCCAATAGGACAGTGTGTAATTCGTGCGGGCATGACTTACAAGCTTTATGTTCAATGAATTTTGAACTCTAACCCACGTGAACAAGTTACTATTTCCCATGCAGCTGTTCCGATAGAGTAGTGTGCCACTCTTGCGGGCGCGGCATACAACAGCTTCGTGTTCAATGGACTTTGAACTCTAGCTCCTTGATAACAAGTTACTGTTTTCAATGCAACAGCTCCGACAGGGCAGTTTGCCTGCACGCTTCGTATTCAATGAACTTTGAGCTCTAGCCGCTTGTCAATAAGTTATTGTTTCCCATGCAGCAGCTCCCACAGCTGCAGCTCCGACAGCGCAGTGTGCAGCTCGTGTTGTAGCTGCGCGGCGAGTGCAGGCGCGGCGTGCGCGACGCTGGCCCCACGCGTCCACGCGCGGACCACGCCCGTCATACCGCTGAGCGGACCCAGACCGCTTATGTGCAGGTCCATGCCACTGTTTGAGCAAAATTTGGTCTTAGTCTATAACCATCTAAAGACTATCCAAAAATATATCAAGCGTGGATCTGGTTGATGTAGGGTGACCAACCCAATTGCTAGCACTGCACCAGTTTATTCGCACTTTAGCAAAAAAGATTAAAATATAAGTTTCTGATTGTAGTTTTTAAATTTTCAGATTAAAAAATATTTAGGGGAATTCATATTTTTCACAATCGAAACCTTTCTAATCTGGAAAGTTTTAAAATGACGTCAGTATTGTAGTTGAAAGATATTGTTCTGGAGTTCCTGAAGTTTTCGGCCATTTTGACTGATCGACTTACCCGTCAGTACTTACCAGTAGTTAATCCCGTATGTGCTAATAATTGGGGACTGAGTCATTTTTCAATTTTATTTCAAATTCTTGTTGATTTAAGAAAAAAATCCTTAAAAAGTTCTTTAATTATATATATTATTAAACAAGTTACCTTATGAACACAATTATTTAAAGAATTTGGTTAGATTTTAATTTAAAAAACATATTTGAAATTGGATAAACTCTTAAAGTGCTAATAATTGGGTCGGTCACCCTACATTATTTCTCGCGCATCTAACGCCGAATGACGACGATTTTAAAATATATTTTATAGTTATACAAGTCAATCTGAACGTTTTTGTTATTTATACACAGTGAATCTAGATAACGATCTGCGAGGAAAATCATAGAGTAAATGTGAATAGACTTTTCGGATCAAGATCTGCCCTAAAACGGAACGAATCACCCTAAGATTCCTGACTCATACGATACAAAGACATACATACAAGCAGCATTTACCATTTTAATTCCCTATGAATTTCTATAACCTATTGCTTCTTATAACGCAAATATACTATTCTATAACCTACTGCTTTTCATCATAAAAGAACACTTACTTTTTGCAACAGTTATGCTGTCAAATAGTATAGTACAGTTTTATACAATAGATCTACAGAGTAATAGTTAGCTGGTATACTTACTCCATATACTGCACTCTCAGGTCGTCCAGCTGCGCGTAAGGCTCCCAGCGCGTGAGGCCCACGCTGATGGCCATGTGCACCGCGTTGTTGGTGAAGGCGGCCTCCACCCGCCCCGCGCACGACACGCCCATGGCCTTGATGCGGTATTCGTCGTAGCCAACCTGCGTGTGCGAACTCGACATTATCATCGTCTCAAACTATCACCGGCCCACTAAAGCACTCTCCTCAGCTCACACTCCAGAAACGGGTATTGGAATTCTTTAACTAATCACGCCTTAAAAGAACCTATCTCTTAAAATGCGGAAATGCTTCCTAAAGCTGCCTTCACTCACCCCTTAACCTCACATCTAATTAATTTAACCACAACACGACAGACAAACCACCATCTGAACGGAAATATCAAAGTACCAAAGTATTATTATTTAACAAATTACACTCATCTAATCCTACAGCCCCTACAGGCAATATTTATTCGATTAGGATGCGATTGCTATCGCAATCTTGTCTACCCATCTTAACGTGTGTTAGGTTGTGGTAAGTGTGCATTTTTGAAACTTCTTTGTGGAAACACTGTGTGCATAGCATAGTTTTGTTAACCATTGTAAAAAATTTTTTGAAAAGAGCAACTGTTGAGTTTCTTGCCGGCTCTTCTCAGCAGAATCTGCATTCCGAACCGGTGGTAGATTTATGACGTGTCATAAGAGCTACAAGTTGGCCTACATGAAATAAATAAATTTTGATTTTGATTTTGAATACCTTAATCAAATACAACGACCTAGACGCAGGAGCATCAAATAGCCGAATTAGTCTTTGGCAGAGACTGGATTCGTAGCGTCAAATCTAACGTATTTATACTTAACGAAGCGGAGCAGCAAGGGCAGGCAGGGACAATTAACCTCATTTTAACCATTTTATTCCTTTTCTTCTTTATGTAAACATGCCCAATGTATACTTAAATGCGTAATATATTTATACATACACACAATATATTTGTACATAAAATACAGAAATTCCGAGCGCTCTGTGACGAATGACGGTGTACGGATAAACTCGATTGGGTTTTTGTGACACCGTAATTTTATAATAGTTAATGTAATTTTTAAAATGTATTTTATATTTAAATAAATAAATAAAATACACCTCCATCTTGACTCCGAACTGAGTCAGAGCACACTATACAGATTTCAGCCTAAGAGACTTTATCCTGAATAGACCATTGTACAATCATCATCGTCTACAGAACCTGCAATTAATAGATTTGAATGAAATATACCTGCAGGTCCTTTATCCTCAAGGTGACGTGGAAGCTGGTCTTCATGGGGTCGGGGCGCGTGACGCTCACGTCGTTGACGCGGTTGACGGTGGCCAGGTTCTTCAGCCAGCCAGTGTCCGTCTCCAGTTTGCCTATGAACGATATCGATCCTATCTGAAATCGGTTCGAGGAAAAGGGGATGTTACGGAATGATTCATTGATGTACCAAATTATTTTTTTTTTTAAATAAAGAATATTAGTCAAGCTGAACTTAACTTATATTCATCTAACTCCCTTATATTTAAGTTAAATTTTCTATACAGCAAAAATGACAGCATTACAATGAAATAAAATGAAAATTTGTTTGCTGAATATGAATACACAGTAAGGTGTTAAACAATATTAAATATTTAAGTTTCTTCATATACTACTAAATAGGATGCAAATATTTAAATTGCTCATCACAGCAACATCTCAATGATGAGCTCAATTAATTGAAAACTAATTAAAAATGTCAATTGGGTTAATACAATGTCAAAATTTAACTAAACATTTAGTGCAAGATGGTGTAAGGCTGAAATCTATAGATCACACTCTCACTCAGCTGAGCTCATATTCAAGACTGAGTTAAAACGAGATAAGTTTATGTCAGAGCATATTTGTGTCTCGTTTTAACTCTATATTGAGTCAGAGCTGAGTCAGAGACCACTCTATAGATCTCAGCATAAGTGTGTAGCATGCCTAAGACATGTGATTATAATGCGTTTCAAATAAGAATAGGACTGTCAAACGGCCATTTTATATTTCTGTCCTGCTCATATGAGGTTTACACTGAGTGAGATAGAAACAGTAAATGGCGGCTTCTCATTCCTATTGTCATATGAAACACATTATAGTTACCTTGTGCATGAAGGTGGCGTGCAGCGGCGGCAGTTCGAGCACCTCCCGACGCGTCTGCAGCAGCGTGCGCCGCATGTTGATGAGCACCATGTCCACCACTCGGTTGCCGTTCTGCGCTAGCTGCTCTACCATTGAGCTGCAAACAAAAATCCGCATAACATATATAAAGTATTTGACCGATTTTTTTTTAATAATCCTATTATGATATTATAAATTGTTACTCAATCACGCTGCAACGACTAAGGGCCTTTGCACGCCACGTTTTTTAAACGCGCCGTTGACGCGCGTTTTAGAAACGTGCGTCGACGGTGCGTTTTTATCCTACAGAGCAGTTTGTTGTCGTTTGTATCGATACATACGCGCATTAGCATCGCGTTTGTATCACTACAAACGCGCGTATAAAAAACGTGGTGTGCAAAGGCCCTAAGCCGATTTGGCTGAAAGGCACAGAGATAGATTATAGTCTAGAATAGCACATAGGCTATTTTTGATCCCGGAAAATAAGAGTTCCCGTGGGAATAAAAAACCTTAATCCACGCGAACGAAGTTGCGGGTATTATTAACACCAATGCTGTTTTTCTTTTTTTAATATCTTTACTAGTCTCTAATCGGAACCGGTTCGGAATGTTGACTCTGCTTAGACGAGCCGTCAAGAAACTCAGCAGTTGCGCTATTCAAAACAAAAAGTTTTACAATATGTAGCATATCTATCTTTTGGACAGCTGAAGCAAAGCAGATTGGTTCCAAGCAACTTTGTCATAAAAGAATTTATTAAATAGTCACGTCTGTATATACAGAATATATGCACACATAGAGTACTAAAATAATAACTACCTTTCGGCTTTGCCAAAGTCGGATAAAATGGCAGTTATTTATATACCTGTAAGCTTCTAGCATGCTGGGGTTGCAGCACATGACGTCAGAGACGCTGGTCGCTTGGCGCAACACTTGGCTCAAATGCTTCTGTAACTTCTGTCGCAGCAACGCAAACAGCGAGAGGGAAATCGCTGCGGTGAGAGGCAGGTCGTCTGAAATGACTTTATAAATTAAGTTTTGAACTTTATTGAACACCAGTGTGTGTGTGTGTGCGAGCTTTGAACCGGGCGGACAATTATTTATAGTCTGTTCCATAGTCTGTTATAACCTTATCACAGCAAACTAGTCAATCAATCTTGATATAAGTAGGTAAGAAAATCATACGATTCAGAAACCGAATTTTATACATTTCAATTTTCAACTCTCTTTATTCGCTACGCTGGCACAATCCAATACATTTCTGCGCTTCATTAGATGTGAATCTTACTTTAGTGTTTACTGACATGATCCTTACTAATATTATAAATGTGAAAGTGTGTTTGTTTGTTGGTTTGTCCTTCAATAACGCTGCAACAGAGGTACAGATCGACGTGATTGTTTGCATGGGTAATTCAATGAGACCCCGCGGGATTTTAAAAAACGAAATCCACGCGAGCGAGGCCGCGGCCTCAACTAGTGAGAAATAGTTTTATATGAGTACCTCAGGCTGTTGGTTTCTATTTTTGTAAAATGTTATCTTCATTGCCTGTTTGACATGAAATTAGCATTGCAAACTGATAAGCATGTTTTTACTTTTACAGTCGATTTTAATTAGTCACATTTGAATGCGGGTATTTAAAAACGATATAAAACAGTCATAGTATTTAACATGTGACTCTTAAAACATATTACTATACATGTAGTAATATGTACAACAGTTTCTGTAGCATAATGACATCATTATGCTACAGAAACTGGGGCCCAAGTCTGCTATTGCAATTGATGTTCAATTGTCTATCAATGACATGACAATTGTTATTTTTAGCAATTATCATGTCATTGATAGACAATTGAACCCCTGGGCCCCAAGTCAAATTGCTAAAAGTAGCAATTGGGATGTCATTGATAGACAATTGAACTACAATTGCAATAGCAGACTTGGGCCCCTGTTGTTCTGTAAGAGAACAGATCTAACCCCCCCTCCCCCCGCAATTATAGGATCGACGACATCAGGCCAGTGGCAGGGAGCTGCTGGATACAGGACGCACAAGACCGAGGTCCGAGTTTCAAAAAGAGATCTTTTTCGATTGGTGACAGTTAATGATGAAAAGAACTGTTGTAGTAATGCTGTAGGATTTTTTTGGAACAATTTCTGTGGTATATTCCCCTGCTCCTTTCAAATTAAGTTTGTTCGAAGAGGCACTTTTGGAATGCCCTTCCGGCTTCCGTTTTTCCAACTACCTGTAATGCGGGTGTCTTTAAATCAAGAGTGAATAGGCATCTTCTAGGCAAGCGCGTACCATCTTAGGCTGCATCTTCACTTACCATCAGGTGAGATCGCAGTCAAGCGCTAGTCTATACAAGGTGTTAGTTAATGTCCCTATCCTACCGAAACCCATAAGTTGGGGTCGGTGTATAGATACATGAAAAAATATCATGAGACGTGTAGCTCATATCCTGGCCAAGTTGTGAGGACTTCAAAAATTCACCATAAATGTTTAGGTGGCAACCCTTAAAACAGCTGATTTAATGGCGATGAACTGCCAACGATAAAAATATGAATGAAAAATCTTAATAGTACTTCTATTGTACTGCTGCGCTGGTATCCTAGTCTCGGCCTACAACGTACTACTTGCTATGCTATAACGTTGCGATAAAATATTCCAGATGCGATACCTAACCATTAATCGGCATGTAATTAAACCTGTAACCTGTAGTATTGTTCAGTAGAGTGAAAACCGATTAGAAATCTCGTATTTTTGCAAGAATATTCCCGACTACTTTCGGACTCCATAAGTTAAAGTCCGTACCTACGTAATCCATAAAGTTACTGCCGCCTCTTTATTTGCAGGTAATTAATATCTCGCGTTGTGGTTTTGATTTTGACTGTATGTGAATGAACGAATGAATGTGTGTGAAATTTTTAATAATAAATCAATTGCAAAACGATACGATAATTATTATTATAGCTTGCAGTACAGTGCAAGCATAGTACTAGCATTAGAAGTTGAAAGCGAGCGGTATTCGGCGTAGTGATTTGCACCCGAGAAGTGATTTTTCACCGGAGAATCACCGGTGAGTCTCCGGTGAAAGTAATCGGTGTTTAACCGATTATTATTGAATCATAACTCAAGTAATTTTATTATTTAAATAAAAAGAAGTTTGTTGATCAACATTGTTAATTATTTAATAACATTTATTCAAATACAATTACTTTATCATTATTTCCTACCTCCTTAAATAATAATTATCATAATAAAGTAAAATATTTTTTTCTTAATATTTTTTTTATTTAAAACCTTTACAATACATCTAATATCATTTTGAGTTCACACAATATCGATGCGCTTAAAATTCCATTGCATTGTACTGGAACATTAACAGTTAAAAACATTTTAATTGATGCTAAATCTGTATTCGAATTCACCGGAGATCTCCGGTGAATATCCGGAGAATGGCAAATCACCGGTGATTTTCACCGGTGCTCGCCGCAGGTGCCGCTCTAGCTAGCGGCGGGCGGCGTCCTTTGGCGGCGGCGGCGGTACGAGTTTTCGAAACACCGCCCACCGGTAAGGGCGAGCACACATTGGCGTGCGAAGTCGCAGCATTGTAAAAATCATAGACGTCGCACAACACACCGTGGAAATGTCCGCTGTGCACCGAAAAAACCTGTACCATTCTATCGGTATCCACACTTCCCAGCGTGTGCATGTCAAGATGATTAATTACGATAACGATTATCTGATTTTCTTGATTCAGGAACGTCCTGTCCTTTGGGAGAAACCAATGGAAGAATACAAAGATAAATTTCTACTAAAGTACTTAGTGTGGTCCATGTCTCATTAGAAACTAAACTAATGGACAGAGTTTTCTCGTACGATGTCTTATGCGATGAAATTTTTCGTTGCGTAAACGCAACCGCAAGTCTTGTTTGTAGCCTCGCCTTTACTTCGTGCGGCGCGGTCAAAGAAAATTCTAGGAATTGCTACTAGGGTATCATGAAAATAAAGTGTTTACGTCTAGGAATTTTGCCTTTACCTGGGGAAAAACAACACAAAATACTTGTATTATGCAAGATTTTTGCTTAACTATTTTTAAAGGAATTCATGATAATTGCGAGTGCATTTAATAATTTTGGAATCTAACAGTAACTACCAAATGTTAGGTACGTTCTTGAGATGAAAATGTGGCTTTTCAAATTTCAAATGTAACACTTTTATTAATAAGTATTTTTTTAAATTGCTACCTAAAACAGTATTCAGTTTTTCATTTTAGAAGTTATTTGCCAAAAGAAAGTCAAAATATTGTTTTAGGACTAGGGATTCGATGACCTCACAGGCGCAGTGGTGACCGCTGTGGTCTTATAACTGGGAGGTCTCGGATTCGATTCCCGGCGGGGGCAATTTAGGAATTTATAATTTCTAAATTGTCTCTGGTCTGGTCTGGTGGGAAGCTTTGGCCGTGGCTAGTTACCACCCTACTGTCAAAGACGTGCCGCCAAGCGATTTAGCGTTCCGGTACGATGACGTGTAGAAACAGATTAGGGGTATGGGTTGAATTTACACTGCTAAACCCCTTCCAAGTTAGCCCGCTACCATCTTAGACTGCATCGTCACTTACCATCAGGTGAGATTGCAGTCATGGGCTATCTTGTCATTGAATAAAAAAAAGGGATTTTTTTTAAGAAAAACGGGTAAAATCAAAATCATGACTGGTAACACTCGTCTTGCGGCTTTAATTTTTTGGGATTACAATTTACAACGCAGTTGCACGTGAACGGTTGCGGTATGATCAACTATCGATTGCGTCTCTGTTAAGTGAACTGTGGAATGGAGTATTTATGACATAATCATGTGTGTGTGTTGTGAAGTGCGTGGTTTACATGTTCGGTTGCAAATCTGCTGCGGTCTGAGTTCGAATCCTGCGTAGTCGGTCATAACATTTTTAGAGTTGAGTTTCTGCCAAGAAACCCCCAGTACCGGCCTAGAGTTAGGAAACTAGGGGCGGCTCTGTTTGAGCTTCTTGAGTCTAAACTAAATCAATCTGGAAGGGAGACCTGTGCCACTCGCAAGTTATTTAGAGATGAACCTAATTAGACCCTCCAATCCAAGTACATCCATACCTCCAAGCTGCTGCAGCTGCGGTTGGTGGGCTTTAATTAATCTTAAAATTTATCATTGATAACATGTTCTCCGAGGAACGGGAGTGACACAACGCCAACTTTGTAATTTAACTCCAGGCCGATACTTACTGATAATTTCTTGTCAGAAACCTAATAAGGCAAGGCGTGTAATTTTGAACCGACCCGGGATTCGAACCTAGACCTCGTCTCGAGATTATCCGGTCATCACCACTACTGATGTAGTGTACGTAGTAACGAGGCAAAGTGGTCAACTTGTCAGTCGTCACGTCAGCATAGGTCGTCAGTGATTTCGCGCTTACCTACCTATTCCGAAAAGACATCACGTGACATCAAGTGCGCGGCACTCGGTAAGAATTTACGACTCTTTCTACACATCGAAGTTGTTTGTACTAGGGAATCAGGAATTGAAAGGGATTTATGTGGCGTGTTGTTATTATGTCTAGTTAGGGTTTCCAAATAGTTTTTTTCTTAATTAATTAATTATTTTTGTATGAAAGTTTTTGATAATTAATTTTCACTTTTTACCACCGCCATTGTGTTTATAGGGTCAAAGTACATGGGTGGTTGCTGGTAAGTTATACACATTAACAAACACCTTGTATATTTAAAAAAAGGGACAACAAAAGAATTTTGAATTTCAGTCCAGCCCCTTACCTGTTCAGCTATTGAGGTTCAAGAGGATTAGAACTGAACTTCCGCTCTGATTTCTTTCTAGTCAAATAACTTAACTAAAATAAATAAAACTTACCTATATGTTTTGCCAATTGTTCTGTTGTCGTAAATTCATATCCTCCGCCCCTTTGCGGCGAAGGCCACGACAGCTAAAAAGATTATATTTCGATTACGCTTGTATTAAAATACCAATATTGCAGTAAATAAATTGCAAAAACAGTAATAACAGTATAACAATATTAAAAAAATAAAATAAAAAAAATATATTTTTATTAAAAATTACCACATATATATTTATTAAAAACTAGTTGATGCCCGCGACTTCGTCCGCGTGGATTGAGGTTTTTTTGGATTCCCGCGGGAACTCTCTTATTTTCCGGGATAAAAAGTAGCCTATGTTCTATCCCGGACTATAATCTATCTCTGTGCCAAATTTCAGCCAAATCAGTTCAGTCGTTGTGGCGTGATTGAGTAACAAACATCCAAACATCCAAACATCTAAACATCCACACTTTCACATTTATAATATTAGTAGGATTACCACAACATGATGAATAAAATGATTAGCTAATAGCTTTTTAAGAACAACTTAAAGAGTTAATAGATAAAAAAATATTGCATGAAAATAAACAGTATTTTAAAAAACTTTTAAATTGAATTAGACTAATTTTAAGATATTTTTATTTATATTGTTACCTTAACAACCACTTCATCGTGATTAAACTCTATTCCAGGATTAACGAATGAGAAAGCATCATCTTCTAGCACCAAACCAACACTGACATCTGCAGTCAAGTTTGATAATGTCATACTGAAATTGAAAAAATTACAATTTTTGACATAATTACAACCAGCTTAGACCCAATTTTTCTCTAACACAAAAATCAAATCAAAATAATATATTGAAAAATTTACTCCCTCAGGGGTTGAATTTCCAAAAATTCTTTCTTAGCGGACGCCTACGTCATATAAACTATCTGTATGTCAAATTTCAGCCCGATCTGTTCAGTGGGTTGAGCTGCGCATTAATAGATCAGTCAGTCACCTTTTATTTTATATATTTAGATTCAATAAGGCCTATTTTCCTTTGGTTACAATCGTTTTTAGTCTACAAGGGTTATTTTATTATATTCATTAGAGCAGAAAGGTGTTATGACCTGCTTTACTAACAAATATTTATATCAATGTAACTTTGTGGTCTTACTGTACTAACTTCCAAAGTTTTTTAAACAATGCAGTGTGAAATATGTAGCTTAAGAAATATTTTAGTACTTAAATAGTTATTAGAACAAACCTTTTATTTCCTAAGTTTGAAAGACCTATTGGAGTAAATTTATAAAGTCAGTTATAAGAAAAAATTTTGCATTAAATTGCTGATATTGTATATAAGAAAGAAAGAATTTATTATTGTAAAAACCCAAGACTTCATCTAGTTTATTACTTTACTGCCCCTTTTGTTCAACTATCAAAACATAGTTGATAGTTACTGAATATTTATGGGAATTGATGATTCCAAAATTAACATACAAGTTTTACTCACAGAACATGACCTTCAGCCATAACTGGTATGAGGTTGAATAGGTTCTCGTTAAATGCACTGTAAAGTCCTTTTACATTGACTTCACCAAGAGAACAACGTAATGTGAGGGCCATTGATTTTAAGTCTAAAGAAACAGCCTGCATGTGAAACGTTGGAGGTCTGACTAGCTCCAGTCGTGAGAGGTTCCTGTAAAGGAGATTTTTAATTTTTTTATTCATGACATGATGGCCACTGACTGTGATCTCACTGTGGTAAGTGATGATGGCAGTTTGTTAATTTGGAACAGGTAAGGTAATTTAAATTAAACCCATACATTATTATTATTATTATTTTGCATATTATATTTACTCTCACACCCGCGTACAAAATAAATACATATAAAGCCAAAGATATATAATAAACACCAATTATTATTATTATTATTGGTGTATCACACAGTATACTGGAAAGCTAAATCGAGTGGTAGCACATCTTAAGCAGTAAGATGATAACTAGCCAGGTCACAAAAATTTCATTTTTTGACTTCAACCATACACAAAACTTTAATTTTATTTTGTGATTGTACCTATCAATATAAGTCTTGTACAGTAATTATTTTGTAAGTCAATAAAAAGAACGCATCAATTTTGAATCTTTCGAAAATAGTTTTTTTTACTTACACCTGTGTATTTTTGGCAAAGTATGAGGTGTCTTCTAGGGTATCAGCCTTAATTTGCTCTCCATTTTTAGTTTGTTGCAGCGCAACATTTGTAAAACTCTAAAAAAACAAGTTCAAGAGATAACTCTAATAAGATAGAATGGTACAAATAAAATCAAAAGTAATTATATGAAAGTATTTACTCTTTTGATAACGTCTTGAAGGTTCGGTTGCACTTTGGTCAACAGGTTTTGGAGCTCCTGTTCGATATCAACGGTCTCTTCCTCTGTCATCTTGGCGTTATCATCACTTTTGTCTATAATACTTGTTTTATCACAAGAATATTCGGTAAAATGTAAAAATATTACCCAAAGTTTCGAAACATATTGAATAATTAAATGCCACACACAACCAAAACAAAAGTTAAGCAGTTAAGTTAGCTGCAGAGTGCAGACAGATGTCACAGTTAATTAAAAAATGACATTTCAAGCAGGGTTGCCACATTAAAATTCGTAAATAACTACAACAACTAAAATATTAGTTTTAAAATTATTTATTATAATCTATTTCAGCAATTTAAAAAATCTACTAAAATCTATAGATTAGAGCCCAGACTCCAGAGGGTCTATTCTTTATATGTGGTTGTGGAAAGTGCATATAGAGCCTATTCAAAAAGCTCTTTGTCGAAAAGATAACCGTCCGTCGTGGGATTGGAGCAGTGGAGATTCAGGAGCTGTACTTATGTACTTTTTGTATTAAGCAATAAATAAGCGTTAGTTCACTCTTTGGCCACGACGACGGTTTTTTTTTTGAACAGACTCTACATTTTGAAAAGATCGTTATACTTTTTTTTTTTTTTTTAATATCTTAAATTTTAGGGGACTTTCGTCCGACATGGACACGCCAGCCCCATCGTAACCTAACATATGATTATTCTAGTGGAATGTAACAGAAACAACTAAAACCAAATTCACCGCTTGTGCAGATATATCTCAACAACCGACTTATAGCCTTCTGTTGCGGGCAGACAAAGCAGAATCGTAAAAGCTAGGTGCTTTTACGAGTCTTCTTTGTCTGTCGTCGTCATATTTATTGATGTTATATGTCTGCACAAGCGCTTCCCTCTGTACGCTGTATCTGCTACACTCCACTATTATATTAAAGATAATTTGAGTACTTAGTTACATACTACCTATCTAATTTCTTTTGGTACGACCATGGTACGACCCGTTTGTGTGACCGTATAGCTTGGAGTATAATTTATACTCCAAGCCGCGTAGTTATAAAAACGTTAATGGGTTGGATATAGGATACTTTTAGGGTGATTAATTAATGGTACCTTAGGGGAGAATACATAATTCAACTGTACCAAAATTATTCCAACAGAAAATAATTGGTATAAATGTGGCCGAAATAATTTTCATACCTTTTATTTTTCATCAGAGAAAATAATGTACTTAAGCTTTTATGAATATTTTGTTTAAGTATTTAATAACGTTTTATCCCATGTTTACGAAAACGTCTGCGTTTATAGCGAAAGCCTATCTTTTCCGTGAGCTTCACAGTAGAATCTGTTTCAGTATTGTATTTTTTCGGTTCTAGTGTGTTTTGGTCATCTTCATTCGAATTGATAATTTTTGCTTCTGCTTCTACGTAAGGCGCAAGTTGTGGAACTGGAAGATCAAGTACATATTATTATCAAACTTACAAACTATACTTAGGTAACTAGGTACTTAATATTATCTTTATCACCCTTCTGAATTTCTGGAGAACCTCCATCAGAATTGTCATTTTTAGAGTTTGGTGATACTTGAATAGACTCATTTTCATGAGTATCTTCTTTGATATTTTCAGACGGAGGGAGTGCTACTCGTGGCTCTGCGTCGATATTCACAGTAGAATCTGTTTCAGTATTGTATTTTTTCGGTTCTAGTGTATTTTGGTCATCTTCATTCGAATTGATAATTTTTGCTTCTGCTTCTACGTAAGGCGCAAGTTGTGGAACTGGAAGATCAAATACATATTATTATCAAACTTACAAACTATACTTAGGTAACTAGGTACTTAATATTATCTTTATCACCCTTCTGAATTTCTGGAGAACCTCCATCAGAATTGTCATTTTTAGAGTTTGGTGATACTTGAATAGACTCATTTTCAGGAGTATCTTCTTTGATATTGTCAGACGTAGGGAGTGCTAATCGTGTCTTTGCGTCGATATTCACAATAGAATCTGTTTCATTATTGTATTTTTTCAGTTCTAGTGTATTTTGGTCATCTTCATTCGAATTGATAATTTTTGCTTCTGCTTCTACGTAGGGCGCAAGTAGTGGAACTGGAAGATCAAGTACATATTTTTATCAAAGTTACAAACTATACTTAGGTAACTACTTAATATTATAAACGGGAAAGTGACTCTATCTGTCTGTTGACCTTGACCCTGACCTTTTCACGCCAAAACCGTTTAACCGATTAGGTACCACATAGTAAGCACAATGACTAAGTCTGCTGACAAGCTGGCCAAAATACCTAGGTACATTATAATATCAAAATGTATATTTTTTTGTTTGTCCAGTTTAAATTACAATCCTCAAACGGGACATCATTTGGCAGAAAATATACACTCAGATAGTAAAAAACAGCTGTACGTCGATCCCAGTTTATATCCCAGCTAGATTGCAAACCCAATTACTTAGACTGTGTAAGTACTTACAGTCTCGAACAATAATAAAATAGAAGAGGGTTTTAAATGTAAAAATACCTATTCTATAAGTATTAAATAGTGTTCGTACTTACTGCATCGATCCACTGTCCCGAGCATCTCAATGCTGTGCATCAAAGTGTTAGTCATAATAGCGAGGATGTGACGTTCCAGGATATACTTGAAGTTTGATATCATTCGGTTAGCTGGGCCTTCTATGGTAAGAGATTCTGGCCTGAATAAGAATAGTAAGGTAGGTTACTCGTCAAAGTAATTTGATATACTATCTAAACACTATCAATATTGGTAATCCACTTGTCGGCAAAAAAAGTTAACTGAAAATCTTTAGAGAGTATTGACGTTATCGAAAAAGTCAATCAGTAGGTTCAGTCTATTGTTATCTAATTTAGGTAGTTACAAAGGTGTTCACCTAACACACTGTTTTCGTCAAGATCAGTGTAAGATGCTGGTGATGTTCAGGGTTAATCAATTCATTACAATAACCATCGTAAAACTTCTGTTCTAAGCGTTGTAGTTCGATATCTCGGATTATCCCGGCGTGTTCAATTCAGAAATGAGGAGATTCTTTTTTTTATATTCGCAAGAGAACCACAGTTAATAATAGAGCTAATAGAGTTTATAAGACATCTGATGAGTCACAAAGCGCGGGGCGGCAAGACAGAAGCACGTGGAAGTCCCTACAGTATATCTAGGTCCAGCAGTGGACATCTTTCGGTTGACGGAGAAGTATACCTACTCTATTGCTACATACTTAGCTTGCTCCAAAAAGGTAAAACTTAGATCAACAGTCTCCGGATTTTTGGTCACGGAGAGAGCCATATGCGCGGTCAGGTCATCGGCTGTTAGTGTCAACACCCCGGTCACCGGGGGCAACCCTGACTTCAGCACCGCGTCGTATCTGTAGCTAAGCTGAAAACAAATCACATCATAATATCACGCTAATATTATAAAGACGAAACTTCGTGTGAGTGTGTGCGCGCGCGCGTGTGTGTGTGTGTGTGTGGAGATAATTCATACCGAGGATTAGCACATAGCTCGCATTTCACGATATCATTTATGACTAGGGTTGCCAGATTTTTTTTCAGCCTATAAGGGACAAATGGTTAAATGGGCAAAAAAATACGGGATTTCAGTTTTTTACCCGGGACAAATAAAAATTATAAATTGTTTATTATAATTGACAAATTATATTTTATATGTTTCCGAGGATCGAGTCAGTTTTAACTTTGTCATTCTGACACTAACACTGTCATTGGTCGATGCGGGCTGCGACTGCAAGTTAGTAGCGAGACGAGTACGTTTTACGAACGTTGCGTGTGTGAATACGTAGATCGATTTCATAATGAAAAACGACGTACGGTTCAAATACGGGACAGAGTCAGTCCCGCCGGGACATTTTAAACTATGCCTAAAATACGGGATGTCCCGGGAAATACGGGACGTCTGGCAACCCTATTTATGACCTAAAAAAAATTGAGTTTCATAACTTTGCTAACAAAAGATTCAGAAAGACTTTTTCGTTTAGGGGGACCTTTATTGAGTTGTCTCGCTTTTGATCTGGGTGTGCGATATGTATTTAAAAAAAAAGATATATCTCCTCCTTTTTTTCGTCGGTGGAAAATGGACGATGACAAGTAGAAAGAAAATCAGTATCTACTAGTATTATGTAAGAAAAGAAGTCTCACTTTCAAATTACTGAATCCGACAACAGCGTCGACCTTTCGCACGTTTCTTTGCCTCGTGCCTGTTGCGATGGAGCGTCTGTAAATACTGTCCAGCCCTCGCAACACCCCGTCCCTTAGGGATACTTCCTGAAAATTATATTTATATTCTTATACTTACTTTATTTATATTAGTCCGCGTGGAGATAGGTTTTAAGAAACCCTCGGAAACGCTTTGTCTTTCAGGGATAAAAGGTATAGCCTATGTCACTCTCCACCTCTTCAACTATACCCATGCAAAAAATCAGCTCGATCCGTTGCTTCGTTATTGAAGAATAAACTAACAAACAAACTCACTTTTGCACCTTACTAATATTTAAAAAAATAATTCCACGCGGACATCAGCTAGTTTATAAGTAAGGATTTTCTGCTGCATTATATTAAATTCTTCGAAGTTGCTGTGTATTCTCTTGAACTGGAGAAGTAAAACAAAATTCTAGTAGGTAGTATAAATTCTTCACCGCATAATTTATGGTGTGAATTTCGAAGGGAGGCAGGCGGATGGCATTGGCTTTAATTTCGTTAAGTCGCTCGAGAACTTTGTGTATCGCCTCGTCTGCATACTGATTGAGCGCGATCGTCTTTTTTTGAGTATATTTTCTGAAAAAAAAAAAAAAAAAATCAACTGGTAATGGCTTTGTACGCGGAAGGTTACTAATGTACGTCGTTATCATCACCAGAAACTAATAGTTCTTTCCTTTGAGAACTATCAGGCGTGCAGGTTTCCTCATGATGTTTTCTTCATCGTTGAGGCATATTGTGATATTTAATTGTCTAAAGGCAAAAATGTCAGCAAGCGGCAGTTGTTTATACAACTGCCGCTTGCTGACATTTTTGACACCAGTGTAAATTAAAAAAAAAAAAAACAACCCCGACATGTGAATGTATGACCGGACTATGCACGATATACCTGACATCCGGTTACCAAGGTTTCTGCTCAATCCATCCATCAGATCCTCCTCCTCCATCCTCGATCATTGAGACCATTCTAATGAATCCAAACATACTGTTACGTGCTAGGGTTCGCTGGATTTGGAAAGAAAGACCTGCTGACTCCTTGAAAGACTTTATTCACTAGCACTACACAGCACTAGGTCCAAACACTAAGCACTCACAATGTCCTAGGTCGTAGCCAAGTCGTAGGTTTCACTGGTAGCACTTTTGATCACTAGGTTTCGCTTCGAAGTCGCCTCGACGGTTGCTCGAACTGAACTCCCCTCCGGCGCCTCTCTACGGCTATTTATATGAGCCGAGACGTTCCAGAACGTTCCTTTCTCGAACCTTCCCAACGTGCGCGGAAGTGATCAGCCGGGTCGGATAGTTCTGGTAAGTTCGCGGACCCGGTTTTCGCGACTAACGCCATCTAGTGTCGAGTGAGTTGAGTTGAGTGTGGTCGTAACACTTTCGAGACTAACGCCATCTAGTGTTGAGTGGTCGTAACACTACTCCCCTCTTAGAGATGCTCGTCCCGAGCATCGTTGTTACTGCCATGGTAACGCGCCAGGCGGTCTATGTGTACCACTTTGAATGTCCCCCTTGGATGCTTTTGAATCCTATAAGTCACATCATTCAGTCGGGTCACCACTTTGTATGGACCGTCCCACTTGGTCTGCAACTTTGGAGATTTCCCTTTCCGGCGAGTTGGGTTATGCAGCCACACCAGTGATCCTTCCTCGAAGCCGCTCGTGTTCGATTTCCGGTCGTATCTGGTTTTCATGTTCTCACTTGACTGTAATCCATTTTCCCGAACCAAGGTGTGTATATAGCGCATTTTTTCCTTTAAATCACAGACATAGTCTTGTACGGTCTCTGGTTCCTCTGGTGACCCTCCTGTCAATAGGTCTACTGGTATTCGTAGTTCTCTACCGTAATTGACATACGCCGGGGTAGCTTTTATGCTCTCATGTTCGGCGGTTCGGTACGACAGAAGGAAGAGTGGTATATACTTGTCCCAATCCTTTTGTTTGTCGTCTACCACTTTCGCCAAATGCCTCTCAAGGGTCTGGTTAAATCTCTCCACCATTCCATCAGACTGTGGATGGTACGCAGTGGTCCTCGTCTTATGCATGCCCAAAATTCTGCACACTTCCTGGAATACTTGCGATTCGAAGTTCCTGCCCTGATCTGAATGGATTTCTAGAGGCACACCAAAGCGACATATCACTTCTTCGACTAACTTAGAAGCGACTGTTGTAGCTTCTTGGTTTGGTATGGCGAACACTTCCGGCCATTTGGTGAAGTAGTCCATGACGACCATAAAATACTTGTTTCCCGATTCCGTTACAGGAAATGGCCCAGCTACGTCAACTGCAATTCGTTCCCACGGTGCACCGACGTTATACAACCGCAGGTTCCCACGGCTCCTGGTCTGTGGTCCTTTTACAGCAGCGCAAGTGGTACATTTGCGGCACCAATTTTGTACATCATCTCGACAATGCAACCAGTAGAATCGTTCTCGCACTTTTGTTAACGTCCTCTTGACACCTAGATGACCTCCTGATACGCCATCATGTATTTCACGGAGAACATCTGGTACTCTCGTTCTTGGGACAATTATCTGAAGATGGAACTCTCTGCCGTTAGTCTTCTCCCATTTCCGGTAGAGTATTCCGTTTTGGAGTATCAGACTGTCCCATTGCGCCCAGTACGCCTTAGTGACAGCGCCAGTGGGTGCAACCTCACTCCAGATTGGTTTTACATCACCCCGTTTCTTCCATGTGATGATGTGCCGAAGGTCGTCATCTCTTTCTTGAGCCTCCCTCATAGCATCATTCTCCCAGGGACCCAAAGGACTTGTTCTCGTTAGCTTTAATGCTTCTTCATTGGATTCCTGCTTAACACAATGTTTGCAGTCTTCTGAACACGGCCTTCGTGAGAGTGCGTCGGCATTCCCATGCGTCTTTCCGCTGCGGTGTTCAGTCTTGAAGTCATACTCCTGGAGCTGTTCAATCCATCGAGCTACTTGACCTTCTGGGTTCTTGAATTGCAGTAGCCACTTCAAGGCTGCGTGATCAGTTCGCAGTAAAAACTGTCTGCCGATGAGATATTTGTTGAAATGTTGTAGCGTCTTTACAACAGCCAAGAGTTCTCTTCTTGTCACACAGTAGTTTCTCTCTGGCTTGGATAAAGATTTGCTGAAATATGCAATAACAACTTCTCTTTCACCCTGTTTTTGGGATAACACTCCTCCAATGGCCGTGTTGCTTGCGTCCGTGTCGACTATAAACTGACCTTCAGCTTGTGGATACCCCAGGATTGGTGTTTCACACAGATGTTTCTTCAGTTTCTGGAAAGAATCTTCGCAAGTCCCATCCCAACTAAATTGTCGTTTATCTTCTGTCAGCCGATGTAATGGCTTGGCTATCTCTGAGAATCCCTTGACAAAACGCCTATAGTATGAGCATAGGCCGAGGAATGCCCGCACTTCGGTTTTGTCCTTAGGGGTAGGCCATTTCTGAACTGCCTCCAGTTTCTCCGGGTCTGTCTGGATTCCATCACTGGAGATAACATGGCCGAGATAATTGACCTCTCTCCTGAATAAACGACACTTTTTCGGGTTCAACTTTAATTTGGCTCCCTCTATTTTGGCGAAAACTTGCTCCAAGTTTCGCAAATGGTCCTCGAAGTCACGGCCGACAATGATGACGTCATCTAAATAGACTAAGCAAGCCTCTCCAACTAAGCCTGCCAGTACACACTCCATGAGTCGCTCAAATGTGGCAGGTGCGTTGCACAATCCGAAGGGCATGACGTTAAATTGCCATAAACCTTTGCCGGTCGAGAAAGCTGTCTTCTCCTTGTCTTTTGGATGAATTTCCACCTGCCAGTATCCAGATTTCAGGTCTAGGGTCGAGAACCATTTCATGCCACTCAAGGTATCCAAAGTGTCGTCGATTCTAGGTAACGGGTAACTGTCCTTCTTAGTGACATCATTCAGACGCCTATAGTCCACACAAAATCTCGTGCTACCATCTTTCTTCTTCACTAATACAACAGGTGAACACCACGGACTTGCAGACGGTTCAATAATCTTATTCCTTCTCATGTCCTCCAAAAGGCCTTCAACTTCTTTTTCCTTTGCAATCGGTATCCGTCTTGCTCGTTGACGAATTGGTCTCTCGCTTCCGGTATCTATCCTATGCTGAACCATCGACGTTCTTCCAAGGTCCCCTTCTTGACTGGAGAAGATATTCGCGTAGCGCTGTAGAAACTTCTTAGCTTTCATGCCCTGCGAATAAGTCAGATTACTCTTGCAGTCATCGAGTAACTCAGTCACTAATCCGTAGTTGTTGCTGTTTGCTGAGTCTGCGCCTGTCATCGAACTACACTTTTTCATCCAGATAACTTCCTCGCACTTTCCAATGACGTCACCTTTGTTCAAGCAGATCTCGCGATCACCAAGATTCAAAACCTTGACTACAGCGTTACTGCTTCCACTAACAAGGGTTCTCGCCGTCATCAGTTTCTGCGCCGATGTCTTGGTAGGTGTGTCTTCGATCAACACGCATCTGTTTGCCTTTTTCTTTCCAGCTGGCGGCAGTTTCACCAGCACCTGAGCTTCCGTTCGTCCAGGTATAATCACTTTCTTTACACATGCGACTTTCCCGCAGGCACCTCCAAGAATGAAGATTTCTTCTTCACCACACTTGAAGACTCCGTCAGCGACATTAATTCTGCAGTTGTGTTTCTTCATAAAATCCAAACCCAAGATGCAATCATCCATAATCTCAGCCACGATAACGTCATGAGAGTATGAGGACTCCCCTACATACATCGTAACTGACACTTCTCCCAGGACGGGTATTGGCTGGCCGGAGGCAGTAAGAAGCCGACAGTTAATTCTACTTTTGTGTCCCCTTGCGGCTTTTACCAGGTTTGGGTTCACTATTGTTCTAGAGGCTCCTGTGTCTAGGGTCATTTTGCAATCCGTCCCGTTAATAGTCCCCTGAATCGCCAGACTATTCCCGCTGCAAGCCTGGGAGATAACAGTTGTCGGGGCTCCCTCCGCGTCAGCCAGTACTCGCCCCTTAGTCCTGGCTCTTATTCGTTTCCCTGATCCCGGGCAGGGGACGGAACCCCCTTGTTTCTTCAGCTCCTCTATTTGTTCCTCGATCCTTTTCATCCTTGCCATCCGGGTCTCCTTCTGCGAGCAGTTGAGCTGAAGATGGCCCCTCTCGCCGCACTTGTAGCACATGACTCCAAAACGTTTCTTCATAGGAGCCTTAACCTCCTTGACTTCCTCAGAGACCTCGCGGATCTTATGGGCCTGCCGTATGTCATGGCGAACAGCCTCGACCTCCAAAGCATGCGCCAATGCTTCCTTTAGCGAGGTATGGTGACGAAGCCTCACTGCAGCCCTGACCTCCAGGTCTTTGATTCCGTCGACAAATGCTTGAACAACATTCGTGTCTACCATCTTGGAGTCGGCTCCTGGATGTGCCTTCCTGACGAGTTTTTCAATTTCCAACGCCCATTGTTGTAGTCCTTCTCCTGAGCGTTGAACTCTGTCACGAAGTTGAGCACGGAACACGTGCTCCAAGTGTCGCTCCCCGTATCTGGATTCAAGTGCCTCCATCAGGTTTTGAAACCCATTCCCTGTATGTGGCAGTGCTTCCAGGACTGACAAAGCTTGCCCTCTGAGCGCAACAGTGAGAGCAGTCAGGCACTGTTCTTCCGTCCATCCGTTGGCAGTAGCAACAGTCTGAAATTGCTGACGATAAGCGCTCCAAGAAGTAGTGCCGTCGTATGGCGGCACTTTCACTCTTGGTCCTTGCGCCACTCCGGTAGTTCCACTGGACATCGCAACTCCCGTGGTTTCGAGGCGCACTACTTTCTTCTGTAGTTCAGTAAGGCCGGTTTTCACATTTTCAACATCCAATCCTAACCCGGTAACTCGTTCTTCCACTACGTCGACATCTTTTCGAAGCTTAGTCACCGTGTCACTAACATCATTTATAGCCCAAAGCGCTTTTTCTTGGAGGTCTTTTTGTTGCTCTTGTGATTCTCGAATCGCTCTGATTTCAGCCTTTTGAAACTCTTGAATCGTAGTCAGCTTGCGTTCCTGTGACTCTTGCAAAGCGTTGAGCTTGCGTTCTTGTGACTCTTGCAGAGCGCCGAGCTTGCGTTCTTGTGACTCCTGCAGAGCGCCGAGCTTGCGTTCTTGTGACTCCTGCAGAGCGCCGAGCTTGCGTTCGTGCGATTCCTTCATTGCCTGAATTTCAGCCCTTTGCAGCTCCATTAATTCAATTAAACTTCCTAATTGAAGGGCCACTTGAGGGGCTGTAGAAGTTGCGGTGCCGATGGTGGGCGTGGCCTGTCTAGTAGGCGGAGCCCGGTGGGCGTGGCCAGTGGGCGTGGCTTGACACAAAGTGGGCGGGGCTTGAACTGAAGTGGGCGGAGCCTGAACCGGAGTGGGCGGAGCCTGAGGGGCGTGGTCGGTGGGTGGGGCCTGGTGGGTGGGTCCGGTGGGCGGGGCTTGGGCCAAAGTGGGCGGAGCTTGGTCCCCATTGGGTGTGGCCTCCACAGCTCGTTGTGCCCTTGTCCTGACGCCCTCCTTGAAGTCCTCTCTCGGAGTCAATGGCATCTCCAAATCCCACTTCTGACACCAGTTGTTACGTGCTAGGGTTCGCTGGATTTGGAAAGAAAGACCTGCTGACTCCTTGAAAGACTTTATTCACTAGCACTACACAGCACTAGGTCCAAACACTAAGCACTCACAATGTCCTAGGTCGTAGCCAAGTCGTAGGTTTCACTGGTAGCACTTTTGATCACTAGGTTTCGCTTCGAAGTCGCCTCGACGGTTGCTCGAACTGAACTCCCCTCCGGCGCCTCTCTACGGCTATTTATATGAGCCGAGACGTTCCAGAACGTTCCTTTCTCGAACCTTCCCAACGTGCGCGGAAGTGATCAGCCGGGTCGGATAGTTCTGGTAAGTTCGCGGACCCGGTTTTCGCGACTAACGCCATCTAGTGTCGAGTGAGTTGAGTTGAGTGTGGTCGTAACACTTTCGAGACTAACGCCATCTAGTGTTGAGTGGTCGTAACAATACTATATCTGGCATTAGTTACTAAGGAGTTGGATATCCCGCAGACTAATTGTTGCTGCAGCATCAGCTCAAGATTACTATGAGTTGAAAATAATCTGAAGTAGGAAATCTATCGCACCAGTAAATGTTTGTTAGACGCTGTAAACAAGTGATCTTCGAATATCTGTGCAGATCTTCATAAATTATGCTATTATCCACCTCGATCACGTAAGCTTTCAAACGGATAAAACCGCTTTAAAATCGGTCTTTTCGTTAGGGAGCTTCGAGGGAACAGACAGACACATAGATACACAGATACACATATACTACTATTTTTGTCGGGGCTTAAAAAGTGATTAATGTTAATCAGGAGTTTTAACTTACTCAAACTCAATATCTTCGGTAATGTCGTAGTACATCAGGTAGTCGTTGAAATAGTCCTTCAACCACTTGTCTAAGTCTACTTTCAATCTATCGATGAAAACATCTGTGTATAAATCAAATAATGTCAATGAAGCTGGATAGAAAAGCCTATTTATCGAAGTACTCGTATATCATTCAATTGTACACATTTGAAAAGAGCACTTATGCCAATTTTAATTCAAAGGAATAAATAAATAAATAATCTTATAAGACTTTAGGCAAGACATTACCATTTAAAGCTGATGCAAATGGTTGGAAGATTTGAGTGGGTGAATAAAATTATGTAGGTTATACAAATGAACGTGGAAAAAATTGCCAAAGTGGCCGCAAAACAAATCATGTCTACATATTGACTGTGGTGCAAGCAAAATCAACTTTGTATTGCCGTCATTGCTGCTGTGGTGTCGCTATAGGGATTTATTGATGGCGTGGTTTTCGCAAATAAAGTTACTCTAATTTTTTGTTAAGCTAATTTTTTCAGTATGAAGAAGGAACTCTTTTTTAAAGCAACTGCTACATTTCTTGCTGGTTCTTCTCGGTTGGTAGGGCATTCCTAACCAAAGGTACCTACATCTCTACATGGATTCAAAAAGTTTATTTGAATAATTAATTTAAATTAGTCTATTACTATTTCTTGATATTTAACTTCTTACCTATATTTTTTCTTTGTAGCGAAACTGATTGCGATGAACCTTTGTTTCGATACTAAAACAAAAAAAAACACACTTCAAATTTTATAGGCACAATCGATATACTTTGTAGTGGCGTTAGAAGTTGGTTTTAAAAAAATAATTTTATGTTTATATTATAGACGCTAAAAATATATTTACCATCATTAGAACGTCATCTAAATCTATTTCGGAAATTATCAGCTCTACATTTAGTCTGTTTTTCATAAGACGATACCTTCCCTCTATCTTGTAGCTTACATTTTTTAATAAAATTCTGAAAACAATATTATAATTAAATGTGAAAATTATAAAAGAACGTAATAATAAGGTAAGTGACTAATTAAGTCGTTCGTGTCATGTCGTTCTCGAGTAATTAAAATTCTTTCCGCTAGGAGCTAGGAGATATTGCAAAACGACGATAGAGATAAATTTTATTTATTTCTTTTAAAGTATGTATATCCCTAGATCTTATATAGGTAGGTACGGTTAGGTACCTAAATTTGGAAGAGTTCCAAACGATTTCAAATGCGATAAGTATCCGTGATTTTAAGAGATTTGTTAAATTTATTTTATTAGGAGAAAGAAATCTTTATGAGTCTTTAAAACATCTTCTATTTTCGTTATAAATAGAAAGAGGCCTAATGAAACCGCTGATTTGGCACGATGCTCACTTTGCAATCGAAGTCAATATATCCTGAAGATACTCCGGTACCGGAGTGGAGTGTATGTAGAGTGTAACTTAGAGGATTTGTGTGGTATTGCGTGTTGGCCTTTCCTGGCTCCTGTATTTGCTGTACTATTAGAAGAGCGGCAGTGTAAAGCGCAAGCTGAAGCCTGCACATTGTACCAAACAAATATTTCTGGTTTGGCGAATTATAGCAAAAGAATTTAATTTGTGTTTATGTATCATGGAATTGCGTAAAGAAACGTCTTCCTTTATCTAAACAATAAAAAATCAAGCCGCAGTTATAGGTAAAGCGCACTGTGGCAGCCCGGCACGCTGCACGATTCGGCAGCGAATCGATTACCGTCGCACCGCGCCTCTCCACTGCCGCATCGTGCCGCGCCGATCCATTGCCGAGTCGTGCCGCGCCGATCCATTGCTGAGTCGTGCCGCACCGATCTACTGCCGAGTCGTTCCGCGCTGCTACAATGCGCTTTGTTGCTTTATTTTCACTATTTGGTATACTCACTCGACTTGCCCGAATGTGGGATCATAGGAAAGAATACTTGGTTTGTCTAAGATATTGGTGAAGTCGTAGGAGCCGAACAGATGAAGATCGTTCAGCATGATGTGAGCTCTCATCTTCAGCTCACCCAGGTCGCTATTCAGGCTCGTTATACGGAAATTGGTGTTGTTGCGGAGCTTCATGCGGTGGAAGAAACTACAAAAAACAAAAAAATAGTACTATGATGTGTCTCTCTAGAGAGTTCCCGAAGCGCACGAGCCAATACAAACGAAGTTTGATTTTACTTTACTACTTCTAGCTGAACCCCGCATTTATTTCTGCGTGGAATTAGTTGTTCAATAATATCCTGTACTGGTTACAAAGTAGGTAAAGTTCTTTAGGATGCAAGTCAGTTTGTGCCACAAATAAGCACATAATGTCATGATCGGTTCTCTGGTTGCGGTGACATATCTGTCACCTCAACTAGAATTACTATCAGAATATTATAATATTTCTGCATCGCACTTCTAATTAAGTTATGGACCTAAGCGATGGTTGGAGATGAATGATGAATTAATGAACTCCAAGAAATCACGGGCAAAAACTATGTAGTTAGTATGTTTATCTCACGAAGTTACGGGCGCTTTACTTGTGCTTACGTCGTGTACATGCACATTGCGTAAGTGTGCGTGCCTGTCAGGAGCCTAGGTGGGAGCGACCAGGCGCGAGCAAGCTCTCGCTCACACTTATCCAAATACGACACACACACAACCATGAGCCACGCCCCGTCGTGAATTGCAAGAACTTAAACTACCTATGGAATTAGTATGTTTAATAACGTATAACGTATGTGCATAATATTATTTAACTTATTATGGCAAAAAATTTCAGTGGGCAAAAAAAAATATACAACAAAATATTTTTCCGGCCGCAAGCTAACAGCTTCATTAACCTGGGCTTTACGTACAAATTTTAGCATGAATTCATAATGATGTTTTAGAGCTGCATTTTATTAAATTGCAAATTTTGTCTTAAATTTATTATGCAACAGGATTTAAGCTCAGGGATAGCATAAAGATTGGTATTATGTACATCCTATTTTCGTATATTTTACATATTTCTTACAGACTTAATCTTAAATTAATTAGCTTTTGCTTAATTCAGAAATAACGTGTTAATTTTTGAATTAGTTCTTTAATTAAATAGTTGTGATATATATTCTTACTCTTCAAAAAATTTAGATATTTTTCAAGGAAAGGCATCCCCCCCAGGCCCCAATATACCGTAATTTCAATCCTTGGTACTCCAATGTACTTATTTGCAAAGTTGGATATCTATCCAACGTGTAGTACCTAAAACTTAATTAATTTAACTTTAAGCCACAATAACCCAACGGTTAAAGTTGCGGACTGAAAAGTCGCAGGTTCAAACCCCACCCGTTGCACTATTGTCGTACTCACTCCTAGCACAAGCTCTCCGCTTATTTGGAGGGTATAGAAGGATATTAATCAACTTCAGCTTGGCAAAAAAAAAAAAGCCAATAACTAGTAGGGTAAGGATGCCGAATATGAGATGGTTGCCAAATATGAGATAGTTAGGTTTTGGCGAAACTAATCGCCGCAGCTATTTGGCGATACTGTCACCAGAAGCCGCGTGGCAACAGACTGAAACATGTGTTGGTGCTTCCCAGTTCGAGGCGAAGTCAGGTTGTGTACGTGCGGATTTTTACAAAACCACAAAACCCGATTTTTGACACCCAAATATTAACGAGGTATGTTACAACTTTATAGTCACACTAAATGATTTAAATTTACAGTCATTGTATCAGTTATATGATTAATTTTACAATGCATTTGCAGTTTAGTTGTATTTTCTTCGTCAAGAAATAATAGGCAGCCTAGTTTTTAAATTTGGGTGTTTTCCTAATATGAGACACGTGGGGGTTCCTTAAATGAGATATCTCATATTAGGATGTATAGAAATACGACTATTTAAAAACCTCTTTTTCTAGATGCCGTCGATCAAGGAAGTCCTAGGACCACGATGCCATAATACGGGCCGTGAGTGCAGTACGAAGAAAACAAATATGTTACCTAATAGCATCAAAACTTTCGATGTTCCTAAGAGTATCCTAGAACGTTATGTCAAAAAAGATGCTAATGCAGAAGTATTTGTCAAGGTTCATGGGAAGACCTCCAGCTTTTTCTGACTATTTAGAAGCAAAAATAGAAAAATATTGTAAAGTTGGACTAACGATTTTATGGGTTACATCTACATCTGAAGAACATCAAGCACTTGGCACAAGCACATGATAATATATTATTAAGTTGTTACTAAAACCTTTTTATTTAGTAGTACGATGTTGTAGATTAATAAATATCGCCAATAAAAAGTTTTTTTGAATTGATTTCTTTCCGTTTTCTCTAAATCTATACTATCTCATATTAAAAACCCTTGGTATCTCATAATAGGAGACCATTTCCCTGAGACGTTATTTCTGACTTTTCTAATATTATCTGATATAACAAAAAATCTATTATACCTAGCACTAAACGGTCTTTCAAGGATAAACTTCATTAAATACTTATCGAATATAAGTGATTTTCATAGTCATTAGTGCAATAATTTATTTTTTATGGCCGAATATGTAAATGGTATCTCATATTCGGCATCTTTACCCTATGGATTTGTAAGAGATTCAAAGACCCTTTAGAAAATTTAGAATAAAAAAAAAAAAAAACTAGTATGGATTTGAAATACGAACAGCAGAGATTTGGGAAGCCTCATCATAGAATAGCCGCCAAGGTTGATGCCGGCCGGAATGAGGTTCTCGTCACCCTTCGCTGCGTGGATGTCCCTCGCGGCTATACCTCGGGTTTTCAACAATATCTGTCAGGATACAGTTAATGTAGTAAAATGAAAGGCTTTCATGCAAGTTGATAACTATTTCTTGAACCCAGCTACGAAATTAAAGGGTCTTTTTAACTTCGGTCCGGTTCCAGTACGCGGAAAGCATTTCGCTCATCCAATGGAATAAAGACGTAATTCCAATAACTCGAAATTGACTTTTTGATGTCATAAGTATTAATAGTGGATGGGTAGATCCAAGAAAAAAGCACAATTAGGTAGGTCTATTAGATCTATAATAAAATTGTGCTTTTTTTGCAATTACGTCTTTGTTCTGTATTAGGAATAGGAATGCACATATGAGAAAAAAGATTCTGTGAAAGTTGACATGTCGCCAAGCGATTTAGCGTTCCGGCACGATGGCGTGTAGAAACAGATTAGCGGTAGGTACGAGTTGAAGTTTTCCCGCTACCATCTAAGACTCCATCGTCACTTACCATCAGGTGTGATCGCAGTCAAGGACTATCTTGTTATGGAATAAAAAAAATTCAAGTATCTACCTATTATGATTCAAGAGATACAGCCCGCTGACGGACGGATAGCGGAGTAATGGTCCATTACTTAACATGTATGTAACATCAACATACTACACTCAATCTGGGCAAATAAAGTAATTTGATTTGATGTAATAGGACCGTTGTCAACCGCGCGGATGAAGTCGTGGACATCATCAGTTACTATTTAATTTTTCCAAGTAGGATAGCGATATGCGCACCTGCTCATAACTTAATTTTACTATACAATATACATAGAATATGCAAATATACACAGAATTCAATTCAGTTCAGCAATATATGGGCAATACTTTCATGTCGGCTACAGGAACGTGACTAAACTTATTTCAATAAAACTGTTGAACTTCAGTCATATATTTTTGTATTCCTGAAATATATGTTTATTTTCCTGAAATCGCGACCTTTACGTAACTTATGGCGCGTCGTGTCGTAACGTAAGTCCTGTCTAGTGGTAAATAGCGTTTAAAGTTCAAAACTTACACTCAGCATATCTTTGTCAAAATTATTGCCGCTTGCCATTTCGTTGTAATTGCTTTTAACTTCGGCATATTGTTCTGGAAGCGGAAAAAGAGAATTTGAATAAAATCCCTACCAATGTTATAAAAGCGAGAGTGTGTTTATTTGTTGATTTGATGATTTATTGGCTCTTCTCAGCAGAATCTGCACTCCAAACCGGTGATAGAATCATGACGTGTCATAAGAGCTACAACAAGATACTCGTACAAGAGCTACACTGCCCTCGTAATTGAAAACACAGTAACTTAAAGGTAACTTCTATTTAATTTACTGTGTTTTCAATTACGAGGGCAGTACAGGTGGCCTACATACTGCCTACATGAAATAAATAATTTTAAATTTGAATTAACTCAGCAACGGGTCTGCGTCAAATTTTTGTATGGATACTTAATTTCAATAAAAAAAAAAATCACCTGTAGGTGATCAATTTAATCACCTGCTGTAGGCTGTGGGTGAATGAATAAAATGAAGAGAAGAATATTTTGTGATGTTTATATTTGTAATTACCATCTAATTTATCCATTACTTCGAAGTGTTGCCTTGCATCAAAACTTTTCCAACAACTTTTATCACAATGAGCAATATTTTCGAGAGATAAAAAAAACACAGATAAAAGTTTTATATGCAAAAGTATGCGTCTAAGAAACATTTTGAATAAACAAGCTTATTAAATAAATACAATCATTGCATTCTTGTCATAAATGTTGGTTTATACAATGAAAAGTTAATTATGATTGCCGATTTTATCACCAAGAAATAAAGTTAAAATGTTTTTATCCTAAAGCCTCTACGAATACGAGTGGAGTTTAAAAAATATATATTTAATCAAGCAATTTCATGGTTGAGCAAAAAGAGGTAAATAAATTTTTCAACGAATTAATGTTATTTATTATGTTTTGAACTTGCCTTGAATTTCGTTTTAACATCAAACTTGTGTGTACTAAGATAATTTGTATCAGTAAAATGCAATTTAAATTATTTATTGTTATTTTTGGGTTGGTTTCTGGTGTCAGTTCATCAGGGTTAGAAGACAAAGTAACAGAGTATTTTAAGAGTGGTAAGAATTTTAGCAGTTATAGCCCAGATTTCGTTATTATTTTCGGGGAGTCCAGGGTTGACTCTTAGGCACGCATCTTTAATTTTTCCCAGTCTATATCTAACTCCGGCATGCGAGCTATCACTGTGTGTAACACGGGTAACGAATGAAAATAAAGTATCCAGTAAAATTTTATAAGAAAAGTATTATTATTTTCTTTTTAGACGTGTTTAAAGCATTTCAAAAACACTGGCGAGCACACAGAAACTCTTTTGAAAATGCTCTACTTTTGGTAAGTAGCTTAGGTATGTGGCAAATGCTTCCATTTTTAGCACACCATAAGAAGACGCACGCTCATAAAATAAAAAAATATACGCTTTTATGCCTATTTTATTTATTTCATAAAACCAACAGCTAAATTATTCTACATACAATATTTCTTATTGTTCTTTCGTTCTACATCAAAAACTAAGCCCAAGAATATTGTTAACATTTTTTCAATTCAGGGATTCTGATTGCCTGTGTTTGCTCGGAGGAAAAAAAATTTTGTGTTTTAGATGTGTTTGTGAAGATTAAATATTCAATTTTTAATTTTGTTAGAACTACGTGACTCTCCCCCACTTGGCCGTTTATTTTCGATAAATTTTGTAGGCATTAAAAGAGAGTTATGGGTACAAAGGAATGAATATATACGTAAGACGATCAGCTGATGCGCTCAAGATATGCACCGGTTTGTATGGCTCTGACAATGTCATAGAACGGTAAGTATACTAGATATCAATCTTAGAAATCTTAGTTAAAGTCATTCCCCTCACATTTCTTAGTCTTAAAGTCTTCATAATAAGTTTAGGTTTCCATACAAACGTAGTTTCGCTTTAATCTAGAACCTCTGTGGGATTGATATGAAACTTTGCAAATACGTATTATTTATTATATACTGTCCAAATCGACGTTTGAAATTGGTTTTTCTAGTGAAAATAAAACAGAAATAAGTTACCCATAGAGATATACCATTGAAAACATGCAATTAATTCGCCCTACGATTTTTCCGCGTATTTTTTCACAACAAATACCAATTTCAGATACGTGTCACCGCACAATTGTTACTGTTAGATATCAATCCGATATCTACTTTCAAAATTAAAGCATAAATATTTACCATGTAGGTACTATGTACGTACTACTACGTGGAAACTGTAGTTTACCCTTTAGGAAACCTTTATGAAGTACTCCAAGATAGAACAAGCAGCTGTTCCGCTTATATTTTTATTAACCCTCGACAAAAAGAGGGGCGTTATAACTTTGATTTGTGTCTGACGTGTTGATATCCGAGTATCCGTGTCTGTCTGTGCCCTCGAAGCTTCCTAACGAATAGACCGATTTTGATGCGGTTTTCTCTGTTAAAACGATAATTTGATCGAGGTAGATTTTAGGTATGATTGATGAAGATCTGCTCAGGCGTTTCAAGATCATCAGCTCATTTCTTATTTGATTAAAGTGTCTTACAAACATTCACTGGTGTGATTGATTTGGGTGTACTGTTTTTCGGATTATTTCCAAGGCATCGTAAGGCATCTTGATTTAGTTCTGCAGCAATAAGTAGTCTGCGGGATACCCAACTCTTCAGCTGCTTACAGCAGATATAGTGTGTTTGGGCTCATTAGAATGGTCTCAATGAGTAGGTGTAGGTTCGGTTAGATGAAGATTGAGGATCCAGGAAAAGGGTCTGATGATGGAGCAGACTGGGTAACAGCAAGTCAGGTACATTACATAGTCCGGCTAATAGACAAATCATGCCGGTTCTTCAGTGGATTTGCTACTATGTACCTACTAGGTTTCACAGCGAAGATTTTGCAGATTATAAACGAAATATGACTTCAATGAATTAATTTTCAGGCTGTTGCTAGACACAACTCTGACCAGCTTGCCAACCCTCACCATGCCAGAGGTGGTGTTCGCTTTGGCGTCGAACGTCCTCCGCGTGCAGGCCGGCCTCAGTAAGATGATATTGGAAGCCAAATATGTGCTGTTCAGGAACCAGTCCGACATTGTTTACAAAGCTGAAGACCAGAAGCAATCGCCTTTCAGCTACGTGCGGGTGGCACCTTATGGGGAGTTGGCGTAAGTTGTTTTTTCTAACATGCTTTAAAATAGGAGGAGGTTCTCAATTCGACGCGTTTTTTTTAAATTTTTTTTGGCTATGTTACTCCAACTCCGTCAAATCTAACTCCGTCAAATCTGAACCGATTTCCATAATTTTTTTTTTTGAAAGGACGTATCGTTAGGTTGGTCCCATTCAAATTTGGCGAAGATCTGATGAATATCTTCAGCTTCAGGGGTCGGGCTAGCGTCGCACACCGGTTTCGTCGTTTCTATTTCCCCCGCCCGAATTCAACATACTTGTACAAACTAAAATTATTTTATTTGAAGTCTGTTTTTTAAAAAGAATTTTTTTATATTGTTATTCCAGTCCTCCAGTCTGTTTCAGTCATTTTACCTAGAAACTAATATTTGGCACAGTTGTGAAAATTTCTTGTAGCTATCTATACGGCTCTATAGCCGTATTAGCCGATTAGAAATTATTGATTCATTTATGTGTCGGACTTGAACGACATAATTGTTGTCTTTTTCTTTCTGTCGTAAATCTGATTCTGAAATTAGACCGCAATGATTGCACGGTTCTTTCGAGCTTCTTCTTTCACTATATACGTATTTACTTCGCAGATTCGTCCCGACTTTCCATGGGTGAACTTTCTGAAAATCTTTTCTTAGGTGGTCTACATTATTTAGTTTTTAGTGGAGTGGTTTAATAGAGCTGTGTATTAATTCTCTTTATTACTCTTTTGAATGGTGGGGTTGCGAGAATTTTGCAAATCGTCTTGTTCTTCTTCGTTATCAAAGTCCACTGCTGGACTTAGGTCTCTAGTGTACGTACATTTTATTCATCTGATATTGTTAGTTTATCTTGTGGAGGGTCTGCCAACACTGAGCTTTCCAGTGCGACGTCGTCACTCCAATACCACGGAACCATTATAATCGGTGAGCTATGTGGGTAGTTCTCTTTCTCTTACAAATCTCCATCTTTCTCATTAGATCTCAAAGAGATACTTTGAGCATAGCTCACTCTATCACCCACATTCAGTATCCATCCTTACTAATATTATAAATGGGAAAGTGTGTTTGTTTGTTGGTTTGTCCTTCAATCACGTCTCAACGGAGCAACGACGTGATTTTTTGCATGGATATTGTTGAGGACCTAGATAGTGACATAGGCTATTTTTTATCCATGAATATCAAAGAGTTCCCGCGGGATATTAAAAAATAAGTCTACCCGGACGAAGTCGCGGGCCTTAGCTAGTCCATAACAAGTCATGATGACTTATTATGTAGCAACACGCACACGCACGTGCACACACTCAGACAAAAGTAGCTCATAAGAAAGTTAACTTATTTTATTCTGTTCTTTAGTATCATTGCTGAAGACTGTATAATAGACGGTTATGTGGTGACGAAACTAAGCGGTATGTCAATTGACTTGGGACACGACACATTCCGAGTAAAGAACTGTAAATTCAGCGTTGAGGTATGTACTCTCAGCCTAAGACCAAGTAAAACATATGTCAGTAGGAAATGAAATGAATGGAATGAAGGACTATTACGTAACTATTATAGTCCGTTTATCTCACGAAGTTACGGGCGCTTTACTTGTGGTTACGTCGTGTACATGCACATTGCGTAAGTGTGCGTGCCTGTCAGGAGCCTAGGTGGTCTACATATACAAATACGACACGCACACAACCATGAGCAACGCGCCGTCGTGAATTGCAAGAACTTTAACAGTTTTATTAATTTTTATAGATTTCTTCCAATCGGCGACAGGCGCCAATCATAGCACCATATTTTACTGTGGAACAGAGTATGTATTATTTATACATGTTTGTTACAATTATTATGTAATTGCAGTAAGTAAGTGCCTTTTCGACCTACCTATTGAATCTGATGATTTGTCTTTACTGTAATTATGAGCTAGACCTTTAAAAATATATAATATCCCTTGTTTGATGCACCCGGTCGGTTTTAAATAGAAATCTGCAAACAGATGCGGGATCATATTCCCGTAATCCCACAGTCATATCCATACTATGATAATATTTGAGGTCATTCATCCTAAATTGCACTACATATTCCATCACAACATAATATTTATTCACCGTATTTTATTTCAAAGGCAAACAGCTAGAATTTTTGCTGACTAGACCAATCCGCGCGGAAATGCTGCCGAAACTGCAAGCAGCGTTATTTACTTACATAAATACATCGCTTGTATTTGGAGACTACCTACCTAAATTTCGGTAAGTTTCAAAAAGTAAATAAATATCGATTAAATCATTATTTCATAAGAATACCTATAAATTAAGTACCTAATAAGTTTGTCACAATATTGATTCAAAAACCAACATACATACTTATCTTTATCAAGAATCATTATATTAATGGGCATAGATTAAGGATCGGTAGTTGCTTCGTGGTTGGTACGTCGCTCCTTATAGCGACTATCGAGCGACCAATCCTACCCATAAATCTTTGTTATTATTAATGGGTATATATGTATGTAAAAATAATCTGTATTGTAGAGAATATCAAAATAATATATTTAAGGAGACGTTAAAATACGTAAAAGACATCGCTATAGCCATAGACACTAAAACCATGGAAGCAAACCAGGCAACAGTGGACGCTCCGCCAGTCAGAGTTTTTTGGAATAGTAAGGTAAATAACAATATGTTTAAGATTACCAAATCATATTAGTGTTATCTGCGAAGTATAATTTCAGTACCTTAAGGGCATTAGGAGTAGGGTGCGGGTTGTTACGTTCCCTCAAATATGGTTGAGCGAAGCAATGGCTGGATCATGCGTCATGCTCGTGAACGGGTGCCACCAACGGGAATGGGTCTGCTTTTGCCTGCCTGTGTTGACATGTATTGAATTGTATTTATTTGTATTTGTATTGTATTTATTTTTACTTGTATTGTACTCAGGAAAATTCATCGTGGAAGCACTGTATACATAGCATAGTTTCAATAACAATTGTAAATTTTTTATTTTTTTTGAAAAGAGCAACCGCCGAGTTTCTTGCTGGCTCTTCTCGGCAGGAAAGGCATTCCGAACCAGTGGTAGATTCATTGACGATTCAAAAGTGCTTGTAAAAAGTTTATTTGAATAAAAAATATTTCTATTCTATTCTATTCTATTCTATTCTAGTGAATTTAGGCATATTTTAGGCGCAAGAACGAAGTCTGTGGAAGTCCACGCAAGAGACCTATGTCCAGTAGTGGACGTCTATCGGTTGATGAAGAAGAAGAAGAAGAACAAAATAGTTGAACTCAGGTACTTTGGTAGTGCAGGGAATTCACGGAAGTTGATTAAATTGCTATGTTTATCAAAAATCATACAGATTAATCAACAGAGAGATATTTTAGGGATAAAAATGTTTAAAGGTTTATATATTAACATAACAATTAATATTAATAACAAAAAATAGTAATATAAATTCAATTTAGTATATTTTTATATCTAGTGCACAGAAAATCACTGCAGAGGCGACACCATCTTTGTTAATAATGTGACTGTGCATGGTTTAGATACATTGTACTCTTCCCACACTGGTGGTCCCTTTAAGTTGCAATACGCAAGAATAACGGAATCATTAAGATTTAACTCGTTAATGGTAAGTACCATTCCTACCTACAGCTTGACATACACTTGATAGACTACTTAATTATGTAGACGTTGTGGTTGCTACGTTACCCGACTGTACGACGTAAAGGAAGGTAATGTATTTATCTCTGTATGTGTATGTATGTATGTGGCGCTCTGGAGACCAAACGCATGGGCCGATTTTGATGATTCTTACGTCAATCGATTCGTTATAATATTAAAAATCTTTGTTTTAAGTACTTATAAAAAATTGTCAAATACCCAATTTAATGGAGGTCTATAAGTACAGCAGCTAACTACAAGTTCAGAGCGGCACAATTTTTTGTAGAATAATAAGTACTACGATTTTAAATACTGGTAAAAAAAATATTTACAGGTTAGAGGGAGTACAGCGTACTACGTTAACAATACCGCTTTAGATAATTACAATTTTGTGGCTGAAATCCACGACGTTGCAGTCGATTTCGAAATTAATGTTGATAAACAGGAAACTAGATTTGAAGTCGTTAGCTGGAGGTAAATATCAAGTGACATGAAAGGACCTATTAGATACTATACTGCCAGCAAATGTTATAATCTTCTTCTACCATATTAGATTTACTGCATTATTACTCATATTCTTACTATTATTATAAATTTGAGTGTTTGTTTGCTCTTTTGATGGTTTGTCCTTCAATCACGAAGCAACGGAGGAACGAATCACCGTATTTTTGCATAGTTGAGGAATTGGACTGACATAATTATGCTACCTTTTATCCCGAAAAAAAAAACAGAGGATTCCCGCGGGATTTTTACATGAAGGAAAACACGGCCAAAAGCTATTTAAAGTATAATTACGACCTTTAAACAAAATAATGCCCTCATTAAAAAGTATTGTAAAAATATGAACTAACTAAAAGCGTTTTTTCAGGTCATTTGATTTCTCTATCGTTGAATTGGAACGAAATATGGAAGACCGAAAAGCTGTTAACGCATTCATTCATGGATACTTACTAAACACACTGCCCATTATACTCAATAATCATTTAACTAATATATACAAACACCTATATGATGCGAAACCATTACTAGATTCAACGAATAAAACTCTTTGTAGTTGTGAAAATAAGAATAAAGAAAATTCGTCTAACGAATGAAATTCTGAACTTTCAATTACTTATACATTCCTTTATCTCCACTCAACGTTGGCCCACTACTAAGCACGGATCTCCTCTTGAATGAGAGGAATTTAGGTCATAGTCCACCACGATGACATCAAGTGCGGATATTGGCAGACTTCGCAAGCTTTTCCGATCAGAACTTTACGCCCGTTTTCATCAATCATACCTAAATCGTCCTCTAAGTAGGAGTCTCTACGGCAGGTAGCCCCTAAGTACAATCCCTTACTCAATATCATTTCCACCTTTAGGTTTTCCGTCAAGTTTCGTAAAAACGAAATTGACAGAAAGCGTCACCTAACTTATCATAGCTAGTCCGTAAAAGTTGGGAATGTTGGTGATAACGGTGATTAGGTTTGAAGGTTTTTTCAGGATATTTTCCTTCACCGTTAAACCAGAATTTATAATCTGTAAACTATTACTTGTTTGCTCAACCTGGGCTTTGAGTGTAAATTTTCAAATTATAGAATCAACCAGGTCAGTATGGAAATCACCTTATAGGATAACGCCATGACTTGACATCTACTAAATGACTTTACACATAGTTAACGTTGATTCGAAAAGTTAGGCTAGAGTTTCTGATTTTGCAAAAGTAGTAAGTCAATAAAACCACAGGACTATGATTACGGTAACTCAAACATTTATTATATTTCTTATTGGTTACACGGTTTTATGAACAACGCTGTCTTCATCCACATCAGTGGAGTATTCCAAGCTGACTGGCTTCAAAGATGTCCCCCAATGTTTCATTTTGAGGAGTTTTCTGTAAAAGAAATCAGTTTGTATTAATTTATCTTCAATGTGATTACCGTAATGACAAGTAGGTATGTATTACCTTGTAGGACTATCTTCGAACAGTATTCTGATATCTGGTGAAACACCTTTTGTTTTCCTCTCCATCTCTTCAGGAGGTTTTGTGTTTGAATCAATTTCATTACCAAGAACCTTCAGTGCTTTGTCATCATACTCATCAACAGCATCACTAGGTTCTGGGATAATACTTGACAAAGGCTCAAACTGTCTCATCACAATTTCTGAAGAGCCACTTTGTATCACTGTTGTAGGGATTATTGGGTTTGGCAGTATTGATACTCGACGCGCTGGTAGTGTCGTGAGTTTATAGTAGAAGTTACTCTATAAAGAAAATTATGTGGAAAAAATTAGTTTTATACTATTACAGTTAATCATACTGTAACAACAGTATAATTATTGTTACAGTATAACAATTATATTACTACAACGCATCAGTCGAGCCCTAACTACTATATTGATCTTACAATCTGAGTCTTCTTTCAATTTTCAAAAAACTTTTAAAATTCATCGAAATAAAAACCGATAACTTTTACCCCTTTGAGATGAGTGATTCTAATGGCATGCATTAAGCAAATTAAGTATTCTATCACAGCTTTATGTGCAATAAAACTTGCATAAATGCATGAGATTCTCGCAAAAATCCAATATGTCCGGCAGTTTTAGAATCCCGGTGTCGTCTAGACGGGAAACTATGCTAATTTGTTTAAATTTATGACAAGCTTTAACTTTAGCTAGCTTCGTAAAGTTGAGGGAAAAGGATTTAAACTTACAGATATTTTTCTCACACTCCATAGGCAAAGTTTACAATTTTAGTAATCAAATGAGCGAATTATAATTCTCAAATAAGGTCAAATACCTCTGCAGAACACTCCCCGTTACATAAATAATTCTTTACCTCGGCAAAATTACTGCGATGGTCTGCATCACCGAAATTTTTTTCACTGGAAGATCTCGGTATTCCTTGCGAATTCTCCCAATGTTCTGAATCAACTTCTTGTTGATAATATTTATCACTTTGTTCTGCATCCATGAAGTTATTTTTGCTGTTCGAGTATTTCGTGAGCTTCTCCGCATATTTTCTAGTGTCCTGGTCTTTTGCCCAATGCTCAGCGAGAGAATCGTCTCCCGGTGGAACTTCTTGTTGATATTCGTCAGTGAGATTGCTCGGGAATTCTGTATTGAAAATATAAAAGTATTGGATGAAACACTATGATTTCTACTAGGTATGAGTTATATACTCACAAAACAAGCGAAAAAATTGTGCCGAACGATGAAGAGTATAAATAGAGTACTTCATTGTCAAATGATATGACAAATTACGACAAATATCTGCCATTACGCGCTTCATTTACCGCACGCTTGTAACATAACCACCTCTTTTTATACCTATACAATATCATAGATGGAACATAAAATTCTTTATTGAACACCAAAAAATCTCGCATTAAATGCATTGTGTTGACACGCGAGAGTTTAAAAGCGTGATGACGCCGTGAAACGTGAAACTCATCAAACTGTCAACAATGTAATAACCTAGTGACATTGTGATACTGCCCATTTGTTTATTCTATTTTCGATTCAGTTTTAATTGCATCTTAAACCCTTATTGAGTAATCAATTTGTTGGTTAAAATTAAATACATATTTGTGGTAAATATAAAGAATATTAGCCAAATTGATCTTGATTAACTTCTCCTCTCGTATATAATATCTTCGAATAAAGCGTACTCATGTAATATCGATCGAACTTCACTTTGCAAGTTCGTTTGATCATATATAATGTGTGCACTGTGCGGGAGTGCAACGGTTTGGGATTGAACCGTTGACTTTTAGTTTTCAGTTGGCACCTTTGAGGTCAATAGACCTTAAGGTTTTATTTTTAACGTTACCTATAATTATTATTATGGGATATATTTAAATCTGCAGGTACATTTTGGCATTTCGGAAAACAATCGTCAACATGAGAATCGATAATATATTAATTAGTATTTACCGTCAACATCGTCACCGCTCCTTCTATTGATACGCTTGAAGGACAAATCTGGTTTATCATAAAACTGCCCTCGACGCATGTACACCCTTACATCAGACCCTGTATCATAATAACATGAATATCAATTTTTAGTATATTTCTTAAGAACATCTGTAAGCTTCTTCTGGATTATACCTATCCTAACCTTAAGCACTTATACCTGTACTATGTGTATTCTGTGCTCTAAACAGTTTAAAATTTCTAAAGAAAGCCTTTTATTTTAATGGTTATTGAGAAAAACATGAGGGACAAGTTGTGATAGTGCATATTATACCAGTTAATTTCGCTTGGCAGGCAATGTCGATCTAAGTCGATAACTGGATGGGTATGAATTTGGAGGTCCTTTGGCAACTTTTCTTCTCTAAGACACAGAGAGCACGTTAATCTTTTACATTCGGTTACCGTCTTTAAAGTCTAATAAAAACACATCTACGGCTTACGGCTACGGCTTAAATAACACTTCGCCTTGCCATTTCAGCTTCGCAATTCGATGGTCTGTTGGTATGAACATCGAAGCTTTTCATACCTTTTTTTAAAGGTTTTCCAATTTTGTATCTTTGTTCTCTGATGATAAACATGTTAATCTTTGGTGATTGGATACGAAATTCAGTATAATTTTTTAATGCAATGTAATCCAACCTAATACATATTTATAAATGCGAAAGTTAAGGATGGATGAATGGATGTTTTTTACTTACTCTTTCACGCTAAAACTTCTGGACGGATTTTGATGTTTCACAATGAATTAGCTTACACATCAAAATAACACATAGGATTATCCAGGAAAATTAAAGAACTCCCACCGAAATCAAATAGGTAAATCCGCACAGAGAAATCGTGGGCATCATGTAGTGAAAAATAAAGTAAAAAGTCCATCAAAAAGTAAGTCTGAAATCACTACTATAAAAAACGGATGATGCGTTGATTTATTTGAACCAAAAAACTAACTTGTGAGGACAATGAACTCGGCCAAGCAGTAATTGTAGCCGTAAGCAACTCCAGCAATAATGGCGATGCTCAGCCCACAGCACAAAGAGCATGCCAACCAGCATGAGAGAAAAAAAGTGAGTATCCTGTCAACAGACAACGTATAAAATTAAAAAACGATATTTCTATTGATGATGAGGCAGTTTGATAGTTGAGCACTGTCAAACTGCCTCATCGAAATTTGCATTTTTAATGAAAAAAGTCGATTCTGCGAACTGCGATATTTGCGGTACGATGGATGATGTCCAGCACGTACTAGTGGAGTGTAGCAGATACAGCGTACAGAGGGAAGCGCTTGTGCAGACGTATAACATCAATAAATATGACGTAGGTGCTTTTACGAGTCTTCTTTGTCTGCCCGCAGCAGAAGGCTTTAAGTCGGTTGTTGAGATATATCTGCACAAGCGGTGAATTTGGTTTTAGTTGTTTCTGTTACATTCCACTAGAATAATTATAAGTTAGGTTACGATGGGGCTGGCGTGTCCGTGTCGGACGAAAGTCCCCTAAAATTTAAGATTAAAAAAAAAAAAAAAATCATTTGCCTTATCCCAGCGTGACATTTTGGCAGATTTTGAATATAAAAACTGTCAGAATTCCCAATTTATTCCTCGGTTAAACGATGTTGGTGAAAGCGGCAACTATTTTACCTATGTTGAATTGAATGAATTATTTATTTGTACTCTTAACAAAATACGCATTTGTTTACTTTCCCAAACGACCTGACGGACGTATGTGTGGCGGAGTACGCGAAGTTTTGAGGTTCACATGCTTTAATGTGTATTTAAAAATCGACACAGCTCGGAATATAGGGAATGCTGTCAAAGACTATGCCAATACTTAGCTTATCATGAACGCCGAGTAGGTAACGTTTAAAGGGGGAAAATAGTACCGAGGACGTTCTGACAGTTTTTGTATTGAAAATCTGCCAAAACATCAAATTCCTCAGTTACTCTGTGAGAGATGGTGGAATTGGCACACTTTTGCTATTATCAAAAGTCTCAATAGCCCAATGGTTAAAGGTGCGGACTGAAAACTGGAAGGTCGCAGATTCGAACCCCACCCACTATTGTCGTACCCACTTCTAGCACAAGCTTTTCTATTATTTGGAGGGAATAGGAGTCAAATTCAGCTTGGCTGATGATATTCTTAAAATATGATGATATTCTTAAAATAAATATTTTTGTTCTCCACTATACTTAGCATAATAGGTATTCTTTCGTGTATTCGTGCGAATGTGAGGAACCAGGGTTTGCCTCTGTTAGGTTATTTGCTCTTATGACCGCACCGCGTGTGGCTTCGCTCTGAGGCTTTATAATTTCATCAAACCACATCAAAATATCCCATTGTAGCACAACGTGTTTGTAATAATATAAATGAATTCTCTGTTTTCATTCATTAAAGAGGGAGTTTATAATGCGCTGACTGTGTTTCCAATTTGACTAATGCGTCCGTATTTCACGGATATGCAGTGCCTATTTTAAAATTGTCAATCTAATAATGGACCAACAAGAGACCGGCTAACCCAATTTCAGTAGATAATGGAAATCATTTTTAGTGTACCTAGGTACCTACTCTATAATTTTAGTTATTCAATTTTTCATGTGAATACTAGATGACCCTATTAGTAAAGACTGAAGATCCTTGAATCATCTACTATAGCGCGCTCTATTTTAGTTTAGTATTGAGTTATAGCTTGTACCTTCACGTTAAAATACCTTTGAATCAAATCCAAAGTCCAAGTAAAGCAGTTGCATATGTAGCACATACCCAAACTTTACAAGAACATATCGAAGGGTGGGCACGTCGCTGCAACTGTAGAGTCTATAGAGATTATATCGTCAATTTTTTCAAGCTAACGATCTGCAATTAAATAAATGAAATAAAGATAAAGATGAAGATAAAGATATTTTTATTTGCTCGAATATGGGTACAAGGTAGATGTTATAAGTAATATCATTTCCAAACATATTCTGCCATTCCGGCGTGCAAATTTTATACATAAATCAACAAAATTAAAATCAAAATCAAAAATTTAGTTAATAAAAATTTAAAATTAAAATTAAAGAGAAAAATTATTAATTAAATATATAATGTCAATTGAACAACTCTGCTAAAAAAAAATGAAAAATAAAATCTGTTTATTTCAGACAGTTGGCCTATAGTGTTAGTATACATTTCTTAGAAACTATGTTAGTATTATTCCCAGATTGCATAATTTAATTTAAATACTTGCTACGACACACTGAGGCACTAGCTACGTGTACATGTGTGTGTATCCAATGCATCAGTATGGGGCAGTCAGGCTTATCAATAACCACATTCAGCATGGCGTTGGATTAAAAAGTTTTTTTTTAATAGTTTAGCTGGGCTTACCTATGTTCTACAAAATTCGAATGTGCTATTCTTATAACCTTGTATAGTGATGAAATGAAAAGTTATGAAATTTTTATCTGATGAAAATCAAAATCTATTATTTTAAATACCTAATCAAATGAAATCAAATTGAATATATTTGCAGTAAATTAAGTAATGTAATTTTAATAGTTATTGAGCTTCATTACAATTTTTTTTGATGTAATAAAGTGAAATGTTTTACTCTTATTTTCCTAAGTCATTTTGAGATCTCTAAAATTCATGGTCAGACCCATTGTCGCACACAAGTACGTATAAACTAATTGCAAAACGTAGAAAATGTTTCAGTTTAAGCACCACACATTTCAGCATTAAGCTCCTAATGTTTGTTTACTAAATCTTTATTAATTAAAGTTTAGAAATTTATTACTTCGTGAATGTGGAATGTAGATGTTGAATTTTACAAATGGTAGCAATTTGTAACTTTCAGCTGTGAAAAGACTAAGAAACAATGTTTTTAATAGGCTGTTATTCCAAACAAGTGACGGAAATTTAGTCTAGTAAGAGAGTTGCTGTATTATCCTTATTTTTTTTTTTTTTTTCTCTTTCAAAGAGCTGAGTCACTGGAGTGACCATGTTACTCTCATAGGTACGTACAATGGGTATTATCCTTATTAAAATGATTAAAAGTGCGAAAGTGTGTCGTTTGTTGTTTTGTCCTTCAATCATGCATCAACGGAGCAAAGGATCGAAATGATTTTTTGCATGGGTTCTACACCCATGAGTACTTGGGGAAATGACATAGGCTACATTTTGTCCCGAAAAATCTTTGAGTATATAACCAAGCGAAAAATAGAGGAATCCCGCGGGATTTTCAAAGACCTAAATTCACGCGGACGAAGCCGCAGGCAAAAGCTGGAATATTAATTTTCTAAAATGCGTAAGTACGTTTACTGTCGGGAGAACATTGTTATTATTTGGACTTAAAATATAAATGATCTGATATGACAAGGCGAAAAAAACCAGAGGCGGAAATCTTTGGCGATTTTTTGTTCGTTTGCTCCCAAAGGAAATTATGGCCTAAAAGGAAATGTCTCGTCAAAAGATGATATCATATTATGCCAACACTATAACTACTCGTACATATAAGTTCAGCGACAATAACAGGCTTTAGGATTTTAGCTTAAAAAAAAAATACGGTAAACAATTGCTTTCCCGATATATAAAGTGTCCCCTGTCATTCTCCGTATCTTCATTCATATTTATAGAAAAAATTAAGTAAATCGGTTGCTCCGTTACTTACCTGATTGAAAGACAAACAAACTTTCGCATTTATAATAATTTGTAGGATTATCTTTTGTGGTACGAACATGGTAGGTAGTAGGTAAGTACAGAGTATTGGAGTCGAGAAAAACAGTTGGTATAAAAATTCCTGTATTCGTCGAATCGTTTAAAAATCTGACAATAAATGGTAGATTATTCTATAAACTATAATCAAACTTATATCTGAATATTATAAATGCGAAAATTTGGATGTATAGACGGATGGATGGATGGATGATTCGTTACTCAATCACGCTGCAACGATAGAACCGATTTGCTGAAAGGCACAGAGATACATTATAGTCCGGAATAACATATACGCTAATTTTTATCCCGGAAAATAAGAGAGTTCCCGCGGAAATTAAAAAACGCGGGCATCAGCTACTAAAAAATAATTTGAATTTGAATTTATCGTGTAAGATACATTGGTAGGGTACAGTTTTCACTTTTCATGTACCTAGTTGTAATACTTAAAAATACTTGACCTCGTAGGTGCAAGAACCTTTACAAATTCAAGTATAGATGGTGCTTAAGACGTTTTAAGGGTATTGTTCTCCGTAGCGCCAAAGCTTTATATTCATGCCTGTAAGCCAGTTCATCCTATACTATTTTTACTGATAGATTATTTGTATTCTTCAATTATCAACGCAATTGAGAGGAGGATTTGTTCTTTGTTCTATGATATCTTTGTTCCATGTCTAATCGAAGTCCATAATGAAAGGGAAAACAGAGACAATAGAGCCTATGTTTGAATTTAACATTATTTTATACACAAAAGTAAATACAATTAAAAAGAAACCTTTCTGTGAAAACAGAACCAAAATTGGTTGTAAAATGAAGCAGTGATTAATATTTTAATTAATATTTTAATTGAAGGCATATGGAAGAGTTGGAACGAAGTGGGAATATCTTTCGCACGTGCGCAGTTTAATTAATGGTTGTTACGTCACTATGTATATTACAAGTGCATCCCTTTTCTGCTATTTGACAAGGTGAGGCGATCCCATTTCCGAGGCTTATGGAGTTAATAAGTGAGTGCATATCTAACGATAGAGATTGTCTGGTGGGAGGCTTTAACCGTGGCTAGTTACCACTCTACCGTCAAAGACGTGTCGCCAAGCGATTTAGCGTTCTTAGTGGTATAGATAGTTGGAAGCCCATTTAAGAAATCTCAATCGCAAGAGGAGAGGTGATGTTAGTCGGGTGGCGCGTTGATAAGTTAGCGACGACTTTTATGGGCAAAATAATCACCTTACTGCGCGCGGGAGGCTGTTATAGATAGTTTAATCCATGAAGACGCGCCACATGAGTAAATTTACTGAGTACAATTTACTCAAGTGGAGGTGATGTCGTGTGGTGCGGGTTGTTACGTTCCCTTAAATATGGTTGAGCGAAGCAACGGCTGGATCATGCGTCAGCTCGTGAACGGGTGCCACCAACGGGAATGGGTCTACTTTATGGCTGTCCGTCTTAACCTGGATTGTAACATGCAAATCTAGTTCTTATGCATTTTTGAAACTTCATTGTGGAAGCACTGTGTACATAGCATACCTAGTTTTGTTACCTATTGTAAAAAAAATTTTTGAAAAGAGCAACCGCCTAGTTTATTGCCAGCTCTTCTCGGCAGGAACGGCATTCCGAACCAGTGATAGATTCATCGACGATTCAAAAGCACTTGAAAAAGTTTATTTGAATAAAAAATATTTCTATTCTATTCTATTCTATTGGACGTGCCCCACTATTTTTCGTGAGGGTTACTTACATATATTTCCAGTTGACTTTGACACTTTATCTTATTAATTTTGCGTACAGTACAATAGAAAATAAATAAATAAATCAATGGGAAGGTGCAGTTTAGTGTGGCTGGCTGGTAAAAAAAGGCTGTGTATATCTATCTCCATGTATGCGAATGACAACAGATGCCCTTGTTAATCCTTTGTCGCTACCAGCATGAAATTAACCCGTTTTGTGAGCGTTAAACAAATGTTTGTGGTCGTTTTTGGACATTCGTTTGAAGTTCCGTTCTATTCTACTATACGTACCCTGGCAGTAGTGTATTCTATGTATTTTGGACGGGAAAACGCCTATGACTTCAATTTTGCCTTTGCTAAAAACGTATTTTATTGCAAAAATGTCTCAATTCAGATTAAGAATTATATTTTGATACTAAACAAGGTTACAAACTTACCAACGTGTAGTTTAACTTTTGCTAACGACGTGTAAAAACCAGATGCAATTATTAGAATTGATTTAAATCATATCGCTACTAAAAATGTTCTATCCTGCGAATCGTTATAAATAAAAATCATTTAGGTAAAATATTTCTTCAATCAGATACTCGTTTCCCAAATTGTTTTGAAAATATGATTTATGTCTTATGACAGGAAAATATGCCAAAGTCTGATTGACATGGAAGTACAGAAACTGTATTTAGTTTCGCACAGATAGTGTAATATAATCTATTATTCAGTGTAATCACCATAAACATATTATAAGAGTAGTAATCACAGATTTACAGTGTTAAGTAGAGTTTACATGAAGCCAGTAATACTGGCGCCAGTCTGCAGACAAGCCAGCGTTGGCCTGGCCCTTGTTGTTTAGACGCGGCCAATCATTCACGGATTTTTTCTTCTGGTGTGCACACGTTTGGAAAAAATAATGAATACGCGGCAAAGGCTGTTGAAAAAGAAATGTTTAAGGAATATCTCTGCACTATTAAGAGAAGAGTTGATTGATATATTATTTTTGTATGCATCGCAACGCTTATCCCACAAGCATTCTTGTTCTCTATAAAGTTGTACGAATTTCAAAGTATCCTCTTCGTTGAATTTTCTCGGCATTTTGTCGCAGAAATTCCAAATAAAACAACAAAGAACACACATCGTACGGACGTTCACCAGTGACTGGCGAGACTCGTCTACACGTGTCCGCAACGCTGGCGCGGGGGTCGAAGGGTATGCGGGCGGAGGTCACTGGCTAGAAAAATAGACGGTCGCTCTATTCTCGCCAGCGTTGGCAGCCAGCGCTGGCTTGGCTTGAAAAACTGTTTACACAAGGCCAATACCAAGCCAGCACTGGCTGCCAGTCTTATTGGCAGCCAGTGTTGGCTCCGTGTAAACTATGCTTAATATAAAAAGCTTATAGGTAACTTACCAAGACCTGTGACCAAGACTGGTCTACGAAAAATTGTTTACACTCGTAGCAATTAAAAACGAAAAGTAAGTAAGTTGGGGGTCAAACATTTTTAATGCTAATCACATCACAATATCACACTATCATACTCACACTAATATTATAAAGGCGAAGGTTCGTATATGTATGTGTGTGTGTTTGTAATTCCTTCACGCCACAACGAATCATAGTGTTAGAACTCAAAATAAAGTCGTAGAACTACGTAGTGTATATTTTTTAACTTTACGTAGCACTCGTAGCAGCCACTTAAATATGTAAATTACATTGAACCTACTTAATATTTCAGCACTCTTACGAAATCTTGTTGTTAGAAAATTGGTAAATAAATAAAATGCGTTTATTTCAAGAATTTGCCCTTAAAAAATATACACTACGTTAAAAAGTTAGTAAGAATTCAAAAAATATTATCCTATCTCTGTTTACAAACTAATCTTAACCTATTTATCGCCGCACAGCTTGTATCCTTAATAGCTATACAATATACATATTATGTAAAAGAAGTTAATCGTGCTTTAATATACCTAAAGCCAAAATATTCTTGACAAAATACGAGTTTTGACGTAAAAACATGCTGATGGTAGTACAATTATACGATAACAAACAATTTAAAGACGCGATACAGTTGAACTTTTGCCAAGAATTCACATGTGATTGTCACCAATTGTTTATATTTCTTACAAAAAAATTGAAACAATGAGTAAACTGAGAAATAATTACGAGGAGTTTCTACGATCCGTTCATGATTCTTCAGTCAGTTGGTTTCTACATGTCTTTGGTGGTGCACGTCTGTCCGCCCGCCCTACGTGTTACGCCGCGGAATCCGGTCTAGTTACGAACTGAAAAATTAATACAAACTTTGAATTAACTTACATATAACCGCTTGAGTGAATGTGTACTGTGATTTCTTTATAAAGGATTGAACAAAACTTTTATTTAAAGGTAATTTATTTGTTTACTTCCGTCAATTCCATACCATAGTAGGTAATTAAGTTGGTTTAAAAAGTTAATTTATAACTCAGATTTTTACGTCATTCATGCCATTAACTTTAAGTTTATGCACTAGTTTATTAATCGTTTACTTTAATTTTGTGGCTACATTAATTAAATTAAATGAACACATTAATTAAAGAAAATGTTAGTAAACTGTTTACAAAAGTCTGGGCGGCGCTAATTTTTTTAAATAACAAAAACTTTTTACCAAGATCTGATTCAGTATTTTCATATATTTTTTAAGATTTTTTCTTATTTTTGTAATAATTTGGAAATATCACGGTAGTAAGTGCTAATACTGTCTATGGGAAATATTATTCTGTTTGGTCCAATTTCAAGAAAAATTTTACGTAAGGAGATGAAAATGCGACCAATTTCTCGTTTGTAACACCTACATCACACACTTTGTGGTAAATAAATTGGTTAAATAATTATTTTTCAACCGAAGAAAAATAAAAGGAGGTTTACATGTTGTCGCATATTTTTTTTTTATATATGACTACGCATAACTTTTTATAGAGCTGTTTGATTTTGATGATTCTTTTTTATTCGATAGTCTCTACCTCGAAATTGGTCCCATTTGAAAAATGAATTCGACCTGTAAGGATAATTGCACATGGTTTCCCTACTAACCGATTCTTTGACTTTTTTACTGGATAGGCTCTACCTCGAAGTTATTTTTCAAATTTTAATTGGATCAATTAAATCAATTAAATTCCACACCTAAGGGTAGTTGATTTACTTGTTAACTGATTCTATCACGCATAACTTTGTACTAGGTTATCCGTTTGTCACTAGTACATTTATTCTGTGACGTGTGAAAATATTTTCTTCTTTGATAATATTTTAATTTTATGTGAAAATCCAAAAAAATATTACCCACTACGAAGATAGTTTTTGACTGCGGTCTCATCTGATGGAAAGTGACGTTGCAGCCTACGCTGGTAACGTGGAAGTTGAAAGCAGGTTGACTTGGAGGCGGTTCTTTAAACCCATACCCCTAATCGGTTCTCACAAAATCATGACGGAACGCTAAATGGTTGGTTGGTAACTAGCCACCACCAAAGCATCCCACCAGACCAGACCAAAAATATTATTTATACATGCTATTGTAACGAAAACCAGAATAAAGTAAATAGAATAACAGGACCTAACAAACCGCTTTCATTCATTGAAACAATATTCCTTTGATGAACTTTGAACCATCGAACAACAAAATCTCAAGTTAGAGAATAATATTTATTTTTACCCCAGACAGTAGGCATCTAGCTCTACGCATATTTTAGCTCTACAAAATAAGGTATATTTCAACCAGTTTCAACCCTGTTGAATACAGGTCAGCCCGAGCCTAAGGCTATACGAAACCATATCCATCTTCTTTATAAATAAAGTATTTATAATTCTGTGTCTACTGGTTGTTATCTTTCCGTTAAAGTCCGCCAAAAAAGGCACATTTATAGTTAGGGTTCATAAATCTTTAGCAAAATTGTACCCGCAAGGCCGTAACCTTAAGGTACTAACTTGTGCAAACCACTTTCGTGAGTATTAGGTAGGCAAGTTTAACTTTACTTTAACCAGCAGATCGTTATTCAGCTGGCCATCACCCGGCACTTAAACAAAACGTGGAGAAAAGAAAAATGATAATATTTGGTTTCAATCCTTGTTCATTTTTAACCTTATTCCAAAAAAAATAAATTGTACACTACTTGTTCGTGTAGCTAAAATTACATCACAAAAATATTGTTAATTATATTCATTTCATAGATTTCTTAAGCTCAGTTCGCCCTTTCATAATCATAGTTGAACTTATGTCAAAACAAATTCTATAAATCTAAAATGATTTTATTTTATGTAATGTAGTAGACAAACCGATATATTAAGTCATGGTTTTACCACTGGTTTTAAAAGCAGTGTCTGCTGAGAAGAACTGGAAAGCTAGGTATAACATTTTCAGTTTTTTTTTTCAACGCAGAGTCGCTGTCACAAGCGAAATTTTTCAGCCAGTTTACAAAATTCTTTCATACATTACTAAACATATTAATACCGTGTTCAGACCACCCCCGTATGTAGAATGGTACTGCAATGAATAAAATATGCCCAGTGCCCACGCTGCGAGTCGAGTCAAGGGTCACAAAACAATTTGTGTTTGTTGTTCGTACATAACGAAACAACACTTCTATGTTTGGTATTTGCTCTGTTAACATAAGATAGGAATTATGTTAGACTCTGGGGATAAGTTTACTAAGTCGACCTTGATTACAAGGTAGGATGCTATTTTAGTTTCAATTCTACTAAATATAGTCTTACATAAGTTATGTCTAGTCTGAATATAATAAAGAATTTTTTGTCAAAAGTTATCTAAGTTAATGTTAGTTAGTTAAGTTAATGATCTGATCTCTTTTTCTGGGTTCAATGGGTTCTTTGGGGGTCGTGGATCTCTTACCGTTCATCACTCAATGGTAAGGATTTTCTTGGCAATAAAGCGGTACTTACTTAAGTTATTCCGTTTAATTATAACTAATCCTGGTTAATCCACTACTATCCGTTAATAATTATAGTCGGATGTTTGTGATAATGAGCAGGACCGTAAGCTTAATTTGCTCACCTCTGTGAGCAACCAATCTATAACCGATTTGGGTCAACGTTTCTTAACCGGTGCAATGGAATGCACAGTCAAAACTGGGCCATGCGTTCTTCGACCTTTTTGTTTCGTAGATATATTTACCTATGTGCATTAAAATAATATCTATTTATTTTTTAATCTATTTATTTCATAAAGTAGGTAAATCATCTATGGTTTTTTTTATTTGATGACAAGATAGTTTTTTTTATACTATAACAATATAGTCCTTGACTGCAACGGCTAAGGCCTTCCACCAGACCAGACTAGAGACAATTTAGAAATTATAAATTCCCAAATTGTCCCCGTCGGGAATCGAACCAGAGATCTCCCAGTTATGAGACCACATAGCTCACCACTGCGCCAGGGAGATCGTCAAAATCAATATTGACTACGATCTCACCTGATGGTAAGTGATGATGCAGTCTAGGATGGTAGTTGGCTAATTTGGAAGGGGTATGGTAATGTACTCTTACCCCTAATCGGTATAATATTTAAAATAAAAGCTGAAAGTGATATTTCAATTCTAACCTGTAGTTAAATAGCAAATGCATACTGAAATCAAGTTAATGTAGTTGTGTAGTTTGGAAAAAAATTGCACATTTGTTTTGTAACGCTAACAACGTCAAATTGAAATTATTTTGGAATTGTTTTTGGACAATTAACAAAGTTTACAATGTTATATTGAACGAGGTCTTAGTTCTTGGTGAACCCAAGCAAAATGATTAGTGTTCTACTCGAGTGAAGGTAGGTTCAAAAATATTCTAAGCTTCTTATCTTTATGGGTTCATGCTTCTTATAAGGATTAAATTAAGCACCTCCTACTAAAATTGCTTAGAAAATGGGGGAAATAATAACCTTATAGATTTATAAATACATTAAATTTTTTGACGTGTGGTTCGCCGTGGTGTAACGGATAACACACTCGGGCGCGATTCCCAGAGAGATGTGGGTTCGAATCCCGCCGGCCTCGGAATTTTTGATGTGTATTTATAAATCTATTAGGTTATTTCCTTTAAGTGTAGGTAACACTTCAATAAAAAAAAAAAATAATAATAATAACCTTGTACGAAGTTGAAGCTAGTTGAATGAAATAATAGGGTCGGAAAGGTTTTGTCTCTAGAGGCACCTATAGAGGCTTCATTCCGTTGTTCGTAATATAGCCTTTTTGCGAATCTTTCATAGGTATCTTCGAATAATATTGAAAGTTATTGGATGTATGTTATAGTTTCAATCACGCTTATAATATTATAAAGGCGAAAATTTGTAGGTGCGTTTGTGCGTGTGTGTGTGTGTGTGTGTGTGTGTGTGTGTGTGTGTGTGTGTGTGTGTGTGTGTGTGTTTGTTATTCTTACATACAAAAACTACTGGACGGATTTGGCTGTTTAAATAGAGATAGCTCATACCCAGGAAAAACACATAGGCTACATTTATCCCGAAAAAAGAGTTTTATAAAAGAGTTCCTGAGGGAATTGTATATACACAGACGATGTCGCGGGCATTATATAGTTAGTCAATAAACAGGTGTTTATTAGTATTTCGAACTGTGTACAACCGTTATTTTTACAACAGCGCGGCGTATTGCTAAATTAGTTGGTAACAATAGCGAACTTTTTATTTACATAATGTTCATCTGTATTATTTTAACATAAGCTATCGCAACCAATTTATTTGGTCAATTTTTAGGGTTCCGTAGCCAAAGAGTGCCAACGGGACCCTATTGCTAAGCCACCACGGTCCGTCTATCCATCCGTTAGTCAGCGAGCTGTATCTCAGGAACCGTATGAACCTTTCATGTACGGATACGACTCACATTTGCACAGTTTTTTTTTACTAAGAAATGATAAAAAAAGTCGACTTATTTATATAGGTACAAACTTTGAAGGTGCTATGCAAAAACATGCATTGTTATTTTCAAATGATATTTAGTCAGACTTACACAATAAAAGTTACACAATGCGTTGGTCTGACCAGATCAGCACTGCACTCGGAACATCTTTCCACGCCGCTCTACATAATGCGAAAAATAGGACAAAGTGGAAGAACATCGTGTGGGAGAAGGTGATCCGTGCCAAGGATCGCGACCCTCAGTAATGAGGATGACGATGCAAGGAGGACACAATACATTTTTTCCAGTGTGGGAACTGCGTAGCAAAAACGAAATACCTAGTCTATGAAAAAAATCTGTAGTTGCGACTTGCGACATAGATATTGGAAGAAATATTTGACATCGATATAAATACTTGCCCAATGTTGATGGCCAATTTGAATACAGTTCGACTACGAATTTTAGCAAGTGCACAATTGCTTCAATCGAGGTAACTTTATGAGTTCCGACCACGCGATATGGGGGCGTGGTCCGATGTTTTGGCCTGAAATCGATAAAAATATTATCAATTATGTACTTACCGAATTTAATTGAGTGATCTTTTTACGCCTTTTCCATGGAGGGTAAAGGTCAAAAACTGGACTCGAAAAAGTATCTAGCGGACCAAGCGAGTATCTAAATAAAACTTCTAAAAGTTTATCAAAGTAGTACTCATTTATCTTAAGGCTAAACAATAAATAATTAGTGAAATTTTTATTAATTAGGTTGGTACTTTAAAATAAGAAAATAAATTATTATTTTGTATATAACTTTTTGTTTAAAACATTTCCTAGTCGTTATATGGCTATAGCATCATTTCCTTTTAACTTCAATGCCTTCTATGAATTTTATAAAACTTTTTGAGTAGTGTTAAAAAAGTACATCAAATATAGAAAGCGCTATGGTTAAGCACATAAGGAACGTCGTCCACCATTTAGGTCACTAAAGGGTTATAAAAAATATAATTTGCAGGTTGCACGTAAACATACTGTGTCATAATACGAAGGTTATATGATACCGGTGGTCAAAGAGGGCCACACCCCAGGTATTTACGAGAGCGGTATACGGACAGCATAGGTTATTAAAGGTAAATGCCATTAGTCCCCACCCGTTGATGGTCCCCTAGTAGCTTAGCAAATCTGTATCGTTAAAGCATACTATTTTAAGCCTCAATTGCTCGTGAACGGGTGCCGCCAACGGGGATGGGTCTGCTTTGACTTCCCATGCTGACATGTGTTAGATTATATGTATTGTATTTTTGAAGCTTCACTGTGGAAGCACTGTATACTTAGCTTAGTTTTATTACTTATTGTAAAATTAGTTTATTTTATTTTTTGAAAAGAGCAACTGCTGAGTTTCTTGCCGGTTCTTCTCAGCAGAATCTGCATTCCGAACCGGTGGTAAATATGTGACGTATCATAAGTGCTACAGGGTAGCCTACATGAAATAAATAAATTTTGAATTTTGAATTTTTTTGAATCAATAGTTTAACGATTAAAGGTGCGGTCTGAAATCCCCGTTCTTTGCGTTATTGTCGTAGCCACTCCTAACACCTTTGCCGTTGACGGGTAAAAAAAAGACACAGTTTGAAACTTGCGCGATTTTCATTGCAATTTGCGGACGAGACTTGAACTTTGACTCTACTTGTAACTGAGCTGTCGCGGCCAGGGTCAGAGAGCTCTTGTATTTGTAGTGCAGTTAATGCCCCGAAAACTGGAACTCCATTTTGTCGGAAATTAGTGCTACCTGATTGGTGTAAAAGTTTAATAGTTGTGCTTTCTTTTATTCAAAGAGTATACTCGCTTTTATAGGACACCTTTTTATTCTCTTAATCGAAAATTATAGTTCTTGCAATTCACGAGGGCGCGTGGCTCACGGTTGTGTGTGTATCGTATCTGTATAAGTGTGAGCGAGAGCTTTGCTCGCGCCTGACCGCTCCCACCTAGGCTCCTGATACTTACGCAATGTGCATGTATACGACGTAACCACAAGCATATAAAAAGAGAAAATACGATAGTTCGCCGATTTTAGTTTAATCTTACGTGGATAGCGACTCGTAGCGACACCTAGCGACGGTATAAGCCTAATTCAATTTTTATAAGGAAGTTACTTTTCTTGGTCTTTCTATATTCTTTGCCACAAGTAAAGCTCACGCGCCCTCGTGAATTGATAGAACTATACCTTAATTTGGTAAATATCTATGGATATCCATAGTTGCCTTAGAGTATATATATTATATACCAATATCAGCACCAGTATCCTTTTTTGTTAGTATTTTATGTACCGAATCATGACGTAAGATAAATAAAATAATTTCATTGTTAAAGGTTTTTATGTTAAAGGTAAGATATATATTTTTTTAGGACGGGATCTTAGTTTGATGGATGAAATTTACCCTCAAATTAACTTTCCATCTCCAATTATTATTTATCAAGTGTTTTTTTAAAGCAAATGATAGCAAGGTATCCATTTTTTTTTGCAATTTACAGACTGAAAGACATTTTTCCTGAATATTCTACAGGATATTTTCTGAATATAATTATTTTTGTAGAAAATATAGAATAGAGTATATTATAATGATTTATTAAACCATATTTAGACTAAGACTAAGTAAGCGTACTTAAAAATAATGTGTATAAAGTGTTGTATACCTGTAGTGTGTTGGAGGTAGAAAGTTATAAACTTCTTTTTATTTTAATATAGATATTTTTTTGAAATGTTCACTAACACCATTTCTTTTGTAATATGTATAAAAGCTATTGTATAATATTTTTGGTAAAAAATATTGCATGATAAATTACGCATACTCATAATCGTTATTTTAGATATTACGCTAGATATTTGAATTTGCCAGGATTTTTTTAAAACTAGCTAGCGTACAGTAGGTAGTCTAATTTTAAAATCTTTTGTAGCTCACAAGGTAGCGCATAGTGAAAAGTCTATTCGACATATTTTATTTCCTAATAGGATCTACAATACACTTGAGATGAATAGGTGCATTGTTACCTACAGACAGCGCGTCGCCTGAAGGCATCAACCTGCAACTTAGCCATCACAGCGGCATATATTTTATTGCACAACAACTTTCCATGTTAGAATTTCCACCAAGATTTCCACGAATCATAAATTGAAAGATTACTTATGAGATTATAATGAAACTAGCTTAACCCGCGGCTTCGCTCGCGTTAGGTTCGATTTTTTAAACTCCTATAACCTCCTTCGGGGTTGAAATTTTCCAAAATCCTTTCTTAGCGGATGCCTACGTCCTAACAGCTACCTGTATGCCAAATTTCAGCTCGATCGGTCCAGTGGTTAGAGCTGTGCGATGATAGATCAGTCAGTCAGTCAGTCAGTCAGTCACCTTTGCCTTTTATATATTTAGATAAGTGCAAATTAAAAATTTAAAATACCCCCGACATATTACAACATCCTAATCGCTAGTCAGTAATCGTTAAAATAAAAATATATCCGCCATTGCCAAATATCCACCATGTTGTGGCGGCGGCCATCTTGAACCAATCTTCATCAAACATAGCTAAGAACACTCCCGACTAATTCACCTTTCAAATATAAAAAATCAAAATCAAAATCGGTTCATCCGTTCGGGAGCTACGATGCCACAGACGGACACACACACACAGACACTTCAAACTTATAACACACCTTCGTTTTTGCGTCGAGGTTAAAAAAAATGAATACACTTTATTTTACACTACATTTAAAATAAAACCAAAAAAAGTATACTTAAAATAAATAACATACCTAATAGTAAAATTAATGGCGGCCGTATTGCTTAGAAGCGACCTCTGGAAGGCAACCATATTGTAGAGGACATTATGATGATCGGAGATTATTACTGGAAAAATATAATTTTCTTGATCTATTTATTATTTTATTAATATAATATCTCTATCGTATCAAGATATACTCGTAGCACAGAAACAAAACATTATTTCGTAGCATTTTCGTAGCACTTACGATTCGAAGGAAATGTGGCATAGGGCAACAAACTATTGAAAATAATCGGTCTACGGTTTGTCCGATTTTCTCGATAGCATTTATAATTAATTTTTTGTACATATTATGTACAGGTTAGAGCATTGTTGAGATTTATATAAGAGGCCTATGTTATCAAAAAGCTAATCAAACATATTTGAAAAATAGATCGTCTGTTGCAGTGACTACAAGTAATCACTTGTAGTCGCAAACTAATTAGTTCATGTACCTAAAAACCTGAATTCCTTTTGTCCAACTTCACAATATCACAAACTTTCACAGCTACGTAGGCGCATAAAGCACTATTTTCTTTATCATCCCTTTAAGACTTAAAGAACTTAAACTTATGTACTTAAAGTTTAAGTACATATTGCCGAGGTTTAAACTGTCCTACCGTTCCGTTTTTCCAACTTGGGTACTCAGATAAAAATTAAGATAGAATAGGCATCTTCTAGGCAAACGCACTAGACTGCATGTTCACTTACCATCATATAAAATATCGGTCAAGTCAAAAAGCAGCACTACTCTTAACCCGCGGCTTCGCTCACGTTAGGTTCGATTTTTTAACCCCCATTTAACCCTCTTGGGGTTGAAATTTTCCAAAATCCTTTCTTAGCGGATGTCTACGTCCTAACAGCTACCTGTATACCAAATTTCAGCTCGATCGGTCCAGTGGTTAGAGCTGTGCGTTGATAGATCAGTCAGTCAGTCAGTCACCTTTGCCTTTTATATATTTAGATTCATAACAACTTTGTTACAAGCTGTAACAATGTTTTTATGAACTTTGTTACAGCTTGGTTTTCATTTATTTCGTTGCTTAGAGTAACGCGATACTCATGAGGTGCGTTATTTTTGTGCTAGCTCGTAGCTAGCGCCAACGGGCAATGAAGAACACGTCACCTAACAATAAAGTCCTATGTATGATTGAAAACTTTTATGAAGAAGCAGCTAGGTACGTATAAGTTTCCGTTCCAAGAAAAGTATTCTTTTCATTTATTTGCACTGAAAACAAGGTCTTGTTTTCTCTAACTTAGAAACAAATAATGCTTTTCAGGTTTCTAATTAACTTGCGTTGCCAGTATCGGGTTATTTGTTTCGGAGCAAAACTTTTAACTGTTTGATTTTTAATTGTTATTATTTTTATAAAGTTTTAAATTTATAACAAGACGTTGTTCCTGTAGAGTGGATAAAGAAAATCGTTGTTTGTCAAGAGAACGTAATAAAATCGGGTGGGTAAAGAATTAGTTTGGCTGTTCAAAAGGGCGATACTGCCGGCGCGGCGGCGTCTTGGATGCTATAACCACGCTGCAGTCACATCGATCAGGTTTTAGATTTTTTAATTTTATTTTTAGAAATAATTTATCATCACCTACGAGTATGTTTTATTTGTTTGTTTGAAAATTTTAAATTCTCGTTTCGTTCAACAGGAAAAATAGAATGTTTCGTGAGATTAGATTTCGTTAGTTTATTTTGGTAGAGAAAGGTCACCGTTTATACATTGTTTATACAGGTTATAGGTAAATAGAATCGGTATATTGTAGAGACTAAGAACTATTTATTTTGACACAGAGGAGCTGATTCCTCATGATTTATCTTATTCATTGAAATGTTAATAAGTTAGTACATATACTTCTATACGTATAAGTGCCTGTAGAGAAAGTTCGGAAAATACTTTATAGACTTATTCTTGAAGACACAAAAAATAAGCGTCGATGAAAGTTGGTTAAGGTAAGGTCAGTTGGATATTATATTTCATGACTTTAAGATTATCTGCTATGATCCGAGATTGTTGAGTGTGGGATTTTGGATTCAGATTAAGTTGGGACTTGGGAGAAATCAAAGATGTTGCCGTGTTGGTGGCGTAGGAACCTATGTAGAAAAGAATAGCATAAAACGCTCATAACTTCGAAAAGCGGTTATAACCTTGTGGTTAACCACAACCATTTCGATGGATCTGAGTATCAAATCTCACGACCGCAACTCAAAGGATTGCGATTGGAAATGGGGAATTTTGTGCCTTATTTTGTTATGGGCCTTGTCCCCAAAAAGCATTTGACTGTAGCTTTATGTACTATTAGGCTTTTGTTGCTCTAATGGAGTTGTTTAATTAATCTTAAGGCAACATGTCTGAATTCACTTCGAAAAAAAGATGTCTTCGCTAGAAAAACAGATTTTTCCTAAAAATTCATTCATTAATTAATTAGTGTGAAGATATTCGACTCTTAGATTAATATTTTATTAATCTAAGGGTCGTTTTTCTTCAAGTGAATTCAGATATGCTGTCTTAGAATTTATTAAACTACTCCATAAGAGCAACAAATACTAACTAAGTTTATAATGCTGTAATAAACTTTGTATCTGGGGTCACTCTTACCCATCCTCCTTTTTCGAAATCACAAGTGGTGATCATTTATTTATTGCAATTCTAAAATCGAGGAGCTAGTTATAAATTGAAATGAAGTTTTGACGTAATTTATTCGAAAAGCTGTTGGAAAACGGAGAAAGCGTTCCTTTACACCATTTGAATAATAAAGTGAGGTTCAAACTGGGTTCACAGGCGGTTAATTGAATAAGTTGGGTCCCTAGGCAGTTGTTCAAGTATGAACAGTCGTGTTTGTGAGCTTTATGCAGGTTAAAATTACATTTCAGAGACATTTTAAGATGATGCAAGCAGGGTGTATGTATTTTTGTTAAATATTATCTTGCTTTATTTGTTTTAAAAGTTATGTGAAAAGAACATCCTGAAACGCGACCGTGTCTCGTGGCATATAAATTTTTATATGCCAGTTTTATCCGCGACATTTTTTTACACCTCATAAAATCGTAAGCTGTATAAATTTCATGATCGGTTAATATTTTCGTCGTAGGTAAAGTCACGGTAAAGGCTATTTCTGTGCGATTCGACCTTCAGACGTCATTAATGAGCGTAATGTATTTATTGATTTACTGGTTCCTTTGAGCACGTCGATTGTGGTTTATGATTATATATTTTTTGTTAGAAAAATAACTATAAGCATCTGTGTACCACCTGGTGATAATGGTTTATGATTACCCTTTATAAAACGTAAATGGACAAATGATCTTTATCTATAAAATTTTGTATGTAAGAGAAATAATAGCGATGAACCGACTTTTATGTGTCATATGCAAAAGCAACCAACCGACGACTGCTAGAAGGAGTTCAAAGATTTGGTTTATCCATCATTTAAACCCCTTTTATATCGACAGTCTGTACTCTATAAATAACCTAAGATATACTTACTTCGCTGGCTCAATGACTCAAATAGGATCTTGGCCTCCAACACCAGAAGCTGCCACTCATGCCTGTCCTGCGCCATGCCAATCGGGTGTATTGAGGGCTTGCAAGTGCTTGCAAGTCTTTGGTCGCTTCGTCCAATTAGCGATAACTGGGTTGTCTAAAGGGCCGTTTTCCTAATGGGCGACCGAAGTATGCTCTCCTAACAGCATGATCATCTCCCGTTCTCTCTATAGATGCCCGAGCCAGTGGAGTCTTGCCGATTTATATTCTTCAATAATAATGAGGTTGGCCATGAGTTCTTAACCTAAGACATATAAGTAATTTGGCTGTATGCCTTTGAATATATAAATACACAATTATTAGACTATTTATTAGATTCATTAGTCGTGGTTCCTTCCGTAGTCATTGGAAGGGACTACGGGTAATTTTTTTGCAAAAAAGCAATAATGGCTGCCACTCATCCAGTTTCCAAATTCAAATTTTAGAACCCCTTTCAGCTCGCTAATCCTACTACGTTATTCCTAATATTATTTTCATAGAGAGCACAAATGCGATGATATTCCTACGAGTTCACTAATAGCATTTTCATATCTTTCGTTCAAGGACGTAGTACGGAGTAAACGAGGAGGTGCAAAATAGACGTGCCTACTTTATACATATCCCCAGTATAAATAGCTGAGTTTTAGTGAAAATCGATGCAAGTTCAGTGTATCAATGCTAGCTCTAAGCACTGCATGGCCCGGTGACACGCTAACCTTGGCTAGGGATGTCGGAAATCGAAACGATTTCGATGCATCTATTAAAAACTAGACGATGCCCGCGACTTCGTCCGCGTGGATCAAGGTTTTTCAATTCCCTTGGGAACTCTGTAATTTTCCGGGATAAAATGTAGCCTATGTTTTAATCCTGGGTATGAGCTATCTAAATTCCAAATTTCAACCAAATCCGCTAATTCGTTGTGGCGTGAAGGAGTAACAAACATACACACACACACACATACAAACTTTCGGCTTTATAATATTAGTGTGATATCATGTCGGTAATAAAAAATATTACCTATTTTAAAATTCTGATATGTTTTTTTTAGTCTGAGACTCAGTACTTATTAGGTTCTAATTTAATACCTAACAAATCAAGGATAATGGACATTACTTTTTAACCGCTCTGAGTATTTGGTATTTTATATCTAAATCTCTGCTCACAGATTTAATTTTAAAGTTATAGAAGAAAATGTTTACTATAGATGCCAAGTGATAGTGATCGCCATATTGATATTTTATCGATACATCGATATTTTTTTCTACAAGCCAAACCTTGGCACGGCACATTGATCACTTATTAAACATGTTTGCGTGACATTTTTTCTTCCCATTGCAACTAGGCTGAGGTAAACAATATTTTCTTTGCATGCTTTCATATCGTATTTACTGCTATGCTAAGCTAAGTAAAGGTGATGCCATATGCCGCGTTGTGCAGTGCAGCTACGTAGTGTCTATAACTTTTCCGGATTGTATAGCATTCAGATTGTGTGGTTTCGGGCGTTTCCGCACAAGTGCTTGCGATTAGATTTTGATATTAGACCGTTGACTATATAGCAATGAAATGATGCAAGGACGCTGCGTGATGGTTTGACATACCTATGATTTCAGATCAGACGATATAAATCCGTCAGATCTGAAATCCTTTTAAAGCCCCTTGATGTAGGTACATGATATATTTTTACATAAATACGGCTCTAGATATGTAGGTAAGTACCTTACCTATTTAACCCACAAAAAAAGGAATTGAACGGGTTTTTTGACGGCAAGGAAGGTAATCTTTTACCCCGGAAAAACAGTAACCCAGTTAGTCACGCGGACGAAATCGCGGGCAAAAGCTAGCTTTTATTAAACCAAAGAAATACTTTTAATACCGAATGCATGTTCTTTGTATGCGAACTATGTTTATTATCCGATTTCATTGAAATACAAACTTGTTTATCGTGAATCGTAAACCTACCCGTCATTGGGAGTCAGACTGCGCGTCGCCTATACGCCTGTGTGGAACGAGATGCGATCCCTTAAATAAATAATAACTAGCTGAATTCAGTCCGCGAATTGATTTTTAATTTTTAAAATTAATAATAAATTGAAACTAAGTAAATACAAGTAGGTACGTAAATCTCGCAACAAGTTTTTATACCATATAAATTGTGTAATGTCCTTACAAGTTGATAGTAAAATTTTTAAAAGAAAAGTTTATTTTATTCTTTTTAGCGCATTTAAATAAAAGATTGTTTTTAAAAAGTTTTTTACTTTTAACTTATTTAAACCTATAATAAATCATTGGCATTCAAACAAAGTTGTGGGCTCAGTTAGTAGGTAAATATTGGTAATTTTAAGTAACTAGGTGTATGTCACCTTTCCCGAAATAGGTTGTTTCACACCCCAAGAAACTACGAAAGTCACGGCAATATAAAATTAATGACTAGTTAATATTTTCGTGTGTCGGTGAAGGTTATTACGATCTGACCTTCGAATGGTATTAATGGTGAACTAAAATTATTTTTATCGATATTTTTACTGTCAACGCCCATTGAAATCACTGATTGACTGAGTTATATTCACAAAACGCATACAATTCAATTGAATTCAATTTATTCGCAAAGATTGAGTACAATCCATAGTGCTTCAATCTGCCACACAGAGCAGCTTTTGTACATAATAACTGTTCAACTACACAATTATACACGTTATTAAAAAAAATCCAACAATTAATTTTATTCCAATTCATACAATGTCACACTTATCTAATAAATTCAAGTGATAAATAATTAACTAGTTTTTACAAAAAAATTGAACCGACGCGACGATAGAAGCAACTAAGAAGGGAAAAATATTTTTTTTTTTTATTCTTACTAACTAATTTCCTAAATTAATGTCAGTAACTAATTTTGAGTCGGCGACAAACTTTTTTAAAAGCATTTTTTAAGCTACGAGCTGTTTTTTTAAGCATGGCTGCGAGATAGCTTTAGCGCGACGAATTGAGAACCTCCTCTTTTTTTCGTCAGTTGAAAATTGGATCGAATTTGCTTTTACAGCTAGGCGTAGGTACATTTAAGCACGAGAATAAATACGAGTAAGTATTAAGGAGATTTGGAAGGCTTTCTTTGCCTCCGACAGATTTATTACTATCATCCGGAGAGTATGCAGAGTACTTGTCTAAACAACAAGCCCTTTATGGAAATTTTACGGCAAGTAGCACATGCAAAGGATTTTAATGATTTTATCTCTACAAAAGCCATAATATTAGATAAGTTACGCCCGTTTTCACCAACCTAACTTTTACGGGCTACCTAAGTTAAGTGAGGTGGCGCTCTGTGTAAACGTTTTCATGAACCTGAAAACACTTAAAGGTGGAAATGACATTGGGTAAGGGGATTATTTGGGGTGCTTTTTAGGGGATATTTACATAAAGAGACTCCTGCTTAGAGGATGATTTAGATAAGGTTAGTGAAAACGGGTATTAATCTTTTATTAAGTGTCGATTTGACCAACATTGCGTGACGTTTAACCGAGGAATAAATTGGGCGTTCTGACAATTTATTTATTCAAAACCTGCTAAAATATAAAAATTTTAGGTTGGTGAAATCGATCCCTAATTGCACAGATTATTTATATAATTAATCTGTGCTTAACTGGCGTACAATTAGCAGCAGAGATTTGGATATAAAACATTAGGTATTTATTAATGAGGGTAGAAATGACTGTAAGGAAACTAAGAGCTAGTTTCGATTCATATTGCGCCGTCATAATTACCTTAAGCAATAACATAAATCATTTTTGACCTAATGAGGCAATATTTCTGCGAGCGATGCTTCGATAAATTAGAGCAGAAGTCTTTGTTAGTAGGTATCTAATAAGTTTCATTACGTGAGCGGTTTATTAATGATAGGGAAGTGATTTGTGGGGAATTTGCACGGGTACTCTATTTGATTGGAAAAGAACTGATTTGCACTTACATGGTCATACTCATACCTAGGGAACCTAGGGTTGCTAGTCTTAGAGATAGACACGTTGGGATTAAGATTGGTTGATATCTTCGATTGATATAATCTGATTTAAGATTAGGATAGATAACCGTAAGAGAAAAAGGCGTAGAATTAGCATAATTTTGGATTTTGATTATACACGGTGTTATTTTATTCCCCGTAAACCCTGAAGGAGGTGAATGTGCTCATGAAACTGAACAACTTTCCCCAAGGAACATAGCTCGAAATGTGAAAAATAAAATTGAACGCTCCATACAAAATTGACGATTAGCTGATTGATTTACTATGGGAGGTCCAAAATTTTTTTTCATATTTCGATCTATGTTCCTTGGGGAAAGTTGTTCAGTTTCATGAGCACATTTACCTCCTTCAGGGTTTACGGGGAATAAAATAACACCGTGTATAAAAAGACTTTGATAATAATTATTAATATTAGTAGGATAGTAACATTAGTGGGAGGCAGGATAGCATTAAAAAACAGCGTTGCAACTGCTAAGCTGATCAGGTCAGGATCTGATGAAGGGATCCTGGAGAAATCGAGGGAACTCTTCAGGCACAATTGATATAATTTGTAGGTTTTGTAAAAAGAATTTTCACGTTTATACTATTAGGTCCACCAACTCGCAAAATATATTTAAGTTTTTCATTTTCTTGTCAAGCCTTTGGGCCATTCGTTTCTCCGTTTATTTTGAAGCTTAAATGATATTTGTAGACAAGGACAACCCTACAATAAACGAAGGCGGAATGTTATTAGTCCTGACAATCTGCTCTACATTGCTTACACTGCGACTGCTTAGCAAGCAGAAAGACCCGATTTAAAAATACAAAAGCTTTTGTAAAACATTGTCTGCAACCACTCGTAGTTGTTAGCCTTTAATTAATGTTTGAACTAGAGACGAACGCCGGCGTAATTTGTCGTGTAAGTAATTGTTATTTCAGATTTTACCAGATTTCTTCTACATTTTATAGTTCTTGACTGAGAATTCATCTGACGATGATATCTAAATATCAGGAGTAAAACAGCGGACTGAAAAACCAAAAGATAGACGGTTTAATCCTCCCGTTCCATTCCCGGCGGAGACAATCGGGAATTTACAATTTCTGAATTTTCTTGGTCTGGTCTGGTGGGAGAATTTGGCCGTAGCAAGTTACCACACTCGGACAAAGATGTGCCGCCAGCGATTTAACGTTCCGGCACGACGGCGAGTATAAACCGATTAGGAGATAGGTTGAATGAAAGTCCAAGTTAGTCCGCAACCATCTTAGACTGGATGGTCACTTACGATTAGGTGAGATTGCAGTCAAGGAATAAAAAAAAACAATGTCAGTTTCACCCCATCCAAGTTTTTATGAAACAATGTATTTTCATCTTCATGCCGGAATTCACTTTTGCAAGTAGGCGCCATCACGCCAGGATCCTCGTCCACGTCCTCTAGTGCTATTCTCCATTGGATCATTCCCTGATTGCGAGCACTCATGCGAGCTTACTCCAGAACCCAAGCAGGCAATTTAACCTAGGTTTAAACCTAACCTAAGTTCAAAAAGGCCCAACGGTTCAGACGCGAACTGAAAACCTGTGGGTTGACAATTCAAACCCCATCCGTTGCACAATTGTTATGGCTGCTCCAAGTACAAGCTTTTCGCTTAAACGGATGTTCAGCAAAAAAAATAAGTTCTCAGCTACGAGAAATAGGCAAAAATACGTTTTTCCTTCAAACTTCTTTCAACTTATTTACTTGGGCTATATATTTTCGCAACTTTTAAAATCACACTGTGGCGCTGTGACTCATGAGACGTGCTCTCGTTGGTTTTCTTACTGAAAATAGATTCGCAATCGCGAGTGAGCATATTTAGCACATTATTGATCACAGGTGTCGATACTATTATAGTTCATTTGGCCGATATTGGTTCACGTATTGGATAAAATAATAACAAAACACTGATCACTGATCTATAGAGATCAGTTAATCTATGATTAACACTAGATTTGCTGGTAAATGACTGCTAAATATGGATCAATTTGAAGCGCCACATGACATACGAGTGTCTTGGAACTAATCATATTGAAAATGGCGCACCTACCAACAACAACAATGAAATCATAGATTAATTATAGAGGTCGGTGCGCCATTTGCAATATTACCTGTCAGTTCCAGAGACACTCCTATCTGCTTAGTGCTAACAGCGCCAAAATGGCGTCAAACAAATATGGGTTCAAAACCAGGTAGGACAGCAGCCTCTCCAGTGTTTGATTAATTATAGAGCTCAGTGATTAATAGTTTATTGAAAAAGTGGATTAACTATCTTCTACCACCCCTTATGTCACACTTACAGTCCGCTTAAGCCAATAGTGAGTGCGTGTCGGCCAATCAGAGGTGATCGTGATCTTCAAACTGAAACAATTTATTTTTGTACAATGCCGCAATAGAAAATTCCGTATGTCGTAACCAAATTTTCCGCAGCAAGGTTCCAGAGAGGTCATTACATCCCGAAATTTCGGAGTGGAAACGGAATTGACCTTTTTGTTGTTTGCAAGTCTTGTGAAAACCTACTAAAGGTAAATTTGTGAGGGCTCCTTTCCTCTTTCTTTGGAGTAATAACAGAGCTCGGGGTTAATTATACACTCAAATTTTATGCCGACGGTACTAAACTTACGCCGGTAGCTATTATTAGGTTAATTTCTTGTTTACGCTTGCTTCTTTCAACGCGGGTTAAGTACAAGAAACATCCAGTGTGGAGATTAGGATAGAGATAAATAGCTATTTTACCTCTTTTCAGAGTTTTCTTTTGTCAACCGATAGACATACGTTTCTTGTAGGACTTACAGGCCTCGATCGTCTTTGGAATCTTGAAATTGTTTTGAATTTTGGTTGATATCATCTGTCTACCTAGTGGGTGAGGTTGCCATTCCATCAGTTTGGGACACCAAGATGATAAATATTCTTTGATAAAAAGAAAAAAAAAAAAATAGGAAACTCTGCCATAGGTAAGATTTTTCAAGAAAAAGCTTTTATGTCTTCTTCAATTAAGAGTCCATAATGTCGGACGTCATGAATATATTTTCCGACTTGCAACGCCTTATTTGAATATCAATGGGATCCTCGCGATATAGTCACAGTACAGTTGGTAAGACGGAATACCTACTGCGAATTTCGCCCAGACGACACATGAGTCGGAATTTCAGTCAATTGGATGAATGCAGATCGCTGGATGCAGGTGCGATCGTACTCAATTCCAAATCAGGTTTTAAACGGAAGTTATATTTCATTGTTGAAAGTAACAGCACCCATAAAATGAATTTATGTGAATGTATGTTTTCATTTTTTTTTATACATTATAGGCACACGCTTGACCACTACCACACCTGATGGAAATTGATGATGTGGTCTAAGGTGTAACGCGTTTGCCTAGAAGATGCCTATTCACTTTTGTTTTAAAGATACCCAAATTGTACGTGTTAGGAAACACAGATCTTGAAAGAGCATTCTAGACCCTAGCCATAAAAGAGTGAAAGGTTTTCTTCTGCCTTATTAGTGAGTTGACAAATATTTATATTTACTAAACCCATGTGCCTATTGAGTAGTGATAGCCTAAGTCAAATCCGCGAATCCAAAAATAGGAATTTTTGGGTTCGCGGATTTGAACCCGAGCCCTCTAACTTTTCAGAGTCAAATGTTTGTCAGCAATTAAATATCACATGCTTTACCGCTGAAGCAAAATATTATTAGGAAGTCTGCACGCCTGGGAGTTTTCCATAAAGTTCTTAAGGGTGTGTGCACTGTGTAGTCTGCCAATTTGCATTGGGTCAGTGTGGTTGACCTTACACACACACACATGACACAACACTTCTCTGAGAAGAGACCCGCGCTCAGTAGTGAGCCGCTGATAGGTTGCTGACTTCGAGCATTTAATGCTCTAAGGTTGCTGACATGAGGACTATTCTTATTAAGGTTGCTGATGATGAGGACTATTCCTATAAGTAACTTATTTATCATTTTGGTGGTGAAAAACGTGTATGAGAGTGAGCTAAAATATTCAATTATGGAGTACATTCTACGTGGAGTGTTGTAAATTGCAGTACATCGAGCCATGATGGTTGTTAGCGAAGTTTCAGATTGCGAATTGACGTGATTGAGTTTCGACGCCGTGACTGTATATATGGAGCCTTGGCAATGATATGTATACCTAATACTACTTTAACCCGCTCTTTATTTCGCTCCCGCCATCCATTTAAAGTGATCTGAAGTGGTTCCTGTACAAAATTACCAATTTTGATTTTTCGATTTTTCAGCTGTTCTTTTGGGTTCCCCATTTTTGTCCTTTTTAAATCAAGTATTAGAGCGAACAAAACAAAAAAAAAACATTTTTTTTTTGTTTTTTTTTTCGCGTTGATTTAATGATTTTAAGTATCAATACAAACAAGCGTCAAGTCTCCGAGATATAAGCTACCAAAGTGACTATATACATATACTATGCCGGTATGCCCGTTTTCACCAACCATACCTAAATTATCCCCCGTAGGAGTCTCTTTATGTAGGTAGCCCCTAAATATAATCCTCTACCCAAAATCATTTCTGTATTTAGGTATCCCTAAAGTTTGGTGAAAATGAAACTGACAAAGCGTCCCCTTACTTAGTTTAGGTTCCCTGTACAAGTTAGGGAACGTTGGTAAAATTGAGCATTAGTCTATCCCATATCCCTCAGTAAAGTCTTTTAAGACTTTTTAAGGTTGTCTGGAGTAGATTTTATTTACTATAAGATTCAATAAATTGTAAACAAAATCATCTCTTGTGTGTAGCAATAAAAAAAATTCTATCTATCTATCTATCTATCTCTTATTGTTGCAAGACTGCCGAAGTTACCATTATGTGTGTATTTTGGTGTGAACAAACCCTTAAACGGGACGCTTCAGCTTGCCTGAAACTTTAAATTGCTCTTTGCGCCGTCTCATTTACAGTTTGCGGTGGCATTTGATAATTATCAACTTTATAATTGACTTTGAACTTGTGCGAACGTAACATTTGTAACACTGAAGTTGTTATTTACAAAGTTCTTTTATTTTATGTCTCGAGAAAGGTGCTCGTAAGTTTGGGTTCCACAACTTTACTAATCTTTATATGTAACATTCAAAGTCCTTACTGACTGATTGACTTCAACGCACAGCCTAAACCACTGGAGTTAGAAGCTTGCGATAATAAGTTCTTTTTAGGACAAAGGCCTCAATAGCCCAACGGTTAAAGGTGCGGACTAAAAACTGTAAGGTCGCAGGTTCGAATCCCACCCACAGCACTATTGTCGTACCCACTAATAACACAAGCTTTCCGTTTATTTTTAGGGGATAGGAGGGTATAAGTCAACTTCAGGCTGGCTAATATTCTTAAGAAAAAAAAATTAAGTTTGTATGAAAGTCCGTAATTTTTCAAGTTTTAGGTATCTATGAAACTTTGCCTTTCGTTTAAAAATAAAGAAGTACGTGTGTCACAGTTTTTGAAAATTCCACCCCAAAACCTAATTCCATGCGGACGAAGTCGCGGGCTCTACTATAGTACAAATTACAAATGCGAAAGTATTTTTGTTTGTTGCTTTGTCCATCAATCACGCAGCAACGGAACAACGGACCAATGAGATTTTTTTGCGAGATTTTTTGGATGCAATTTACCATTTATCTCGAAAAAACATAGAGTTCCCGCGGGATTTTTAAAACTAACGAGTAACTCCACTTATGCTGAGATCTATAGAGCGTGCTCTGACTCAACTCAGACTCAAGATAGAGGTTAGTTAGGAGAGGCTGTCTCGTTTTAATTCGGTCTTGAGCCTGAGCTAAGAGAGAGTGTGGGAATAGATTTCAGCCTAAGTGTAACCTCCCCTCTCTGACCTCCCTGGCGCAGTGGTTAGCGCTGTGGTCTTATAACTGGGAGGTCACGGGTTCGATTCCCGGCGGGGGCAATTTAGGAATGTATAATTTCTAAATTATCTCTGGTCTGGTCTGGTGGGAGGCTTTGGCCGTGGCTAGTTACCACCCCACCGTCAAAGACGTGTTACCAAGCGATTTAGCGTTCCGGCACGATGGCGTGTAGAAACCGATTAGAGGTATGGGTTGAAATTACACTGCTATACCCCTTCCAAGTTAGCCCGCTACCATCTTAGGTGAGATCGCAGTCAAGGGCTATCTTATCATCGAATAAAAAAAAAACCTATTCACAAAGTTTTTGTGATGGTGTCCCTTACAGCCTGTCTATCGAATAATACTTTTCTGATCAAGTTAATACCATACCAAGTTGTCTTCTAAAATTAGATTTCGTTAAATCGGAAACTGAAACACAGGCGAGGTCTGTTAGTAATGAGTTCCCACAACATATTCTATTTCTACTTGTCAACTCACGTTAGATCTAATACGGCTTAGGTGCGTACCTAGCTTTATTGTCGCTGTAAAAATAAATTCAACTTACGTGGAAACCTCTTGCGCGTGCAAACGCTATGTCTTCCGGTGCAGGGTCGCATTTCCAGTAGGGTTAGTATAAGATTTAATTCGATTGATCGTATTCGTGTTCGATGATGTTAGCGTCAATGTAAAATGAACCAAAACTTCATTGAATTAGAGCTCAATTTCATGCATGCATTCTTATACATTTACGTATATGTATATATATCCAAATTAAAATCCGTTGTATTGAATTTGTGTGACTTTAAATAAATAAATAAACAAATAATTCTTTATTTCGGACTTTAGGTCCATACATTATGTAAGTAACAAATGACGTAAATCTATGTTAGTATAGTATAACACATTAAAAATTACTTATTCTATGTTAGTCCTTATAAATTACCTTAACCCACTCTTTACATTGACCCTAATGTCATCGAATACGAATACGATCAATCAATTAAATCTTATACTAACCCTACTTGTATTTATAGTACTTATTTCATGTATGTACATTGTACATAACATGTAATAAGTACTTAACTTAAAAAAAAAAGCCTCAATAGCCCAACGGTTAAAGGTGCGGACTGGAAACCGAAAGGTCGCAGGTTCGAGCCCCACACGTTGTAATATTGTCGTACCCACTCCTAGCACAAGCTTTTCGTTTATTTGGAGGGGAGAAGAGAATATAAGTCAAGTTCAGCTTGGCTTCTTTAAAAAAAAAAATGAACGAAAACGATCTATTTAGTACATCGTTCATTTAGTACTTTCGACTCTGAACGAGCAAGAGACAAGGAATCAGACAACAGGTACATCTTTCCTTGTGGACCTATTTAGTAAGGGAATTTCATTTTTTTCTCTCTGTGCTCGGTAACAGTATAGAAAAACTGCATATCGACAGCTGCCAACTGGAGCCGTAATTAGATTTTGATAGAGTTTTTAACGCGCAATATCCGTCGCATCCTGTGGCCGCTAATTCATGGTCAAGTATATTTTTGAACGAAGTTAAAAAAAATCTTGCAGTTTTAAACATTGTTGAAAAGAATACATCTAAATATATAAAAGGCAAAGGTGACTGATTGACTGACTGACTGACTGACTGATCTATCAACGCACAGCTCTAACCCCTGGACCGATCAAGCTAAAATTTGGCATACAGGTAACTGTTAGGACGTAGACATCCGCTAAGAAAGGATTTTGGAAAATTTCAACCCCAAGGGGGTTAAATAGGGGGTTAAAAAATCGAACCTAACGTGAGCGAAGCCGCGGGTTAAAGCTAGTTGTATTTATAAGGCATCCTTTTCTTTTACAACGTATCCTTACTAATATAGTAAATGCGAAAGTGTTTTTATTTGTTGGTTTGTCTTTCAATCATGCCACAACAGAGCAATGGACCGACGTGATTTTTTGCATGGTATAGTTGAGGACCTGAAGAGTGATATAGATTTCGTATCCTGAAAAAAGATAGGGTTTTGCGGGATTAAAAAAGTCTAACTCTACGCGGACGAAGTCGCGAGCATAAGCTAGTTAATATTTAACTACGCCATCGGTCCTGCACAGGATCTCTCTCCGGTTGTGTCACATTTCTACCCCATCGGACTATGAGAGTTAGGGAACAGAGTATGTGTTTATACCTGTGTTTGCACACATACTTGTGCACAATAATGCGGAGATTGATTGCGGCGACCGAATTTGGTCTGGAGGACTTTAATCAACAAATTCCTGAAAAGCCGGCAACACATTGGTGGTGTCTCAGGTGCTACAAATGTTCATGAGTGGAGGTAAACACTTATTAACATCAGGTGACCCGCCTGCTCGTTTATTCGCTAAAAATACAAAAAAACTATATGTGGAATTGTCTAAAAATGGATAAAATGCATTGATTAACCTAGAACACCATAAATTCAGTCAATCAGAGGTGATTGAGATGTTATACACCTACTGTAACAATTATTTTTAGCCAATCCCACAGCTATATTTTGTCAAATATAGGTATACCAAAGTATAGGTATGTATGACTATACATAAGTGTATATAGGACGTAGGTCCTCATGCAAACGCCTAACAGGAGTATTATTGTTTAAATCTATTCCCCGTTTCGGACAACTAAAATCTATTATGGAAGAGCCCGCTCTCAAAGGAAAGGTAAAAAAAGAAATGTATATTACGTCAGATATTTGGACGTCAGATCACGTAGATAGGTACCTCTAGAAAATGATTTTCATCCGGTACTATAATGTTATCTACTTACTGGATATTATTCCACTGAAGGTATTTTTGTGTCAATTGATACACAAAAATACCCCCGATAGTGTGATTTTATATAGCTACACAGTTTGCGCTATGGTATAGAAGACTTTGGCCTCATATATGGGGGATCTGGAGATCCCAGGCATGAATCCCTGACTCCTCTCAGAATTAGAAGATTTTAACCACGTTGGCCAAGTGTGGACTGGCAAACTCCACATACCTTTGAAAACATTATGGAGAACTCTCTAGCATGTAGAATCCCTCGTGCTGTTTTTCTTCTCCCAAAGAGTTCCTGCGGGAAAGTCGCGGGCAGCGTCTAGTAGGTTTTAATGCAATAATTTCTTAAAACGCACATAACTCCGTCCGTGGAAGGTCCGTAGCTACTAAGTAAGCCGGTGGTGGCAGGGAGCCGGTCTAAATCTCTGTCATCTGAATAAAATGAACTATGAAGCGCTGTAAAGCAATCATATATATATTTTTTTATATGAATAGCGGGCAAACGAGCTGGCGGGTCACCTGATGTAAAGTGATTACCGCCGCCCATGAACACTTGTAGGCCACTAGAGGCACCACCGATGCGTTGCCGGCATTTCAGGAACTTATTGGTGGGCTCCTTGAATAACCCCATATTGTAATTTAGTGTGAACACTGTCGAAGGGAGAAGATTCCACAATAAATAATAATATATAGATAAACTTAATTGTCAAATATGTCAAGAAAATGATAAATATGTAAAAAAGGTAAAGATGTATTTCGTAAAAAAAAAAAAAATGATAAATGATAACACCAAAAAGGTACTAAAGCTGGGATCGAACCTCGGATCCCCCGAACGAACTCTTATCCACCAAGTTAACATCGCTGTTACTGCCTGTAGAAATACGTAACCTCTATTAACAGCAAAGTGAGCAAGTGTAGATCTTGCTCTAATAGCACAAGTAATAGATGAGATGGGAAGTCGAGGGGAAAGTTGCACGGTGATGCAATTAACGAGACCGCGCTGCGGTTAATTCGTTTACTTGTTTCCCCACAATGTAGAGCACACGAGAAGAGGGAATAGGCAAAGTGCCTTGTTAAACTTGTACTTGGAACAAGACAATCGTCTGTTGCTACTTGTATATCAACATTGACTGTTATTTTCAACCGACTTCCAAAAAAGAAGGAGGTTCTCAATTCGTCAGAATCTTTTTTTAAATTTTTTATGTATGTTTCCCGATTACTCGAAGACGCCTGGATCGATTTGGAAAATTGTCTAAAAAACATATACGAATTGAGAACCTTTTTTTCGTCGGTTCAAAAAGTGTTTCAGTAGGTAATGTCCATACTAATTGACAGATTTACGCACAGTTAACATAAGTTTGAAAAGTTAGGCAGCTGGATCATGTGCCACATGATCCAGGGGAATGGGTCTAATTTCTGTCTGCCCGTCTTAACATGCATTGGATTGTTTGTACGTATGCATTTTTGAAACTTCATTGTGGAAACATTACATTACATTACAACTTAGCATAGTTTTGTTACCTATTGTAAAAAATTTTTGTTTTAAAAAGAGCAACCGCCGAGTTTATTGCTGGCTCTTCTCGGCAGGAAGGGCATTCCGAACCAGTGGTAAATTCATCGAGGATTTAAAAGCACTTGTAAAAGTTTATTTGAATAAAAAATATTTATATTCTATTCTATTTATATTTCGCGTAGCCTAAATACAATACAGTTCAGACTGTAGTAAGGACTTCAATGTTAATGGTTTAGATACATTTTATTTTGACGTTATAGTGTTACAATACTCGTTTATCAACGCTGGTAAGAAGTAATAAAGTCGTTCTCCGGATTTATGGTTCGAAGCGCAAGCGTATATACGAGTATTTATTTTATCTACATATTATATTATTATATCTACGTCGACAAACTTCCATTTACAATCCTTATTAATGTAATACATGAGAAAGCATTTTGGTTGGTTGGTTTCACGCCGTAAAAGGCCTATGGATCGACTTTTTTCATAGGCATAGGTTATCTAGTTGAGAACCTGGAACTCTACATTAGTACGGCTATCTATTCTGTGGATTAGAGTAACTCTTTATAATGAACAAGTGAACACTTCCCGTGGGATTTTTAGAAACCTAACTTTTTTTATCTAAATATATAAAAGGTAAAGGTGACTGACTGACTGACTGATCTATTAACGCACAGCTCTAACCACTGGACCGATCTAGCTGAAATTTGGCATACAGGTAGCTATGATGACGTAATCATCCGCTAAGAAAGGATTTTTCAAAATTCAACCCCGAAGGAGGTAAAATAGGAGTTAAAAAAATCGAACCTAACGTGAGCGAAGCCGCGGGTTAAAGCTAGTCTAATATATAGATTAGCGCTTGGCTGCGATCACACCTATGGTAGTGCAGGTGAAGGGGCAGGTTAAGATGGAACTAGAAAATACCTATGTATTCACTCTTGATTTGAAGGTACTCAACTTGTAGTTATGGGAAAAACGGAAGCCGGAAGGGCATTCCCATCGGTGCGTAACTCCACAAAGATGAAGGTGGGGATAAACCACCTCAATAGCCCAACGGTTAACAGTGCGGTCTGAAAAACTGAAAGGTCGTAGGTTCGATCCCCACACGTTGCACTATTGTCGTACCCACTCCTAGCACAAGCTTTTCGCTTATTTGGAGGGGGTTTAAAAAACGATAGGAATTTTATAAAGAGGTGTTGTAAGCTTGTAAGTTTGTTTGTTTGATTCGGGTTAATTACCCATTGATTAAACATCTAGATCTACCTAGAACCGATTTAAAAACCGATCTCTTTTATAAAACATGTCCCACAAAATAGACAAATTGTTTTTATGAATACTTTTTTAAGTGAGTACCGATTGATACTGGACTTTCTTGGTAATCGATGATCCAACATTGGAAAATAGACTTGAAAAAATCTCCCATTGGTGACGGAATTTTGAAAGAGACGTGATAATCGACTGAGTTGATGACGTCGGCAAAAACTTTGCACGCATTAGTTAAGATACAATTAAAGCAAGCATATTATTTCAACATCATAGAGGCCTTGAGGAAAGTCATATGGAGGTGACTAAATAAGATCTCTTTACCCGAAGCACGAGTGCGTCTGAACGTGTCATAACTCATAATGTATGACACCTATAAATGTAATCCTAAACATAGTAGGTATTACTACCGTAAGCCTATAAATTGTTCGTCAGAATATACATATATCACTTTTAATGCATCATGAATGTTATGTAGAAATGACTTTAGAAATGATGATATTCAGAGAAACAAATGACCCTGTTGCTGTATTGTTTTACTAAGTCTTATAACAAACTTAGGTACCGTTTGTTTGGATGGCAGACTTCACAAATCTTTTAATTGTAGAGACCTCTCAGGCATATAGGATTTCTCACAATGTTTCCTTCGCCTTTAAAGAAAGTGATATTTAATTGCTTAAAACAATATTAATCATTATAAAAGCACTATAATCAGGGATATAGATCAATCAAACGATGAATAATTGGATTTCAGAGTACTCAGTTAAATGCTCCGAGTTTTATAGGTGTACAGATTTCAGAGCTTAAAGTATTTATAAGGTCCATTAGCGACTAATTCAGGAAATTCTCGTTAAGATAATTATCGCCGAGTCGTCTCGGAAAATATTGCTGCCTTTTTCTTAACTATTTTCATTAATTTTATACTTTCATGATTTTGTTTCTCAAATTATTATCAATGTATGTGCGTTCAAGTTTCATAATTATTAATCTTTTGCAAATTGTTCTTCACTTTTGTATCCTTCGTTTGTATTCAATTCATTAACCTGCATTAATAACAGGGCGCCACAAAATACGGTTCTCCACTTGTTTAATTATTTTTTTTAATGGTTTTTATGTAACTTTAATCGACGATCATAAAGATATCAAAAAATAATAGGGGAGAGTGAAGTAATTGCATAAAAAAATTCAAATTAAAATACGAATGCACTTTAAGTATCACTGATCATGCTCTATTGACTAGACACCGTCATAAACTAATCTGTATCGTATCGAAGCTGTATCACGAAAGTAGCGCTGCAGAATTGTTGTTACGTTGGTGACGATTGCTGCCGACATCGCGACTGTATCGCTGTCTTTTTGCGATTATTTCGCTACTGAATAGCTGCAATCAGTCACTGTGGGTGACCTCCCTACAATTTGAAGAAGACATGAAGTAGCTGATTTTTGAATTTTAAATGAGTTTTCCAATCAGAAAGTTATTGTGCAGTGCTTACACAATAACTCTCTGTTATGGATTATTTCGGCAAAAATTCTAACAATAGATCCTCTCCATAGCTCGAAGGGCAACGTGAACATTTGTCAACACAGTCACGTGCCGGCGTCCGCACGTGTCAAAAATAAATTAACAATCCTCAAACTTTCACGATACCATTTATGTACATAATATTATGATCCAGTAATAAACTGTTATCTAACTTAGTACATCTCCTGTAATGGATACACGCGGTATGGCTTACGTACCCACCTAATTATTGCACTAATTAGCTTATCAGACCTCTTAATTTTCGTTAAACTTATAATAAAACTGTAACTGGACGAATTCTGTACATAAAATATATTTTGAAAATTTTAATCGAAGGACGGTTTATTACTGAAAAATTATTTTTTTATTTTTTGTCTATCTTTCTGTCTGCCTGTCTGTCTGTGTCTGTCTATGTGCATGCATCATGCGAAAACTACTGAACGGATAGTATAGTGATGGCTGATACTCCGGGTCAACATATAGGATAATTTTTATCCTGATAGACTCCGGTATAGAGGATTAAAGTTTTTGTCGATTTTACGCCATAACTCCGTCAAATCTAAATCGAATTTGATCATTCTTTTTTATTTGAAAGTGTATACTATCAAATATGTTTTGCCTTATTTTGTTGGAGATTTTATAAATGTTATCGGAGATAGATCTTTGTGATCTCCTTGGTAAGGATAATTTTATAGAAGTAATAAAATATTCACTAAGGTGCTCAATTGCTTATTTTTTAATAAGAATTTTCTTATTTTCTAAGTTGCCAAGACTCACCTAGGATTTCTTTTCTTTAAACTTCACTGAAAACTTACAAGAAATTCTCTTCAAACTTTGTTTATGAGTGCAAATATAAAAGACGCTGTTCTAGGCTTTATTAAAATTCCAGTCTCAACTTGCCACATACAGAGCCTTAATTAATTTCCACTGTAGATGGCACCAATTTTACAGGTTCTGGCATGCTTTAAAGATAAGATTTTCAATTAAACAGGTACGGTACGAATGCAGGTGTCTACGAGTACTGTATATGAAATAGAATTCTTACTGCTAGGTTAGTGCATGCTGAGCTATTACCTTCGTTAGGTTTCTGGGAGTTTTGATTTGCTTAATGAATGTGGTCGTTCACGTTGAGTTAGTTCGAAAAAAAGTTTTGATAGACAGGCAGACAAAAATTAACAAAATAATTTGTAGATGTTTGGGTTTTTATCTGAATGTATAAAAGGAAAAGGTGATTGACTGACTAATTGACTGACTGGTTGATCTATCAACGCACAGTTTAAATCACGAGACGAATCGGGCTGAAATTGTGGCATACAGATCGCTGTTATGATGTAGGCATCCGCTAAGGATTTTTGAAAATTCAACCCCTAAAGGGATAAAATAGGGGTTTGAAAAAACGAACTAAGCGTGAGCGAAGCTGCGAGCAAAAGCTAGTTACGTATACAGTAATTTCGAAATATCAGATGAATTCCATTTCACATATGAGTGAATGTAATATAGAATAGGTAAATGGCATACTCTTGGGATTATTATAATATTAATACTATTATGATTGTTTTACGCGCCTCCCTGGAGTCTCGGTAGGTACTTGTACTTTGCCAATTGGATTATTCAATGTGGGTTAATGTGTGAACATTCAAAAGTGGAACGAAAAAGTTTTCAAAACAAAGCTGTAACGGAATTTGTGTGTCAAAAAATCTTATAAGGAAATAAGATTTTTTGACACACAATTATAAGACTTTAGGTTTTAACTTTTAAGTTATTTTTTCCTTAGATATTTTTCTATGGCGGGAACGGAGAATGAGTTACTAGAAGTATGTATTTAAACAGTCGTCAATCATAATTAAACATATGGATGTGTGAGAAATATTTTTGAGCTAGACCTTTTTGGGCTAGAGCTTTGAGGTAGACCTAATTCTGTTTAACGATTTTTTTTTTGTAAAAAAAGATAAGAAAAATATAAAAAGTATACTGATGAAGATAAATGAAACCAGCCTATCGCGTCAGTAAATGAAATAACAAGAGCCAATATTCCACATTGAAGCAGTTAGTACCCAATAAACATTCTTTTATAGACAGAACCTAATAAATTCTGCGTCACTTCGATGTAAATTCCTTCGCTTTATATAAATACTATTGGGTTCGTTTATAGGAACACTGACTGAAAATATTGCTAAGACGTGGCTACAAGAGAATTTGCCATTTCTTAGCGCTGTAGTAGAAATATAGTTAAACCGCTGAAGTTAACTCATCACACATGTATCCAACAAACATGTATCCATCTTAATCATAAACAATAATAATAATAACATTTATTCAGCCAGCAAAACACTTTAGTAATAAAAAATAATAATAAAACAAAGTAGGCCCCCTAAAGATTATCAAAGAACCGAGGAAAAGATTGCAAAACCATCGGTTCTCTGAAAAGCCAGGCGCCTACCAAACATCTTAGGTATATTGCATAATGCTACTGAATAGGGCGCTGCCTCAGCTTGAAAGCCACAGCCAAGATCGACTCAAAATTCACAATTCAAAATTAATTTATTTCATATAGGCTAACTTGTAGCTCTTATGACACGCTATGACTATAGCGCTGGTTTTCAGGCTTCACAAACTTTTGCATTTATATTATTAAGTAGGATTGATCGTGATTCTTGACGAGTGGCGATGAATTAGTAGCGACAAAATACGACAGTTATTGAACGTAAAAAGGCTATTAAAAATCTAATTATACCTCACCTCACCGCCGGCAGCTGTTGATGCGAATGAACTATTTTTACATCGTAACCAGTGACGGAACATAATATAAACTTGGTCGATATTGTACCAAAGATTAAAATCATACACTTACATGACTTGATTCGTGGTTCAATGACATAATTGTGATAAAATTATACAAGTACATACCACGGTAATTTTTTTTAGTTGGAATTGTCGATATTTTGATCCAGATGCATGGATCGTGGTCACGGCTGATCTCCGTTGCGGACTTCCCGCGGGATTTAAAAAACTAAATCCACGCGGACGAAGTCGCGGTCGTCAGCTAGTTAGATAATAATTTAAAAAAAGCCAAGTGCTAAACGGACGCGCACGACACGTAGATACAGACGGACGGACGGACAGCAGAGAGGCGTAGAAATAGATCCCGTTGGCGCCCTTTGGGTACGGAACACTGTAAAACAAAATCCGATGGCCAAAAATCGAATAAGAAATAGTAGAATAGAAATACTCTAGCAAAATAATTTTCAGCACGTGCACAGTGGCTACATTCAACAACAAAAGATAACAGATATTTGTAATTTAATTAAATGAAAACTTTACCATTCCTTCCAACATAAATTAACCACGGGAAGATTAATTTACTTGAAACAAAATAAAATGTAGCAATTAGAATTTTCTCCCAACCACGCTGAATAATGCCGGTCACGGTTTGTCAGTTTCCTTAACTTTGTACAGATGAGATCTTTCGACAAATAGGTACTTCCCCGGCTCATGAATACGAAACTCTTGTGCCTCACGTAACGTTTTACGTAGGGAAATTCTTTAACCTTTAACTTCTACCTGCAGCCTTCTACCTGCTTATAAATGAAATATTACGGTACGCGAAACTTCATCGTCGGCACGTACAAAAGGCATATATACTAGCGAGTATGTGCCATTTGAAGGCGTTTACCTCCACTAGCTACTGCTCGCGGCTTATTCGTGCAGAATTTTTTTGTTGCAGAGTATGCTTCTTTTTTTTACTAATTTTTCTTTTGACTAGCTGATATCCGCTATTTAGTCCGCGTTGATTTGGTTTTTAAAAATCCTGTACGAACTCTTTGATTTTCTGAGATATAATTACTTTTTACAAAAAATTGAACCGACGGTAGAAGCAACTAAAAGGGAAAAAGAAAACATAAATCTTTTTAGTCTTACTAACTAAGCTCCTAAACTAATGTACTTAACTAATTTTGAGTCGACGACAAACTTTTTCAAAAGCAGAACTACGAGCTGTAGGTACATATTTTTAAGCATGGCTGCGAGATATGACTTACATCGGACTAAAATGAGCAATTTATTATATTAATTATTCTTCTGATTTCCAGTGGGACTAAGATATATTTCTGTTCTAATTTATAGCCTGCGTCTATGCTGCAGAATGCAATTTTCGCTATACTTTTATTATAGTTCAAATTCACAGCTAAATGGATCTTCTATCAATTTTAATAATTGAAGATCCATTTAGCCGTTTCTGAGATAAAATTGCCCTATATCTGGGTCGATTTCGCCAACGTAGAATAAGTCTTATCCGAACGTATATTTGATATTTTGACAGATTTTCAATACAAAAACTGTTAGAACGCCCAACTTATTCTTAAGCGTCATTCAAAGTACGTGAAATTGGCACTCGCACAATGAGACGTCTGTACCATTCATGGTACCATTTGTGTTTGACATCTCACAAGGCATATTTTATAAGATCTACCAACATAAAGGGCACGTATCGATTACGCACGGAAGCCGCGCTTATCCGCGGCAAACCTTTACGGCGAGAGGTTAGATTTTGGGTACGAAATCTTTTTATCAGACTACGTAAAGCCAAAAGGTAGGGTTAGTCTATGTATGTGTCTATGTATGTGTCTATAAATGTTCCACCGTGGCACCTAAACTACTGAGCCGATTTGGATGAATTAGGTGTCAATCGACTCTTTTTTTTATCTCTATTTCTCTTTTTTGGCATACGAATAGGTTACATTTTATACGAACAAAATCGATATGACGGGTGCTACATCAAAATTTTCCGCAAAACTAATACCCATGAATCATTAATTATTATTTTTATGTAGGGCTTAAGTTTACTAATGAAGTATTTGCACTGAGAGTGAACTTTTTTTAATTAAATATAAACTAAGGAGATTCTAAATTAATGATTTTATTAGCTACTCTGAGCGCGGCAGTAAGTATCTATTAATTATTATTATTCATAATTATCGACTCCATCGTAATCGCTATTCGAGAGCAGCGACGTGATAGAGCGCAGTAAGAGTGCAATAAACGAAGCAATCGATCATGACTTCACTGAATGGGTTCGCTTGAATTTATCACGAAGATATGTGCACAGTGCATAAGGGAAAAGAAATTGCGTAGAATTTATTCGATTCAAGATTCGTGAATAATAATTCCTACTTTTCTACTATTCTCCTTCTTAGACTATGGGAAGGTACCTTCTTCATAAAGAGTTAGCAATCAGCGCCAAAATAGCGATATTTAAATTACATACTTCATGCGAACGTTGTCAACAGCATGTTGCGTACTGTGGTAATAAATTAAGAAAATTGCTCAGAAAATTAGATAATTTCAGAAAACTTAACAACTATTTTAACTTCGCGAGTTTGACAGTTAAATCTGACAGCGAACATAAATCAAACACAATAACAGAACATCAACCTTTTATGCTAAAATTGTAAAGTATTTGTTCATTGGTTCGTTAGTTTATTGGTTGGACCGTCAATCACGCAGAAAAGCATTGTTGAGGATCGAGTATAGTTGAGGACTTGGAAAGAAACATAAGATATCCCTTATCCCTGAAAAGTAGAGGGTTCCCGCAGGAGTTTTAAAAACCTACCCTCATGGGGACGAAGTCACCTGCAGAAGTTCGTATGATATAAAATATCAATGACATCAATATTATTGATCAGCCTAATTTAATTATTCATATTTAAATTAATTGCTCCTTTACAAAATCGATAGGTACATCAATCGCCACCGTTCGACATATAAAATATTGAAAACGGTAAGGGTCTATTAACCGCGATATTCTCGTACGCCTAAGTAATTCAACAAAGGTTATTATGATCGATCCTTCCCGAAATACGGATAGCCGATGTCTACAAATTTTATGTACACACCGATAGCTTTTTCATTGCAAGGTCGGAGAAAATGGCCAATATTACGTGACATCTATTGACGTTAAGTACTTTACATAATGGGGAACTTGAGGCTTGAGGCTTTATCATTCAGAGTGTACTTTCCGTTTGACTTTGATTTTGAGTGCCGCTTTTATAGTTATTGAAGTAATTTCAATAACCTTTAGAAATGTCGATTGTAGGATGAGAATTTATTAACGTGAATAATATTACTGCACTCTCCACGTCGATCTGTTGTCCGTTGTGGCGTGATTGAAGGACAAACCAACTTACAACAGTCACATTTATAATATTAGTAAGATTCTTATTAACTACTAGCTTATTTAGACTTGACGTCCGCATGGAGTTAGGTTGCTTCAAAATGCGTCTTTTGTTTTTCCGTGATCAAAAAGGTTATTATAATAATATGCAATGACTAGTTCAACTCACGGCAAAGCATATCGTCTCCCAGGACTTCTCAAAAAAATAGCATGAACTGTCACATTAATGCCCGAGGGAGATTGACCCAAAAACTTCAATGACAAAGACCACTTTTGTATAAAAATACATTACGAAACCTCATTTCCTTTTCATTCTCTTATAATTTACATTCAACTTAAAAATAAAGAGGATTATTTTTATTTAATCTGTATTGCTTTTGAGCTTTAGTTTTTGAATGTAGGTTAATATTAAGACCAGAAATAATTCAGCAGAATCAGCATTCCGGACCGGTGGTAGATTTTCGACTTGTCATAAGAGCCACAAGTTGGCCTACACGAAATAAATAATTTTGAATTTGAATTTGACCTTGCTAGAAATAAGAAAATATACCTACCTAACTACTAAAAAAGATAGTTCTACACAAAAATATAAAATATGTAGTTTGTTATTCATTTCCACTTTAGCTTCGTAATCCAGTCAGATATGTGGGTAACTTTGGTTCTACTGATTTGATCTCACAGGAATACTCTGAACATTTAGCTCTCTTCATCCTGAGCCTTCATATATGAGGCATAGTCTCGTAGTATATACCTAAGTTATCACTGATAACATGCATTGTTCGAAGACTTATGCCTTCAAGCACTCACGGATTTTATATTTTAGCATACTTTTTAATATTGGTATCCTATCCTACCATTAGCCGATGAAAGATTCTGAAAAAATCCAATTATGTGTATCCCTGATCAAAACAAGTGTAGCGTCGGAAATAGAATAGGCGTAATCAAATTTAAAACCCCCGGTAAAGGAATTAAATGTATATCCAAGAAAATTCCAGCCGAGGTGTGTAGGTTGTTTGTTTATCTCCGTCGAACGCGGCGCAGTCTACCAGTATTTATATGAAGACGGAGCTATGTAGGTAACAGCAGCCCAAGCATAATAGGGATGTTAACAATTTTTCGAAATTGCTTTTATTTTGAAGATTGACACTTGTTTACCATAAAAAAAAATTATTTAAAAATATTAGTATTTTCGATGAGAAAATATACAAAAATAGAGTAATTTTGAATGTTCCCGCTAAAACACTCCACAACTGTCACGTGAATGACATGACGTCATGCGTCAGACAAACATTGGTCGCGATTCATGGCAATCATACTGTCAGCAGCTTGTTTCGCGATTATTGACGTCACAAGCTCTTCTTGGCGTTTGCAGTCACGTGACACCAGATTATAAATATAGCATTTAAAATAATTTTTAATAAATTTATTAAGTTATATTAAATTACAAAAATGTGATTTTCGATATTCTAATTTTAAAAACTATCATAAAATTAACACTAAACATTAATTTGTGATTAGTGTTAACATCCCTATTAGGGCGACGACGGTTTCTTTTTTTTTTTTCTTTTATCAAATCTGCGACGAGGCAATCTGTTTAAATGAAATAATAAGCCGTTCTGATGGCTGATAGTATCCGGATTGGGCTTAAACTTGAGCAAATTGTCCATTAACGCTTCACTCGCATCGCATTGTCAATCTGGTGAAGTGAAGTTTGGTGAAGAATCAGAATCAGAAAAATCTTTATTGACAGCTACAAACACACAAAAGTACCTACAAAATAAATCAAAATTAAAAACACAGCTATGATAGGTATTAGATATTGTTATTTTGTACAGCTATACCAAAAGGTTAGTCACTCGGTTTGTGTTGGGGCTCCTAGCCCCACAGACTTAAAAGCCTTAAAAGCCTTCGCCAAACTGGCGATTCCGCCAAGTTTCGCATCTGTAGATGCCAGTTCCCTTCAGTTGTGAAGCTATTTATTTGAATGGCCTGAAAGACTGCATTGATACCGTGTGCTATTGCACATGATTTCCAGTTTTCATCTGTAGATCTTCATAGATGTATTTCTTATGAATATGCCATGGTATATTTAACGTGTTCCTTAAGGCTTACTTTGAAACCTCTTACTTTGATACGGTGATACGGAACCCTTCGTGTGCGAGTCCAACTCGCATTTAGCCGGTTTTTATTTCTTGTTATCGAAGACGTTGAAGCTCTTATACTCTACGAGGTCAATAGACAATAGATGCCTTATTTAATTAGGAACATTGTTATCCAAAAGAGCTAATTTAGAGACTCCATGGCGCCGAATATAATTGCGTATCAAGTTTATACTTTGTCCCGTTTCACGATCCTTGTCTCGACAAATTAATGAAGAATGTTGCCATAAATTTTATGGCGCAAGATTTAATCTTCACTATAACATTATAATTGTTCTAAAACTTAATAGCACAACGGTCAGAGCGGAGGGCTAAAAACCGAAAGGTCGTAGGTTCAAACTCCACCCATTTGGAAACGGGGAATAATAATTTGAATCTAATTTTTTTTTTTAAGAATATTAGCCAAGCTGAACTTGACTTAAGTATATTCTCCTCTCCCCTCCAAATAAGCGAAAAGCTTGTGCCAGGAGTGGGTACGACAATAGTGCAACGGGTTGGGCTCGAATCTACGACCTTTCAGTTTTCAGTCCGCACCTATAACCGTTGGGCTATTGAGGCTTTAAAATATTAAAGTCATCTTAAAATGTTTGTACATTGAAGAAATAGAACCACAGCACTTATGCAAATATACCTACTTACTTTACTCAGGAGGCAATTAGGTATTCCAAGAATAAACTATATTTACTTTTTATGATAGCGTACCGTAGTGATAAAAGTACTCGCTATTCGCAAGTCGTTTAGTTAAATAATATAAACGTAAAAATTCTTTTTACAAAACCGACTTCAAACGCCACTACAAAGTATGTCAATTGTGCCTATAAAATTTGAAGAGTTCCCTCTATTTCTCCAGGATCCCATCATCAGATCCTGTTGACAATGGGACCACCTGGGAAGTATACCCTTTCAAACAAAGAAATAATTTTCCAAATCGGTCCAGGCGTCTTCGAGTAATCGGGGAAAAACATAAAAAAAAGATTCCGACGAATTGAGAACCTGCTCCTTTTTTGGAAGTCTTAAAAAGATAAAATCCCCATAAATGCTTACTACAGTTTCAATGAGATTATAATTCATATTTCTAAATTGGACCCCACGATACAGGCCTCCCAGAGTGGGGTCCACAGATAATATTTATGGGCTAGGGGGAAAGTAAAAAAAATGAAGCATAATATTGAATTGCTCAAACAAAGGCTCATATGCACGTAACTACAAAAAAAAAAAAAAAAAACTCCGAAAAGTCAGTGATGTGTGGCCGGGATCGAACCTGCGACCCCTTGAATGGTAGACCACAGTCCTAACTATCTAAATATCTAACTAGTAAGCTATCACTGCTCCGACACCGTGGCGTGTAGACACCGATGATGAGGGGTATGGATATCATCAGTTAGCATAGTTATATGGTAGTTTTTTAAATATACCCATACCGTATGGGTATATTTAAAAACTGCCATATCCCTTCCAAGTTAGTCCGTTGCCTTCTTTAAACTGCTTCACTTATTTATACACTTATAATTAGTTTGCTGAAGCTCGGGCGATATCGTAATTTTTACGAGCTCCTTAAGAGGCTATTTCTTGTAATGGATTCAAAGTCCTAAGATGCTGACTAGGAGTCTTAAATACTACTTACTAGGTACTAGATTTTGCCCACGGCTTCGCTCACGTCAAATTCGCTTTTTCAAACGCCTATTTCATGCCCTTAGGGGTTGAATTTTCAGAAATTCTTTCTTAGCGGAGCCTACGCCATAACAGCTATCTATCTGTACACCAAACAGCCTGATCCGTCCAGTGATTTGAGTTGGTGCTTTGATAGATCAGTCAGTCAGTCCTTTAGTCATCTTTTCCTTTTATATATTTAAATTTTTTATGTGATACTGATGAGAAGGAATTAGTTCTAGAAACTACCTACTTGAGGTATGTCTATAAACTAGCCCGCGACTTCGCGAAAATCTCGTGAAAGCCAATCTTACGTTCTAGTGAACGAGGTGGTATAGTCAATTTTTTCAGAAAATTGGCAGCAATGTTACTGATTTTTTGAGAACAAGAAAATATTGTGAACATTCACTTAAGTATAAAAAGTGAAAGCTTTTCATTTTTGCGTCATCGGCGGGTAATCAAGTTTAAATTCAGTTTTATTTTTCGGAATTTTTGTGAATTTATTTTTACCTTTAGGAAAAATTCAGCGAAAGTAAGAGAGAATTCAACGGAAACGTTTTCGCGACTAATAACGTGAAACCATAGCAAAATCGATTTGCCTTAAAATTACGTTGAACTGGAGTTTTGTTTGGAATGAAAGCAAGATCTTGATTGAATTTACTCTCTTTACTGTTATGGCCGCTGTAACCGAGACGCCGAAATGTTAATAAAATGTACAAACATACATATTTAATTTTATCATACTCGAAAAATAAAGTAAAATATTTTACCTGCTAACTAATGCTCACACTTCTCCCTTTTACAACGCGTACAAGGTAGGTTTACAAATTGTAAATTAAAAATTTAAAACACCCCCGACATGTGAACCTATGGCCAGACTATATAATTATGTATGACTAGTTAATGCCCGCGGCTTCGCTCGCGTGGATTTAGTTTTTAAAAATCCCGCGGGAACTCTTTGATTTTCCGGGATTAAAAGTGTGTTTGTTTGTCCTTTAATCGCACCGAAACAAAACAACGAATCGACGTGACTTTTTGCAAGAGTATAGTTGAGGACCGGGAGAGTGACATAGGCTCCTTTTTATCCCGGAAAATCAAAGAGTTCCACTGGGATTTTGAAAACTAAAACCACGCTAGCAATACCCGCGCATCAACTAGAATTTTCATAAATTATAGCTACAAACCATCTCGATCACGTTAGCTTTCAAAGCTAAGTTTCAAACAGAAAAATTCACCTCAAAATCAGTCCATTCGTTTGGGAGCTACGAGGGAGCGGACAGACACATGCATGCAACCTCCGTAAAATCAGAATTTTACGGAGCTTAAATAACATACCAGTATAGCAAGTTAATGAATGATGTGTAACAAGGTACAGTTGTTTAAAATGTTCTGACTGCGTCGGTCTTTTATACTTTATTTTTAGAATTCAGTCACATCATTACGCAAAAGGCTTAGTGAATAATATTTTATGCAATAATACCTTTTTTTTTTCATTTGAACTCGTAATACAGAATGTTACGTAATGTATCCGAGCTTCCGGATTATGTGAAGTGGCCTTTACAGAGCTTAAGTTCTGATAGAAATACCTTTCATTTTAAGTTTATTAAAAAGCGTTAAAATAATTCGATAATGTAATGTAATCCAAAAATATGAAATCAAAAACAAAATATTGAAAAGCTGATTGTTTGTGCAAACTTAATGAAGATTAAGGTAATTAATCTGGAAGATTATTTTGTATAAAAACGTACGTATTGTCTTTATGGAAAGTAGATTAAATAATTACTTTGTACAAAAATTTAACTGACGATAGAAGCAACTCAAAAGGGAAAAATAAAAAATAAATCTTTTTAGTCTTACTAGCTAAGCTCCTAAACTAATGTAAGTAATTAATTTTGAGTCGGCGATAAACTTTTTTAAAAGCTACGAGCTAATAACTACGAGCTTTTTTTTAAACACAGCAGATTGCTTAACTACAAGCTGCATTTTAAAGCATGGCTGCGAGATAGCTCGTAGAGTAGTATACTTCGTTAGAACTACCCCTTTTATTACCAATGGTAATGTAACAAAAGTTTCGTGATTGAAGGTAGTTAGTTATGTTTGACATAGAATACAAAGTGTACCTATTTTTGCTCTTCGATTTAAGCATTTTATCGAAATATTATAGAGCCACGCGTTTCACCGGTATGATAATAATCGGGCTATCATGGCATAGCGCCGAGAGCTTTCCGCTTGACAACCTGTTCATAAAATTCAAAGGCATGTCTGTTTAGGCTTATGCTAATAAGAGCTATTAGCGAAAATGCATCAAGGACAGTTGTTATGGCTGCAGTGCCCAATTCAATAATGTTGAAACGTGTTCAGCTTTAAATTAAATCTCCTTTTTCGAATTCACATTAGGTACAGTAGGTTCTATTTGTAAGAGGAAACAACTAAAAGATATTGAACATAAATTAATTATTATGTGTATGTTAAATACGAGTCGAACTCGCATACGAAGGGTTCCGGAGCAAAAAACCCTGAAAGAACACTTTTATTTTTATTATTTGTTGTTTTAACAGCAGCAGAAATAGGTACATATTCTCTGAAAGTTTCAACTCTCTAACTATTGCGATCATGAGATAAAGCCGGCTGACAGACAGTCGGACGGACGTTTTTATATTATGAAGCGCAGCTTTCGTTTTCATTTCCAAAAATTAAACTCGGAAAGTGAGCTGAGTATTCGACAAAAATGAACCGAATATTTGTCAAGAATAATCCCAGACGAGTTCCGAATTTGGCTCCATGAGATATTAATTAACTTCCAGTTTCGGGGGTACATATTGTAATAGAGAAAATTGTGCCAGTTCATTCATGGCCCAGTTTAGTAAATATTTGACCGAACTACTCGAGCCGCTTGCCAAATAGTCTACTGGATAGTATAGTTCCCAGCATTTGGGTAGTTGACTTTTTTTTCTTTTTTTAATATTTTAACTTATTCTCGAAAATATAGAGCTTTTAAGTTTCTTGTTATACAATGAGAGCGCTATTAAATCATGATACTCGTATCACGATCTAATAGCTCCATACACTCTTCACAGAAAATTTCGTTTTAGATAGAGACGAATACAGTCGCAGTAAAACAGCTTATAACTTATTTGTTTTTGATCGATTTTTTTTAAATGGTATTCTTACATGTTACATTCTAATATACCTAATGAATGAACGTTAAACATGACTAGTAAATTAATATCATATTTTCCACATTCCAATTCTTCAGTTCAGTTAAAAAAAATACATTTCTGTAGCAAGAACGCCAACCACCACAACTGAGACTATAGCAATTATTTTTTTTATTGTGAATTTTTTAAAACTTTTCCACACTCGACGAGCTGATCTATTCTAGATCCTTTAAGAAGACAAACACAAATGCACCTACCTAATTTCTTTTTAAGCTATTGCATAGCTTCTATCGCGGGCCAGCGTGGAGACAGAAATTCCGTAACGAAAATAACCTGACGCGGGACTCCTCTATGAGCCGCTAGATGGCGCATTTTTTATCAACGCCATCTAGACGGCGTTGATAAAAAATGCTATGCAATAGCTTTACCGCAGCAGTCCCCGAGTGCCACACGTCTTTTTTCTCTCAAATCCCACTCGCGTAGAGGCATTTTAAAAGGACTTCCCTTCTTTTCAGATTCCAGGCCCTCGAAATGCGATGGAACGCGGCAGCTGCAGTAAGATGAGGGAGCCACACTCGTCACCATGGTGTAGCTAGAAGGGCTCAGACCAGGACAGAGATAGCCGGTTCCATGGAGATGAACGGGACGGAAGCTCGAGGCGAGGAGGCGGTGACGCTCGCTTTGAGTGTGACCGTCACCGTCATCTCCGCCATAGGGTTACTGCTCAACGCTTACATACTGTTCATCATAGTCATCACTAAACAGGTACCGTGTCATCATCGTGTCATCATTATTTTCAAACTGGCACATCATAATACTAACTTACTTTATTCAAGTGTTTCGCATTTATAATAACCCAACCCTGGTTAGGGGGTTACCTATGATTTATTCGGAATTTTCCTTTAAGCGAAGCGAAAAAAAAGTTCAAGTTTTATTTAGGTAAGAATTAAAACAAGAACAAAGTTTAAAAATTGTAACCCTATTGTAACCCGTCTACGGAAAATTGGATGTAACATCGTATTGATTTTGTTCGTAATGTAGCCTTTACATGTCAACAAATCGATTGATACCTCAGAATCATCTCAAAAGTTTAAGCGTTATGGTGGAACATACAAAAATAGGCACATACCTATACACAAATATACATAGAACTGCTAAAATCATAACCCACCCTTTTGGCTATGCGTAGTCCGGTAAAAAAACACCTTACAATTAAGTCAGCTAATAAAGTAGACCAAGTTAATATTCTTAATTAATGAAGCGGTCCTTGCTTATAGGACACGAACAGTAAACATCTTAAATCTTTGATTCGACCAGCCCCTACTTTAATATTCTGGTAGTAATTCGGCTTTGTACTGTGTAAATCCATCGCCCACTTGGGTTTAATGCACCCTTCAAGGCTTCACACAATTAACGCGGATTTTGGCTTTTGGAATTCAGTGAACACGGACTATATCATTTTGAAACACTGCCGCTATTCTAATGGTTTACACTTTGTAATTGCAATTAAACGAACATGTTTAGCGATGCGATATTTCTGAATTTTAGTGTCAAATAAATTAATTATTCAAAAAGCGCATAATAAAACTGTCCTGGGGCCTACCGGCAACGTGAAAGTAGTATTTTTTCATTTTTGAGACGACATTTCATACAATAACGACCTTAAAGTCTTGATAAGGACGTTATTATGTATATGACATGTCAACACAATATTAAAATAATACTGCTTTAAGCGTTAGTAGTAGGCCGCCTGATTTAATTTTTATTTTTATAAAATTAAAAATCGTAGGAAACGTAGGAAAAAAAAACGAAATTATTAGATATATCCTCTGTAACGTGGTTATTATAAAAGGATTATGTTAGATTACTTAAAAAGTTACACTATGTCCTAAGCATCTCAGGTACTCTCACTAATTTAGATATGCTTTACTTTCTCAATAAATAAAATGTTATTTTAATCAAAGGTAATAAAAGAAAGGGCAAAGGGCTCACATCTCATATAGTACAAAGGCGAGTTATACCTAATCAGAATATCAAAGCAAGGGTTTGAGAATAAAAGAACACAGGTTCAGATACTAATGTATTGTTCGCATTCTATATGCAAATACAATTTGATTAATAGTGGTATGTTTTCTTATTTGACTTTATAACTAGCTATTGCAAGCTTGTTTGGAGATATGTACCTATGTAGGTTTTAATTTTCTGCGGGAAACTTTTGTTTAACTGGGAGTAATGCTGAAATCTCTAGATCTCTGACTCAGCTCAGACTCTAGATATACACGAACAAATATGCTCTGACATAAATCTGTCTCATTTTAATTCTGTCTTGAGTCTGAGCTGAATGAGAGTGCGGTCTATAGATTTCAGCTGATAATTCTCTTTAGGTTTTGAACATGGACACGGCGGTATAGTTGGTAAAGAAGTCCTAAGTCAAAAATGTATAGCAATGAAATCGAAATATTTTATTTTTATTTATTTGGGCCCAAACAGTTTACATTACAAACTTAAAATTAATAAACACGTGTAACAAAAGATACAGCAGCAAAGAAGCTTCTAAAAAAGCACAAACGTCACAAATAAGTATTTCAGCTCCGTACTAAAAGAACAAAAACATTAAAATAATCAAAGAAATTTTTAAAAAGTGAAAGTAAAAGTAAAAACATTTTATAATTAAAGGAGGTGGGTTGATAAGGCAACAAAATCCGCCCCTCAGACACTCGAAAAAAAAAGTTCCAGATTTCGACAAATTGTAAATGTATTTATATACTTGAAGATATAAACTTTATTTTAATATAAAGTTTAGGTGATAAAAAAAATAGTAAGTTACAAAAAATATTACCCAAAAAGAGAGTGTTTCTTTTACTTTTCTTACATTTTCATACATTTTAGTCGTTTTTTAAGCTTTGATTTAATATTTTAGAATGAGGCGCTCCATGAACCAAAATAAATTAATACTCATATGAAAGCTTATAAAAAGGAGCATCATTATCAGTTACGTTTACCATGGTTCAAGGAGCGCCTCATTCTAAAATATTAAATCAAAGCTTAAAAAACGACTAAAATGTATGAAAATGTAAGAAAAGTAAAAGAAACACTCTCTTTTTGGGTAATATTTTCTGTAACTTACTATTTTTTTTATCACCTAAACTTTATATTAATATAAAGTTTATATCTTCAAGTATATAAATACATTTACAATTTGTCGGAATCTGAAACTTTTTTTTTCGAGTGTATGAGGGGCGGATTTTGGGCCTTATCAACCCACCTCCTTTTAAGTTTTCTGAATGAAGTTTTTCTCTTAATTGGTATGGGGTAAAGTGCAACAAAATCAAAAAATGACATACACGGTAAATTCTTTGCAGTTTTAATTGAAGCTAAATAATAAAAAGTAGTAGTTTTTCGCCGAGAAACTATTCAAAAGACCATTTTTGTTAACTAAAATCGACATAGAGTTTCAGCTTCAAAGTATATATGAACCAACCTACATTTTAGTAGTAGTAGTACCTTTTACAAATCATTTTAACCTACATAAAAACCGATACTTTCGGGAAAATTGAGATTGTATACCTGAAAAGAATTTTCTGTTGTATCTCAGCCATCTATGCCCGCTAACTCCAGCGGCAATCTTTAGACACTTAACCGCAAGACTAACCCGCTAAACAACTTTAAAACCACTTTCAAGTGTACAATAGAATCCTCGCACAATATCTTTATAAAGCCCGGGAAAATTTAGCGGAATTCACGAGGTATTTCAGATATGGCACGTCACTAACATTTCACTTATGTTACTAGTGCTTCGCTGCGGAATTCCGCCCACGATTTTCCGCTATGCTTGTCCCTTGTCTAACTTAGAAACTTAGAAGTGGAAGTAATATTATTTGTAGGGTTAAAAAATATATGGATAGAAGCAGCGTTCCTTTGCGGAATTCTATGATAATACTAATAGAAAACGTGATGTTTGGCGGATTACAGCAAAATTACTTTTTCTTTTAGTTTATGAAAAGTTTTCAGAAATTCAGTTTACGGAATTGTTTTTCGCCATATTTTTGGTTTACTTTAAATTTTAAACACACATATTATTCTGTCCTCTAGATGTTTACCGACTGCAAAACGAAAAGGAAGTGTTATGATTTTAGCCGTCTATATGTATGTTTGTATTTCAATTTATTCACTGTAGCGCCTAAACTATTAAGCCTTTCCGGTTATGGTTCGGATGACATAGGCTACATTTTATACCTACGAATAAATATTTATTCGTAGTTTTATACTAGCACAATAAATATGACGAATTGTACAACAAATTCTCCGAAGTCGAGTTCCAGTTTTTAAATTTTTTCCTGATTTTTTCGCCTGATGGTAAGTGACGATGCAATCTAAGATGGTAGCGGGCTAACTAGGAAGGGGAATGGCAGTGTAAGTTCAACCCATAAATTGGCTTCTATACGCCATCGTACCGAAACGCTGAATAGCTAGGCGGCAGGTCTTTGACGGTAGGGTGGCAACTAGCCACGGCCAAAGCCTCCCACCCACAAACATATAAGAGTAAGCAGACCTAACATAATTTTCACAACTACATCTAAACGAATAAATAATATCTTCGCTTGCTTCTCTCCAACAAAAAATATATGATTCTATCTCTTTTACTTCTGTTGTTGCAACACTTACGCACTCATAGACATAATTGAGCTTGAGGCAATTCGTAAGCTACAAATAAGAGAAGTATGGTGGAATATGTCAATTTGTCAAAAACAACAACATAACCTGCGAGTTGTTTATTCTTTTAAATTTGCTTTAAAATCGAGTCTAAAGAATCAAAAATTCTGAAATAAAATGGTGAAGTGTTGTGCACCTCTGTGTGGCAATTCTCCGTATAGGAAAACACCTGCAATTACTTTTCATCGGTAAGTTTTGATGTGCTATAGACTCGTAATTTGGTTATATGCTTACTCGGCATTTTAGAAGCAGTCCCTAATTATTATATACGCAAAACTCGTAGACAGTTATAGTAATTTTGGTTCTAGTATATTCCTGTTGCAATATTTATCAATTAATTAATATCAGGATCTTGTTTGTCGTTTCATATACTTGTACAATTTGACAGGGCCGTATTCAGGCGCAAGTTTTGTTTAGTGGGTATATTTTGATTAAATAATTAGTCTGTTTTTGCCTGCCTGTTTTAAGATGTATTGGATTGTATTAATTTTTATTTGTATTGTATTGGACTTAGGAAAATTAATCGTGGAAGCAATACATAGCATAGTTTCATTAAATATTGTAAAATTTTTACTTTTTTTTTAAAAGAGCGACCGCCGAGTTTCTTGCTGGCTCTTCTCGGCGGGAAAGGCATTCCGAACCAGTGGTAGATTCATTGACGATTCAAAAGTGCTTGTGAAAGTTTATTTGAAATAAAATATTTCTATTTCTATTTCTATAAAAGTAAGGATAAATTATAAAATTAAATCATTTTTTAGCTTTCCAAAGGATGAAAATATAAAAAATGCCTGGTTGATGCAGACGAATAAAAAAAATTGGCAGCACAAAACATCGAGTGTGCTATGTTCTGAACATTTTGAAGCACATTTAGTGGATTGCAGTGGTTTTCGTACCGTCCTTACTTCTAATGCAATCCCAATGATTTTTGATTCATCATTACAAGTAAGTTTCTAGTTGTTCTTATATTTAGGTACCAACCCAAAACATCTTGCCATTTAAACGTAAATATTGACAGCTATACCCATATATATATATAGCTGTGTACCTATTTGTATTACCTATTAAATTGTTAATACTAGACAACTGATAATTTATTACTCTTGTTTTCAGCATATGTCTACATCATCAGTAAAAGGTCCAGTAGAAAGAAAAGCTGCTGGAGATCAAGTTTTGATGGACTTGCAAAATTTACAGCCTAGTAATACTATTAATAAAGAGTATAGAGTAATACTATTATATGGTTTATTTTGTTATTTTTATAAGTTTAAAATGTGTAATACTATTCTAATAAGGTTATTGAAATGAGTGATACAGGCTGAATAGAATGTAAGAGTTAATTAAACTACTGTTGATGTTATCGTATTGTCAATGTTTGTATTTCTAAAAGATATTAGAGAAAAAGTTGCTTTTTGATTTTGTTTTATTTATCTAATAGATATATCTTTTGGGTAGATTTTGTAAATCATGTTTTGTTTTGATTTTATTAAATATTATTTTGTAACATTATTACTTGTTTGATTACAAAACCGCGAAACTTAGCACATTAGAATCCATTTTCATAATTAAGAATTAATTTATAGAATTAAGTTTACAGAATGTAAAATAAGGGTTTAACCTACAATTTGATGGCAACTTTCCGTAGTTTCCATATTATTTCAAATTACAGATATTAAATACTCTCCAGTCCCTTCAACCTCGCTGAACCTCGCTTTTCGAAGTCCGGCTCTGTTTACTGTCAATGTGTGCGTGAGATTTGTATGTAGGCGTAATTGGAACGCCAATTTTTTCTTATGTTAGGTCTGCTTACTCTTATATGTTTGTGCTCCCACCAGACAAAAATAATATGTAAAAAGTATATTGTATTTGCATTAAATTCGAAAATACTAAGCGATTGATACAAATTGTTCCCGTTGAATGAATAATGAGTTGTACGTGATAAAAGTCCAATACACCGACTGTACTGTTCAAATGCTGAATAATTTGAATACAAATCTAATGGAATTATTAATGATCTACACGTGATACATGTTCTCTATGTGGTCAACAGTGTTACACCCAACATTAATGTGTTTCTAGTTAGCATGGCCCAGGTATTACGTCATGACTCCACGCAGCTTATACCCATTCATATTTGATTGGTTCCTTGTTTAACATTCGACGATTACCATAACCTTTGGGTCTGATGAATTGTTGAGTACGTTTATATAGGTTAGTTAATAGTTCATTTTCGTAGATCGAAACGAAATACTTTCGGGTTGCGGGAGGTTTCTACAATGTTAATTTTTGTCTGGTGGGAGGTTTTGGCCGTGGCTAGTTACCACCCTATCGTCCAAGTGCCGCCAGGCGATTTGGCAGTCCGACACGATTGCGTGTAGAAATCGATGACCGTGGTTTGAGTATACTGCCATACCCCTTCCAAGTTAGCCCGCTAATAACTTAGACTGCATCGTCACTTACCATCAGGTGAGATCGCAGTCAAGGACTAGAGGAAAAGGTGGTAATGTGACCCCCGCAGGTATATTGGCCCCCTTTAATATTTATACCTTAGAGTCACGCTGCCTAGTATCTCTTTAGGGAAACGCAGAGCTCCATTGACCGTATTGATTTAGTACTTACTAATTCCGGAAGATGACTTTACGTTCTTTTATTATTGGAACCAGTCGAAACCTGCAACTGCCAAACTTTTAAGACCGCTCCGATTAAAATGAAATTTTTATGGTAAAATTCAAGTTTTGGCGTTGGTGCTTCGTAAATTGTGCACGATAAAGGATTTCCTATGGGATTTCGAAGGTAAATAGACAAAAAATCTAATGAATTTACGGAGACGCTACATCCAGCAGTAGTTGTGAAAGTGATGCAGTTGTGGAAACTGCCTCAGAAGTTGATGAAAATATCTGTCCGAATTTGGTACCTGAAAGCTCAGATACGAACTGCACTATTTAAGCGACAGACGGGGAGAGGAGTGGATTCAGTGCCAGAGTTGCAATTTATGGGCTTACACAGCCTGTGCAGGTCCGGAAGGCGAATATTATATCTGCGATTTTTGCCGTTAGGTTTTCATGACATTGAATATATTTAATATGGCCCCCAGGGTGCCATATAACCCTCACTGGATCTCAAGTTGCCAAATTTAAATACATTTAGAATATATTTGTTTTTGATTATTATGTGGCTGTTTCATTTATTCTAAAGTCTAGCATGCATAGGCAAATAAATAAGGAACACTGTAATGTATTTATTCGATTTCTGAGTATGATATTTTGAACATGAGGCCCCAAATACAAAGTAGGGGGCCACATTACCACCTTTTCCTCTATCTTGTGATCAAAAAAAAAAAAGAAAATTATTGTTTGTCGCTGAACGCGACATTGAAATATTTACTAACAAGTTACTATAAAACCCTACTGCGTTGAAAAAATAGGTATGAACAGTAAAATTATATAGATTCGATAGTTTTTCTTCGCGGACTTCAATGTCTTTAAGTTTTGCCAAGTCTGTTCGTCTGTCCGTCTGTCCGCGCAATTGGTTGTTTGTTAATTGTTATTTCGATTGTGGTATGTATTCGTTTGTGAAATATTATGCCTTAAAGTGAAAATTTTTGTTAGAGTCGGGCGTAGAGTTGGCCGTTTATTATATTTTTAAAGCCAGATAGATGCATCTTTAGAGAGCCATCGTTCAATCAGCGAGTTAGGTATGGAAATTGAAGTTCTTTTTACCAGTTTTCGATACTCAAAATGCCTTAGTAACTGATGCTGAGATCTATAGAACGTGCTTTGACTCAGCTTAGGCTCAAGATAGAGGTTAAAACGAGACACAAATATGCTCTGACATAAATAACTCTGTCTTGAGTCTGAGCTGAGTGAGCAGAGGTGGCTCTAGCCCATGTAGCGCCCGTGTACAATGAATATCTTAGCGCCCTCTAGTAGACGCGCGTCCAAAATGGAATTCTTACAATTCCTGAGGAGACGACCCTGCTGTTCTTCAATACAAGAATACCGTTGACTTACAGTCATATTTTCACCAGTGAAAGGAAATTCAGGCGCAAAAAATGGTGCAATTTTAAATGATATCGGGAAGCAAGCAAGCGCGGCTCGGCGCGGCGCCCCCTACAACCCTGCGTCCGTGTGCGTTGCACACCCTGCACCATAGGTGAAGCCGGCACTGTGAGTGAGAGTACTGTCTATAGATTTTAGCCTAAAAACTCGTTTCTTAAAGCAAGCTTAGGTATAGGTACTTACGGGGCAGAGGTAAAAGTATTTCGTCTAGAGAACATTTTTTGAAGTAGATATTGTTGTGTCTGAGCTGATATGCAAATTCTTTGCTACGGAGATAATACGGTGTTAAGCTGCGATCGAAGCTCTCTTTATAGCGCTTAGGGACATCTTGGTCCCAAACCGAGTTTACTCATTAACCGACTTCGAAAAAAGGAGGAGGTTCTCAATTCGTCGGAATCTTATTTTCTTATGTATGTTCCCCGATTACTCGAAGAGGCCTGGACCGAATTAGAAAATTCTTTTTTAGTTTGAAAGGGTATACTTTCCAGGTGGTCCCATTGTCATAAAGTCAGGATCTGATAATCGGATCCTCGAGAAATGGAGGTAACTCTTCTATAGGCACAATTGATGAACTTTGTAGTGGCGTTTGAAGTCGATTTTGTAAAAATAATTTTTACGTTTATATTATTTAGGGACCAAGATGTCCTTGTTAGATGGTTCTAAGCGCTATAAAGTAAAGCATAACTGATTAGCGAAGCAAGAATAAATTGTCTTTATTTAGTTTACTAACTTATTAAGTCATGGTTAAGGAACTGGTGAGTGGACTGGCATCAAGAACTATTCCGACTAGCCATGGACAAGGAGAGGTTTAAAAAATTGACCGCTGACTGAATTACATTTATTCACAAGATGTACTTAATGGTATAATTAAATTTAACTTTGTATTTGACGACCAGACTCTCCACAGATTGCTTCAAGTTTTACAAATTGTAAGTTAAATATAACTTGGTTAATTTAACTTTAGTAGTTTTTAATGTCTTCAGTTAGGCTTAGCATTTACATAATTGATGTAAAGTTAAGCGAAATCAGTTACTAAATTACTAACTGTGTGGCTATGCTTACATAGGTGCTCATTTTTAACCGACTTCAGAAAAAGAGGTTCTCTATTCGATGCTTATTTTTTTTTTTTTTTTTTGAAAGGATTTATCGTCAGGTTGTTTCCATTTTTTGTTGAAGATCTGATGTATATCTTCGGAGATATCTATAGATTATTAATTATATCGTAAATATACTACGTACATATGCATACATACATCGCAATCGATACACAATACACATGTATCTCTATTTCAATGATTCATAAATGTAACGAAGAAACCTTAAATATAACGTAAGTATGAGAATAAAAAGCAATGATAATGAACCTTTGAAAAAATATGTTTCTTTTACAAATACAGAAACATTCACAGTGTCGATATCCTTGTATAAAATGTTAATTACAAGAACAAATTGGATTTTCCACCTTCCGTGTAATTTGAATCAGGAAATAAAACTACCTACGTCGATTGCCACCTGCGCTGATATTACGCAAATATTACAATCTATTGCATTGATTGCGAATAGAGTCTCATATTTTTTTTTTTCTGATTAAAATGTTTTACGTTTTGTAAATAAAAATTTTTTTGTCCGACTATTTTCATTTCCCATTCGAATTTTCGCAGAACGTGTATTTCTTTTGCCGCTAAAATAACAAATAAGCTAAAAAGAATGTTCGGAGACCATACAATACACTTTGATTATGCTCGATCTCAATAAAATCGTTTACGATACGGAACCCTTCGTGAGGGTGTCTGATTCGCTCTTAGCCGGCTTTTATTTTTATTCTTTCTTCGGATGCCTACGGCATAATAGCTATCTGTATGCCAAATTTCAGCCTGATCCGTCCAGTGTCCAGTGAAAAATTTCATTTTCTTATACATTTTGTATTGAACGGGATTTTTGATGGCAAGGAAAGTGAACTTTTACCCCGCAAAACCAGTAACCTAAGTCACGCGGACAAAGTCGCGGTATTTAGATAAATTAAAGACGTTATTTTATGAGATTCAATTTATAAAAATCACATCACTAGCACATTTTACAAAATCAAACTTAAATAACGACTTTACAACGACAGAGTTGAAAATAATGAACATCTCAAATTAAAACCGGATCACGCGACAGATGCTGCTAAAAGCAATTTCATAATTGGAGATTTCGATGCTATTCTAAAATCTGTCGATGCTTTAGATATGAGAGTATCGTCTTTTATTCTTAAATTAATATTCTTAATGGATCCCATATCATTTAGTAATTCCAGCTTGGTAGATTTAAGGAAAATGTTGTCTTTTGGTTGCGTGTCGGTATTCGATTTCCTGTGTTTATTGGCTTCTATATCATTGTGAGTATGCAAATTGTCAAAAGAGAATATTCCAATATTTCTTTTCTTTCGAAGCGGAACACCTTTAATTTCGTCTTCATAATCTTCATCCGTTTTCTTATCGGAAATTTTTAATTTATTTAGAAAATCATCTTCTTTATTGCTACAAATAGGTATATTTATCAATTAATCTATCTTACCTGATTGAATTTTAAAATACCCAACATTTTATGCTGAAAGATTTATTCTCTTGTAAAAGAATAATTTAATAATCTATTTAATACTTCGATCACAAAATAAGAAGAATTAATGATTTTTTTTTATAAAAATTTAGACGATGCCCGCGACTTCATCCGCGTGGAATAAGTTACCGCGGGATCTCTTTAATTTTCCGGGATGTAGCCTATGTATTAATCCTGGATATGAGCTATCTCCATTCCCAATTTCACCCAAATCGATTCATCCATTGTGGCGTGAAGACACTAACATACACACCCATAAACTCTTGCCCTTATAATATTTGTAAGATAGGATAATAAGAAATATTATTATTTGTGTAGTTGTGTTGTATTGTATTTGTGTAGTTGTGTTGTATTTGTATTTTACTGGTCTGTGATATAAACAGTGCAAAAGGGTTTTTAAAAATTCATAGAAGATGAAAAGGTTTGCCAATCCGTACTTGACCAGTGTGTAGGAGAAAAGAGACCTTTGCTCAGAAATGGGCCGCCAATGGGTTGACATGATGATCCCATTAAAACTAGGAATTAGTGACCTAACCAGCGTAGTATAAAAAGTCATCAAACACTCCTGAAAAATGATAATGAAAGATGTTGATATTCACTCACCTTGGTGAATCGAACCTATCTAGTAACGATTTCTCCTTGAATGATTCCATTTCCTCATCTATAGACTTCGATAAATCAGGCTCAGGGGTTCTTGATGGTGCCTTTAGTGGTCGTGCTGTAGATGGAAGTCTGATAGTCGATTTGGGTTGAGTTGGACGTGCAGGGCCAGCTTTTGGAGTGACGATACGCGGGAGGTTTACTTCATTCGTGTAACGAACGTCGTATCGCATCGGAAACTCTTGTGGAGGCAACTTTGCCATCTTCCATTTATAAGATTGGTTAATTTGATCATCTGGAACCGCTTGTCGGAGGGGGTTCAGATTTGGAGGTGGAGGGTTGTGGTCCAAATCTTGAAATGGCGGTATGTCAAATCTGAGTGCATTGTCTGGTACGGGGTTGCCAAAGCGTCTCCTACTATCCATAGGAATCTGGGAATAGAAGTGCTTAGAAGGAGTAAAATACCTTTAAACTGAAATCGGGAAAGATTCGGGCATATTATTTTAGTAAAGCTTGTTTTCCGCATTTATCATATGCCCAAAGTAGACACAATTATTTACTAGTTGATTTATTATTTACTAGTTGATGCCCGCGACTTCGTTTGCGTGGAGTAAGTTTTTCTAATTCCCGCGGGAACTCTCTTATTTTCCGGGATAAAAAGTAGCCTATGTGTTATTTCAGACTATAATCTATCTCTGTACCTTTCAGCCAAATTAGTTTAGTCGTTGCAGCGTAATTGAGTAACAAAAATCCATCCATCCATATATCCAAACTTTCACATTTATAATACTAATAGGATTCGGCCAGCACTAAGACCACATCGGGCGTTACCACAAAGTATTACTAGTAAGTAAGTATTATTAGTAAGTAAGTTGTAAATACGCCCCCGTTTTACATTAATAGTCCAACTAATTTCATTAAACATCATTATATATTAAAATTAATAGGAAAATGTGACTGACTTCTTCGCTTTCCTTTGTAGTGCGGCCACTGGCGGCGGCCTTTCTCATATTAATTGCGCTTTGAATTGCCTTCAACTGGTCCAGTGATCCGCTCTCAAAGGGCTTTATAATCTAAAACATTGAGAAAGGTTTGAGTTCATTTTGAAGTAGTGTTTGCCTGCAATTTGGTCCAGAAGGAGTTTCTGTTTCCCCATGTTATCTAATAATTGAGTATTTGACTATTATCAAAATGGGGATATTCATTAATTACAATCAAAAATGGCCCGATGAGGGTGGCATGTTCATAGAACAAACCCTCTATAAATATTTGAGATTAAAAAAAAAACAACCGAAAATGTTACAAGTAAGGATAACATTTCTGCCCTCCTAACGAAAAGTGCAATAACTCGGGTTTTGGGTCTAACAGACTGTGACTGTATTCTAAAACAAAATTTTGTATGGAGAGCGTATTGAACTACTGAATCGAGCCATTATGTTTCAATATCGTTCTCTTTTTCTAACAGGAAACTTAAAAGCTTTATAGTTTTGAGACTAGTTAAGATATTAAAAGGAGAAAAATAACATTTTTTTTTCTTTGTGTTATAATATTAAAACCCTTGTTTTAAGTATATCAAAAAATTTAGTCAAATACCGAATTGGTAACCTTCAATGTCCTTGAAGGTGGGTGAATTCTGCCAATTCGCATTGGATCAGCGTGGTGGACTATGACTTAAACCCTTCTCTGAACATCCACTGCCTTTCTCATCCAAATATTGGTCCAATGATTATAAATAAGTAACCTCATCCGTAGAAATGGAGGTCCTAGTAGCTGCAATGAGTGCAATTTGGTCAGGTGGCTTTGCAGTCAGCCTCATCAGAGAACCTTCGAAGTTGTGCTTATCGTTGGATTCGTATATCGAGTCGTCCAATCGTCTACCAGATCTCATAGATGTCGACTCGTCAGATTCTCCCGTCATAACTGCAAAGTTATCAAGAGGCGGTAAAGACAGATTAAGGTATTGGATATGGTCATTGAAGCAAAAACTTAGGTTGAAATGTATAAAGCTTGTTGTGACTTGGTTCGGTATTGAGACAGAGTTAAAACCAAAAATACATCTGTCTCGTTTTAACTCTGGCTCTTGATTCTGAGTAGAGTGAAAGATTGAGCTGAAATGCATCAAAATTGGCATCACGGGCAATATTCAAATCGGCACAAAATACAATTCCTTAGAGGTTGGTGACATCAAGCTGAAAAGCATCTAGGTAGCTCTCTGACGTAAACAATTGTAAGGAAGGGATTAAGGGAAATTCTTGAGGTTCAGAAAATACCTACAAGAAAGCTATAATCAACTAGGAAGTGTAATAAAATAATGAAGTTTAACCTGGAGCGGAGCCAACTTTCATGTTTTGTTACTGACATCACATTGAGCCATCAAATATTTTTCGTATTTTCCTCGTTAATAGATTTTTATGCAATTATATTTTATTTCAATCCTGAAGACTTAAGATAGTGCAGAGTGCAGTCTATTGATTTCAACCTAAGTGCACTCTTCCTCTGCTCAGACTCAAGACAGAATTAAAACGAGACAGATTTATGTCATAGTCTCTAACATTTGTGTCTCAATTTAACTCTATCTTAAGTCTGAGCTGAGTCAGAGCACGCTCTATATATAGATCTCAGCATAAATCTCTGGACTCTCTGGTGTTGTACCTTTCAAAACATAGATTTGTTGCTCTACTATTTTTAAAATAAAATATTTTTTGATTTGATTCAAATATTTTAGGTAATTTCGATCGTCCTACATTATAAAAATGATCGGAAGTCATAGTAGAACCCATCATGTACAAAGATTGTAACACGAAAGCCAGGTCTGTTATTGTTCGAAAAGGCAATTTGATGCCCTTTTACTTTTACATTTCTGGTGCCTACCTAATTTGACAAATAATTTTTCGGATTAGCGATAACCAAAAGAATAACTCACTTCCGAATTGGTAGGGTAGAGAAACTCCAAGTAAAGTTAATTTCTCCATAGCCCACCGAGTAAATAGCTTTCTCATGAGGCCTTACCTCACGAGAAAGCTGAAGGCTGAAGAGCATCTAGGTAGCTCTCTGACGTAAACAATTTTAAAGAAGGGATTAAGGGAAATTCTTGAAGTTCAGAAAATCAAAATATTTTTTGATTTGGTTCAAACATTTTTAGTAACTTCGATCGTTCTATTTCGAAAGCTATTTACTCGGAATGTTATTCGTCAGCTCTTCAATTAGGTACATTAATAGTGTAAAAACTCAGGTAGGCTTACGTTTGTCTTCTCTTAAAAGTCCATCGACTGGCTGATGCCCACTTCGTCGCCAGTCCATGTCGTCTGCGATCTCGTCGTCGAAGATACCTCGCTTTATGTAGACGGATACATTCGTCTCTGGAAATAGTTGTTTACTACAAAAAGTTCAGTGCTTGACTGTATACGCTGTATACCAATGTATTTTGTTTTAATTTGTAATAATATTATATAGATATATATTCAGTACTGTACTGATTTCAATAAAAGCTACTCGTATTTCCTTTCAAATCGACTGTGAATTGACATCTAGAGAAGCGCCATTCACACGCCAATATTTAGATATATTTAGATGCTTTACAGCCAAGCGCATATACTTAATATACTTACTTTTTATTATTTTACTTATGAAAAAATAGAAAACAGTTTCAATGTGCCGTTTGGTGTTGAAACCCTATTATACTAGTTGACTAGTTGTTTAGTTGTTTAGTTGTCTAGTTGTCTAGTTGTTTAGTTGTCTAGTTGTCTAGTTGTCTAGTTGACTATTTGACTAGTTGATTAGTAGGATACAGTAGAGCACCTTTCAAGTCGATGTATTCTGCTAACGAGTAGTTGTAGCCGAGAGCGACGCCCGACATAGACGCCGTGAGCAGCGAGCAGCATACGGCCGAGCTAATGCAACACGACATCGTGAACGTCCATAGCCTGTAACAAGCGATAACCTTTATTAGCTTATTAGCTTGTTACTACCATATTGACTCACTCAATCAAATGAGTTAGCTCAGTTCGAAAGCATAATTGGACGCACATACGCAATAACGTTTCAACCCGCAAGCATTTGTCTTAAATACATACGTAATGTAAAAGAATAAAGTTAACTTTTCAATTGATACGTTGTGTGGGTTGATTCTTTATTGCATATGTGCGTCCAGTTAAAGTTGTCACCAACTATATCAAAATTATCGAAATTGGATATTTGATTGAATTTTTTTTTATACTTAAAAAAAGGGTTTTTAATACTATAACACTATGTCATCTTTCTTATTTAATATCTTATCGATAACTGTTATTATTAGAGCCACAGTCAGTCAAGTGCATACTTAAATCAAATAATTCAAGAGCCATGACGGTACAGCGAATTTTCTTCAAAGATAAAATAATATCTTTACAAAGATTATGCTGTTGTATACGCTCAATACAAAACAAAAGAATTCAGTAGATCTGTTCATAAATTTTTAACAGCGTAAAGTTAAAAGCTTCTTATACTCGTATATATGTATGTATATCAAAAGTACTGTAAGTATAGAAATCTCTCAAAGGTATTTGCGTTCAATTCGCACCCTCGCTTTAAATGTTTGAGGAAAATTCTGCGCATTGTTTGATACGATTTTAAATACTTATTGAACGATACCTTCTTTTCTTTTGAAACAAAGCGGTATAAAATTTCAACTCCTTTGTGATTAAAAATAATATTATCTTGTAGTACCAAAGTCTTCAAACAACAATCTTTTATGGCTGGAACACTTTAATTTTCCGGGATAAAATGTATCCAAATCGCTTCATTCGTTGATGCATGAAGAAGTTACAAACAACCAAACTTTCATATTTATTATATTAATAAGACACAAAGAGATTTTCATTTAAATTCTATAGGAGTACGAGATAGATTTCAGAATTAGATTTTTTCAGTATCAAAATTTTATGTATTTACTTCTACTGCATCTGTTGCAACCAGCAACAAAATAGAATTTTTCAAATATGTAGATGTTCCTATTATTACGTATGTTATGAAGGATATTTTAAAAGCTTTGTATAAAAGCATTCTATAAAACATTTTCTCGAAGATATTAGCATTCCGTTTGCGGTATTCTGCGGTATTGCACTGAGTATACGGGTATTTAAAAAATACCTCTTTGCAGCTATTTCTTATACTCTGGAATCCTAAAAAAAGGCCACTATTCAACATAGCAGATTTCCATAAATGAGACATCGTTGGCTTTGTCTCAACGGTCCAAACATAGTCCATATTAATATTAGAAATGTGAAAGTAACTGTATTTCGACCAACGAAAAAAGACTCCTTTTTTCATTTCATTTTATTTTCCCTTTTTAGTTGCTTTTATCGTCGCGATTTTGTCATTATTACCATTTCACGTCTGACCGTTGAAACGATTTCGATATTTGGCAAAGAGGTAACAGACATGCACACAGAGAACAGTGTTCTCTTTATCTTAGAAAATCCAAGATTTCCTTGAAGGTTTTTAAAAATTATTCCGCCACTTTTCGACTTTGTGTACGATATTACCACCATTTATAGGGAAACCCTATAAATGGTGCTTCTAACTTCAAACTAAAATAATAATTTTATAATTTAAAGTGGCGTTTTAATTCGGTTTGTTAAAAGGAATTTTTTATATTATTATTAACGTTAAAGCTACCTACGGATTAGCAGAGTTGCGCGTCCGAGGGCTTAAATATTAATTAACAAAAAGCGGCTTACCTCTGAACGAGATCGATCATCCAGCCACAGCACGTGAAAATACAACACATGGCGACTCACTTTCCGATTTCATCAATCATCACCGAACTAAAATTATACAAAAGCTCATGCAAATGACAAATTCGGTACAATATATGCATCTATTTCACTAGCTCAGTTTGTTAAGCTTACGAATTAATAATATAATAAGTCACACTAATAGAAATAGAAATAGAAATAGAAATATTTTAAAGGCGGAGTTTGTGTGTGTGTGTATGTTCGTTACTTCTTCAAGTCACAACGAATGAACCGATTTGGCTGAAATTTGGAATTAGCTCATACTCAGGATTAACACAAAGGCAAAAAGATTTTATGCCGGAAAATTGAAGAGTTCCCGCGGGAATCAAACAAACCTTAATTCACGCGGACGAAGTCGCGGGCATCATCTAGTGATAGACGATGCTTGCGATTTGCGAACTGCGAAAAGAAATTATTGGCCATCGAAACAAACTATGTATAGTCCACCGAAATGAAATTAAGCCACCAAAGCGACAATTTTTATCATTTAGGTGATATTTTACGCGTTTCGGTGGCTGTTTAAGGCCTTCGAATCCACCGAAATAAAGGACAAAAATGAGCATAACGAAAAAACTATTAAAAGGATGTAAAAAACAATACACAGATAAACAAAGCAAAGCAAAGTTTCTGGGGCACATGCATTTTTACTTACCAGTTATTAAACTGGGTAGAATATTATTATAAAATTATTTTGTGATAATAGTACCACTATTAACGACTTAAATAAAAGTAGCCATTAACCAAAATGTTTTGTTTTATGAGGGAAATTACAGTGAAAAACAGCCACCGAAATGAAAATTCAGGATTTGATAATTATTTTTTCCTAAACTACAATCCTAATCATAAACAGTTATTGCCTCACACATAGGTAACTAACTACCTCTTCTATCTAGAAAATAATATTAGAACTGTATAGCAACGTTCTGCAATACCGATTTCAACAATGCCGCGTAAATTTTGCTGTTGGGAAATCCACCCAAAATTGGAATGCCAAGGCGTCTCTCGCTAACTTCACTCAGAAAATGTTTTCAGTTTCATAAATTATTGACTTGAAACTCCAGTCTCCGAAGATAGAAAGTACATTTTGATTCAAATTCAAAGCATGCTTTATTCAAATGACTCTTAAGTATTAAGTTCTTTCATTTGAATTACTTAAGTACGCGCACCGGTTCGGAAACAGTCTCCTATTTAAGACGAGAAGAATCAACTTACTAGCTTAAATAGGAAATTTTCCTCCAAAGTTTGGTTCGTGTTTTTTTATTGACTTGACTGCGATCTCGTCTGATGGTAAGTGACGATGCAGTCTAAGATGGTATAGTTCTTTCAATTCATGAGGGTACGCGGCTCATGGTTGTGTGTGTATCGTATCTATATAAGTGGGAGCGAGAGCTCGCTCGTGCCTGACTCCTCCCACCTAGGCTCCCGACAGGCACACACTTACGCAATGTGCATGTACACGACGTAGCCACATGTAAAACGCCCATAACTTCGTGTGAAAAACGTACTATAACGGGCTAACTTGGAAGGGGTATGGCAGTGTAAATTCAACTCATACCCCAAATCTGATTCTACACGCCATCGAGCCGCGTCACGTCACGTCTTTGACGGTAGGGTGGTAAGTAGCCACGGCCAAAGCCTCCCACCAGACCCATACAGACATAAATTCCCAAATTGCCCCCACCGGGAATCAAACCCTAGACCACCCAGGCAGAAGACCACAGCGCTCACCACTGCGCCATTTAGGTCGCGGGATTGTTACAAAACTTTACTTACAATTTTCATGCATTTGTAAAAACCGTCAAGTAGCTATCTTGACTCGACCACAGGCGTTAATTTTATTCGCGTTATCATGACTGGGTCTTACTGCAATTTGCAAAGTGAATTGCAAAATGTAGCTGAAAATGGAAAATTAAATTTACATTGCAGAAATTGAAAGAAGTGACACAAAAAGTGTTTTGATCTGGTTTTGGCACTGACTTGTACACAGAACAATAACTGAGATTTAGCGGCCATTAGGCAAACAGAGAGTAGTATACCAAGAGAATATAATTACTTCGTAGTATATTCCTTGGGCAAAAGCCTAGGAGGATTATTACAAACACAAATTTTTTTTCCTCCGAGGCAAAAGTGAGTAGGTACTACCTAGTAACCTACCTAGACCTAAAGTTTGATAGTTTAAATGATAATACTAAATGAGACCCGTGACTTCGTCCACGTGGTTTGTTTTTTGATTCCCGCGGAAACTCTTTTTTTCCGGAGTAAAATGCAGCCAATGTATGTGTTAATACACACACACACACACACACACATCGGTTAGGAGATTTGATTAACAACGCTCCCTTCCGTACCATTATTATCACTTATGTTCTACTATAGGAAGTGTACTCGTTTTCCCGGTGTCCTACATAAGAAATTAAAATGAACCAGATTGACACTCCTACATTATAAACATAAATACATAATACATGAATATTGGGAGAAAAACATGTTGATATTAAAATAATCAGAGCACGAAATAAACAAAGAAATAACAATCAGAGTTTGTTTATTGTTAGTAACGAGCTTGGGTATTCAGGGAAACCTACTTTATTGTGTTGGTAGAGGTATATTATATTTATAAATTAATCTAATATTACATAATATAATAGATAAGTCCGTATCTTATAAAAACAAAAACGAGAACACTAATTAATAATGTTTGCTTATGAAACTATATTATATTCGAGGATGAGTGAAATTAGGATTTTTTTTTGCCAAGTTCCTTAGTTACTACATGTAGAACCAAGCTGATTTGTTTGACAATGAGGGGTGATGAGTATGCCATGTTCTTAGAGATACTACGTATATAATCTATACTAATATAATTGTAATATGATAATCTATACCAATATTATAAAGAGGAAAGATTTGTATGTAAGTATGTTTCTAACGAATTGGCTCAAAAAGTACTGGACCGATTTGGCTGAAATCTAAAATGGAGATAAACTATACCTTGAATTAAAACATAGGCAAGCATAACTTTTTATCTCGAAAAAAATTATAGTTCCCGTGGGACTCGAAAAAAAACCTCAATCCACGCGTATGAAGTCGCGTATATCAGCTGGTAAATTATAAAACAGTTAAAGTTAAACATTGAAAAAAACACAAAAAACAATAAATAAGCGCTAATAATAAATGATAATTTACTATGTTTATTTTAACGATAATAACGATAAATAATCAAAATATATAAAAGGAAGAAAGTGACTGACTGACTAATCTATCAACGTACAACTCAAACCACTGGTCGGATTAAGCTGAAAACATAAAGATAGTTATTAAGACCTAGGCGTCCACTAACAAAAGATTTTTGAAAATTTAACCCCTAAGAGGATTAAATAGGGGTCTGAAAAACGTGAGCGAAGCCGCGGGTAAAAGCTAGTAATAAATAATACTGAAGTGCTTGAACAGTAAAAATCTCAGCGTATTACCATCATTTATAGATTCACATAAAGAAACACCTCCATCTTCAGTAAGTGAAAACATAAAAGGGAACATTCCACCGGATATAATAGTGGGTTGTAGTTTCCTTAAGTGGCTATACTTTTCCCCACATACTTCCGCTAGCGTCGAGCTTAGCAACTAGTGGCTGTTAACGACCTGCTTACGGACACATTTTCTTTTCAGTTTCTATTTTCGAAGGCTCCTACATAAAGCATAGGTAAGTAATTCGACAGACATGTGGCGTATTTAATGAAAGAAGCATATAACTTGAGATACATTATACCTGTATTATGATTATTCTAATCTCTATATCACTATCACTACTCACTACATAGTATAAAACAAAGTCGCTTTCTCTGTCCCTATATCCCTATGTATGCTTAAATCTTTAAAACTACGCAACGGAGTTTAATGCGGTTTTTTGAATAGATACAGTGATTGAAGAGAAAGGTTTATATGTATAATAACATCCATTAAATAGTGGAGAAATACTGTTATTTTTGAGGTTTCTAAAGTGATTTCGTAAATAATTACATTTTTTTGCGTTTACTTTGCAAACGCAGGCCTACCTACGAGACCTACGAGATTTATCTTTTTTTCAATAAATGCAATAAATTTTTTAGTTTTTTTATCTAACTTTAAAGTACCTACCCACCTCTGTATGTTCTCACTGTTCTCACATTCGAGGGCTTCTGGAAGAAGCCTTCTCTTCCTTAGAGTCTTAGAGATAGGCTGTCCTTGTGCACGTCCTTTAATTTATGTTTTATTGTTTTTTTCTCTGGTACTAAATAAATAAATAAATAAATGCTCTCATCACCATAAATAAAAACCGCAAATATAATTTTCATTGCTCTTTACATTGTTTTGCGTAACCCAAACTGCGTTGTCAAAACAACTTACAAGGTAATTTATTTATTTTTGAGAGGGATGAAGCCCATCACGGAAAAGTTGAACACAAATGGGTAATTGCGCTTAACTTTTCGCGAAAAACAATCAAGTTGTATGAGGTAAATGTCAAAAATGAGGAAATGCTACCGCAGATTGTATCCGTTCTTTCTATATATTCTTTGCCGTGGGTCATGCTTCCAAGATTTCGTTAAGGATACAACAACTACAAAAGGTTTTGCGTCTCATTATCTTTATTTTAATGGCTCTTCAACTGAAGAGGCTCGTCGGGATCACACATGTCTAAAGATGGTAGAAACCTATATGGAGTTGAGGTTTCAGCGTATAGCGTGTTCAAGTATAGGTACTACTTGTCATCAAATATGTACGAGTACTATCTTTTTTACTTTATTCGGTTTGGCCGTAGGTATTCCACTACATCTCTCTACATCTCGTTTTTGGTCATCGATTAATTAATTTATTATTTTAAATTGTTATTGGATTGCAGTACATTTACGACCAGTAGGTATAATGTGTTGTGTGGAGCATAATAATTTATTAATGTAGTCTGTTAAAATATGTAGAGCTATAGCCTCGAGCCTCGTTGAAAATGTTATTTCGTTCGATTTTAGGTCCCAACGCAAAAATCTCAATTTGATACGAATTTTACTAATGAAAGTGGCTTTGTTGTTGGTCCTTCAATCACGAAGCAAATGAGCATCGAATCGACCCTATTTTTTGCATGGGTAAAGTTGAGGACCTGAAGAGAGACCTAACCTTTTGCTCACGACTTGGTCTGCATGGATAACTCCATGCAGACCAAGTTGTGGGCAAAAGGTTCAAACAGTATTTATAGCCCAACGGTTAAAGGTGCGGACTGAAAACTGAAAGGTCACAGTTTCTCCACCCATTATTATCGTACTCACTCCTAGCACAAGCTTTGCGCTTATTTGGAGGGGAAAGGAGAATATAAGTCAAGGTCAGCTTGGCATTAGCCAAGCTGACCTTGACTTATATTCTCCTATTATATATTATTCTCCTATAGTATATTAATACTTAAAAAAATGCTGAGATTTTTTAGGATAATTTTTCATTATTATTAACTACAATTACTCGTAATAATTATTAGGTTAGTTTCGAACCCCACCCGTTGCACTGTTGTTGTACCCACTTCTAGCACAAGTTAAAGAAAAGAATATTCTTTTAAAAAAAGATGAAGAAGAAGAACAACAAGAATATTATTGTTGTCCACAGCCGGCTTCAGCATCATCAGTGCTCCTGGTGCACCTCGGAGCAGTGGGGGCGCTGGCGAGCGGCGCGGCGCTGTGTGCGGGCGGCGGCACGTGCGCGTGCGGCGCGCTGCTGCACGCGCTGCACCCCTTGCAGCTGTGGACTGTGTGCGGCTTGCACGCGGACCGCGCCGCCGCCATTGCCGCGCCCTTGCACTACGCAGCTATTGTCTCTGCGAAGAAGGTTACTTTTCATTTACTATATTGCTCGTTAGAGAATAGAAGGTTACTTTTCATTTACTTTATGTACTCGTAGATGCGTTACTACGCATAAACGAGTATAAGAGTATAATAATGTCTCGACTGAAAGGTATTTTCAATTTTACTTCCATACCGAACGAGTTCTCAAGAAGCTATTTGCATTTTATTTCCCACTTTACGTATGTACCTATACTCTTTATGCTTACGTTCAGAACCTTGGTTCATTTGAGATTTTTTTTATTTTTTCAGGTGTTAATCTGCGTTGCCAGTGGTTGGGTGGCGCTCGGAGCTCTCCTGGCCCCCTTAGCTGCCGCCCAACCTCCGCTCATCTACAGCATCGGTATTGGAGGCTGTGCGCCTGACTGCGGCGCCGGGCCCGCCGCTTTGGGATTCTGCCTCATTTATGCGCTATTAACTCTTCTAGTGCCCACAGTATTAGTTCTTCTCTGCAGCTTAAAAATCCTCCGCATAGCCCGCTACCATCGGCACAGAATAGCGGCCGCGATATACGAAGTGACGCTGTCGGCGCAGCTCACTGTCACCCACCAACGTAATCCGTTTTCCACACCGCCGCCTCCTCGTCGAAGGGCGTTGTCAGCGATACTGCAACCCCTGGGAACCTTAGCGATATTGTACTTCCCTTATTACTGCGTGTTAATATGGCCCGCCGTTGCGGTACCTCCGCAACCTATCGCTGCACTATCCGCCGCTCTCTTAGCCGCAGCACCACCTGTCAACGGTATTCTCTACGGAATCCGAAGTAGAGCGCTCAGAGATTCCTTACGCAACTATCGGCGGAAACGAATGACAAAAAGCGAAGTGACGCAAGAGATTCAAGCCCGGACACCGAGCGCTTGTGGTTCCAGAAGGCCATCTCTATCGGCCGGATCGGGCTGCATACGGCCACCGACGACGAGGCGGCTGTCTGACGCTGCAGCGATGGGTTCGCGTGGATCAGAGCGCCCCGCGCAGCGTGCATCGTCGTGTAATATGCTGCAAGAGCCTCTGGAAATAGAGGCGCCTAAACCTAGACAATCTGCGATACCTATAATACGAGCGCCGCCGCACGTTGTCCTCGGTCGCGCTCTTGGACTGGAAGAGGGAGTCACGAGAGAACGCAGACGTCGACAGTCTCCGCGCATAACAGTTACGAGAGCAATGTCAGATGAATGCGAGTCCCCTTCGCGACGTCCGCTTTGTAGGCAGCATTCGAGATCGAGCGGGGCTCTTTTAGGGACGATGTCTTGTTCTCCCGCGCTCTCGGAACACGTTACTATGGACACGACTGCGGACGAACAACTTCTCCTCTCTTGGCCTCAACGTTCCCACGTAAAGCAAGAGATTTTATATACTAAAACGGGTCATTTTGATATGTAATCTTGCTACCTTATAATGTGTAAAAGACAATAACTGCGCGCGGTTCAGTCGAGTGTTGCCGTTTTAAATTGTTTTACAAAAGCTTTCTATCGATGCTCGACCTTTCCGACCAAAACTGTGACCAAATGTTGTTTCCTATATCTATTTACAACTCTATCGTAGACATAATGATTTATCCGACAGGGTTCCTCCATATCGTTAGCTTTACAATACCAAAGTATTACTTTAGTGCGTACTTCTTATATAATCTCTCTTTATTATTCCATAGGTTTAGAGACAAATTTGAGATTGTTGGATATATTTTTTTGTTATTTATTTAGTACTTAAACTTGAGATGTCTATAAAAATTGTTGTAACAGAAGCTTATATAAATAGTTTGAGTAAAATTTTTAGATGGTACGAGGTTTGCACTGATCTAGTCGACTGCGATAAGTCTTTTATATCATTAATGTTAGGTAAATTGTAAAATGCAACGCTTTTACTCGTTCTTATTGCCGCCGTCCATTTCATGGATTCTGTACCAATATTGTGTGCTGCATGCATAAATTATGTGCCCTAATAGCCTAATTAAAAGGTTCATTTTCGAGATTTTGCTTTCATTTTCGAGGCTTCACCGATGAGTCATCGAAAATGTCTAAACGCCGACCGTTCACTGTTCACAGGCGATTTTACCTCCGCGACGTTCACTGGTATCGTGCATCGTTCATCGCAAAAATGAACGATTAACGGTGCAGTCTAATTGTTATTGTAATTGTAGTTATGGTGCCAGTTACATTATTTATTTATTTCTTTGAACAAAAAAGAAAATGGGTTTTTGGTTTTGTCACATTCACGCTTCGTGAGTCAAAGTTTGCGATAATTTGCGATTTCATGCTTTCAGATCTTCAGGGTACTATCGTATGTCCACCGATAGTTAATCTATTTTTCCTTAGTAAAAATAGATTACATTTAACGGTCCACGGTATGGGATATAGAATCCATTTTCTCCTACAGAATGAATGAATTCCTTCCAGACCTTCTGTTTCGTAGAATAGACGTATCGGCGTATTCTTTTAATTTAACTAGCCTAGAGCTTTTAAATGGTGCAATTATAATTAAGCTTGTATTCGAATACCCGAAAACTTTACGCATTCGGGCCATCGATCTCTTCTCTCTATGACAATCAGGTAATGCTTAATTCGCATTACGGATAGTTTAGACTAGAAAATTGGAACTGAATTTTCATAACATTGTATGGCACTCACTTGACCATGAAGACTCGGAAAGCGGAATTAAGCGGAATGATATAATTTAAAATTTATTTGTCCACCTGAACAGATCGATACCTCCTACGTAAGTTGTTGTATCCCCAAAACGCTTATGTGACGCATTAATTGTTGTGAAGGTCAATACAATGGTTTGGGCCATCGTTTTAATAACGATACAACTTTATACGTCTTGAGAGTATGTTGAAAAATGCTGTTATTAATTTTTTTTAAACGTACACATAAAATAGATAAAAACAAATGACATAGCACAAAACCTAAAATGCCAATTTTGAGGGATACCACAACTTACGTAGGAGGTATCGAGATAAGTTTTCTTTTCCTTGGAGGAGGCAAAATTCTCATGGATACCAAGCTGGCATGTCCGAACAGATAAGTTAATGACACTGTAGTTAGCCCGAATGTCATAGGGAATTCGTTAACGACCAAATGTAAGTCCACCGTAAAACGAACTCGACACCTTGGACGACATAACTTCTCGAATCGTAGAAAACGAAGTATCAAGAATTTAACACAAAGCAGCTTAGTTTTTAACAAAGTTACGCAATTTAGGTTTCTATGGCCTAACTAGTCAAGCATTTTATGTTTAAAGACATTCCAAATAAAACATCAAAGTTATTATATAGCCTAGTTATTTGTAAGTTAAATGCCTAAAGGTGACCACACGACACGTTGCGGCGCCGCGACAACGTAGAGATTTTGTCGCGCGTTGATTTTGTTTATAATTTTTATGTATTGTAATAGAGATTATTGTAACAAAGAAAGATCCTAATTTATTTCTACCGTTGAATACAGTTAGTACTTTAATATAGTTAATTTATTTAAAAAATATTTACCTAGATACACAAATGTTTTTATATTATTTACTAATTTTATTGAGAAAAAATGTAATGTCGTCGTCTAACGAATATGCTATAGGAAAGAGATACATAATTTAAAACTGATTATTTCCAATGCCTTATCTCATTTATACGTGAACTGTAGGCAAATCTGTAATTTATGTTATGAAGATATCAAAATATGATCGTGTTTTACTAAAAATTGATTTAATGTTACGTCAACTTCTGGCATAAATGCATAAGCGACTTGCATTGCCTAGAGACGTTCTAAAGTTTTGTTTTGTTCGCGTCTATGCGCCGCGCACAAAGCAAAGCATGGCGCTTACGCGTTTTATATGGTAACCATGGGCAACGCTTTGCGCTTAGTTATAGCCCTCAGATGATGCATTTTATATTCACATTCACATGTTGCAAGATTTAATACGAATAATAAACAATGCTAAAAGCATTACTTGTAAATTAATAAAAATGTAGTTAGAAAATATTATGTATAAAGTATTTTGAGCGTAGAGTTAAAATTTTAGATGTATCTATTACAATATGTTAGTCTATGACATGTATTTCTACCTTCGATCACTAATGTACAAGGTAACATGCTGTCATGTTTCAGTGTCTATAAAAATTAAGTCTCGATTGCGAACCTATTTTTGTGAGGCTAATATGAAAGCCTTTCACGATATAATCTATTTTCCTTAGCTGTCTTAAAAGGTAAACAAGTTGTTTCACAAAGGCGTAAGTAACACCCTGAGTACAGAGCGCATAGGATGTCTTTCGTAATCGCCGCGCCCGGTTCGTTCGTCGGTTACTCGTTTCTTCGAAATATTTTTTCATATTTTTTTTTACCTTTTAAGACAAATAGGGAAAAATAGATTATAGTTACCATAGATAGCTTTAAAAAGTTTAAAATTGTAACACAAGAGCTCAAAGAACCTTTCCTTTTGGCTTTGGTTTAAGGAAGATCGAAGGAAATGTATTATTGCATATTTGATTTAGGTGAGAACATAACATAAGTTGAGATCTATAGAGCGTGCTCTGACTCAGCTCAGACTCAAGGTAGAGGTTAAAACGAGACACAAATATGCTCTGACATAAATCTGTCTCGTTTTAACTCTGTCTTGAGTCTGAGCTAAGTGAGAGTGCGGTCTATTTTCAGCGTCTTTCAAGGGCACTTTTTTCAATTAGATTTGTATGAAACTATATCTTGTAAATTATTGATCGAAGTTTTCTGTGCATTAAAATGTCTTAACAACATTAATTATTTGTATATTGTGCAACTTTTCAAGTAAATTAACAGTTACTCGCGAAATCTGCCATTTTTAGTAAGAGCGGGGAAACATGAGTTTACTGAACAGAAACAAAGCTACCAATAATAGTGCAAAAATTATACCTACATATTTTGTAGAGTTAATGAAGAAAATACCTACTTGTAATATTACAAGCTGATGCCCGCGACTTCGTCCGTGTGGATTTAGTTTTTTAATAAACAAAAACGTAAAATTCGAAACGGTTAGCAAAATAAATACACTGCACGTTGCATATATTCTGAGCTTGTCCACTGGCCTTAACTGGTTTTGCCTATTCACAGCGCAATACACGACGAATGGAGTGTACAAGGTAGCGTTGCCAGACGTCCCGTATTTCCCGGGACATCCCGTATTTTAGGTTTAAAATGTCCCGGCGGGACTGGCTGTGTCCCATATTTAAACCGTACTTCGTTTTTCATTTTGAAATCGATCTAAGTATTCACATACGCAACGTTCGTAAAACGTACGGTTTACATTGTCTGACTCGCCTCGGCTCGAGCGACTGTGTAGTGTGAAGTAACTTGCACTTGCCGCCCGCCCGACCAACGTGTTAGTGTCAGAATGATAATGTTAAAACTGACTTGATCCTCGGAAAAAATTACACTAAGTAATTTTGTTTTTTATTTGTCCCGGGTAAAAAACTGGAATCCCGTATTTTTTTGCCCATTTAACCATTTGTCCCTTATAGGCTGAAAAAAAAATCTGGCAACCCTAGTACAAGGGCGCCACATCTTGTATTCTAAGTACCCATTACAGTCTTGTTGTATTGACTTTTGTTTCTGTTCAGTTATTTACTCACGTGGCCTGACCCTAATATCACGTTTTCTAACTTGAAACGCAACGTAACCTGGCGAAGTCGCGCGTATCTGCTAGTTTGTTTATATAAAATAAATATAAAGGGCGTTATTTAATCTCAAATGTTTAAGATGATATTTATTACGAACTGTTATTCTAGTCATGGAGATGTTGTTTTAAGGTATCTACGTTAATTTAATTAAAGGTCTATGAGATTAAATTAAAAGACACGAAGAGTATTCAATGTTTTATTTATTTGTACTCATCACGAAGTTGAAAGAAATCACTTTAAAGCGATTTCAAATCCACTATAAACGTAAACGATCCTATTCAAAACAAGTTGTTTCTTCTTTTAAGAGTTTTTTGAGAGACACGCTACGAAGATACGTTTCGTAGCTTCTAAAGCTACGAATACAGAGAATTCTTATCATGTAATTCTAAGAATATAGAATCGTAGTCGTAACCTACGATTCCACGAGACTCGAACCTGAGACTTCATGAGTGCCTTGCTAAAGAATACAGTAGATATAAATAGTTATGCGTCAATAGCCCAACGGCTAAAGGTGAAAACTGAAAGGTTGTAGGTTCGAATCCCACCCGTTGCACTATTGTCGTACCTACTCCTAGCACAAGCTTTCCGTTTATTTGGAGGGGATAAAAGGATTTTAGTCAACTTCAGCTTGGCTGATATTCTTTAAAAAAATGAAACACAATAAATAACATTCAGTAAGTAACATTTTGTTAAGTAGATAATATTATTTAATACGCTTGCACACCGGTAAAAACTTGATGACATATTTAATCCTATTAATTAATATTAATATTTTAATCCTATTAAATGCGAAAGTTTGGATGTATGGATGTTTGTTACTCAATTACGCCGCAACGACTATTAGCTGAAAGGCACAGAGATAGATTTTATTATTATAGTCTGGAATTACACATAGGCTAATTTTCATCCCGAAAAATACACGCACGCGATCGAAGTCGCGGGCATCAACTAAATTTTTGTAACTTTTAGTTCCACTTTGACTCATAAACATTACACTCTACCGTAAGTTTTGACAAACAACAAAGCTCGACACCATGTTATAATTTGTTCTAAAACAGTGAACAACATTCTAGTAAAACTATGTCAAATAACTTGTTAAACATCTTATAACTTTGCAATATTTTACCATGAAATATTATTTTGACGACCTCTCGGGCGCAGTGGTGAACGCTATGGTCTTATAACTGGGAAGTCGGGTTCGATCCCGGCGGGGGCAATTTGGGATTTTATAATTTCCGAATTGTCTCTGGTCTGGTCTAGTGGGAGGCTTTGGCCGTAGCTAGTTACTGTTACCACTCTACCGTTAAAAACGTGCCGCCAAGCGATTTAGCGTTCCGGCACGATGGCGTGTAGAAACCGATTAGGGGTGTGTGGGTTGAATGTACACTGCCATATCCCTGCCAAGTTAGTCCGCTACCATTTTAGACTGCATCATAACTTACCATCCGGTGAGATTGCAGTCAAGGGCTATCTTGTCATCGAATAAAAAAATCTAAATAATACTACTACTACTACTAAGTACATTACAATAATTTCCATGAGGCATCTCTAGAACAAGTAGCCCCTAAATGAGCAATGACTCATTCCACAAACGAATTCAGATTTTCGTTTATTCCTGATTAGCTTATAAACCTGTCCACGTGGTTTCATTGAATTATTTAGTTTCCAATGTAGTAATAAAGTCTGGTTTATATAACAATCTGTTATTTACGACGCTTCACATCTAGTTAGTGTTGGCACGGTTCTCTATGCGTATAATTTAAATTTACCTCAGCCACATTTCATAATTATGTTCTATGCAAATATTATATACCTACTGAAATCAGGTTTTCATTCAGGAATACTGCAAAACTTTCAATATACTGCAACTGAACATTTAATCCTACTAATATTATAAATGCGAAAGTTTGCGAGAGTGGATGGATGGATGGATGTTTGTTGCTCTTTCACGTTAAATCTATACTGGACGGATTTTGATGAAACTTCACAATGTAATAGCTAGCTCATACAGCAGAATAGCACATAAGAAATCTTTAATTTTACGGGATAAAATATAGCCTATGTGTTAATCTGGGTATGAGCTACCTCCATTATAAGTTTCGGCTAAATCGTTTCATTCTTTCTGGCGCGAAGGAGGAACAAACATACAAACTTTCGCCTTTCGACTCGAATTCGATTGGCAATCAAATTGTATCGTGTAGATGCGACTGCAGACATACAATTTTAAGTTAACAGACTATCGAACAACTAAATTGGGTACTTTCACAATTTGGTTGTCCCACTTTTATTTGATGGTATTTCGGTGTCAAATTATAATAGTTGGGAGATTTAGTTGGATAAGGTGTGTGGGCTAACATAAGTTACTACGCCTATTAGTATACTCTGCGATTTAGTTGCTCAACTTGAAATTGTAAGGCTGAGGTTACTCTTAGGCTGAAATCTATAGGCCGCACTCTCAGTCTACTCAGACTCAAGACAGAGTTAAAACGGGACAAATTTATGTTTGAGCTTATTTGTGTCTCGTTTTAACTCTATCTTAAGTCCGAGCTAAGTCAGAGCACGCTCTATAGATTTCACAGTTTGTCCCCGAACGTGTCGCTGCAATATCTAATTACGAAGTCGCGTGAAGTGGAACTAACTAGCTGCGTTTATACAAGCCCTAGTTGGATTGGTACAATTTAATGATCAAACGTGGTATTGCAGGCATTTGTATTGCAGGTATCCAAATACTATTCAAGAAGGAGATTGTTAGGAGAAATTCAAGTTCGGTTTGCACGATTTAGTGATATTGAAGTTACTGTGTATCCAAATACTATTGGAAGAAGATTGAGTTTGGAAGGAGAAAATTGCAGAGCCTCGATGAGAGAATGACTTTGCATAATCAAACAAGAGATTGTTTTTTTTTTTGTACATGATCTACAAAAACTGTGTCTGCGCTTTAACGGATTTTCGTAATGCCTCTGCTCCATCTGCGCCGTAACGCGTAAATTAATACGATAATAAAGGCATTACGCAGATAGGGCCAATATTTTAATGCGTTAAATGTGTTAAGCCATGAGGAGCAGATCAAAGGTGCAAGCGTACCTACTCGTATATTACAGTGCAGCCATTGATTTATGTGGCGGTGGAATCAACTGGAAACATACCTACTCGTAATTCCATAGGATTCCGTAGGATTCTTCAAGTTGATAAGATAATGATCGTCACAGCAGTTACCTGATGAGGAGTTAGTTTAATGATGGATCTGATCACAGACACATATTGAACACTAGCTGATGCCCGCGACTTCGTACGCGTAGCTTTAGTTTCCCGTGGGAACTCTTGTCGGGTAGCCTACATGTGTTAATTCTGGATATGAACTATCTATATTCCTAGGCCTACTGCATAAAAATAGGCATGGCATAAAAATAAAATAAATATAATAGATATTAATTAACTGATCTACATTAAATAAAACTCATTACAAATAATAAATACAGTGAAATGGCTACACTAGCGGGCTGTCCAATTGTATATGCCCTCGAGCAAGACTCAACTCTTTGAAATGTTACTTTGCGAAATAACGAAATAAGAGTAATACGAATAAAATACGTAAGGACATACCAGCCTACACCTTTTATAAAATTATACCTGTTTATTTAAATCAAGGGACTTAATCCTCTTTAAAAGACTGTCATCCATCCACTATCCAGCTGACAACATAATAATAATATTGTAACAGTGTTTAAAAAAAACAACTGAGTTTCTTGCTATGATATAGTAGGTATATGTATAAAAAGAGGCGGTTCTTCTGAGCAGAATCTGTATTGCAAACCGATGGTAGAGTCTTGACTCTTGTTATAAGAGGCACAGGTTAAATTAAGTACATGATTTTTTTAAATTAATAACAATAGTTGTATTGAATTCCGGTAGGTGGCGTAACTTCTGAAAGACCTCCAATATATAGTAATTAGATTATTTATTTAATATTATGCTGTATACTTCCTTTCATTAATTCTGCTATAATATATAAAAATCAAAACCTAGGTTGTTACCGAACTTAACATCACCTCACCTGTTTAAACAAAGACGCTAGATTTATAAAATACGACTTTCGGAATTTCCACGATACGATGCCATAGTATACCTATAAATCATATACGATTACACAAACAGACTCAGATTAAAATCTTGTGAATACACAACGCCAGGGCGAACTTTGGCCATATATCATCTCGTATCGTACTTTACTGTACGTGAAAAAGTTTGTATACGTTTTTGATAAAATTCAATTTTTATAGTTTTATTTCTGGCTTAGTAACTCCCGGTGAATACTGAACGGAATGACGTTAAAGTTCGAGATTGTAGATTGTATAAATCACGAAATACTTGAAATTATTTAGTTAAATTTAGAAATTTAGAAATTGGTATATATAAATAAAACGTAACAATAAAACTTATAGCTAAACTAATCTAATTACTGTATAAATCATGCCCGCGTGGAATGGTGCCAGGAATACTAGCTTCATTTCGGGGTTGATTATTTCCGCAAAAAATGAGCCAGCCAAAAAAAACCAGCTAAAAGCATCACTTCTATCTACAAAATCTACAAAAGATACCTACATGTTATAGGGCTGTAGGGGTGCATTTTGAAAGCAAAATGATTTTTTTTGCATGGATTTTTTAACCGACTTTAAAAAAATTAGGAGGTTGTCAATTCGACGCGTATTTTTTTTTGGCGATGTTACTTCATAACTCCATAAAATCTGAACCGATTTCAATATATTTTTTCAATTTGAAAGGATGTTAGCCCGACTTTAACATAGGAGTACAAACTAAAATTATTAAATATTTATAAGTGGCGTTTTAAGTCGGTTTTTTAAAAATATTTTTTATATTATTATTGACTACACTATGGTGGACTGTTTGACTAACTTTTGACGACGATTTCATTGAAACTTTTATCTGTGGTAAGATTTTCCCTGAACTTTTTGCCTCGAACTAATGAAATTAAAAAAATATCCTCAACTGGAAATAATGGCACAGTAGGTGGTAAGGTGTGAATTTACATGAAAGATGTTATCTAATTCGTTCAAGGAGTGTCCAAAGTCCATAACGTTCTTGTCAACAACAACCTTCCACTATTGAAAATTTCAAAACGATTACATATTGAAACGTGCTCGAGATTGAAACTCTATGTCATTGAAATAAAGTTCTAAATGTTTTGCAGAACGTCTCTTGGCAAATATTTCCACGTGTGTCGGTCCGTTCCTCCAATATTGACCGTAACGCAATCGGGACCACGTGCCCCTGACTCCGAGGGGGATACGAGAACTTTTCTCATGAGAAATCATAAAGAAATCAGTGTTTTTCTTAGAACAAACTTTTTTTAATGCCCCTGCCCCACCTGCGCCGTAACGCGTAAATTGACACGATAATAAAGGCATTACGCATTATTTTACTGCGTTAAATGTGTTGTAACATTACTAATGACGTTAGACGCTAAGCGCTAATCCATTTGAGCTGAGTATGTCATGCTCTCTTTAAACATTTCTGTGGTGGTGTCGTGTGGTGCGGGTTGTTACGTTCCCTCAAATATGGTTGAGCGCAGCAATGGCTGGATCATGCGTCATGCTCGTGAACGGGTGCCACCAACGGGAATAGGTCTGCTTTGACTGTCCATCTTGACATGCGTTGGATTAGTGTACCTACGTATGCATTTTTGCATTTTTCAAGCTTTATTGTGGAAGCACTGTATACATAGCATAGCTTTGTAAAAGTCATAAGAGCTACAAGTTAGCCTACATTAAATAAATAAATTTTGAATTTGAATTTGAATTTGAGCGCAGCCGTTAATACTAACATTAATGCAGATGGACCAGTAGCATAAGAGTAGGTATAATTCTTTTATCAAAACCTGAGTGTCGTGGTAACTGGTACCTATGATCAGTTTCTTTATAGGATTAAGGCTGAAAGCTATAGACTGCTCTCTCACTCAGCTCAGACTCAAGACAGAGTTAAAACGAGACAGATTTTTGTCTAAGTTTAGATCTTTTTTTTTATTCTATGACAAGATAGTCCTTTACTGCGATCTCACCTGATGGTAAGTGACGAGCACTCGTGATAAACAAAGACAATGAAAATATTGTTAAATCTAATTACTATCTTCGCTTCGCCTTTAATATAAACAAAACAGAATACGGACAAAATCGTCATTGTTTATACAGTAGATAGTACCAGAGTGAGATAACAAAGTATTGAATGTTTGAATGTTCAACCACAGTAACTGAATTTTCAATCTGATAAATCGACTTGTCCCTCGCTTCACAAATTGACGACGAACAAGATTCACTCAGAATACTAAATGTTTGCAGCACTTCTATTATGGTTTGTAAATTACAGCACGTTTAATAAAACATTCATTCTACTAGAACTTTCCTAGTGCAAGGTGGGGTCGACCGTTTTTGTAAGTTACAACTATGATGCTGTGTAGTTGTAATTTTCTACCAGACTGAGCGACGCAAAGGAGGGTAATGTGTTTATTAGTCTATTTATGTATGTAGGTTTGTGACGCTCTAGAGACCAACGCGTGAGCCGATTATGATGATCCTTGACAGCGGCGCTTGACAGTAATCAAAATTCATTATAGCGACCATCAGACGCAACATTATAAATAGAGTTAGTAAGAAAGATGAAGTAGTTGTACTTCCTAACCCCATGCGTTATGTGATTTCGTAGTGATTGTGTATATTTAAGCCTCAATAGCCCAACGGTTAAAGATGCGGACTGAAAACTGAATGGTCGCAGGTTCGAATCCCACCCTTTGCACTATTGTCGTACCCACTCCTAGCACAAGCTTTCCGCTTATTGGGAGGGGAGAGGAGGATATTAGTCAACTTCAGCTTGGCTAATATTCTTTATTAAAAAAAAAAAAAATTATTATGTTCTTTTATATTTAACTAGCTTTTGCTCGCGGCTTTGCTCACGTTAAGTTTGAGTTTTCAAATCCCTATTGTACCCCCTTAGGGGTTGAATTTTCAAAAATCCTTCCTTAGTGTGCGCCCACGTCATAAAAGGAACCAACTGTAAAAATTTCAAGTTTCTAATTTCAGTAGTTTAGGCTGTACGTTGATATCTCAGTCAGTCAGTCAGTCAGTCAGTCAGGACTTTGAATTTTATATATATAGATTAACATAGAGCAATTGAATAGGTAACCACGTAGATCGTAAAAAAATATTCTTATGCCTCAACGCGACGTAGACCCTTCGTAGACATGTTCGTAGACCTACGTGTATAGTTCTTTCAAATTACGATGGGCTCATAGTTGTGTGTGTGTCGTATCTGTATAAGTGTAGCGAGAGATCCTCGCGCCTGACCGCTCCAACCTAGGCTCCTGACAGGCATGCACACTTATGGAATGTGCATGTCACGACGTAACCATATTATGTAAAGCTTGTGCGCCCTCATGAATTGCAAGAACTATAGTGACTGACGTCACGTAACGTCCATGAACATCACAGTTCTACGTTTACGGAAGTATTTGGTACTGTTTTTGTTTCCATGTCATAAACTAGCTGTGAGAGAAGGTGTCAGAGGAGTTATCAAGAGAAACGCACTGACTAATTTTATTTATACTCAGTGATCAACTGTTTGATTATATCAGTGCAAACACAAAATTTTTTTACTCCGAGTATCAGTGTCGTAGTGATGATATACTCAGTGAAAACAAAGTTATTATGTATTGCTTTGTTATGTTTGTGCTTTGTATATACTCAGTGCTCAGAAACTAAAACGGAGTGATTATATTCTCTTGGGTGTTCAGCAGAGAGTAGCACGAAGTGATTATATTCTCTTGGGAGAGTAGTATATGTACGTACAGTCGCGGACAGAAAATGTTTACCACCTTAAGATTCATAATTGCATGCACACATCTGTGTCAGAAGGTCGATATGTGATTTGATTAGCCATAGATCATAGACTTTTTAACATGTAGCGGTGCTTAGACAGTCCTTTAGCGGTCTCTTTAGTAGGTGACAGCTAAATAGTTTAGATGTAGAAAACCTTTTTTGGAAAAAAAAATCCTTACTAATGTTATAATGTAAGTGTTTGCTTGTTCGTTGTTGGTTTGTCCTTCCATCACACAGCTACGGAGCAATAGATCCACATGATTTTTTGCATGGATATAGTTGAGGATTTGGATAGGGACATTTATCCCGGAAAAATAGCGGGTTCCCATGGAAATTTTAGAATCCTAACTTCACATGCATTCGTATGCATTTTTGCATTTTTCAAGCTTTATTGTGGAAGCACTGTATACATAGCATAGCTTTGTAAAAGTCATAAGAGCTACAAGTTAGCCTACATTAAATAAATAAATTTTGAATTTGAATTTGAATTTGAGCGCAGCCGTTAATACTAACATTAATGCAGATGGACCAGTAGCATAAGAGTAGGTATAATTCTTTTATCAAAACCTGAGTGTCGTGGTAACTGGTACCTATGATCAGTTTCTTTATATACATAGGGACATTTATCCCGGAAAAATAGCGGGTTCCCATGGAAATTTTAGAATCCTAACTTCACGCAGACGAAGTCACGGGCAAAAGCTAGTAATTTTAATAAATAGATATCATCTCATATAGACACGAGCACAGGACACGAGTTACCAAAATGAGAAAACGGAAGTAATAGTCTAATAAAATTTCAAAGAATCTTTATTTCTTAATTTTATTATTGAGAAACTAAACAATATTAGTATAAATAAATAATTAGCTTAATTAGCTTCCATTCGCCAACACGTAGACTCTCTCGCATAGACGCGACAAGGCGATAAGTCAGTTCATATCATCCCATACCCCAGTGCAATGTGATCTAAGACTTTGAGGATTTCTTTGATTCTGACAGTCCCACCTTTGAATCACTAAGCCCCATAAATTTTCAGTTTCAAATCAGCAGATCGAGCGGGCTATTGAACGAGATGACTGCCACGGTGCAGATTGAACCATGGAATAGTAGCTCAGCGCATTATCTTGAACTTAGGTTGCCGGAATTTTGCTGCAGAACATCAATGTAAAATGCTGCAGAAACACCACGCATCACCGTAGCTTATCCATCTCCTTTTGACTGTTTTTGACAGCATCATTATAATTCAATGCACAATATGAACTTCACCATTAGAATTAAGCTTCCATTTTGTATTTATTTTGTATATTTAAATTTCAAATAACAAATCTAATATTTTTGATAATTAATTGTCACTTTTACAAGTGCAATTATCTAATGTGTCAAACTTGAATTTGGGAAATGATTTTTATTACTAATATTTGTATTGAAAAGTCATTAATACTTTTTTTGATAAAACGATGCATGAAATTTTTATAACGTAACAAATGCCTTGATATAGCATTATAGACCTTACTGAACGCAGGGTTACGAAGAATCTAATTTGAAAAGTGGTAAACATATTTAGTCCCCGACCGTACATAATATTCTTTGTGCTCAGTAAGCGTAATGTCATAGATAATACACTATATAAACGGAGTGATTACATTCTCTTGGAGTATTATGTTCCTTGTCCTGATGTAACCTATGTATTGAGTAAATTCGAGATTTTTCGCGAATGCTGAGCATTTTCTGAGCTAAATAGGTATTTAATTAACTTAGATATAAACAACAATCTAGCAAATAGGAAAACAACTCGGGAAATACAGCGTCATATTGCTATCGGCCGTAGAGACCGTAGCACCATTTCCACCATGACATAAACTATGTGGTAAGTGAAGATTATATATAAATCTTCATTTATTTATTAATAAAAGTACAAATAACTATATACCATTACTGCATGAATGTGAAGCCCTGTCTCTACTATCCTTACTACAATATAAAAAGCAAAAGTATGTTTGTTAGTTTTTCCCTCAATCACACAGTAATGGAGCAACAGATCGACGTGATGCCTTTGCATAAGTATATTTTTAACGGGAGTTTTATATAAGTAACTCCACGCGGACGAAGTTGCGGGCAAAAGCTAGTATTTATATATAAACGACTTTGCATGGGTAAATCGGTAGAACATGAATACAAAATTATGGTTTTTACATGCAAATTGCTATCCCCAAGATGCCGCACATTGAATCTCGAATTTTGTCTTAACTCGCAAGCTTATGAATTTACAATGGGTGGAATATCTTTGCATAAGGTAAATTAAATGCAAAGGATATGTTTATTTTGCTCGTTTTAGGGCAAAAATTTTGCATAAACATTAAAGTCAGTTTCAATAGTTTTATTTAATTACTAGCTTTAACCCGCGGCTTCGCTCACATTAGGTTCGATTTTTTAAACCCCTATTTTACCTCCGGGGTTGAAATTTTCAAAAATTCTTTCTTAGCGGATGCCTATGTCCTAATAGCTACCTGTATGCCAAATTTCAGCTCGATCGGTCCAGTGGTTAGAGCTGTGCGTTGATAGATCAGTCAGTCAGTCAGTCAGTCAGTCAGTCAGTCAGTCACCTTTGCCTTTTATATATTTAGATTTTCTCAGAAAATACCCTCAGATAAAGGTCGACCGCATATAGCATCAGAAATTCTCTGTCAGACTGGTTCGCATTGGAAGGCACGCTGATTAATACATACATACTTTCTAGTTACTCCTGGAATTTTGCGACGTACATTACTAGAACTGAATAAAATTGCATCCTGATACGCACCGCTAAAATTTGGAATGCCCTTCCGTTTTTCCAAAGGTTTTTCCTTATAACTACAATTTGAGTACCTTGAAATCAAGAGTGATTAGGCATTTTCTAGGCAAGCGCGTTTCATCTTAGGCTGCATCTTCACTTACCATCAGGTGTGATCGCAGCCAAGCACTAGTCTATACATTAAAAAAAAATGTATCTCAGTGAGCGTATATATGCATAAGAAATATGTATAACTGACGGAGACCGGCGGGACGGGGAACATAGTCCTAGGAGGCAGATTTCTAGGGACAAGCTTCAAAATTCTTCCCTAGTAGAGAAAAAGTTATGACGGTATGAGTACCTACCATCATTGTTGGGGTTAATTTAAACAAAAAATATCATGCTTGCTTCGCTCGTTTCGAATTTATAAAGATTTATTTTACTTCTAAACAATTATAAGCCTCAATAGCCCAACTATTAAAGGGGCGGGCTGAAAATTGAAAGGTCGCAAGTTCAAATCCCACTCCTACTGTGAAATTAGTCAACTTCAGCTTGGCTAATGTTCTTTTTTTAAAAAAAAAATTGCGCTCGCATCGGTCGCGATATTAGTATGCTGATTTTATATTCGCATCCACTTTTAGTAATTCATCGTTTCTGTAAACTTATTAACAAAATTCGCGCTCACTTCGCTTATGCAATGAATGAAGCGTTAAAGACTCGAAGAGTGAACTTTTTAAATCACTACTAAGAAGTTCTTCAGTGCTAAGTATTAAGGAGGATCTTTCATATTATGTGAGGTGTTCCTCAGGACACAGATTGCAGCTTCGGTTAGATTTTAGCGAGCAAACGAGAAGGCGGGTCACTAGATGTTAAGTGATTACCACCACCCATGAACATTTGTAGCACCTGAGGCACCACCAATGCATTGTCGGCTTTTCAGGTACTTGTTGGTCCGCCCCCAATAACCCCATGTTGTAATTTAGTGGAAGCACCGTCGCACAAAATTGGTTTCAGGAAGATTGATAAAAGATTTAATGTTTAATATAACAGTTTTCGCAACATCGTGATTGGAAGTAGTGGCGGTGGTGGTTGCTGCATCCCTATTCCTAATCCGTGCTCGTGCTGTTCGCGGTGCTGCCTCGACCTGTGCTGTAAACTGCTGTGCTGTGCTGTAATTCTCGGCATCATAGCTGTTGGCATATTCTTAATATTCGAAGCGCTTTGTGAGTATATAGTTTATGCGCGAATTGAGTTTTATCTGGGCCAAAATTAAACAAGGTTCAGCGGTTAGGCTATGTTGTTCCAAATATCAGAACACAACGAATTTTTTTCACGTACGAATCCTAAATTTTCAGGATAAATATAACAATGAACACAGGGGAAAAAAGAAACAAAAAAAAAACAGCTGGATATTAAAAAAAATATCTTTTTACTTCTACATAAAAATTGAAAATAGTTTATTCAAAACCATAAAAGTTTCGTTTCCAATTTAGCTTCGGACGTTTTCCTATAGGATATATTCAGCTAAGTTTTTATTTTGTTTCAACGAAAATTTTATTCAGAATTCCCATACATTATTTTAGTTAAACTAGGAAATGGATATATTATTACGGAGCTTAAAGCTCGCCCATAAACCGCTTTATGCGTTCATACTTTGTTGCTTATAAGTTTAACGACTAGTATTAGTACCTGCTGTGAGTTTAAGTACAACACCGGACAACACCATAATTTAACGCTCAAAATGCTTAGGGCATGATTCCCAAAGAGATGCGGATTCAAATCGCGTCAGTTCCAAAATTCTCGATATGTGCTGACCTATTTGCAGAATCCTAGAATAGATGATAAAAATAAATAATAAAACTTTTTTTGCAGTGGATTAAATCTTTGTTCAGGTGGATAATTCTTACCTATTATGAATTTCACAACTTAAGGTAAGAGTTTGCATATAAAAAGTACTTGAATATTTTATACATTTGCTTTTATGAGCTTTTATGTACCAAGTAACTTGGAAGTAGGATGTATACCCACCTATCCAGAAAGAAGAGTAGGTATATGGTATATTATGTAATGTTCTATTTATGTTGTAATGTCAGGTTGTCATTGCCTCTTAGTTGCCTAATTGTAGTTATTACATATGTCTAGGGGTAGGTATGTACTCTTGGGTGAAAAGTCATCAACAGTTATGAATTTATGATGACACATAACTGTTGATGACTTTTGTTCCAAGCTTTTGTTGACGATAAAATTTATGATAGATAAGCGTAACAACTAAATTTCGAAAAACTCACAAAAATGCTTATTTCATAGAAAAGTTATGTGGTATGTCTCCGTTTTTATCTAACTAATAGGTAGGTAGTTATAAGCTCCATAACCCTAGTACCAAAATATTTATTTCAAGGGCTTTAAACTTAGTAAATAAGTATATGAGTGACTCACACGGCTTATTCGAAGTGTTTTTCACAGATTCTACGCTACAAAGAACTTATTTTTATTACAATTTAGCATGTACCGGTAAGGATTAAATATAAGGTGTTCAGTGACGACGCAATCTAATTCCGAGATCTATAGAGGCTGCTCTGACTCAAGATAGAGGTTAAAACGAGACACAAATATGCTCTGACATAAATCTGTCTCGTTTTAACTATGTCTTGAGTCTGAGCTGAGTGAGAGTCCAGTCTATAGATTTCAGCCTAAGAAGCGCGGTGGAAGCGCACAAAAGCTTGTCATATTAATCACCACTATATACCTCACTTCTATATACTTATACTTATATTTTTATATAGTAATACTTTATATATAGTAGTAGGTACCAATTTAGCACAAAATCTTTGCTTGATTTTTTTTATTTTTTGCAGCTGGGATAATATTTTTATCAGCAACGAAGCTCTGAACGTCGCAGCACAAACTACAATATGTTTTGTAATGGTTATCGTAGGACTTCTGGTATTACTGTTTCTGTTTGCCGCCGATGTAATATGTAAGTAGGAATTTTAATGTATGATGAAAAATTAGATATTTTTTTAAGCTATTGCATAGCTTCTATCGCGGGCCTTGAGCGTGGAGACCGAATCCAGAAATTCCGTAACGAAAATAGCCTGACACGGGACTCCTTTACGGTGAGCCGCTAGATGGCGCATTTTTTATCAACGCCATCTAGAGGTGAGCCGCTAGATTGCGTTGATAAAAAATGCTATGCAATAGCTTTACCGCGGCAGTCCCCGAGTGGCACACGTCTTTTTTTTATAAAGCAGGGGCCCAAGTCTGCTATTGCAATTGTAGTTTTATTGTCCATCAATGACAACCCAATTGCTACTTTTAGCAATTTTGGTAGTCTACTAATTCAATGGCGTCACAATTGTTTTCCGATGGTTTGCCACTGACACATCTAGCTTTGAATCTAGCTTAAATAAACGTTTTTAATAATTAGTTTTTTTTGAAATTCATTTCGGCAAACACTTTTTAAGCTAATGCCAATACCGAGGTATCATTGAATTACAATCCAATTATAAGAAATCGAACGACCATTGTGAATTTAGTAGACTACGAAATTTTGGACCAATGATAATTGAATTGTAATTGTATTGCGGTTCAATGACAATGACATGTAAAATAGCAGACTTGGGGCCCTGATGCCCACGACTTCGTACGCGTGTATTGCACCACTGTCATACCCACTTCTAACACAAGCTTTACGCCTAATTTAGGCAAGGGGAATATTACTCATGTTTAACATGATAAATATTCTTTTAAAGAGAAACAGTACATTTGATATTTTGCAAGATTATCCTCCTAGTCACATTAAATCATTTCTCTGGATTACGTCTAAGCTAACTCAGCTAAAGAGAGGGTGAGGGAACAATGCTTTCGCTGTGACCGGCATTTTTGATACTTAGGGCATTTAAATCAAACACTATTGGACTCAAAGACTTGTGTCTTTCTTTTATAGTTCTTTCAATTTACGAGGGCGCGTGAGATTTACTTGTGGTTACGTCGTGTACATGCACATTAAGTAAGTGTGTGTGCTTGTCGGAGCCTAGGTAGGAGCGATCAGGCGCAAGCAAGCTCTCGCTCACACTTATACAGATATTACACACACACACACACACAACCATGAGTCACGTACCCTCGTGAGTTGCAAGAACTAAACGTTGTAAAGTTTTTTTTTCTATAGACTCTACCATCGGTTCAGAAAGCAGATTCTGTAGATAAAAGCCGGCAAGAAATTCAGCAGTTGCTTTTTTCAAAACAAAATGTTGCAATATTATTATGTAGCCACAAGTAGGTAATATATTTTTTCCATTACAGAATGTCAAACACTGCCTACGTAAAGAAAATTTTTGTTCGGACCTTTTTCAAGTTACGCATTATAGCAAACAAAATTAAAAATAATGGCTTATTTGCGAAAGTCTGGAGGAAAGCCTTTGAAACCGATGAATGCGTTTGGTGTATCCTGTTTGGTTTCACATTTGCTCAAGTTTTAATAATAAATCAGATTTTACAACAGAGTTTTCCAAGCACTTTTATTAAAGTAGGTACGAGTAGAATTTAGAAATTAGGTTTTTTGAAAGTCCCGCGGGAGCCTATTGTTTTTCCGAGATGAAAATCGGTCTATATCACTTTGCAAGTCCTCCTATATCTATTAAGTTGTTCCGTAGCTATGTTGCGACGTGATCGAAGGACAAACCTGTTGGTTTGACTTTCAATGACCTTCACAAACACACTTTCGCATTTAAAAAATTTGTAGAGATAAAAGAAGGGACATAAATAGGGAAACATTTCTTTGATCTTTCGTGTTTTCAACATTTTCCTTGCTGTCGTCTTCTACTTGTTAAAATTATGTATGCAGCAGCAGTAGCTTCGACTTGACGGTGAGATGGTAATTTTTTAATTAATTGTAAATGGGTTAGTAATAAATTATGTAAATTAAACTTAAAAAGTTTACGTGAGTAAAAGTTATTGTAATTTTATTTATAATCAGTAGGTACTACGATTTAATAGCGTACAGCGCTATCTAGGTCTCGTAAAAAACTCTTATTCTTCTGAATACTGTAAAGTACCTAGATATCGTACTAATGAAAAATCACACCAAGTACTCTTCAAGTACAAACATATAAAGAGTTATATGTTTGTGTCAAGTACCTACATCTGTCTGTGGTTCTTCTGAATATTATCTATGGTTATAACAATTATTATATTCCTATTGTAATCCTTGTTTACCAGCCACTGAGTATATAATTACGTTTTATTACCAGCTTTTGCTGCGACTTCATCCGAGTGTAGTACGGTTTCAAAAAATCTCGTTGGAACCGTTTAATTTATCAGGTTCCTACGTAAGTGTCTATGCATTTACAAGAGCTCAGTTCGTAGGTAGTGATTATTTTATACCCTAGGGTTCAGTTGCTCTGTGATTAAAGGACAATTCCATAAACCGAGTAACAAACATACTTTTACATATTTTTATAATAATACTACGACGTGACAATGTCATGCCCAAGGAACACAGGTACGAGACTACGAGTAGTACCTATATCCCTTGGGCATGACATCCACGGAGTGATTTAAAACGGAGTGATTACATTCTCTTTAATTATATTCTCTTGGCTACTCTCTACATGCCTATAAATGTGCTTTATGATGAGCACGATATAGCTTTAACTTGAGCAAGGAATATATTATTTTCGAAGCAACAAAGTAGTATCTAGCAAATGTTTTAAGGAATGCAATAAAATGTCTGACAAAAGTCCACGAAGCACCCGCTCCGCTTGCAATTTTAATATTATGTGGTAAAACGTACCTACTAATTCCTACTTTAATATAACTTTAAAACATTCGCCTTCGTCCTCCTGTGTTCCCAAGAGAATATAATCACTTCGTGCTGTGTTCCCCGAAGGCCCAATGTTGGTGTAGCGAGTGCCATTCAACGGAGAATTGCATGAAGATAGACGTGTGTCTAACATACAACTATCTACCCTTATATATGAATTATAATTTTAATCAGTGCCTACCAGTCTGTAAGCTAGGTATCCATCGATGTAGGTATCCATTATCCATAATAATTATTGTGAAAACAAGGAAATTCCCTCGTAGCTCCCGAACCTGCGGATCGATTTTGATGCAGTTTTTTTCTGTTTCAAAGCTAACGTGATCGAGATGGTTCTAAGCTAAAAATGAAGATTTATTCAGGCGTTTGAAGATCATCAGCTCATTTTCTACTTTGATAAAGGGTCTTACAAACTTTCACAGGTGCAAGTAAAATTAACCATAAAAGGATTGAATTAGAATTCAATTTCGTGCATGCATTCTTGTACGTATATGTATGCGGGTACGCTTGAAATTAAAATCGGTTGTACTTAACGGCAGGATCTCCGAAAACAGCCTGTTTTGGATTCAATAGTAAACAATCAAATATTCATTGTTTTGATAGGTTAAAAATATATGTTGTAGATTAATACACGTTCTAATTTATTTTACCGTTCAAAAGTCCATATTTTGAACTTCACTCGATGAAATAATATTCCGAAAACAGTGTAGTTTTCAATTGGGTTCCGGTTGTATGTGTAGTATATCAAAGTTAAACTTAAAAAAAAAAATGACAAAAAATAGGCAAAAGCTTCTAGAACAATATTTTACCGTTAATTTTTCTCTAAAAAGCTTTCTTTTTTTTTAATCATGACTGGTTTACTTTCTTTATAACAAAGTGGCTCGGGCGCCTCATTTCAGTAGCTCGCAAGGTATCATCGAGGTAGGACGTATCGCTCTAGCTGGCTCATTGCGATCCCCGCTGATCAGACGAACTATTGCAGTATTATTTATTTGTGTCCACTTATCATAGATGATCAAATTAAAATTAGTGTGTAAATATTATTACCTATTATCGTCTAGTGTGTAAATCTTGTTATCTATTATTAAATCTGTAAATATTAATGTAAGTTAGGTACTCTTATAGTAAATTAATTAATTAAGAATATAATAAAGTGAAAATATGGGGACTAAAAATAAACAAAAGAACAAAATATCCAGATTTAAATTACGAAAGCTTAAACAAAATATAAGGTAAGTTTGATCCTTCTAATACAAATGTTGTACCTATTCTGTACCTTACCTACTTTATTTTTTTTAATTCTTGTGAATCTTTGGACAGACTTTCGATATCGATCTGGACTCTCGAATTCCCTGCACTTGAGAACCATTGCCAAAATCAGAAAAAAGTGGCAGCCATTTTCTTTTTTCTCGTTATGGGACCGATTCCTTTCAAAATCGATATCTGGAAATCCCTAGGCTCATAAATGAGGTAACCATTGCCAAAATTAGACTCTCGAATTCCCTGCACTTGAGAAAAGTGGCGGCCATTTTCTATTTTCTCGTTATGGGACCGATTTCTTTCAAAATCAATATCTGGTGATCCCTGTGCTCATAAAGGAGAACCACTGCCAAAATCAAAAAAAGTGGCGGCCATTTTCTTTTTTCTCGTTATGGGACCGATTTCTTTCAAAATCGATATATGGGGATCCCTGTGCTCATAAAAGGGATAACCACTGCCAAAATTAGAAAAAGTGGCGGCCATTTTCTTTTTTTCGTTATGGGACCGATTTCTTTCAAAATCGATATCTGGGGATCCCTGTGCTCATAAAAGAGATAACCACTGCCAAAATCAAAAAAGTGGCGGCCATTTTTTTTTCTCGTTATGGGACCGATTTCTTTCAAAATCGATATATGGGGATCCCTGTGCTTATAAAAGGGATAACCACTGCCAAAATTAGAAAAAGTGGCGGCCATTTTCTTTTTTCTCGTTATGGGACCGATTTCTTTCAAAATCAATATCTAGGGGTCCCTGTGCTCATAAAAGAGATAACCACTGCCAAAATTAGAAAAAGTGGCGGCCATTTTCTTTTTTTCGTTATGGGACCGATTTCTTTCAAAATCGATATCTGGGGATCCCTGTGCTCATAAAAGAGATAACCACTGCCAAAATCAAAAAAAGTGGCGGCCATTTTCTTTTTTCTCGTTATGGGACCGATTTCTTTCAAAATTGATATCTGGGGATCCCTGTGCTCATAAAATAGATAACCACTGCCAAAATTAGAAAAAGTGGCGGCCATTTTCTTTTTTCTCGTTATGGGACCGATTTCTTTCAAAATCAATATCTAGGGGTCCCTGTGCTCATAAAAGAGATAACCACTGCCAAAATTAGAAAAAGTGGCGGCCATTTTCTTTTTTTCGTTATGGGACCGATTTCTTTCAAAATCGATATCTGGGGATCCCTGTGCTCATAAAGGAAAACCACTGCCAAAATCAAAAAAGTGGCGGCCATTTTTTTTTCTCGTTATGGGACCGATTTCTTTCAAAATCGATATATGGGGATCCCTGTGCTTATAAAAGGGATAACCACTGCCAAAATTAGAAAAAGTGGCGGCCATTTTCTTTTTTCTCGTTATGGGACCGATTTCTTTCAAAATCAATATCTAGGGGTCCCTGTGCTCATAAAAGAGATAACCACTGCCAAAATTAGAAAAAGTGGCGGCCATTTTCTTTTTCTCGTTATGGGACCGATTTCTTTCAAAATCGATATCTGGGGATCCCTGTGCTCATAAAAGAGATAACCACTGCCAAAATCAAAAAAAGTGGCGGCCATTTTCTTTTTTCTCGTTATGGGACCGATTTCTTTCAAAATTGATATCTGGGGATCCCTGTGCTCATAAAATAGATAACCACTGCCAAAATTAGAAAAAGTGGCGGCCATTTTCTTTTTTCTCGTTATGGGACCGATTTCTTTCAAAATCAATATCTAGGGGTCCCTGTGCTCATAAAAGAGATAACCACTGCCAAAATTAGAAAAAGTGGCGGCCATTTTCTTTTTTTCGTTATGGGACCGATTTCTTTCAAAATCGATATCTGGGGATCCCTGTGCTCATAAAAGAGATTACCACTGCCAAAATCAAAAAAAGTGGCGAGCGTTTTCTTTTTTCTCGTTAAGGGACCAATTTCTTTCAAAATCGATATCTGGGGATCCTTAGGTTCATAAATGAGGTAACCATGGCCAAAATTAGAAAAAGTGGTGGTCATTTTCTTTTTTCTCGTTATGGGACCGATTTTTTCAAAATCGATATCTGGGAATCTCTGTGCTCATAATAGAGGTAATCAATGTCAAAATTAGAAAAAGTGGCAGTAATATTTTTTTTTTGCTATAGTTAAACATTAGTCAAATATTAAAAAGGCGTTCTTATCATTATTTACTATTGGATAAAATTCCTTCAAATTCGATATCTCCGCTCCACATTACTGTACTGACCAGAAAGTAGACAAACATTCCCGTTGGTGACACCCGTTCACGAGCATGACGATCCAGCCATTGCTTCGCTCAACCAATAAGGGAACGTAACAAATAAGTTCCATAACAAGAATAAATAAAATTTTCTTACTTTTTCTCACTGAAACACAAAGGAGATGATTTTGTTCCATACAAGCTTGGGCCCAACACTGAACAAGGATGAAACATGCTTTATTTTGAAGATTTAGATGCTTGCTATTTACATCAAAAACTCGTACTTCTGCAGACCTTCGGAGTTTTGTTTATTTCTCGTTTTATATTTGTAGGTTATGTGAAAAAGACGTTCAATATCTAAAGTTCTTTTAAGAAGTATTGTTTAAATACTTTAAATAAATGGAAAAAGTATTACGGGAAGATGTTTGGATGCATGTTTCTTTTACTTTTGTAGTTAGTATTAAATAATATGAAATAATCCAATAAAACAGTTAAAACACCAAAATAATATTCACAAAGCGCAAGAGACAATGAGAATGACAAACCGTCTCTCAAGACGTCTTTTTTCAGATCTGGGTTCTAGCATTTTTGTGATAAAAAAATAATATTCATGATACACTATTTTTTTTATTATTAATATTTAAAGTATATTTCCCTTGTAAATCAGTATATTTTTTAATGCAAAATGTTTTATACAAGTTTTGGTCTATTTCTAGATTACTATTTTATAAAGATAAACTATTTGGGTAGGTACCAAAAGGCCAGAACCCACAGTTGCATTAGTACTATATTAGTCTGTGGTTAATTAAACTGACATCCATGAAAACGTTCCGTTTCTACCAAAGAAAAAGCATTAGGTTTCGTACTTAGTTAAAAAAAAATGTTTTGTATGATTTTCCTGAGCTGTACAAAAATAAAAACCATACAATTATGTAAGTTATTTATCGACTTATTTTCTCCATATTTTTATATAACTGTGCGAAACCCCAAGTTGGGCCCAATTTAGTACATCTCCTTTCTCCCCCCGAGGATACTTCGTATCTAAACTACCCCGGCTACAAATTGGAACACGTCTTTTCGCCGCGTGCAGGCGTGTGCGTGTACGTTCGAGGGGACATTTGTGGTCAACGCTTTTACAGCCTTGAGGTTGGGGATCTGTCTCTTCTCTGGATTCGCGTGGACCACGGGGGCAGAACCCGGGTCTACGCTTGTCTCTATAGATCCCATACCGGTAACGCAGAAACAGACCGACTCTTCGACCACGTACAAAGGTCGGTAGACTATGTGCTGGAGCATATTCCTTCCGCGGAGGTGGTGATCCTGGGGGACTTTAATGCCCACCACATGGAATGGCTCGGATCACGTATTTCTGACCACGCTGGGAGGTGTGCTCATAATTTTGTCCTGGCATACGACTTCACCCAACTGGTAACTAAACCCACTAGGATCCCCGATATCGCTGATCACACTCCCTCTATATTAGATCTTTTCCTCACCACTCACCCTACCGGCTACTCTGTTAGTGTCGATGATCCACTCGGAACATCTGATCACTGCTTGATTCAGACTTCCGTGCAACTTCCATCTACTGTTCGCACGCGTGATACCGGTAGCCGTAGAGTATGGCACTACAAATCAGCTGATTGGGATGGGCTGCGTGAATTCTACGCCTCGTACCCCTGGTCACAGCTTTGTTTTTCTTCTAATGACCCCAGCCTATGTGCTGAGGCTGTTGCTGACGCCATACTCCAGGGTATGGAATGTTATATTCCCAACTCTCTCAAACCCTCCGGGGAGCGCGCTCAGAAATGGTTCAACGGGATCTGTAATAGGGCCGCTATTCTCAAGCGTACCTGCTACCGTTCCTGGTCCTCAGCACAAAGCAATAAAGACCCAAATGCTGCTAATTTAAAGAAAAACTTTAATGCTGCCTCCAGAGCCTACAAAAATGCCATCGCCAGGGCAAAATTTGAGCACATCAACAGAATTGGGCAGAGACTAGTCGCACTGCCTTCTGGCTCCCGTGCATTCTGGTCCCTATCGAAGGCCATACAAGGCAATTTCTGCCGTTCTCCATTTCCGCCTTTACGCAAACCGGACAATACCTTGGCTCACACTGCCAAAGAGAAGGCTGAAATTCTGAGCACCCTCTTTGCTGCCAACTCAACGCTTGATGACGGCGGGAGAACACCGCCTACCATCCAACGGTGTCCATCTTCTCTTAGTGATATACGCTTCACTCAGAGTGCTGTGCGTAAAACTCTTCTCTCTCTCGACGTCAACAAGGCGAGTGGGCCCGACGGTATTCCTGCGGTTGTGCTGAAGACGTGTGCTCCGGAGTTAACACCCGTCTTATCGCGTCTGTTTCGGCAATCTTACTCCTCTAGTATTGTTCCGTCTTCATGGAAGACTGCCCTGGTTCATCCAATCCCGAAAAAAGGCAATCATTCGGATCCCTCGAATTACAGGCCTATTGCGATTACCTCTTTACTGTCTAAAGTCATGGAGCAAATAATTAACACCCAACTGCTGAGTTACCTTGAGGAGCACCAGCTCATCAGCGATCGTCAATATGGCTTTCGTCACGGCCGATCTGCTGGTGATCTTCTTGTATACCTCACGCATCGTTGGGCGGATGCTATCGACAGTAAGGGAGAAGCCCTTGCGGTTAGCCTTGATATCGCCAAAGCCTTTGATCGGGTTTGGCATAGGGCCCTTCTATCGAAACTACCATCTTACGGACTCCCCGTGCTGCTTTGTAATTGGGTCGCTAGCTTTCTTGATGGACGCAGCATCAAAGTCGCTGTCGACGGCTTTTGCTCAGACCCTAAGCCCATCAATGCAGGCGTTCCACAGGGCTCAGTGTTATCGCCTACACTGTTCATTCTGCATATCAATGACATGTTGCAAAACAGCAGCATCCATTGTTATGCAGATGACAGTACTGGTGATGCCCTTTACAAAGGAAATGCACAATTTTCCCGCGCAATGCTAGAGGAGAATAGAGCCAAACTTGTGTCTGACATTGAGGCTTCCCTTGATAAAGTGTCAGTATGGGGTTCACAAAATCTTGTCCATTTCAATCCCTCAAAAACACAAGTTTGTGCGTTCACCGCCAAAAAGACCCCCTTCACCACACCTCTTCTCTTCCAGAACACCCCCCTAGCCCCTTCCAACAGCATTGGGATTCTTGGTGTCTGCATTTCGAACGACGTCCAGTTCCGGGATCACTTGGAAGGAAAAGCTAAATTAGCTTCGAAAAAGCTTGGAGTGCTCAACAGAGCAAAGCGGTACTTTGCGCCCGAGCATAGGCTCCTACTCTACAAAGCGCAAGTCCGCCCACATATGGAGTACTGCTCTCACCTTTGGGCTGGAGCACCCCAATACCAACTCCTTCCATTTGACCGGATTCAAAAGCGGGCAGGGCGGGCAGCCAAATTAACCAACCCGCTGGAAAGCCTGGAGCACCGCAGAGATGTTAGCTCTCTCTGCGTATTCTATCGGCTATATAATGGGGAGTGTTCTGAAGAACTATTTGACCTTATTCCACCGTCTCTCTTCTACAACCGCACCGCTCGCCACCGAAAACAATTTCACCCTCACCACCTGGGTGCCTGGAGCACTTCGACCATCCGATGTTCCAGATCCTTTTTTCCACGTACTTTGAAACTATGGAACCAACTTCCTGCGACGGTGTTTCCACTGAATTACAACATGGGGTTATTCAAGGGGCGGACCAACAAATTCCTGAAAGGCCGGCAACGCATTGGTGGTGCCTCTGGTGCTACAAGTGTTCATGGGCGGCGGTAATCACTTAACATCAGGTGACCCGCCTGCTCGTTTGCTCGCTAAAAATATAAAAAAAAAAAAAAAAAAAAATAAAGAAAATGGCCACCACTTTTTCTAGTTTTGACAATGGTTACCTCTATAATGAGCACAGGGATCAATTTTGAAAGAAATTGGTCCCTTAACGAGAAAAAAGAAAATGGCCGCCACTTTTTCTAATTTTGGCAGTGGTTATCTCTTTTATGAGCACAGGGATCCCCAGATATCGTTTTTTAAGAAATCGGTCCCATAACGAGAAAAAAGAAAATGGCCGCCACTTTTTTTGATTTTGGCAGTGGTAATCTCTTTTATGAGAACAGGGATCCCCAGATATCGATTTTGAAAGAAATCGGTCCCATAACGAGAAAAAAGAAAATGGCCGACACTTTTTCTAATTTTGGCAGTGGTTATCTCTTTTATGAGCTCAGGGATCCCCAGATATCGATGTTGAAAGAAATCGGTCCCATAACGAGAAAAAAGAAAATGGCCGCCACTTTTTCTAATTTTGGCAGTGGTTATCCCTTTTATAAGCACAGGGATCCCCATATATCGATTTTGAAAGAAATCGGTCCCATAACGAGAAAAAAAAATGGCCGCCACTTTTTTGATTTTGGCAGTGGTTCTCCTTAATGAGCACAGGGATCACCAGATATCGATTTTGAAAGAAATCGGTCCCATAACGAGAAAAAAGATAATGGCCACCACTTTTTCTAATTTTGGCAGTGGTTATCTCTTTTATGAGCACAGGGATCCCCAGATATCGATTTTGAAAGAAATCGGTCTAATAACAAAAAAAAAAACTGAACAAAATATGTAGGTAAGTGTACCTAATAAGTAAAATATTAATCGAACTTACTTAATACCTTGTTTGAGCTTTAGCAGTTTAAAACTGCATGTTTTGTTCTTTCTTCAATATAAATATTTCATAAACCTTAGAACTGCCCTACTGTTAGGTATCATAAGGTTATTTAATCTATGACGTAAAATTTGCGCTGCGGCGGGGTTAGCGAGTTCATTTGATGAGCGCGAGCGAGACATCACCGTGCGAGGAACGAAGTGGCTCTAAAATACCTACTGCGGCCGAAGATCGTGCCCTTAATTTGAGACTATAAAACAACACTATTAAGGTTCATTTTACTTTGACGATAATGTCATCGAATACGAATACGATCAATCGAATTAAATCTTACACTAACCCTACTGGGGTGTTTTATATTTAAATTTACGTTTTTTTATTTCTTTCAGCCAGTGCCCATTTGGCCTGTGTAAATCATGTTGCTTTATAATATTACCTCTGATGATAGCGGCCGGTGTTGGAGCTTACCTGTTTCAAGATGATGTGCTGCCTGTTCTCAACGAAGCGATCAGACAAATAAACAGATTTATAGGCAAACTCAAAAATATTTTTTCTTAGCTCTGTAATCTGTGATTACTCGTAAGGTGAGTAAAGTCTAGGAAGATTAGTTCCATCAATTAGAGAACTTTCTTACTTTTCAGAATTTTCAACTTTCTTTTTAAATACGGATCATATCATATTTAGCAGTTTCATCGATGTAGCAGTTTAGACGATGTATACAGGGTGTAAGAGACAAAAAACTGAAACCAGTGTGGAAAATTTTGTCTACACTTTACTCGTGAATCTCTGTAGAGATTCACATAGAGACTACGAGTAAACGTGTAGACAAAACTTTCTCGTGGTGCGCATGTTAGCCCTACAGGAGGATATTCAGCACACGATTCTGAATCGATTTTGAGAATTATTGTTCTACAGTTTTTTATTGATTACTAGTTGATACCCGCGGCTTCGCTCGCGTGACATACCTAGGCTATATTTTATACTAACAAAATCAATATCACGAATGTTACATCCATTTTTCCGTAGCCAGGTTACTTACATTACCTATTTAAATTTTTTTTATAGTTCAGATAGATATTTTTCAGATTTTTATGGTAACTGGTCAATTGAAACATTCATGCAAGTCCCATTTGCATAAACCACAGCATAAACGTTTCAATAGTTCAGGGCCGCGTTTGATGTTACGCTCTTCACTCTTGCTTTTTACTTGCATCGTAATTTTGCAGACTGCAGACAAAAGCTTTGCAGGGTATATTTCGCGTGATGAAAATGTTAATTAAAGAGAAAATCAGAGTTAATTAAATATGAAAAAACACTCTTCTCTCCAGACTATACTAACCTAGATACTAAAAAAAATCGTACCTACATCAGAACCTCCTTGCTGATAGCATATTAAGTCTGATATTATCATAGACACACCAAAGATAATAGAATATCCTAGTGACGTTTTAAATCAGATAGAGGATTTATGGCAATTTAAAATGACTTTGAACTCGCATCAATCGTGATAAAATACTTTTTATTTACATTGTAAACTCATAGTAAACTACAAAAGAAATAATACACCGTCTTGTATAAATAAAATTATATGAGAGCGAATTGAATTTTGATAATTATGTGGTAAAATGTAATTTTACTTATTAGGTACCTTACAGATTAATTATTATTATTTTGGATCCAATAAAATATAAATGTTCGGTAGATAAGAACATTATATTACCACTGTGTCTGAGCATGAATTCCAAATTGAGATACGCAGAAGTACGATTTTAGGTAATCGGCCACTGCATCGTACCGGAACGCTTAGCCGCTTGGTTCTTAGCACTATCACACTGAGCACTGTTTACCTAAAAGCTAATTCACACTGTGTTAAAATCTGTTTTTCTTTTCAGTGTTTATCCATACAATTATTGTAAATTAATATGCATTATAAGTTATGTAACAGCAGGCATTTTACTTGGATTTTTTATCTACTCAGTTTTATTAAAAAAATATCCGGAATTCTTTCCCAGGCTATCGTTTTGGTATTTCATTTATATACCATCTACTAATCCTTAATAAGGTAAGGTCAAGCTTTACTCTACATAAACGTTACTTGAATAAAATCGATCAGTCTAATCACCGATCGATATAGCGTTCCGGTACGATGCCGGGCCATGTGTTTGAAGATAGAGTAATATTTGGTGGATAACTGCGCGGAAAATCTCGCAGAATTTTGTCAGTGACGACATTGAACTCTCCGAATATTTTAATAGGTTTCCTTGCAGCAGAATTTCATGAGCGAAATTTTTCCCTTTCTCTTATAATTCACTGTTCAATAGGAGCTAATTACTAAGCTAGCACGTCCTGCTATCACGTATGTTCAATAAAGTACAATTCAGACCTGACAGTGCACGTCGGGGTGCAGGGGCAATGCAATCAAGGAATTTGAAATTTATTGTGGCTTGGAAACCTATGTAGCTATATTGTATAACACCTAATAAAACTAATACAATAATATATGATATTGATTATTATAAATTGTCAGTTAAAATTCATATTTCTGTGACATAATAATATTATGTAAACACCCTTGCACTATAATTGTCAAATTATTAATTTCAATTATCTTTACAACACTCCCAACTAACAAATTATCGTCGTACAATAGTTTAGTAAACGTTTTCTTATTACCACAGCTAAGTCACACTAACGTTTTAATAACGTTTGCTAAACGCGAAAAGGGCCCCATTTATACGACGTACGTTGTTGTATTATCGTCATACAATAGTCATAAGATGACTTCGTTGAAGTCATTTAACAACACCTATATGACTGATTTATATTTCTTGATAGTGTCTTGCGTGTTCGTGGCTTTGAAGGTGCAAAATAAATAATTACAAGGAAATAAAAGCTGAGTGTTATTTAATTTTCATATCTTGCTAACTGTAACTGTTTCTAATTCCGTTTAGTTCGACTGGGAATTTAAGTTTTATGATAATATACCTATGTAAATACTATTCATATTTTCATGCCCCTTCATAGTTTTGTGTTTGAAACATTATATTATTATGAATAACAATAGTGTTTGTTTCTAAAAATGCAAGACATATTGCTTTTGTCGTACACTTATCTCTATGTGACGTTGTAAAGACAGTAAGTCATATTAAGGTTATTTCAAGACCTTGTATGGTCTTGAAATATGGCCGCCATACTAACGAAAAGTTACACACTTTTCGTTAGTATGGCGGCCAAGTCGCTTAAAAGTAAAAACTTGTCTCAAATGCGACAACAAGGCTAGTTAAAGTCAGGACATGACCTTTAATCGACATCTTGTAATAAAGAGATCATATTTAAGTCAAAATGAACAACCAAGTCATTCAAGTGTCTCAAGTTAACTGTTGTAAGACAAAATGGGGGATTGTTTTACAAACGTCATTTTCAAAACGTGTGTACAACTGCTTCATTATATAAATGTCACATACAGGTTTTTCTATAACCTAATTTGGTTAGTTGAAACCGTTTATTGGACTGTAACGTTAGTATGACTATTGCATTATCGTACTAACGTTATAGTTAAAACTATAATATAACGTCGTGTAGTTTAGTCTTGCTGACGTTGCTATGATCAGTTTATTATGACATATAGTCGCACGACTAAGAAGTTAAATGGAAGACGTCTATAGGACCTAGTAGTCATCTCTTTACTATTGTAAGACTGCAATACAACTTAAAGTCGTACAAGCCTTGTCTTATATGACATTTTTGTTTGTTGGGCTGTCGCTGCGCGTTCCGACGCGCTGTTTCCGTAAATATGTAAGGTATGAATCGTACTTACACACAAACTTGCAGGCTCATAGGAGATAATATAATATAATATAATAAAATATGTATGCTATGTATTTACACAAATTAATTTTATTAAATATTTTATTAAGTTGTATTTTTTATTCTTTTTAGTTGCTGCATGGTTAATGCAATATGCAAATTTCTCTGTTTTATGGTGCCTCTCATTTTAGCCGTTATTGTCGGAATAATATTATATAAATATATGAAACAGGTGTGGACGGATTTGCCATGAAATTTATATTTAAAATAACGTGGAAAAGGTAAGAAGAATGTATGTATATTCTTTTTTTACATAGCTGTCTTGAAAGATAAACAAGTGTTTTTTATTCGAAAACAAGGTAGCCCATGACTACGATCTCACCGGATGGTAAGTGTCTAAGATGGTAGCGGGCTAACTTGGAAGGGGTATGGCAGTGTAAATTCAACCCATACCCCTAATCGGTTTCTACACGCCATCGTGCAGGAACACTTAAAATCGCTTGGCGACACGTCTTTGACGGTAGAGTAGAGTGAGGGTAGGAAGAGTGGTACCTAGCCACGGCCAAAGCCTTCCCCCATACCAGACCAGAGAAAATTCGGAAATTATAAATTCCCAAATTGCCCCCGCCGGGAATCGGACCCGAGACCTCACACACACCCACAAAACCACAGCGCTCACTACTGCACCAAGGAGTTTGTCAGGGAGGAAGCAGAGCATAATTAAGTTAGCTCTGACTTGACAATTACCTAATAAAAGGCGATAGCTCAATCTACCTTTAGTTTGAAAATTACTTATCCATTATTATTATTTTTTTCAGATTTTTTCTCTGAAAAATGGTTTAAAAACGGCAATGTTACATTAGGAGATACCTCTTCTTATTTACTTACATAAGCTAAGCTTATTGTGTGCGTGCATATTAAACAGTTTAGTGAAATTTATTTTTAATTTATTTAATTAATTTGTACTTATATTAATGAATACTTTAATTAAATGGTATATTAATAATACAAAAATATAACAATACATTTATGTTTTTTATGTTCAAGGTATATCTACTTAATAATATTCAACTTTATAGGTAAATATCCTTAGTAATAAACAAGTTTTTATAACGATATTTCAGTTAGTATAACTGTCGGTATCACGAACCAGTTCCGTTATCCATTATCCATAGTCACAAATCACGACAGAGTTCCGTCTGTGCAACTGAATCGAATGTTTCAATTGAAATATGTAAACACGCATTTAGCACATTATGTACGATTATGTCGCTAAAAAAATGAAATAAATAATTTATAAAAATTTAAGTAGGAAGACCGTTGCGCATCGGTTTCGTGGTTTCTTAAAATCGAGCATTTTTTGCTCTATTTTTATTAAAAAATAATCACGCGAATCTGTACAGATAATTTCAAGAAATCGATGTAGGTATGCCTACACTCCGAACAACAACGTATAGCACGCGCCACGAAAGAAGTCCCACGGCCATCAGGGGAACTAATAGATTTTACATAAAATAATTGCCTAGACATACGACTACTAGCGCCGCCTCTATGGGACTTCTTTCGTGGCGCGGACGGTAGTAAGGAATATACGATATTTATGATGACAACGAGGACAAATGCTAATGCACTAAATAATAAAAGTGAATTTGTAAATAATTTATTATTATTGTTACAATTATAAAAAACACACATCTAAAAACAGTAAATGATATCGCAAAAGCGGACAAAATATTACATTTGAGTGTAAAATCAGGCTCTACATTTGCGTGTAAAGTTAGCGTATGTTTTAACCTTTAATCCAACAAAAATCGAATGGAGTCGACAATAATTGGTCATACTTATACGTATTAAGTCTCAAACGCTATATACAAGCTATAGCTGCAGCTGTAGAAATTACCTAGCATAGAATAGAAGCGATAGGTGCTGTAGCTATATAGTTGTATTGTAATATAATATGTATATTGTTACCATCTGCAACTCTAAACTTCGGCCATCGTAGTGTCACAGCTAAAGTTTTCGTTCTTTTATCTTTTGTAATGCAGAGAAATCGATCCTCACGACCAACGGTGCGAGTTGCGACCTTCTTATGTGAGATCTTTATAGCTTAGAACCTTCTTAGAACTTAAGAACTTCCAAGTGATAAATTGCAACTTTTCCGTCTACTGACGGGTTAATGTTGACCCACAATACTCGTAGCTTTAAATATTAACTGCATTATAGCATCCCGCTTAATGATGCTTTTTACATCAAATGCAATTCTTTTATTTACAATCTTTTTATACTGATGCAATCAATTTCAGAAAACACCATTACTGGTGTTAAATATTGCATATTGGTATGGAACCCTTCTTGTGCGGATATTTGACATAGTTTGGCCGGTTTTATTAAATTAAGCAGTTAAGGACTCCCAAAAAGTGAAAGATCAAAACTTTTTCTTCTATTATTTACTTCAATACTTCTGTACAACAAGTGTAGTGTCGGGCCCGGAGACTGGCTGGTATACTTTTTACATTTGTTAGAACTTGTACATAATATAGCCTTTATTATTTTGCTCTCCCGATGTAGAATCGCTTGTTGCAGTGCGTTTGTGCTTTAGACATTAAGCGCCATCTAGTTTCATCGTTGTAAGTTAAGCATTCAATTGTACATTAAGCTATCAAGTGCAAAGTGCAGTTTTGATTTTTTTCTTTTATCTTCTTTATTAGGAGAGAGAAGAAGTCATTATCTTTGGACAACGGAAAGACCATCGTAGAGCTGATTTCTATAGACAAAGGTGTGGTTTGCTTGAGAATTTTGTCGGTAATACTCGTTGTTGGATGCATTTCCACAGGTTTTAATGTTGTGATGAAAAGCTTTTCTGCAAAATAATAAACGATTACTACCTATCCAACTAGTTTTTATTATTGCGGTTGACAGTTCAGCAGAACATAGCTTATTTTGTGCCATATTGTTGCATCATAAGGTTCAAATACTACGATTTTCAGCAAACTATAGTCGAGAGGTAGCAGCCAATTTGTAGTGAAAGTGTGGTAGGTAGACAATGGTCTCAGAAACGTTTCCAATTCTAAAAGCCAAGCTTTTATTATGGGACAACTGCATCAGAATATAATACTCCATTAATGTATGAAGTAAATACCATCATCTTTATATCTTCCTGTCTCAAAGTCAACGTAGCAGTAATTGTAGCCGAGTCCTATGCCGAGAGCCAACATTACAAGCAGCGTGGTCATAATGCACGTCACAACCGACGTCGCGGCGCAACATGATACTAATCTGCACAAATATCATCAATCTATAGTCATTATCAAATCAATCGACACACAGTTTTCCGAAGTAGTTAACTGTATTTCAATCTATTATTATTCAATTAAACGGCCCCATGAGGTACCAGACTGAGATACAGGTAGACGGACAGACACACTTTCGCATTGGGTTTCACCAAAAGATAGATTTTTATATTTTCCGAAACAGTATGTGAATGCTTATAAATGTTGAACAATAATAAATCGTACCTAGGTACTTTTCTCCGAGACAGCGTGTCTCAGGGAATATAAAATATTATTTTGGTCGGTCAACCGAGCACGTTTTTCTTACTTAAAATATAAATAGCGTTACCAGTTTCTGGAACAATACTGAATTTATGTTTTTAAATAGCTTCTGAATAAAATGTCCGTGATAAAAATCAGCGAGTCGCGAAACTGAAGTGGAAATGGGCGGGGCACATAGCTCGATGAGCTGATGGTCGTTAGGGTCCCAAGGTGCTGGAGTGGCGACCCCGCACCGGGAAGCGCAGTGTTGGCAGACCCCCCACCAGGTGGACGGACGACATCAAGCGAGTCGCAGGGAGCCGCTGGATTCAAGGGGCACAAGACTGAGGCCTGTGTCAATGCAAGAGACTTATGTCCAGCAGTGGACGTCTATAAGTTGACAAGGAAGAAGAAGAAGAAAAATCGTTCAACCAGTAGATATTACAAGTTGAATAATTTTTAGGTACAGAATTAGCGTTACTTGATTTTCAGGTTCAATTTCTGATCTCACATATCTTTATTATATTCGTAGACTATATTACTGTGTAATTATATTCCTAAGTCTTTCTAAGTAGGTAAATAAAGTTTTTGGTTATACCTTTTCTTTAAACTTAAATTAGACTTTGTTTATCAGTTACCTTTCGCATATATAAACTACGTTGCCCATGCAATATGTACATTTGCGGCAGTTACACATAATATTGTTTCAATAAAATATAAATAAAAAATAAAAAATCTATAAAAATCTGTAAAAATCTTCAAAAATATATCAGGATGTATTATGCAAGTATCAAAATATATCGGAGTGATTACATTCTCTTTGAATATATCAAAATGTGTCAAAACAGAAGCAAAACAGATAGATACAAAATTTTACCGTCAGACAAAAAAAATTAAAAATGTTCATTTAATGAAACTTCTTTTAAGTGTATCTACAGCACAAACATATAAGAGTAAGATCTACAGCTGCAGCAGCTACTAAATTTTTTTTTTTAAATTCTAATGGCAAATTTATTTATTTTTTAATTTTTTAGGAAACATACAGTGTTATAAAATATTAAACTTAATACAGATAAATAATACTTAAACCTAAATTGTAAGTATTCAACAAGGCAAAATTAAGGCTGATGAGAACACAAACATATAAGAGTAAGCAGACCTAACATAAGAAAAAATTGGCGTTCCAATTACGCCTACATACAAATCTCACGCACACATTGACAGTAAACAGAGCCGGACTTCGAAAAGCGAGGTTCAGCGAGGTTGAAGGGACTGGAGAGTATTTAATATCTGTAATTTGAAATAATATGGAAACTACGGAAAGTTGCCATCAAATTGTAGGTTAAACCCTTATTTTACATTCTGTAAACTTAATTCTATAAATTAATTCTTAATTATGAAAATGGATTCTAATGTGCTAAGTTTCGCGGTTTTGTAATCAAACAAGTAATAATGTTACAAAATAATATTTAATAAAATCAAAACAAAACATGATTTACAAAATCTACCCAAAAGATATATCTATTAGATAAATAAAACAAAATCAAAAAGCAACTTTTTCTCTAATATCTTTTAGAAATACAAACATTGACAATACGATAACATCAACAGTAGTTTAATTAACTCTTACATTCTATTCAGCCTGTATCACTCATTTCAATAACCTTATTAGAATAGTATTACACATTTTAAACTTATAAAAATAACAAAATAAACCATATGTCTCAGTCTTTTCAATAACGTAATAAGGAATAGTATTACTCTATACTCTTTATTAATAGTATTACTAGGCTGTAAATTTTGCAAGTCCATCAAAACTTGATCTCCAGCAGCTTTTCTTTCTACTGGACCTTTTACTGATGATGTAGACATATGCTGAAAACAAGAGTAATAAATTATCAGTTGTCTAGTATTAACAATTTAATAGGTAATACAAATAGGTACACAGCTATATATGTATGGGTATAGCTGTCAATATTTACGTTTAAATGGCAAGATGTTTTGGGTTGGTACCTAAATATAAGAACAACTAGAAACTTACTTGTAATGATGAATCAAAAATCATTGGGATTGCATTAGAAGTAAGGACGGTACGAAAACCACTGCAATCCACTAAATGTGCTTCAAAATGTTCAGAACATAGCACACTCGATGTTTTGTGCTGCCAATTTTTTTTATTCGTCTGCATCAACCAGGCATTTTTATATTTTCATCCTTTGGAAAGCTGAAAAATGATTTAATTTTATAATTTATCCTTACTTTTATAGAAATAGAAATAGAAATATTTTATTTCAAATAAACTTTCACAAGCACTTTTGAATCGTCAATGAATCTACCACTGGTTCGGAATGCCTTTCCCGCCGAGAAGAGCCAGCAAGAAACTCGGCGGTCGCTCTTTTCAAAAAAAAGTAAAAATTTTACAATATTTAATGAAACTATGCTATGTATTGCTTCCACGATTAATTTTCCTAAGTCCAATACAATACAAATAAAAATTAATACAATCCAATACATCTTAAAACAGGCAGGCAAAAACAGACTAATTATTTAATCAAAATATACCCACTAAACAAAACTTGCGCCTGAATACGGCCCTGTCAAATTGTACAAGTATATGAAACGACAAACAAGATCCTGATATTAATTAATTGATAAATATTGCAACAGGAATATACTAGAACCAAAATTACTATAACTGTCTACGAGTTTTGCGTATATAATAATCAGTAACTGCTTCTAAAATGCCGAACGATTATTAATAATCACACAGTAAGCATATAACCAAATTACGAGTCTATAGCACATCAAAACTTACCGATGAAAAGTAATTGCAGGTGTTTTCCTATACGGAGAATTGCCACACAGAGGTGCACAACACTTCACCATTTTATTTCAGAATTTTTGATTCTTTAGACTCGATTTTAAAGCAAATTTAAAAGAATAAACAACTCGCAGGTTATGTTGTTGTTTTTGACAAATTGACATATTGCACCATACTGCTCTTATTTGTAGCTTACGAATTGCCTCAAGCTCAATTATGTCTATGAGTGCGTAAGTGTTGCAACAACAGAAGTAAAAGAGATAGAATCATATATTTTTTGTTGGAGAGAAGCAAGCGAAGATATTATTTATTCGTTTAGATGTAGTTGTGAAAATTATGTTAGGTCTGCTTACTCTTATATGTTTGTGGATGAGAACTCAATTTTGTCGATTATATTATTATTATTGTTGGTTGGTTCTTTTTTATTTGTAGGCACTTATTTGTTATTTGTTTTTATTCGTTTGTGTAATATGGTACATATTATAAAGGAATAAGGATATTTCATTCATTAATTCTAATTAGTAAGGTAACGATGTGTTGGCTTTATGAAGCACAAAAGAAAGCATAATTTACCCTTATACCATTCAAAAGAAAACTTCGTAGTGATTTTATCACAAACATATAACTCTTATATGTTTGTGGATTTTATCCTACTCAAGAAGGTTTTGCCCTACGATAAGTTATACTACCGAGTTAAGATATGACGTGATAAAAAAATCAATTGTCAAAGATTAAAAACAACAATCATTTCATGCAAATTCTTATTTTCATCTAAAACACATACATATTTATTATTTATTATTTGTCATTACTTTTTTTCACTATTTCTACTATACTATACTAATAACACAATTCAGAACATGACTGGGTATACGATTCTTAAAACAGAGAATCTTCCCGATTCTTTGAAGGGGTAAGTTTTAAACATTTAAAGCAGGTTACCTTACACTGGATTGCTTAGGTCGTAAGGAGCCGCTGGATACAGATGGCATAAGACCGCTTCGTGTGTAAATCCTACATAAGGCGGGTTGAATTCAACTTTATTAATCGTCATGCCTGATGCGGGGTGCCCCGCATATTATGTTCTAGTCACTATTTCGCTAGACATAATATTGCTTGCGGGTAGAACTCCCATTTTGTCAGTAAAAATATCAGTCAATTTACAGACATACAATATTTTTTCCTAAATTACTCAATTTTGTTCTGAGAAAGCTCTCAGAATTAACGAAGTCGTGGGTAGCTTAGGGATAGACGTAGGTTTGTACAAAAACTGCTATAACAAATAAAATTGTACTTGAAGAAATAATTCAATTCATTACTTACTTGTTAAAATTAAAAAGTGTATTTATTATTCAAGAACTTAGTCCTCAAAATAGATAGATACCTAGGTACACCAACGCAAAAATCTAATAAAAAGTTAAACTAATAAAAGACGAGATCAAATTTCAAGCCTACAGTTTCTCGGATCATTGTTTTAAGTAATATACATTCATCAGGCGTAACTAATGAAAACTTTTCATGGCCAAAATTCCAAATGCCACATGGATTTGGAATTTAATTTCGATGCAGGTCGATTTCATATAATTATCTCACCAAATTGTCAAAAAGTGCGTGACCACCACAAGTAAAGCGCCCGTTACTTCTTGAGATAAACGTACTGTATCAACGCGACGTGACGTAGCCCCAGGTCATCGCGCCAGTAGATCTCACCACGTAGTTTAGAGCACTCCAAAAGATTGGCGAGAACTATTTAGCTGCGACACGTTTCACGCGTTGCGTATGTTTCACGCTTCGCTGCAATATTAAGTTGGTTCCAGCAAACCGAGATGGATGATATGCGTGGTGTTCACCGCTGGCTTGCTCATCATGACGCTGTCAGCAGTTGGTGCCGGCTTCTTCGTAGGCTACACCTATTCCTACGTCGAACATAGGACAAACTTCAGGGCTGCAGGTGAATTAATCGACCGAGTAACGGAAGGTATCTAAAGCTGCAATCTAGAGATCGCACTCTCACTCAGCTCAGACTCAAGACAGATTTATGTCAGAGCTTTGTGTCTCATTGTAATCTCTATCTTGAGTTTGAGCTGAGTCAGAGCATGCTCTATAGATTTCAGCATAAGTCTACTTAGGTGAATTTGCGTTTGTCCATCTGTCTGTCAAAGTGTCTTGGTAGAGCCTTATAACTTCTGAGTTAATGAACACAATAATTACGTATCAAGTTTAAAAATAAAATGAAATCTACTGAGTGCAGGTCTCCTTTTAGGAGCGAAGGGGCATAGGCCATAGTCGGCCTCACTATGATCTTTTTTTTTTAAACGAGGGGGAAATCTTTTTTAAAGATACCTTAGATTAGATTCTCTGAGAGGTTGCTTGCTATCAGTAGTGGGCTATTGATGGGTTGCTGCTGATAATGAAGATGAAAATCTATGACCCAAAGTCAAAAATATTACAAATATTTAAAAAGCTTTAATCAAGGGAGGCGCCTCTTCGCTTTTCATAGGCTTGTGGAGTATCCCATTTTCACTGATCTGCCACAGAACTGTGAAAACACGTGAGCATTGGCGTCCTTACGTGGTTGAATTCCAATCTACTCCCACGAAAGTTCAACCTTTCAGTTGTGGAATGCTCTATGGCGTTTATGTTTCCTGCCAAGTAATAACTTTCGGAGTTATGTGCGTTTAAACTGCAATTAAATATCAAATGCTTCAACGGTGAAGGAAACTATCGTGAGGGAAATTGCACGCCTCCATAATGTTCTCAAAGGTGTGGGAAGTTTGCGAATTTGCACTGACGGCGTGGTGGACTTGGAGCTATAACCCTTCTCTGAGAGACCTGCGGTTAGTGGTGAGACGTTGGAGGGTTGCTGATGATAACTTGAGTAGTTTTAAGTCAAGAATAAATAAGCATCTTGTAGGCAAGTGGACTTCAACCTAGCAATAACCTAATCATAGCTTTCCATCATGATTCTTGCCAAGCACAAGACACAATAAAAAGGTGTACCTGTAGACCTAGCATTATAATTACTTATTTATTATTTAATCACAGGTAACATCTCACAAACGCAAGATCTCCAGATATTCAGCGTTCCTCTCGGAGAAGCCCAAGAGACCAAAGAGCAGAACACTATAAATGGAGCGCTCGCGTCCAGCTACTTGGTGCAAAAGTTCCTTAAAATTGGTCACACGCTGTGGGATGATGATCACGTGTATTCGCCAGAACAGAATCATGGGAATCATTTAGACAAACTTGAACGTGAAACATGAGTGCCATATGAAACAATATTTTTTCATAAATTCCGTTGTTGTGATTAAACTTTTTGGTTCTGCTAAGAGCGATGCCAAGCGGCGCGTTGCGGGGTCGCTCCAACGTCATTGAAAATTCTGTGGTATTCGCTCATTGTGCTGCGGAATCATGAGCAACGTTTTGCGGTGTCTTGTTTGCCTACTGGAAAGCTTGTGACTCTGCACCACGCCGTGTGGCATACACCCTGTTCCTTCAAATCAGTACGTCAATAGGTACTATTTATTATCTACTATAGCCAGCGCTATACTACAGTCCGTGAGGAATTAGTTTTAAAAATCTCTCGGGAAACCTTGCTTCCTCAGGATATAAGTAAAGTATGTGTGGTGTGGAACTAACTTCCTGCGACCGTGTTCCCACTAAATTACTACTTGAGGTTATTCAAGGGGCGGACCAACAAATTGCTGAAAAACCGGCAACGCATTGGTGGGTGCCTCTGGTGTTAAATGTTCATGGGCGGCGGTAATCACTTAACATCAGGTGACCCGCCTGTACGCTTGCTCGCTAAAAAAAATGTCTCTTTCCAGGTAAGCTATACCTATGCAAAAATTCCTTCGATCACAGAAATTTAAATTATGAGGAAGTAAGGAACTGTAAGGATTCTGTGTCAGTATTCTGTACCTTAGTTTCTTCCTAGTTTTTCCACTCTTACCTTCCAGAATCCAAGGGGGATCAGCGATACCTTGGTAGTTAGGGACAAGTGGAACAGGCCGTTTCTCGTTCAAGCCTGTTACGAGAGCAGAATTCTCTCACCTGTCTGTGATATCAAAATAACTGCTTTTTCATTAATTCTTATTTGCAGATTATCAAAACTTAAAAAGATTTTTTCAACTTATTTTTGTCCGTTTGTCTAAAACAGTCTAATTCTTAAAATGGCTAAATTGATTCTGATTTAACTCTCACAGGCAGGTAAAAGATTACAGGGAAATATCTAAGTCTACTATAGTTTTATCTGCAAGCTTGTCCCCACAGGAAATCGGTTATTCAGCGCGGTCCAACTCGTAGGTAACTAACTGCTAGTAATGAATGAACCAACGCCACATTCTCTTTAAATTACCGTCACTAATTTGATGAATTGGTTGTTAGATGTTCGGCATTCCTTTGTCGTTTAGGGTCAATTAGTTTTTGTTAATAGGAACAGCTTTGGGACGTTAAGGTAATACAATCCTTATTATCTGCTCTTCTAATTATGAGTGATTAGTGATTTATCCTTGCTAATGTTGAAAATATTTTAAATGTGATTGTTGGTTTGTCCTTCAATCACGCAGCAACCGAGCAACGGATTGACTTTTTGCCTGGGTATAGTTTAACTATTCACTATAGCCAGATACCTGGTCCTTACCTGGAGAGTGACATTGGCTACTTTTTATCCCAAAAAAAAAAAAGTGTTCCCACGGGATATTTTTAGAACCTAACCCGACGGGGACGAAATCCAAAAGGTATTTGTGCTCAAAAATTGAAGTATAAATAGAAACTGTGAGTCGTAACCTTATGTAGGTTGTACCTACTCTAGAAAATAGAAGCATTAACTATTACGTATTTCAAATAGAGCGAGAAACTAGAAACCTTTTTTACGTAGGTAAAAAACTGCCAAATGCGAGTCGAAATTTACGCACAAAGGGTTCTGTAATTTTGTTCCACCGCACAATATAAATATCATGCCATAGGCAACACCAAGGCGACAAAAACAATATAAAGGTTACCAGCAATTCGGCTAATCCAAACTTAAAATCAAAATTATTCATAATTTTATCATGTGCCTGCGGTTCGTATGACAAGTCAAGCCACCACTACCGGTTCGGAAAATAGCCGATAATAAAATGTTTAAATTTATTTTATTTTATTTTTACTTAATTGTTAAAGTATTATAATGTAACGTTGTAAGCGTTACCCAGTTACACAGGTTTTACTATGGAGACAACAATACATTCTCCTTACGAGAGTAGGTATATTGTAACAATAGTAATACTAATTTTGCACACTCTCTAACTAACGAGACTCTAGTCTCGTTTGGAACCCTTTGTGTACGGAACCCTAAAAACGGACCTAAAGATAAAATTACAAATGCTATTTTGGCGTAAAATAGCGGACCCAATTTTGGGCGTCATTTTCCGTAATTGTCAGTAAGGCCAGGTAAAGAGATAAAATAAAGTAATAAAAAAAGGCAAAGGGTTCGTAACGAACAAGAGTATCTTCAAGGAAGTAAAAATATTGGCCTGAACATTGAGGTACATAATAATTCAATGGGCCTGAGTTCAGGTATATCTCGTTCTTTTAATTCACGAGGGCGTGTAAGCTTTACTTGTGGTTACGTCGTGTACATACATATTGCGTGTGTGTGCCTGTCAGGAGCCTAGGTGGGAGCGGTCAGACGCGAGCAAGCTTTCGCTCCCACTTATATAGATACGACTTGTGGATACGACACACACACAACCATGAGCCACGCGTCCTCGTAAATTGCAAGAACTATAGTGAAAACTGCAAAATTTAAAAACTAAATAACTGCAACGTTGTTACTTGATTAAAAGTTCCGATGCAATACGTAAATCTTCGGACTTTCAGCTGCAGAGGTCCAAATGTCTATTACCATCACTACTAGTATAGGAAAAATGCTGTGATATTTTTATGTATTCAACGTAAGAACACCTAATTAGAAAACTTTTATATATGTATAATGTGAAATGGAGTTTTTGTAAACAACCATTCAATAAAGCGGTCTACTTGGTTCTCATAATATTCGAACAATGGCACTCTGTCGATGTCGTCAATCAGAAACCGTCAAGCGTGAGCGCTATTTCAATAAACCACACGCCAGCGTACTGGAATGCTTAATTGCTTGGTTCTTTGATAGTAAAACTATAGCCACGACCAAAGTGTCCCAATAAATAAATGTTGCCCAAAAATGTCGTCCATAGGCCCCCCACTAGGTGGACAGATTACTTCAAGCGTGTCGCAGGAAGCCGCTCTGGACACATGCGCCACAAGATCAAGAGTGTGAAAATAGCCACAACAGCCTCTTATGATTATCCTGCCACTTATAATTTGAGTACCTACCTTCAAGACAAGAGTGAATAGGCATTTTCTAGCGCGCAAGCGCGCTCCAACCTTGTGATTGTCGTGTCAAGCGCAAGCCGACTTCGAATAAAAAAAAAACAGACTTTCTAGTAACTGTTGACGACACAATAGATTGTGACGACGATGGGTCCATTGTTAATCCTTACAAATACTATAAATACGAAAGTGTGTTTGTTAGTTGGTTTGTCCTTCAATAACGCTGCAACAGAGCTACGGATCGACGTGATTTTTTGCATAGGTACGTATAGTTGAAGACCTGGAGAGTGACATAGGCTACTTTTTATCCCGAAGAATCAAATAGTTCCCGCGGGATTTAAAAACTAAATACACGCGGACGAAGTCGCGGGCATCAGTTAGTAGATCATATCCAAATTATCACGTTTTGGACCCTTGCACATGAATTGTAATTTATTAACACACAAGAATTTATACGAACCATAATTAAAATCAGGCACGCGTTTATGCATCATGCTAAACAAATGTTTTGCAACCACCTACGTAAAAGTCGTAAGCAAAAAAATATCATGAATCGAACAGACCGGATTGTGCAATTTTTTGCTTACGAATGAAGCAAATAAATAGGTACTAGGTACTAGCTGATGCCCACCACTTCGTGCGCGTAGATTTAATTTTACAAAAAATCCGTGAGAAATCTTTGATTTTCCGGGTTGTAAAGTAGCCTATACCACTTAGCAGGTCCTCAACTATATCCATGCAAAAAATTACGTCGATCCGTTGCTCCGTTGCGATGTGATTGAAGAACAAACCAATAAACGAACACACTTTCGCATTTATAATATTAGTAAGAATAAGTAAGGATACAGGTAATGAAATTGATTATTACATAATAAATTTTTGTACAACTCAACTAGGTATAATTATGCATAAAACTACCATAAAATAAAACGAGCTATTTCATGATTGAATTTACCCAACGACTTCCGACGAGTCTTCTGATGACCTCCTTGGCGTAGTGGTGAGCGCTGTGGTCTTACAACTGGGAGGTCTCGTCATCGATTCCCGGCGGAGCCAATTTGGGAATTTATAATTTCTTAATTGTCTCTGGTCTGCTCTGGTGGGAGGCTTTGGCCGTAGCTACTTATCACCCTACCGTCAAAGACGGGCCGTCAAGCGATTTAGCGTTCCGGAACGATGGCGAGTAGAAACCGATTAGGGGTATAGGTTGAATTTACACTGCCCGCTGCCAAGTTAGCCCGCTACCATCTTAGACTGCATCGTCACTTACCATCAGGTGAAATCGCAGTCAAAGACTATCTTGTCATCGAATAAAAACAAAAAGACGAGTAGCTGGGAATAAAGGCAGCGCAAGACCGAGGCATGTGGAGTTACATGTCTGATGTCCAACTGTGGACGTCTATCTATTGATAATGAAGAAGTGTATAAGTAGACGGGACGTTTAAAAGCAATTAGGTATTCGAGAATTTAATTTAATTTAATTAAAAAATATTGTTTTTTTGACAATACATCGAAATGCCTTTATTATACAATTGGTGGAAATTGTGTCATGGTGCCAAGGAATATGCAAATTACACGTAACCGAAGAATCTAAAATGAGGTCATCATTTACATAAAGATAACACATTACACAAATGAATCAAAACGTGCACTGTTTGCAATGTTTCGTAATCGATATGTCAAGAAGTAAAACCTGATAGGTACAGCAAGTCCATTAAAAATTACTTATACCGTCTTATACTACATTCACCCTTTGTATTGAAACGGGTTTTCCATCATTGTTTAGGTCTGCTTGACTGATCTCTAAAAGGAGTAGCACAAAAAGTTTACGACAGACGGCAGTCACAGCTTCGTCTTCACTTGGCCTACGCTGTATGCATGTGCGGGCGCATGTAAAACTAATATTTACGTAAATATCAATAAAACAACGTGCTCTATTGAAAATTGCAACTGAAAGTTTAGTTGTTTCATCACTTTAAAGGTTCTCTCTTGTGTTGTTAGCTGGTGTTGTCATAAAGAGAAAGTGTGTTAGTGTTGTGTAAACTTGTGATTTTGTGTTAGTGTTCTGTTGTGACGCTTTACTACCGCTGATAAGAAAGTAAGTAAGAGGAGAGGCTTGATTTAAGATTATACACATGAGTTCGTTTCATTTAACGTATTTTACGGCTGGAGATTTAATTGAAGTAATGATTTATGATTTTCTTTAAGTCCTCTAATATTTTGTGATTTTGTCGTTACATTAATTCCTACTACTACTATTATATTAATTATACCTATTAGGTATAGTCCTTTTTCTACTAGTGTTTAAAACACTTATGCTTGAGATTTATAGAGTGTGCTCTGACTTAGCTATCACTCAAGATAGAGTTAAAACTAGACACAAGAGAAATAAATCATGGAACTAATGCATGCATCGTGAAATTAGAAGTTTACACGTGAAATTCTTGATGAAATTAATCTCATGAAACTAATTTCACGCCACTAATTTCGCAGTGCAAATTCGGCTTTAGGATTGAAAACATGACGATAGACGATCCTGTGGCAGCGTTCGCTTGCGACAGTGACTAGGTCAACGAGCACTGAATCAGTACCACGGTTAACCACAGGATAAATAATAGTACTGACGCACCATAACACGTAAAATTACTCATATTCTAGCCTCTTCCTTTAGCCTCTAACTTTTCGGAGTTATATTATACTTAGCGTTACCAGATGTCCCGTATTTCCCGGGACATCCCGTATTTTAGGCATAATTTAAAATGCCCCGGCGGAACAGGCTATGTCCCGTATTTGAACTGTACTTCGTTTTTCATTATGAAATCGATCCAAGTATTCACACACGCAACATTCGTAAAAAAGCGAGTTGATGACCGTTTATAATTACGATTATAATTCTATTGATTTTTGCAGATATGTTAAAACGAATAAAAATATGTTTAAACTGACTCGATACTCGGAAAAATATAAAAAAAAGACACTAAATAATTTTGTTTTTATTTGTCAAGGGTAAAAAACTGAAATCCCGTATTTTTTTCCCATTTAACCATTTGTCCCTTATAGTCTGAAAAAAAATCTGGCAACCCTAATTATACTAGCCGATACCCGCGACTTCATTCGCGTGGATTAAGGTTATTTATTCCCGCGGGAACTCTCTCATTTACCGGGATAAAAAGCCAAGTGAGGTAGACTGTGACTTCTACACGTGCCCAAAAATGGGCCAGCTAGCGATTGGTTAAGACGATCATGAATCGTAGCCCACCTATTTGACTTCTCGTACATAGAATAGCTACTAAAATATTCGTAAACAACAGGAAAATTCAAGGAAAATGAATTATCAGGCAGGTCTGAAGGACTCGGGAAATAACCCCAAGACTTACTTATACAACAAAATCTGTTTACTTACCGAAGAGTTCAGGTTACGTTAACTATACAAATAAATAAAATTGAAATGTCTGTTTATAATATTATGTAAGTAAGTACGGTACTTATAGCAAAGACAATTTTTTAAATTTTTGTCTGTCTGTCTGTTTGTTTGTTGCCGCTAATAAAATAATTATTTTTTTGGTACCTACTTTATACTTACTAACCAAAAACATAGTATTTAAGTAAGATACTTGCTTAGTATCCTTATGCTACTACACTAAATGGGTACCTATTACCTAGAAACTAAATTTTTCAGGTCAGTGGAATGCCAAAAAGTACAAGTTATGATCGAAGATTGTAATAGTACCTATTTAACTACCTAGAATATCTACAATTACAAATAATAGACACAATATAATCATCTTGCTTAAGACTACAAGAGATCCGAGATGGCTGATAGCTGTACATCAAAGCAGGTGATCGCATACCACAAAAGCTGGATCTAATATATATTTTTTTATTTCAATCCAGATAAATATAAAATAAAAAGACGTGTGGCACTCAGGGACTGCCGCGGTAAAGCTATTGCATAACATTTTTTATCAACGCTGTCTAGCGGCTCACCGTAGAGGAGTCCCGTGTCAGGTTATTTTCGTTACGGAATTTCTGGATTCGGTCTCCACGCTGGCCCGCGATAGAAGCTATGCAATAGCTTAAAAACTTAATACTTTTTCATATCTGGCAACAATATAAGCTTATGGTAGCAAATATAAGCACATTTGTTTATGCTTACAAACTAGCTTAGCCTTATCATGGCCTCAAGAATCTGAAACCTGGTAGAACCCTATTGCCAATGTGTGCACCAGGATGTGTAAGAGCCAAAATCGCAAGAGTAATTTGCTGTTCAGTCTGTCGCAAAATGCTGATACCGTCAACAGATGTCGGCGCTGACGTAACATCTGTTCACACTTTCGCAAAAACCTGCTTATTATGTATACCAGTTTATCTCGCATTTTTTTATTCATGACAAGATAGCCCTTGACTATGATCACAGCGCTCGCTACTGCGCCAGAAAGTCGTCCAGCGCTAGACATTAATTTTTCAGCAAGGATCAGCAGAACATGATATTGTACAGTTTGTGTGTTGTGTACAGCGGTTGGCAGTATTGTCCTATCGAACTTTCAGTATAGTACTTTTATCTCACGATGTTACGGGCGCTTTACTTGTGGTTACGTCGTGTACACTGTAGATGCACATTGCGTAAGTGTGCCTACCTGTCAGGAGCCTAGGTGGGAGCGGTCAGGCGCGAGCAAGCTCTCGCTCACACGTATACAGATACGACACACACACAACCATGAGCCACGTGCCATCGTGTATTGCAAGAACTATACCAATAAATTCATCGCATATCTTGTGGTTTTACAGACGTGTGCGATCATCTTTAATTGAGGTAACAATCTGTTCCTGACATGCTATGAATAGCTCCAGAGGCGAACGATAACACAATCGCCCTAATTCCCTACAAAGCTATACTCTGATCCATAATTGCCAGATAAGTTTGTCGACGAAAATATTTTTTATTTCGTTCATTTATAGCACATACTAGCTTTCGCTCACGACTTCGCTCACATTAAGTTCGATTTTTCAAACCCTTATTTTTAACCCCTTAGGGGTTTCATTTTCAAAAATCTTTCCTTAGCCGACACCTACGTCATAATGGCTATCTATATGTCAAACCCTGCCCGCGACTACGTACGCACGAGTTAGGGGTTTGATACCCGCGGGAACTCTATAATTTTGCGGGATAAAATAAAGCCTAGATTTTAAGCCTGGATTGTGAGCTATCTCCTTTCTAAATTTCAGTCCAATCAGTCCATTCGTTGGAGCGTGAAGGAGTAACAAACATCCATTCATCCATCCGTCCATCCATCCATACATCCATCCTCACAAACTTAAAATATTACTTAACTAGTGTCTACTGTGTATCATGCCAATGAAAGGGTCCTAGCTCAGCTCAATGCTGTGGATACAAATATGTAACCACAACGCTGTTATTCTGCTAGGGCCCGAACGATTAAATGAATGATATATGAAATATAATATTTATAATATTAGTAGGACAACATCAAAATATTCCAACAAAATCATCATCATAATCGATCGCCGGCAATTCGGACAAAAACCAATACCGCGGATGATGAAAAAAGTTTACATATAGTTAGGTACAACTTTTCTTAACTTAGCTAAAAACGTAATGATGATTTCTATTAAGCATGCGAACGGAACTGCAGCAGTAAATTGCTTAATGTTCGTTGATGAACTGATGTGATGAACACTTAAAAGATTTATCAACAATGTTGGCGAATGGACGTGAATTGAATGTTTCCTGCGTATGCGTTGGCCCTGGATCGTTCTCTTGACTCTAGCCAGAGCTAGAAACTGTCTGTTAACGTGTAATATAAATTGCAACTATAATAAACGTAAAAATTCTTTTTACAAAATTGACTTCAAACGCCACTATAAAGTATATCAATAGTGCCTATAAAATTGGAAAAGTTCCCTCGATTTCTCCAGGATCCCATCATCAGACCCTGACCTGATGACAATGGGACTACCTGGGAAGACATCCATTTTAGACAAAAAAAGGAATTTTCTAAATCGGTCCAGGCGTCTTCTAGTATTCGGGGAACATACATAAAAAAAAAGATTCCGACGAATTGAGAACCTCCTCCTTTTTTGGAAGGGAACTACCATTTTAATTCGGCAGCATTGTATTACTCGCAGGGACTGTAGCATACAGAGGGTAGTCTGTGAATATTGGAGGAAACATGTTACAAATACTGGCGCCATTAGAGTCATTAGTCAGTCGTAGTAGGACCACGGGTCGGATAGCACGTTGGTTGTGTAACACACATTATGTGTGCCTGGAGTGTGCATTGGTATATACGGACTATATACTTGACTACTATATACGTGAGTGTTTGAGTATACTACAGAGACCATGGACAAAAAACTTACCCGTGGTCCCTTCCAGGGATACGGCAGGGGTCACGGGTAATAAATCGAATGTGGGTTGCACTCTTTTAACGTGCGGGAGCGGTATGTAAGTGAGCTACGACCTTAACATAATTATACACTCTTGTTGCAGATTTAAATGGGAAGATGACGATTCAGAGCATGACAGTGACTGACGCTCACGACGCCACCAAAAAATCATGCTGCAGCGGGTAAGACTATTCCGAAAAATATCTTTTGATCGCGACTTCGTCAGTGTCGATTTTCACCGTCACGCGTCGCCAAATAACGTTTAAAAAAGACGTGTGGCACTCGGGGACTGCCGCGGTAAAGCTATTGCATAGAATTTTTTATCAACGCCATCTAGCGGTGAGAGGAGTCCCCCGTGTCAGGTTATTTTCATTACGGAATTTCTGGATTCGGTCTCCACGCTCAAGGCCCGCGATAGAAGCTAGGCAATAGCTTAATAACCCAAAAATAAAGAGATTTTGACACATTGTCCGTACAGAAACATTTTGGACTCTTGACACTACCGGCTTGCACCACTAGTAGTGTAAAAGATATTTTTTAATACCCATTACACTACTAACAAATAGTGCTGTACTGAAATCTGTCAGAACGTCTTTATTCCTCGATTAAACGCTACTCAGCAATAATAGGATAGACACGAGACTTAGCGTCGATTTTACGAACATCGTATGAAAAATCGAGAAATAGATTGGATGTTCTGACAATTTTTGTATTGAAAATCTGCCAAAATCTCGCGCTAAGATAAGACATTTCCATATCTCGGCCTTCTAAAAACGGCCCTTATCTTATTGTATTACTAGTTGATGCCCGCGACTTCGTTCGCGTGGATTAAGGTTCCGAGGGATTTTAAAAACTAAATCTACGCGGACGAAGTCGCGAGCTAATGCTAGTATAGGTACAATAAACAATTAGCTACATACCTAATACCTACACATGACTTAGTTGTTCCGGCGCTTCTTCTGCTTGACGACTTTTGTCTTTATTGTTCGGTGGAGGCGTCGGGACAACCTAATCTAGGTAAGTATACCTATTGGGTGATGTGTGGCACAATTCATAAAATAAACGTATCTTTCTTTCTTTTCTTTCTTTCTTTCTTTCTAACTATTCACATAGAAATTTCAAAAAAATTATTTCATCAAAATAGAATAAGTAATTTCGAATTTTCGTGGAAATATTTGATTATATGTACTTAACCTAGTTAAGCACGATTCCTGAAACAGTGATTTAATTTAGATAAAAGTTATTTCATGTCATTAATAAACATGCAGTGATTCGCGAAGGCACAAAGCTGGCTTTATTAAGCGCTTTACAGTTCCATTCATCAGGTTTTATCTCTCATTATACGTTATTATTATATCCTGTATATATATAACTACCTATCAACAAGGTATTTATAGGACAGCCATAGCTTTTATTCTGTTGTGAAAGAGATTCTGATTTGTTATAAGACTATAGCTGATGCCTGCGACTTCGTCCCATTCGGATTTGGTTTTTAAAATCCCGCGGGAACTCTTTGATTTTCCGGAATAAATTTAGCATAGGTATATAAATCACACTCCAGGTCCTCAACCATACCCATGAAAAAATCACGTCGATCCGTTGCTCTGTTGCAGCTTGATTGAAGGACAAACCAACAAACCAATACACCAACAAGCCAACAAACAAACAAACCAACCCTCCCGACAACCTCCCTGGCGCAGTGGTGAGCGCTGTGGTCTTATAACTGGGAGGTCTCGGGTTCGATTCCCGGCAGGGACAATTTGGGAACTTATAATTTCTAAATTGTCTCTGGTCTGGTCTGGTGGGAGGCTTTGGCCGTGGCTAGTTACCACCCTACCGTCAAAGACGTGCCGCCAAGCGATTTAGCGTTCCGGCTCGATGGCGTGTAGAAACCGATTAGGGGTATGGGTTGAATTTACACTGCTATACCCCTTCCAAGTTAGCCCGCTAACATCTTAGACTGCATCGTCACTTACCATCAGGTGAGATCGCAGTCATGGCTATAAAAAAAAAACACACTTTCACATCCTACACACACACATTATAAGTGCGAAAGTTTGGATGTATGGATGTTTGTTACTCAATCACGCCGCAACGACTGAACCGATGTGGCTGAATCGCACAAAGATAGATTATTTTCTGGAATAACACATAGGCTACTTTATATCCCGGAAAATTGAGTTTCCTCGGAAACAGAAAATATCAAACAACAATCCACGCGAACAAAGTCGCAGGCATCAGCTAGTTTATATTTATAATATTAGTAAGAATGTAAGATTTTACAATACTAGCACTATCTTATTACCTACTAGAATAAGTACTAATATTTCATTAAGTCCATAAGTGAACCACACTAATTTTGATCACTTCCACCTGGATTAACAGACTCTATTACTTGCATCAATAGTTATGTAGAACAGGAACGTGGCAGTATCAACTTAGTCAATTGATTACGATCACATCCCCACATGAACATCCCCTAATTGCAATGATTAAACGGCCTGTAGTGTTCAACTTGTCTCTACCATAGTATCTCCTCTAGTGGGTGAGGCTGAAATCTGTAGACCGCACTTTCACTGAATTCAGACTCAAGACAGAGTTAAAATGAGACAGATTTATGTCGGAGCATATTTTTGTCTCGTTTAAACTTAATCTTAAGTCTGAGATAAGTTAGAGCTCTATAGATCTCACCATAAGAGTGGAATTTTTTTTCCACCTATCTTTAGCAGTGACACATTTTATGTCTCCTTAGAGGTTTAGAATTTAAATATTTTGTAAAACTCTTATGAAATAAAGCACTATAGAATAACAGGAAAACCGTCACTTCACGGAGTTATTACAGTGCACAAACACAGGTTCACTCTCTATTCCCTCATTCTCACAATCCGGTGGAACGGAAATTCGACACAAACGGAGAGACGCACGACCGACAGCCTACATGTTCTCCAAGGCACGGGGGTAACGCACCCCCCAACTTTCTAACTCCGGACTAGTGAAAATTTCTTTACAGAAAAACCCAATACATCGCTCGATCCGGGAATCGAACACGGACCTCGTTATCCGCAGTCGAACATGCTAACCACTAGATCAACGAGGCAGTTAAGGCCCGAGACACTGAGCTGCCCGCGAAATTCTTTAATTTGGTTTTTCGCCATTTATAAACGAAGATTATATAGAATACCATAAGCCTACTTTGTCGTATTAGTTTACAAATTGCGAAAAACCAAATTAAATTTGAATTTCGCAGGCAGACCCGTGTCTTGGGCCTTAAATCAATATTTTTTACTGAACAATGGACATACAATATTATGTTCAAACAAGTTGAAGGAAACTATCTAACGCGCTTATCTTGTGGCTCAATTCTGGTTATTCTAGTGGAAGGTTTCGATTATAAGAGCCTTTAGTGTACAGACTTCAGATTGTATTTATTGTACTACTAGAAGCCCGCGCCGACTTCGTCCGGGTTGAAAATTAAATATTTGTTCTTGTGAGCTTCTTATAGGAGACGATTGTCAATAAGATCACCACAGGAACCACACGAATATCCCGCACCGATACCCGCCACCGTGCCCCGCCGCGCCAGCCGGCACCATTTTATGATTTTGTCGCGCGGATATTATATTAATTTTCCGATAACTCCTAAGATATTTATTTAAATTGTATAGTGTAAAGGGCAAATATGTTCTAAATTAAATACTTACGATAATAAACATATTCATTTAGATATAGATTGACATCACATCGGTTAAAGAAGCTTCGAAAATAATTCATTATTTTTAATCAAAATTTGAAAGATAGAAATGGTTACTGTAAGTTATCCTTAGAATATAGACATACGCTATCGCGGACTTTTTTTTAGAACTCTTTAAGAGGAACAATTCACCCATACATCATTTTCATCCAATAACAGTATATGACCCAGCGCACGCCTTGAAAACGTTTAAGAGTCAAAAAAATTTCCGACTTCTTTAACAAATTTACACATAATATCTAGCCATAATACATTTATTAACATAATTATAGCCTATAACCATCTGGAATAATGTACCTTTGAAATGGTAAAAGAATTATTGTAATAGGTGCGGTGGTTCCAAAGTTTGCTCCGGACATACATACAAACTCACAAAATTCGCGCTCTCTCTTTATTATAATAGTATAGATCAGTCTTTCTCAAAGTGGGCGATAACGCCCCCTGGTGGGCGTTGGAGACCTAGAGGGGGACGTTAAGGAGCCCAGAAAAAAATGGGGGGCGTTGGCGTGGTTTAGGGGGGCGATGGCTGATTTGTAATTTTTCAGAAAGGGGTTAATGCGTAGCGAGTTATTATTTTAAAACTAAAAATACTTAACATAGATTTCATAGAATAGCCCGTACGCAATAAAGTTGTAACAAGTTTTTGTTAATCCAGTAGCAATCGGCTGATTCATCGATATTTGTCTTAACTAGCTCAGTACGATTGATGGTCGATAGAGATAAACAAGTTTGTGCGTGTTGTATTTAAATCCTGTAAAAAATATGTCAAGAACTATTATTTGCTTTAAATTTAGAGACAGACACAAAAGGAGAAACCATATTTAAAACATTGGAAAAATTTTGTGGTGAAAAAGGAATTCCCTTGAAAAATATTATATCGGCTGCTACAGATGGTGCTCCAGCTATTACGGGGTGTCAAAAAGGCTTCATAAAAAACAAAATTCCAGATGTGCTTGCTGTACATTGCATTATACATCGACAACATTTAGTTGCTAGATTTAAGTGAACGACATTTTTTACATACTTAATAAAAATAAAGGTTTTTAATGTAGTGAACGACTGTTTCAATCATTGCAACATGTCATCAGAGTAGTCAATAAAATCCGGAAGCTCTTTAAATGACAGATTATTTAATCAGCTTTGTGTTACTAATGATGAAAATGTCAACCGATTGATCTTTCACACAGAAGTGCGTTGGCTATCAAAAGGAAATTGTCTGACTCGATTTTACAATCTGTTTGACTCTGTCGTAGAGTTCTTGGAAAACAAAGACACAGAATTGCGCGACAACCTCATCACATCAAAGAATGATATCGCATACCTGATAGACCTTTATAAATTGCTTAATGATATGAATCACCAACTTCAAGGCGATGACTTGAACTTAATAAAAACAAAAAATGTCGTCGCTGCTTTCGTAGCCAAGCTGCTTTTACACAAAAAGAATATCGGCAGACGTGATTTCCATAATTTTCCCAATTTATACTTATCCTGCAACAACGATATTTTTGAACGATTTTAACTTTTTTTTTGGCCGGCACTTTCAGATTAAGCCCAAAAATGTATGAATCGTGGAGGATCTCCTTTAAAAATGGCTACCAAGAATTTTGGTTACAAAAGTTAATCTCGCAGTTTTACCCTGGATTGTGGTCGATCGTTCAACGATTTTTGATAGCATTCCCATCGTCATATTTGTGTGAACGTGGACTTAGCGCTGTGACAACGCTGCTTACTATAAAAAGAAATCGGTTGCATGTTACTGAACGCGGTGACTTACGACTGTTTTTGAGTAAAATCGAACTTGATATCAACAAACTTGTTAAAAATCATCAAATTCATCCATCTCATTAAATTAGTTTTAAAACTAAAATTGATTAAATATCTTTATTGTTTCTTTTAATTTGATTAAAATAATTCTTAATATCACAAAGTTGCGTTTTAATTGCTCTCACTGGTAATAATGTCTAGTTTAGAATTTAAGTTTAAACACCAGAACCGACTAATATAGCACACCATAACCAAATTAATTAAAGTAATGAAATAGTGGTTTTTAAGTTTTAGGACTGTATAAAAAATTGGGGGCATTGAAAAATAATTGACTTTCAAAGGGGGCGGTAACAAAAATAAGTTTGAGAATCTCTGGTATAGATTGTGTAGGCAATCAATAGGTAATACCTACCATGAATAATGTGATACTTGATCTGTTTTAATGATCGTTTCCTGCAAAAATAATTGCTACTAAGTACTTCAAAGAACTAGGTAAGTCTGAGTTATGCAATAACGATCTTTGATTACTTACAAGAAATATTTCTGGCAAATTGAAGTGTAGCTAAATATAAATAAAGTTGATTAAGCTGATCATAGACGATACTTTCGATCATTTAGCCAGGACTTGGCAAGCGCACGCATTCCCCTCTGCCGAAGTACCTACATGTACAAACGTACGGTTCAGCTTGTAAGTGTGACAGCTTTTGAGTTAGTGTGCGTTCATAGAGACATTAATTATTTACAAGAGTGTGCGGAAGTGAGCAAATGTGTGTTGTACGTGATTACCTCACCTCCCGCAGAAAGTGGCAGAATATATTCAGTACTAAATCTGCGTAGAGGCAAGCCCTTTCTGAACCTTCACATAACAATGCGCAACGCATTTTTCAGCAAATCATCTTTTTCTTCTTCGTGACACTCTTGGCAGAGCGGTCGTGGTCATCACGAAGTGACGTTTCTAGCGGCAAATTTTATTCCCCATTTCTCCCTACTGGCCGATATCCTGGTACATTCGTACAATGGACCGCCCACAGCAGACTTTATTTGGTCGGTCCATCAAAGCACATCATACGCATAGTCAAATACCAATGACGATGTATGCGGAATGCGAATGACTTCAACATAGGGCCCAATTCTGCTATTGCAATTGTAGTTCAATTGTCTATCAATGACATCCCAATTGCTACTTTTAGCAATTTTGGTAGTCTACTAATTCAATGGCGTCACAATTGTTTACTGATGGTTTGCCACTGACACTTCAATGACACAATTGTAAAAAATTGGTCTCGTATCTAATGACAAGTCAATGATCGAATGTATGCGTTAATATTTTGACAGTTGTAATGACCATTGGAACGCCAGCGAACTACCATTGTGAGTTTAGTAGACTACGAAATTTTGGACCAATGATAATTGAATTGTAATGGCATTGCGGTTCAATGACAATGGCATGTAAAATAGCAGACTCGGGGCCCTGTACTCTTGCGCATCTTCCGGTTTAATCCGCACGCTTAAAATTCGAAATAGTCCATTGTTTCACAAATAATTTGTGATATCATAAAATTCATAACAATTCCGGTTAAAATATAATAAACTGCCCATAACACTTTACAATTCACTTGACAATGGGATGGCGTATTGTTGACTGCTTTATACTCCATAATCGCACATCAGATGATAAATAATATTAAAATTTCAATAAATGGGCACATATTTCATTTTTAAACAATAAGCTCTATTTGTGTTTGGTTATTTGGCGTGTCGAACGTGGTAAAGTCCGATCGTTTCAAAAAACGAAAAGAAAAGTTAAATTTTCCCATTTCCTATTTTCCGACCCGACCTCTGTCCAATATAGTGTAACAAATCGTTTTAAAAAGTACCTAAGTTAAGTTTTCATACTCTTGGGTATATATTCACGGTCATTCCGGTGATATACCTAAGTATATTACACGTTATAGGTGTAAACAAAAAAACTACTTTACATTCGACGGCTACGATTCGATTGCGATGTCGTATGCATACCTTTTCTTAAATTTGGCTACACATGTTGGCTATTGACCCCAATATGTCCTCAACGTGGATGTATCGCAAGTGCCAAGTATTACCGTGTATTCTCTAACAAACCGACACAGACCGGTCAACTAGCATCGGTACCCCAAGTTTTAGGCTTAATGAGATTATTTGGTTGATCTGATGCTGTGCGAACACTGTTGGGACCAGTGTGTAGGGCTAGACAACGATATTTCTTAAACCAACCTGTTGCAAAAAATATCTGGTGCCAATTTGCGTTAGTTACCTTATAAATAAATAGCCATCGAATAAATCCATACTTTACACGAAACTAATTCCATATTAAGTGCTAGTTTGGTGATAACGGGTTGTCGCCTATTTAAAAATCTATAACATTCTAGATCTAGTTTTAATTAGTAACACGAAATACTTGCCAGATATTCCGAGAGATGATCTTTAGACTAATTTAAGTAATTACAATCGGATATCGTGTCGCTATTGTCAGTTAAGTCGTTGTGTATAAAACAACCTGCGGCGAGATTGTCTAAAAATGATTGCTCCACTGCGACGGTCGCAATTACCTCTTATCTAAGGTAGTAGCGAGAGAGGATGAGACAATCACCGATCCTCTCTCGCTATTAGGTGAAATGCCAGTGGTGGATTTACTAGCAGGCTGAGTAGGCTGAAGCCTAGGGCGGCAGATTTTAAGGGCGACTTAAAAACTATTTCTTGTACAACCAACTGAATAATTGGGTTGTAAAAATAGCCTACAAACTGACACAAAATTGTTCAGTTCGGTACGGGCGGCAAAATTTGAATAGCCTACTGGCAGCAAATGTATACATTTGCCGCCACTGTAAAATCCATTGGGTACTACAGCAAGAAAGCCATAAATTCAGCCAATCGCCATAATTGAGATTGTAGCAATGATTGATGCAACTTTTCCGCAATCGAGCAGCTGTTTATCATATTACATATAGGAGATGTTAAGATGTTCGCATGTAAATTTTAGAATCGATGCGATAATTGCCCTAATAAAATACGATAAACTTCGAGCAAATTCTTTCCTACTTATCTTAAATAGCTATTCATCGTGATTTTATCGTGTTTGATTTTATTTTTTAAGGTTATTGAACGAGCGAAGCGAGTTCTTTGAACGAGCGAAGCGAGTTCTCTGAGTCAACTAGGGCGCTTGCCTACTAGACAGAGAAGTGTGTCCGTCTAAATGTCTGTCAGAGCCCTATAACTTCTGAATTACTGAATATTAGAACGTGAAACTTGGTTGAAAATTCAGTTATATCCTGTACTTGAACAACAAATACTAAAATTAGATAAATGTTATAAAGAAACGAAATTATTTAATTTTAATGCGCCATCTATTAGCATTATTGTGAAGCTAATAGCTTCACTATAATGCTAATAGATGGCGCTGTGTCAGTAAAACAGTTTTATGTCAACTATTATTTTTTTTATTGCGTCTAATGTTAAAAGTTAATTATTACGATATATAATTAAAACTTTTGGGAATTATGGGATATCGCGAGGTCTCAGTTCGGGGCGAACCACTAGTTTAAATAAATTATTGTTATTCGGAAAAGTCTAATACATTCAGTCAATAAAGTAATATAGGTAGGTATTGAATCATCAATTATGTGTTTATTATTTATAACTATGTTTTTAATGAGAAAAAAATATATATTATTATGTTTCTTTGCCAAAGTCGGTAAGGGCTTGTTCATAATGCACCGCGTACTAATTTAACTTATTTTTCGCAACTAGTTGGTAACTTTGGTATACTGTATAAATAAAAAAGAATATAACACCCTTTAAAACCTTTAAAAGTATAGGTACTTTTACATAACATAAATTTTTTAAAACAAGGAAATAAAATAGCACGTTCAAACCGCATTGAAAGCGTATATATACTGTATAATAATCATCCCTATAGCAGGTATAACAAATGATTAATTAGGTCTTTACTAGAACCAGTTATATCTAGTAAAGCTACAGTGCACTAATGACCTATAAACCATGACTTACCTACCTTAACAACCGTCAGTTAATTCATTAGTCTCATGCAATTGCGTACGGGCATCACAAGCATTGCAGAAAAATGTGGAAAAAATCGCCACTAAAATTTGACGTATGTACTTAAGTACTTATCAACAGTCAGAACGTAGAAATTAATGTGGAAAAAAGTACTTATCAACAGAAATTAATGTGGAAAAAATCTCCATTAAAATTTGACGTAGGTATTTAGGTATTTACCACCAGCCAGAACATGCCTTTTGTGTTGACGTGCAAGGTCGTTTGAGCAGATTTGTTGAACAATTTTATATGTTACACTACAAAGCTGACTTCCTTTTAGGAAGGTTAGTTTTAGTGTTGTGAAGTAGTGTAATAAGTGTAATAATAGTGATGTGTGACCGTGAACTCTTGAAGGGAAGTTCTTTGAAGAAACCGGGTCGAGCGGACAGCGTGAAGCGGCGTAACCGGCATGTCTTGATCAGACTTCCGGACAAGGACCAAAACAGGTTAGTGGCGAAAATCTATGAAGAATTTCGCGAAATGTTCTGGAAATATTCACGTTGGAATTTATGATATCTGTTTCGTGTCGGCTCTTCGAAGCAGAATATCTATCTTCCGAACCGGTACAGTGGTCGAGTCTTGAGTCTTGACTTGTCAATAGAGTCACAAGTTGGCCTACCTTCATGAAATAAATAATTCTGATTGGAATTAGATTTTGGGGTGGAATTTTCAAAAACTGTGACACACGTACTTCTTTATTTTTAACTGAAAGCTCAAATACCAACTTTGGTGGAAACAGCTTGAAAAATGACGGAGTTTCATATAAACTTCCATCCCCTATTTAAACCCCTTAGGGGTGGAATTTCCAATAATCATTTTTTTTTTTTTATATATAGACTAGCGCTTGACTGCGATCTCACCTGATGGTAAGTGAAGATACAGCCTAAGATGGTGCTAAGATTTGTTGTTATAGCTTTCTGGCTTTATTTAGTGCCAGTTCAGCACAATGCACTTCGCCAATGTCGCGTTGAATAGAAGAGCCACAGAGGCTCCCCTCTGTGGCTCTTCTATTTCAAAAGTTCAAAAGTTGGCGACTGCTAAGATTTGAATTGAACTGGTGAATAGCATGGATTTCATTGGTTCAAGTGTCCCAAGGGCCAGTTTCACCAACGTAAAATAAGTCTTATCTAAGCGTATAGATATTTTGGCAAATTTTCAATACAAAAACTGTCAGAACCCAAACACACTTTTATCTGCCGTAAGTAATTGGGTACCCACAGACTGCAGCATCAGCTCAAGATTGCCGACTCAAGGAAACCATCCATCCATCCATCGGTGGAAACGATTTCTTACTCATAAACTAAAACACCAAATACGTCTCTTGTCAAGATCATGGGCAACATGTTCCGACTTTTACATTGTAAAATGGCCTCAGAATGTTCTCACTAGCCATGAGTTTTACAAACTCGTTCGCCTTTTGCGTATACACTATACAGTAAGATAAATGTAAGATTTACTAACTGAAATAAGATTTTTTTATTTTATTTTCATGTAGGTATATGATGTATCCATGATTGCACTCACAGGGTTTCCAACTTCCTACTGAAAACCAGCGCTGTAGCTTGCTGCAGCATGATGCTGAGTGAGAGACGTTATTTGATCATATGAAATTATTTTTCTTTTAGTTGATTAAGTTACGTTACTTTTTAAGCTATTGCATAGCTTCTATCGCGGGCCAGCGTGGAGACCGAATGCAGAAATTCCGTAACGAAAATAACCTGACACGGGACTCCTCTACGGTGAGCCGCTAGATGGCGCATTTTTTATCAATGCCATCTAGCGGTGAGCCGCTAGATGGCGTTGTTAAAAAATGCTATGCAATAGCTTTACCGCGGCAGTCCCCAGTTGCAACACGACTTTTTTATTATATTTATATTGATCAAATAAAATAGTTTCTTTCTTCTTTCTTCAAATAGTCGTCCCCCAATACAAGCGTCCTAATAGTTTAGCCTATAATTTTTTTTGTAATTATATTCTTACTAATATTATAAATAGGAAAGTGTATTATTGTTTGTTGGTTTGTCCTTCAATAATGCCGCAACAGAGCTACGGATGAACATGATTTTTTGCAAGGGTATAGTTGAAGACCTGAGGCTACTTTTCCCGAAGTTCCCGTGGGACTTTTAAAAACTAAATCCACGCGGAAGAAGTGCATGGATACCCGTGCATCAGCTAGCCAAAATATAATTTTAAAAAAGAAGATTAAAAAATTATTAAACAGTTTTTTTTATTAAATGATATTTGAACGCAAAGAATTTAACTGTAAATTCAATTGAAATTCTTTGTGTTCAACATTAATTAACAAACAAAACTGTTTAATAAAAGAGAAAAATTAATTAATTTTCTCCTTAAAAAGTTTGTTAAGTGGTACTATTTACAAATATTCTGTCGTTATTTAAATAATAGTACATTATTGCAAAGGCAGGGAAGTAGGCAATTGCAGGTCGAGTATGAGTTTGAAGGCCGAGCCGTAGGCGAGGACTTCACTAAATACGAGACAGGCAATTGCCATTTCCCGCCGAGGCATATATAGTGCTTTTCTCAAAAGAATGCAGGGAAATAAAACACTTTTTATATTATACATCCAAATCCATCCGCCATTTTGGTTTAAATCTGGTGGAGTAGGTACAATCAATCTCCATTTCACTCTCTGAACCGTTGGAACTCATTTTGATTATTATTAAATTTATATTTATTAAGTAGGTATGTAAATAACAAATCAAGACGAATTTTCAGCTTTACCGCCAATTTTTTTTTTATTATCTGTGCCGACAGGCAAACGCATTTATGGCTATACAGCCACGTAAACGCAATTTGTACTAAGCAAAGAGACTATGGTATGCCAAGAATGACACAAGAGATCCGATCAAGGAGTATTTAGTAACCCCAGCACGCCATTTCATACTGTTGTATGAAACGGCATTACATTACAAAGCTCCTGCAATATTTAAAAAAAAAAAAACGCTCCGCGAAACAACTGTTTCGCGGAGCGTTGTAATGTTCCAAATTCAAAAAACGCTCTTGCAATGGATTTGATTTTCTTTGTCCGACAATTCGATACTTCGCGTGTTCTTTTTTCGAAAATAATGACAATATTTCCATGCATGTTTGAGAAAACGTGTTTTATTTAAATAACGTTTCTACTCTGCGCCATCTATCTTCACCTCACCGTAACTGCTTGTAACAGTGCTTGTACTAAACAGTACCAAACAGACCAGTATAAACCTTTCACTAAACAGCTGTACTTCATATCGATTTTCTTCAAAGCCCGCATCCAAATTCACTGCATACAATCAGAACTTACGTGTTTGATATTCTAGAGGATTATTAACACGGTATTCAAGTGCTAAATGCTTAAATTTTATTAGAACAAACACATAAATTGGCCCAATGTTGGCGGTGTTTTGAAAATGTATATAGGTTATGTTGTTATTGCGATGTTGAACTGTCAGAAGCTGGTGTGATAAGGTTAAAAACATGGATAACTCTCTAAGAAGTGGCCTGCATCGTCGTCATTTCATAAGCAACCATGCAGACGACATTCCCATGGACACAATCCGATTGGTCTCCCCCATAAACAGGTTTGCAATATTGCAAGGGAATTTCAGCAATGATGACAGTGACTATCCTGAAAAGTGAGTAACTGTGCCGGCTTGCTGACTAAGCTTTAGTGGCTTTAGTCTAAAACGTGTCAAAAGCTTATTATTATAATAGTCTAATTGCAAGTGAAAACTTGACATTGTAATGACATTCGCCTACTGTTCTAGCGATTTCTATTTAACCTTCTCGTATTACTTGTCGTTCACTTATTTTTTGGATTTATAAAGAATTTTCATTCCCAGTATTTGCGATTTATATTTAATCAAAACTACACTAAGCTAAAAATCTAAAGCATCTTTTTTTATTTAATGCGAATTTTCTACGAATTAATTTTCGTAGCAAATATCCTGTTCACGTAGACAGAGAAAACTCAACTATTTACTCTATTGCTATTAAAATTTATATAGGTGCACATAATTAATTATTATTTGTTTTATTACAATGTTAGTTTATGAACAGTTCCTTCCTACTACAGCAATAGATAAACGTAATAACTAATGTAAGGTCGCTAGCTAACTAACTCATAAGGTCAGGGTCAGTTAGAGGGCGATCGTACTTCGAAAAACACCGGAACACGCCGAAAAATCCACGAGGTAAGCGAAGGCAGCTGGACATAGGTAGCACAAGATCGTGTTCTGTGGCAATCCTTGGAACAAACCTGTATCTATCGAATTAGACGATAACTACAGTCGCATTCAACAATAAAAATACCTTAGCATAATAGATACGAGTAGGTGAAGGTAAAAGCGAACCTAGTTGTAGAAATTACTGGAACATTAATAACCGTAAGCGGTAGATAAAAATAGCTTTGTCCCTAATTAAATAAAGTCGTCAGCCGTGAGCAGAATATTATTACAATGCTTTGTACCTAGTTGCTTGATAAAGTATGGCGGTCTAGTCATATTTTGATAAATAACATAATGTCGAGAGAAACAGAAATCAGTCATATACTGACTATCGTTATTATTAGGACAACTATTACTAGTATATTTGAGAAAGTTTGTGTATTTGTTGGTTTGTCCTTTAATCACACTGCAACACTACGGATCAACGTCACTTTTTGCATCTAGGGTACCTTTTGCTTACTTGAGTACTTGGAGATCTTTTATCCCGAAAAATAGAGGGTTGCTCGAGAAGTCAGTACCTACTTACCTACATAAATTCGTATACACATCGTTAATTTTTATAAATTACTAGCTGATGCCCGCGAATTCGTTCAGTTGGATTGAGGTTTTTAATTCCCGTGGGTACTCTCTTATTTTCTGGGATAAAAAGTAGCCTGTATGTTATTCCGAACAAGCTATCTCTGAGCGAAAGGAGGTGGGTTGATAAGGCAACAAAATCCGCCCCTCATACACTCGAAAAAAAAAGTTCCAGATTCCGACAAATTGTAAATGTATTTATATACTTGAAGATATAAACTTTATTCTAATATAAAGTTTAGGTGATAAAAAAAATAGTAAGTTACAGAAAATATTACCCAAAAAGAGAGTGTTTCTTTTACTTTTCTTACATTTTCATACATTTTAGTCGTTTTTTAAGCTTTGATTTAATATTTTAGAATGAGGCGCTCCATGAACCATGGTAAACGTAACTGATAATGATGCTCCTTTTCATAAGCTTTTATATGAGTATTAATTTATTTTGGTTCATGGAGCGCCTCATTCTAAAATATTAAATCAAAGCTTAAAAAACGACTAAAATGTACGAAAATGTAAGAAAAGTACAAGAACCACTCTCTTTTTGGGGAATATTTTCTGTAACTTACTATTTTTTTTATCACCTAAACTTTATATTAGAATAAAGTTTATATCTTCAAGTATATAAATACATTTACAATTTGTCGGAATCTGGAACTTTTTTTTTCGAGTGTATGAGGGGCGGATTTTGGGCCTTATCAACCCACCTCCTTTCAGCCAAATCGGTTTAATCCTTGTGACGTGTGTGAGTGACAAACATCTATCCATCCATAGGTACTCGTACATCCAAACTTTCGCATTATACTTGTAGGTACCGATTAGTAGGATAATTCGTTAAAATAGTTCTAAAAGATATTTTATTTGTTGCAGACCCTACAGACTGAGAACTAAGCTAATAATATCAGGACTAGTGATTCTGATATTGGTGTCAGCTTTAAGCGGGTACCTGATCGGCAAGGCAGACTACAACGCGTGGAAGTTAGCTGAGCCGTTGGATCCTGTCCTTCCACTACCACCCTCGCCGTCATGGCTCCATGTCTTCAAGAGGGCGGCGGTATGCACCGATGCTCCTCATTGCTCGGAAATAGGAAGGTGAGACGCTTTATATCTTCTTATCAACAGCAGGGTGAGCAGGGCAGGGGACATACTATCCACGGGGAAAGGATTGCTTATCCCCTCGCTCAGTTTTATCCACCCGTCGAGCATGGGCAAAACGGTGGAAATAATGCCCGCAGATATACTTACAGGAATATTCTTCTCTTTTCCCCTCTCGTATGCTTTAGCATAGGGAGAAGATAATTTTATCTCTTGTCAGTGGATAAAATTTTTGTCTCCTTCCCATGCTCACTCTGCTAGCTTTTGCCCCCGCGACTTCGTGCGTGCGTGGAATTAGGTTTTGGGGTGAAATTTTCAAAAACAGTGAAACACGCACCAAGTTCTTTATTTTTAATCGAAAACCAAAATACCAAGTTTTAAGGATCTAACTTGAAAATGACAGATTTTCATACAAATTTTCACCCCTATTTAGGTAACTCCCTTGGGGCGGAATTTCAAAAAAATCCTTTCTTTGTGGGTGCCTACGCGTAGGTACGTTATAACTTTAAGTGAACTGCCGAAGAAAAGTATTTTGTCAGGTGGTCAGGTCTCGGTCTTGCGCTGCCTGTAGGCTGTATCCAGGGGCTCCCTGATCCCGAAGACTCGTCTGACGTCCTCGGTCTGGGTATCTAGTGTAAATGATAGTGAAAAATTATTTTAGTTTCCGCTGCGTTCGATAGGGAGCGTCCCTATTGAATCGGCACAAAAAAATGACATTTTATATGACACAGCCTCTTCAGCATCTTTGTAATCCTTTTTTTTTTTTTATTTGATGACAAGATAGCCCTTGACTGCGATCTCACCTGATGCCTACTGCTACTAGTAATATTATAAATGCAAATACCTATCTATCCGTAATTCCGTATGTATAAATCAAGATCCGACGAGCAAAACTAAAAATTGCGATATCCCCACAGCTGAATCAAATTCCAACTGTACTTGTCTGGAGTACATCGCACTTACTTTTTTAATCATTTTTTATATTGCTCCGACATAAATGTAGATGTAAGATTGGATCTATAAGAAATCCTTGCAAACAAGTTATCAAATTACGATCGAGTAATCTCTGATTATAATACGATGCCGCCGTACCAATAATAATAATTATCTATATTATAAGCAGCCCTGGTAGTATAGGCGGGAGAAATTTTATCCCCGGGAAAAGGATAAAACGTTTATCCCCTCGCTTAGCTTTATCCACCCGTCGAGCATGGGCATAGCGGTGGAAATAACACTTAGTGGATATACTTAGAGAAATATACATCGCCTTCTCCTCTGTTGCCATGCTTTAGCATAGGAAAAAACTAATTTTATCCCCTGTCAGTGGATAAAATCGGGGGATAAAACATTTATCTCCTGCCCATGCTACCTACCAGTGCTGGAGCGAATTTCGATTAAAGTGACTCACATTATACCTAATCTGATTCATTTTATGCTGTCGCTTTTATAAGATAACCCATGACTGCGATCCCACATGATGGTAAGTGGCGATGCAGTCTACGATGGTTGCCAGCTAACTTGGAAGGGGTAAATTAAAACCCCAAATTGGTTTCAAGTTTCAATATCATACCCGAACGTTAACTTGGTGGTACCTACGACTTTCTTTTTTTTCTTTTAAAAAGTATATCAGCCAAGCTGAAGTAATTAATATCCTCCTATCCCCAAATAAGCGGAAAGTTTGTGCTAGGAGTGAGTACGAAAATAGTGCAACGGGTGGGCGTCGAACCTGCGACTGTTCAGTTTTCAGTCCGTACCTTTAATAATAGGGTAACTATAGCCATGGTTAAATTCGTGCAAAATAAATAAATGGACGAACAGAATTAGGTAGGTATGCCGTATGTAGGTACCTACCACCTACTTTACAAAGATTAGCGTTGTTTCTATTTATCTAAAATGTATGATTAATTTCATCGAAATAATAAGGTCAAATTAATTGTAATAAAAAAATATAAGTGCCTACTTTCATGAATATCTTTATCAGGTAGGTAATAAAAATAAACAATTCAGCCACGCTTAGGTATATTTATGCTAGAATCGACAATCGTAACGATCGCATTTTAATTCTTTATATGCAGAACGAATCATAACATCATTGTGTTGTTCTTAGTTTCTTACCTTCTTTGTAATGACACACACATCTCTAAAACATACATCACACATCCATACAGTCGTTGTAATGTTACCATCCTTAAAAATTATTCAGTTTAATGTTAAGTCTGATATCCAAAATTAAATTATGAGTTTAAAGTTATAAGTTAAGTAAATTATAATTAACTTAAATGTTATTAAGGGCACTACCTCGCCAACAAACTGGCCCACCAGTTTGGCGATTGTTAGTTAAGTTTAGTTTTTTTGTGAATTAATAATAAAAAAAAATGTGCTGCTACAATTATTTTTATCATCCAGCAGGAAAATTTTACAAACAAAAAAAGACTCATATGAGCCTATGCCCTACAAAGGTACAACAATTGTTAGGTTATTTACCTATTAGATAGCAAAACTTGGATTATCCCGAAAAAACTTTATACAAACAATAAATATGGATACTGGGTGTAATCTACATATTTCACCATGCCCAAGTTAACTTTTCCCGATAAACTTAACATTCGGACAGAATGTCAACTCAAAAACTGACAAAATGTCAACTTTATTCGTCTTTTAAAGTTTACTTGGCAATTGTGAAATAGACCCTTGGAGCTAAAAAACAGGTGACTTCAAACTATTTTTGAGAAATTATTATCAAACATTGAACGCGAAACGCATAAGCGTTTCGTCTTACTCCGGACAACAATACAGTCATGTCGAGTGGATGTGTGAAGTAAATGTAGTTTAACAATTTTACAACGGCATCCCAAACCGGCTTACTCACACATAGAACATTCTGTATACAAACAACATCCTTCGTAACCGGGTCGAAGCTGTGGCCCCGTGTGTAGCTCTAACCAATCGTGGTTCGAGAATTTTATCGACGCGCATGCGGTCACTGACGTGTCTCGCGAAGTCGCGAGGCCTATATATACGCGCACCGAACGTGCTGTGAAACATTTAGTAAAACAATATTAACCAGTGCGCAATCTCCGCGACAAATCGCTTAAAAGTTTTTCTTTGTGAGTTCAATTTCTAGTCTGAAATATGTCTGAGGCTTTCTTTGATGAGTACGACTATTACAACTTCGACCACGACAAGCACATTTTCTCCAGTCACAGCGGCAAGCAACGCTCGAAGAAGGAGGTGAGCGAACACACCAACCACTTCGATCCGTCCGGACATTCGAGAAAGATCGTCAAGAAGTTAGCGAACACCGAGAACAACAAAAAGGCCGTGAGTAAGAATTAGATGGGTGTGTGGAAACTAAAAACGACGATGGCTATAATATAATGGACTGCTGATTTAGCCGAGCAAATGGAGGATTATTTTGGCGGATGCCCGAAGAATGCACGGGTCGCTCGTCGCCGAGATCAGTGGAACAGGCGAGGCGGATTTTGCTGACGCAAGGATTCAACTATGGATACTAGAACCGAAGAGCAAGGTGGCGGACCAAGCTTCGTAACCGTACCGGGACTCACCGGTAATTTGTTCTAAACAACATCTCGTTCCAAAGACTGATCTCAATAACTCTCTGGGCTTGTTATAAAGCTCAATATCTCTGTGTTACTAATTATATGCTAGGTAGATTGTTACGTTATTGTATCATTTCGGTTATGACTGTATCGTTTGACTTTTGAGTTCCCCGAAATGATAAAAAATTAATTTAGATTAAGGTAAATAAATGATATTTAATTTAACTTATGTTTTGTTTTATTGTGACGCTCATTTTACATTGCCAACAACTTATCTATACAGGTAAGTAGACAAAATTGGTACCAATCTACTCAATTCCGCTATCCTCAAAGTCTGTCAGTTTTTTCTAGTGTGAGTGCCTTACAATGTTATGAAAATGCACAACCGATTTCCTTATAAAGTTAGCAATAGGTAGGTAGTTTTTAGTATTATTACTCTACTCTATGGTAGGTAGGTGCTAAGTCTACACTAGCGACTCTGTCACCTGGACATATACATTGGTGAATCTAATAGTGGTTATTGGCTAACATGTAGTCACCTACGCTACGCGCAACGATCGCTTGGTCGTTGTTTCGTGACTCGTGTTTATACACAAAAACAACCTTGAGTCGAGACAGACTGCGACTTATTTACCATGTGGCCTTGTATGACGTTTGTTATTATCATTATCAGTAATTCCAGTTTTATTTTCCACTTCAATATAAAAATACGCTGCGAAACGCAGAACTACAAAATTAACAATCCTAGATCAGAATGCTATGAAATTTTGTATACTTACATAGGTAGGAAGTAATTGGACGCAGATACGCAATAATGATTCAACCCACAAACCTTCATCAAATTAAATACATACATAATTTAAAGGAATAAAATTAACTTTTCAATTGATTAGTTGTGTGGGTTGAATCACTATTACGTAACTGCATCCAATTAATGAGTTCCAAATCACAACAAGAATCAGTTAATACTTACTGCGTACCTAACCGAGTACCTTCCTTTAGATTTGAGTTCAAATATATTGTTCATTTGATTTTGTTGTTGTTATACCTACCTAATATGATAATTGTTATTAAAGTAGCTTGTAACAAATTATCATACGAAGTATTTGTTATTCAAGATAAAAAATCCAGTTTAATTTAGGTAGGTAGGTATTTAAAGAATCGATCGCTAATGCGTAGCTACAAACATTTGTTAGTTTTAAATATGTACTTATTAAAATTTTAAATAAATATGAAAAAGATTAACGTAAGTAGGTATTTAACATATTACAATTACAATAACGTATTACTCATAAAGTATTTAACAAATTAGGTTTAGGTTTAGCGATCTGTCAACTTTCTTGACAAACCACTGACATTATTTTGTAAAGATATTAGTTATGTCAAAAACTTTTTTATATTTGGCGCAAAGTATTCCCGGCAAGCGCAAAGTAATCCCAAGTAACTCTGAGTAATAATTATGTTTCCTTACTTTGTGTATATTGTTACCTACGCTCAAAGACCAAAAATGCTCGTGATTTGGTTACGGGTTACACCCACCAGTGCTCAGAACGAGTCATGGCATTTCCTCTTTGCCATAACGCGTTGGGGTCGTAGCCCGTAGGTATAGCCACAATATAGTGTTGTTATAAAAAATTTTGTGATCTTTCTATGATTGCCACAACGCGTCGTGAGTGTTTCATAACATGTACTTATTTTGCGATGTGGATATTGTACACATAGGTAGATACAGTAACGCGTTGTGAGCTATTCTTTCGCTCATTGAGCATTTTCTGTCTTTGAGCGTAACATCCTAAAAAAATGCGATTTTTTTTTTAATTTGGATGCATCGATGGATGTTTGTTACTCAATCACACCATAACGACTGAACCGTTGGCTGAAAGACACAAAGATAGATTATAGTCTGGAATAACACATAGGCTACTTTGTATCCCGGAAAATCAAAGAGAGATTTTTAAATAACAAAACCACGCGCGAAGCCGCCGGCATCAACTAGTCAACTACATAATTATTTAACTAAATTAGCTCACAAGTTTTGCAACGTGAGTTGTGCTATACCCGTCGCACGTGATGCTTCTCCTTGACGTTGAGATTTAAAAATACACTCCACTTGTGTAAGGAATACTATTTTTATGGGCACTTATACAAAGCTGTATGAAGAGTAACTATGTATCAGGTTAACTGCCTCGTCGGTGTAGTGGTTAGCAACTTCGATTGTGGATGACGAGGTCCCGGGTTCGATTCTTGGGTCAGGCCAAAAAATGTATTGGGTTTTTCTGTCAAGAAATTCTTAGTAGGTAGGTACTAGCCCGGAGTTAGAATGTTGGCGGTGAGTCACCCGCGAGTCTCGGAGAGCACAAAGCTGTCGATCGCACGCTGATCTCGCTCCGGTCGTGTCGGATTTTCATCCAATCGAAGTATGAGAGTGAGGGAATAGAGAGTGCACCTGTGTTTGCGCACACACTTGTACACTATAATATTTCCCGCGCAGATGGCTAATCTCTGTGGGCATTCGTTGCCGTGACCAGATTTGGTCGGGAAGGCTTTATTTATTTACTAGCTTTTGCCCGCGGCTTCGCTCACGTTAAGTTTGATTTTTCAATTCCCTATTTTACCCCCTTGGGGGATGAATTTTCAAAAATCCTTTCTTAGCGGATGCTTACGTCATAATAGCTATCTGTATGTCGAATTTCAACCCGATCCGTCCAGTGGTTTGAACTGTGCGTTGATTGATCAGTCAGTCAGTCAGTCACCTTTGCCATTTATTTATTTAGAAGATTGATTTTATCAGGTTTATGTACACCAAGGTGGGTACTCAGTGCATATTTTATTTCAGACAAATTCTCTCAATAAATGGCTCGGCGGTGGACGCTACAATCGCAGCCATGTTTTGCAACGGGCTGCACAACCAGCAGAGCATGGGCCTCGGCGGAGGGTTCTTCATGACGGTGTACATCAAAGAGGAGGAGAAAGCCTATACGGTGATAGCCAGGGAGAAGGCACCTGCCGCTGCTTCGAGGGACATGTTCAATGGGAACTTTGATAAAGCGTCTAAAGGTAACCAATGCTTAAGTATCCTGCTGACATAACAAGAACACCTAACAATTTAATTTGACAAATTTTGCTTTACAAAATGATAAATAAACGATCAAACAAAGAGATAAAAATTTAAAAGTAAATGAATAAAAGTCAATGAAAAAAAGTAAGTGAAGAAAATCTATACTAATATATAAAGCTGAAGAGTTTGTTTGTTTGAACACGCTAATCTCAGGAACTACTGGTTCGAATTGAAAAATTCTTTTTGTGTTGGATACTCCATTTATCGAGGAAGGCTTTAGGCTAATAACATCACGCTGCGACCAATAGGAGCGAAGCATCAGTGAAAAATGTTGCAAAAACGGGGAAAATTATCCATATTTAAAATATATTCTTTTAAAAACTTCTTAATCGCGATCACAATAATTAACAAAAATTGACGCGGACGAAGTCGCGCGCAACAGCTAGTGGGTTGATAAAGAAGAAGAAGACCGTGGGTTATTATTTAAAAAAATAATACTATCATCCAATCATATTAACATTGTTGGTAGGTTCAAATTATAACTCGTTTTGTAAAACAATAGGTAAGTACTAAGTAGGTACATTGTGAAACCTTAGAACTAACACAATAGTTTTTCAGATCGTTGACCGCGATTTAGGTTGACTAATTATATGTATGTACTGTACCTACCTACAGCATGCATCACAAAACATGAAATGTTTTACCAGGTGTATAAATAATAAATAATTCTTGCTTAGGTAGCTGAATTCATTAACCGACTTCCAAAAAAGAAGGAGGTTCTCAATTCATCGGATTTTTTTAAATTGTTTATGTATGTTCCTCGATTACTCGAAGACGCCTGGACCGATTTGGAAAATTCTTTTTTTGTTTGAAAGGGCATACTTCCCAGATGGTCCGATGGCCATCAACTTGATGGCCATCGGATCCTGACTTGATGGCATCAAGTCAGGATCTGATGATGGAATCCTGGAGAAATCGAGGGAACTCTTCAAATTTTATCGAAACGATATCACATTGATTTCTCCTCCTGGAGAATTCCAGCATCAAATCCTGATCTGATGACCATGGAAGCACCTGGGCAGTATACCGTTAAAAACAAAAAAAGAATTTTCGAAATCGGTCCAGTGTCTTCGAGTAATCGGGGAATATATACATAAAAAATAATTTTAAAAAAATCCGACGAAATGAGAAGCTCCTCCTTTTTTGGAAGTCGATTAAAAAAAAAGGTTTCACTTTGTCTTTAAAAATAATATTTTGTGTACATACTTAAACGTGCTTTTAAAAGTTCGCAAATCTGTTCAATATAAATCACGTTACTTTCATGCGAAATTTCTCTAAAGCTTTCTCCCGATCTGGTTCAGTATCAGAAGTGTAGGTACGCTTGTTGCCATGTAGTTTCTAATATGCGAAGTGATAGGCAGTAGATGCACTTACATAACATACGTAATATGACGTGACATCGAAATATTACGATTATGATGGCGAACAAAAGTTTGGTAGGCTAATAAGTAATAACTAAAAAAATTCTTTTCAAAAAACCGACTTCTTACGCCACTACAAAGTATAAAAATAATTTTAGTTTGTACACGTTTGTAGAAGTCGGGTGAGTTTAAAAAGAAACGATGAAACCGATACGCGATTCTCGCCCTCTCTCATGCGCCATCAGAAGACGAGCGTCGCGTCGCGCAGAGTTGCCTTTTTGGATGGCCAAACTAATCCTTTGGCTAAGGTAACTGCCAGCTCTTGTATCCCCGATAGACTCGATTGCCCTTTTTGATAGTTCTACAAAAAATGTTCGAGCTGCCTGACCACACGGCCCCATACCATAGGGCACAAATAAGAAACTACTATAGAGATTTATGATACTATACAACGTGTATTAAAACTCCGAAATAATGCTGAAGGAGGTGAATGTGCTCATAAAACTGAACAACTTTCCCCAAGGAACATAGGTCGAAATGTGAAAAAAAAATTTGGACCTCCCATACAAAATTGACGATCAGCTGATTGATTTACTATGGGAGGTAAAATTTGTTTTTTCATATTTCGACCTAGGTTCCTTGGGGAAAGTTGTTCAGTTTTATGAACACATTCACCTCCTTCAGTATTATTTCGGAGTTTCAATAAACGTTGTATATAGTAATACTCTTGATTTGAACACAGGTCCTCTATCCGTGGGGGTGCCCGGCGAGCTGCGCGGCATGTGGGCTGCCCACCAGCGCTGGGGCAAGCTGCCCTGGGACAGCCTCATCACGCCCACGCTGGAGTTCTGCAAATACGGCTTCCCCATGTCCAAAGCCTTGTACGACGGCTTGGAAACCACTCCCTATGTCAAAAATGATCCCCATTTGCGGTAAGTGGATAAAGTTAACAAGAAAAACTGACTAAAACCAGAAAATTGGATGTAACATCCATACTAATATCTATAAAGCTGAAGAGTTTGTTTGTCTGAACGCGCTAATCTCAGGAACTACTTACTGGTTCGAATTGAAAAATTATTTTTGTGTTGGATAGTCCATTTATCGAGGAAGGCTTTAGGCTATATAACATCACGCTGCGACCAATGGGAGCGAAGCATCAGTGAAAAATGTTGCAAAAACGGGAAAATTATCCATGTTTAAAATATATTCTCTTAAAAACTTCTTAATCGCGATCATAATAACAGAAATTGACGCGGACGAAGTCGCGGGCAACAGCTAGTATTCATATAAAAGTCGCATAAAATGTTGCCTATCACCCAGAATAAAACGAATCGAATGACATCAGTATAAATACAAAATTACCCATTACCCTTTAAATCAATACAGTCATCAACATGCATACCTATAAATTAGTTTAGATAACTACAAAAATTATTTAGTAAAGATTAAATGGATTTGTGGTTTAACAAATCTAATTCAATCAATAAGGAATAACGATATTAGCAGAAAGATAAAAACATTGTATGGAAATGATAAAACAATTATAGACATAATATAAACACATTACAAGAATTTTATGACTCAATTTACTAAAAAGTTGGTCAGGTTTTCAAGGTGACCCATTTTTGTACAAAACCATTTTCCACCTGTTTGGAATTTGGGTGCCTCACATTCAAAATAATGTAATGTAATTCTAAAATTATATTTCTAGACAAACCTATAAATTTTAGTTTATTATCAAAGAAATTTTACTACCGTTATTTTTAAATACCTACGTTTGGAACAATACATTGTTTGAAGCTGGGTAGATGAGGAAGTGATAGAGGAAAACCTTGTAGCTTGTGTTGTCGCCACAGTTGCCAACATCATTTTGAAGACAAAATTATACTTACTATATTATTATAATTCATTGTTTTTTTTCTTTACTAGGCTTTACTTTTAAACTACAGACTTTTATACCGCGCGAAAAAACTTCGTGCGCTTTTTTTTTCGCAGTGCGCGCTAGGTCTAAGGCTGAAATCTATAGACAGCACTCTCGCTCAGCTCAGACTCAAGACAGAGTTAAAACGAGACAGATTTATGTTAGAACATATTTTTCGTTTATTGTGTTTCGTTTTAACCTTTATCTTGAGTCTGAGCTGAGTCAGAGCTTGCTCTTTAGATCTGCACAAGTGATTACGTGAAATCAGTAGGTACTTATTTATTTATCGTTGTAAGTTTAGCCTTTTTAGGATTCCGTACCTGAAGGCTAACCAACGGGACCCTATTACTACGCCTCTGCTCCATCTGTCTATCTGTCAGTGAGCTGTAACTCATGATCCGTAATAGGTAGACAGTTGAAATTTTCAGAGAATGTGTATTTCTGTCGCCGCTATAACAACAAATAATAAAAATAAATTAAAAACTAAAGGGGAGCTCCCCTACTGGAAACGTGTATTTTCGGCGTTTTTCGGTACGGAACCGTTCGTATGCGAGTCCGACTTGCACTTGACCGGTTATTCCAAGTTCAATTTACTTTCAGGAAGATGTACTACAACTCGTCGAAGGACAAGTTCCACAGGCCGGGCACGCTCATCAAACCCTCGGAGGCGTTGTGCAACACACTCAGAATTATCGCAGAGAAGGGCGGTGACGAGCTTTACAACGGGACCCTTGCCATCGACTTCCTGGAAGATCTCAACCGAGTGGGCAGCATCATCACCGCTGAAGACCTCAGGAGCTACCAGTAAGTTACATGCATTTTTGATCTTTAAAGGGTAGGAAATAAAGTGCAGAGTCGTTCCTGGATCCTGTTAGGTGCCTACTACATGAATTGGTCCAAACGAGTTAGCAAGAAAGAGTACAAAGAGACACACGTCAAGAGGGTAGGTGTAGGATAAGACCAGAGACAGGCCAATATTTTTGCTTATGAAAGACTAGATGATACCCGCGTTCGTTCGCGTGGATTAAGGGTTTTTAATCCCGCGGGAACTGTCTTATTTCCCGGGATAAAAAGTAGCCTACTCCAGACTATAATCTATCGCTTAGTCGCAAAGTCTGCACACTCCAGTCTACACCCCAAAAGGGACAATATTGAAGCCTCCGAGGTTTTCATGGTAAACTTGATTTGTACGGCGTTCTATCTGCCAAGTTTCCTGTAGAAAGGTTTTCATGTTTGCACCTTGTAGTTTGTTGGACCCTAAGTAATGGTTGCTGCGTTCGCTATAGAAGGATCCTCGGAATAATTTTATTATTTGAGTAGGTAGGTATCATTGTTTTAAACTAGGTAAGTATGAATGTCCAAATGAAAATACTTACCTAAATTGTAATGCGATTGATAACTTTATTTTGTAAATATGTAGATAGGTAGGTACAATTCACTGCCCTTATCAACTTTAAACTTGACAACATTGCCATCCAATAATAATATTATAATTATTATTAGTCAGTTATGATAATAAATATTATTGCTAGTTTTTCAAAGTGGTTCAAAAGAAAACAACATAGGTTAGTAGTAAGTAGTAATTGGTATTAAATATGGATAGTTTTTCCCAACAAGACGTTTTGGCTACCGAGGCTACCACTCTATATAAAGTTATTGATAAATAGTTTTGTTTAGGAACTCTCCCCTCTGTCGTAAATAATATCAAATGGCCAACGTATTTAGTAATAATAACCGGTCAAGTGCGAGTCATACTCGCGCACTGAGGGTTCCGAAACTATTGACCAATGTATTAATTAGGTACCTACTAATGACCTTCTAAACGTCAAAAAGAATCAAACGAGTCGAAACTCGATGGGGTTACGTCGTTTCATTACAGAGTTCCCATAAACGCCTTTCGGCTTCATCATCAGAACCTGCATATCATTTAGGACTAGAGAACTTGTCAAGACGAATTAAAAAGCCCAAACCCGATGGGGTTGTGTAGTTTTCTCACAGAGTCCCCAATCTCCATCTTTCATCACATTATTTGTCTCGTTGGTCTAGTGGATGTAGCAGTAGACTGCAGATGACAAGGTTCCATTATACCTGTACCTCAGAGAGCATATAAAGACGTTGGCTTTACACCTAATCTCTCTCTCTGATTTCCGTATCATTGAACTATGAATTGCCTATTACTACTATATTATTTTGGGGTTGATACAGTATTTTGATAATACAAAATTATAAAAACAATTTAATTTATTCATTGAGTTTATCTTACCTATAAAAAATGTGAGTAGGAGATACAAACTTTGGAATTAAAGTGACCTAACTCAAAAATTGCAATTTGTGGGAAATGAGCAAGACTTCAAAAAAGTAGTGTTGAGTAAAATTGAATGTATCTCTGCCAATAAAACTATTAAAAAAGTTAATTATCTTAATACTTAATCATCTTATACGTATGGATTGGTAATACATATTATATTAAATGTTAAATACATTTTACAACAACAGAAGTTACAGGAATTTTGAGTTAAATCACATTAATTCTAAAGGTGATACCTATATAAACATAGCAAAGGTTGACATTGAGCTTACCACACAGTGATTTGAAAATAATGCCTCAGCATATCGGTTTAATAACATTTCTTTGACTGCAATTGGCATCAATAGGCATTCAACATTTTATCCTAAAAATATATAATGTCTCAAGGTAAACACAGAATGTATATGAGCTTGTGACACAATCCTAAAAGTTGTAGGTTCTCTGGGTTGTGTGGAGGTACAGATATATGTATGGATTCTTCATAATCAATATTATCCATACTCAAGGAACCAAATATCAACAACAAAAAATTGACATTGTGCTGCATTTACTTCTGAATATATTATCTCTTCTAGCAGCAATCCAACATGCAGTGCAAACTCTAGTAATAGTCTGGTATTCTGGTAACCTGAAATAAAAATAATTACTGTTAAAATAATATAAGTAACTGGTAAATTGGCAAGCTAAGATTAAACTCTTAACAAATCCTACATCAAACCTTTCAACGAGACAAGTCAGGACATGTTAACTTGTCATCGTACTAAAGTCTCCTATAAGTGTGGGGAGCGCACTTGCAATTAGCTGGCAGCAAAAGTAGAATGTGCTTCTATTTTTTCTATTGTCAAATGATTATTTAACTGGCCTGTCCAAAAAATTATAATGCACGCCAGTTTTGCAAGTTACTTAACAAATGCCTTTGCATAAATTAGGCTTATCTCTGATTATATTATGATATATTGTTGTACAACACATAAATTATCTATACTTCTATATAATATTGACATGAAGAATACCTATTTAAATAAACTTGTTGAAGGAATTATTACAATGGTATGGGACAAAATTTAGGTTAGCATTATTACTAATTAAAACAGTCACAATAACAAGCTAGTTTTAACTCGGTCTTAAGTCTGAGACTGTCTTCTATAGATAGGCATTTCTATAGTTAGATAACTGCATGAATTTGGGAGTTGTAGTTTGAGTTTCCCTTTCTAATGCTTCTTTGCGAGAGATTAAAATAAATAAGTAGGTACTCACCAACATTGGTGATGACGTATTATCCATTGGCGATGGAGTATTGTCCATTTTGATAATGGGTTTAATTCACAAAGTTAAAGTATATGCATTAAGTCTCTGTCTCGAATACGAAGTTCACCTCCATACAAAGTTAAAAGAAAACACTGATTCAGTACTAATATTGTAAAATGTAATGTAACTATCCCACATATAAAACAAGAAATCAAATGTTATTTGTCTCCAAGAGAATATAAACCATTTAGTATGCTTATTTGTGCAAACTACTATTGAACTTTTGTTTGTTTGAATTTGGCTTTGAAAGTTTGAATTTTGAACCAACTTTGAACACCGTAGACAGCTGTCTACGCCTCTATGAAATCTATGCTATGATTAATACCTACTGGACTGGCTGTCTCTGCAGGTACCTACCTACCTAGACCTACCTACCAATGATTAGATACCTTAATAGTTATGAATCAATTTGAAGCACCACATTTGACATACGAGTGTCTCTGGAACTAATAATATTGCAAATGGTGCACTGACCGCCATAATTTTATTAACTAATATAAATACCTAGTGAATAAATAAAAATGAATAAGTAATAGTGGAGAAATAAATTAAAAGTAATTGCATTTATCAATGCAGTGTCGCTAACTTTGTTATACATATACAATAGTTAGCAACAAATCAATACTTTCATAGATTAATTCTAGAGGTCAGTGTAAAAAAGTTGTAATAATAATCTGTAGTAGAAAAAAAAATTCTATTAGTGTTCTGTGAATCTGTAGTTGTGACAAGTGACATGTGGACGTGACGCGTAAAAAGTTAAGCTTTGAACAAACTAACGGACACGTAAGCCGCGGCTGGATAGTAAATTCCATTGAACTTTAGACACTATATCGGGCCTACGCCCGATACGCCAAAGGTTACGTTCGCGACTACTCGCGAACGTAACCTTTGGCGATCCTTGAGCGTTCGGATGTCCGATAGAAATATGGGCCTGCTGATCTCAAACGACTGTGCACACTTGTCAGTCGCAGCTATAGTCGCGGCTTGCGGACGCATCCGATAGTTTGCTTTAGCTTTAGCGTTGCAATTAATTTAAAAGCCATAGTAAGTTATCGTTTTTTTTTTGTTTTTTTGACTGTTTTAGGTACTATTATATGGTTTAGAGGTAGCAAAATCTCCGTAATTTGCAAAATTTTAATACTGGTGTTTGTAAAATATAACGGGACTTACTATGAAACTAAGAATTAGGTTTGGAAAGAAACGATTTTTGGAAGATGTCCCTTAATTTGTTTTAATAGTGAGAAAGCCGTGGTTTTAAAGCTGTAACTTTTCACTGAGTTAAGCTATAAGCTTGATATTCTTAAAACACTACGAGACCATTGAACTTTATATTCAGTATAAATTTCGACTTAGTATCATAAGCCGTTTTCGAGAAAAACGGTGGTGACACACTGACAGACAGACGGACAACGGAGTGATCCTATAAGGGTTCCGAAGTTTTTTTCGGAACCCTAAAAATGAAATATTTCATGTTTTATTATTGAATACAATGTGTACTTAATGGTTTAATAGGTCATTGTTTTTGTTTAACAAAATTACAAAAAGATACGGTAGGTTGGTAAAACCTAAGTAGGTATGTATTATTTACTACAAATTAAACAACTTTAGCTGATGGACGGAACAGGAGTCTTATGCCCAGTTTTTTGAAACTTTCGGGAACACCTAAAGGTGAAAATGATACTGACAATTGCCACTAAAGGCTATTAATCTACTCCTACAAAGTAGATAAGATAGATCCTAAGATGGATGGTGAAAAAGGGAAATTAGTCTAAGACCTGATTAGTTGAATACCTACTTAGGTAACGATGTGTTAAAAACTTAATTTGTGGAAGGTTCTATAAAATATAATATTACGTAGGTACCTACGATAAAACTTACCTATTCTTACATAGTCCTTTGTTTGATTAAAATTCCTTTCCGATAACATAATTACTATTAGGTATTTTGTTTTGTTTTTAGGTACCTACCTACTAATTTGCAATAGCTAGCCAGTCGATTTTTATACTAGAAAAGAGTTTTAGAGAGTCTACAAAAGAGTCAAATTTTATCGATCATTAGGTAGAGCATTTTTCTAAATTTTTTTTGCAATAATTCCAATGTTTTGAGTTAGATAGGTGTAAGTTGTATTCAAACATACCTACTCGTTACAGTGTTATGCCTACGTACTCGTTATTTATTACTTTATACTAACTCTTTCGCGTCCTGAGCGGCCTCAAAGACAGATTTTTCAATACCTACTTTCTGAGCTTGATTTTTGACTTTTGACATTGGGCAGTTGTTTTATAATATTGTGTATACCTAAGTCTGTAGTACATGTACGTACCTACCCAAAACTTTAAATACTCAAGCACCTAAAAGTAGATAGGCATATAAACACTACGTGGCGCATGGGTATATTTGTTTTACGTAGGAAATTTGATATTTTTCGATGATTCATTTTAAGTACCTACCTACAAAATGTTTCACATTTTTGAATATTGTTCTCAATGAAAAGAAACAACGAATAATATAACAGAGTGAATAAAATTAATGACACATACATATAATATTATCAGCTGAGCAATTAAGTAGAAAAAGAAAACAATGAGTCGTTCAGAAAACAGAGTATGTTCTCGAAGCAAAAACATCGATAAATGATGAAATATTTGTTTAAAGTTGTAAGTACCTATCACAATTAATATAAATTACGAAGACCTCCTGGCACAGGGGTGAGCGCTGGGGTCTTATAAAGGGGTGCTCTGGGGTTCAGTACCCGGCAGAAAAAATTGAAATTATAAAATGTTTTTTCTGGTGGTCTGGTGAAAGGCTAGGTACCAACCGATTGGAGAGACGTGTCGCCAATTAATTTAGCTTCCCGGTGCAGAGAACCCAATAAAAGAGAAAGGGTTTAAATAAATCTACTACAGTTACCATTGACTCCTTTTACGTATTAAAGCGCTAAAGTGTGTATTTTCTTGAGCAGTGATAGCATAAAGCTATAGTGGATAAGACATGCGGACTCCTGTTGGGGGGGTCACCGGTTCGATCAAGGGCATCCTCTGGCCTTTCAGAGTTATGATGCATTTAAGCAATTACCTAAATATCACATGCTTTAACAGTGAAGGAAAACATTATGAGGAAACCTGAACAGCTGAGAGTTCTCCATAATGATCTCAAAGGTGTGTGAAGTCTGCCAATTTGCATTGAGCTAGTATGGTGGATATGACCCTATAACCCAACAGGAAACGGTTATGGCTGTGGCTAGTTACCACCCTACCGTCAAAGACGTGCCGCCAAGCGATTTAGCGTTCCGGCACGATGGCGTGTAGAAACCGATTAGGGATATGGGTTGAATTTACACTGCTATAGCCCTTCCAAGTTAGTCCGCTACCATCTTAGACTGCATTGTCACTTACCATCAGGTGAGATCGTAGTCAAGGGCTATCTTGTCATCAAATAAAAAAAAACTGCGCCAAGTATCAGTAGTGAGCCGTTGTTTGCTGATGACAATGATTGACTTTCCAGACCAAAGATCACAGACCCAATAGCAGTTCCACTCAGCAACGGCGACATCCTCTACACACCTCCACCCCCGAGCAGCGGCGCCATCCTCGTGAACATCCTCAACACCCTGAGCGGATACGACTTCTCTGCGGACAGCATCAATAGTACGGACAGCAAGATACTGACGTATCACAGGACGTTGGAAGCCTTCAAATATGCTTACGCGGCGAGAACTAAGTTAGGGGATGTGGATTTCTTGGATTTGAATGAGGTAACTAGAAGATTTTTTTCTATTCGTTGACGAGATAGTCCTTGAATACGATCTCACCTGATGTAAGTGACGATGCAGTCTAAGATGGTATGGCAGTGTCTACACTGAATCTATTGAACCCATACCTCTAATCGGTTTCCACACGCCAACGTGCCGGCACGCTAAATCGCTTGGCGGCCCGTCTTTGACGGTAGGGTATTACCCGTGGTTAGACCAGACCTGACCAGAGACAATTTAGAATTGGCCTCTGATTGGCTTAATTTATGGCGTTCTTGCTGCGTCAATGCATTTTAACCAATATCGGAAGGGTACCAGCCAATCAGAGGTCATTGCGAGTTTTACACTGATGCAATCATTTTTAGAAAATCGTGATTCTGATGCCTGTAAGTGAAGATGACGCTAAGATGGAGCGAGTTTGCCTAGAAGATGCCTTGGTATTCACTCTCGATTTAAATCTTGAGTACATTTACAGCTCCATAGTTAGTTGTAAGCATCTAACTCCTTAAACTTTTCAGTTCCTCCAAAACATAACATCGCCGGAACATGGCGTCGAGTTCAGGCTGAGGATCAACGACTCGGCGACCAGCAACGACACCAGCTACTACGGCGCCACGGAGTACAACCAGCCGGACTCCGGCACCGCACACATATCTGTCATCGCTGACAATGGAGACGCGGTGTCTATGACCAGCTCTATCAACTATTAGTAAGTCATTTGTCGGTTCAAACAAATAACCAGATCATTAGAATGGATGCAACTCATTAGGTAAATCATTATAACAATGATTTACACCTTTCTGTAGCTAAGTATCTTGCCCTTGATAGATCAGGTATACAGTCACCTGAACCAGAAAATTGTCTTAAAATGATAGTTCCACTGTAACGATTGCAATCACCTCTGATTAGTGATTGGCGGAAAATGCCTTATTTAATAATTCCATAAATTCAATAAAATATTGAGATTGTGGTGAACCACAATTGTCAATCAACGAACCAAAAGGGCGGTGGAATAGAAAGTGCAACTGTGTTTGTGAACACACTCGTGCCACAATATAAGGTCCTTACTCTGTGTTCATAGTAGTTTAGTAACACCTAAACCTGCGCAATTGACTAAGTAGCAAGATGAGAACAACCAAAGTGGCCGAACTATGGTCATATTTGTTTTTTAATATAATATTTCCTTCCATATTCCCAAAATTTCCGAAGTTCAATTTAAGCACTTTGAAGACAATTCAAAGGTATAGGTAGGTACTCTAGCAACAAAATCGATCCCATTCACAGCTACGGAGCAGGCTTCACGACCCTCAACACCGGGATAGTAATGAACAATGTGATGGACGACTTCTCATCGCCCGGCTTCGCGAACTACTTCGGCCTGAAGCCTTCTCCAGCGAACTTCATCGCGCCGGGCAAGAGACCGATGTCCTCAATGAGCCCCAGCATCATTGTGGACAGGAATACCAACGCGAAGCTCGTTATTGGCGCTTCTGGAGGGACTAAGATTGTGACTGCTATTGCTCTGGTGAGTCTAATCTGACTTACCATAGTTCATTCACCAAGTATACTTACCACGCTTATCACAATTACCTAATCTTATTGGTATAAAACCCTAATACTTATAGTTCTTGCATTTCACGAAGGCGCGTGAGCTTTACTTGTGGTTACGTCGTGTACATGCACAGTGTGCATGCCTGTCAGGAGCTTAGGTGAGAGCGGTCAGGCGCAAGCACAAACATATAAAAGAGCGCAAGCAAGCTCTCGCTCACACCTATAGAGATACGACACACACACACAACCATGAATCACGCGCCCTCGTAAATTGTAAGAACTATGATACATCAAAGGTTAGTTAAACCTCGGGTTAGTCCCAAGTTAGTCCAAGTAAATTTTCGACGAATTTTGACGTTTTGAATTATTGTATTGGCAATACCTATATGTTAGACCTAAAATAAGCAAACAAATAAATAGAAGTATTAGGCAAGAAAGAAAAAAACAAAGACAACTGACTTTAGAGAGCTTTATATCTAGAACAGGAGCTATAAAGAAAGCTTACAAAGCACTAAGTAACAAGTTAGAATGGGCTGCAAACTTAAAAAATAGGGCTGGGCATGTACTGTCTAGGCGCCCTGATATAATAAATGAAGCAACATCTTTCTACGAAAAATTATATTCAGCCAGTCAAAATGTAGCCACACTGCGTCCGCACTTAGCTTGCCATGTACCTGAAGATAGTCATATACCATCGATAACTTATTCCGAAATTGAGCATGCAATCAAAACTCAGAAAAATGGTAAAACCCCAGGGGAAGATCAGATTTCCAACGAGGTGTTAAAGTCATTTCTGAATGCACTACGGGAGCCGCTGCATGCTTTATTCAACCGAATATTGGACACGGAGCTAACGCCGGAGCAATGGTCGGATTCGATTATAACACTATTACACAAGAAAGGTGACAGAGGCGAGTTGGGCAATTATAGACCAATTAGCCTCATGTCAAATATTTATAAAATTTTTGCAAAAATACTTTTAAACAGACTCACAAAAACTTTAGACGAACACCAACCACGAGAGCAGGCCGGATTTAGGAAACGATTCTCTACCATTGACCATATTCAGGTTGTGACACAACTGATAGAGAAAGCAAATGAATAGGTATGGCATAAAGCTCTACATGTGTTTCATAGACTATACAAAAGCATTTGACTCGATACATCACAGTGTTATATGGCCCTCACTGTTGGAACAAGGTATCCATCCGAAATATATCAACCTCATCAAAAGCATTTACTCAAAATGCCATGCAAAAATTAGGTTGGAAAGGGACGGTTCTGAGTTTCCCATAAGTAGAGGCGTGAGGCAAGGTGACCCAGCTTCGCCCAAAATTTTTACGGCAGTCCTCGAAGCTATTTTCAGGAATCTGGAGTGGGAAAAAAAGGGACTGAGGATTGACGGTGAATATTTAAGTCACCTACGCTTCGCAGACGACATTGTAGTGTTTGCAGAAAATGCGTCGGATCTTGGCAGTATGGTGGAAGAACTGGCAAGGGAGAGCAAAAAAGCTGGCTTATTTTTGAACACTTCAAAAACAAAAATCCTTACCAATGCCGAAATGAAGGATATTAGAATCGGGTGTGAAAAAATAGAGTACGTGAAAGATTACGTTTACTTGGGCCAATCAGTCTCTTTTGAAAACTGTACTGAAAAGGAAATAAACAGGAGAATTGCCATGGCATGGAGTAAATATTGGAGCTTCAAGGAAGTCATGAAGAGCAAGGAGATGGATGTTAAAATAAAAAAGAAACTATACGAAGTCGCAATAATGCCATGTCTGACATATGGGTGTCAGACATGGTCATTACGAAAAGATGAAGAAGAAAGATTAGCTATCTGCCAAAGGAAAATGGAAAGAAGCATGTTAGGGTTAAGATTAAAAGACAGAATAAGTAATAAAAAAGTTCGAAAGAAAACTAAACTAGTAGACATAATTAAAAGGATTCGGACATTAAAATGGAAGTGGGCAGGACATCTTTGCAGACTAGAAAACATGAGATGGACTAAAAAAGTTACGGAATGGGTGCCAAGAGATAGGAAGAGAAAAAGAGGCCGTCAGAAAAAGAGATGGAGAGACATTTTTTCTGAGGTATGTGGACCGGACTGGATGCGGCAAGCTAGGGACAGGAAACGCTGGAAAGATTTGGGGGAGGCCTACGCCGTTAAGGCGACTAATACGTAATTATAAATATCCTAGGTTTATAATTTTATTATTGGTGATTGACATTAAACTGTAATTTTTAAGAGAACACTGATTTGACATAATTATATTATTTTTGACATGAACATAATCTAAATAACTTGTAATTAACAATATTAATGTATTATTTTTGACATAATTATAATCTAAATAACTTGGAATTAGCAATATTAATGTATTATTTATTGTATTAACTTTTATTTGCAACTATTATTATTTGACGCTAGAAGATATATGAAATGAAATGTTATGTATGTTGATTATTTGCTACGTATTAGAATAAAGGCTTTTTTATTTTATTTTATTTATTTTATTATATGTTAGACCTGTTAGACCGTCAAAATTCGCCGGAAAAAATTTGGAGTTGGTCAAATATGCCTACACATAGTAGCCTACATTTGGAAACATCTTTCTCATCAGGTCACAATGCGCAAGTTATGGTTCGGACAGACGATCAAGGAAGCCGTGGACGAGGCGCGCATACACCACCAAATATTCCCCATGAACGCTCAATATGAATTTGGAATAACTGAAGTGAGTATTTCTACTCACCTACTTAAGTTAAAAGTTAGAACTTACGAACTTTCACGTCATAAACATTTGACACATTTTTTTTTTTTTCAATTTAAGTGATAATTAAAAATAGTTGAAACATTTAATTAAAACTAACAATGGATGTGTATCTTACTTAATTCTGAAGCCACTCAATTTATTGGTAAGAAATTATTTATTTTGAACTTAGGCAACATTCCGATTATAAAATTATATTTTCTAGGACATAGTGCAAGGTCTGCGTGCGAAAGGCCACGGCATGGAGCGGTACCGTGGCAGGGGGTCCATCATTTGCGCCCTCTACCGGAACAAGACCGCCATCTACGCTAACGCAGACTTCAGGAAAGGCGGCGATGTAGCTGGCATGGATTAATAATAACCACTCCATATTTAAATAATAAATTAATAGTCAGGGCCGGACTCGGTAGGTGTGCCTCGATTTTTGTAGTATGGTCAATAGAAATGTTGCCAACTAGTTAAACCAGTAACAGTAAACATACAATTTCAAGTTGGCAGACGATCGTACATAACAATTTTGACAGAGAAATGATCGACGATTTAGTTGGATAAGATTTGCGGGGATAAATAACTGTGCCTATTAGTATACTCTGCGATTTAGTTGTCCAACTTGAAATTGTAAGTTTGCGGGTACTCTAACTTTTTATCAAATGACAAAAGGCGCACATTGTATGGGAGCTTGTATGAAATAAGCAGTGAACTGATAGGTAGGTACGTCATAATTGTTTGACGCACTTTTTGTAGTTTACTTAAGCGATAATTTAAAATGGTTATCACACTTAAAACTGGCAGCGTACGTGTATTTTATTTATTTTGGATGACCCTCAATTTAAAATGATCATAAAAAAAGAATTTATTTTTAATAGGCAATCCATGTGCAGCTTGCATTGATTAATTTGTAAATACTTTCTCGCAAACAGTCAGTGTGGGTCCGAACCCCCCTCAGCTTTATCTTCCAATAATAATAATAATAATTAATTGGCCCAGTTAATTTGTAACATTTGAAGGCATTTGAAGACGCTTGTAGTTAAAAGGCAGCATAAAAGTCATTGTGAAATAAAATAATGTTCGATGTGTGTATACGTAATTTGTAAATTAGTTAGTACCTACGTTTCATTCTTTATCTACATAGATATCAAATAAAAAAATACTATCATGAGTCCGCGATAAATTCGCGGACTTTCGTTTGTAAATAAATATATGTTGTCATAAAAAATAATATCTAAGCACTTGTCACAAAAACTCAACACAAAAGTACTCAATTGCATTTAAGTGGTAATTAACTACAAACAACGGTTGCGTTAAGTATTTTTGTCATTATTAAATCGATCTTATAAATTGAACAAGTTACTTATGCAACTTATTAATATACTTAATAAAATTATTGACAGCTTATCATTCGTATGTGTATCAATAAAAAGCTTAATAAGTTTGAATATCCCATTGCTTCTAGTAATCACAATAAGAAAATTGTTTATAGCTTTCGGTATAAGACATTGATAAAGTATTTAGATAGGTAGGTACCTAGCTGAAAGAAAAATAATGTTAAGTGCATAGTTTTACATAAGTTGATTTGTTTATATGTTATAAACATATACAGGTGATACTTTTTAATACCTACATAATATATTTTATGAAAATACTCATATACCTACTTAATTAAAATATAAATAGCACTGCGATTACGCAGGCACACACATTTATTTTGCAATGAATACCTACTGAATCTGTTACACCTTATTAGTGACCTATATGTACCTTACGTAAAATAATTCTGTGTTACGTATATTGCACAAATAGATAGATAGGTATAGTTATAGAAAATTATATGTACCTATATTGTGCAGACAAATAAATGAAAAATATAAAACTATGTTCATATTCACTTCAACACTTTATTAGTATATTTTAATGTAACATGAGTCAAAATCATAATGAATACGATAATTATACGGCATGTATGTTTTTAGTTTGCAAATGTATGTAAGTACTTTATAGACAAAAATATAATATTCTTTATATTGAATACTTACATAGAAAAAATATTATGTTTATATTTATATATTAACGAAAGAATAACATTGAGACAATAAGGAAAACGTGTATCAACTTTGCAAGTGTCTTTTAGCGAATAATAGATTCTTTAATCACATTAACATTAAACCAAACAGTGTTAAATAAGTATGTATAATAGGTACGTGTGTATACATAAGAAAGTAAGCAGACCTTAAAAGTCCATAAGAGCTGCTGAAAACTTTCAAGTTGCAAGGGTAAATCTTTGTTGCATGGCACATATAAAGAAAATTAATAAAGCTATGAGCTAGGTAGATATAAATATATATCTACAGAATAAATATAAAATATCAGCATATAAAAATTATAAATTACTTAGTCTCATATATAATATTATTATTATACAAGCGATACAAGATTTATTGACATAATATTTTTAGTGATGTCAACATAAACCCAATGTCTCAATAAAACACTAAATACGGCCCATGTTCCTATTGCGTCGAGTCAAAGACTGTTCTCCTAGTATCGTATTTCCTATTACATCAACTTTTTTCAGAGTATCTACAGTTAATACAAAAATGAATAACTCTCGGTTTTACATTTCTGATGGACTTTACAGTTTTAGGTAATTAAGTAAATAAATAAAATAATATTATGTCCAATTCTAGCTAAATAAGTAGGTATGATTCTAGAAAACACTAAAAAGTTATAAACACATCACTTAGTTAATTCAAAGTCGATATAGTCACATTTTCCATGATTAATATTATTTTAAAACGCGGTGGATAAGTTAATAAAACTACAGTATGTTACTTCAGTCACTTCAACTGTTCCTGATATTTATTTCTAATTAAGTACGTATACTTTCGGCTCTTGACGTAAAGGGAATACAAGTAGGAAAGAAAATGAATATGCCTACTCGACGCACGTAGATGTACCTAAATAATGAAAACGGGACGACTATCAACACTTGACGTAAAGAGAATCGACACAAAAGGAACTTATTATTTTACCTTAATTGCTATTTGGTATTTGTAAATTTCTTTGACGGCATTTAACTTATTGTAAATTATAGCTCATTTTAACAGTATTATGATTGTGAAAGCTTAGCTGTATTGTGTGTGACACTGAAAATATAAGGAACTAAAATATGTATTTTACAACGATGATATTCCCACATTATGAATAATACAATAGTTATAAGCCAAACAATTTTCTTTTACTGAATCTGCAAAATTTGCAGACAATTATTTAATTACAAATCATTGAATTTCTGATTGTTTTTTATTTTTAAGCTATTGCATAGCTTCTATCGCGGGCCTTGAGCGTGGAGACCGAATCCAGAAATTCCGTAACGAAAATAACCTGACACGGGACTACTCTCACCGCTAGATGGCGTTGATAAAAAATGCTATGCAATAGCTTTACCGCGGCAGTCCCCGAGTGCCACACGACTTTTTTTCTATTTGGAATCGTACAATAAACCGTAGAATAAAAATATTTTTTTATTAAAAAAAAAATATAATGTAATAACAATATCATGTTGTGTACGTAAAACTAGTTTTGCCATTGAATCGAAACCCGTGAAAAAAGACCGGTTTTCTAATGCTCTGGTTTTGAGACCCTTGCGACACTTTTGGGTAAAATATCAAAGGATTATTGATATAGGTGGATATAAAAATAAACAATAAAACAAGTAATATATAACATCCATAATAGTACATTATGGTACAAGTGTCAAAGTTGGTGATTACCGCTGAGGCGCTATTGAGACCCGAGCCGTTAGGTGAGGGTCTTAAGGTAGCCGAGGACGGTAATCATCAATGTACACGTGTATCATACGACGGTTTTCAACACACTTGTGAAGAAAATAATACTAAAATAGTACATTATGGTACAAAACAGTGAAAACGAGTTGTGAAAATTTTTTCGCAATGGCGGGAAAAATTAATGTTGTTCTTTTGTTCGCCCTCTTGATGCTCTTAAGGGCAGACAAAGATCGACAACCATACAGCCTATTATATAGACTATTCAGGTGTTTATTTGATTTAATTAGTTTTCCGGAATGCGCGCGCAACTTTAATGGCCATAGACTAAAAGAATGAGGTTTCTTTTTTTTTGGCTTTTCTCTTATAGCCACGTACAAAATGGGGAATTTCCAGTTTTCTTTATTACAGAAAAAATAAAAGTTATATTTGAGTGACAGTTTTATTTATTAAACACGTACAAGTTGAAATTATCTATTTAAATACGAAGTTGTATGAAATGAGCAAGCCATAGGTATCTTGGCAATAGGTAGGATCTTTTTTGTAATAGAAACTTTTTTAAGAACAAAGCAACTCAACCAATAAAATTAAAAAAAAAATTCTATAATTCACATTGTGAATAATAGTAATCAAAAGTCACAGTTTGAGTTAAAGGTGTCATTGTGTGCCTAATTGCGGTGAACCGGGAGCCACTTTATGAGCAAGTGTGTTGAAAAAGCATTTATTAAACGACACCAAGCGAAATTAACAATAAAAAAAATATTAATTATAATATTATGTACAAAAAAATACACATACACATCGCATCGATATCATTTTATAGACTTAGATTGCATTGTAATTGCATTGCATTACGTCTAAAGGGTACCTACTACACGTTCACTACAAGTTGGCCGCTACATCGCGTCGCGCTTCCCAACACCGCACTAGCCCCGCTTAGTACAGATAGCAAGGTTCGGATCGGGAATGTCAGCACCGATTTTTTTTAGTTTTGTTCTTGTTACTATTTAAATGTTTTTGTTAACTTTAAATTAGTAATTTATGTTTGTTTGCTTGCTTACTATTATCCGTGTGTCGTTTTCTACGATCAATAAAAAAGAAAAAGTTAGAAAGAAGACTATTTCTTTCTATAATTAATGACTTTCTTTGATGCGGAGAATAAGAAATTACAAAACTACGTCTTTCGACATTCAAGACGTCATAAAAAGCATTGCCAAAGAAGAAAACTTCCGTCACAGTAGTGGTTACAGTAAAAAATAAAAATATATTTATTATTATTTTCTTTTTAACAGTACGGTATGACGTCATTTAGTAACGGTCGACGACGGCCAACTTGAAGTGAACGAAAGTACATATAGCTCCATGCCACGTAGACATCAAAATACGCCTTATCTGACTAGTCTACGTAGGGACCTTCGTAATATAGCTTAATGATATGGCTTTACTTAAACGCATATACATAGCCTACATAGATATACATTTTTTTCATACATTAGATAGACATCTACTATATAATTTTTATTACTAAAAGTTACTTATAGAGTTTCTGTAAAACGTAGCTTTGCTTTAATTTAGAAACAACATGTCGCATTGATTGCAAATGGGGCGAGAGGAAACGAGGTTTGAATTTTGTTTCTACAACATCAAACGAGTCGTAGGGAGTCGCTGGATTCAGGCGGCGCAAGACCGAGGTTTGTGGAGGTCCATGCAAGAGATTTATGTCCAGCAGTGGACGTCTATAAGTTGAAGAAGAAGAAGATGGTTCATTTCACTTTGACTAACTAATTTCATCGAATTCTTATACGATCAATGGTATTAAAACAGCAGGGTTAGTATAAGATTTAATTCGATTGATCGTATTCGTATTCGATGACATTAGCGTCACAGTAAAATGAACCGTAACGGCATTGATCAATTTCGTGTATGCATTTTTATACGCTCACGTATACAAATACGCTCCAAACTAAAATCGATTGTACTGAATTTGTGTGTTCATTTTACTTTGACGCTAATATTATAGAATACGAATACGATCAATCGAATTAAATCTTATACTAACCCTACTGACTAATCCAAAAGACGTAGGTTTTTGACAGAAAGTATTATAGTTGAGCGAAGCAACGGCTGGATCGTGCGTCATGCTCGTGAACGGGTGCCACCAACGGGAATGGGTCTGCTTTCTGTCTGCCCGTCTTAACATACATTGGATTGTATGTAGGACTTAGGAAACTTCATTGTGGAAGCACTGTATACATAGCATAGTTTTGTTACCTATTGTAATTTTTTTTTTAAAAGAGCAACTGCTGAGTTTCTTGCCGGCTCTTCTCAGCAGAATCTGCATTCCGAACTGGTGGTAGATTTATGACGTGTCATAAGACCTACAAGTTGGCCTGCATGAAATAAATAAATTTTGATTTGATTTATTCTCTATTACTCAATTAGCTGTCCCACTAATTGAGTCCGCCACTGCTATAAGTTGAGGACATCCCTCATGGCCTCAACGGGGGTGACGAACTTCGTGAAGCTGATCAGAATTGCCGCTAATATCATGGAATACGAATAAGATCAATCGAATTAAATCTGCTAACCATACTAATTCAACAGACGTAGGTTTTTGACCGAAAGTATTCTCTATTACTCAATTAGCTGTCCCACTAATTGAGTCCGCCACTGCTATAAGTTGAGGACATCCCTCATGACCTCAACGGGGGTGACGAACTTCGCGAAGCCGATCAGAACTGACGCTAATATTATAGAATACGATCAATCGAATTAAATCTACTAACCCAACTAATCCAACAGACGTAGGTTTTTGACCGAAAGTATTCTCTATTACTCAATTAGCTGTCCCACTAATTGAGTCCGCCACTGCTATAAGTTGAGGACATCCCTCATGGCCTCAACAGGGGTGACGAACTTCGTGGAGCCGATCAGAACTGACGCTAATATTATAGAATACGATCAATCGAATTAAATTTACTAACCCTACTGACTAATCCAACAGACGTAGGTTTTTGACAGAAAGTATTCTCTATTACTCAATTAGCTGTCCCACTAATTGAGTCCGCCACTGCTATAAGTTGAGCACGTCCCTCATGGCCTCGACGGGAGTGACGAACTTCGTGGAGCCGATCAGGACCACGTTGTCTACTCCGCTGGTGATAACGTTCCGGTGCAACTGCTTGCACTCCTCCGCTGTTATACCGCCCAGGACAAACAGTATCACCGTTGGGTTGTCTAACGGATGCTTTGAAGTTTTCTTCTTGCTTGTTAGGATGCTGGAAAGGTTTATCTAAATTTATAAAAGGCAAAGGTTTAAGCCTCAATAGCCCAACGGGTAAAGGTGCGGACTGAAAACTGAAAGGTCGCAGGTTCGAACCCCATCCGTTGCACTATTGTCTACGACAACTCCCACTCCTAGCACAAGCTTTCCGCTTATTTGGAGGGGAGAGGAGGATATTAGTCAACTTCAGCTTGGCATAAAAAAAAAGGTGACTGACTGACTGATCTATCAACGCTCAGCTCTAATCGCTGGACGGATCGGGCTGAAAATTCGCATACAGATAGCTGTTATAACGTAGGCATTTGCTAACAAAGAATTTTTGAAAATTAACCCCCTAAGGGATAAGATAGGGGTTTCAAAAATCGAAATTAACGTGAGCGATGTCGTGGGCAAAAACTAGTAACTAATATACTATAAATTGGACGCAGATACGCAATAACGATTCAACCCACTAACCTCATCACCATCATCACCATCTGTCAACGTCATAGGGTGCAGACGTGTGTTCGAGAAACTTAATTTAATTTGTTGAAATTAAATATATTAATTTGGTTTCTTTGGCAGTTTTTAAGTATAAACAGTTTGAAAAGCAACTCTTTTATCTTTTAATGAAAGTTATTTACTAATTTGGTGCAGTGATTAACATATTTCACAATCGAACGTGTGGCGCACATAAATGAATACGTTATGAAGGTTTTTTGATAAAACTATACCTTCCTATCTTTTACACGCAACTGGATAACAAATAGTATGGAATTTTCCTGCTGCAGTATACTCAATCATGATGCCCGGGACCCGCTCCATTGTATCTACTGTGGTTCCAAGTTTCATATTGCTTGTGTTTTACCCTCGAAGGAAACTAACTGGACTCCCGATGAAAGCGTTAAACTTACCTGGTGCTGTCCCTCCTGCATTGCAAAACAAAAGGATAACAAAGACGATACGCCGATTCGGAATGTTACAAAGCGCAACAAGCAAAAGAACCCGGATAAGTGTACCACTTCATCGTCACTTTCAGCTGATGAGTCAGGATTACTTGCTAACACCGACTTGAGCCACCAGCGACTACTTGAGGAGTTTCGAAATGTCGTTAAGTCGGAAATTCGTGAGGCTTTTTCCAGTTTTAACAAGGTTGTCGAGGATTTGAGAAGTGAAGTGTCTACACTGCAGAGCTCCGTGAGCTTCTTAAGTCAAAACTATGATTCTATGTGTAAGAAAATGCAAGGTTTTGAAACCAAGATGAAGTCGTATGATACGTTAAAAGCCGATCATATTAACTTACAGTCGTCCGTATCTTCAATCCAGGCCGATGCGAATAAAAAAGAACAATGGGTTCGCCGGTCTAATATTGAGATTATCGGTATTCCTGAGTCTAAAAGTGAAAACCTAATGGATATTGTATTGAAGCTTTCTAATATTATGGATTCCCAGATTTGCAGTAAGTCAGACATTGATTTTGTTACTCGTGTGACACCTAAACAAAATGACTCAAAAAAGCCTCGACCTGTAGTAATTCGTTTCCTCTCACGTCACAAAAAAGATGACCTCTTAGCAAGGTTACGTGAGAAGGCACTGAAGGCTAGTGACCTTGGTTTCATCGGTAATAATAATCGCATATACTTCAATGACCATCTGACCAGTTTCAATAAGTCTCTTTTGAGGAAAACTAAAGAACTGGGTCGTGAAAAGAAATACATGTATACATGGGTAAAAAACTGTGCTATAATGATAAGAAAAACTGATACAAGTCCAGTTTTACATATTACTTCTGAAACTGATTTAAAAAAATTGCAATAGGTGTCATAGTACACCCTGCTTGTTACTACTTGATTTATTACTTTTTGAATGCACATTATAAGTTTTTAGTGTTTAATAATAACTTTTCCAGCGTGTTTAGCTTTATTTCTAGTGTGTTACACATAGTATGTTGTTTTCTGATAAATTCACTTTGTATTAACTTCAATGTATTATGTTTGAGTATGGTGAGGAGAGAGATGAAAGAATATAAACAATATTATTATGCAACTTGTCTTTGTTTGGTGAATAGGCTAACTTTTCATTACTTATTTGATTACATATTTTTAGTGTTTTTGTCTATGTTGTATATACTTTTTGGTGAGGAAATCCAGGTGGCAAATATATTAAATAATCTATTAAGCTTGATACTTCTGACCATTGTATGTAGTAGGGGTTGTCATAGATTATTTTATAATATTTTTATAATTACTAACTATTTATATTACAGATTACACTACCAGCAAAATGGGAACTAATCTCACTTTTTATTATCAAAATGTAAGAGGACTTCGGTCTAAAACTATTGGATTCCTGTCAAACGTTTTAGCTTCTGATTATGACGTCATTTGTTTAACCGAAACGTGGTTATTGCCGGGTTTATATGATGCAGAGATCTTTGACAGTCGTTACTCAGTATATCGCTGCGACCGTGATTACATTTCTCGTGGAGACAAAATGGGTGGTGGGGTACTTATCGCCGCGCGTAGGGGAATGTTAGTGAAGGATGTTCAAAAGCAATCTTCTGATATTAATAACTCTGCTGACATTATCTCACTTACTATTAGCATAAAAATAAAAAATAAAATTATTGACTGTCGTATTTACTGCTGCTACTTTCCACAGTGTTCTTGCCAATTTGATGATCAGGTAAAGTTTTATGAGTCAGTCTCTGAGGCTGTGATTTTACATCCAAAAGACACATTCTTGGTGCTGGGCGATTTTAATATTCCTGGAGCGAAATGGGTTGCTTCAAATAGCGGTCAGGGTGCTCAACTCATTGGTGGATCACAGGTACATATAAAAACACTATCAACGTTTTTATCTCTGAATAATTTATGTCAATTTAACTTAGTCCCGAATGTCAATAATCGGTTATTAGATTTAATTATTAGCAATATAAGCTCTGTGGTCGTGTCACGTTGTGATTCACCGTTAGTTAAAGAAGATTTGCATCACCCTGCTCTCAAAATTAGTTTGAATGAAAATATATTTACTAATTATCTTACAAAAACCCCCCGTCTAGTTAGACTATTTCATAAAGCCGACTATGATCTCATCAACAAGAAACTATCTGAATATAACTGGCATGACTGCTTCTATGATCTCGATATTGATAGAGCGATTGAAGTTTTTTATGATATTTTGAATAATATTATTGCTACCTATGTACCCACTAAAACAGTTGTTGATAATAACATGTATCCAGTTTGGTATTCGCCTGCCCTTAAAAAAATCATAAAAGAAAAACTTAAATTTCATAAAAAATGGAAAATATATAACAATTACGAGGACTATAGCTCCTTCCGGTGCCTTCGGGATAGACAAAAGAGGGTTGAAGCGGAATGTTACACTAGATATTTAGATCGTGCGGAAAAAATTCTCTTAAAGAACTCTAATTATTTTTGGACATTTGTAAAATCCAAAAAACAAACTATAGACTTACCTGATAGACTTTACTTGGATAATGTTACTGCAAACAGTGGTCAGGAGATAAGTGACCTGTTTAACAAATACTTTAATTCCTCTTTTGAACCTAACTCCTCCTGTCCTACATCCCTCGCTTATAACCCATGCAACTCCACAAATGAAACATGTATCAGCCTCTCGTCTGTTAATATTTCTCTGTCAACTGTTAAAAAATACCTAAAGTCACTTAATATCAATAAAGGGTCTGGACCCGACGGAATACCGCCCCTCTTTCTAAAAAAATGTTTTCATACAGTATCTGTTCCATTGTGTATTTTATTTTCTCTATCTTTGAAAACAGGTAACATGCCGACATATTGGAAGCAATCATATGTTGTTCCTGTTTTTAAAAATGGTGACAAGCATGACATTAAAAATTATCGACCTATTTCTAAAATTAGCTGTATTCCTAAATTATTTGAGCACATAGTTTATGATAATATGTTCCCAATTTTGCGCCCCTTGATCATAAGTCAGCAACACGGATTTGTTAACAGAAAGTCAACGGAAACAAATTTATGTGAGTTTATTGATTTTGTTACTTCGGCAATGGATAGCGGTTTTCAGGTTGACGTCGTATACACAGATTATTCTAAAGCCTTCGATAAAATTTCCCATAATATTCTTATTTCTAAACTAAAACATATTGGTGTACATGGGGACCTGCTTCGATGGATTGAATCATACTTGTTCAATCGTAGTCAGGCTGTTACAGTCAAAGGATACTGTTCATCGTTCATCCCTGTCCCCTCAGGTGTACCTCAGGGCTCCCATCTTGGTCCGTTATTTTTTAATATTTACATAAATGACATTATATCTGTTTTCAAACACTCAAATTTCTTGCTTTATGCAGATGACAATAAGATTTATAAAATCATAAGAAGCGTAAATGATTGCATTGACTTACAAAAGGACCTAGATTCACTATGTCATTATTGCTCCCAAAACTCACTGTTTTTAAATATAAAAAAGTGTAGTATTATAACATTCACTAGAAAATGCAAACCTATAAACTATGATTATAAACTAAAAGATGAAATCTTGAACAGGGTGTCCTCTGTGAAGGACCTTGGCGTAATTTTAGATAAAAAGTTACTTTATGATGAACACATTAACCATATATCTAGTAAGGCTTATAGGATGTTGGGGTTTGTCTTAAGGATTTCTAAAGAGTTTAAACTACCGTCAACACTTATTCTTCTTTATAACTCGTTTGTAAGATCTACTCTGGAATACGCTTCCACTGTTTGGAGCCCTCAGTATAAGGTACATAAAGAAAAAATTGAAAGAGTCCACAATCGATTCGTAAAACGGTTATCTTATTATATATCAAATAATACTAATAATGACTGTCCCCGTATGCCTATTTCAGCCACTAGCAGACGGGTTCAAAGAGATCAAATTCTTTTATTTAAGCTCCTGAATAATGGTGTTGACTCCCCTTATCTACTTTCTAAAATTTCTTTAAAGTGCCCACGGTCTACCTGTCGGCATCCAAAACTATTTTATATTGCACCATGCAAGACAAAGTATGCTACTAATACATTTATTAGAAGAAGTTGCAACCAATTTAACGTGCTATTTTCGGAAAATGACATCTTTCATCTCTCTCTCTCCAAATTTAAATTAGCTATTAAGGATACCTTGTCGAAAACCGACTAGCTACAAGTTGGTCGGTTTTCGGCAAGTTTCTGTTTAAAAAATTAACTTATAACTTTTGTTCTCCCTTTCTGCTGCACCTGATTGTTGCGTTGTCGGATTAATGTAATCTATAAGTGTTATATAGTCTTTGGAAACTATTTAGGTTTAAGAATTATAAATCTGTTTTTTAGATTTAAGACAATTAACACTGTATGTTTCCATAAAATAAATAAATAAAAAAATAAAAAAAATAAAACCTTAGTCAAATTAAATACATACATAATGTAAAAGAATAAAGTTAACTTTTCAATTGATAAGTTGTGTGGGTTGATTCATTATTGCGTATCTGCGTCCAATTATTTCCTTCGCGACTTCGCGTGGATTTAGTTTTTAAAAATCACTTGGGATAAAAAGTATCCTATGTCACGCTCCAGCACTGGTAGCATGGGCGGGAGAAATTGTATCCCCGGGAAAAGGATAAAATGTTTATCCCCTCGCTTAGTCTTATCCACCCATCGAGCATGGGCACAGCGGTGGAAGAATGTTGACAGTGGATAAAATGGGAGAAAATTTATCCCCGCAATTATTGCCATTATAAGAAAATCATGGAAGTAGGAGGTACAAATACCACAATACTTCAAAATTTATGTCAATTCGGTCTCAAAAAGTCATTATTTTTATCTGTACTCGTGATTTTGACAGTTAATAGGTGATTCGTAGGTGGTTTTTGTCTGTGGTTTTTGTTTTCGTTTGACCCTTTCAAAAGTCAAAAAAGGACAAGTTTATCTCTTTCATTTGTTCCCATGCTCTAGCCGGGGGAAGTTGCTCCACTTGTAATGTCAAATAGGGATATACTTCTCCTTTCCCCTGTCGCCATGCTCTAGTATAGGGAGAAGGCAATTGTATCCCCTGTCAGTGGATAAAATGTTTATCTCCTGCCCATGCTGCCAGTGCTGGTCCTCAACTAGTCCCATGCAAAAAATCAAGTCGATACATTGCTCCGTTGCGGCGTGATTGACGTCATTTGGCAGTTGGAATGGAGATAGTTTATACCCACAATTAACACATACGCTACAGTTTATCTTGAAAAGCCAGTAAAAGTATTCCCACAGAATTTTATGACACCTAACTCCATACAGACGTGGTTTAAGTGTCCATGTTGAGTCACTTACTTCAATCCAGTCCGCAATAGCTCCTTGATGCCTTCATTCCTGTGTCGCAGGTCGCTCAGTTCCGGTCGGTCAGTGTTGACCAGATCTTCCACCAGCTGCTGCAAAACCCCGCGATACTCGTGCCCTGTACCACTTTCGCATGGTTTCAGCACTGAATTGTACCTGAAAATTTTTATTCATCTGTCAAACCCAATTCCAAATTTCAGGAAATCAATTCAATTCCAATTGGAATCTGGAAAATAACTACGAAACTGTGAAACCAAGTCCCTACGACGGTGTTTCCACTAAATTACTACATGGGGTTCAAGGGACCAACAAATTCCCGAAAAGACGGTAACACATTGCTGCCTTGGATGCTAAAGTTCATGGGCGACAGAAATCACTTAATACCACGTGACCCGCCTGCTCGTTGTCTGGTAGAAAATATAAAAAAAATATAAACCAGGGAATTTAACAGGAATTACCGGAAAAATTAAAAGAAAGCTATTCAGTGGAGGTATGTTATTCAGCGTCGGAACTACATACCGATATTCGATTTTCACCGGTATCAATGGATCCCTTATATATTGGTATCAAAATTTAGTTTCGGTCAAATAACTTTTATATTACAAATAATTTGCATGGCATTCCGATGCTTTATTTTGTGATATTATGTCCTTATTTCTTAGTTGCATTCAAATCAATTCGTTATTCTACAATTCAGAAATGTATAAACATTTCTGAACTGCCGTTATGTGGAACTTCAAGATCAAGATCTTGTTTTCCAACTAATCAAAGATGCACTTCACTGAAAAAGGTTAAAATGACGGTAACGTTTAATTTAACCGGTTATATACCGTTATTTTGCTACCACGTTCAATCTCTATTAAGCACAAATAAGACATAGTGTCTTGTGAATGAAAGAGCCTGGGGAAAATTCATGAAAAATATTAATATGTCGAACTTACTTATGCAATATCTTCCTCATCTGCGAGACCTCCTTCAATCGACCCATAATATTTTTGGATACTTGTTCGCACTCTTCCAAGGTCGCGTCGTGAGTGGTCTCGATCAACAACATCTTGTGATCCTCGAACAGGGCGTCCCTGAGCGCCATCCGCAGATTGTCTTCATGATGTTTAGTAAAGGCTACTTCTGTACCCGTCAAGGAATATACGTGAATCAGAAGGGCCAGGAGGTTGTCGATCGATAAGTCACGTTCTTTGCGTGTTTTTATTATGTGGCTCAACTGAAAAACGAATTTTTTGCCATCAAATGACATTTTTCATCTCTCTCTCTCGAAATATAAATTAGCAATTAAGGATATCTTGTCTAAAACCGACTAGCTATAAGTTAGTCGGTTTTCGGTATGTTTTTGTTTGAAAAATTATAACCTATCGTTTTTGTATGCTGCTATACCCGATTGTTCTGTTAGTTGTCGGATTATAATTATGTAATAAGTGCTAAAGTTTCATTGGAGACAATTAAGGTTAAAGTATTATATCTGTATTAACTTTCATATTTTATAACATTGTATGTTTCCTTAAAAATACTCGTAAAAATAAAATATTTGCTTCATGACAGTAAATAGTAATGCATTCCCGGAATCCCATGGGATTTATTAAAAAAATTAAGAAGCCACTTAAAGAATTTCATAGCCAAGAATAAACTTTATTCATGCGAATATCCAATCTCTAGTAGTAGTATTTGAAAGCAGACTTTTTAATAGTCAAATTGAAATTTTGAAAGTGAAAAAAAAAAATTCACACCATTATGAAATAATTATAAATTTTTTACTGGCATGGGTTATGCCATTTTTCAGATAAAATTATCATGACTGGCACAGATAGACAGGTGATAAAAACATCATTACTCGTACCTGATGTAAAACACTAGTAGAATCCCTGCTTGCCGCTAAGTTCTGTAGCACTTGTTTCTCCAAATTCATGAGCAGTTCCATTTGAGCGCGTTTGGGCGATTTCAGCGTATGCACCACGCCTATCGCTTGCTGTAAGAGGCCTAGGTGCTTGCATATTATGTCGTAGTCGCCTAGAATCAGGAAAATAAACTTAGATCAGAAAAGTAAACTAGATCAGGAAAATAAACTTAGATCAGGAAAATAAACTTAGATCAGGAAAATAAACTTAGATCAGGAAAATAAACTTAGATCAGGAAAATAAATTTAGATCAGGAAAATAAACGCTTAGTACAGCAGATTCTAAAAAAAACAGAATCAATATGTTGGATATTATAATTACAATTTTCCGAGTTGGGTTACAGTTTTTTAAATTTTTTCTTGTGATATTTCAAAAACCTATAGAGCAACAAAGAAATTCAATATAATAGAGTCAATAACCTACCTTTAGACAAAGCAATAATTTTCTCGAGACTCTGTGGTGTAACCTTCAACAGTGTCTTTGGTCCGGGTGACATCTGGACATCAATTTTTGACAGCTTATTGTACAAATCGAACATGACCTCCTTCTGCGACTTGTTGATCATGTGGTCATATGTTTGTGTGCAGGATTCGTCGTCGGCGTGGAAAAGACAACCCGGGCTGAGTTGCATATCATCTGGATAACTCATACTGAAATGAATTTTATTTTTAACTGACTTCCAAAAGAGGTTCTCAATTAGTCGGAATCTTTTTTTTTTTTCCCCGATGACTTGAAAACACCTTTACTGATTTGGAAAATTCTTTTTTTGTTTGAAAGGGTATCCCAGGTCATCCCATTATCATCAGGTCAGGATCTGATGATGGGATGCGGGAGAAATGGAGGGAACTCTTCAAATTTTCTACACACAATCGATTTTTTAAAACTAAACACAAACAAAATTGTGGGCATCAGCTGGTTTATAATATTAATATGGATTAATTGTGCTTGTGATGAGTTTAACCAGGATTTAGATTGTTAAAATCCGCAATCCAGATGAGTAAAATCGCAGGCATGAGCTTGTTGAATTGAATAACAAATATGGAAAGTAAAAAATTACTTGTTTGCTTCGCAAAGCGGCGACGTATCCACCGCGACATCCGTGGAGTGTCCGGGGAATCTCGGCAGCACGGCCATCACTTTGTCAAGAACAGACTCCATGGAATGACTGGTCACACCACACAGGTCCAACGTTCGGTCGACAAAGATCAAGGACACCGGATTTGTACAGTTCTGAAAGCCAGTAATAAATAATTTGAAAATGTAGCCTCCATAATGTCAAGGATAGATAGATAGATAGATAGATAGATAGATAGATAAAAACTTTATTGCACCCAAGAAAGAAACAAAATTGAATACATCTTAAAACTACACATGAATAGAATAGAAATATTTTTTATTCAAATAAACTTTTAAAAGTACTTTTGAATCGTCGATGAATCTACCACTGGTTCGGAATGCCCTTCCTGCCGAGCAATAAACTCGGCGGTTGCTCTTTTGAAAAAAAAATTTTTACAATAGGTAACATAACTATGCTATGTATATAGTGTTTCCACAATGAAGTTTCAAAAATGCAAAACAATCCAATACATGTTAGGACAGGCAGACAAAAGCAGACCCATTCCCTGTGGTGGCACCCGTTCAATAGCATGACGCATGATCCAGCCATAGCTTCGCTCAACCATATTTGAGGGAACGTAAATAAATAAAAAACTACTTACTTTTCTCCTAGACATACAGATGGGAGAATTTTCCAAAACCCCAGCAACAAGTGAACTATAAGCACCCATATAATATATATCTTCCTTCATATTCATTGAATCCAGCATACTGTTCAGTCCACTGGCCAACCTCCGCACATAAGATCTTTCTTTACTACTCAAGGAATACAAATCTAATGATGGTGTGTCCGTTGTTAGTTTGTTCTCAAACTTTGGGAACACTCTTTGGAATGGTGGTGTCAAAAATACATTATTTGTAGGTGCGATTGTGAATATTGGAATGTACACCACTTCAATTACCGATTGCTGAAAAAGGTTTGATGAGTAAATTTACTGTCTGTGGAAACATATATAATTTTATAATAATATCTCTTATTGCTGAACTAGCTTTGGCCAACGGCTTTGCTTGCATTAGGTTCGATTTTTCAAACCACTATTTTACGCTCTTAGGTGTTGAATTTTCAAAAAGCCTCTGTCACTCTCTGATCCTCAACTGTAGCCATGCAAAAAATCATGTCAATCCATTGCTTTTGGCGTGATTGAAAGACAAACAAACTCACTTTCACATTTATAATATTGGTAAGGATTGTTTATGTAAAATGTCTATACAATTTAAATGTAATGCAATCTTACTTTTTTATTAATCCATTCAAGAAGACGTCGTTCTAAAAGCTTTGCACCTTCCGATGCAGCTTTCCCTGATGCCACTACGTCACTCACATCCCTGAATCCATCATTGATTTCTGAGTAAACAATGTCCAAGCTCACGCAAGACACAAGGATGCAGTGTGTGAGGTCGCTGGTGCGAATTATTTCGCTGATCGTTCTTAGTTGGGTGCTAGTCGCGTGTGTTATGAAAACTGCTTTCTTTTGGTCTGTTTTACAACACTGAAAAGAGAATTTTATATTAGTATTGGAAAAAAATCGGATGATATATGAGGAGCTGGCGAACAAAAGGGCGTAATTACGTAATTTTCTCAAACAACTTTTTTCATGAAATCGTGTTCTTATCATACCTCTCCATCTATTACGTGCAAAAAAGTCTGTGAAAACGGCCTAAAAGTTGCATCAAAATGGGCTCAAAGTTGACGATTCCGTTCAAAACGTGGTAATTGTAAAATAAAAATCCCGTCTCTCAAATATATTTTTGAATACCAATCAAAAGGGGGTAAATTTCATATTATTCAAGATTACGGAACATGGATTTCAATTAAAACGAAGTAATTAGCGTAATTTGGTGGGGAAATTCTTTTATATTACTCTGGCATCCCCGATTTAAATATGGCAATATTTTAGTTTGTTATTTTGTATATCTTTGAAGCCAGTTCCGCGCCAAAAAAAGTTTTAAAGTGTCATCTGGAAGTCCTAGCACTGTTTCTGGGCTGAATTCGGGGACTAAAACTAAGCAGTTTGATGAAAACTGGCTTGAAAACCCTGACTTAGTATGGTACGGCGAGGTTTTGGGTGACGTAGAAAACAGTGGTAAAAGTGACGCTAATGAGGACATTGAAGATTGTTGAAAAAGATTCGCATCTTTCTCCACAATCTTCAATGTTGAAGTAGATGTAGAACTAAACGTGTACTATTTTAATAATAATTATATCAGTTTCTATAATTTTTTCATAAAACTAATTTTTTTTAAATTACTAATGTAACAAAAAAATTCTTAAGTTGATTAATTTTTTTTAATTCTAGAACAGACTATTTTTTATTTTTACTCAATCGATGATCAAAATGTGGTAATTGCACATCAGTTTCAATCAAAACGGAATAAGTGAACCGATGGCTAACAAAATGGGTTAATTGAAAACTTGTCTAGTCTGTATTTCGTTAAACATTGAGTTCTGAAAATTAGCCAAAACGTATATAGACTTGAAATTTGAGAGTCATATGAATCCAAAAATCACAACTCTATAGGTGGTCTAGAACCTAGTGATTTAGTATTTTGCTTCTACTGTAAAATTTAATATCTTGCAATTACCCCTTTTTGTTCGCCAGCTCCTCATATTGTGTCACCTACCTGCCTCAAATATTGATAGGCATTACCTACCTCAAATATTGATAGGGACTTCACAGCAACTGCCCCTCCATTAAGAAGATTGAATAGACCACCATCCCAATGCAAGCACTCAGCACTGTAGTCATCCAGGAAGACCACCCCTCCAATTATACGATTGCACAACTCCGCCCACCAGGCTTTACCAAATTCTCTAACGGACGTGGACATTTTACACAACAATCGAAAGCAAAGAGTACATATTGTAAGACACTAAGCTATGAAATGAAAACTACAGAGCAAACAATGTAAACTAAGTACTTAAGCAGCTCAGTACTATTATGAGAAATATTTTCTATGAAACACTTTATATTATTCGATTTTATATTCAATACCATCTAAAATATTTATTTTATAGTTTTACAATTAATTCATAAAATTAGAAAAATTTAATTCCACCACCATATCGATCAATAAACAATGTCGTATGTCAATGTCATGTCACTCATAAGTCATTGTCAAAGTCAATTTTGATAAATTAACGAATGCTTATATGTTAGGTAGGTACCTATGTCAGGGGTAACTTTAGAAAAATGACTAACATTGTGGTAAAATCGATAAAAAAAATTGAAAATGATTTATCGACTGATCAAAACGAGGTTTCAGAATCTAGGTACATGGGTGAATTTGTCCGAGCGTTAAATAACTACTAAATTAATAAACATAAGGAGAACGGGGGGGGAAAGGCCCATATAAGCAAATAGGGGCAAAAAAATCGTTTTACCACTGAAAATAACTTTCTAAACACAGTTCAAAACTTCAAGCTTGTTTAATGTTACTTCAATTAACTAGTGGTTCGCCCCGAACTGAGACCTCGCGATATCCCATAATTCCCAAAAGTTTTAATTATATATTGTAATAATTAACTTTTAACATTAGACGCAATAAAAAAAATAATAGTTGACATAAAACTGTTTTACTGACACAGCGCTATCTATTAGCATTATTGTGAAGCTAATAGCTTCACTATAATGCTAATAGATGGCGCATTAAAATTAAATAATTTCGTTTCTTTATAACATTTATCTAATTTTAGTATTTGTTGTTCAAGTACAGGATATAACTGAATTTTCAACCAAGTTTCACGTTCTAATATTCAGTAATTCAGAAGTTATAGGGCTCTGACAGACATTTATACGGACACACTTCTCTGTCTAGTAGGCAAGCGCCCTAGTTGACTCAGAGAACTCGCTTCGCTCATTCAATAATTTCGGGCTATCAAATTAGCTGTTTTATCTGACTTACCTGTCGTACTTTTATGTATTTTTATGGCAACTAGACCACAGGCAATGTATGGAAACCAAGTACGTACATAATAATAAAATGCAACAAAGATTTTAATTTTTTTATTAAATTAACATACTTTACACAGACTTTCTAAATACTCGTACAATCAGGAATAACTGAGCAGAACAGCCAATCAACTAATCTTCATAGCCAGTGGGCAGAGCATTTACATGGGGGTTGTGGAAGAGGGACTTCTGGCCATCACCCCAAGGAAAACGCTGAAAAAATTAATTCACTTGTTAATAATACATTTCTGTGAAAAAAAAAATCAAAATCTAGACAAATAAAATTGAAGTCTCACTTTTTACTAAATGCATATGCAAGTAAATACGGTACTTATAACAATAAACAATTTTTAAAATTTTTGACTGCCTGTTTGTTTTTTGCCACTAATCGCTGGAACGGCTGGACTGATTTTGACAGGATTTTCACTGGTAAATAGCTGATGTTGTCGGGAGTAACATAGGCTACTTTTTTAATCAACTTTTGAAAAAGAGGACAAGAAGTTGTGTTTTTCTACCTGTGTATATTGAACTTACACAGCTCGAATAACACCTTGTTTCTATATTCAATCCATCTTTTTAGTCTGCTGATGAGTTACATTATTTTTTTTTTAAAAGACGATACAATTTTTGACAAATAAAGTTGCTAGGTAACTTACTAATCACAGATTACAGATAGATTGAATATACGAATCAGATGTTAATCATGAATCAAGTCAAGCATATTTAATTTGAATTGATCTGAACATTGTTGAAACTGGAAAACTTCTCTTAACAATACTAACACACACATTTATTGCTTAAGCTTGGTAAAGTTTAAAAGTAATAAATGTTAAGTTGTTACGAAAAGTTGTAACAGAGAATTTACACTGTATTTTGTAAACAAATAAACTTTTTAACTAGGTACTAAGTGACTTATGCCTACCTTCACTTACAAAACACTAAACCTTAGGGAACACTTTTCAATTAAGGTCAATTAAGTTACACCTAATAAAAAATGGGTAAGTATTCACCAATGCTTAAGAAATACATATAATCCACGAAGATATCCTTAAGTAGGGAATTGTTAGGTAGGTAGTGAAACCGGGCATAAGTCTTTGACACACGTACAAAGAATTACCTTAGTGCGGATACGCAAGTAGTCATACGGACGAAACTCGGGCCTTTCATGATGCGCATGTTCTTGGTGAGCCAGGTACGCGTTTAACATACCCAGACCAATAGCTGGGCCTGCAACGAAGAAAGACAGCTTCTTCCAAAGCTTCCAGCCGCCTAAACAAGGAAGCAAGTCAATTCCGTCGCAAAATAGATAAGATTCGAATAGGTTACACGATTACATAATTTCAACAAATTCATAAACAAAACACTTACCTCCATGTCCACCAGCAGTAGCAGCGTGGGAAGCGAGACGTGCGTTGGTTTTAACATAGGAGGTTACGGCCCTTTGTAAGTAGTATGCCATTTTTAGCCCAGTTTTCGACTAAACTATTTTTCAATTTTGTACAAATTCCAGTGAATTCTCTCGAGTCTCAAATCAACTGTCAAATTAATCAAATGTCAAAATATCAATGTCAAACTCAGACTAAAAAAAACAATTTTATCATAGAATAGGTATATTATAAAATCTGTAACCGCGGTTGCCACTGACCAGTATCTTTATTGTTATGATTAACACTGGACTAGCTGCTGCGATTTATTTTTGGATCCCCTTGATTGATTAGTCCAGTCAAAACAAGGTAACCTCTGGAAAATTGCGAAAGTTTTGAAACTTCGCACATCGAATTATGGGTACCAAGGGATGAATATACCAAAAGTTCTCATGCGTACGACGCGAGCTCTAGCGGCAATTAGCGGAAACAAGACCCTTTTTTTGGTTTTTTGTTAATATCTCGAGAACCTTTGGTCAGAGGTAAAAGTTTACCAGTACATAATTGAAGCTTATTAAATTTTCAACAATAATGATTATATACATTTTTCTTGAATTCCTAATAATTACAGAGTTTTAGGCCACTAAAAGATAGCTTTTTCGAAAAATCACGCTAGCGGCGCCGGCGGCGGCGCCCGGTACAATATGGCATTTGTAATAAGTAATATTTTAAAATCATGGTTTATCAATTTTTTTGGGTACTTCACAGTTATGTACAAAAAAAGACATATTGTTTATTAAACAACTAGCTTTTGCCCGCTGCTTCGCTCACGTTAAGTAAAATTTTTCAAACCCCTATTTTACCTGTTGTACCCCCCTAGGGGTCGAATTTTCAAAAATCCTTTCTTAGAGGATGCCTCCGGCCTGATAGCTACCTGTATGCCAAATTTCAACCTGATCGGTCCAGTGGTAGCTGTGCGTTTTCGCAATTTTCCAGAAGTTGGGTCATTTTTTGAGATTTTTTGACTGGACTAGATGCCTTGAAGTATGTAACCAATATACTTCAAGATTGACGCCATCTGGCCGTTGTAAGCATCACAAACATATATATGTTTGTGGTAAGCATAGATATTCAGAATGTCCCTGGAACTACTATTATTGCAATGCACCAATCTATAAAATTGTAGAGGTTGGTTATGATATTATCGTGTAGTATAATAAAATTATAACCAATCTCTTTACTTTATTAATCTCTAAATTCCACAAACATATTAGGTATATGTTTGTCACATGTTTGTGCTAAATTCATGTAAAATCATAGATTAATAATATAGATGTTGGTACAATATTATTAGGTAGGTATTTATTAGTTCCAGAGACACACGTATCTCCTATAGTGCTTACAATACCTACCTATTTCTGTCTGAGAGAGACACTCGTATGTCAAGTGTGGCGCTTCATTTTGATCCGTAATGGGTGGATAGTAATCTGTGATGGGGCCGTCATTTGTATAGCATTTGTATAGGGTCAGCAAATCCTGTGTTAGTTAGGTAGATTTATTACTATAGAGATAAGTGAGCATCAGCTTATATTCATTCGCTGGCATCAGCCATCAACTTTGCTTCCAAATTAGGTACATTTTGGCAAAGCTGCAACTCTTTTCATCCAGCTATAATTTAAAACATTATATTTTGATACAATATGATAACCACAGACTGTCTGTGGTTATCATATTGTATCAAAATATAATCAGACATGTCTGTGATGATAACCATAAATAAATCTACCGTCATAAGTATAAAAGATTCACTAATGAAATAAAAAGAGCGCTGTGAAAAGATGTATTTATTTATCAATTATAAAATAATTAAAGAAAAACTATCTAGCTCGTTAATCTTATTGAGCTAGATATTTACACTAATGGTTACACATTATTTTTACTGCTTCGCTATAATAATTTGTAATGAGATTCTTTGGACATTGAGACCGCAGCAGGCAGCAGTAGGTAGGTTAGGTATTATATTTTATTATAAAAGAGCATCTTGATCAAATTTCAAGAATTCATGTTTTTTGACTGAATGACCTAATAAATCTGCCGAATTCGAATTGGCGATATGATTTTCCAGGACATATTTAGGCGATACCTGTAAAAAAGACGAAAAAAAGAATAAGAAATTAAAAACAAGTCAAAAGATATTAAGTATGGTACTTGCTAATGTAGTGTACCTATTTTACGTGCTGTAGTAGAATAAAGTATCTCTCTTATCCCGTATATCCCAACCCATTAAACTTATCTCCATGCCAAATCTCGTTATGAGACAAACAGAATTACTTTTACATTCATAAAAAGAATCTGAGGCTGAGGTATAAAAGTTTGAATTATACCTTCTTTGATTTAACATGTTCGAAATTAAATCCTAGGTAAAATGCTGACTGTTGTAACTGTCGAAGATTTCGCATTCGCAGTTTAGGGTCTCTTTCCAGTAATCGCATCAATAGAGCTCTTGATGATTTTGACAGTTCATTTGCACTGTCTGGGAGTGAACCTGGCGGAATCGTGTTCAACTGTTGCCTCGTCACGCTATAGAAAAAAAAAAAACAATGTTGTTATCTTTGAACACTGACCTCTGAATCGAAGTAACATTTTTTTAGTAAGTAAGTGTAAAAATTGAAGAAGAATTTTTTGATGAGCGGGAGCACAATATCATCAGAAAAGCTGAGATGAAATACTTATCTATAGAATAACAGCATACCTAACAATATTTGTAAGGATTCTTAATTTTCTTAATCCTTTTCTACTTCTTTTTTTTACCAGGTCAATTTTGGCAAGAAACTCTACTGGCAAAGAAGAATAACTAGGTGTGTGTGTGTGTGCGTGCCTTGGCGTGCACTCGAATACTCGGGATGCGATTCCTTGAAATGTAAACTATGTTGATAAAATATGTATAAAAACTAAAAAAAGAGATGTTAATTCGAATCCTGCCATTTCCTATATACTTATGTATTTGTATAAAAAGGCCATTTTCGCAATTTGATACGTACCTATTTAATCGGCCTAACAGTGTACGTATTTATCTTTTTAGGGTCGATTTCACCAAAGTAAAATTTGTAATAGGCATAGGCTTATTATATTACTGAATATTAGTCTGTTCCAAGCGTGATATTTTGACAGTTTTTGTATTGAAAATCTGCAAAATATAACGCTCGGATAAAACTCGTTTAAGTTGGTGAAATCGGCCCAAAGTGGTAAAAAAAAAATTTATACGATTTCACCTGTCGTTTGCAGCATCGCTATCGTCACAAGGTGTTGAAGAGTCATTCTTGCCCTCAGCGCGTATTGCTGGCACACTGATGGCAGGCGTTGGATACTGAAAAACAGAAATAAATAATTAGAAATTAAATTTATTTCTATATGTTTAATTTATTTCTACCTTAATTTTTATTATAATGCATGTACTTAAAGCGCTGACTTAAAGTAAGTATCAATAGTAATAGTATTAAAGTTATTGCATTTGCCCACGCTGCTGCGGATTTGTCTATTTATTTTTACAATTTGACGATCGCTATCAACTCTCATTGGCCGGTATAGTTCTTGCAATTCAAGAGGGCGCGCGAGCTTTACTTGTGGTTACTTCGTGTACATGCACATTGCGCAAGTGTGCGAGCCTGTCAAGAGCCTAGGGATCTCTCGCTCACACTTATACCTACAGATACGACGCACACAACCATGAGCCACGCGCCCTCGTGTATTGAAAGAACTATACCTTCTACACAACTGAGAAAAATGCTGTCACCAATCGCAACACCATTGCTTCCGATGCCATTTGTTTTGTGCTCATTACTATAAAAAGACTGCACGAAACGTGACTTGAAATAATTCAGACGACACCACTTCAACCAAGCTTCAATCTGATTCAGTAGACGTGCGATCAAACGCAGCGTGTAGCGCTCTTCATGTGTTTTTCATAACGCATATCTACGTAACGCAGTTACTATAACCCGACTGAGGACATCTAGGCTGAGAGCTTGTCAACGATTTTATATCACAAGGGAATCTATTAAAATCTTTTGCCCCCGCGACTTCGTTTGCATGGAATTAGGTTTTGGCGTGGAGTTCAAAAACTGTGAAACATTTTCTTCTTTAATTTTAATCGAAAGGCAAAACACCAACTTTCATGGATATAACTTAAAAAATAACGGACTATCACACAAATATTTATCCCCTATATTTTATCCCCTTTAAGGGTGGAATTTCTAAAAACTGTGACACATGTATTTTTTAATTTTTAATTGAAAGCCCAATTAGTTACCAAGTTTCATGGATATAACTTGAAAAATAACGGACTTTCATACAAGCTTTCACCCCTTATTTAACCCCTTTGGGGGTAGAATTTGAAAAAATCCTTTCTTAGTGGATGCCTACGGTATAAAAGAAACTTACTGTCAAAATTTCAAACTTCTAACTCTAGCAATTTAGGCTCCCCGTTGATATATAAGTCAATCAACAAGTCAGTCAGTCAGGACTTTGAATTTTATATACCTATAGGTATATAAAATTCCCTTACTTAGTGCCCATATCACCTTTGCTTCTTTCTCAGTGAGGTGGAGTACTACACAATATTAAGTGATATGGATTAATTTTCATCCCAAAAAATCAAACAGCTCCCAAATGATTTATAATTACTTAATCGAAATCAACGCGGATGAAGTCGCGGGCACCAGCTAGTTTAAACATAAAGTTCTCCGAACAAATCATTCACTAGCTCTCAAACCTCTCGTCCGACAAAAAAAAAGCAAATCCACGCGCTAAAAATAGGGAGCCTGCCTTTAATGGCACACTTGGAATTTACAACACGTTTTAACGATTTTGTGTTCATTGAGATACATGCACTCTAATTAAGGTGAATCGCCTACAAGATAACTGTCTCTCGCAATTCCCCCATGCCTTATACCTATACTATATCTTTACGAGCGAGCGGCAAGGGGATAAAACATTATTGCAAAAAATGCCCATAATATTTTTGAATTGTATCTAGTCTTTTAGCAAAAATCTATAGAGTAGTCTGTTCCAAAAGAGACTCGTGGCGAAACAGTTAAATATAGTTGTTATTTTACAAATATGTGGCCAAAGAAATTTGTTCTCCGAGGGCGTCGTTATGAATTCAGAGCGAAGTGAAGGATTCTTAAGTAGAATCCTGAACATGGCGAAGAATTTAATATACGCCGCTGGAGAACAAAATATTTTGGCCTCGAGTGAAACACTATTTTTCATCATTAACTACTTATGAGAAAAAGCTAGCTGAGTAAACAGCTTCTTAAACATTTTTGAATTTCGAACGGAATGTGCGATCGACAGGTTTCTGCAAAGAACGCAGTAGTAATTAACACAATATACTAAAGCACGAACGCGGCCCAATCAGAAGAGAGAAATGAAAACTCCCATGGACCTGAAAATTAAATTTTGCGCCCGTTATCCTCTGAAGCCACTGTTATATTGCCCGCTAAACAAAAAAGGTAATTAAGCAGAGCTGCGCCCTCAAATCCCACGACGATTCTTGTTTTGCACAGACTATATCATCCACGCATGCCCTAAAATCAGAAGGACCCTCAACTCCAGATTTCAGTGCAAAGTCCAAATGTCAGGCAATATTCGGATATCTCTGGAGTCTGGCGGTGCTGTTAGCCACAGACTAAAGACGCCCGTATATTATCAGCTGTCAGAAAAAATGCAGACGCGCTTTGAAAGGCAGTCTTTTTGTATATTTTGAACTGGACACTTCAAAACATCAGAATTTTTCCGGATCGTACGTCCACAATAATTGTCGTGAAAGGCTTACACCGTGTTGTTTAAGTCAATGAGTAAAGAATAAACAATAACAACAAATAAAAAGTTAAAAATTCGCCTTAACATAAGGCTAAGTACTCCGAAGTACTGACTCTTGTTAGTATTACCTAGGTGCACTACAAAGTCCAAGCCCGTGAATTAGTTTAAATCCATCTCACGTGTCACTCATCTATGCACAGTGAATAAAAAAAGCACAATTTACATTTGGCACCATACATATAATTAATCTGTGTTGGCACCACATAAGCCTATCTTCCTTAGCTCTCTTCACATAGGGAGACAACAACGCAACTTTTAAGCTCGTGATACACATGCTATCTAATTGGGCGAAATATTACTGAAGGTAATAAGGAGGCATTGTAAGACTTTCTTTTTTAAAAGAATATTAGCCGCCAAGCTGAACTTGACTTATATTTCCAACTCCCCTCCAAATAAGCTGAAAGCTTGTTCTAGAAGTGGGTACGACAATAGTGCAACGGGTGGGGTCGAACCTGCGACCTTTCAGTTTTCAGTCAGCACCTTAAGCGTTAAGCTATTGAGGATTTTTTGGGTGTTCTGGATGTTATCATCATCATGATAAGCAACCCATTAATGTCTTACGCAGTCTCACAGTCAGTCTAAGTATACCTATTCATTCATTCGTTCATTCCATTCTAGAAGTTCCAATGCTTAAGGGGATGAAAAGGGGTGGTAATTGAGTTTCTACAAAGAAACATAATAATTTAACATGCGAAAAACCGCGGGCATCAGCTAGTCTAATAATAAATTTTATCTGAAGAATGAAGGAATTGCCAATTCATTCTGTTCCTCATTAGTAGCAGCGAGAGACGCCACAGACGATAAAAAGCCCGATTTATGGGCGCATTGATTTGTGCAAGACCTATGTAATGGGATTTTATTGCCGCTGACCGTTGCATAGTCTGCCACTACACTGTTTTTTTTTTTCTCGACAGGTGTAAATAACTTTAAAAAAAAAGTCAAATGTGAATGGAATTTGCAAGTTGAATGTCCTCTAATTCCTACATTAAATCCATCTGTTGATAATAATTTACATACCTCGCAAAGATTATAACGGTTATTGCAAAAAAGTCTATGTACGATTTTTGAAAAATAACAAATTGTAAACTGACCTCTATATTTAATCTATGATTAACACTGGACTTGCTGTTGTGATTTCTCTTTTGGACCTACTTGATCGACGCCATTTTGGCGCTAAATAGCTATACGAGTGTCTCTGGAACTAATGGGTTATATGCAAATGGCGCATCGATCTCTTTAATTAATCTATGATTTCATTGTTGTTGTATGATTTCATACGTCGGTGCGCCATTAGCAATATTATTAGTTCCAGAGTCACTAGTACTACTCGTATGTCGAAAGTGGCGCCTCAAATTGATCTATAATTTAGGCTGTCATTTGTATAGGGAGAGCAAGTCGAGTGTTTATCATAAACTAGTTGATGCTTGCGGCTTCGCTCGCGTGGATTTAGTTTTTAAAATCCCGCGGGATCTCTTTAAAAGTAGCCTATGTCACTCTCCCGGTCCTCTACTATACCCATGCAAAAAATCACGTCTATCCGTTGCTTTGTTGCGGCGTGATTAAATCACTAACCAACAAACAAACACACTTTTGCATATATAATATTATATAGTAAGGAAGGATTAGTAAGGATTAAATACAGAGGTCAGTGGCTAGGTAGGTACCTATAGATTACTCAAAGATTGATTATAAGCTTATAAGAATTGCATTTTCCGTAAGCCTTTAAAATAACGCATGTAACGCGTGTCCCCAAAAAAATGAAGTGGTAAAATAGAAATCTTAAAACTGGTGGCGTTCCGTTAGTTTTAGCCTACAGACTGCAAATAACCTGTTATCTTTATCTAAGTGGGCACAAGAACAATAAATTTCACACTTAGATCTGGTCACGATTAAATCGCACCTGTGAATAAGAATTAAGCCCCGAATGCAGACCTACTTTTAGCTCTAAGTTTAGTAATAGGCATTTACCGAGCGTTAGCACTTGCTTCCTAGGTCAAAGATTTATCTAGGATAGGAAACGTGTGTTTTAATTACCCTAAAGATTTATCATATAAATGTACATATAGACGCTTAACAAATGTATCTATTAGATTATTAGATATTCTAATATCTGTTCCCTTTATTTATAATTTGTTGGAGAAAATTAATTCTCGTATACACAATCTCTAAACTAAATTCTAAATCTATTGCTATATTTTTCTAATCTTAATAAGAATATTACAAATATTTACGTTACCGTTTCTAAATCGGTCAAAATGGGAGTCGAACTTGCTTACGATTCTATGCCAAAAAATGTCGAAAAAAACACGTTTGCAATAAGGGGCTCTCTTATTCACTTTTAATTTATTTTTTTATTTGTTGTCATAGCGGCAACAGAAATACACCTTCTCTGAAAATTTCCACTGTCTACCTATTACGGATCATGTGATACAGCCCGCTGACAGACAGACGGACGGACAGACAGCGGAGGCATAGTAATAGGGCCTCGTTGGGACCCTTTGGTTACGGAACCCTAAAAATATCTTATAAGTAAAGTACGTTTAATGTACACACTTAAGTGCTTACCATTACCACAAAATTTAATTTTCCTGATTTTTTACCGAATTTATTTCCGCTATGAGTAGGTAGGATGTTATAAAAAAAGTTAAATGTAAGTAGTTTTTAAAGGATGACCTAAACACGTTTTACTTCATTGCATAGATCTAATCTTGGCAAGGCTAAGCAAAAAACGTATGTAAGTAAAACCTTTATTTCAAAAGATACCTAAGTAAATAAAAATAGTTATCGTGACTTTTGAAAGGTCATTTTATTTTATTATAACAATCAAATCATTACTTTTTTTTGCCTTTAGATCATCCAATTAGCAGCAGTTAAAAGAGTTTTTAACCGACTTCCAAAAAAGAGGAGGTTCTCAATTCGTCGGAATCTTTTTTTTTGTAAGTAGGTATATGTTCCCTGATTATTCGAAGACGCGTGACCGATTTGGAAAATTCTTTTTTGTTTGAAAGGGTATACTTCCCAGGTAGTCCCATTGTCGTCAGGTCAGGATCTGATGATGGGATCCTGGAGAAATCGAGGGAACTCTTCATATAGGCACAAGTGATATACTTTGTACTCGTAGTGGCGTTTGATGTCGGTTTTGTAAAAAGAATTTTGAAGTTTATAACTTGTTCTAATTAAGGTAGGTAGACTGTACAACTAATAGACCAGGGTAGATCCCTGTAAAAATAATAAAAAGTGAAAAAAAATAGTAGTAGGATGAAACCCATTAGAAAAGGAGGGGAATATTATAAAAATGAAAGGAAAAATAATTTACGGGCGATCTGAGGTCGGGAAGGGGTGGGGGTGAGTTTTTAAGGGGAAAAACGGTTTTTCTCGATTTCCGGCAAAACTAAAAGTCCTATCGAAAAAAGTCAAATAGCAAAGTTGTAGGTAATAAAAATATCTAAAACTTTTGTATTTACACTTTTTTCACATAACCTCAAAATTTATGTGAAAAATTCAAAAAACCAAGTTTTTGGTTTTTTATTTTTATCTTTTACAAAAATTATTTTTTTTTAACGAAATTTGGTGAAAACTTACCTTTTTATGTTCCAAATACGCTGTAATTTATTTGATTAAAAATATTTATTTTTTCACCTTATTTTGAATTAATATCGAAAAAAACACCCTAATTTTCAATCGAAAAGTCACCCGTCAAAATATCAGCTTTTTTCAAAAAGTTAGTATGTTTTCTGTTCGTTGAAATCTCTACTTTCCGATGGTGAAAAAAAAAATATATGTTACTACAGTAAATCTTCTCAGAAAATAATTTCAATCTTTAGGTTATGTTACATTAAGCATACTATTTTTTAAAGAAAATATTAGATTTTAATGTTTGAGTTGATTGATACAGATAAAAATTTTTGTTTTATTTTTTTAAGTAAACTTGTCACAATTATCTTTAAGAAAATCAACTCAAACATTAAAATCTAATATTTTCTTTAAAAAATAGTATGCTTAACGTAACATAACCTAAAGATTGAAATTATTTTCTGAGAAGATTTACTGTAGTAACATATATTTTTTTTTTTCACCATCGGAAAGTAGAGATTTCAACGAACAGAAAACATACTAACTTTTTGAAAAAAGCTGATATTTTGACGGGTGACTTTTCGATTGAAAATTAGGGTGTTTTTTTCGATATTAATTCAAAATAAGGTGAAAAAATAAATATTTTTAATCAAATAAATTACAGCGTATTTGGGACATAAAAAGGTAAGTTTTCACCAAATTTCGTTAAAAAAAAAAAAAATTTTTGTAAAAGATAAAAATAAAAAACAAAAAACTTGGTTTTTTGAATTTTTCACATAAATTTTGAGGTTATGTGAAAAAAAAATAAATGCAAAAGTTTTAGATCTTTTTATTACCTACAACTTTGCCATTTGACTTTTTTCGATAGGACTTTTAGTTTTGCCGGAAATCGAGAAAAACCGTTTTTCCCCCTTAAAAACTCACCCCCACCCCTTCCCGACCTCAGATCGCCCGTAAATTATTTTTCCTTTCATCTTTATAATATTCCCCTCCTTTTCTAATGGGTTTCATCCTACTACTATTTTGTTTCGTTTTAAAAATTATCTACCCTGGTCTATAAGGGCCAGTAGTGTTTTCCCTTCGATCATAGATATTTTTTCTTCTGTGATCGAAGTGTTTTCCCCTTGCCCTTGATTCTGATCTCATCTGATGTTAAAGTAACTATGTAGTGATGATAGCGGGCTAACTTGGAAGGATATAGCTGTGTAATTTTTTTTTTAAAGAATATCAGCCAAGCTGAATTATTTGAGTAATATTCTTCACTCCTCTCCTATCTAAGCTAGGTAATAGCTATCTAGATAGCTGTTATGACATGGGCAATCCGCTAAGAAAGGAATTTTGAAAATTCAACTTAAGGGGAAAATAGGGCATTGAATAATCGAACTTAATGTGAGTAGATAAAGGCGCGTGCAAAAGCTAGTATTTTATAAATGTCAATACTATTGCTTCATTAGCATGTAAGTAAATAAATGACTTCCAGATGGTTGGAGTAGATAAATTTTCCTCGTACGGTCTTTGAGAAACAAACAAAAAGTTGTGTGTAGCTTTAAGGTCAACGTCCTTATAAATGCAAGTAAAAACTTAAAATAATACTATCAATGAAGCTTAAGAAAGGAATAAATTATTAACGATCGCCAATTTGGCGCCAATGACGCCAGTGACCGTTATAATCTTGTGCATTTAGGTTATACCTACTGTATAATAGAACCTGATTTAATATGTCAGACATACTAATTGGTGATAGCAGTGTCTGTCTCAAGAATAACGAGATTTTTTCTTTCTAACTTTCTAGATAAGTGGGTTATACTTTGCATCGCAAGTTGTTACAGATTCATAGAGCCATTCATTAATTTCAACCACTGACCTCTATAATTAATCTATGACACAAAAAAACACTGGACAGGCTGCTGTCATGTTTTTTGGACCTACTTGATTGACGCCATTTTGGCGATGTGGTTGACAACTGATAATTTTACTTGTTGGCCCTTCCTGCATCCCTTTTTAATTTATTGTTTACGGGTGAAGGGGCGGAGGGGGGATCTTCCTAAGATAGGTACTCAATATTCTGGGGGGGAATATCGGGTAAGGATTTTTACCTACTAAAACCCCCTCGATGGCCACCCTCAGCGCATATTGGAGATCTCATTATGAACACAAACCGGTGTCTTCCTTGCGCGACGCACATTGGACTCGTCCCGGAGGAAATGGAGCCCAAAACTACGCGCACCTTACAAGCAGGTAAGGCTGTTCCTAAGGTTCCCAAGAGTAAGATAAGAGATGGAAAAATAAGCGGCTGAAGCTCCCAATCCAGTCGCTCGCGACTAGTTCCCGACACAGTTCAGTCAAATATGTGGCGCTTCAAATTGGCAGCCAGTCCTATTACTGGGCGAGCGTCTTCTCTGAATGATAAATCATAGTCCACTCTGACCACGTAAGGATTACCAAACTTCACGCACCTTGGAGAACATTATGGAGAACACTCATGCTGAGATTTTTAGTATATTAAGATACAGGTTAAATCGAGAAACAAATATGCTCTAACGTAAATCTGTCTCGTTTTAAAACTCTGTCATGAGTCTTAGCTGAGTGAGAGTGCGGTCTATAGATTTCAGGTCTATCAGTATCAGGCATAGTTTCCTGGCGATGTTTTTTTTTCACCAAAACCAAGAGATACTGAATTGCCTAACCAGAGAACACAAAAAAATTGTAATCAAGTTCATCACAATAAGTATTATACACGTACACTTATCGCAAGTGAGTGATGGTTAATTAACCACCTATTTACCGTATAATTGCGTGTCGCATTGTGTGACAGTCATCTCGTATCCCAAATGCGACCTTCGCTTGATCGATGACTGCGAGTTTAGTCGATTGGGTAATAATATACTAACTACATATAATTATTTTTTTAAATTCGATGACAAGATAGCCCTTGACTGCGAACTTTGCGAGATTGTCCTACAAAAACTTCGCGTTCCAACCCTTCAATCCTGATGCTGCAGGAGTACTGCCGCCCTAAACTGCGGGGATTTAGGAACTGTCGATTATGAATAGTTATTGTAGGTATCAAGTAAAGACTATATCGTTGTATTCCTAAACCCAACTCCTCCATCCTGACGCTGCAGTGATTCTGCCCACTAAACAGTGGGCATTTAGGAACTGTCGATTGTGAATTGAAGAAGCGGACAAAGTCGCGGGCGTCCGCTAGTGAGTTATAAAAATCGGCCAAGTGTACCTATGACTCGCGCACGATTTTTTATTGGCGCCATGTCCAAAGAGGAATTTCGAACAAATACATATTCATCGTAATAAAAGCTTTTTAAATAAACATCAAATCAAATAACTAGTCAATTAGTGAGTGTGTGAACTCAGAACACGCAGACAGGGTTCCGCAGTTATAAAATCAAGAAAAAACATTCTTATCATGATTTTTTTTATTCGGTGACAGGGTAGACCATTCATGTGTTTGCATATTTTCATTAGAGAGATACCCTTCTTCTCTCGGTAGAGAGTAGTATATTCTTTAGGGTAGCCCTTGATTGTGATTTATTATCGTCCTCGAAGTTATCGTCCTAAGAATATAGAACAAATCCCAGTTATATTTAACGTACAGGTATTTAGAAAATATTATTTTATCGTGTTATATTAAGGTAAATAATTGCTCTGTTTGAGTACATAAAAATGAAATAACATGAGTAAGTAAATAGCGACTACAAGTCATTAAACTCGGATGACACTAAACACAAATCACAAAAGTATTCGCCCGACAAGCTTATTATGTAAATTAAAAAATATAATTGCCCTTTGCAAACACGCCACTGATAAAATATTATCACTTTCTTGGATAATGTGTATTAGGTTCTACTTGTATTGAAAAAGCGTTTGTTTATGACAAAGTTTAACGTGTAGAAGCAAATTAGGTACCGAGTGAAACATAAGTTAAAAGCTTATGGAATGCTTCTGATTCGGCGAAAATTATTTGGAAGAAATCAGGTAACGCTAACCAAAAAGATTGTGTTCATTAACGGCATTCATTGAGAAAAGTAAGTTTTGTTAATTTCTTAGCAAACTTTACAGGGGAATAGTACTAATCCTATCTAATTACTATCTCAACTAAACTGACAGCTCTTAATGTAATGCTATCTTTTTCCGCAGGGGAAATTTTCCAAAGGATATCACTTTGTTAACGTATCAAATTAAATTAATCTATCATGACATAATGTTACATCATATGAATATAGAAGTAACTCTAAACTTAATTTATCTGTCCAAAAACAGCTATCATGTAATTTATAATATAAGTAGGTATGTTAAAAAACCACTAATAAAGTGCTAAAAGAATGCAATGCTAACAACCATGGACATGCAAATAAGGTTGAATTTGTATAAATACGAGTACATAGGTAGATAGATATATCGACTGTTCCGTAGAACAAAGTCTCATCTGCTAAATTCATAAGTTGAGATTCGAGTCTTGCATATGTGATTTTAAAGCTCAAATTTCTAGTTGTGAATTTAGCAGATGAGACTTTGTTCTACGGAACAGTCGATATGTAATAAATAAATATAACTTGGTCACGAAACCATCTTGTCATACCGTGGAAATATTGGTTTCCATAAAAGGGTAAATAAAATCCAGTGTGTGTGTCAGTTTCTTGTAAATTAATAATTGATTTTTCCATTCTCTATTAAATTGAAATGAATAATACAACACCTAATATTATGAAGTTCTTTTACCGTATTTGCAGAAGCTATGCGAGATACGTGTTAACAGAATTTTCTTCTTAAGGTCATAATAATATAATAAGTAGGTAATAATTAACCACAATGACGTTTGGTTAGGAATGGTAAGTAATGAGATGATGGAGACGTTTTGATCGACTATCTATCGATTTTACTGACATCACGAAGATAACGTTTTCATCATCTCATCATCAGCGATTCTGCTTCAATTTAAAGAAAATGGATTTAAATTTTTTCACGGCCTACCAACCGTTTGGTTTTGACGACCTCCCTGGCGCAGTAGTGAGGTCTGTAGTCTTATAACTGGGAGATCTCGGGTTCGATTCCCAGCGGTTATAGGGGTATGGGTTGAATGTACACTGCCATCCGAATTAGCCTGCTACCATCTTAGACTACATCGTCACTTACCATCAGGTGAGTTCGCAGTCAAGGGCTATTTTGTCATCGAATAAAAAAAAGACGTGTGGCACTCGGGGACTGCCACGGTAAAGCTATTGCATAGCATTTTTTATCAACGCCATCTAGCGGCTCACCGCTAGATGGCGTTGATAAAAAATGTGCCATCTAGCAGCTCACCGTAGAGGAGTCCCGTGTCAGGTTATTTTCGTTACGGAATTTCTGGATCCGGTCTCCACGCTGGCCCGCAATAGAAGCTAAGCAATAGCTTAAAAAAAGAATTTAAAAAAAATGTGGCGGTATAGGTATGTGATGTATTTGTCACGAATGATGTCAGTAGATCTTCTGCAAAAAAAAATGAAAAAATGAGCGAAAGACCAATTAAATATAAAGAACCTAGACACCCGCGTATCCGATCAAGTGTGGTCCGGTGAGTGGTATAAACAGGAGTATGTGATCAAACAGACACTTCATATCATCGTGTTGTGATAGGGTAACCGTCACCGCCAGTATGCGACGATGTGTGCATGTCCACTGGCGACTCTGTCACACACACGTGAGAAGTAGACTAAACCGGGGTAAGGACGGTTCAGTTAGCGGACAAGCTCAAGCTGAAATCTATAGACCGCACTCTCACTCAGCTCAGACTCAAGACTGAGTTAAAACGGGACAGATTTATGTCCGATCATATTATTTTGTATCTCGTTTTAATCTCTACCTTGAGTCCGAGCGACGAACGTTATATTTTTTATTTTATTATTTACTAGACGATGCCCGCGACTTCGTCCGCGTGGATCAAGGTTTTTCAATTCCCATGGGAGCTCTGTAATTTTCCGGGATAAAATGCCCGTGTTAGCCTTAGCCTATGTTTTAATCCTGGGTATGAGCTATCTCCATTCCAAATTTCAGCCAAATCGGTTCATTCGTTGTGACGTGAAGGAGTAACAAACATACATACACATACAAACTTTCGCCTTTATAATATTAGTGTGATTAGTGTGATGTAATTTTAATAAATGGAGCTAACAGCTCCATTTATTTCATTGACCGGCGAAAGCTCTACCGAAATAGGTATATTTGCACGGTCTATAGAAGTTTTGCTTCTGATCAGTTATCTACTCATGTGGTAGAGACATACCAGTAAAGCTTGTTGCAGGGCGCAACGCAAGCGGCGGCGCAGCGCGGTCAATGGCCTTGACATTGTACCTGCTCTCGTGTTTATATATCAATTTTATATTCTCTCTCTTGCATACTCGATGGGAAAACGTTATGTAACTTTTAAAATGTGTTTGATAAGCCAAGTATTCCGATTTTATCAAAAAAATGGAAATTTTGTAACGTCTATGGAAATATTTTCAACTAGGTACTCTATCTTTGAAAAAGCGTGATCACAAAAATATATGTACCTATCGTGGTAGAACGATGGCAAAATATATGTACCTATCGTGGTAGAACGATGGCAAAATATATGTACCTATCGTGATAGAACGATGGCAAAATATATGTACCTATCGTGATAGAACGATGGCAAAATATATGTACCTATCGTGATAGAACGATGGCAAAATATATGTACCTATCGTGGTAGAACGATGGCAAAATATATGTACCTATCGTGGTAGAACGATGGCAAAATATATGTACCTATCGTGATAGAATTATGGCAAAATATATGTACCTATCGTGATAGAACGATGGCAAAATATATGTACCTACCTATCGTGATAGAATGATGGCAAAATATAATATGTACCTACCTCGCTTGGCGGTATTTGACGCTAACTTTGGTACTTACTTGGTACTAACTTAGGTATTTGGTAACTAGCTACGGGCAAAACCTCCAACCAGACCAGAACAGAAATTATAAATTTCCAAATTGCCTCCGCCGGGAATCGGACCCGAGACTTACCATTTATAAGCCACCACTCACGTTCGACCAGACTAGAGACAATTTAGAAAATATGTAATTATAAATTACCAAATTGCCTCGCTGGGAATCAAACAGAGACCTCCCAGTTATAAGACCACAGCGTTCACCACTGCGCCAAAGAGGTCGTCGAAATCTATTATTACACAAAATTATCGTAAACGCTTTACGATAAATTCATACCTTCATAATGACACTAATGCTGATATCTATAGAGCGTGCTCTAACTCAGCTCAGACTCAAGATAGAGGTTAAAACGAGAGACAAATATGCTCTGACATAAATCTGTCTCGTTTTAACTCTTGTATTGAGTCTGAGCTGAGTGAGAGAGCGGTCTATAGATTTCAGCCTAAGCTTTGTATTTCGTACCAGCGTTTTCCCCACTTACATTTTAACGACGACGCAACGCGGAAACAATTCCTTCCTGTTATTACCATCGGTCAAGTCTAACGATTAGCCGTAACCAGTGTGTACTGTGTAGGGCAGATTGTTTGTTTCATCGTTTCTTGACAACTTTGGTACGTAAAGTTCAGTGAACATAGGCCTGTTTGCAAGGTAAAATAATAATAATAAATGCCCTCCCAACCGAATCCGGCCACGGCGGCCAATCTCCACAGAGATTAGCCATCTGCGCGGGAGATATTATAGTGCACAAGTGTGTGCACACACAGGTGCACGCTCTATTCCCTCACTCTCATAGCCCGATGGGGCGGAAAGAGATCAGTCGCAGGCTTTAAGTGCTCTCCGAGGCACGGGGGTGCCTCACCACCAACTTCCTAACTCCGGGCTAGTGCCTACTGAAAATTTCTTAACAGAAAACCCAATACATTTTTGGCCCGACCCGGGAATTGAACTCGGGACCTCGTTATCCGTACTCGCACTTGCTAACCACTAGACCAACGAGGCAGTCAAATGTGTCAGTCAGTATGCAGAGTACAGTGAGTACAAGGTAAGTACCTATAGATGATATCTAGAATAGTATAGATAGGTAATAGTATAGGTATATAAAATATAGATACTAGGCGTAGATCTAACATTGAATTTTTTTCAGTTTCTACTATAGGTAAGTATGTATAAAGATTTCAACCGACGAGTTTCTTGCCGACCGTTCTCAATCCTTCAAGTTCTCAACAGAATCTGCTTTTTGAACCGGTGCGTGTTAGAATCTTGACTTGTTTCAAGGGCCTACATGAAATAAACCAGTTTAATTTTATTTTTGACGTTTTTATTCAAATAAAAATATCTATATTCATAAATAAGTAAGAATATCTGATTTACCAAAAGTTAATTTTAATAATATTAACATAAAAATCCTTTTAACCCCGTACACCCCGAAAAGGAAGCAGAAGTATTAACCTAACCTTAAATTGTTTTGATTATCAACTCAAATTATAATATTTTTTTTATTCGATGACAAGATAGTCCTCGACTGCGATCTCACCTGATGGTAAGTGACGATGCAATCTAAGATGGTAGCGGAGTAACTTGGAAGGGGTAGGGCAGTGTACATTCAACCCATACCCATATGTTTCTACACGCCATCGTGCCGGAACGCTAAATCACTTAGCGGCACGTCTTTGACGGTAGGGTGGTAACTAGCCACGGCCAAAGCCTGCCATCAGAGAGACAATTCAGAAATTATAAATCCCCAAATCGCCCCCACCGGGAATCGAACCCGAGACCTCCTAGTTATAAGACCACAGCGCTCAGCACTTCGCCATGGAGGTCGTCATATATTTTTATGATAATATTTTAAACATTAATATGTGTTGATAACGTTATTGTAACGGACTAAAAATATTTTAACATAATTTAAACGACACACTAAAATCCACATTCCAAAAATGGTCAGGAACTGGTCACCCACTAAGTAGTTTTAATCAATTTAAGTGCCGTTGAATGAGTTGATGATTTTCTGATCTGAGGACTATTTTGAGTTCAACCGGTTAGCACTTTAAGAGTAGAGTCTGTAGACTTACAATAATTGTAAGTTGAAATTATTTCAAGTTGGACAACTAAATCGCAGAGCTTAATTGGATAAGATGTGCGGGCTAACATAAGTCACTATGCCTATTAGTATACCCTGCGGTTTAGTTGTCCAATTTGAACAAAATCGATGTAGTTAAAAATTAAGAAATGAAACTAAAATTAAGTGTTTTAAACGAAGTTAAGTATACCTGCTTAAAATAAAAAATTAACTTTTTCTATAAGTGTCTCAGAAAGCTGAGGACATTTCTATTGATGAATCGGAACCAGTAAAATTAAAATGTCTAGAAAATCTAACAATAATTGACTCAGTTGTCTGTCATGGAACTGAGTAGAGTAAAGCTCGCTGCATACGTAACGTGCACGGGACGGGACGGGACGTGGACGGGACGTGGCCCGGACGTGGTTAGTAAACACGGACGGGAATTTTTAATGCATACGCAACGTGGCAATAACTCAGAACTAACGTGCTAGTGATGTGAACAAGGAAAGATGGATTTTTCTAAGATTGTAGCGAGCTAACTTGGAAGGGGTATAGCAGTGTAAATACAACCCATACCCCTAATCGGTTTTTACACGCCATCGTGTCGAAACGTTAAATCGCTTGGCGGCACGTCTTTGACGGTAGGGTGGTAACTAGCCACGGCCAAAGCCTCCCACCAGGCCAGACCAGAGACAATTTAGAAATTATAAATTCCTAAATTGCCCCCGCCGGGAATCGAACCCGAGACCTCTCAGTTATAAGACCACAGCGCTCACCACTGCGCCAGGGAGGTCGTCAAAGGTTGATACTATATACCTATTGATTTGAGCATAAAAAGTTCAACTGTAATTATTATTACATATTATTAAAATATAAGTAGAGATACCAATGCAATAAATTAATGAAATAAATCTGACCGTTTTCAGTGAGTGATAGTTCGACTGCAATTTTACGCCACAGATAATTTTTATATTTGGTGTCTAGATACTTTCAATGATCGTACACACTCAATTAGTTTTTCCATTCGTCCATTTTTGCTTCGTAGGTAAATACACAAACATCACTACT